>JAZDUH010000136.1:30967500-32375000 GCA_036419115.1 Scarus forsteni
GAAGCCAGAGTGCTCTGAGAGAACCCCTGCATGCTCTGGAAGAACAAGCAAACTCCACACAGAAAGGCCCTGTCCGACCGGGGGATCAAACTGCCGACCTTCTTGCTGTGATAAACATGCACAACCATCTTTGCCACCATCCCACCCCAAATTCTGAATCAGTTAAACATTTTTCAAAACAATATTCAAAAAGAAGTTTATCCTCCTAGTTTGAGTTGCAGGAAAGTTCCTACTTTAACGTTGGCAATGGCACAAGAGAGAAGTACTTAGACTTTGGTGGTGATCTGCATTCAGATGTTGATCCAGGAATTTCTTTAAGGATTTGTGAACCAGATTTGTCAGTTTTCCACATTCTCAATGATAATTTACTTCATAATGCTGTCAAGATTTGGATTCTGCACTCACAGCATTTCTAGATATGGATCACAAAGGAACAGTTCCTGTGTCCAATGACTTCAAAGATTAGCTTAGACTTAAAAGGTCACATCCAGCTATATCCAAACACAAAAGCCACAAAGTCAGTGTCCTTACTAATAACTCTGAGGCTGCATGGGATGGCATAAATATGCTCAGGTTTATGCCATCCCAATGCATCTGAAGCATTGTTAGTGCAGGGCAGTAAGTAACAGAGGATGAGGGTAAAATCCTACTCCAGCACAGAACAGGGCAACTGGGCCTGGTGTGAGTCAACCTGTTTTATTTGAAAAAAGCCTCCCTGTATGTTCTCAGCCCTTCCGTAGTGATTTACTAAAATGTCTTCAACCCTATTTTTTCATTTAAGCACATTAAACACAAGGCACATTATCACCTTCTGGCAAGTGGCAGCCATTACTGTACGAGTCGCTTCTTAAATAATTACCCTGTTTTATGTTAATCCATAAAAGTCACCTGAGAGCTTGTAATGTAGTTATTAGGAGAAAGTATTTTCTGTGAATATCAGCGTTTGATAACATGGCCCGCTCAAGGTTTTAATGCGTATTGAGTGGTGCATTAATCCTGAAATGCTTGGTGAGGACAACACCAATGAGGATTAAGGTGTGTAATGCTCCATCACACACCCCGAAGATGATTAATTTATACCGCTTGACTTTGGTTTCAGCTTCACATTCACCGTTATCCTTCATACCTGCCTGTGGAGAATGGTGTGCTGCAGACTGAGATGGAAGTATGGGGAGAACTGATGATTCAAGCCTGTCACAAGAATCACAGCGCATACTCTTATCCCACGCAACGCTGACAGAGAGAAACACACATACACACACACAGAGGAAAGAAACCAGTCTCAGGCTGTGACTGACCACATCTTTCTTAAAGGAAAGGGAATTATCTTACCGTTTTCTGGGTGAAGAAAGAATCAAATAATTGCTCATCCTGGCACAAACAAGATAACTGTTAAAAAATGCAAATTCTCCCCATTGTGCATTCCATTACAGGAGAAGTGACAGCTCTTTAATATTATGATAACAGTGGAAAAATAAGGCGTCTCATTCCACGCGCCCAGCAGCCCCAGCATTTGCAGAGAAAGCAATTTGCATGCTGAATTTCACTATGAAAAGCCCGCAGTGTTTTTAATCACTCGACATTAACAAATCTTTTAATTACCATTTGTCAACAACTGTGTTCAGAATAATGTCTGCTGCTTAATGCTGGGGGGTTCAAGGATGGTGGGACTTAACTGTATTTTCTATTAGCACGCTTTATTTCTATTAATCTGGTAGAGAGGCATTGGCCAGACATTAATTATTCACACCGGGAACTTTTTAATGATTTTAAAGAGGGAAAATAGGCAACACCAAAAACTTAAAAGTTATGAGAAGAAGCTTAGTGGAGCAGTGATAGAGGTGAGCCCCATGCTTAAAGGTTGTACTGTTTAATTTCTACGGAAAATGTTAGCTGATATAGTTGTTTAAGTTATATTTATTAAATTTATTACTTCTATCAGTGTTGAATAGTTCATTTACCTTTGTTTTTTGTTTTATTTATATGCTAAAAGTAAAGGTTTTACTCACTTGTAACCCTGTGAGCATGATATTTTGAGGATACCTTGTGTCAGGGATCAGTAACTAACTAAATGATGTTGTTTTTTTCTTCTTTACATGTGCTCACAGGGCCAGGATTTATTGTTAAAAGTGATCACTATAATCAAAAAAACATATTTGCAAATATTTTGGTCCTATCAACATATTTGTTTTTAAATATTTCAATTTTAACTTCTTACAACCATTTCTGAGCCTTAAAAATATAGATCAGTCCCTACCACACAGCCAGCCTCAAGACAGTTTAGATGTCTGATGTTTTCACACCCGGGTTTTGCTCTATTAGATTTGTTTTTACATGTGAGTATTGGCTATCATTGGGTGACATGAGGATTTCTGCAAAACTGATCAACCACAAGGTCAGAAAGAAATTGTTTACCTTGGTTTTATTTATAGTTGTCAGAAAATAAGGATCAAGAGCTATCGATAAAAGAACACATTTTAACCACACATACTTTCTGATTAGTAAATAGGAAAGAGAATAGGGAAAAATATAAAGGATTCTTCATTGCTTCAAATGTTTTAAATAGTTCTGGCATTCAAATCAAAATTCTTACCATCTTTCTGGTCCATCTTTGTGAGGAATTCTGTACTATTTACGCAATTCTTAGTTAAAGGAATATTACACCCAAAGAATGATATGCCTTAATTTTCTACTCACCCTCATGCTGAGCAACACTCTGGAGCACTTTTTTGATGTCTCAAATGCAGCTGGAGGTCCGGGGTGATTTTCGCTGTCAACAAACGTCCATCTAACAGGGGACAACGGAGCCCGAAGAAAAAGGTCCATAAAAGTCCACAAAAACGTGCTTATTTTCCTTCATACTGCTCGTCCGCTGTAATCCAAGTGTCCTGGCGATAGCGTCCATAATTAATTGAAGCGAAGTCATTTAGTATATTTTTGGAGCCTAAACAGTGCTATAGCGTACTTCCGCAGTGCTGCGTCTCTGGCAGCGCTCCCTGCACTCTCGTAAGCCGTCTGGATTGGTCTGCGCGGCTTCGTAGTGCAGAAGCACGCACACCTGTTCACAAATATCACATGAAGAATGTGGTTATCACTATAGCAGCATTTTTGTAAATATAAGTCTAACAACACTATGTATACAGCTGATCAAGAGCGACACACACCAGTCAGAAATGCAAATAAATTGATTATTACAGGAGCTAAATAACTGTTCACACTGGGGGCATCCATCTTCGATTGTCAACTCGGGGGTGCGAGGTTTCACCGAGTTCCTAGTAGGAAATTCTGATTTCGGGGAATGTTCCAGTTGCAGTTTCCTACTCGGAACTTGGAAATTCCGACTTCTGACTACCAAAAGACGTGACCTAAGCCAAAGCGTGCGTTTGTTGTGATGTTAATGAATGCAGCTCGGACCTTCCTCAGATCTCTGCATTGCTTTACAACTTCTTTTTTCAACAACTTACGGGATGCAAAGCAACGAGGTAATGTATATTTTTCTAGTTACATAGCAGTAGTTATTGACGAGTGACAACAAGCAATTTTTGGAAAACTTAGTATTGTAGTTTTGTAGCCGGCCATATATCGCTACTTACAGCCCGGTGCTCTAAGACGTGTCCGAATAATATAAATTTACTCTAGTTTTAATTGTCTTGTTCCCGAAGTTGAGTATCCAGGCCAGTCCAGCCCTGTCCTGTCTGACCTGACCGGAAGGCTAAGGAATAGCATTTATAGATAACCTAATTGGATGCTATAAAACTCATCTTAAAGTGTGTACTTTGATCAGGCATATGTCTAAAAGTGAGACTTTCTTGTAATTACTTAGAAACTCCTCATAGCATCTTTAAACCACCTAAAAACCTGGTCCAAAGTTTTTGAGGTTGTGTGTTCCTGCTACTTTGAGGGCACATTCTTATTTTTACTCCACTCTGTGTTAGAGCATTTGTTGATAAGTTTTGTTTAACTTTATAGTTGCACAGAACCAGCAGGCAGTAGCACTAAGAAACACTTAACAGTTGCTTTAGGTTGTAAGCATGTAAAAAAATACAAGACCTTTTATTTCTTTCAATTATACTGTATAAGCACTTGGCATGTAAAGTTGTGTTGACTTAAATAAAAAGGTATTTCAAGAAGCTGTCTTCCAAACCTTAAGTTATTTTCTTAAAGTGTGTCAGTTTCTTCTTCTGAATTATAAATTTTCCAGGGTTTCCTCTCCTCTGGCTGCCCTCATATCTCAAATGGCTGCCTTTAAATAATACAAATTTGCCCTCGGTTTGGTACGAGTAACCATATGCTTGAACTGTAGTGGTGGAGGCACATTTGAGTTTCATTAAATGTTCCAAGGTTCACTCAAGCACTGAGCATAAGAGTTGGAGTGGAAGTAGAAAAGCAATACGGGTAGCGAGAGGGGAGGAGGACAGGAGGTGAAGAGTGAGGTATTTCTTGGAAAATCTGCTGTATGACAACCGTCCCTGCCCTGCCTTTGTACAAACCCTCTGGTTAAGTGCAGCAGTCCAGCGTTGGTGGAGTAAAGAGAAGCTGCTCAGAACCTCAGTGGGAGTTGGAGCCGAAGGGCAAAGATGCTCCCAACGGTCATGCTGTCAGAGCAAAGTAAAGAATACAACGGTGCATTGATGCAGACACGTCGATGCATATGAGCAGAAGGCATGTTCTGTTTGAGCTTTAGACTCATATACAGCATATCAGTGATGAGGGAGTGGGGCTTATTAAATAAGATAAGGTAAATAAACTAGAGAAGCCATTGGTAACAGAGCACCGTCTTATCAAATTGTCATGTGTCTTTCAGGTACAGTATACAAATAAAATTAAAAAAAAAGACATCATTAAATATTGATGTATTTATCTTACTGCGTAGCACTAAAGTCATACACCCTTTTTAATTTAAAGGTCTTTTTAAAATAATTGATGCACCAGAGATACAGTAAGTAACCAAGGTATTAGAGGAGAACACTGGTGAATGAATTCATCAACTTAGGTGGTTTTCACACCAACAGCTCTGCTGCTTTGGTCTGATTTAATTGAAGAATTCCCCTGGATAATGTCATGTTCACATGGCTGAACTTTTCAAAGGGCAAGATCACACATAAAGGAGGTCTTTACATCACAGCCAGTGGTGTGATGACTACATGGTTTTGCTCTGCATTACAAAGGAGGTCAAAAGTTAAATAAACAATTATGCAGATAAGCATATCTATCAATGTTGGACACACCTTAAAACATAAATGTAAACAAGCTCTGTAACTCTGTGGGTGCTGGTTTGGCGGAGTGGTGAAAGGGAACTTCAAAGAAAACGTCTTTTATGTGTTTCTGCATGTTTAAGTACATGTTGATTTTGCCTGGCAGCGGTGCAGTGCCTAAACAAAACTGCTTAGTGAAAAAGGAAGTTATCGTAAATGTTTTCAACACAGTGTGAAGCCACCCTGAGCTGTTGTGTAGCTTGGTTTCACCCAAAATACTTTAAATCAAAAGGGGGTCAGTGGCACCATCTGTCCAAATACATTATTTTCATGCCAACTATGTCTGTACAGATGCAGAGCTCTTTTCCATCACTGTGGATAATGTTCAGCCTAATGCTATGTACCTCAAATACAAAAATTCAATCAGCTTTAACTGATTAAATGGTTAGATTTACAGAGAGAGAGCTGGGTATCATCAGCAAAAAATAAAATGCAATATGTGGGCTTTTTCATTATTTGACAAGAAGTGTAAATAGAGAAAAATGGGCTGATGGACTCCATAAGATAGATCAGTGGTAAAAGAGATAGATTTACTCCAAGTGTTCTGGTTTGCAAACAGGTGCTAGCCCAATTCAACATACAGCCTTCAAAGCCTTCCCTTTGCTTGCAAAAACAAATAAAAAGCAGCATATCAATTACATCTTGCAAAAGGTATCGAAGCATTATATATTATTGCACGAAACAAACACTGTATATTGGAATCAAAGGACCAGCCATGATGTTCAAAGGAATTCACAGGACTTATCGTAACATTTCTAAGTCTTACTCTGAAGCTGTTCGACATTTTGACTGCCATAGTACACAATGCAGTTCATGACATTCTCTATTGATTTGCTGTTGGACAAAAAAGAACAGGAAGCAGAAAGAAGCCACTACCTTGTCAGTATGTCAACTCTGGTGACTTTTTTGTCTTACTCAGAAAAACAAAGGCCAATGCATGTCATTAAATTTATAGTGGAGAGCACCTTAATCTTTATGACAGACGCCTCTACAGTATAACTCCAGAGTTCAGGAGGACTTAAGAAGGCAGCATTTCAGCTCAGAGTCAGGCAGAATAAATCACTAATAACAGTATAGACAATACTTTAAAAAAAAAACGCTGTTGATGATTATGATGACATCAGAAAGTTTTTCTCCTGCTGACACTGATGGAGTGCACACTAAATGGGAGCTGAAGATAAAACATTGATTTGAAAGCTGGAGGCAAAAAAAAAAGAAGGCTGCCATAAGGTGACAAAATATTTTCTAAAAATGAGACATTTAACAATAGCATTGTTACAAAGTGACTTACAAAGTGGGTTTTAAACTCATTTGATGGTCTTTTCTTCAAGGAAATTAGCATGTACATTCAATAAAGATGGATGAACCCAAAATGAGATTTTTGTATGTTTTGAATATATCTTTTAAATTGTCTTTTTAGACAAATTTAGACATTTGTCCTAAAACTAAAGAAAGGGTGAAACGTTCTTTACTGAAGCACTATTCCTAAATTATTGCACTTAGGTCTACTTGAAGTTTTATTCCTCATGAGTTTAAAAATGTGTGCATATTTACAGTTTTGCATCTTGGTCAAGATTTTCTGCCAAATTTGTTAGAAAGGCTTAATACCTAATATTAAGTTAGTTGCATACCAGGGGTGGATGATGTAATTCAAACTCTTCTTAACTTTGATTTTAAACACCTTAAAAACTCAGCCACCCATGCACATTTACTGTTTTTAGATTTTACCTATGCTTTTAACCCAATCCAGCTGCATATTTTAGTCTCGAAATTATTACCCAATGTTAACCTGTCTCCAAGCATAGTTGGATGGATTTTAGACTTTTAACAGACAGATCACAATGTGTCAGAATGAACTCCACCCTTTCTGATCTCCTCTCCTTCTCTGGTTCTACACAGGGCTGTGTCCTCTCACCCATTTTATATATATTTATATATTCTCTACACTGATGACTGCAGAAGTTCACATCCAGGACGACATGTACTGAAGTTTGCTGACGACAGTCCTAGTGAGTCTGCTACTCTCTCTTACCCTCTGGCAGGAGATTCAGATTGCAAAAGGCCAAATTTGACAGGGAAAAAATCCATTACTATCACACAACTTAATTCAAGCTTTGACAACGAACAGTCATGCTAACCCAAAATAGTATAAAAAAAAAAACCTATGTAAAAACTGTGCTTATGAGGATGGAACCACACGGTTCACAGTTTCACCCAGCGTTATCTATTTAAGGTTGAGTGTTCATGCACAAGTGCTGTAAGTTTGCAATTTGGAAGAAAAAATTGTCCTTCTTGAGACAGCACTTACTGTTATGATAAAAGAGTTAGCTTGTGAAGCATAAGTCACAGAAATGTACTTGCTTGTCACAGTTCTTCCCCAAAAACAGATGTTATTCCAAAAGAAAAAGAGGATCAAGTATATTTGTGTGTATGTTTGAGCTCTTACATAATAAGATTCCTTTTGTTTAAAAAGAAAAGAGAAAAGTTTACCATGTTACCAGCATTTTATTGGTTTTCTTGGGAGGCGAGTCTGGACTTCGCACAGGCCAGTCGAGTACCTGCATTCGGACATTCAATGTTGGTTTAAAGCCTTATCACTTACGTGCAGGTTTATCTGGATTCTCTAAATCTCTTCATTGCAGCTGTATATCAACAAATATTCTTAAACTGTAAGGCTGCGTTCACAACCGCAAGCGACCCAGCTACCAAAATTATGTCGTCCACTGACGTAGCGTCGTGCGTCCATCAAATACCTCTTTTTGGTCACCGTTGCCGCCGGCCGTCGCTCGGTGATGTAGCGTCCGCTCGAGTTTCACCGCGATCATATCATATGTCATATAATAGGATGTATAAGCGGACATTATTCCAGCTTTATCCTTTTCACTCACTTATCAAACACAAAACACTGCAGCTGATGCCCTGCAGCAGCAGCATCTGTGAGTTTCCCGTGGTCCGTCTAGGCGGAACTTAAGTCCTCACTGACACTAGTTCCGTGTTTCCCACACGGACAGGGATTGTTACTCTGTAGTCCAGTTGAACAACTATCCGTGGAGGATACCGTCACACGTGCACACACCTGCTGATTGATCAACTTTTTTTTACTTTCACATCGCGCGACGAGCTGTGTGGTAGTGTGAGAAGCGGCTGTCGCATCGCGGGAGGGTTAGCCCCATCCCATCGCGGCTGTACACTGAATTTGCATGGAGAGTGATCGCCGAGGTAGAACAAGTAGCGTCCGGTGTGAACGCACATTTAGACTTTTGTCTCAAGCAGTTGTTCACAAAGTGTTGAACCTCAACCAAACCTTGATTTTGAATGACTGAGCCACGATCATGGTACTAATCTGCTTACGATTATAACCTGTTCAACAGTGGCACTGTCCAAAGTGGTATTTTTGATCATTCCTCAACTTTCTTGGTCTTTTGTTGCCCCTGTCCCAGATTTTTTGTAACATTTTCCAGGAATTAAATTCAAAATGAGAGACTTTTAGTTAAAATGATGTGTAGTGCATTCAGCTGTATATGGGTTGAAAGGCTTTTGCAAATCACTGTATTCTGTTTTCTGCATTGTACCAACTTCAATCAAATTTGGGTTTGTATATGCAGGTCTTTGTATCTCTCATCAGCCTGTCAGTCCTTCACAAAAATAACTGAACAAGTCCAAACAAGCTTAGATGGAAATCCTAAAAGTCACTTTCTTCTGCTGCAATGTTTAGCTCAAACTCACTCTGGTTTTGAAGCTTTGGATCCAAATACAGAGTGAAGAAAAGAACAGCCTGTTCGAGCCCAAACGCACCCCCTCTCCTCCCTTCCCCTCCCACCCACAAATGACAGGCACATTTAAATCCTGTGAGTGAGAGAGCCGAGCTGATCGACTGGCAGAAGAATCTGGCACCCGATCAGGACCTGTCATTCGAATATTTTCACATGGAGAGGGAGCTGCTGCTTCCGACCGAGGCCCACGTCACATCTGCTGAAGACCCACTCCAGACTGAGCAAGCCGACAGGAGCCCCCCTGATATGACTGGTGCCAACAGTCACCTGACAGAGAAGGTTTACACTGTGGTTATCAGGGATTCATGGGCAACAAACCGGCAGGTTGAAGTATAGTTGTGACAAATAATGCATATCACTATGTGGACTGACCTACAGAAAGGGGTTACATCTTCAAACTGTGATCATTCACAGTGAGTAAGAGACTGGATTTCATGTGTTTTGCCTCTTTTGGCTCACACACAGGAGTGTCTATTTCCTCAATCTAAATAAACACTAAACATTCAATGTTTATTAACCAGAGAGATCCTCTGACTAGCAGCTTTGTCAAATGTCAGTGTGGTTCAAGACTGAGACTATCACTATTTAACACAACTTGAAGATGTGAGACCAGATTTAGATTTCCCATCTCTTCAAAGCAACTCAAGTGTACAACCACGGACAACTGAAACAAGCAGAGATATTAGTTTTATATGTACATTTTAGGCACCCTTATATGTCAACATGGATAATGTTTAAATTGCTAAAAACAGGAAACCCTGGCCAGAACATAGACCATGTTTATTCAGACAATCATCAAATTGGACAATCCTTCTCTTACAATCTCAATTGGAGAAAAGTATTAGACATACAGTCAGTTTGTTTTTTACAATAGCAATAGGTTTTGATTAAGAAGCTGTTTGAGAGTAGAAGGAAAGGAATTCTTCATGACCAGCCTAATTTCTAGTATTAGCTCACTGCTATTAATCAATGATAGTATTAGCAAAATGGAGGCTGTCACTTTAAGACAGTGTCACCGGGCAGTCATATTTGGTCACTTTTCACATATAAACATGGGTGGGGTCAGACAGGTGGCAAATACCAAACCACTCATGGAAGGAGTTATGTGTGATTTTTGTGTGAGGTGTATGAGGTTTACAGCTTGAGCCTGAACTAAAGCCACAGTCACAATTTTAAGTTCTCTATCTATGCAGAAACATTCAGCAGAGTAGCTAGGGCTGTGCATTGCTGCAGATGGTGCTACCAACTAAAGATAAGTAACAGAACCATGAGTTAAAAAAAAAAAATGCAACAATGCAACATTGCAACAATGAAGACCTGAGCTTTGTGATTTTGACTTCTGCTCAGGCTCAGACCATGTGCCTTGTGCAACCCCACTTTAAAAATTTCAAACTATCCTTTAAAATCTGATTGACCACTCCAGGTGCCACCCTATCTTGATTTAGAAGGTGAATGATTGTTTGGCCCATCACTTACTGTCAGTAAACAGTTTAACTATGAGCTTAATCAACCAAAACAAACAAATACATTATGTGTTGTAATTGTAATTTAGTATGTTTTAAGCATATGGCATGTACCACTGACATCATTTCCTTTAATGTTTTTATACTGGCATATCTCTTACAGCTCAGTGCTAATCCAGATGCGACTATTCCATCAGACCAGAACATGAGTGGTGAATGATTATTTTCCAATTTAATCTACAACATACACGAAGCCCCTCTACAACTTAAATGGCACCAGGTCTGTTTGTACATGTCCACAAGGGTTTCAGATCCTGCAACCGACACTGAGGAATAATATTGTTTAGCTCAAAGCAATTATGCAGGACAATGAACAATTAATAAAAAGTAGAGATGTAAAAGTGTATAAGTGTACGTATAGGCAGCATCAGATGGCACTGCAAATCAACTATAGTGTGCATAACTATAGTCCACACAGACTTGTAAACATTAATCTGTTAAAAAGGACCAGGCTGGTGGTGCTCGCAATTCTAGTGTTTGGCGCATTTGACTTGAAATTGTCTATTAGCGCCACATTAGGTTGCTGACATGTTCAACCAACTTAAGCAACATTGCACTGCCTTTTGGTTTGCTTTCCTGGTTAAGTCCTTGTTTGGTTGAGATGGCTTTCACACCCACGGTGAAACCAATTCTGGTTTGCTTGAAAACAAACCAAGACCCACATTTTGAAGCAAACCACAGTTTGGGTCTTTGACTCTTGAGCTTCCATACGACCCAAACCAGACAAACTTTTCACAAAAGCAAAGAGTTTGAAGTCGCTGACTTCATATGTTAAAGCCCCCTTTGTAAAAAGCATTCATAATTTGTTTAAGCCCACACATTTTATGGCACTATTAGGAGGAATCTGTTTATCACTGTAACCTAATGCAAGCGAGTGTCCTGAACTGCTACTTAACCTTATTTTTGACATGGGGCTCCATAGAAGTATAATCTGTGCTTGTCCAGTTACGGAAATGCAATCATCAAGCTAAAAACATGTCTAACAGTCAAGAAAATAGATATTTGACAAGTTCAAACACAGTTAAAAGATGGAAAGTAGCAAGCAAGACCATCAACCTCACCGTAGCCCAGAGGACCAGAGGGGTGAAGCATTTTTGATTTTGTCAGCTAGCAACATCTATATTTGATAAAAGCATAGACGTATGACTCATCCGTGCATCTAAAGCTTCCAAATGTGCTCTATAGTCTTTTATATTGTTTGCCCCTAGTCAAGCACTTTGAAATAGACTCTTTCACATTTAACATTTTATACATAAACGTCAGCTAAAGAGACACATTTAATACGTTTGAAAAGCCATCTTCAGAACAAACTGTTTTTAAAAGAAGCAACATCACAAGCCTAACAATCTTTGTAGCCACAAATATCCATGCAGATACATCTAGACTGTTACATAGTCTGCTTCAATGTTTCACTTTTATACAGTTGTGTCAAAGTTTAGAGAGAAAATTGGTCTTCTGGACTTATTCATTTGCATTTCTACACACTGATTGTTCAATTTCCGGAAATGCATGGTCATTTTCAACTGAAACAAGCACCACTTGTATTGTGGGAGGGAAATAATGGGACTAGAGGAATAAGAGGTAGATGAGGTAGACAGACAGTAAGAGAGGGATCAAGACAAACAATATACGAAGATGTAAACTGGGGAGGTTAGACCACAGGAGGCAAGAAGAGGAAGAAAACAGGAGATGAGAAACCAGAGAGAGAAAAGAGAGAGGAAAGGAAAAGCACAACATGGATCAGAAGGAAAAGCAGCTTTGATTAAGGGAGCGATCAGTCACAGGCTACAAACAACATCAGTATCAAAAAAACATCCAACAAGATCCAAAACATTTGCTGTCAAATGTCAAACCACGCTGGTGTTGTCAGCATCCGTGTGATGCATACATCACTTTACCAGAGATATAATCACAACAGAAAGAGAAGCTCTGCAAAGTGATTTTTAAACAGAACATGGATCGTCTGTGGGAGTCAGACACATGAATTTGTGCTTTTATCGTAAGTGCACTTTGAACAGTTTAGGTAAAGTAAAGTTCAGAGGCCTGTGGAGAATTTGGATCCCAATAAATGTAGAATTATTTTATATGTTTAAGACTAGCGAATAAGATTGTCACCTTATACTCAATATTCAAATATCTGTTGGAGCACAGGGGGCATCGTACTCTACCCATTTGAATATAAAACAAATAGCTGAACTTCACAGGGCACCTGGAGCAGTGAACCACCTGATCCAGCAAAGGTTGCTCCAAGTGCATCCTGAACAGACAAAAAAGACACCTTTAGGAAATACAGGACCAGCAAAGTCACTCTGAGTGGACAATAACAACACAGAAACATTTGAGACAGTGTACGAGCACCATGTGGAGCACCTCAAATCTTGAGGCATATTTATCTGTCTTTCACCCTATACAGTTTAGCAGTGCCTTGTCAAGAACACAGCCCAGTTCTATCAGAATAAGGCTTTTACAGACCAGACTGCAAGCTTCATATACAATGGTATATAGTCCATCACTGTTGGCCCTACTACAGAATAGATGGCTTTTTATGCAAACATTTTGCAACATCAGGAGGAGACTGCAGGCCTGCTATAAGAACAAGGGTTTGGGTAAAACTTTCCAGTCCTCTTTAACTGCTACATTGAAACTTACAGACAGCTACCAAAAAAGAACTCTACAAACTAGTCTTTCCCTAATATAACTGGAGTTCTTGTTGGGAAGACATTCCTTCAAGAACCCATATGTTTTTCAAGTTTTATAAGCTCTTTTAAATGCCTCTGCCTGAATTGATGTAGAAAAACAACAGAATATTTTTTTGCCTAATAATTATTTCCAGAGCGGGGAAGGTTTTACCTTTGATTCAGAACTTACTATCTGGTGACCAAAAAATATTATGCTTTTAAGATTCATTATTTCGGTTCCAGTTTTGTGTACTAAGAGCAGTTGAACATGCAGCTAATCTTTAAAGATTAAACACATTTTAATGTCTCAGTCACAATCTGTTTGCCAAGTTCCAAAGATAGCTCTTGTTTCCTGTACGTGATAAACTCTACATTTAGACTGATCAGACGGTTGGAAGATTACATAACAGCTCATTTACATATTGAAGTTATAACCATTAGTTTACAAAGAAATGATGCTTCTTTGGTCTGCCTTGCCGCAGTTTTGTCACTGTCTGTGTTTGTCATGTAAACTGCCCCCCTGCGGAAGCCTTTTGGTCTCAATCCACTCTATCTCACACACACACACACAAACACATACTTTCATTTTTCTTTGTAGTGCTTTTGTTCTTATTTATCTCCGTTTTGTATCTATATTTATGTGGCTTGCTCTCTGGGAAGCACTTTGTGATGAAACTGTGTGTAACAAGCTCTTTATCACCGAAATTTGACTTGTCTTTAGAGGGTTCTGGTATTAGGCGCACAGGTTGAACAAGGCAAAACAAGCCTTTCCCACCAGAACACAGAGTGCCTGCTTTGTGCCTAACAGCTGTGACAGTAAAGTAATAGACTGTTGCTGCCAGAGCTTCACCAACTTGAAATTGCCTTTTTTTTGGCTTTGTTTTACTTTGCTGCAGCAGGAGGGACTGGCTCCCAGATACAATGTAAACACCATTAATATACTTTTCTAGATAGGTGGTGGCAAAGTGCAGGTTACAGGAGGAGGTCTTTTGAAGCAAAGCTACAAGTTCAGCTTCAAACATAAAGATGCCTGTGGATGATAATTTATCTTCCGCACAAGGGGCCACATAAGGACGGTTCAGTTGTTTTGGTTGTTTCAGGTGTCATAGGGAGTAATTGACAGTGACATGAGCAAACAGTTAGTCCAAAGTTAGATTTAAAAGAGAAACTTTTGGAGCACCACAAGTGGTTTTGTCCCCACATCCCATGAACAGATACTGCTGCTCTTAAGTTGACTTTCTGACTTATCTTTGGTCAAACGTAGCCAGTCATATGTAGCCAGTGCTGCTGAAGAGGTCAAGGGGAAGTGAGTTCCATAACTATGGAGCCGAACAGCTAAATGCTTGGACCTCCATGGTGACAACAAGCAGAGGGGACAGAGGGATGGACGGATGATTTCTGAAGTGTATAAGGTTGTTTAATGAAGCACCAAAGATTCCTGAGCTTTTATCCCCCGACTGCAGCGGCAGTAACACAGACGGCTATGGAAAGAGACTTAATGATACATTTAGCAGAGGTGGTTTTATCATGTTTGCAGCATGAGCTGCAGCAGACACTAACACCAGAAAACAGGAGGCAATGCCAAATAAACAGCCTGTGCAAAGAAAAAAAAAAATAGACCCTTGTCACTTGTAAGTGACCTGCACTGAGGTCTGAGAGCTTTGGCGCTGTCCGTGGTGTTGAACCTGACAAATGGACTGGATCAGAAGATCTTTCCTCATATTTACAAGATCCTGATCTCAAACTATGTGATAAGGCATCTATTTCTTTCTCCAGTGATTGTAATGCACTTTTGTAAATACCAAAGCATTGCCTGCTAAATTTAAATCAAGCGTTTAACAAGGACCAAGAAGCAGTGCTCCGAGCCTCTCTTTCAGAGATGATTCAGCACACATTAAAACACCCTGAAACGTAGAAGTACACGGGACAGAATCTGACAGAAAAATAGGTTATATCAGTACATCTGAAAACTACAGATTTTATCAACACAAGTTATTATGTGATTATTGTAATACTCTTCAAATGTAAAATGAAGAGTATGGCTTTGGCCTTCTCTATTTCAAAGTGTCTTGAGATCACATTTGTTAGGATTTAATGCTCTCCAAATAAAAATTGATTGATTGATTAATTGATTTAAATATGACCTCTTGATCTATTCCAGGAAAGAAAGTAAGTGCATCAATTTAAAGTAGTGATACAGTAAGTTCACATGCCTGTTGCAGTAGTGCTCATTGAGCCTTTTATATTGTTTCTGATGTTGTGGGAAAGCATCAGTGAAATATGATTATAATTTTAACACACAGTCCTGCGTCTGCACTGCATGTCTTCTGTGGAAGCAGACACATCCAAAACTGCAATACACTACACACTTTTTAGACAACACACACTATGCCATAGAGTAAGGTCAACCTCAATAGAAAGCAAAATGCCTTTTCACTTGAGTTTTTCTTTCTGGGCTTGACAATGCACCCTTAAGTTTTCTTTTTTTTCTATTCAGAGGCTCAAACATGATTCATACATGCTTTAAGTGTGAAAAATGCCTCATCTAACTCTTAGCCTTGCCACCTTTCCCACTGCAGGGACACGTTGTTTGTGCATAATAACAGGGTGTCATCAAGTCAAAGGGAGCCAACAGCTTTCTAAACTGAAAGATTTTGTTTGGCCTGAAAACACAAAAATAAAAACAAGTAAATTTGAGTCCAATGCTGTCACTTCAGAGTGATTGCAGAATATTCTTTTCAGTTACTTGTCTTCACTTTTTTACCACTCTTCACAGACAAGTCTTGGCCACAGAAAAACAGAGCAAGGACAAATACGTGGGTTATGTAGATTTTCTGGACTGTCAAATTCTTTGACTGGAGGAAATGAGTCAAATTCAGTTTGTTTGTCTGCATTTGAGACAAATCAGAGGTCAGAGGTACTAAAAACATTAATTCACATACCATTGATTAAAGGGTGTATAAATTGGTGCAGTTTGAACTTTGACAAATTTATCTTGAATGAAGATGGCTTAGTGTTTAGGTCAGGTCAGGCCCGATATCAAGAGGTCCTGATCCATATTCAGGATGGTAGTATGAACTGGTATGAAACCCAAATTTAGATGTTTCTTCATTTTTACAAATCCACTCCCATTTACAGAATTTAGTATAAACTATGAAGCATTACACCCAAATAAGGTGTGACCAAACATTTCCCTGAGTACCTCTGATTTTGCACTGAACCAGATTTACTTCTGTCTTGGAGCATCCCTCATTATCACAAACTCCTTATTCTGGTTTCTTTTTTTTCATTGTCCTATCCAAACACAAAGTCCAAAAATATATATCTGAAAAATCATAAATCCTTGGACAGTTATGTTTGGTAAAAGACAAACAACAATTGCAAAAAAAAACACTCAAGTCAAACCAAAAGTTGCTTGTAATTTGAAGCCATTGGGTATAATTTGTAGCTCTCAGTAAAATTCCCTTTGACAAGGCAGCCCACACATCCCTTGAGACATTCCTCTTTTCTCCCATAGCAGATTCCTGCGATCAAAAGAGTCAATTTCTCAACTGAAACACATCATGAAATTATACAAAACACTTTCACACCATTATGCAAACTATTCTGGGTATTTCCAAGGGGAACCTAAAGGGATGTTGTTTATATTTTCCCACTTTGGTTTTATGATGTTCATTATTGATTCTTTTGTAATGATCTTTGGGGGAACATATGTGCTCACTCTTACTTTCAAAAGCAACAAACATTTACAGCCTTGGCTATTAGTGCCAATGCTGTTAAGCTGTGTAAAGGGAATCCATTTTCTGACTTTGTGTTGCTTAAGAGACAGTTTTCCAGGTGCAGTATTTGCTAAGTTATGCAGTAATAACTTCTAAAAAGTGACAAAAAATTTGTTGCCTATGAGTCCTGACTTTGTGGTTTGTATTTCTTCTCTCTGACACTGTTGACGGGTGACATTACAGCCCATCTTGATGCAGCATTGAGTACAAACAGCGACAACAGGGGTCACTTTCTCCCGGCAAACAGCTTCGGCGCTGCAGCTCGCGGGAGATCAGAAAAGTGCCATTTCCTGTGAAAGTGAGAGCGGCTCGCGGTCCCCAGAGCCGCAGCAGTGGAGCCTCTTTCTTCCTCTTATCATGCATTCCCATCCACAGACATCCGACAAAGCCTTGGCTCAATAAAGAGGAACATTTCTATTTCCCCAAAGCAGCCTGCTGGTGTGAAAGCATCAGTATGTGTGTACATGAGAGAGAGGGGGAGGTAAGAAGAGCAGGAGGAATAACAAGGTTAATGGCAGGGACCACTGGCGGTGTTGGTTTGCTATTTTTAGGGGCAGTGCAGGTGGGAGAGTCAGGTGCGTCAATGTAAACAAGAAAACGAGAAACTATCACCTGCAGGTTATATGTCCCTGCAGAGTATTCAATTGCCAGATAGAGACAAGAGTACAGTGGTTTAAGAAGAAAGGCTGGAGTGGAAGTTTTAACATGAGGCCCAACCACCTTGGCTTTTGACCAGCAAATCTTATTGGTTTATCGATTACAGAGAGTTGACATAAATGCAAAGTCTGAAGAGAAAAAAAATACTTTCTACAATATTATAATACATATCATCGTTTCTCATATATAACATGCCCCCATTTTAATATGCAACCCGTTTTTTCATGTCCAGGAAAAAGGCTGTATTCATATATAACACACACCCACATCTTGCCCAAACCTTACTCTGTTCGACAACCTAAAAATTACCTTTATTCAGAGCTTTAATCAATGAAATGTCAGTATTTTCAGTATTACTCGTTTTCTGCCAGAGCATTCACAGTCATAGTGTACCTGCCAATCAGAGAGCAGCTACCACCATGCTAATGTCTTTGACAAATTACAGCGCAGCTATTTTGGTCCCCTTGCTTACAAGATGGCAGCACCTAGTGTATTTACATGTGAGTGGTACTGTAACCCTTCAGAATTATATGATCGTTACACAAATGCAAACTAAATAAGACTTAAAATATTGAATTCTAACATTTTAATAGTCAGTTTCATAAGAACTACAAAATTTTGTAGTTTCATAGAGAATATTTTAGATTTGTGTATCAGATGTGTGGTAATCATGTTGTTGAGACAAAATATTTTACATACTTTGCTTTTGCTTGTGTATAACATGCACCTGAAAATTAGACCTTATTTAAGGGCAAAAAAAAATGTGTGGAGAAAATGAGAAATAACGGTAATAAAATAACCCTTCAATCAGAGGAGACACAAAACCCATCTAGCTTTCTTTAGATATCGCAGTGACAACAGATGAACAGATGGTCAAATAGCCTTGACCTTTGACCTTCAAATATGACTAGTTTATTCCTTAGAAAGAAAAGACAATTTTGTGCAAGAAATTTAAATTTCACAATTGTTTTTTTTAAATAAAGAAATTACTCTGTACTACCCTACGGTACTGTAGCTGTCCAGGAGTGATGAACAATTTGCGGGAATTAATTAGTATTTCAAGGGGACAAATTAATATCTCGTGGGAACTAATTAGTATATCGAGGGAACAAATTAGTATTCCGTGGGAACAACATAGTATATCGTGGGAACAAATTAATATTTCGAGGGAACAAATTAATATTCCGTGCGCACCTTATATCTATATCGTGGCCACAATGTATTTATTTTTCCCCCATGTCATGTCTGGGGCTCCGTAAGTCTGAGTAAGAATTTGAGCAAATTTTCAGAAAGCTTCCAAATCTTGCAAAATTTTGTGTAATCCAGTCTCCCACCAGAAGCTAGCGCTGCAGCTGCGGTCTTCGTTCGTGCCATTTGATCTATTTTTGCACAATGACCAGGGAATACACATCCAGCTTTGAGTAATAACATTGTTTAAGTTTGAAGAAGTTTGGTAGTATTTTGTGCCATAAAAAAAGATAAAGCTGCTTTTAGGCTGCATGAAGTAGCACCTGCATACTGACTGGAGCAATGTGTAAACAAATTCTGCTCAAAGTTGTAGGCGTGAGCCATAGACTGTAATAGAATTGGACAAGGCCATGTCATAAAAGCCTTTGAAATGCCGTAGATGCTCTAACTTTAGTGTCACTCTGATTAATACCGTCATTGAACACTACGCTTGCTTTCCTACTCATGAGATGTTCACCAAATCCAGTCCACAATTCATTCCATTTTTGTTTGCTTGGCTCGTTTGGTCCTTGTTGGGTTTGGATTGCTTTCATACTCACCATGAAACAAACTCCTGTCTGCTTGGAAGTGAACCAAAACCTCATTTTTTTGGTGGTTCTTTGGTCTGTACTCGGGTTTGTGTGAGTTTTCACATCACCCTAAATAAACTGAAGTTCCCAAACAAGGAAACCAACATTTTTCCAGGCCAAATATGTTCAGTGTGAAAGGAGCCTTAGTGAGTAAGAATTTTGATTTTGACAGAAAATGAACTTTTGCAACTCCCTTTACAGGCTGACAACATGTGAATATTAAACCTAC
This sequence comes from Scarus forsteni, assembly GCA_036419115.1. Lineage (NCBI taxonomy): Eukaryota > Metazoa > Chordata > Actinopteri > Labriformes > Labridae > Scarus > Scarus forsteni. Next base: position 30,987,212 of record JAZDUH010000136.1, read on the forward strand.
CTCAGCTGATGCCAATGTGGGGGCATTTATTGTAGTGGATGGAGGTACAGGGGGTTGGATGCATAGCAAACAGAACGTAAAACACTTGCCTGAACAACTGCTAGATAACGTGGCTGTTTCAAGAGAATCTCATGGGCTGTGTGCTTAAATTTGGTTCACCATGTGAATGGAAATCATCAAAATATCTTCTGGATGAGGGTACCAAGATTCACCCACTGCTGTCAGTCACACAGGCAGAGAGAAGAAAAATATAACTTTCATATTTTCTCCTGAAACACTTTACAGGCAAAGGAAGCAGAAGAAGACTGCAGAGTGTGTGGGAGAGGAAGCTAACCTAGTCCTAATTAGCGACTGGGTTACCGCCCTGTTTGTTCTAATCTTTCTCTCTTATGTCTTTCTTCTTTGTGCCTCCACACTAAAGCCTTAGAAGTAGGAAAAGATCTAAATTTTGTTGTCCTAAACAAAGTTGACAAAGTGATGTCTGGTCTCTCTCTCTTGCAAGCAAGGCACGCTCCGCTGTCACTGCAGGAGCTAAACCTCCCCAATTAAGTTTGATCTTCCTCTATATCTGCTCCCTGTTTGTGCGAGGGGAGACAAAAATGATGGCTCCTAATGAACCGCATAGTGAAACAAGTGGCTATTTGGTCGAGGTGGGGTGTGAGACAGGATGCAAAACCCCGAATAGTAAAAGTCAGTTTTGAAAAGTTGATGTTACAGATATAAACCAGCGATGAGGGAGGTAAGACATGAGTCAGTACTCCCACATGAAAGGGTGAACAAGTACTGTATGACTTGTTCTGTGTAGGAAGTGACAGTCCGAGCTCCACCAGAGGAACAACTGCACATCTTTGAGATATGACACACAGAGAGATAAAGGGGGAAGTAATGTGTGGACAGTTGGCAGTGATAGGATGAAACGCAGCATTGGACTTACTAATCTGTAAGGAGGTGGAATGTGTTCTCAGCTCACTGATGTGTGTGTTTGCCCTCAGGTCAAACAGATCCCATTTGGGGATGTGCATGTTTTTGTTTGGTAATTTTTCTACCAGTATGGTATGTAATAGCATCAATGGCATGTAATTTGGTGGAGATAAGCATGAGCTTCCCAACCACTTTTGGATTTTTTAATCCCATTTGATATTACAGGCCTGTGGGGTTCTGTGCTATCAAAGCATCACATTTAGCTAATTAAGGCCAAAAAGGTTGACATTTACATGCATTTCAACTAGGACTGCTCTATAATTTAGCCTTGGCAGCATAAAAATGTGTTATGTTTGTACTTTAAAGTCAAGCCAGGCTTCAAATTTGTAATTTATACTGTTTACCAGCAGATGGCTCCACTTTCTTCTCCACTTTCCTTTGGCAAGATGCAATTTTTCATTCAACCATTAGGAGATGAATACCTGTTTGTTTTCTCTTTTTTATCAATGACCTGATTAAAGACATCAAAGCTGAAACAAAAAGGGCCAGAAGTTGAGTTATTTACTGAATTTTAGGTGGGAGCAAACAGACAACAGCATTGATTCGATTACTTAATCTACTGAGCACATTAACAATGTTTCCCTCTCCATAATCATGAATCTGTCTCACTCCAGGTGGAAGGACACGTAAGATGTAAGATGTGCCAAGTGAAGTAGCATAACAAAACCTTGCCTATGGAAAAATAAAGCATTATAAATGTGTTCTGTAGAGTTGTGCAATCTACCAATTGCTGTGTTATTAGGTTGCATTTTCCTATAATTCATTCAAATATGAAAATGTCTTGGCCCCATCTGCAGCAGTTCATAGAGTCTAACATTATTGCCTGTTCTAGCCATACAGGGACAGAGTTGATCAAAACTGCTGGGGTTAATGCATTTACCTCTAATACCTCATACAACACTACATCAAAAATACTGGACTATCTCTCTGAGAGACCAGAGTCACTGCAGTTTCTTTACTTACCTCACTACTGGTTTGAATTAAGTTTCCTGTTAATTTGGCATTTCAAAATTCAGTGCTTTTACTGTAACAATTGATAGAATTTTTTTCATAGACACTGTCCGAGTTCTCCTGACATCATAATAGAGAATCAGTAGGGGTTAGAGAGACAATTACACCATTCTTTTTCTTTTTTTCTTCTTTTTTTTATACCGATACTTGAAAAAGCTTGCAACTTTTGACAACCTAAAGGGAAATGTCGAGCTGAGTCAAGCCACCCAGAACTATTAACATCGTTTGGGCTATACTGAAGTTTGCTGGGTACCTCCTTATAAAGAATTTCTGACATTTGATCCAACATGCTTGTAAATGACAGCAAGAGTTAACCTCCGCTTACCTTTGCTACCTTCTGTTACAGCAACCTTTATCTCTGTCAGCTCCAGCTGCTCTCTCCTCAGGACAGGAATACTGTTGTATGACTTGAGGGTCCTGCTGGAGACAGCCATCTTTGTCCTCTAGGTATGGTGTTTGACGACTGAGGCCAGCTGCAGCTACATGGGATGAAATGACAGATACTTCTGCTTTACATGACATTTGTTGATTGATGTTACATCACGTTCGTCCAACTTTTAGCAGCACCAAGTTGCGTTATGCTAATGTTCCCCTTAGTTCACATCTAAGGTACATCTACCCTGGCCAACAGTTATAATCCATCAACAATTAGTGTGGTGGCCATTGGTAAATGTCATACTTCACCAGCACAATGTTTCTTTACAGTTTAGATTAGGGATGCAAACAATTAATCCATTATCGATTAATCGTTGATAAGAAATTACTCGATTAAAGTAAATTAATTGCAATTAATCGAAGAAGAAGAAGACGACATCAACAACAAGACAAACGAGAAGTGGTAAGCTGGCAGGATGAAGAGTACAAGATGGAGTTCGGTATGGAACCACTTTAAGTTGGTTAATGACGACAAAGACGCCAAATGCACCATCTGTGGAAGTATTTTAAAGTACAACTCCTCCACAACTTTGCTAAATTATCACCTCAATACGTCACATTCTGTTAGGAATAAATCTTTTATTAAGGAATATGATTTGCATTTTCTCTTTCATAAGAAAGATAGCATTTTCATAGAAAGGAACCTTTTGATTCAGAGGGGAATTCAGCTTCACAGAAAAATTGCCGCTTATCAATTAATCGATCATCAATAAATAAGATAAAACAACTATCGATTAATGAATTAATCGATAATTTGCATCCCTAGCTTAGATGTTTCAACCTGCATTGAACACAGCAAAACTGACCCCAGGAACTTATTCTCATGCTGATTTCTCAACGCTAGTAGACATCAGTTACTAATGGCCCTTTTCCACTAGCACACCCTGGCCCTACTCGACTCGGCCCTACTCGATTTGCAGCGTGTTTCCACTGGTCTGGTACCTCCTAAAACAAGCTAGTTTTAGTACCTACTCCGCTCTGGTTCCAAGCAAGCTGAGTCAATACTGGAAGATGATGTCATCGACTGCCGGCTACTGATTGGTCAGACAATGTCGTCATCGATGAGTCATGAGCGCAACGACATGGCATGCTAGCGGTAGCTACCATTGGCTTACCCTCAGATATCTTTTCCTTGCAGCTCGATTGCTCCTGTCCTCAGCTTCATTCTGTTGTATAGCTTCCAAAACTCTCCTGTGCTTCTCAAGGGGTATTTCTTCTTGCCACCTGCAGCCTTCTCCTGCTTTCCTTCTTTACCCAGTTTGTGACAAAAAGCCACAGATTGTTGTGTCACGCTCAAACTGACGTCACAGCAGTGCCACTCAGCTGTTTACTGCGACACTGCACCCCATTGTGCAGGCTACTGGGGCTAATGGAAAAGCAGTACAAGGTGAGTAGAGTAGAGCCGGGTAGAGTCGAGTAGAATAGAGTAGGGCTAATGGAAAATGGCCATATATGTTGATGTGTGACTGCCTCTTAAGATTATCTTTCTTAGGATGGTTAAATCATTTTATTGCTCCATGTCACTGTTATTATTTTGGTTGTTCTGTAACCAGTGAAGCTCAGACCTCTGAAGTGTCAGGCTGCTTTAACTCAGAGTGGCCCTGAACAAAAAATCTTGAAGGATTTTTATCCAAGAGCCTCTGGTAACCAGAGCACATTTGTTGTAGCCTTGGTGGGCCCAGTGGGAAATAACTTTGTGGCTCTGGCAGTGTTACTTTAATGCTTTACCCACTGAGCTTTACAGTAACAGATCTGGCACATTTTTCCTCTGGGAGCAGTTGAACCGTAAGTCACAGCTTCACAGGCTCATAATGTGAAAAAGTAGAAGCAGAGATGAGGGTCTCCCCTCTATACCATGTCGGCCATGATGAAAACTCCTTGTCGGGGTCTGTTATGGGACCTGTGCAATATGATGTGAAGGGTTCATAATGACAACCATTTGTTTCCATTACTTCTCACAGCTTCACACAGCAACCTGACCCAACTTTGTCAGCACAGCACAGAGCAGACGAAGAAGAAAAGGAACTAAAGAGAGTGCAGGGTAAATAGAAACTGTACCACACCAGGACATTATTTGTTTTGGGCTTGTTCATGAAGTTTCAAGATGAAATATCCATACATTGATGCATTTCCTGGCAAGGGTCACAGGGGGACCTGGAGCCAGCCCTTCTCATCAATGGACAGATCACCTAGAGCTAACATAAACACACATCCATTAATACTCACACCTAAAGGCAATTAAGCACTTCCAATTCACCTCACAAGTATATTTCCTGACTGTTCAAAGAGGCCAAAGTACCTGGAGAGAACCGAGCCATGCAGACTTTTAATAGGTCAAAAGTGAAACCAAGAGTCGTCTTGTGAGGTTGGATCAAACCCCAATTTCCTAAATAAAAAATTATAGACTGTAATATAATAATGGCAGTACACTGGGTGAAGACAGCCTTAAGCTCACTCTGCAGACATAATCTCTCCAATTTCTCTTTTGAATAGCCAAGCTTCAAGTCACAGTATAGGCAGTATGTGGGCTACGTACCAGCCTGGGGACACAGTTAGTTTGAGTCATGATGGAAAAACCATCACTGAACAGTGTCAGTTTGCTGAGACATGTTTTGATCTCTACCATCCATAATCCCATCAACACTTACTGTCTGAATCAAAAAGCTGTAGACCGTATGACTCAAGTGACCTTGGAAGTGCCCACTGGTCACACCTTAGGGTGAAAGAAAAGCTCCATACGCACTGCTGCTTCAAGCCAAAGTCTATATGCCTACATATAACATGTAACTTCTACTGTGAACACTGTAGAGACGGAGGTAGTATCAGAGATGAAATTAGTGAGAATGGAGCATGCAGACTCATGTATGTGAAACCTGTGCATGTGAGAAACATTATCTGTATGACACCCTCTTATGAGCCTACAAAGCCAAACCACACTAGTCTTTTTCACAGTGTCCTTACACAAAAGCACTGCAAAAAGGCGCTGTCATCTTTAAACTTCGAGACATTTACATTCAGCCTCTGGAGTAACAAAATCTACTGTATATCAATTCATGCTGGAATACAGCTAAGATGAGCATTACTCATTGCGTGCCCCTGATACGAAGGCAGAGACCCTTCTGCCTCCCACATAGTCCGCATGTCTCCTTTTCGTCAACATTTACATCTGATACTTCCTCTGCTGATGGATCGACCTGTTCACCAGATCCCATCTCCACAACATTCATATGCGAGGATTAGATTCCCAATATTACGGCTTGAAACTGCAGCGTCAATGGGGCTACTGTGGAAAGACAAAAAATTCACATTCTTGTGGGACCAAATAAATATCTTGAAGTGTTATGAGGATGGAGCTTCATTGAAGGGCTTTAAGATGTGCTGTGAAAAGGGGCTTAAGTCCAGAACTTTATCATACTAATGGTCAACAGAGACTTACACTTTTATCTCCCCTCTATTCAACTTTTGGAACAGATGAGGCTTAAAGGGGAAAAGATGAAACATCTTCATCAACCTAAAGAGCCTCAAAAGTGTAAGAATGGTACTAAGAACAAATCATTAATGTGACTTTCAAAGCAGTTGCGTGGGTTAAAGATCATGACAAAGTGGTCTAATTTTGCTTTCTATGTATGGACTTCCAGAAATCTTTTGTATAATGTGTACAACTAAAACAAGTAATTTCATTAAAATGTGTTTTTTGTGTGAAGATAGCTGAGTATTGAGATGATGTTTGGAGAGGAATTAAAACTTAAGTTATGAACTACTCAAGACTTTCGAGGTGCTACATTTTGGAAGCTTCACACCGAAAAATATACATAGCAAAGACAGGTGCCTGACTGATATACTTCTGGCAGTATCTAAGAAAGCTATCACTTGAAATTCACTTAAGGAGGACCCCCACACACACACACACACACACACACACACACACACACACACACACACAGATAACTGCAACAATCCTTATACTATCGAAAACGGATAAAATAGACTGATTTTAAAGCCTGTCACAAAGACTAAAGAGAATTCCATTTGAGAGAGGATTAAATAACTACTGTTAGCTGACACCAATTGTTGTAAGATCAAGAGATGATTTTATTCTAACCCCATGTAAATATGATTAAAAATGACCATTAAAAATGTGCTCCCTGAGAGTTTAACAAAAAAAAAAATGTTTCCCATAAAACCCAAGGACAGTGCATATAATTCAATTAGCTGTGAATGTGTTGGTAGAAAATGACTTAGCATGTGCTTCACATCGACACCGAGACAGATAAGCGCTCACAGTTTCGGAATCCCACTGGATGTGTGTCCCTCTCTCACTATTAAGATGCCTCTGATAGTACCTCTGGAGACGGAGTAAATGGTGGTTCTGAAAACATGATGCTTCAGGCTCCGCTATTGCCAGAACAGAGGCACACAAAGCCAGTGCTTTAACTTCACAATAAAAAGGTACAGTCCACCAGGCTATCAGGCTTCAGTGTACCGGGTGCCTGAAGTCCTCAATGCCATCATTATTGTGCAGATAACCTCTGTAGCCTCCCCTTCCTCTGATGTATCACCTGGTGGGATTATCTCCCCCTAGACTGTAACTGTAAAATGGCCTCTGCAGGTTTATCTGAGTAGATTACATCCGGGGGAGTGAAGTCGCCGCTTCAAAGGTGGACTGCAAGTCCCTTGTTGATTTAGCCGGGGCAGAGGCTTTGATTACTAAAGCTATGACATGGAAAGATCTGTGCCTACACAGCTCTGTGAGGGAGCACAGTGGTCTAAACAGCTCATTACTGAGGAGAAAATGGTACAGGAGTTTGTTACTGATGTTGTACAGTGGACACCAATGTGGCATGATTGTGTTTTTCATTAATACCTGAGGGGTTTAAGTCAGTGTCCTTCAGCAAGACACTCTTCCAACGTTATCTTGAGTTTCACAGTTCAGCCAGAGGGAGAAGCACCTTTTCTTCAGGAGCCATGCTGTTCCATGGCGATCCGCACACACCAGGGGGTTAAGCCTCCCAGACAAGCAATACCAAGCAACCTGTGCTGCTGCGGTCAGTTCAGCACCTCTGCCTCCGATGGCCCCCCATGGAGAGAGCTGGAGGCAGATCATTACACACATGTGGACCACATAGGCGGATAAAGGTTGTGTAACCTGCACATGTCATGCCTCCTGACCTTTTTTTTACCTTTATCTACAACTTTTCTGCTCAATAAGTATTCTGACAAAGTCTGAACATGGATTCTCGTTCAAAGAGAATGTAAGTGGTGGTCTTCCTAACCAAACAGCCATATGAAAGAAACAGTAAGAGCTAAAACACAACACATGGCATTCATATTTTATTGGACAAATATGAATAATTTTTAAAAAGTTAATCAAAAAAACTCAGTGCATTCCCCTGTACCATATAAGCACCTTAAAACACTTGAGAAATGTATCTGCTTCTTTGAATGCAACAAAAATTGTTTACACAAAAGTGCTGCAGACACAATTGTCAGGCAAAGTGTCATCACACAGGATGTAACACTGTTTTTACAGGGGCTGAGATATGCTGAGGATTTGGCTGTTAGCAGAAACGTATATGTCATTTTGTTCCATTTTTGCAGCTGGCTGCTGAGGTGTGGTGAACTGTTTGACACTGTTGCCATGTTTCCAGGTGCTGAAATGTTGTCAAAGCTATGCTGAAGCTGTACTTTGGAAGTCTTTTTATAAATGTTACAATCCTGATCAGAAGAACTTAATGTAAATGTGAAGCAAGGGAACGTGGCAAAATTCAATATAATTCTGTACATGCTTGCGACTTCATTTAAAACACTTATTTAGGCTTTTAATGCCATAATCACTCCAAACCAATTAATGGCTCTTTTTAGCCTCCCCCTACCCCTGACCTATTCTCCATTCTAAAGCATCAAAACAGGTGGGCATTGGATATCTTAGGCTGCATCAGTCCTGTAAAATTGAGATATTCGATTGGCGGATGTCTTGCAGGCTTCCCTTAGACTTGGAACACACTTAAGAGTTACACTGATAGCCTTTAATCTGATGATTTTGCTTCCTTAGTTTAACTTTGTTCTGTAGTTTATGTTTGTCTGTTTCCCCTCATTTTGTATTGCTCTATGTCCATTGTTTCACAAAACCTTTATTGACAGGGAAGGGTGGGGTGGGAATGAAGGGAAGAGCGTGATGCTATAGGGTAGACCTTTGTGTAAATGGGTTCATTCATGTATGGGGACAATTCCACAGCTGATACTCCCAACTTTCTTTGCAACTCTTCCACTATATTTATACTGTCTGAAAAAAAAGAAAAAGAAAATCAATTTCAGTTGAATAACACTTCAGGAGTTAGGGTTTTTATATAGTTTGGATCATTTTGGATAATCTGGGATATTTTGAAGCCTGTATTACTAAAAACTAACAGCTCAAAAATCTGATCATTTACTTCTGCTATCTGCTGTTCCAGGTCCTATTCACAAAGCTTAAAATTCTAATGATATTCAGGTGCAGACAAATTCAAAGCTGCCCAGTTCCTGTAGTTTGCTCAAGTTTTTAGGGGTGCAACATGTATCTGTATTGAACCGTTCGTTACAGTAGCCTCGGTTCAGTACACCCTATGAACCAAACAATAGGCAATTTTGTATTTATTTATCTGATCAACTTCTGACGAGGTGCTATGCGCTGAAAGTTCAGTGAATCTGTGTTTGACTAATCCAGGCTTCATTGTCGAGAACAGATCCGCTGAGCTGTGTGTGCAGCTCCTCCCATATTCATTCAGGCAAGCTGCTGAGACAGAAGAAGCTACATACGCTAGGGCGCTGCAACATGGCGAGTGCTTTACCTTCAGCTGAAATTGAAGACCCTCCACTATCATTCAGATTGGCCGTTTGGGACTACTTTGGCTTCCATCTTAAGTATGACCCTGATGGTAATTGTGTTGTAGACAAAAACACAGCAGTATGTCGGAAGTGCAACACGATGCTAAACTACGTCAGGGGAAACACAACAAACGCAGACATCATCCCGGTGTGAAACAAGTGGAACCAGACAGAAACAACAAGCAGCACACATGCTACAGACTTTACCTGGGTCATTTAGACAGCCATTAGCACATGATTCAGAGAGGGCAAAGGAAATCGACCGGGCGATAGCTAATTTTATTGCTGTTGACATGAGACCCTTTTCTATTGTGGACAATGCCGGATTTCAGGACATGGTACGGACACTTGATACACTTATAGCTAGTTCTTTGTAATATTTACTCTGCTGCTAAGAATTCACCACATAATTTGTTATATTTTTACTTATTCTTATTTTTACATGGTGATGTTTTTGTTGTTTTATGACTCGAAGTATGCACCAAAGAACATGCCTGGTTCAGCTGTAAGAGTTACATTTAATTCAATTTAATGAAAATGTACTCTGAGTTGAAACAATGTTGGTTATTTTAATAAACCACAAGTAAAAAAGGCATTGTAATTTCTCATATTTGGTATCGAAAAAGTATCAAACCGTGACAGAAACGTATCGATCCAAACCGAACCGTGAATTATGTGTATTGTTGCACCCCGACTAGTTTTGTATCTGAAATCAAAAGAGGCCATGTGCACTCTTGATATTTGGAATCTTGGGCTCTAATTGTTGACTGAGCACAGTTTTTTTACATAGGTTGAGACGGAAGGAGGAAAACCTTTTTTTAGGAGGTCTGAGGCACAATGGTTTGTTTTGGATGTCCTTTGGCCTTATGAAGCTAAAGCACAGTGTTGTGGCCATTTTATATACATTATAACTGGTCAGTTGAAGTAGACCTTTGATTCCACACCTCAGGTTCAGGCTTCCCAATCAGTGGCACCAGAGATTTTAACAGGGCATAAAGATTTGAAGTTGTCAAAATTAGGTTGATTAAAATTTTGATGGATAATGTATGATTTTTGTTAATGCAGGTGATCAAGGGGCAAGCAACTCTTTCTGAAACATATGGGGACCCATAAGTGTTCAGAACATTGGTAAAAGTTCAGTCTGTTTGATTACCTGATACAGGCTTATCACAGGAGTTTTAACTTATTTGTTGAGTTCATCAAACTCAAGTTGAAATGTTAAATATTAGTCTTTCTGCCCTGCACAGGCTGCATGTTACAGCTTGAGACTCACAAGTCCTGCTTGGTGTGGCATCAGAGGGTGTTGGGGACAGAAGTGGTGATAAATCCTGTGTCCTCTCAGAAGGCGCTAATAATTCAAGATGATGTGGCCAAATGTCACAGGACACATTTCCTGTCCCGGCACTAAGGCAGAAGCACTCAACGACGTGATAAATGGCCCTGACTTTCATCTTTCCTCACAGAATCAGTATGAAATCTTAAAGCCTGATCGTGTTGTTGTGAAGGTGTCACTGCTGCTAGCATCATTTTGAATGAAGACTGACAGCGATTGTGCATGGAAATAATCCTAAGCACTTGTTTGGAGTACAGCAGATGGGGGAGTTTAACCACGTCAGATGAATTCAGATTGTGTCGGACAGTCTGGTAGCACTACAAAAACTTAGTCTCACCTACTTCATGTGACCACAGGGACAATCTTGCACCGCTGCTGAGGAAATGTTTGCTAGCATGAGGCAAAGCAAACCATCTGGCATGTTCATAGCTAGAAAAGTATGCTCATTATAAATAACCAGCTATAGTGAAGACTGCCAATGTCTGGATCACTATGCTCCTCAGAGGCATGGACACTGCTGCAGTTAATCAATTTAATTTGGTTGTGGGTAATTTATGCGTCAACTTGGAAGGAAATGGCATTAAACAACGGTGCACGGGTGCAAACCCTAGGCCCAAGGCCGTGGATGAAAGGGACGCAAACTCCTTCAAACCAGTTTCTGTTGTAGATTTCAGAATGCAAAAAATGTTGCAAAAAATAAGACTCAAAGACAGAACCAATGCACAGCCTTGTTGCAGGTTTGCTAATGATGTAGCAAAGAATACAACTTCAAGCAGTTCTCCTTTGCTGACTCCAGACTAAATTCCCAGATCTACTTTTAAAGTCCCTCAGTCACGTTATTGCTTTACTGTGTAGGTGATCAAAGTCTTCTCGATAAGCCCTCTTTCAGCAAAACAGTCTTTGATAGCATCTATATTATTTCCAACATGGCATTGATTTAGCTTCGCTGACACTTGATGACATTTATATGCTCGCAGATCCTTCCAGGGTTAGCTGACCTGGGCGTATTTCACCTGAGATCATAATGTCACTTTAGGCCCAAAAACTGGCCACATTACCAGCTGCACTGCGCTGAAAAAATGGACGATAATATCTTAAACTGCTTCAAATGAATTTTCAGAAACGTTGCCAATATTACCATTGTGACCAGTGTGACACCAAGAAAAACCGAGTACATTGGAGATCAAAAGTTTCAGGTAAAGTTCAATGGGTCTGCTTCTTCTTCTTTGAATAGAGTTCCATTAAAACAACTCAATTAACTTTTCTAAAAGTTTTAAATAATCATAAATTTTTTTTTTGAACATTTTGGAAGTCACAATGTAGAATGTCAAGGTTACTGTGCCTCTTTCTCATCCTGTGTTGGTAAGTTTAATACCTCAAGAATGCTGACAAGGAATTTCTCTAGACTTTCTGAAGAAAAAGTGTTTGCAAGAAGTAGGAAGCAAGGTGGTGAAGAAGTGATACAAATCACCTTTTGATGATCTTGCGATTGGTTTAGCCCCGTACTACAAACTGGAAAAGTCAAATTTTCATGAGTTTTCCAGTTGATGGTGTCAAAAAACTGAAAAGTATTAAAAAGGTCCGCGACCAAATTTCAAATCAAAGGTTGCAGAGTTTAATTATTAAAAAATATAATTACTTGAAGTATTTTTTAAAATATATACTCCTATTTTGGCCTCATCAGTCATCCTGTTGATATGGGAAGGTTAGTGGTTTGACATTCCCTCAAATATCCAATTTAACTCAGGAAAGAAAGATACAAAATTTAAAGGTCAAGGGTCAAGGTTGAAAAGTCTTCCGGATGTTTATCAAAAGATGCATTATACCATGGTGATAGCAACAGTGCGTACATGTTTTTGTTTTAGTGCCCTGTAGAATGTCAAAAATCAAAACTATTCGATTACTTTTCCTGTCTGTGCCTGTAAAAGTTAAAACTCAGTTTGCTTCCTCTTCTAAGAAGCTATTTGGCTCATTCTGCAGATCAGTTTTTCATGGGGAGATACATTGTGGCTCTTCCAAAACTTTCTAAAGATGGTTATTATTGAGTTATATTTATGGTGAAAGAGAGCAGTAAAGGCAGGGAGATACAAACACAACAAAGCATGCACACAGGTCTGGTAACAAAGCCACAGTGCTGTGACCTGACCTGGCACAGGCCACACGTATCCAGGGTAAACCTGCCTTCATGCTCTTTGTTTGTTTGTGAATGTAATATATCAGATCTCTTTTAAGGGTTTTTTAAAACTTCACACAACAGTGAGCTCTGACTAAAGGATGAACTGTGAAGCTATTGGCAGCTACAAGTCAGGGGTCAGGTAATAAAGCCCTTTATTCATTCTTCATTTGACATTAAAAAAATACCAATCATACCACTTTAAAACATCCCAGACCTTCTCCCTGATCCACCGTGTTCTTTCACTGCCTCACTCTAACCACCAAGCAGCAGGTGTTTTTTGTTAAGTTGTGATATTCTTAAGAAAAATCCCATCACTTTGTCTCTTTGGCTGAGTCCGTCTGACTCCTACTCATCGAAGCGTGTCAGATCAATAAATCTTCCCATCACCTTCCAGACTCATCAAAGTGTTTCCTGACCTGGCAACCCACTCCGTCCAATGACAAGCCCTCTGACTGAGCCAAATCTACATTAGTTGCACTCCAAACAGTCTCAATAGCCTCTCTGCACCTCTCTACAGTCTTGTTCTCCAGACATAAATGCTTCCTCTTTGAAGGCTTCCAGACTGAATCAATACCCAGAGTCAGACTTGGCAAAAACAGAATCCAGATTTCCATCACTTTGGCCCCCTCTTATCCCTGCAGCCACAGCCATCAATGCCAGAGCCCCAACAACAATCAGACAAGTAGACAAAGTCATCGGAGTGTATCAAGAGGATAGATATCTTATCTAAGAACTGACCTCACTGTGGTTCTGTTCACTCAAGGTGTTATGACACCGCTTTTATTCTGAATAGAGATGCTGTGGTCCACATGTCTGGAGCTAATTTTTGTTTTTCATTGTGCTACTAAAGGAGTCTCTTTATTCTGTTCATTATTATTATTCTGAAGAATAATAATTCCTTTTAAATACTGAAATCAGATAGTGATATTTTAATTTTAATTTGGCATTTGAAATGTTCAGTGGTTCAGTGGAGTTTAAGTCATCAAACAAGCTTAATCTAATTTCCGTTTAGTTTGTGTTGCTCTTTGATTTTGTTTAAATTTTTTACTGTTTCAGTTTCAAGTTTCGTTTTTCACAGTCTTTTGACTTTGCAGTCTTTCATTCAGAGGTTTCTAATTGTTTTTTTTTTTCCTTTATTATTTTATTTAGAAACATCTTTATAGCTAGGGATGGGAATTGTTAAGACTTTATCGATATCAATACCATCAACCATTGTTCTTTTCAATCTAATTCTTTGATTCCATTATCGATTCCTGTGGATTTTCTGTGCAGACAAAATTCAACAATATCAAACATGTTACTCCAGATATCTAAAGTTATGCTGCATAGATGGATTTTTCTGTAAAATGTTGGTGCCTCCCCTTATTGAATAATGTGCAGTAAGCATCTTCTGTTTACAAATCAACCCATGATTTAGCTACTCTCTTCCCCAGTCTGCCGTGATCTTTGACTTCTTTGTCGTCATTTCTGCTGACTGCCTCTGATGAGAGTGTTGTGTGTTTGATTTGCAAGCACAGAGCACAAAGTGAAATTAATAGATGAAGGAAATTTGAAGCAAAAAGACTAATAGCATCAATTCCTTGAGGGAGCTGTTAATGATTATCAATAGGAAATGTTTTTTACTGCCATCCCTATTTAACGCAGTGAGTAAAAGAAGTGTGGATAAATTCAACACTCACCAACAACAAAAAGACAAGTGGATCCAAAAAAAAGGAACATATCACAGCTTGATAAAAGTTGTAGGGATTGATAAACACTTCCATAATTGTACATAACATCCTGAATTTGGAAGAAAAAGTCCTGACATGAGTCCACAATTGTAGGGTTGTACAAAAAAAAAAAACATGAATAAAATAAAGGGCTGGAATTTAGTCAGCTAACTCAGTGCTGTGCACCATTGTGTACGATCCTGGGCATGTCTAAAAGTGCAGAACAGAAAGTTTCAAGCAACCTACTGTTGGTCAAAATATTGCATTACAAGGCAGGAATAAATAAAGCTTTATAAACACAGTTACCTGCCTTTACATTTAAGCTTCCTGGTGCAATAGTTAATATTCATGACTATTGCTTTTTTTATTAATTAAACTTGCACTGCATCTGCACAGTTTTGTCTTTTGGATTGAAAAGCTGTTCTTATTATTCTTTAAAAAATGTTGTGACATAACATAAATGAAAACAAGTAACGAAATATAATATAGTATATATGTAACAGTATACACCTGTCTGTGAGTATATGCATATGTACTTGTGTATACCCACATGGGTGCTAGCTTTGGGCATTCTTAATATTTTCGTAAAACAGAAACTTTGGGTTGTTTGAAGGCTTTTCAGACTAATAATAATGTTAATAAATGTTTTATTAAGAGCAAATCATAGGGTCATGATTTTTTATTACTGAACAGATTAAAATATTAGTGCAACAACAAAGTGATCTTCTGAAATTTGCCTTTTGTGCTCAATTCCTCAGGTCCCAGGGCCAAAAGTAAACCCAGGAAAAATTTGAACTGCAGTTGTCCTTCAAAAATTAAGTTCTTCATTAACATGAGTACATCATGAACTGGACTTGCCTCTTTGCTCGAAAATACAAAGTGTGCCTGCTTTCTCCTTGCCATGCCCCACAGACGGAAGGAGGAAAATATCCCTCTGCAGGTTTACCCAGTCAGCACAATGCTTCAGTAACAGCCTCTTGCAGCACAAATAGTGGTGTATCACAATTATCCCGGAGCTAGGCGTGTGTGACTGTTGAGGGGAGTTGGAGGGCACCAGCAGTGACGTCAGGGTAAATTGAGACGGTGTTCACAGAGCGTTGTTGACAGCACTGTAAACAGCGGCCAGGTGGAACAGTGCACTTCAAGCAACTGCTTTTCATAAACAGATGGGCGCTGTTTATGGCTGCTGCACCTTTTTGTAGAGTGAATTTATAATTACAGATTAGGCAGGCAGAGGTAATTGGAAGTTGTACACACTGTCTATCTCTCTGCTTTTGGCAAGTTCCCATCACAAACTGACAGGATGCGGTTGCCTTGGTCTATTCTAAGTGCCACTCACAATAAAAGGTTCCTTTTACGAGACTTAGCTTGAAATATACTGCAAAGGAAACCTGCATTTTTTATAGGCCAGCTCTTTTTTTCTGGCACTCTGATGAGATTATTGTTGCCCTATTCACCCAAAAAACTCCAATCATACATCATTTTCATAAGCCACATGATAAAGTATAAAAATGAGTGACACTTTACAAACTGCTGCCATTACTACGATGCTGATAGACAATAGGACATCACTGAAACTGTTAGGGCACAATTCAGACCTCTAGCAGTGGTCCAGTTTCTCTCCCAAGATTCTTTTTCAATAAAAAGCACTTATATAATGTCATTTTAAGCACTCTAATCACTTGATTTTTATTTTACGAGCAATGATGGTGGCTGTCTTGAACTATCTTTTGGTCAACCTGGAACTAGTCAAATGGTTGGAGTCAAGGTGGGCATTGAACCTCCTGGAAAGACTTTCAACACATGTCAGCCAGCCAGAACAGCTGTGCTTAGTATGAGTTCATATCCTTCATAAAACTGAAAGCTAGAGGCTAAAGAAATAATTTACCCTCAAACAATATGTGATCATTAAAAACAATGAAAGAATACTTAAGTTATTTAAGACCTTTTTTGCTGAACCACGATGTAAACATGCTCCTTACCAGTGTTGGGGAAGTTACTTTTAAAAAGTAGTGTTTGCTCGTTACTCGTTACATCTGAAAAAAGTAACTCTTTACTTTACTTAGTTACCCTCTATGAAGAGTAACTTCTCAAGTTACTTTTCCGTTACTTTTACATTGCTTGATTATGGACAGAACCCCATATCTATTCCTAAATGTGAAGGCCTACAAAAAGTTCTACTACAGAGAACATAACAGTTTTTTGTGCTCTTTATTTTACAAAATGTCACATACCCTGTGGAATGAGAGTTCCTGCCCAGTGTTTCCACATTTTGCTTCTGAAATAAGCAACCAGGTCAATAAAAATAAGCCCAAAATAAGCAACCTCCAGCTATTTCCTTTCCTAATGTGATATACTACTTTTTAAAAAGAGAAGTCTACACAAAGTGTGTTAATTTTCGTCTACATTACATTTCAATATCACAGTGCTAAGTATCTATTCAAGAAAAGACCGACGCTTATAACAAGCAGACCTGGCAACTTTGGCTCTGGAGCATGCGCCATGTGCGTGACTGTGTTTGGGGGCGTGCATATAACCAGGAAACAAGGAAGTGGACAAACTGCCTACCACAGTCGTGTTTTCCTTTATGTTAGGAGCTGGAAGATAATCAGGGGGATACACACAGACTTAAGAGCCCCAAGAAGCAACTTCACGTCTAGAAACAAGCCCAAAAGACCACGACCTGCGGCCGTGACTCACAAGATTTTCAGCCTTTAGACGCTTATAACAAGCGGACTTGGCAACGCTGCTCGTGTCTGTGTGAGCAGCTGAGAAGGCAGCTTCAGTGTCAGATCTGTCAGAGGGAAATGTAACGTCGCGCTGCATTAAAAAAGGAACTACATTTCGTTACCAAATTTTCAACAGTAGCGCGTTACTTCACTTTTTACCCGAAAAAGTAGTTTCGTTACTGTAACGCGTTACTTTCTAAAGCGTTACACACAACACTGCTCCTTACTGCTGTAAAAATTGCCACCTTTGAATAGTCACTAGCCTGGGCTGCAAAATAGTTCAACAGGTCGTACTGCTGCCTCACAACAAGAAGGTTGCTGAATCATCACCCTAGTTAGACAGGGCCCCTCTCTGTAGAGTTTGAATTCTTTATTCTTTATTGATGAAAGACAAATGGACGCATCCAAATGGCCACTCCTAAAAAAGGTCTGTTTTGTGTGTTCCTCCATCAGCCTAGTTTTAAACAGTGGTGGCTAAATTACTTCAATCAGAGAAGCTTGTATAATTGCCAACCTGTGTGTGTGTGTGTGTGTGTGGGGGGGGGGCAACCTCAGGATGGGGCCAAGACTATGCCAGCTATGAGGTTGTTAAAAAAAATGGTTTAAAAACATAGCGTCTTTGGCAAAGGTATAAAAACAAAACAGAGCCAAGTCTTTTGATTTAAACAGTGTATTATCAAAGAGTCGATAAAGCATTTCTAATAAGAAAGAAAAAGATGTAGATCATGTTATATGACTGTAAGCATCACCAACTGAGCATGTTTATGAGCAAGGGAGTAAACTTTAATCCTATTGAGTGTTTTTGGCTATTCCAAGTTCACATGCAAGCAACATGAAGTACTGAGCTACAGAGCATAATTTTGCAACAAAGGTTCCTGGCATGAACATGAACCTTCATTGTACGTGGATTACATTTGATAAGTGAGAAAATGGTCCTACAGTACAACAGCCAGTTTGTTTGTAAAGAAAACTATTCATCAACAATTTCCTCTCAAGCACTCTCATGGCTCTCATCCTAATCACGCTTTAATTTCTGGCTTGTTTTCTCTCGTGTCAAAACACTGCCTGGCTGCAAACATGAGCCAAAATCGAGGCCTTCAGCTCATCACCATCATCCTTCAAGCTTTTTGTGCATTTCCGATTGCCTCCAATGTTTGTCAACGAGAGCTGAGACAGCTGGGGCTGCGCTTCTATTCATGAACCGTTCCTCCCGTGTCTGCACAACAAAGCGGAGCATAAAAAGAGAGAAATAAACCATCGAAGCTGCCAAAGCGCTGAGTGAAAGGTGGGGAGAAGTGTCTTGGCAAGCTTGTGAATTTCTCTAGTCATCTTCCACTGCGGATGTTTTGGACATGGTGGGAGAAAAAAAGCAGCATATACAGTTTTTCTTTATGTTTGACTTTGGTTTCCATCTCCTCCTTCTTCACTGGCCTCCCACACTCTCTGTGCTGTGGTCCATTAAGCTGTCTGTCCACAGCCAGAAGTGACTTTGACATTTGCTGAAACGCCCAGTGGAGTGTTCAGGCTTGAAAGGATATCCAATGCTTTGACCCAAAACCACTCGTTCCTTTTTTTCTACTCCCTCTCCCTTCCATCAAACCCTCCTTTGTGACATTGTGCACTGGCATGTTGGCTCTCAGACCAAAGCCTGAATATATTTAAACTTCTACCAATGAGAGACAACCCCCCTCTCCCAACATTACCCCCATTCACACACACACACACATACACATCATACAGAGATGCTAACACACACAGATACACAAAACAATGAAAAAGGGCCCTGTGTGAAACCGCAACCGCTGCAGTCCTGCACTTTGAATGAGACTTTAATATTTTATGAGCACAACAAAGACAAGGAAAGCTGTGGGAATATTCTAGCTTGGAATCCGTATTTATGATAGAAGAACAATCACAGCTCCTAACATCTATTAAATATGGTGACCATGAGTCCAAACACAATGAAACAGGGACTCTCCTCTGCCTTAGAGTTCTTTGAGTGATCTGAAAACTTTTTGAAAATTGACAAAAAAGTGGATAAAAACCTAGAAAACTATCACCTTGGGGATATGTGCATCCACAAGGTTTACAAATCCCATACAGTGAAAGTACCAGTGATGGGTCAAGGAGAAAATCTGGGGTGATGAACAGTGAAAACACAGCTTTAAACAATCTAATAATTTATTGAGTCTGTGTGGATATTCATGGAGAGTTTGAAAGACATTCATGCAGGTGTACTTAATGTATTGCATTCTACAGCAACTGAAGAGTATGAGATCTAATGTCCTTGGCATTGGCTCAGGACTCTAAATGTTCATTTTTGAATCATGGAGGACAATTTTGGAGGTTTTCCAGATATTCTTCAAAGCATTCATGTGACATTATGTTCACAACAAATGAATAACCCTGAGGCTAATGTCTATCTATGACAACCAGAACACCAGGTACACATTTACAAGTGATCCATTGTCAAGCCCCACCTTTCTTCGTTACTGTCTTAAAGGAGACATATCATGCTGATGCATGATTTAACACCTACATGTAATATAATAAATTTGAAAACAAGACCTTACACCCTCTTAATTTTCAAAAAATGAGACTGTATTTTTTCTGATATCCTAGAACGAGATTTGATGCCTCTGAAAATAGGTCATTGCGAGATGTCCGCGAGATTTAAATCGTCGTGATGACACGAGGTACATTTCTTTTTATTGGAGTAATCTGATAAAACAGCTCCTCCTCTGTGATGTCTGTTAGCCACAAAACCGTCACCGAGGAACACATCCACCAACCTGCAGTATATAGCTCCCTAGCTCACATTCACTCATTACCAGCTCTGGCCTGTAGGGGGACTCAATACACGGTCGCTGCTTTGAGCCTGCCGGAAAATACAGTAGAAGAAGGACAGGCTGGCTCAACCCTCTCGGCAGCTCTGACAGAACTAACCAATCAGAGCACAAAGGCCTGTGACGTTGCGAGGTAACTGTAGGTCAGTCTGAAATCGAGCGTTTCAACGAGAGCTTGATAATGGCGTAAAATGAGGATATTGAGAACGCTATTGTGGGGCAATGAAGGAACTAAATGACTTGTACTGAGGGCAGAAATGCTTTACAGGCATCCTAGCCTGGCATAGTGAAAAGAAGACACAAGCATGATATGTCTCTTTTAAGGTAAGACAAACTCCACTGTCACCAAGCTTTGTCACATTAAGATTAGAGAAAATACAATTTGTTTTGATAAACTTTTACCTAAATTTAATTGATTTTGATTGTTCACTGACAAGCAAAGTGGTGGTGTTTCAAAAAAGGTAAATGGGGTGTGTTTCATATTTTGATTTGTCTTATTAAATCGGCACTAACCATTGGTTGACATTTTCACATCTTAGCTGATGTTCTAGAGGAGTGTTAATCTTTATAACTAATATTAGTATGTTGGTAAGTTATTATTATTGTTTAACAAACTATCATGTATTTTCGTTACAAATAAAATATTTTTTCCCAAAAGTTAAATCCAAAGAAGACAATGCTCAGGATCAGGATGGAAGAAAAGTTTTGGGTTATGATTTGGATGCCTTGAGTTGTTGATAGAAAACCTTAATTCTAAACTTTTTAAACTCTGCTGAAGTAACTGTGTAAAATTAACAAATTCATTGCAACACACTAACAGACTTGGCTAATGCTGCACTGCAGCGGGGATTTAGACCTGTGAATAAAAGTTAGAGTCACAACTTCATACCGTTCGAAGCATTCCTCCGTTGGAATATCCTATATACATGTAGGCATATATATTGGGTCATTTACTCTTAACGTTATAATATATGTAGCACAGAGTAAAAAAATGTTTTTATCTTCCCAATAGAATATTTCTTACTGGGGCTGCGGTAATGTTAAGCTGCGTGACGTCTAATGGGGAACTCAAAGTATGCTGAGCACAATCAGGTCCACAGGCGTGAATTTACAAGTAGCCTATGACAATAGCGGCACCCCCTTTAAGCCAGTAACGAGTAACAGGTGTTTTGGAACGCAGCATAAGGCTTGCATATGTCTATCAAAAGCAGCCTAGCTACAGTTGCTATGGGCAGGTGCTCGTTGATTGGTGGGACAGTTCACCAATCAGGGAGCTGACAAAGGGTCAATCATTTGTACCTCTATAAAGTCAAATCAGGAAGCAAAATAACAGCAAAGCAGTCTTAGAAAGGGAAGGTAACATAGCATTAGTGAAACTATGATATGATGGTCCAGCTTCTCTGCTTTAGTGCTTTCATATGAACAAAAAACTGGAGAGTGCACTTGGATCCTGTGGGCTTTGGGGGTCACAATGCAACATTTTAAGATTTTGGCACAAAATTCTGCACCCAAGACAGTCATTTGTAAAACCACAACTTTCCA
Organism: Scarus forsteni; assembly: GCA_036419115.1. Classification (NCBI taxonomy): domain Eukaryota; kingdom Metazoa; phylum Chordata; class Actinopteri; order Labriformes; family Labridae; genus Scarus; species Scarus forsteni. The sequence goes on from JAZDUH010000136.1 coordinate 31,008,838, forward strand.
GGGCATGGAGTGCTGATTCATTGCTCTAAGCGACAGGGTTTTTAGCATAAATTAGGTCCCTTAAATTATCATAGGCAGGCTGCCAAAGTTGCCAACAGAAAAACAGCACAAAATACTGACCAGCCTCTAACAACTGGCTGGTGGTTGGTGTTAATTTCCCACCCCAGCAATAACTGTTCCACTTAATGACTTACAACAGAGTGAGCTGGATCGAGAACAAACTGCCTGTTTCTTGTGACAAAACCAGCTGGGCCTGGGTGAAGTCATGTCTGCTCCACACACAAAGGGGTGTTCAGAGTGACGGCCACGGTGAAGATGGTGGTGGATGAATGTAAGTATGAGCAGGAATCCCCTGGAGAACATTCTTTACCCTCCATGAGACAAGCTCAGCCCTCTCCACCCATCCATTATAAATGGAGTGTAGCGTCACCCGTATGCCTCATCCTTCTCTCTGGGCAGTCAGCGTGAAATATTCACCTGTTCCACTCCTTCAGGAGAGTGGGGGGGATTAATGGAAAGAAAGGAGCTGAGGGAGCTCCTCTGTCTCCAGCCCTGTGAAAAAAGGGTCTGAAACGCTGACGCCAACTTGCATCAGCAAAGACCCTCGCATACACATACATGGACGCACGCCTGTGAGTCTGCTGGAGACCTTTCAGTGGTTGTCTGATAGCTAACATGCAGGACAAATATATGCTTTTAGCATGTAAACCTTTTGAACCCACACTGTCTTTTATTTAACAGCTGAAAGCTAAACCGTGTTATTGTTGTTGGCCAGCTTAACTGTAAAATGTGCTATAAATAATGATGAGGGGACTCAATGAGAGGTCATCTAAACAAAAATGACCAAATTTAAGAAACAAATAACACTCACTTCTTTGTTTTATCTGTAAAACATATTGAAATGAAAAAGAGAAAAATTGTGCTTTTGAGTGAGTGTACAGTAACAAACATCAGCAAATTTTAATGACATAAAATTTAGAAGTGGAATATTCTAGTAAAAAGAGGTAAGTGGCAGCATACTGTGTTGTTATAAAACCTGGTGTGGTGTAATTGCAATGGGTGCTTGCAAGAGTTCCTTGTCATTACAGTGATGACGATATTTATTTAAAAAAAGACTGCACTCAAATGTGACTAAGGCCTTAATCTAACTAAACTGCAGAAGCATGACTTTTTTCATTAATTAAAAATGTTTTACAGGTAATGTTATCATATTTTTCAAAAGATGAGCCCCCTACTGTGAATAAATGCCATAATGCAATTTAAAATGCAGTTTCTACTGTTTCTAGCATATCAGTCAAATCTGTCATAAAGTTATCCGGTAGTTTTTTGCCAAGCATTCTGAAAATTATTTGTTCTGTCATATCAAAAATGTTGAAAATGGCACAATGGCAAAAAATGCTTCAGAAAAGTCCCGAATCCAAAACTATGATCCATATCACTTCCATAGCTTATCAGTTGGTCTAGGAAATTAAAAAGAGAGAATATGGGGGGGGTTTCAATCATAAAAGAATCATGAGCTGATATTGAACCCAGGCTTCCCATTTTGTGGACAACAGCAGCTGGCACATACAACCACAAAACTACCAGAAGCCCAGGGAATAAGGTATTATAACGCCTCTACTCTGGTAGCAGACGTCATGTCCTTGGGTTGTCCGTCCACACATCTGTGCATACTTATGTCTGCGTGGGTCATGGTCTGGTGAACCCACGCAGACTGGGGGGGGGGTAGTCCAGACAGACCTGCCTGATTCTGAAATCATGCATCTCCGTCTGGCCAGCCTCCATTGTCCAACAGTTTCACTCGGCTAAATGCGTAACAGCCCAATCAGGGAAGTGAGGCAGGAGCACCAGGAACTGTGAGCATGACGACAACAGGAAGTTATTTGACTGGAAGTAACTTCACTTCCTGTTGTACAAATAATGGCGGCTAATGGCGGTTAGCCTGTGCTCATCATTGTTACTCAGTTATACTAGGCAAAATATGCTCTCCTCGTAAGCTTACTTTGTCGGGATTATCTTTGACGGGATTCATGTCAAATATAAGTGTGAAATGACACATCTGTGTGGGATAATTTGATGTGAAATTATCATCTTAAGGTAGTTTAGCTATCTGCTAACAGCTGCTATGGCTAATGGCTAACCGTTGGCCACTATGGCTAATGGCTTACAAGGGCAAACAACAGTTAATGGGCTTTATCCGTAGTGGCTAACTGTTGTTAGCCACTACGGCTAATGGCTAATGGCCATTCACTGTTGTTTGTCCTTGTAAGTCATTAGCCATAGCGGCTAGCCACTACATATGCTAAGTCATAGCAGTGCAGTGCTCCTCCCCAGATGGATTACTAAAATATTTTCAATATGGAATTGTCCATCTGGCAAAAAAAAACAAAAAAACTTAAAGCTGTTATTGTTTTAATTACAGGTATGATTTATATTTATGAAATCTGCTCTTCTTTTTTGTGTTTCTCAAACTCAGTATCATCTATTTTAAATGATTTTGATTGCTATTTTATTTACAAATATTTCTGCCTTTTCCAATATTTTCCCTATTATGTCATCACGTCATCAACTGTAAGCTTTTTAAGCCTTAAATCCCACACCAAGAAATATGTTTTTGGGTTTGTTTGTAGTTTTCTCTGTTCCCTGAAGTGTTAATGGAATCAAACAATGATTTGATTTGTTCAGTTTGTTAAAACATTAAATATCCATGAAATTATTGATGACCTCTGCCAAACAGTTGAGCTGGTAGTTAAAGGGTTGAGACAGCCTTTTTCTAGCTAACTTTGCACAGTTGTCTTCTTGCACTGAAATATTTTGATTACATCCTGGAGATCAAATGACAACTACAATTCTGCAGACATATCCATGATAACTTATGGACAAACTGGTAAGTTTTTAAAGGATAAGCTCAAATGTCCGGTCCCATGATAATGCCTAACCTGTAAACTGGCTGTTAAGAATGTCAATACTGTTCCTGTATCAGCCCTAATTGTCCTTAACTTTCAAAGTGAAGGGATGTTTTAAACAAGGGTGAGTTGCTGCAGCCTTTTTTGCATCAAACTGTCTAAATCTATTCTGGTCAGTAACTACATACAGCTGGCCACAGTGAAGAATTAAAAGCCACCCTGTCCTCTGTAATCAGCAGTTGTTTCCCAAAAAGCAACAACCTCCAACACCTGTGTAAGTGCAACATCACCCAAAAGCCCTCTGCTCCATGGTCTTTGTAGAGCTCTCTCACTTTAATTAGCACTTGAAAAGATGCTGCTGTGCCCTGAACATCTGTTGCTCAATGGATTAAGTGTGACACTTCCACTTAGCAAATGAAAGATTGAAGTATTTTTTGTCTTTTTTTTTTCCCAAATAGAGCTGCTATGTCTATAAACTCAACCTCGGGTCATCAGAACATCATTTATACTTGGTTCACAATAATAGAAACCAATGCACATGTGTGAATGTCATTGTGAGCAGTACTGGGTGACAAACGGAGTAATGATGGAGCAGTGGGAGGACAGTTTCCCACAGGGGACCAAATGTTCCCAGAGCCCTTTGCCCCCATGTACACCATCAGCTCCATAACCTCTATTTATACAGCCGCCACTAGAAACTGTCAGCAACAGGGTGATCTATCGATACAACAGGTCATTTTTTATGTAGCTCCTAACCACAGATATAAGAGCTTACTTGCTGGGGCAGCATAGAGGAAATAACAGCCTTATTCTTGGTTTTGAAGTGTAATTGAGAAAAATTTAGTGTTAACAAAATTTGAATCAAAGAGGCTTCATGTTTATTGGTAAACAAAAACCCTAACAAAATCTAAGTACAACATGATTCGGTGTTCATGTATTTTAAAAGTGATGCAGTTAACATTTTTACTCCAAGTGCTCAAATTATTGAAAATAGCAAATGAACATGTGCTCGTGTTAGTGGAGAAACTTTTACAAGGAGGACACGCAAACTATACACAGAGATCAAACTAGCAACCCTCTTGCTGAGAGGCATGTGCACCACCTGCTCTATTGCAATGCCACCCTAGATAAACTTTGGTACATCCAAAACTCTGCCACAGGTCTCCTCACCCACAGTAAGTCCCATGTCATAATACATTGTTTTTGATATGTTGTCTTTAGTGTAATAATGAGTTTCTGAAAAGGGCACTATAAATAAAATGTAAGATTATTATGATAACTGTAATCATTCTTGAATAGTGCCATCAGGTTTTCATATAGAAAAGCATTAAGCATGACAATGCAGGAGAAAAAAGATGAAGATGATATGAAGAAAGACAAAATGTAAAGATTCATGTTTACAAACAGTTGAAGCATAAAGTAAAGACATCATATATTATTTATAGTTTTATTTTTACAGTTCTATTCATCCACTCATTCACTTTTCAGGTTTTTAAAGCATCATTTGGCTTTATTAAAAAAAAAAAGGTATGTCTTTTTCAAGTCTTTTTTCTCTAGTTTGTGACTTAGTTTGTTATTTTTTTTTATTCTTGAAGTATGTCATTAAGGATGTCTTCCTTTTTAACTCCTACCCCTGACACTTAACCTGTTTTATAGTTTCAAGACAGTTAAAGGCATATCATTTCTTAGTTAGATTAGGAAGTTTCAAAGATATTTTTCAGAGAGCAGTGTCTGAATTGCAAAAATCGGTTCCAAACTTTTTAGAAAAGTGGTGCTACTTATACTTACTTTCAAAGTCTGGCACCATATTTGAGTAATTTGGACAGCCTACTGAAGATGAACTGCAAACTTTATTAAAATGTATAAATGAATGGCTCAATAGCAGGTGTTTGAGTCTTTAAAATATATATTTTTAATTTTCATGTACTTTTAATGTTTTACTTGCCAACTTCAACAAGGATGTTGTTTCCTTCCCAGTTTTTGTCTGTTTGTCTGTCAGCAAGAAAACTCAAAAAGTTAAAAATGGAATTGGATGACATTTTCAGAGAAGGATGGTCAGGACACAAGGGACTACTAATAAGGTGAAGGTGCTGCAAAATATAGTCATGTCACCCTTCGTCTCATTTGATGGCTCAAATCTGGCTATCTTCCAGCCCTAGTGATGTGCATGTGTAAAAAAAAAAAAAAAGAGACAGTTTGGAGAGCAAAGAAACGCAGAGGAGATCAATAAAGGTATGGAACGCATTAAATCACAATGTTGAGTTGTAAGGCTGACTCATTGATTTTCGGCAGTAACCTACCCCATACAGCACTGAGCGGTGGACAAAGTTAACAAGATCGAAGCTTCAGTCCAGCTGTCTGGCACAGCAAACCTCATTAAATCTCAGGGGACACAGAGAGGGGGAGGGCTGAGGGGATGGGGAGTCATGCCTCTGTGTATGGACTAAGGAGAGCAGGAAAGGAAACATTGAAAAGTCTCACACCCCCCCTGGAAGTTCATGGGCAGCAGTGATGGTCCCAGGAGAGGCGGTTGACATGATGTGAATAAGCCATTTATCAAACAGAGGATTAGAAGGCATGAGTGCAAAAATGCTACCACACAAGTTGGCCTAAACATTATGTCTAATGGGTCGTTGAGAGGTTTTCATATGTCTTTATAAGGGCAATCATCTGTCAGATTGATACTCAAGGTACCCTTCAATCATCCAGCTCTCATTCTTTGGCAGGCATTTAAGTATCCAAATGAGCCCCAAGACACATGGTTATTGTTTTATACCCCTTTGGCTAATTTTTAGGCAGCTACTGAAATCTCCTTCACAATTTAACAGTCCTTATGGTGTAATTCTTGGCATTGAAAGATACTGGATATCACTGCAGGTTTTCAAAAGTTGCTGTGAAGGATGTTATTTTTGAGGAGGTTGTTTTCAATATTTTTAATCTATATAGCAGAAAAAAACTCCCACAAAGTCATCAGGTAGTAGACTGAGTTGTTTGCCCTCTACAACATAATTGTTAAAGGATAAGTTCGGTTTCTACAGCTTTCACATTGTTTATAGAATGAAGTAGAACAATATACTCACCCAGAAGGCTTTCCTGATGCAAACAGTGCTTCGGAAGATATTTAGATCCAAAACCGAGAGGCCGACATCTGTATAATGGCAGCACACGTGGCATGTATAGCGCCAGTCCTAAAACTGCATTAATCGTCCAAAAACTCATTAGTTTCACCAATATTTCATCATGGTCCACTCGGGCTACTCCTCCATTACAGTCTGTGTCGCTCCAGACATGTCTTTGTGACTGCGCTGACCTCTGAACTGAGGAAGAAGAAGGTTTGCCTCCGCACATGCGCAGTACGGCTAATTGTTTCAGGGGAAGACCGCCGGCTACAAAACGACTTTCTTCGTCCAGTTTTGTGCAAAATGGACAAATATCTGTTGGATGAAGATGCTGTGGAGGAGGACGTTGAATATGATGGGTGTCCTTACAGTTTCAAGCCAGAGTTTACAGATGAGGAGCTCATCGACAGAGGGACGCGGAGGCAAAGAGAAGAACAGCTGGCCAGAGAGCAGCCTTCAGTTCAGAGTTCAGCACAGTCACAAAGATATGTCTGGAGCGACACAGACTGTCGTGGAGGAGTAGCGTGAACGGACCATGATGAAATATTGGTGAAACTAATGAGTTTTTGGACGATTAATGCATTTTTAGAAGCGGCGCTATATATGCCCTGTGTGCTACCATTATACAGATGTCCGCCATTCGAGTTTGGATCTAAATATCTCCCAAAGCACTGTCTGGATCAGGAAAGCCTTCTGGGTGAGTATATTGTTCTACTTCATTCTATAAACAATGAGAAAGCTGTAGAAACCGAACTTATCCTTTAAGATGCCAAATAAGAAAATTAAATACTTTATATTCATATTACAAACCTACTATTATGCAAATAGATGTCAATGGCAAGAGGACAAAACCTTGTCAAGTCACCCAAATATGACCATCATGTCCTCAGTTTGTTGGTTAAAAAACTAAATAAATAAATGAAGCAAAGGCGCTTCCTTCAGAACTACATGGTAGGACCTGCAGACTTGAAGCAGTTGCCTTTATCGATGAAGTTCCCTGTGGTCTTGCTCTTGCTTGATTTCATTCTGCTGTATGAAACTGTAATAGTTTAACAACCGTTACTTTACTTGGACTTGGCATCAAGCACTTGAGACTTGGCTTAGCTTTGACCTCAAAGATTTGTGACTTGACTTTGACTTGGCCTCAAAGACAAACGCCGGGTTTTGGCACACCCTTTCAGACTTGAGACTCGGTTCGGATTTGCAGTAAGTGACTTGTGCCCACCTCAGGATCACACAAAAATAAACTGACATTTTAGTTTATGTATTCAGCAGTCTTTGTCAGTGTCAATGCAAGCAAGAAATTGGTGGAATTGGACAAAAATGTTCAACTAATTGCTCAAATCTGTGTTCATTATTGCAATTCTGAGATAGAAGTCTCCTGGAGGGCCTGATTAATATGCCTTCCCACATAAATAAAAAATAACCTTGTGAGAAGAAATGGCTGCAATTGAAAAGACAGAGGGTTGCTTAAGGGTGACCATGAGATCTTGGTATAAATCATTCCGCATGAGAATTCTTCCAGTTATCATTTTGAGTCATGCACATTGGTGGATGCATCAGTGCTTTAGATTAGATTTGCACCAGGAGCACAATTTTTCTCATCCATCCTCCCTGAGTCAGTCCATTGACCACTCGAGTATCAAGGAGCGTTTTTCAAAGCGCACGCTGCGAGCCAAGCGTGCCTCCTACATCTCAGCCTGTTCAGTCTAAAGGGGGGTTGGTGGGGGTGTTGGAGGAGGAGTGGGTAGTTTGCTTGCCCTAACATATGAGCAGAGATTACACTATGCAACAGGAGCCGTCTGCTATCCCCAAAGGGCCCCACTTTCTCAGTGGTGCACACAGAGAGGATGAAATAGATGCCCTGCAGTTTCAGTCGCCCCCTGGTTTCTTTGCAGCTCGGTGTTAATAGAAGCTCAAATGGTGAGCTCAGACCATGTTAGCTGTGTAGGAGCACATTGAAGGGTGAGTCAACCCCGTGAGAGGGACCCAGATGGAGGGATGCTTGATTCTGAGGTGCGAATCTGCCCCCGACCAAGAATGGTGGAGTTCGTCATAGGAGAGTAAGTAAAGTGGATGAGCAAACGGTCTCATCTAAGTCCAACTTTAATCACCTCTCAAACAGTGAGAAAAACAGTTTTGAAGGCATATCTTAACCCTGTAAGGCCCAAGACCATAGATTATAGCCAGAAAATTCTAATTTTTTGTAGATGAAATTTTTATTTCGAAGCTCATATCAATCACCTTTGCAAGACATCTTTTTTTCACCTAAGAAATATCTCCAAACTCCGCTCCACACTCACCCTGCCAGATGCTGAGAAGCTCGTCCACGCCTTTGTCTCCTCCAGGCTGGATTACTGCAATGCACTCCTCATCGGGATCCCTAGCAAGAGCCTCCAAAGGCTACAACACATCCAAAACTGCGCTGCTAAGATCCTGATGAGGGTGCGGAAATACGAACACATCACCCCCATCCTCCGCTCACTTCATTGGCTCCCCATAACTTTCCGGACAGAATACAAAATCTCCCTCCTCACACACCAGTGCCTGTATGGCAATGCACCCCCCTACCTGAAAGAACTTATCAAACCAAAACCAGCCACCCGATCCCTCCGTTCCTCCAACAAGGACCTTCTCTTCATTCCAGACACTAAACTCCACACCATGGGTGACCGGGCTTTCTCTTTTACTGCCCCAAGCCTGTGGAATGCCCTCCCAGATAACTTGAGGGCACCACAACCCACGACCACCTTCAAAAAAGGACTCAAAACCTTCCTTTTTTCTAAAGCGTTTGCTTGAATTTTTTGTTTTGTTTTGGTTTTTACTGTTTTTATATGTTTTTAACACTAGAATTTTTTTCTACTGTTTTTTTTTTTTTTTTTTTTTTTTATGTTTTTAATGCTTTTATGGTCTGCTTTTATTCTCTGTATGCACTTTGAGATTCGCAAGAATGTAAAGCGCATTACAAATAAAATGCATTATTATTATTATTATTATTATTATTTCACTTTCTGCTAAAATCCTAAAAAATCAAAATGTCCATAAAATTGAATTTTTCGTTTCTCATTTGATACATAAGGTGTTTTTGGCAACTGATAATCCATTTGAGGACATTTTTTTTTATCATTCATCTGATTGTATTCAGATGTTTTTTTCTGTAATTTGTTGATCATATTGAGTAGATTGAGGTATTATAAAAGTATGTATCAAATATGATACAATTGGCATTATAGGGTTAACATGCTGCTGTTTGATGCTTTGAGTACTACATCACACAAGGATCAATTTGTTGTTGACTGGCTATTTTCATCATAAGACATTTCACTCCTCTAGCATTCAGAGTACTTTATACAGAATTTGCCATCTTTTATCACATTCATAACAATCGTTTTGTACTTGGACGACTGCTACAGAGACTTCAGGGTTTTCCTATAGTATGCATTCAGGAGGTTTACAGTTGTTTGACAAAAAGAAGGGTGATTAGTGACTTAGTATTGGCACATGTTTTGTAACAAGAGTTAAAGAGCTCATGTTGTCCCATTAACCGGGGATCAACATTAATTTTGTTGAGTGCAAGAGTTTGTTCCTCCATTGAGCTCTGTCCCATCTGGAGTCAACTGGGAGCCCTGTTCGAGTCCTTTTCCTGGACTTCAGCAGTGCTTTCAACACCATCAGGCTGGAGCTCTGTGGCATAAACCAGCACCTCACATGCTGGATTGTGGACTACCTCACCAACCACCCACAGTATATGAAGACCCAGGACTGTGTGTCAGAGACTGCTCTCTGTAGCATGCGACCCCCCAGGGAACAGTACTGGCACCGTTCCTCTTCACCCTCTATACTGCAGAATTTTCCCACCTGCCACCTACAGAAGTTTTCTGAAGGCTCTGCCATTATGGACCTCATTGCAGATGGGGGTGGCCAGTCTTACAGAGAACTCTTCCAGGACTTTGTAGACTTGTGCCAGCGGAACCACCTGCAGATCAGCTCTAGTAAGACCAAGGAGCTCATTGTGGCACCCCCACTCCCACACCATTATATTCTAAAATTAGTAAAAAATGAGTAAAACGTTGATAAATATTTTTTGTCTATTGAAGCACTGACCACCTCTATTTTACAATGATTTCATTAGCAGATAGCTTAGCCTTCTAGCGTCCTCCCCTTAAAGCGGTTGTTTTCACAGGAGCTCATTAAAAGTAGTCAGACAGGCCATAGCTCTTTTTCATCAAAGATAAAAATGCAGTATTGTCTCAGACTTTGCAAACTTAACAAGAGATAGAAGGAAAAACTGGGCCAAAGTTGAAACAAAATAATCTTACAATGAATGGATATCAAAGAGTATTAATGGAAATAATGTTCTTTGCTGGACCATTATCATGTCACTGCATTAGACTGTTATCAAATGATATTTACTCACATAATTTAGGCCTCATATTAAATATCATCCTTCTGATTCTGAGCATCACTGGAAAGGTAACAAATCACCACGCTGCTTCTGCTTCGACTCTTATCTGCTTATATTTGGTATAATTAGAAATGAAGCACATTTTTCTCTGAATGATCTTCTGAGAGTATGTTCGGATGCATAATTGTGTTTACTGCCTGAGAGGAAACAAGTCTTTCATCTAGCGTAGATAAGAGGGTGATTTGTGGTCCACTTGGTGGCCTCCTCTGTGTATTCTCAGGTCTCATCTCTTTGTTGCCCCCCTCTCTGTCGCTGATTAATGCTGATGGTTGCTTAAGTGTCCCAGTTTAGATGAAGAAAGGCTGCTGATAATGGTGAACTGGTTGGTGGGTCTTTCAGTGTATGAAACAGACAAATTTCACAAGTGCATGTGAACCACAGTCTAATCTAAGGTTGAAGCTGTAATGATCCTATTAATCCATGTGTTGCTCATAAAATTATCTGAATCCTTCTAATAAATTATTAATATATGATGTATTACGTTAAACCATGCCAGAAACAGCACCCTTTTGGGGGTTCATCATGGGTTTTGTTTTTGCTCTGTTATCTAAATAATATCTTAACAATGAAGAGACGCATTGCTAAAGCCAGCAACAAAATCATAGATTGGTAGATTAAAGATTTAGATTAAAAGTGTCAGCAGGTTAATTACATTAGTATCTGAAGCAGAAAATGTATTTTCAATTGAACCCAGAGGTGTACAGACATAAATACGTATCTAATGCCACCTATACAGCTCAGTCACTTGTATAATCTAAATGGATCAAACAACAATAGTGTTTTTGCATTTCACAATGAAACATGTCAGAATTAGCTATAAAAATCAAATCCTAGCTAAACTAACAGACGGGTACCACGGTTAGCATTACCCCAACTAGCCATGGTATGCTGCCATCATGACATCTGAAGTCTTTGCAACTGGGTGCAATTTCATCAGGGATGCAGGTTCATAACTACACCACAGGTACCTTGTGTGACGTTAGTTGTCTTGTAGTGAGAAATTAAGGAAACAATATAAATAATGATTGCAGAGTCCATTGTTTACCAAGGGGAGGGCAATATAGAGACTGCCATTTCAAGAATATTTGCCAGATTATCTGAAATAAGTAAAACTTTTTGCATTGTGTTATGTGTGCAAAATGTGTGTAATCAACCATTTTCTGTCAGCCATCCAACTAACCTGTGAGCACAAAAGCAAAACCAGATTTCCCAGAAATTAATTATCCTAAGACACAATTACCTTGACCTTTGATCACCAAAATTAAATCAGTTTACCAAAGATAAAGACAAGGTGGTTCTTTAGGAACTATGCTAACAAGAGTGGCTCATACATAGAACGACAGACAGAAAACCCAGAAATATAACTGATCCCTACTTACCTCCAATGGAGAGGTCAGATTTTTTCTCCAGGTAAATCTTTTAAGTCTTTAGTCATTTGTATTTTCTTGTTTGTACTTTTTCAATAACCTATGGACCCTTTTCAAGTTGTGAGCAGTGTGAGCCAGCTGGCTTAGCTTTTTGGTATACTATCAACAAGTCATAGCTAGCATGTAGTTATTAATGCATGTTTGCAACATTGGCAAAAGACAATATGGATCTTTCTGGATATGTGAGGTCAATTTCTTCCCATATCTGAGAGTTATTTGAGAAGGTTAGCCTGATGAAAAGAAGCAGATTGGCTACATTTAAGTTTTGAGCCATTTATCCCTTTTTCCAGCACATAGTGACACAGCAACATGGCATCTAATAGACTTAGTTTCTTGCTAGCATTAAGTTGCAATGAGTGTTTGCCTCAAGTTCTGCTTTGGTTTGACTTCAAATCATGCCATGCACCTCCTTGTGAAGTTAGATGTTAAAGACTCGGTGGGCCTGTTGATTAGATAAGGCAAAGAACTGGTATAGCTGAAGAAAACCTATGGCAAAAGAGCCCATGTTATGCTTGTTTAGAATTTGTGTATTATTTTTTGTATTTAGCATGTCTCCTCTGTGTGTTAGAGCACTCTATGAACAAGACAACAAGTCTGCAGCATCAAGACTACAGTCTCTCCCCCTCTATGCAGCTCCTGTAGCTGGCCAAAACATCTCATTCTCCTGGGACCCTATACAGACGTACCAATGCAACAATTTTTACCATCGTTTTGTCTACAGTTAAAATCCATGCACTCATAGTAGAAAAGCTCATTGCACAGTGTAGATGTCAGAATGAATCTATATTCATTGACAACATGGTGCCAAGTAGCACTGATCTGACCATTTACCATTGAGTTGACCTGTAAACCACTCGGCCCATATGGCGAAGGGAGCCTTTAAGAGGCTGGTGCCCTAACAGAGCGTCAGGCACATAAAATACACCACTATTAGCGAGAACTAGAGAAGTTTACTGTGAACATACTGTAGCAGTCATTAAAATGAAGGCATGAGCCTGATTTGGACAAAACATTTCACAAATGTCTCCTTCTTATCAGCAGTTGTAGCTAAGCAAACTAGTTGCATTCTTTAGTGATGTTGCCAACTTGGAAGTTATTGCTGACAAATTAACACCAGTTTTTAAAGAAAGTGTTCTTTGGTTTAATAAGTTTATTAAACTGTTACACAAATGTTTACTTACACATTTGCATGTTGAACAATTATTACCGAGCAAATTGGAAGCCAGTTAGCTTAGCTTGCTAACATGACTCTTCATGTGTGACACTACAATAGTGCATGGATACAGCTGGAAACATGCTACGATTTCTCCCATGTGTATTGAGGAGGTGACTATCATTCCTGTGATTTACTTTAGATTACTTTTTGATGTCTTATGTGTCACAAGGGAGTTTAGCACTGCATCTTTTATGAGCACATTCCTCCACACAGCCTTGTCAATCTAAAAATATAACAGCAGACGCATTGTGCAGCAGATAATAGATGTGACTAGGTGTGAACATTATTAATTATTGCCACGGTAACAATTATTTATGCAATGAAGGCTCCTCTGATACACAGTGTTATGACTTCCATTCTTGTTTGATCCATGAGCAGAGGAGCAGACAGTTGAAAGCAGCGAAAAGAAGAAAATCTGAATTGAAAGATGAAAGTGGAAAAGCTGTGTGCAGAGGAAACACTGGAGAATGTGCTCCCTTTGATCATTCTGCCATGAAGTCTGGGCTTTTCGAGCTTGAAGGTGGTAAATTGGCACACTTGGCCAATTACAACACAGTGCTGTTCTCTGAAGGCCATTGTACATGGTCACCATTTTCTGAAGCCCATTTTAGATTCTTAAGCCTTTTATGTGTCATGTCATTGAAAAATGACCACTTAAAGAGGTCAAAGAAATGTTCCCTAACATTCAGGTTTGGTTTTTAAAACATATAAGTGAGCAGCATTCTTCTGTTTACTTCTTGTTAAGTTTTGCAACCCACTCAAACTTATGTTGTGTTTTCTGTAATCCCCATTGTCAGCAATTCTTCTGGAGACACAGTTGTGCAATGAGCTTTGAGGATTTGCTTTGGACTTTATAACAAGACTTTAACAGAGAAAAATGTGTCCTTTGTCTTCTTCATTTTGACTTTAAATCCATCTATTTTGCTGACATTTCAATGCAGCTCATTTTTATTCGTGCCGTGTCCAAGCTACATGTTAGTATCAAATGTTGCACAACGCCATGCGACATTACATATCCTGCCCACACTGCATCTGGTCATCCATCCATTCATTATCTAAATCACCTAAGCCTTCAGGGGTTGCAGAGGGTTGCAGAGGGATCGGAGCCTATTCAAGCTGACTCTGAGTGGCAGGGTACACCCTGAACTGGTCGCCAGCTAATTACAGGGCCACATAGAGAGACACACAACCATTTACCTTCACACTCTCAACTAAGGACAATTTAAAGACAAGCTGATTACGAAAAGCCAATGAAAACCCAAAAAAATCCTCCAGCCTCTTGTCAGTTTTACCCTTTCATCTTTTTTTTGAGTACTGGTGAAAGTGACAGAGGAAGACAAGAGAGAGGAAATCAAGGCATATATTGTGTGCTGTGTTGCGCAGCTTCGCACAGCATCACTCGCACAGCAGTTCAAACAAGCAATTCAGTGTTACCTGCCTGATTTCTTTGCGGACACACTTTGTTTCAGTGAGGACACAGTGGAGGGGATAATGTAATGCCACCTGCTGTTGTTTGAATTGCTTCCACTTATTTTAGACAAGTTAAAACAGTTTTGCAATGCCTGCTAGGTGACACTTCACAAAGTGTACATCTTGGCATTTCTGAGGTAAATATGATTGATCATTTTGAAACTGATATCAAACCATAAGTCAACACATGGAGAGTGATTTGCTCTGCATCTAACTTCATAAACAAGGCTCTTAATGATGACATAGTAAATTAATGATATTACAACCCATTTACAATGATTCAAGGTGCATTTATTATCAGCAAACCAATAAATGCACTTAATGTCGAGGTTAGACAACACACATTTTTTCATAAGTATGTCAGCAGGTATGACAGATTCAGCGACCATAGAGCCATAAATCCACATAGTGACTTGCCAGACAAGCATGACAGACTACACGACTGAAATTGACTACACGTGACAAATGATGTTATGACAATAGAAGGAAGAGGGGCAACACCTAAGACTGCAAATAAATAATACTGTATTTCAAACACTACTGTTGTATATATCTATAGAACTTATGTTGAATTATGTATTTTTGCTGATAAATGTGAGCAGCCACTCACCATGTTGCATCGGCTGTTTTTGTTCAACATTCAGCATATAAGGGCAGGGACGTTCTCTTTCAGAGCTTTTTCTGTCTCATAGTTCTCAAGCAGCTCTCTTGGCACACGGCTCAGTCTGTTTACATTAGTAACTGTTGCATATGCAGAGTTCTCTGTGCTCTCTTTGGTCAATGTCACCGACAAGGAAGAACAGATCATAGCAGGCAGGACAAAAACCAAACTTTGCTGTTGCAGAGTCATGAGGAATCCTACACTGATCTGTTGCTGTCAGTCATTATGACACAGCCCACAAGACATAACAACCAATTTTCATGGCTGACGAGTCCCAAAACCCTACGACTATCAAGTGGAGCAATAACCGTGCATAAATGGTGTAGTCTGACCCTGGCATAAAACACCACAAGACATATGAGTCATTCATACCATATTCACTCACTGATGATGAAGTAAGCTCCCATTCAGATAAGCGTATTATATTCAACCCTTTTTACACTCTTTACAAGTCACTTAAGCAGACATGGGTGCAGTTTAGGGTTAAGTGTCTTGCTAAAGGACACATTATCATGTGACTGCAAGAGTTTAGATGCAATCCATGAATATCCAATGACAAAACAGCCCACATACCTAGTGTTGCCCCTTATGCAATTTAATGGTTTTGATTATTATCTGTATAACTGTAAACAGTGCACAGTGCATAAAGTAACTATTTAATCTTAAAAAAGTAGTTTTACGATATCCGATCAATGATGGCTTTCAGCATCCCCACAAGCGCACTTGCCTTTCTCCAGTGCTATTTAAACTTGAGGGAGGGCCAAGTGTATCGTGCAAAGTATGGCACCACAGCACAAGTCACACAACTAGAAAGAACACAGTCTGCTTCTGTCTGATTTCTGTAATATTTGCTGCAATGGTACAGTGACGAAAAAGATTTCTGACAAATGAAGCTGAATAAAAGTAAAGAAAAATAGAGATCAGCGGGCATGAAGCAAGAACTATTCGAAGTTTGGCATGCTTTAAAACATCAGCGGGAGCTTTGTGACAAAGCAAGCTGCACAGCCAACTCCAAACTGGTTACGCTTTTGTTGGACGTTGCAAAATAGCTATGCTCAGAGAGCAGGTGGTTGATGAATTTTGTATCCCTGCACATCCACAGACGGTCAACTGTGCAAAAAGTATTACGAATGGATTAATGATTATAAGATTGTCATCTTACCTGTGTTTCTGCTCAGGCTTTTATTGCAAATAAGAGAATACATGTAGAAAAGGCCCCAAAGTTGGATAATCCATATGTGTTAAACAGTTCTGTTTCTTTAATACTGGTGAGTGGTTGAGGGGTGTGCTCCACCTGCTGGCTGTTTTTTGCAAGTTACCTGAGAGTCTTGCAGAGTGCACATGGTACCTGTTCAGCTCTTGTGGACCTACACTAGTCTGAGGGTCAACTGTGCTTAAATGGAGAGTAAGTATTTGATTCTTATTTCTTTTAAGACACATGTCTATGACAACATTATTGATTTGATTATAGAGTTGGAGTTGAATTGCAGGCTGCAGGCACATGGTGCTAGTTAGCTTAGCATGAATGTGCTAGTTATGTCTTGTTGTGCTTTACATAGCATGTTATGTCACAGCAATATATGCAATGTAATGACTTTGTTTCTTATTTGTAATGGTTCATATATTTTCACCTTGCATATAAAAATTTTAATAATGATTATTAGGATTTATTGTTTACTGTATTCTGTTATGTTTTATCATAGGAAACCACAGTTAACTACGGACAGATGTAGTGAGCCAAACATTTGCCTGCACCTAATTGCTTCCCTGTCATATGCATATGTGAGCATCCGAAGAGTAAAGGCACCCTTAACCAGCAGTCATTTCTCTCTCATTATTTCTGGATATCTGGCCCAAGTGGTGTTCTGGCCAACACTTTGGGAACTGATTACACCAAATCCAAAAATGAACTTCAAGTTTGTATTTAATTTACACTTTTATAGACACGAGCCTGAACAATAAACCTCTGAACAAAGACTGTGATTCATTCTGTTGTACTGATCAGTCAGCTGTAGGAATTCATGTCCATCTGAGCCTTGTACTGCTGCTCTATGTGCTTTGAATAGTGTCTGTGCACCAAAGTGAAGCATTTCATCTTCTGCTGTCTGAGCTGTCAGGGCCAATGGAGAGAAATTGCACTTGAAAAATCATTGACTCAGGTACTTGGTGAACATGGTGCACGGTTGTGTTAATTCTTTGTGGTTTGCCACGCCACTGTTGGAGTCGACCAGGCATGAAATCCCATTGACACTGTTTAAAAGGCCGAGTGGCAGTGCTGTTGCTAGGAGATTAAGTTTGGAACAAATGTGTCGATACCGCCTAATGAAGCTGAATGGTCACTGTCATCCTGAGCACCGGGCTGAGAGGCCACTTTCCCTTTTCCTGCTCATTTAATTATCCCATTACTCTGGGCTGTTCTATCAGTGGATTTAAGTCCTCAAGACAAAAATATGTTGTTACTGATGCATGTGTTGCTTGCAGTGGACTGGGTCACTTAAACTCGGAATGAACAGGGCAAAAGATTGAGTCAGAGCGGGGAAAAAAATGTCAAATCAAAGGCAGATAATGAAGTGTAGAGACTGAAGGTTATTTAATTTAAATTAGGGCATACAATGTTATTACAATGCTGCCCCTGAATCAGACATACTGTTCTGAATGAAGCTACTATGTCCACATATATTTCCATAAATCCTTTAAGTCATGCATACAGATTGAATCTATAATACAGAGGCAAATTGACTGCCTGTAGACATATGACCACTGCAAGGAGGGGTAAGTGCAGTCGTATGAATGCATAAAGGATTTGTTCACGTCAGTGGGAGATGATGTGTTTTCTTACAAATCAACAAGAAGGTTCTTTATCCTCTGTTTCATAAAGGAGACAAACAAATAACTTCCTCCATAAGAAAAAGTCTGCAACATTACACATTACGCTTTGTAGGAATTTCAGTTTGGACTGACTTTTAGCTGAAGGTTTTCCTTTTGCATTATTTAAGAGGAGCAGGTGAGATTTGACTCAAATAACTTCTGAGCTGGCAGATGAATCTTGAAGTATTTCATCTTGACCAGAGAAACCTGGATTTGTCTGTTCTCCATATGCTTCAGAACAGACAGGATCAGTGTAATTACAGTAACAAAGACATTTCCACCACACATACTGCTTAACACTTGGTCTACCAGAATTCTGCCACTACTAGAACTACCATGGCAGTCATTTTGACTGCTCATTGATTTTTTGAAATAATTTGGATAATCAATAAAAATTTCAAATAATTATTTGATGAAAAGGGTTAAGAATGTACCAGGACACAAAATAAAAATTAAAATGAATGAGATTTTTATTAATTTAATGGACACCAACATAACTTCTGAGCTTACACATGCAAACTTGGACTGAATTCCTTTTCTTTTTCAAATACAATCAAATTCCTTCTGTCTTCAAAACAGGTTGGTGTCATCATAAGACACTGTGACTGTAACAGAGAACTGATTAACCATCACAAATGCCCTTGTGTTTGGCACAGTAGTTGCTGCTAAAGTTTTAGGATGTTGCCCTGTCAGCAAAACGGTAAAGTCTTAAAAGTTTTATTTCATGGAATACTCCTCTTATCAGATCATTTCCAATTAATGGCATGCTTGATAGACCAAAAACCTTTATATAAGAATAACCATCCTATAATGTAAACTAGAAAAGCACTCAGAGAGCGCAGACCTCTGCTAACCAGCTCAGCTCAGTGGTAGACAGATAGATAGATAGATAGATAGATAGATAGATGGAGACAGACAGACAGACAGACAGACAGACAGACATGACGTGATCTTCAAGTTATCACCATTTCAGTTACCAACTTGGAAAAAATGTGCCAATCTACAGGCTATTGTTAGCCATTATGTTAGCAGAAGTCCTCCTGGCATTGTAAGGGGAGCCAGGAAATGTAGTGTGGCATAGCCTTGAAAAACATTCATGTCAGTTTGCAAATAAAGTACAATTTGCATAACGATGTAAATGAGTGGGATTTGCCATTAAACTTCAGTGTTCTGTGTCATCAACCTGGATCTGATCAGCACCTGGTAAATTTTTTAATGTAAATCTATTTAGTAGTTGCATAATCTTGCTAACAGACTTATAGACAGACCCCGGCAAAAACATTACCTCATTGGTTGAGGTCTTTATTTGGTAGGCCATGTGTGGCACCTTTGCAGGCCACCAGTGGGTCCTGGACCACAGGTTGTTAACCACTGGTCTATGTATAGACTAAGAAGATCTCAACAACACATAAAACTAATACAAGCTTACATTACAGTATGAGAATAAGGATTCCTACTGTAGAATTCAAACCTTGAACATTTGCATATGAGAGATCAGCAAATGTATAATTTCATGTTTCCAGTCATCTTTTTTTTCTGAGTCACTCCCTGAGCTAGATGAACCTTCTTCCAAGCATCAAGAGACATTACTCTCTGAACCTGCTCTGGTTCTTCTTTGTCAAGGCTGTGAAGCAAGAGTAAAGCCTCCTTATTTGTAATTCGCCTTATCACTTTTGCCTTTCTTGTTAGCTAGATTTTAGCGTCACTATAAATTCTGCAGAAGGAAAACCACCCAGTAGCTTCAAAGAGTATAAAAAACAAACAAACAATCAATAGAGCAGAAGAAAGAGCTGCTAAATGTAACAAGTGAAAAACCATACCCCTTGTAAATTGCATGCAGTCAATTTGACTGCCAATGGTAGTTCGAGGTAGTAATGCCCACAACTCTTTTGTGTTTTTGAATTTTAATGATGGAACAATTTCAGAAGAAAATATACCCACATTTAGGAAAAGTCAGGGTCCTATGGGTATGTAGATATTAATCAATCAAAGTTATGACATCGCAAAATTTGAAAGCAGTCAAAATGACTGCCTTGGTAGTTCTAGTGTTAAGTCTGACTAAACAGGATTAAAGTATACAGTTCTTCAAAGGCAGGAATGCTCTCTGAACCAGTGTTTCTATCTTTAATATGTAGACCAGTGATCTGGACAGAACACCCATGCTTTCATGCCATTTGAATACAGTCACATTATACTCAAGCTCATATGAATTAAGGTCTATGCCACAGCTTCCCATATAAACAGCATCAGTAATTACCAAAATATATATTTTTGAAGTTAGTT
The DNA here is from genome assembly GCA_036419115.1 of Scarus forsteni. Lineage (NCBI taxonomy): Eukaryota > Metazoa > Chordata > Actinopteri > Labriformes > Labridae > Scarus > Scarus forsteni. The sequence goes on from JAZDUH010000136.1 coordinate 31,029,253, forward strand.
AATACAAGTATGTAGAGGCTTTTTAACCAAAATGATTTTTAATGCTAAAATATTATTATTGACATGAGTTAGGTTGCTTGCTTGATTTCAGTTTTAGATTTCTCATTCCATCAAAATAGTCACAAGCTCACTAAAATTTAAAGAGTAAACATAAAGCACTTTATGATCCTGGATGGTGCTATGTTTTAGATGACAGGTGGTCTAATAATTTTGATATACACTGTTCACACACTGTAGATAGATAGATAGATAGATAGATAGATAGACAGATAGATAGATAGATAGATAGATAGATAGATAGATAGATAGATAGATAGATAGATAGATAGATAGATAGATAGATAGATAGATAGATAGATAGATAGATAGATAGATAGATAGATAGATAGATAGATAGATAGATAGATAGATAGATAGATCAAATCTTTAGTATTTTATGTTTCAGTTGTAAAAAAAATGTGTTGTAAAGTGATTTGTTCTCAAGTTTTTACAATGCTGTTCTGTAATTTGAAAAACGAGGGATCACATTTATTCTACAAACTACCTCAGTGGAGCCATTTAGTATTTTTCAGTTAATTAGACATTGTGATATTTTGTTGTGTAACATTCCTGTTAAACATCAATTTTTGCAGTTTCACAGTATTATTATATCATCAATATTTTAAGCATGTTCCCTGTATCCGCTATAAGTGGAGCAGAACATTAGAGGTATATTTTATATTTACTGATGAGCAGGTAGGTAGACTCTACACAAACATAACGGAAATGAAAAATGCCCCATGCATACGATACGTACGACTGCACAGTGGGAATAAAAAGGGTCCTAATTATTTAACTCTATTGTGTATCTCATTTACCTTGAAGATTCTTGGACATCATAACTCCTTTAACAGCTAAAAGTTTCTGCAGGTAAGATGACAAAGAGGAGTTAAGTGAAACAATCCCACTTACACACAGTTAGTTTTGGAGTTCTTCAACAAATATCAGTTAGATTTATTTTCATTAATTAAACTTTTTAATTACTTCTGCTGCACATCTCACTGCGGCTCCTTCCTGCTGATATAATTAAGCATCACAGCTCACCTGTGCATGCTGTACTTCCTGCTCTCAAGACAATTAAATAACACAAAATGTCATTATTTCTGTTTTGGCTCGACACGCTGAGATTGGTGAAGTCAGAGACAGACAGCTGAATGAGCATCCCAGGATGGGGCACACCAAGAAGACCACTACTTCAGTGAAGCAGGGGTGAGGAACTGGAGGGTTTCTTTCAGGGAAAGAGGGGCCTAACAACGCAGATAGTTTTATAAATATTGTACATAGTGATGTGTTTAGGTGCATTAACTCAGTTATATTATGTTACCAACTAAATCACTTCATATTTCTCAGAAAACAAAGACATTTTCACACTCAATCAATATTATTTATTTGAGGTTCAGAAAAAAAATGGAAATTTTCACCTCATAACATCAAATTAATACAGACCAAGTCTTAACTGATGTCAAAGATTTATTTTACCAAGCACATAATGATGTCACAACACATGTTGTGTAGCTATGTTTAGTTTGTTAAGCTAAGCTGATTAGCTTTTTCAACACAGACTCTAACACCAGGGCCCGTATTCCTAAAGATTCTGAGAATCCTCTCAGAGAGCTCCTAACTTTGTCTAAAAATTCCCAGCAAGGAGTCTTAGCTTACAAGTGATTCCAGAACACTCTCAGAGAACTCTGAGCAAGGAATGGACAGAAACTCCTATCTTAGTGAGGAGGTGTGGTTGACCCCGTTGCTAGGTATGAGTCATCATTTCCAAAGCTGTGATTGGTTGATCCCAGAAGCCAGGTGAGACACTGAAGCCAGATGAGACAAACCACTTAGATAAACTAGATGCCTGTTTAAAGGACATCAGAACCTGGATGGCCAGAAATTTTCTTCTTCTTAACTCAGATAAGACAGAGATTATTGTGCTGGACCCTCGACACCTTAGAGAATCCTTTTCTAGTGATTTAACTGCCATAGGTGGCATTAGTCTGGCACCAAGCGCAACTGTTAGAAATCTGGGAGTGCTATTTGATCAGGATTTATCCTTTAACTCTCACATAAAGCAAATTTCAAAAACAGCCTTTTTTCATCTTCGTAACATCGCTAAAATCAGGCCTATCCTGTCCCAGAGCGATGCTGAAAAGCTAGTCCATGCTTTTGTTATCTCTAGACTGGACTATTGTAACTCTCCGCTTTCAGGCTGTCCCAGCAAGTTGCTTAAGACGCTTCAGATGGTCCAAGATGCCGCAGCACGTGTACTGACTAGAACTAGGAGAAGAGACCACATTACTCCCGTATTAGCTTCTCTGCATTGGCTTCCCATTAAATATAGAATAGAATTCAATATTCTTCTCCTCACCTATAAAGCTCTCAGTGGACAGGCACCAGTCTATCTTAAAGAGCTTGTAGTGCCGTACAACCCCTCTAGAACATTGCGCTCCCAAAATGCTGGCCTACTTGTGGTACCATCAATCTCCAAAAGTAGTATGGGAGGTAGAGCCTTCAGTTATCAGGCTCCTCTTCTCTGGAACAATTTACCGACCACAGTTCGGGAGTCAGACTCCCTCTCTACCTTTAAGGTTAGACTTAAAACATTCCTCTTTGATAAAGCTTTCAGTTAGGGACCAGCTCATAGCTCATAGTTTATAAATTAGTTCATAAATTAGACTCATAGTTTAGATGCAATAGGCCTAGACTGCCTTATCATCATTATAGCCGTTCATGTAGATATTAGCCATCCATTATGGTTCATGGATCTGTCCCTAACTTTAGTTCTTACTTTAGTCCACTTGTCTCCTCTTACCTCCCTTCCTTTGCCCTCACACCCAACACAGCATCGTGTGGATTTGCTGGTCATCATGAGACTGGGATCCACATTCAAGATTTCCTGCTGCTTAACAGAAGGTTTTTTCTTGCCGCCATGATGGAGGGATTCATGACTGGCTATATGGATTCATGTTGGGTGTTGGATGTATATATTTGTATATATATGTATATGTGTATCTTTATATGTATATATGTATCTATGCATATATGTGTATCCATAAAATGAAGAGCTTTATGCTCTATTTTAAAGTGTCTTGAGATAACACTTGTTATGAATTGGCGCTATACAAATAATGATTGATTGATTGATTGATTGATTGATTGATTGATTGATTGATTGATTGATTGATTGATAAAAAAACTAACATTTGGTGATAACTGATAAACTTAATCATGGAATCTAATCTTATGAAGACTGTGTAATTGTAAATAACATGTCACATAAAAGAAAATACATGTTAAATGAATAGTAAACTGTACTATAAAATAATCCTACTGAATGCCCACATATTCACAAAGTGATGGTTATATTAATTTGCTTTTATTAATTGCATGCTTTTGTACTTTCAACTATCAACATCTCAACTTAATTTGGTATTAACGAGTGTAAGACAGCACAGCTTTCACCAATGTCCTTGATTGCTGACAGGTGTATGAGAAGTAGGCTTGTCTGGCTTTGACATCTGCTCCGCCATTTTGTCCTCTGCTTAGGGAACTCTGAGCTACTTAAAAGTCCTCTTCCCTGCTCCTAATAGATCTCACCTTAGGAGCACTCTTAGGAGCTAGGAATTTTTTGGAATAGCTTTTATCTTTACTAGGATCTACTCTTAATTTTTAGGAGAAATTCTAAGAAAACACCAAGATTCTAAGAATTTTCTTAGAATTTGGCTACTAGGAGCAACTCTTTACACTAAGAATCTCTAGGAATATGGGCCCAGATGAACAGTTTAAACCAAACAGACTACAGACAAAGTTTTGGGGATCCTTCCAAGTTTATTAAAATGATAACAGAGCAGCAGGAGCTGCAGATGAGAGGACAAGTGGGCGGTTGACTTGTCGACATCCTGGAGGTAACCATGGTGTTAAACCACAAGTGATCGCATTGATGACTACAGACAATAAATTGATTAACCAATCATGTATTTCTGGCAGTTATTGGCAGATATTGATCACAATTTGATTGATTAAGGCACCTTTAGAATTCTCGTATATTGTCTTGGGGGTTTGTATTATTAAGCATATTAAAGCAGGGGGCCAGAACACTCACATAGTGATGGAACACTAACACCACACAAATAGCTGAATTTATTTTGTTGTACAAGAAAAGGTTTAAGTTATTGATTTATGAAAACCATTTTTTCTTTACAAAATAAAAACTTGAATTGTGCATCACCCTCCAGCTTTATTTTGGTTCAATTGACGGAATGAAAAAATCCATTTCTGCCCAGTCTTATTCTTATATAGTCTACGTTACCTGCCACTTATGATAATGATGTGTGTATTATTTAATATTTTGGCAAAACTGACATCACATATTCCAGTCTGATTGTGCAATATTTCATAAAATATGTACTACTTGTTCAACAGATGATGTGGATCTTTAGATTGTGGGTGTATTCCAGACAGTGTTTACAAGGATGTCCAGGGTAACTGCAGCTGGCAACAGATCTATTCTTGTCATGCGGCAGTGAGGTAGGAACTACGTATCTTAGGGTAGCATGGTCAACAGGGCACATTCAGCCTCCACGAGTTAATTGGGTGTGAAAACGCTTGAATAAGAGTTGGATCTTTCAGTTCAGTGGGGGAAAACAGGAGGAAGGTATGATTATAAAAGGAACCCTGACAGCGACAGGTGGGATTAGTGAGCACCAGTGTGGTATTATACTGCATGGAGTCTTATCTAGATGTACATGACTATTTTGGGCCAGCTTAAGAGTCAGTATCAGCAGCTGCTCAGTCGTGACAGGAAAAAGATGCTGGTGTTTCACAGAAAGTCATCCTATAAAGATATCCTGGGAGATAAAAGTTGCAGTACTTAAGAATAGCTTTTCGGTGTTCTGTGAAGGAGCATAAGGTTTGTCTCAAGGAATGAGCTGCTGTCATGTTTGATTCTCCAAAACTGCTGATGATTGCAGGTTTGACTGAGAAGCAGGAGGTAGAGTTAAGATCAAAGTCCATGTACTTAAAACCACTTAAGAATTCTACATGTTTGTGAGGATTTATAAAATATACCATGAAACAATTACTAGGCTGAAAATTAGGATTTTTATCAAGCCAACATTGTGAGCAGACTTGACTTGATTTTAGAGCTGAAATGATTCCTCGAATATTCGCGAGTACTCGATTACAAAATATCCTCGAATTAAATTTAGTGCCTATATAATTATACACATAAATATATATCTGGACTACTATACAGCGCACGGTGTTTGACATGGACGGTCATTTCTGTGGCACAACGCGCCTGCTACCTCCGCTGCTGCGCGGCTTGTACAATCATGAAGGAGGAGAAAAGAGAGGGACAGAAAGGAGAGAGTCCACAGAAGAAATAGCAGAGAGTGTCACAAGTGTGTGGTCACTACAAGAAGGGACGAATAGAAAACACAGTGCAGTGTGTCTGATGTCAAACGGAGTTAGCTTAGCATGTAGCTTAGCACAATAGCACGTCGTTAGGGCTGCAACTATTACTATTACAGCATTTTAAATATGCTCATCACAGACATGCGTCCTCTTTCCATGGTGGAGGACACAGGATTTAAGAACATGATCAAGGATTTCAATCCAAACTACACAATGCCCTCCAGAACACACTTCACAAATATAATTGCAGAATTATATTACTGCTTTGTAAATCAGTATTGTATTGGCTTTGTTTTAAGCCAGTACTGGTTTAAACTTTGAAAGTTGTCAAAATAAAAACCCTTTTCTGAGGAATAAACGGCATTTGGTTGCTCATTTTGAAAGCCCTAACATGTTGCATTGTATACAATTGATTTATTTGTTTAAAAACAAAAAGTATATTTTGTTAGAGTACTCGAGTACTCGAAGAAATAATTGACAGAGTACTCGATTCCAAAAATACTCGATAGTTGCAGCTCTACTTGATTTAAAGAGACTGTGAGGAGTTTCTAAGTAATTAAAAAAAGTCTCACTTTTAGATATATGCCTGATCGAAATACACACTTTAAGATTAATTTTATAGCATCAAAATAGGTTATCTATAAATGCTATTCTTTAGCTTTCCGGTCGGGTTGGACAGGGCTGGACTGGCCTGGATACTCAACTTCGGGAACAAGACAATTAAAACTAGAGCAAATTTATATTATTTTATTATTTATATTACACGTCTTAGAGCACCGGGCTGTAAGTAGCGATATATAGCCGGCCACAACTACAATAATAAGTTTTCCAAAAATTGCTTGTTGTCACACATCAAAAACTAGCACTACGTAGCTAGAAAGAGACACATTACCTGGTCGCTTTGCATCCTGTAAATTGTTGAAAGAAGAAGTTGTAAAGAAATACAGAGTTCTGAGGAAGGTCCGACCTGCATTTATCACAACAAACACACGCTTTGGCTTCAGCCACGTCTTTGGTGTGTTCCAGTTGTAGTTAGAAATAGGAATTTCCGGGTTCCGTGTAGGAAACTGCAACTGGAACGTCCCCCAAAGTCTGAATTCCCGACTAAGAACTCAGTGAAACCTCGCCACCCCCAAGTTGACAATCGAAGATGGATGCCCCCAGTGTGAACAGTTATTTAGCTCCTGTAATAATAAATTTATTGGCACTTCTGACTGGGGTGTGTCGCTCTAGATCAGCTGCATACATAGCATTGTTAGACTTATATTTACAAAAATGGTGCCATAGTGATAATCACATTCTTCATGTGGTATTTGTGAACAACAACGCAGGGCGTGCTAACAACAGCTGAGCTAACAATAGCCTGGTAGATCGGGATGTTTTTTTCTGACTTCAACTGGAATGCCGGTAAGTCGTAGATGATGTCACTCCCACTTCTGAGGTTACTGGAACGCAGCATTACGACAGTCGCCGCGCACGTGCTCATGGGTAGCAGAATCTTTATGTCGCCAGTAATAGATTCTCCTCATAGCACCTTTAAAAGTCATTTATCAAACTACAGGGCACATGACCAACTGAATATGCTCAAGTTATAAGACTGCTGGCAGTGGTCCTCATTTATCCAACAAGTGTATCTACAAAAAATTCATGTATGGTAATTTCCAAGCAGGTCCAAAAGCGGACTGGTGCTGCGGCACAATAATCTTTTTGTGAGGAATGTTTTGTATCATACCTGCTGCACAGGTTGACAGATTTGAATGTAAAAACACTAAGGTATCTGAAATGTATGTTCAAATCTACCCTCCCTATAACAATCCCTGTAGACTGAGCCTATTTTGATCATGTTCAAAGTGTGAGACTTCAGCTGACTTTTAAGAATATATGTCATGAACCAGCTTTTTTTCATTATTTCTTAATATGAAAGGATGATTTCAGTAAGTAAAAAGAAACTTTGCACCGCAGTGGTTCCCTTGACTAGAGCCAGCGGTTTTTTATTGCTTTTTAGTGATTCCTGATAGAATGGTCTGAGGCTAACTACTACTTAAGTAGCTAATACATTTGTTCATCATAATAACCTTACCAATGCACACAGCCTTCCAAATTTTCAAAGCACAAACACAGCGGTTAAGAGTAAAATGCTGTTGCCAAGATGTTATGGAACTACTGGGGCTTTTCCACTACGTCGTACAAGTTCTACCTGGTGTGATTTTACTCACTTGTTTTGGTTTTTCTTTTAAAGATTGTACCCAGTACCTGGCACAACTTTTCATATCTGAGACCAAGCCTTAACATGAGGTGGAGATCCAGCTGACCCCAGTCAGAGGTCAGCTGTGATGCTGGATGACTTCCTAAAGGGAGCAGCGGATAGTATCTAAACCATGCACTTAAGCAGACTTAAGCCATTACCATAAATAAAACCACCTGACATGATGGTTCCACTAAGAAGTTTCCACCTTGCTTAAATATAATGCAGAAACCTTTTGTTTGAGACGATTAAATCTTCCTATGACCTGTTAAGTTGGTGCTCATGGCATCTCCTCTCAGGTTGGTCAGGGCCTTTTTGAGTTTGTGCTTTCATGGTCTCCTTAAGCATGTCTGGGTTTCCAGTGTCGGCCTCTCAGGTCCTCTGGTTTTTCTCTTTAAGCAGCTCCACAGAGCAAAAATACAAAAAAAATGGGTGATTCTGTGTTTACTTTTCATGCTCCAAAACTGCGGAACAAACTTTAAGAGGATCTGGGAAAAGCTTAAAATAAAGACATTTTTTAAATACAATCCAAAGACTCATTTACTCAATCTGGCTTTAATAAAAAAATTTACAATGTGAATGCCTGTAATTTACAGCTATAACTAAGATCTTACTGGTTGTTAAATATACACGTTAAAATGTATTTAGATTTTTTTAGATTCTATTTGTATTTCTTACCATAACATTAGTTTTTTTTTTTTTTACTTTTTACGCATATATTTTTAGATTTTCACTTAATAGATATCTTTAAAAAAGTTTTATTGTATTTTTAGCCTTCTTGCCTGTTGATTTTTACTATTGTAGCTTTGAATCTTCTTTTATATTTTTCTCAGTCATCTTGATATTATTCTTTTTACTTTAGCTATATTTGTGAGCTTTAGTCTCCAAACCAATCTTGATTAATTATTACTTAATTATTACTATTACACTGGAATCCTATGCAGCATATGGAGCTCTGCTGAGCATATTTTTTTAGGGTTGTTCAGATCCATGATTTTTGCCATTATCACTTTAATCTTGTTGACCAGATATTGTTTTGTTTTTCTTTTGTCACTTTTCTGTTTCATTGAAAAGCACTTTGAATAACAATTGAAGTTGTATGGAATGTTCAATATAAATGCAGTGACAGATTGATATGAGCAACACTGGTCATTGGTCCTCGTTTCTTAATTAAGTGTTATTCATTGGTTAACATTTTTTGGCACGTTTGACCAAGTAAAGTTACATTAAACTCAAAACACAATAATGGAAATCTCATGGCCGATATATCTATGCTTGAACTTGCGCAAGAAATGTGAATGTAGGTGTAGAACAGCTTTGTTTACTGAAGTGATTTGTGAATGAGGCCCATTAAGTGACTAACATTGTATCTTTTTTTATCAGTTGTAGGAGTTTCTACCTGCTGGAGGCAATTTTAGATGGAGCAGTACAATGAAAATACAAGACAACATAAGATATCGACTATCTATAGGCCTTGAAAAAGCAACCAAGAGTTAGTCATGTGGAACAGTCCAACTCTAATTGGGTGAAGTACCAGGGCTGTAATGCTGCATGCTGATGGAATAGATTGGACACAGGTGTAGAGATGGATCAGCAGCCAAGTGAAAGACAACTTGAACCACAGAGAGAAAGAGGGAGAGAACAGGTAGAAAATCATGCGAGACAGGGAAAATAATTGGAGCACGAAGAAAACCAGTCAGGGCTATTGGAGAAAGTTCTGGATTTGTCCCTGTTCAGCAAATAATGTTGTTATGTACATGTATATGATGTTTTTACATCAATTTAGCATCTCTCCAATATTTGATGGAACATGCATGGGAAGCAAATGATAAATGAAAGTTTTGTTTCTGTTTCATGTAAAGAATTACATAAATTATAAGAGTTCATTACATCAATGCATTGATGTGATACACTAACATAATGTATCAGTTATCCTAACATGGATGTATTTTCGTCTCTCTTCAGCACTAACTGCCAATTTTATCAATCTTTCATGTTGATCAGTGCAAAAGGAAGAGCTAATTAAACTTTGGTGGTGATACAATAACAGATGTGAATCCAGAATTAGTTTCTAAGGATTTTTAACATTAGCGCATCTTACTTTATTTTTGCTATTAATCCCAAAGTTCTCAACAAATGTTGATGAAACATTTAGATAAAACTGCTCATCGCACAAAAGACAACCAATACATTTTAGTTCAGATCTGAATCCAGATGCAGATCCAGGATTGTTTATTAACATTTGCTTAAAATGCACCACGGGGCAGTTTTTGCGAAGCAACTCAGCTTTCAGTATCAGAATTGTCAAGGCAGAGGTTTGTGCTCACAAAGCAGTTGCAGATGATTCATAAGATCAGGGGCTACTGCTGAATTGTAAAAAACAGAACATCAGCTTCTTCATAAAACAAACTCTTAGAAAAGTATGTTTGAAGATGAGTGAAAACATCCTTTTTATAGATACATTTGTAGTGTTATTTGTTTTTTTGAAATAAAGAAATTAACAAAGAAATGTGGTCCAGATCGAATAAAACTGCTCCTGAAGCTGTTAGCATTTACAGTATTCTCTGTATGAGCAGTCACTTCCTGCTTTCGTCTTGCTCTTAGCTCCCACCTCTTCCTGCTAAAGAACTCTGATTGGGCTGTGCAGCTTTAGGCCACTCACAATCACTGTAGATTGAACTGTAGCAAGTTGGATCTGTTCGATTGCAGTCAGGCTTACCCACTGCACTGCAGGTTAGTTTTAAAGGGAGTTAAACCTAAATTATCCTGGTACCATAAGTTCAGCTGCTCTTAAAGGAGACGTATCATGCTGATGCATGATTTAATACTTACATATAATATAATAAATTTGAAAACAAGACCTTACACCCCCTTAATTTTCAAAAACTGAGATATTGTATTTTTTCTGATATCCTAGAACGAGATTTGATGCCTCTGAAAATAGGTCATTGCGAGATGTCCGCGAGATTTCAAACCTCATGACGACACGAGGTACATTCCTTTTTATTGGAGTAATCTGATAAAACACTTCCTCCTCTGTGATGTCCAGTAGCCGCAAACCCTCACCGAGGAACACATCCAGCAGCAGGGGTATAAAGCTCCCTCACTCACTCTCCCTCATTACCAGCTCTGGCCTGTAGGGGGACTCAATACGCGGTCGCTGCTTTGAGCCTGCTGGAAAATACAGTAGAAGAAGAAGGACAGGCTGGCTCTACCCCCGATAGAACTGACCAATCAGAGCACAAAGGGCTGTGACATTGCGAGGTAACTTTAGGTCATCCTCGAGACCAAGCGTTTCAACAAGCGCTTGATAATGGCCTAAAATGAGGATATTCAGAACGCTATTGTGGGGCAATGAAGGAACTAAATGACTTGTGCTGAGGGCAGAAATGCTTTACAGGCATCCTAGTCTGGCATAGTGAAAAGGAGAAACAAGCATGATATGTCCTCTTTACAGATATCAGATTTTGAAAGCATACTGGATCTACTCTAATAGCATTGTCAAGTTGGAAGGTGATTAGTACAACAGAAGGATTCTACCTCTTGCCATAAACAGGATTTGTCTGAGCAGATGTGGCCCATACTTTTTGCCCTGGGATATCTCAACTTTAATTGTAAGAAAAGTGACTGTTAGCCATTTGCTCTCTTTTTCCCTTGACCAGATTTTCTTGGACATTTTGTGAAATGAAACCCCTGGCCTTCCAATCACTTTCGTTTTGTCACAAACTTAAGACCCCCGCCACCTTCACACATTAATCATTACATTGTTGGTTATCAAGGCGAGAGGCAAGCACCGTCTACTCTGCCAGCACTGATTCAGATCGCTTTGATGGCAATCGCATGCGGAGGAAACGCTCCACAGAGGAAACAGTGGTGGCAGAGGCGATTGACCTACCTACCCTGCTGTGACGGCTGCATGCAAGGGAGCACAGGCATGAGGGGTCGCAGGCATTTGATTAAAGCTTCTACCCTGTTTGTGGGAACAAGAATAATTCCAGATGAGAGGACTCACACAGGCTTGTAAGGGTCACAGACAGATGACTCCAGGAGCTTGGATGCTCAGTCCAAAGAGAGGCCCACAGAATATCAATCCCCTCTGTGCGTTCCTTGCAGCATGCAACATCAGAGTCTCCTCTCTCTATTCTAAGGCTCACATTTCTCAGACGTTTTGTTATGTTGATTTTTCTGTAAGGACAACCTCGACTCGTGTTTAATGTATACAAGTTTTAGTAAGATTATCAACCTATCCTCTTATCTAAGACTGGTTAGCTGAGAAAAAAGGTTGAGGCAAGCTTCCAGACTTTCCTTCCATGCTCTTAATTTATGCTGATTTTTGCATGCCCCCCCCCCCCCTCTTTCTTACCAATGTTAGCAAAGGCTAAATTATCCGGTGGTCCTAAAGATTATTCTACCTGATTATGCTTTAGTGGGAGGGGTGATAGGAGTCATTTTACCCTCCAGTCATTTTGTAAGAGGACTGTAAATGCATTGACTTGAAATAGTAAATATCAAGTAGTCACAATAAGAAATCCTGATGTCTGTGAATTGCACCAAGAACAGTCAATGTTTTGTCACTTGGACCAGAACAAAGCCGATCCGGGGACAAGCTGTCTGAAGCAGAAACTAAATGTAGTCATGGCAACCATCAATACAGCTTAACCATAAATTACTTGCAACCAATTGATAAGTAGAGGAGCTGCACAGAAATCACAACCACCAAGGATGACATAGAAAGCTATGCAGTATAAACCAGGTCTATTTAGGGCTCAGGTAGGCTATGACTCTTTAGTCTATCATGATACACTATCCAGATGTTTGCTAATCTCATTCCCCTTTGCACAAACTGACAAATGTGACACCCAAGATATAGTTAAATGATGCATGCTATTTAATAGAGCACATGAGACTCTATAGCAATATTGAAAAGGTCATATGCTATTAACTTAAAGGTTTTTGAGAATGCAGTACTTAGTCTTAACTGACCAGTGTTTAAATCTCCATCCCTAAATATGAGAGGGCCTAAAATTAAGAAATACATCCACTTGTCATGAAGAATATTAGACAAGCCATTTCTTTTTAAAGATGTTGGGTAACTTCTGAAATCTTAAATCTGGTAGTGCCAATTTACTGCCTGAAAGGAAAAGCCTTGGTAAAACTTTAAAACATGAAGTATTTGACAAGGTTTAAAATGGAGTGTAATAATTTACTCCCCAGTCACACTGATCTTTCATTTCATCCTATCACCTCTTCTTCCATATCTCATTAAAATAAAAGTCCTTGCAATGGCTCATTGGCATTTATCTGCTTTCCTCTGACTCAGCTGAATTTCCATTTATTCTCGTCCCTTACCCTTTTGTCTGCCCACATTAGAATAATGTAATCTCGTTTCATAATTTTCCTCTGTCAGCCCCCTGTCATATTGGTTCTGGTTACATTTGTGTGACTCTGCCCTCGCTTTGTCTCGGACCATGGACTTAGTCACTTAACAGCTGAGAAATGGTAATGTTGCCTCACTTCTGACAATGTATCATTATTCAGACGTCGAATGGCAGGTTCTGAAACTGCTTTTTTCTCAAGATGGTGGAATGTGGAATAAATGCCTGAGGCTAGGTAGGAAGCTGGTGAAGAAATGTGGCATAGGAATAAAACTCCAGGTGATTGTATTTTTCTTACTTAACACTCCAACCATGCCATCTTGAAGTGCTGCAGATAGCCCCCGAGCTCAACATGTTGCAAAACATCAATTTCCATCCCAAGTTTCTCATTTTCAAAACCATCAATATGGAAATCAAATTGCTCCACTTCCTGTTTGTGTTTTCCCCGAAACAGGGTGCTGCTTTCTTTGGTTACTCACCCTCCCATTGATAATCCCGCCCACTGCCTTTAACTGCCTCTGACATATTGAATACCTCGAATGTTGCTTGTGTGGCCCCAGTGGCAATTTAAAGTGTTGACAGGCAGACACAATCCATGGGCAGATCCCTGGTATCAAATGTTACAGTCAACCCTCCCCAGAGTGTCCAATCAATAAAGCAATGGGAGAGGACTTTTTTTTCTTTCGACTGGGAGCCAATCACACAAGAGAGGGTCGAGGGGGGATAAAGCACCAAGAGAGGAGGGGGGGAAGCCTCAACTGGAGGAGCTTGAGCCTTATGAGAATATCAGATAGCTTACCACTGCACTAACCAGAGTGAAAGGAAAACACCAACCCATTAAGGCAAAATAAATGACAGGTCCTTACCATGAGTTGACCTTGTTACTATGTGGGTATAGAACGACTGGACATTCAGATTGTTTTGGTTCTGTTTTGGCTGATGTATCTGAGGCCATACACAAGAGACAGCTTTCTGGCCTAAAATGCACCTCCTAACATTCAGAGGTGTGAAGTCAAATTGGATTCCTATCACAACCAATTAATTGTTAAAATATCTCCCAAGTAGGTGTTGTGAAAACAGTTACCAAACACTTAAAACGGAGTTAACCACTGACAGTCGTGAATCTAGATTTGACTTCTTTCAACAGTGTACCAAGCACAAGCAGAGTTAAAAGGAGCAAATATCCAGGGCTTAGTCCAAATTAACCTGACACAACAAAAACAAACCTTTAAAACATTTCACTAAGCCATCTGGGCAGCAGCCGATTTAATTGTTTGGGAATGGGCAAAACCTTTTCAAAGCATATCCAGCAAAGCCACTTTGAAGAACAAACTTGCCAAAACAGGTCAGAAATAGAGCAAAAATAACACACCAACCAAGAAGTGCTTTCATTGTATTCATTCATAGACACTGATTGGGGTGTGCCACTTTGGGCAGCTCACCGTCATCGTAGATTGAATCTTGGCCAGATGGAAAAGTCCAATTGCAGACACTGAATAAGGCAGATCTGGTCGCTGAGCAACAATGGAACCAACGACCCTTTTCCATTAGCCCTACTCCACTCTACTCGACTCGCCTTGTGCTGCTTTGCCATTAGCCCCAGTTGCCTGCCCAACGGGGTGCAGTGTCGCTGTAAACAGCTGAGCGGCACCACGGTGATGTCATTTTGAGCGCGACGCAACAATCTTTGGCTTTTTGTCACAAACAGAGTAAAAAAGGAAAGCAGAAGTAGGCTGCAGGTGGAAAGAGGAAATACCCCTTGAGAAGCACAGGAGAGTTTTGGAAGCAATACAACAGAATGAAGCCGAGGACGAGAGCAATCGAGCTGCAAGGAAAAGACGTATGAGGGTAAGCTAATGGTGGCTACCGCTAGCATGCTAGGTCGTCGCACTCAAGGCTCATCGATGACGACATTGACCAATTCGTAGCCGGCAGTCGGTGACGTCATCATTTAGTATTGACTCAGCTCTCTTGGAACCAGAGCGGAGTAGGTACTAATAGCCTACTAGCTTGTTTTAGGAGGTACCAGGCTAGTGGAAACAAGCTGCAAATTGAGTAGAGTAGGGCCAAGGCATGCTAGTGGAAAAGGGCCACAAATGACCATGAAATTATGTCATCTTCCTGTTATTCAACATACCTTCAATACCTACCACTTTCTCCCCCATCTGCACTGAAAGGTTATTTATCATTTAGTGCAGTATGTTACCATATAAGCATTCAGCTCTGTTGAACTGAATGGTTATATGGTAAATGGACCTGAGCTTTTCTAGCATTTTTTCTTGTCTCTTTTAACCCATTCACCCTTACATTTACTCACTAATGGTTCAGAGTGTTTCTGTTAGTTGTCTATCAGTATCAACTAACACATTTATGCCCTTTAATATCCCTTCATACCCAGTTACAGTCCACTGAAGCAGCAATGGGAGCTACTGAGGGTCAAGTGTCTTCCCATGGGACACATCATCATGTGACAGCCGGACCAGTGCTTGAATCAGCAACCTTCCTATTACCGAGAAAGACCAATATCAGACTGTACCACTGATGTTTGTTGTAGTTGAGTCCATCAACCTTTGACATTCACAGTTACCCTCCTCTCTGAGATAGAAAAAATAATTTGACATAAACAAGACATTTCCCTGTGCCTGAGGGATAATTGTATATTGATTATAACAATGGAACAGCTTTATTGTAGATTGTAATAGAGGTTGTAAAACAGCATTTTTCTGACCGCCTTTACTGTAAATAGGAAGAAGAGCTTCTAAACTGTATGTCTCCAATGTCAAAATGCTTCGGAGACATTTGAACAGAACAAAAATAGAAGAGTGTCTACATTCTTGGTCTTTTTTTCCCCTGTCATTTTAAAATTGAGAAGCACACTATATTGAGTTTCCCTTGATTCTCCTCTCCTTTTTCCTGCTGTGATCATCCTCTCTGCTTGCTCTTCTTTGTGTTTTCCTTTTTGGCATCTTGTGTGACTACCATAAAAGAAAAAAGATAAAATACACCATGTAAAAAAAGACTCTGTGATGAAACTACTTCAAAGCTATGATGTTAAAAATGAAAACATATGGGGATAAGCTTGATAACCCTTGATCATATCACAGCCATAGAAAAGGGGCTGGTCCTTTGTGACTGCAACCTGGATATTTGAGTTGTTGCCTTTTTATCATCTTGAACCAATCTGGCCCTATTTCTCGGACCTCTGATGCCAATAAGGCATTTTTGCCAAGAGAACTGCTGCTACCTAGATTTAGGGTCCATCCCAATTGTACCCCTTAGCCCTCGTCTTACGCCTTAGCCCTTGGTTTTGCACATTCACATCTTGTGAAGTGGCGTCCCAATACTCCGAAGAGCTAAGGGGAAGGGCTAAGACAAAGGGCTACACAGCCCTCGAAACGAAGACAGACCAGGACTTCACTTGAAACTAAGGGGTAAGAGAATTTCCCGCCAACATGAAGCAGAGCGGAGTTTGAAGGAAGCATTTAATTATAAGTCAAATTTTATCATCAAGTAAATATCAGTCATGTTTTTTAGTTGTTGGTTGCATTTTAAAAATTCTAGTTATAACAAGCTGGCTCTCACAGTCGTGGCTCCGGTTATTGTCGCATCTGCTTACATCACAGCCAGCGAGTGGCTCTGGGTGATGACAGCGGTCATTGAGTGGCGTCTCGTTTCTCAGCTGTGCGTTTCACTCCTTCCTTTTGGCCCTAAAAACAGAGGGCTAAGGGGAAGGGGTAAGACGAAAGAGAAGGGCTGAGTGACTCATCCTTAATCTTTTGCTCAGACCAGTCCCTAAAAAACCCCAGAAATGGTTGTGCATGAAAATTCTAGAAATTCTATTACACCAGTCTGCCAAGTTCCAAAAACCATGCCATGTTCGAAGCCTCTAAAATCCACTTTTTTCCCCATTCTGATGTGGGGTTTGGACTTCAGCAGATGCACTGAGTTGCCATGCTCTTGGCTGATTAGCCACTGTATTTCCACAAACAAGAAGCTGAAGAAGGTGCACTGACAACCTGCTGTGACAGTCCTCAGAATCAATCCAAACACCTTTTCCAAATATCATATCTTAAACAAATACACCTAAAATTGAAATTATTATACCACACTGGTATTCAGTGTGGGGACAACTATACTTGAAAACCTCCCAACATAAAAAATATCCACTCAGCTTAAACAACATGGTTAACCGGACCCCTAATGTGATTCAAATCTGCACCTCACTGAGCTCTTGATAAGTCAATCTACACGTAAACATCTTACTCATATGCTCTACAGTGGACTGTGAGTGTCTCCTGAGTCACTCTTTAAATGATGCGATAGCCATACATCGAGCTCCCAGGACCCTAAGCCCCACTCTTTCACAGTGTTCCTTCTCCACTCTTGAAACCCCCTTTGCGGGATATCATCTGTATTTTTCATACGCCTCCTTCAGCGATATAAATTGCTGGCTACATCAGTCCCTATCATGTGTACCCTGGAGAGAGACGGAAAGAGCAAGAACGATGGAGAGAGCGCATGCTGGGAACAACCTCGTTTGTGTGTGCATGTGTGTGAGAGTTTGACAAGCAACACTTACGCAGAGCCTCGCAGGTGTGTGTAGTTACTGCTTTTGTGTGTGCACGCATTCATACCGGCAAATGTATATGTGGGCATGTGTGGATGTGTTGCTTCTCAAGTGTGTTCTTGCGTGCACATATATAAGAGAGAGAGCAGGATTTAACAGCACGTGTCAGCTGTGGGTGTTTAAAGAAACGTGGCTGCTTGATTTTATGTTTTCTGCCTCGACTCTGCTGGCGAGATCAAAAAGTGTCGGCACAGAAACGGAGAGCAGGTCGCTCTCAGACAAGCACCGGTCCAACATTTGACTGCAGAAATGCCAAAGAAGAAACTGAGGAGAGAAGACTGAAGGCGAGATGAGGGCACAAGAAGAAGAAGGAGGAGGAGGAGTGCGTTCACATGCGGAGGCGGCAGGCGGCTCATGCTGGCTGGTAGTCTTGATGTAATTTGTGAGCGACTGTAATTGAATGTACAGTCAGATGAACAGGATGCCCAGAAGATCCGTCTTCCCACACAAGCAAAGGAGGAGTTGGATATGATGGTGGCATGTGTGGTGTTTGTGTGTGCACCTAATGTGAATTTTAACCAATCATTCATGTGATTACACAGTTAATTATGAAATAAAGGCTCAGTCTTTGAGGAAGAAATTGTTGTTTGTTGCCTGATTTTCTTTTAGGTAATGTTCTCTCCCTCCATAATTCCTCTTTTTTGTTAGTGTTGCTTAAGATCCTTTTATGCTTGTCTTTAGCCGTAGGTTTCTTAATCCATGTAATAAGGTGAAAATAGTGTTTAGTGGGATGATCAGGCTGGTAAAAAGCTGGGGGATAGATTACAGATGCATATAGGGCGACTGTCTTTAGGTTATTCTGTTGTTGAAAATTAACTCAAACAAATCCAGCGGGTGATTGGACGATCATTTCAATCACATTGATTCCAGGTATAAGTGGACGATACTGCCACAGTGTAAAATATACAACTTTAGCCACTATGTGGATCAAACTATTGCTGACACGTTGCAATTGGAGCAAAATTAATTTTCCATCAAGAGTTTTTTTCTGTGTTATTTATTTTTCATTTAATACAGAAATATAGTCCAGATTTGATAAAACTACGACTGAAGCTGTTAGCATCTATGCTAATCTCTTCTCAAAGTTGGGGCCTTCAGCAATCTCACTTGTAGCTCCCACTTCTTCCTGCTCTGAAGGATGCCGACTGGGCCGTGCTGCTTTGGGCCGCTCACAGGCATGGCAGACTGAAGCTCAGTAAATTGGATCTGCCTGATTACTAGGGATGGGACGATACACTTATACTCACAAAACGCTGCACCTCGATATGCCTGGATCACAATACGATATGTCATGATACAATATCAAAAAAGTAAAAAAGAAAAAATATTACTGTGTAATTACAACTTATTTGTTTTTGTTTGAGTTGCACACAGGAAAACACAAGGCCTAACAGGCCAAACACAAACAATAACACTCTCTCTAACCCTAGAGAGGTTAGAGAGAGAGTATGCTAACGAGCGGTAGGCTCAATTTTGCCGTCTTCGTCTTTTTTAATGAGAAAGCCAAAATACTGCCAAACAGATGACTTGAATCCAGGCGGAGCGTCCTCAATTTCGACCTCATTCGACTCCATCATTCGGCTTTTTGGAGACAAGGTAGTTGGTGCTAATGTTTGTTGTCGTCACTTCTGGTCACATGCACTATTACCGGACGTGGCGTCTTTATTTCACGATCCCTTTTTTTCAAAGTCAATGCGTTTCGCCACGTACTGTATCGCGGTATATTGCCAAATCATATTTCATCCCATCCCTACTGATTACAAATATTGAATCAGGCAGATCTATCTGCTGCACAAGACAAGTTCAAGCCAACCACCTCAGTGTTTTTGTACAAAGTCAAAATACATTTTTCAGATCAAAATTAACTTTAATTTAACAAAAAATTGCTTCAAGAGTATAAACTACCATCAAGGCATTTTTGACATTATAAACGGAGCTGTTATTAATAATGTGGATACAACTGTACTGCACAATCTAATCAAATCCTTTAAGAAATAATCCTGGATCTACAGCTGGATTCAGATCACAAACAAAATCTCACCACTCTTGTGCCACGAGTCACACTGCCTGCAATTATCTACTAATATCTGTGGAGAAAATTGTGAGTTTCAAGTTTTTCAAAATCTGGAAATCTACTCTACTGTGCAATCTCAACATATCCTTTAAAAAAACCTGAGAGCAGATTCAGATCACCAACATATCTTGTACCATCTTCCTTTGACATGACCAACATTCCCTGAAAACTTTGTCAAATCTGAGATGAACTTTGTCTTGTTCACAGATTGACAGACCAATGTTTAAACAAATGCCAGCAAAAACAAACTTCCTTGGCAAAGGAAGCTAAGCACATTATGTTCCTCTTTTATTTATTTCTTATATCAAAATACATATAATTTTCTGGTATAAATCCAGTTAGATACCAGGATTGCCAACTCTGTTTATCTAGCTGGACTGATATATACTAGAGAAAACCAAACATATAGGAGTTCGGGCTGTCACCTTATACTTAATATTCAAATATTTGTTCAAGTATGGGGGTAAAAATCAATTCTTGAACCATAAAGATACATTTTAATTGAAAATTATTTATAAAAAAAATACAGTGCCGCAGCACATTGGGGTAAGGGAAGCAGTTAATCACACATTCAGAGGGTGCTCCATCGCACTTCTGATCTCCACAACAGGTTATGCAAAAACTGGAAGACAGGCAAGCACTTAATAATCCACACTGCTGATGGCAAAAGGAAAAATACACACAGACCAGGCTGTGTTTCAATTATGTATAAAGCAGCTGGCCTACTCCTCATCCATGACAGAGCAGCGGGCCTATTTGTCATCCTTCCATCCACTGCAGTCCAGTAAACAGCCTCCGCTATAAACAGCATCCGTGCTAAACACTTCACAAGCAGCCATTGCTTGCAGGCATGCAGTCACTACTGTTATCAGTTTTCTCTTCAAAGAACACTGACTGGTCAATGCCTTCAGCTCAAACATTCCTGCCAAAATCCTAAAGCAGATCTGCCTGATATGGACATTGAACTAGATGATTCCTTAAAAGTACACACCTGTATGGACAATTAAATGTCTTTCACTGTAAATTACTTTCACAGTTATGGTTTACACTAAATATGTATCCACAAAAGGATGGCTACACAGTCAAAAAAGAAAAATATCAGATGGACAGGACATTTTAAACTAGTGCATATGAAAATGGACAAAGTGAAGAAAAATCAAACTATTTTGGTAAAGCTGATCATCTGTGTTGGCTACAAGGCAATGCAGCTGTAGTGCAGCTGGTAGTGCTGCTGAGCGAGAAGGTTGCTGATTGAATGCTTGGTTTTCATTGTGGAGTTCACATGTTCTTCCTGTGCATGCACAAGTCCTCTTAAGGCAGTCCGGTTCCTCTCACAGACCAAAAACATACATGTTAGGTTAACTGAATGTGTGAGTTAGAAAATGAATGTCTGTCTGTGCGTTAGCCCTGTGATTGGCGTGAGGTAAGGTAAATGTATCCTTATCCTGAGTCTTTTGTGATTGTGCGTCTCGATACTTAATATTTGCTCCTGTGTTTTCCACCATCTTTCTGTTGTTTTGTACTTCACTTGTAAACTGGCAGGTCAATTAGGCCCTTAAGGCCCAGGCATTGTCTTAAAATTTTAGCCGTCCTTCTATAAATTCAAAACTAACTGTATACTTAATTTGAAGAAACACTCACATTAAATAGTATATAAGAAGTGAGTTTGTGCAGTCCTCCTCTGGTTAAACAACAATGTTCCCACCAAAGGCTGTCTCGACATTTTAGATGAGAACAAAAATTAGTGGGTAGGGTAATGTTTCACCACCAAACTCATAAATAAAAGGCAACAAATTGCAATCAGACTGACTAATGGCTTCTACAGGAGCATACAGTTGTTCACAACCTGATAGCCTGAGTCTGCTGCTGCTAATGGTCCTGTATCATTAAGTTTTAATGGTTTTACTTTAGTTTGAGGCATGGCTCAGGCTGATACAAATACTCTCTGTTATGTTTTGTGGAAGTAAGTGATTTAGTTGGATAAGTATTCATGAAGTTTTCATGAATGAAGCATGATCTAATGTACTGTATGTGTTCTCGAGAGCTGTGAACTCAAGACAGTCGTCTCTGAAGAGAAAAAAGATGTTTTACAAGCATCATCCAATCCACTCCATTTGTGTAGCACATTTTCAAACTATCAGACAGAGAACGCACAACTCTCATGCTAAATTAAAAGCCAGCGAACATGTATAAAGATTAAATTTAATAATGAAGCTTTTTTTTTTCGGATTTCAGGGGTTAAGTCATTCCATAATTAAAGAGACAGCAGAAAAGGCTCAGTCACCTCAGGTTTTTAGCCTGGTCTCAAGGACGACAAGAAAAAGCAGCTCTGCAGACCTCAAAGATCTGAAGTGGGTGTAGACTTTTAAAAGATCAGAAATGTATCACGGTGTAAACCCATTAAGAGTTTAAAACACATAATAAAATATTGATTTAATTAAGGTTTTACACATAGGACACAGCGAGAAGAAAGACAAAGAACTGACTCAAATCAAATGTGTCAGCTCCCACTCAGCTACCACTTTCACTCATTAGTGATTCTTTAACTTAACATATTCATTTCTCTCACACTTTTGTCTTTCTTTTTCACATGCGTTGGTACCCCCATGGCAATAAACTTTGTGCTGCTGCCAATGTGGTAAATGATCTTTGTATTAAACAGCTAGACCCATTGACACTCCTGTCAGGGAGAAATGTGGAATTTATACACTTCCATGATTTAAAGAATCACGCATTTACCAAAATTAAGACAATCAAAACAGCTGTTCATGGTCACTGTTCTTAGTCAGATGAAACCTCTTGTTGCAGGGCTCCTAAGAATGTAAAATGCTGAAACATACCCTTCAACTTGACAAAGTGGGGGGGGCTCTCTGATTGATGGCTCTGTGGACCAATTAGAAAGGAAGCAAAGGGTAGAACTATAATCTGATGTGAAAAAACCTGCTAACAACATTCTGTGCAACCATATTATATGCATTTCATTACTTTCAGGAAAATTAACATGTGTGATGTCACCATTTTTATATTACTCTGCCTGTTACCGAGCCATCCGTCTGCCCCTAAGATACAGTGTACTCAAATTACCTCTGAACTGTATAAAAATCTCCCCAAAAATTGTGAATGGACGCATGAAGTTAAAAATTGTATCTGTGGGGGTGCTGGTTTGGCGGAGTGGTTAGCAACCATGCACCCCATGAACCTGCTTCTGCCGGTCCAGGTTCGGATTCCGCCTGTGACCAGTTTGCAGAGTGTCTTCCCCTACTCTCTCGCCCCCTTTCACAAGCCTATCCACTGTCTCTCTCCTGTCAATGAAGGCACAAAAATGCCCAAGATATACATTAAAAAAAAAGAAATATTGTATCTCTGACTATATTTCACTTAGACTCTACATTACACTTTACTAGTCAAGATAAGAATCATTTCTCTGTGGTGCAACCAAACTATGTGCAACCTAAGGTAGAACATACAGGAACTAGTTTTCAAAAAAAAATCTACGCTAAGACGAAGACTCAAAAACGACTGAAAATGCTAGGCTTGCATGCCAGGCCAGTAGATGGCGATGTAGGTTTGTAGAGAAACAGCTGTGTTACAACACGATTACGCTTTCAGGTGAAGACAAGCTTTTCACAAAAAACAATGGTGAATGTACGCACAAAAGCGCAGGAGTTTTTGATGGTACAACAAACCTGTGTGGATATTTCTGTCTGGATAACAAACCAAGCATCCTGTCTACATGGAGCCAAAATGGATACTTTCCTAAACTCTCCACTTTAGACCCTGGTTTAAAAAGTTTACAGATTCAGGCACTCCAGGCACCATTCTCATGTAAACAGGAGGCAAAGATGCAACGAAAACACCCTGTAATCAGCCGTTTTCATATTCATATTGTAACTGGCCCCTTAGATTGAACTTATGCAAAGGTGTTGCAACAGGCTACAGATCTCAATTCATTAGAGCACCTTTTGGATATGTTTGAAACAGACAGCAGTGCTGCCATGTTGATATGAACCAGTTTCCCTGAGGACTGTTCAAACACTTGATGAATCTATGCTGCAAAAAATTAAAACAGTTCTGATGGCTCAAAGAGGTCAGACCTGATACCAGCTAAAGGTGTACCTAACAAAGTGGCTGATGAGTCCTTACTGTCTAAGGTAAAATCAACATTTAATGGCTAGTTTTTCGGTCTCTGAATGAACATTCCTCACTCTGCAGCCCTTCACACTGCTGTTCTGATGAAACTCCTCTCTAAAATAAATGTTTCATACAGATGAATGCTTTTCCCACCATGTAACAAATAAAAAACAGTGTTTGGTTGTTAACAAATCGAAGTGTGAGCGTGAGGCCTCACGATCTGTATATTTATTTATAGAGTGATTGTGTAAGAACTAAACAATCCTCACATCCAGCACCTCTCTGCTTACAAATCTGTGGGAGGTCATTTGCCAATCTCCTCTTTCTTTCTTTCTGCAGCTCACAGCATGCCTACACTGTTATCGTAGGCTACCCTCGTCTCTCACTATCCACCCCCCCTTCACACACACAGGCTCTCACACACACCATTATCCCCGTACAGGAAAAAGGCTGACTCACTGCCGCTTCATTACTCAAGTGAGTTATGGGTGTGTTTACACACACACTGATTGATATTAACCCTCTTTGTTTAAATCTCCCTCACCAACAGACAGGCAGACAGGCTAGGCAGAGCGCTCGTCCACTTGCAGGATTGTGTTTTGGGGGGGAGGCACGGGCGGGAGGGGAGGGGGAGTTGACCAAAAAGCTCACAGTGCCCTCTACTGATGCCTGAGAGTAAAACCACCTGGATTTATCTCTGCACCCCTCATCATCATCTCCCATTTAAATCTCAAATGAGTTTGACTGCCAGAGCCTGTGAGAGGCCCCTTCAAAATAAACGTCTGCTCAAAAGATCACAATTTGTTGCACTTCCAAAAATTTCTCGATTTTCTTTTGTTTGTTTTTTTTAAATGCCCTGTTGCAGTGATGATTTGACTTCAGAGAAAATCTGTTATTGGATGTTTGACAAGACTATTTTGAAGGCAAACTCCTGGCTTTGTTCATCCATGGATGAACCATCCTCTGACTATTAATCAGTTTCACCTCCGTTAAACAAAAGTCAAATCCAATCACTTTCTCTGTTCTGCAAGAAAAAAGTTTCCAAACATGTTAAGATCAGCATATGTTCCTTTCACTTTTCAATAAAATGATCCTAAACTGTGTGTTTTTTACTCCAATATTGACATAAAATAAGATTTATCAGTAGGAGTTGAGAAAATCTTGTGTTATGAATAATTTGACATTGCTGGCAGACGATATTTTATTATCGGTGTGCTGGTTCAAAATGTCTATATCCTTATTTTCAAAAGCCTAGCACTTCATTCAGGTTTCTCTTTTTTTACAAGCATGGTAAAGCCCAAGATATGCTCACTGTGTTCTTGGCAGATATGGACACATGGTGGTTGCCATGCTGTGCCAGTGTGTCAGCTTTGCCAGAAATGAGTACCATATTGAATAAAGCAAAACAGGTTATGAACAGTATATTACTACCCATTCTGTTCAGTTCTCTAGTTTCACCATATTTAACCTACTGTACCGAGGCTTTGAGTAACACCTTCAAGAGCTCGCTCCAATCTCCATTCATTCTCTAAAAAAAAGAGCAGTTAGAGTCATAAGCAGCTTATAGGGATCACACACACTCATTGTTTCTGCAGTCAACACAGTTTCAATTCACTGATCAAATAGAATATCAAACAGCACAAACTCTGTTTAAAGCAAAAAATCATGAACCTCCTGGAAATATTCAGGGCATGTGTAAGCAGAGAGAAGGGAATTATGACTTAAGGATATTGTTTTATTTTAAGACTGTAAAAGTGAGAACTACCAGGAAAAGCTTTTGTGTGGGCATGTGTGGTGGACAACTTTGGAATGGTCTGAGTGATGAATTAAACAATGTCCACACATTGAGCAGTTTCATTAAAAAAAGTATAAAACCACGATTATGAAAAGGTACAGGGATGAGACTGTATAAAGATCACTGAAGGCTGATTTAGTTTCTGCTGTTCCTTTTGTTTATCAATTTATTCTTTTATCTTTTATAACATTTGATTTATTTTGTTTATGTGTGATTATTTTTATCATTATTATTCAGGAGTGGGTTAATTACTGACCGCTTGTGTAAGGTGAGGGTGGGACCAGATAAGTTTCCACTTCCTCCTACTCTTTTTTGAACATGCAACATTTTTTTGTTTTTTACACTTAGGTTTCTGTTTTATTTTGTCATATGTTTAATTATTTGTTTATGTTCAAAATAAAAAAAGTACTGCCCATGGTGACTGTATAAAATCATAATAAACTTGAAAATGTCTGCTAAATTGAAGTATTTGACTGCTTGGCTCCTGATGATCGCTGTTGTCAGTCTGTGCTTCTTACCTCTCTGTGGCTCGTATTCCACTTACTTGCTCTGACTGTGATGTCATGTACAAACCCTCTCTATCAGAAGTCCCCAGTCACCAAGTTTGGTAAGAGGCTGTAGAGAAATAAAAATAATATACAGTAATTACTATTAACAGATATCATAAGGTGTATATTTTGAAAGGATGGATCCTCACATACTGGTGTATCCGCTCTTGTAGCTCAACAGCGTGTAACCCTGTCAATGAACCAAAAAGTACAACCTGAGGAGAACTTGTGGTTAAATCTTGGAACTTGTGCACTCTTTTACCTGGATGTGGCTATGAATATCTTTGTCTCTGCACAATGTCTACAACTGGAGGACACTGAGGCACACAAGAACACTGATTTGTCTGATGTGTAAGGATTCAGTGAAGAGGTAAGAACTGATTAACTACCCATCCATAATCAACAGATAATCAGATAGGCTCAAATTATTGACCGATGGTTGAAACAGACACCATATGCATGCTGTTTTAATGGCATTTTCCTCAGCACACGAAAGTTACAGTGGTTTAATTAGGTGAACAGGTCACTTTCAGCAAACTTTAGCAGCTGACAAAAACAGAGGGCACGCTCATAAATGTCTCCCTGCTCTTCGGTAAAGGCCAGTCCACGATTCATTGTATTACATAAAACAACGCCATGGTGTAAAAGTTTAGGGACCAATGCTTCATATGATCAGCATCAAGTACAATGGGATGTGCTGACTAAAAGTAAGAGAGTTCATCTTGCAAAAAGTTTATTTTTAGCGGAGGTTATTTCATTCATCTTTTTTCTATCCCAACATGTCTGAAATTCAGACTGAAATTGCATATAATCTCACTTCCTAATGACACTTCATATCAGAAATGGGTGAAATATTGCCTCATGCTGTTCAAAGCAGAGTTCTCAAACCATCCTCACTCCATCTTTTAGCTTGAGAAAAAAAATCCTTGAGAAAATGAATAAGCCCCTCTAAATTTTTCTTTAACTCCGACAGTTGCATCAAAAGTAGCCGCTACATTTTCAAATGGTATTCATCTCGTCTGCAACTGGAGGCTTTTCATTCAAGTCCCTCCAGGTGATTTTCCCTTTCACATTAGATTAGCTGAACACTGTTTCACAGTCCAAGGACCTGTAATCAAACCTCTCTCTGCCAGTACAGCTGCACATGATGAAAAGCTTGGGTGCCATTTTTTTTAATCAGCTGAAGTGAAAATAGGTGTTTAGGGGGCCTCTCATCATCTATGTCAGCCCATAACCGTAGCAGAATGACATTGGACGACCTCTGATCTTTGACTTTCTCTGTTTTAATAGGGTCACTCAAAGGCAGAGGTGGAGCCAGGAGGCTGTAAATTCTGATCTGTATTGGCCTCTGTAAAGGGTCAGGAGATCAGTGATAGTCAAAGAGAAGGTCATAAAGGCTGAGGCTCAAATAAGGACATGGACTGCATTTCAATGTCAAGGGATCTTGGCCATTTGCCTTGACTGTAAATTCTTTAGACTAAATAGCTTAGACAAGATTTACGAACGAAAAGAATCAAATAAGCAGCAAACCCAGTAGTGGGCAGGATGTAGGATGCTTTATGCACACAAGGACACATGTATGTTGACTGCATCTACGCTGTGCTTCGCCTGAACTTGGAGTTGTTATGAAGACCAAAGAATCAAGAATCTGAATGGTCATTAATTAAGCAAGCAGAGTCAGACAGAAATTAGGGATAGTAAACCTACAGTTTCAGATTTTACATCTCTCTTTTGTCTTTTAGAGTAAGAACTGGCCATGATGTGCAACAAGTGTAGCAGTATAGTTATTTATAATTAATATAGAAGGTTTGAGTAGACATGTACCATAACAGAGCAGTTAGATCTACCACATTTCAGGCAGATTCATCTGGTAAAGTGTCATGCTGAGTGAATGAGTACTCTTTGAAAAAACTCACAGCAACGAGTGCCACTTGAGGAGAACAACACTGGCAGCTCCCACAGAGATAAGTGAAGATGCATCAATAGCAACAATTTTGAAAAGATGGATTTCTTCATCTAAACAGCCCATATCATGCATTAACTTGGGTCCATATTCTTGATCGAGTACACTTAAAAACCTAGTTTTCACATTCTGAGTACATCTGATTCAATTGTCAGTCTGTCTGAGATGCCCTGTTGGAGCTCCTGTCCCATTTAGAGCCCCTTCCTCACGTGGGTCCAGTCTGCCCTGATTGGTTGACCAGTCTGCTCTTTGGTGATTGGTCAGTTCAGTGTAGTTCATCAACATTTTCCTAATGGCCTTTCATTCAGCAGTAGCTCAGTCCAGAAAGACCAGGGTCTAGAACCAAAGAGTGGCTGGTGAACCATGTTTGGAAGTTTGTTTGATAGCTGGAGAGGTGCTAGCTGACCTCCTCTGGGCATTTCTGAAGTGCCCTTGAGCAGGGCACTTAACCCCAAAACTGCTTGATAGCGGTTCTTTAGGAGCAGCAAGCCATCACTCTGACATCTCTCCATCAATGCATGATCGTACACTGTAAAAAAGGCCAGTTGTTTTAACTTTAAAAAGTGAGTGTCAGGGCTGCCTTAAAATTTTAAGTTATCTGAATTTAGAAATCTAAGTTCAGTTGAATTAAGAACGATTCAGATCAAGTGAACTTCTTATGTTCAATAAACTTGCTATTAAGTCAGCTCTACTTGAATTGTTTAGTTTTACAAACTTATAAAAGCAATCCAATTCCAATAGTATTTTTTATGCCAACACAGTAATTAAACGTCTTTAAACTACAGTTTTAAAGGTAAAACAACTTGATCTGAAGTTCAGGTCACTGATGATTGAGCTTATTTGACATATTGCATTTGGATTTAACTTACTATTCCTCTTTAACTTTTACTCATTTTGTTCTGCTTTGACACAAGTTTATAAAATAAAGTTAATATTTGCTTTAAGAAAAACAATCTTAAAAGCAGAAAAAAGGTCCAGTATTTAAAGGGTATTATTACCAGATAAACCAAAACAACTTCTGTTCTTCATGCTTTAATAACACAACTGGCAATTTTTATCACATGTTCAATGTGGATAGCAAAACAGCTCTGAACAGATTCAAGATACATTTGAAACAGAAAAGTGCTTGCTTGCGGGAAAAATGCATCCTCATCCACAAATGTTCTTTAACTTTTTCCAAAATTCGTCTGGCTTGCATGACGGCTCGTTTGGAGGAAAACAAGCTTATAGCTCACATCTTTTACTGTTTTATTTCTTTTTTCACATTTGTGGAAGAGGATCAGTGACCTGAACTTCCGATCAAGTTGTTCTACCTTTAAAACTGTAGTTTAAAGAAGTTTAAATACTGTGTTGGCATAAAAAATACTATTGGAATTGGATTGCTTTTAGACGTTTGTAAAACTAAACAATTCAAGTAGAGCTTAATAGCAAGTTTATTGAACTCAAGAAGTTCACTTGATCTGAATCGTTCTTAATTCAACTGAACTTAAATTTCTAAATTCAGATAACTTAAAATTTTAAGGCAGCCCTGACACTAACTTTTTTAAGTTGAAACAACTGGCCTTTTTTAACAGTGTAGTATCTGTTTGTATATACATTTGAATTTCAGCCTATGTGTGTGTTTCATGTTTCAACAGCAGTGAAAAGAATTGAATTTCCCCATGAGGAATTAATAAAGTATATCTTCTTTCTTCTCTTTGGAGTGTGAACCATCAAAACTTGACAAGAAACAACCAGGGAATCAGACCAAACAGGAGTGAATTGTGGTTTAAATTGGGTTAAATATTACAACAGAAAGAAATCTAACAGAGTTTATAAATATTCTCCAGGAGAAACTTGCTAACATTAGCATTGCTAAAACCACTAGCCTCTGCTCCTCTCTATAGAATAACACCTATAATTCTGTGGGAAATACTGCTACACATCATGGGGTAATATGTAGGTGTTGGCTGAACCGGTCTAAATGTGGTTTCTTCATTTTATCCCTCAAAATACTGCCAAGTTACTTCAAGCTTGAGGATGTCATTAATCAAAATCAGATGTGTATTTCTGGGTCATAGTGCAAGAACTGCCAGATGGCAGGGACAAAGTGAAAACAATTTTGCTGCCTCACCCCTGAACCAAATTAAGTCTGCTGAACTTAATGTGAAAGCATCATGAAAGAGTTTTGATGGAAAGGATTTTATCTTCCCTCCTGACAGGTTTCAGCAAGAGTTTGATCAACTAACCGGCACACTTTATGTACTATCATTCTTGGCAGCAAAGCCAACCCACGACATCTTCTAACAGATCTGTTTATGAATGTAATTAACAGAGCTATCATCAAATCACGTTCTAAGATTTCTTTGTAAATGTTGCACCCTAAACACTTTGTGTTGCACAGACAAATGAATGAAACATCTGGCAGCCCATTTATACTGCCAGGTTACAAAAAAATGCCATTAATTTGATAAGAAGAGAAAAAGACATTTAACTGTCTCCCTGTTTGTATTAGGATTTCCAAAAGCACAATTTCAAAGTTTTACCGAAGTCAAGCTACCGTAAAATACCAAATAATAGCCAGGGCATTGATTTGTTTAAATCACTGAGCAGACCAGGCATTTATTTGGGACCAGGTGGCTATTTGGGACAGGTGATAATTCCTTTCTCACAAAAATTTTGTTTAGCAAATAATGAAAAAAAGAGAAGGTAAATATAACCAAATTATTTATTTACACCAGTATTAATACCACCTTTATATTATCACGGTAAGATAACAAAAGTATAGGTACTTTTGCCTTCTTCTTTCAACTCAGCACTCTCTAAACAATCTTAATACTGGTAAGGAACTAGCTAAGTTAAGATCATACTTTTTTTCCGCAGCACCAGGGCCATGGCAACCAGCAGCAATGTATGGTTACTGATGTTACTGCTCTCTAGTGGCCTCTATGGATGTTGAGGGAAACTGCACGGCTGTAAAACAGAGGGCCTCACACCAACGTGCATTTGTTGACATACAGAGGGAAGAGAAACAAGTCAACAGGATGTCCTGAGAGACAAATAAACCATGTGAACTAATAAGGTACGGTCTGATCACCTTTCCTTTCGAATGAATCACTTTTAAAGAGTCAGCTGTCAGTTACTAACACAGCATTTGCATGTGTGATCTGTAACTTGACTGTAGCTCATAGGCTGTCATACAGTATTTTACGGTATGCAGTCATGAAGCCACCCAGTTAGAAAGCAACATGATGGAGCACAAAAAGCCCAAAGGCTGTATCTGTGTGCTTCATAAATATATCCCTCTACACCACCTGGAAAAAGAGATGCACTGCTGTGAAAAATAAATCAGTTTTAATTGTGCTCACTGATAAAATCAAAGCAAAATGGGCCTACACACAAACTCTCTTGCAGAGTGCTTGAAAATTGCTTCATGGTTTGTCAGTGTTTTAGTTGAGATATCAAAAACAACTTTTGAAAACCTGAGAGGTGACAAAGCCGAGCATCTCCTGAGATCTTTTTGGCACCACCTCATGACGAGGTCTGACCCCAGGTAGGGAATTAAGGCTCTATATGGACTGCATGGGTTAAAATATGGTCCATGGTCTCTGTCCTGAATCTAAATCCCCAGTTTTACATATTCTAGCTGTATCCACTTCACTCCACACCTAACTAAAGGCATAACACATTCCCCAACTTAGGCAAAGCAGTCACAAAGCCACATGTGACGATGTTGCACAGCTTCAAAACTGTGCCATTATGAAGTTAAATATAGCATAAATATGATTAGCTAACTCTGATGGACAGCGTACATAGAAAATTTAGTCACTTGGCTTCTTAAAGCCTTTTTATAAACCCACTGGTTATGTCATAGAGATGATGTCCATGTGGTTTACATTTTTGATTAATTTGAATTTTGACTAGATTAATAATTGTAATTGATTCAACATCTGCATTAAAAGTTTTGTCTCTACTCTCCTAACGGAACACAGAACAAAACAAAAAAATATGAATTTTATGGAGTTTTTTTTTCATATACAGAAAAGAGCAACTTGCCCAATGGTAAAGAGACAATCATACTTTACTGTTCAAGCACGTTCACCCACAAGTGTCTGCACAACTGAGTGTGCGTCTGAGTGCCTCTCACCTGCAGTGTGATTTTAGCGTGAAGGGTGCTTCGGTCAAATGCTGCTCATTCCCATCACTCGGCTCACTCTCAGCCTCATTTCACTGAACACTTGGCTGACTAAACAGGTGGAGCCAACTCAACCATGTAACCCACTGCCTTTCCTATACAGGAAAACATGGATGGGCTGTTATACTGTTAGCTTAGGCATGAGAGGACCAGGCTAAACAAAACAGGATACAGAAGCGTGTTTGCAAGTTCAGGTTCAGACTCTTGAAGTTCTCTTGCTGTCCACTTCATTAGACCTGACCTCCTATGTATGCAGATTACACAGACAATTTCACCGCATTGCAATTTTTATTTGAATTGCTTTGATAAAAATTGAAGCAGTGTATTCCAGTGTCTCACAAAATTTTAGGTACAGCTGAAATTAAACAAACCACTTTGTAGAGCTGGTTTTCATCTGCATGTGATGAATAATTTTAATTAACTATCCATTTTGTGGAAGTAGAAGCAAAAATGAAGCAACTCTTACAAAAGATATTTAAGAATTAACATTGGTACTTAAGTGCAAATATTTAAACAATATGTCCATTATCTCAATACATGTTGAATTTTCACTTCAATAGAAATGATTCAGAGTCAATTGAAGTTATGAGTACAATTGTAACCCTTCAGTGGTGATCTTTTCTGTACCCGAGCACTGTTTTTATATAGTACAATATAGTCGTGGACCAGCATTTGCAGCAGACTGGCCTCAAGATGAAACCATGGCCTTGTTCCTTAATTTCTATAAAGAGTTATGCATATGAACTCTATTTCTATCAGCTGCTGAACATCTTTGACATCTAGGAACACAGTCAATTGACAGTTGACACAGTAATTACACCACTGTCAGTTGTTACTACACCACAGGATTTCACGCTTGTTTAAAAAAAGTCCTATTTTGTGTCAGAGCTGGAATCTCATAAAACTTAGATTAATGCTTTGTATGATTCTTTTTTCTTTCACTCTTTTAAAAATCTTTTTCAACACATATACTGTTTGGGCCAGTTTGCCATCATGTGCTGTTCTATGAATCTCTGCATGCTCTGCTGAGGTGAAAAATGTAAGAGATAATAGCAGAAAAAGACCACCTCGCCTGTGAACACCACCACACAGAAGCAAACACGCAGGAGCTGCATCGGCCTTCAGAGCAGAGTAAATTACTTCAAAAAAGGTCAGGAGTTGACATTTATCCAGAAAAAGTCTATAAACAGAGGCTGACACCATGAAAACTGGACCAGGTTTCTATCAGCGTGGATCTAAAGACAAAACAGCTTTGAACTCAATTTTTTTTTTTTGTTCTACTGCTTGATTAAACATGGATGTTCACAGGACTTCACAGAGAAAATACAGTCTACAGTGCTGGAAGGAGAACTGACTGTGTGTATCTCTGTGTGTTTGAAATGGGAAACAGCAGCGACCGCGGTGATGATTTTGACAAAATGATGGAAGTCATTTTGGAGTTGTCATTCAAAGTCAAACGGAGCCTTCAAACACATCAGGATCAGAATATTAATAGTCATCAGAGCATTCATCTATTCACAGGCTAATTTGGATTTATGTCATCAAGTGTCTTCCAACATTTGGTTAGAAATCTACATTTTATTCAAACTCCTGGCATGAATGTAAATCCTCCTGGAACTGGACTCTGACTGTGAAACACTGACAGCTCTGTCTGCTGCGTACCTGTGCTGCATGAAAGCAGTCTGAGTCAGACACATTCACACCATTCTAACCTAGTTTCTACTCATTAAACATGAAATGAAATGTTTCTAAGTTTGCTTCTGTCTCTGGTTTCTATTACCTGCTAATCTTGTTTGATTTACTTGATTTTTACTTGACTCGCATGAAAGTCACACTGAGAGTGACTTCAGAGTAGACTTGGACCCAGCTCTTAAAGTCTCCTTGTAGTGCAGATTCCTCCCAAACAGTTTTAAAAGCCACCCGACTGATAAAAGCTTAACTGCTGACCTGATGCACTTCCACATTCATTCATAAAAAATTATTCCAGGATTCACAGGTCTGCAGTTGATGTCCCATCTATTTCTAGATCTATTTGATCTATTTTGGCAGATGCAATTCCATGGGTTAATGTCCTTTTTTACCAACTAATCATTCAATAGCCAAACAAAATATCAACAAGGTCCAACCTATCTTGTGTTCCATGCTCCACCTTTAACAGTCAAACATTTTGCGTCATGCTTGTCTAAACCTGAAAAAAACAAACTACTGACCTGCACACCTGTGCTGGCCTATACAACTTAAACTCCACCAATTACCAAACATTTTCCAGACAGGTATCGATCAATCTTTAAATTAATATCAACAACCAACTTTCTTATTTTTTAAAATTATACACTTAATTTAAAGAGACTGTGAGGAGTTTCTAAGTAACTGCAAAAAAGTCTCACTTTTAGATATATGCCTGATGGAAATACACACTTTAAGATGAGTTTTATAGCATCAAAATTAGGGGTGAGTATTGGCAAGAGCCTCACGATATGATACGCATCACAATACTTTGGTCACGATACGATAATATCACGATATATCACAATATCGTGATATATTGCGATATTATACAGCAGATTGGGGAAAACCTAGAGACAGTGAATATGTAACTTTTCCATTTTGGTGTAACTGAAATAACTTGAAAACTTGAAAACACAGAGTGCATCGACACTTAAATTAATGTTGCAAAGAAATTATTTCTGTTATCCCTTTAACAATGTATTGAAAGCATCCTAACCTGCAGTGCAGCTCAAACTGTAATTGAACACATGAGGAACAAAGTGCTTTGAGTTACTGACAGCACAAAAAGGTAAAAAAAAATCACATATTTCTCTTGTCACTGTCTGAACTGAATAGACTGCATGAAACAAAACCTGTGCATACATATTTATGTGTTATATTTTATTTCCAACTCTGATAAAATATGAGGTTTCATTTTTACAAAAATATCGATACTAAGATTAGAAACATCGATATTGTTTCGGGAGTCAAAATATCACGATATATTGTGATACCGATATTTTTTCACACCTCTAAAAAATAGGTTATTTATAAATACTAGGGCTGGGACGATTCACTTTTCTCCCGATACGATTTATTGCGATTTTTTTAGGTGCCGATACGATTTAAATTGCGATTCTACGATACTGCCGATTTTTGCAATCTTTAGTTAGCTTTTTTAAAACCAGTGAAAAAGATGAACAATGATGATGCCTACAGACTATATCAGGAAAAATACACATCACATGTGAGTCTGTTTTTAGGATTTATTCAGCAATATATTTTAACCAGCTGTTTATGCTCCCTCTCTTCAAAAGCCTGGATTGCATATAAAAAGTCGCTTATTATCCCTTCAGGCAACAGAGTTTTTTCAAGAAATATTCAGTTTTGCTATCAAGATTTAAAAAGGCTATAGTTTCAAAGTGGTTAGTTTTCCCAGCCATCATCATCACTGTAATTTACGGGCCGAGCATGAACGCCTCTGCTGCCTTCACTGTTTACCCCCAGCTTCTCTCTCGTCTGACCAGAGCTCCGCGGTCTTTCTCATTCTCCGCTAACACCGTCACTTTTCGCGGTGTTTTGAGCTTCCCTGCATCCCAGACTATGTACACTCTTCGGTAGTCGCCGGCCATGGCGAGGAAAAGCTCTCGGTATGTTTTGCTCCGGGACTGTAATGGCGCGAAGCTCCGCGCTTCGCTGCCAGTTTGGTTCTCACTGGACGACTGACCGTCATCCTCAGAGAGTAAATATTCCTCAGATTCAGAGTCAGACAGTACTTGACAAAGTACTCTCGGCATCGTGAGTACTCTCTATCACTCTGTGTCTCTCTCTCTGCTCCGCTCCACAGCCTCTGCAGCCACACTCACGTCCTTCGGTCCGGTGTGTGTGTTTTAAAATAAATATACGCCAAAACTTTGAATAGAAACCAGTCGCCTGTCCACTATCTGCTGGTGAAAAGTAGTAAATCTACTCAGCACTATTTTAACAGCTATGGCCTGTTTTATCCAGCAATGTCGCTTGCCTCAGTTTGGCGACTTGAGCGCCTATAGTGTGTGAGTGTGCGTGTGTGTGTAGGGGGGGGGGAATATCGATTTTTGAATAAAAATATCGATTTTAAAATCGGCAGACAAAAAATCGCGATACTTAGGTGTATCGATTTTTTCTCCCACTCCTAATAAATACTATTCCTTAGCTTTCCGGTTTGGGTTGGACAGAGCTGGACTGGCCTGGATACTCAACTTCGGGAACAAGACAATTAAAACTAGAGCAAATTTATATTATTCGGACACATCTTAGAGCACCGGGCTGTAAGTAGCAATTTATAGCCGGCTACAAAACTACGATACTAAGTTTGCCAAAGATTGCTTGTTGTCACACATCAAAAACTACCGCTATGTAACTAGAAAGAGATACATTACCTCGTCGCTTTGCATCCTGTAAGTTGTTGAAAAAAAGAAGTTGTAAAGCAATGCAGAGCTTTGAGGAAGGTCCGGGCTACAACACAACAAACACACGCTTTGGCTTCGGTAACGTCCTTGGTGCGTTCCAGTTGTAGTCAGAAGTACGAATTTCTCAGTTCCGAGTAGGAAACTGCAGCTGGAACGTCCCCCAAAGTCAGAATTTCCTTCTGGGAATTCGGTGAAACCTCGCCACCCCCGAGTTGACAATAAGATGGATGCCCCCAGTGTGAACAGTTATTTAGCTCCTGTAATAATCAATTTATTTGCACTTCTGACTGGGGTGTGTCGCTCTAGATCAGCTGTATACATAGTATTGTTAGACTTATATTTACAAAAATGCTGCCGTAGTGATAATCACATTCTTCATACAACAACGCAGGGTGTGCTAACAACAGCTAACAATAGCCTGGTAGATCTGCATGGTTTTTTTAATCAGACTTCAACTGGAACGCCTATAAGTTGAAGATGATGTCACTCCCAGTTCCGAGGTTACTGGAACACAGCATTACAATAGTCGCCGCGCGTGCTCATGGGTAGCAGAGTCTTTATGTCACCGGTAATAGATTCTCCTCATAGCACTTTTAATTTAATCCTGAAGATTAATCTAAACTAAAAGTTTTAAATTAGTTTACTTAAAGGTGTAGTGTGTAGAAGTTGGCAGCATTTCAACGAACAGAAACGGTAAATAAAGGATATAATGTTCCTATTTGTATGTAAAGTCAGTTGAGATAGGTGTACAATCATCCCCATGAAACTTTCATTTTCTTTTTATTAAGTTAGAAAAAGCTTTTTATATTTATGTACCGTGAATCCCAATTTGTGGAGGCTGACATAACGATCGTCCATGTTGTCTATGGGTGGGTTTTGGGGACAGAAGAGCGAAACGCAATTTTTGAAAACAAGTCTGGCTGCCGGTTCTGAAATCTACCTGGATGGCATGTGGCATCTTAACTGACCTATAATCTATTAAAATAACAGTTATAAATATGAATGAAAAAATCCTTACCTGGTAACTTTTGTAAATGATGCCCTGTTAACGATCCTGGGCTCACTCCAAAATCTAAGCGCTAGATGTCACTAAAATTCCAATTTCTTCACACTGCACCTTTAAATTTGAAATCTTCAAATAAGTTTGAAATGGCTTCTACATTTCTGATTGACGTCGTTAAGCAGGTTTTAATTCTCCAACACGAATGGCAAAGAGAGACACCTTTGTGTCCAGGAGAAGGTTCAAGCTGGCACTGAAGAGGGAAGAGCAATCAGGATGGTGGGATTGAGGCAAAAATGGGGCTTGGACAAGGTGGGAATCTGTACAGCAGTGGAGGATCACCTGGAATATTATCCTGAGGACAGGCTACCACCATGTCCAATTTATCATCCAGGTGGTGTACAAATGCCTTCCAAGACCAGCAAATCTCTATATCTGGGGCAAAAACTCACAAGCTTGGGCTCTGTGCTTGGGAAGAGGATCCCTGGAACATGTCCTCAGCAGCTTCCCAGAGCCCCGAGCAGAAGGCCACTACTGCTGTTCAAGTGCTGAAAGTGGTAGCAGAGTCATTGCCTCAGTGGCAAACAGCAGCAACCATCATTGGCATGGTCAACTGCTGCCAGGATGCAAGCTGGGATTGATTTAACCAGATTTGGTTAATTAGGAAACAGTGGCTGATGCTTGAAAGGACCCCAAACACCCAATAAGCCACAGATGGACAGACTCAAGTCATGAGCCATTTAA
This sequence comes from Scarus forsteni, assembly GCA_036419115.1. Taxonomy (NCBI): domain Eukaryota; kingdom Metazoa; phylum Chordata; class Actinopteri; order Labriformes; family Labridae; genus Scarus; species Scarus forsteni. Next base: position 31,067,810 of record JAZDUH010000136.1, read on the forward strand.
GCAACTGAGGTGCCATGCTTAAAAGGAGTGCTGCCTCCATCTCCAGCTTTAAACCACAAATCTTCTGTTGAAGTCCCACATCCAGTGTAACCAACAGTCAAAGCCACCTTTTTCACTCTTTCTCACATTTACCTTCATCACAAAAGTCTGTCACAGGTAACAATAATGGAAACGTTTTAAGGATTTTAGATAAGAAACGATCCATGTAAAACAGTAAGCTACAAAGTATCATGCATACACTGGTCATATAAGGCTGATTAATTGCATGACGCACATTTTTCTTCATTGATGTTTCTGTGCAAAATATTCACCTCTTGTGTTGATAGTCAGGTGAACAAATAGAGAGCTGTATTTTAAAAACTGCAGTCCACTCTGCACTAACTGTATTTAATGGGTGCTGTGAGGGTAACATCCAGCTTATTGCAAAAATAAAAAAGAGATCGGGAGCAAGTGTAAATGGCTGCAGTTGCAACACTACTTTGAAGAATGAAAAATAAAGCTAAGAGGTTTGTGCCCAGTGGTGACAATAAAATCACAAACCAACCTGAGGTGAACCCACACATGCACTGGAACAATAAGTTAACTCAGTGTTGAGTGGCCTCTCTCCAGAGTAGGGCTGGACGATTATAGCAAAAATAAGAATCCTGATTATTTTAAGTGATATTGAAATCACAATTAATATACACAATTATTCATTTATTTAAAAACTTCAGTATTGATTTAAACTAAGGCTGTCACTTTAGTGCAGAAATTAGATTAATTAATTACACCCCAAATAAACGCGTTATAAAAATTAATCACAAGATTAATTATAGCACACAAACATTTAAATATTGTCCAGTTGAAGGACCCGTACATGGCAGTGGCACGTCACTTCACACATGCGTCTTTAGTCAAACCAAACAAAGCCCAGGTGACAACAGGAATGGCATATTTAAGACTTAGTCTTATTTTATTTTTGAATTTATTTATCTATATTTACTGAATTCTTTAATAATCCATCAGGTCTAATTGGTTTGCTGGATGTCCTCGACCTTTTTCTTATTTTGAATTTGATTTATGAAACACAATTAAAGTGTAATTTGAGTTGCCTGATTGAGCTTAGAATTTTCTGGACAAGATGCCCTGAATTTGGTTTTATTCACCAATAAAAATGTGGATTTACAAATCTTCACTTCTTAGTGTATTCATTTGATTAGTCCTGCACTACAATTTTATAATATCCTAGAATTCAAATTCTTTATTTGGGTACTTCAAGCAGATATGGGATTTAAATGCGATTAATTAGATTTATTAATTATAAATCCGGTTATTAATTAGATTATTGTTTTAATCGTCTGACAGCACTAATCTAAAGCTGGTGTCTACGATTTGAAACCGCAGCCTGCCCCTCCTTCCCTCACCTCTCCCCTCCGTGTTCCAAGATCCCGCCCCCAGCTCATGTCGCCATATATAAGCCCCCTCCGGCAGAGCTACGAGCGACTAGCACAATATATCAGCAGCAAACTCAATCAAAAACAGCTCAGCTCAACTGAAAGTATCAAACACAACAGACATCCCCCTTGTAACACACAGCAGTAGCCATTTCAACTGGACCGGCGGCAATGCGGGTTTGGCGCCGCCAGAGCGGAGCCGAGTGTGGGGGAGGATTTATCTTTCTCAGCCTGTCCTCCCCAGCTCAGCTTACAGTGCTAACGATTAGCGGCTAACAGGCTAACCCGCTCCCCTACAAGTTATTAGCCACGCCAGGCACAAACTAACCAGAGTTATTCAGCAGACATCTCACACTGTAGTAAACAAAGCCATTACCTGATCAACCAAGGGCGAAACGGCCGATGCTGAAGGTCTGACGGCCGGCTGAGGCTATTCGTTAGCCGTTAGCCCGCTAACAGGCCTCAACCCGCGGGCAGAGCTCCGTTGGGCCCGCGGGAGAGGGAGGCGGATTCCCGGGTTCGGCGCTAGGCTTTTCCGGCTCCATGATAGTTCAGTAGCTAATGCTGCTAGCTGCTCACCGGAGGTAGAGGGGAGGAGGCGGGACCATGGGCAAGATGCTGCGTACTGCGTAGTGAGGGAGACGAGGATTGGATGGACTCATGGACTAACTCACGGACCAATTAATAGTTGCAGGTTCTTAGGCTTGATTGGTCAGCTAGTATGCAGCTTTTCAGCGGATATACTGAATGGATTTTTTTTCGTTCTTTTTGGTCTTTATACTGTGTAGATAGGACCATAGGACCATAACAGCCTTATAAACGGTGTTATTAATATGTACAAAGCTTCCAAATCGTAGACCATAGCTTTAAACACAACTTTAAAGAACAAGCGAGTGGTACATACAGCATTATTGATCCACATAAGTCCCACACACTCGCTGTGGCTGAACGTGGAATACAGAAGCGTTATGAAGCACAGGAACTTGCATAGATGGCACTCCACACTGTGTGGCATATTAATCATTTTTCTTCAATCATAATGTTTTTATGATTGTCAGATGGCAAAATTGAAATCACAATCAAAATCCGATTAATTGTCCAGACCTACATCAGAGATGATGATTTTTTTTTATTTAACTTCCTTTAATTCAACAAAAAATAATTATACATAAAGCAGACACACACTACCATCTACAGAAACTCCATGCACAACCCCATACACGGGAAAGAGTGGCACGATTCGCAGCTCAGTAGCCAGGGTGACAAGTAGAGGTCATTCAATGAACGGTTGGATATAAAAATGTTTAACTTTGCAATAGCATAACATGGAAATACTTTAAAGAGGAAAAATCCCAACATGGTAGAACTGTAAAGAAGGTTGTGAAGGAATGTGTCAGCATTTGTAGTTACAAATTAAGTTTCTGACTCCAGACCGCGGATACTTTTAAAACTCCAGACCACATTTTCTCCAGGATAAATCAATCCTGTTTTCTCAAAGCTTCAGTTTTGAACCTGCCACATGAGTGAACACAGCAGCACTTTCAGTCACAAACATCAACTCTGATTTAACTTGTAGGAATCTGCTCAGTGATGTACAAACATACAAACAGAAATGAACAAATTCACTCTGTTTGGTGCTCCCAGCTCTGCTATTGTTGTTGTTGCCTCCAAACAGCAACTAAACTAAAAGTTCAAACTGAGAAATTAAAGATGGAGTCAACCGCGTGTGAAAGGGTCTTAAGCCCGTGCCTGTGTACGTATGTGCTTTGTGTGTACGTGCCACAGACCAACCAGGCAGAGCCGCGGTGGTCAGACTTTTGCCTGGAATCACAAAGCAGAAAGCAGATAAAGGAGCAACTCAATTCCACAACAGCACTCGGGCCAGAGCCAAACTATGGCTTCCAGGAGGCTCTTAAGCCTCTTACAGGACTGGCTTCCCTCCCTATCACAGTTTTTATTTTTTCTCCCTCTTGCTCCCCCTTCATTCACCCATCTCTTAGCTGAGACGGTGTTGACAGCAAGGGTTTGACATCAATGCAGTAAACCAAGCATGATAGAGATTCACAATCGAAGAAAAAATAAGAAGCAGTGTCAGGTAGTAAAAGCATAATGATAAGAGCGGCTTGTGTTGGTATTGTGGGAGTGTGGTTAGAAGACATGATATGAGTAAAGCATGACCCTGATACCCAAAGACATTTAAGGTCCAAGAACTGATAAATTTTGTCTTTAATGGAAGGTTTTACCAAAACTCATGAAAGCTTTCTCTGAATATTGTATGCACAAGCACAAAATGGGCATCATCCATGTTTGTAGTGATGGGAATTGGTAATATTTTATTGACACTAATTCCATTATCGATCTTGCTTATAGATTACATTTTAAACAATTCCTTGATCAATTCCTCTTGATTTTCTGTGTGGGCAAAAGTTGGCCTATGTAGGTTTTCACTGACAAAAATGGCAAACTCATGTCACACCAGGTATTTACTGCCAGGCTGCACAGATGAATGCCTCTGAAAGTGGTTATTTTCCATCCACTAAACATGCAGAGGTGGCACACTCTGGCACAGCAGGTCGTGCACATGCCTGATAGCAAGAGGGTTGGTCAATCCCCAGGTTGGTCAGCCTTTTCTGTGTGGAGTTTGCATTATCTTCCTGCACTCACTTAAGCAGTCACAACTGTGCAAAGTTTGAAGCAAGTCCCTCAAACTGCTTTTGAAATATTATTTTAAAATCATGAGGTAAAATGACATTTGACATTTTCCCTTCAACATTTAACTGTTAATCCTTTTGTAAGAGAGGACATCTGACCAAAAAATTTAAAGAGAGTGTCTTTGTGTTCTTGGGATATCCTGTAAACAAGTAATGACTGACTCGAGGCTCCATGAACTTTACCTTAACTTTTTGAATGTCAGACTCATCTTATGTTATCCTTGGGTCAGAGCGGACTAGCCTTGCAGAGCAGACGGACCTGCTGGATTCTGAAATCATGCATCTCCGTCTTGCCAGCCTTCATTGTCCAACGGTTTCACTCGGCTAAATGCTTTACGGCCCAATCAGTGAAGAGAGGCGGGAGCAGCTGGAGCTGCTGACTTGTCACTTCCTGTTGCACAAATAATGGCGGCTAATGCAAGTTATCCTGTGGTCATCAAGGTTACTCAGTTATACTTGGTGAAATATGCTCTCCTCATAAGAATACTTTGTAAGGTTTGTCTTTGACGAGGTTCATGTCACATATAAGTGTTAAAAGATACATCTGTGTGGTATAATTTAATGTGAAACGATAGTCCTAAGGTAGCTAAGCTATCGGCTAACAGCCGTTGACTGTAGTCGATAACGGCTAACCGTTAGCCGCTTAGTTTAGCCGCTACATATACTACGCCACAGCAGCGCTGCTTGATATGGATTAGTCTGTGATGAGCCAAACGATCTTCCAATCACAAGCTGGTCTTGTTTTTGAAGGTTCTGCCCCTGTAAACACTTTCGCAGTGCTCCTCCCCAGATGGATTAGTGAAATATTTCCAATATGGAACTGTCCATCTGGCATGTCAGGTTAAGAGTGGACCTTGAGTGCAAAGTTTGAAGAAAATCCCTTGAAGTGTCCTCAAGGTATCATGTCCCCATTAATGGCCTGGATGGACTGATGTGAGAACAGGCTGACATTCTGAAAACATAATGCCATAGATCTTGGCTGTTGTTGGAATGGATGCCTAAAATTGTTGAAATCACAACAGCTCTAACAGACGTAGAGGAGGGTAAGTGAGGGAGACCCTGGGGTATGCCCAAACATAACTGTGTGTGTGTGTGTGTGTGCGTGAGAAAACAAAGAAAACATCAAAAATAAGCAAAGCACAGACAAATCCATGGCAGTAGATTGGGAATTTGAAGTGATGAATGAACTTGTTCACATTGAATTTTATCAAGTTGTTTCTTCAGGGAGTTTCTGGATGCCTGTGATCATTTCAGGGACAAGTACACAGCTCACACTTGGCAGTATCACAGCGTTCTGCAGTCAGACATGTGAGGGGAGGCGTATGCGTATGTGCGTCTTTTTATAAAACGCACAGGCTTTTCCCCCGCGCTTGAACCCTGTCGGAGATTTAAGGTGGCACGAGCGTCTTTTGCCTTTGTCATCAGCAGCTGGCATGGATCGCGGGCCTCCATCCGCCCATGCAGGCAGACGGAGTGATTGCTTTGCCTCCGCCTGTCCTCACACGGCGGGCTCTCGTCCAAGCCCGTCGCAGCCACAGGCCTTGTCACAGTTAATAACATTGGCCCCCAAGACTCTCAAACGACTCTGCCTGCCATAAATTCTCCCCCACAATAATTATTGATTAAATGCTTTCCACTTAATAATGAAAAGACATAAATCTCCTCCTTAGAAGACAAAGAATGAAATCTAATCATAGACATGCATACCTTGCATCCCTGATTGTTGCTTTGGGAGTAAAATAAAAGAGCTTTATAAGACACGATGGATGAGGGGGGGTGTGAAGAGTTGCAATGAGATGTAAAGAAGTATGCATAGCAGACGAGAGGGAGGGGACGTGACAGAGAAGAGAGATGGGACTCTGATACGACAGACATTCCCGACTTCTGGGTAATTTACGTGCTGATTACTATCAGCACAGTACATTATGAATTCCAAGCCTCTGTTTGTCCACACGAAACATCACAACATAGCCTATGCTTATTCATACATGATGGACTGCACAGTGACAGTCTGACAGTTCATATATGCATGTAATATATGATTGCTGAGAATCTGCAAGGCACAATTACATGCCGAGAATGATTTTACTTACTGTTCCAGGCCTCTGTATTTACATTTAAGCCACTCATATCATTCAGATGTGCTGAAAAAGCTGCATGCATTAATAAGACAAAAACAAATGCATTAGTTTCCAACACTAACAGGCTGCTGTATTCTTTACAAGGTTAACCACTGTCATACAGAGAAATAATAGGTGGGTCAAAATGTGGATTTCTGCGTTGGTGTGATTGGTGGAAATCTTGTGTCTGTTTTGTAGCACCTTCATCCGAATGATGTTTGAATAAGTGTGCATCTAAGTTTGGAGAAAATCCTTCTAATGTGGTTTTGATGTACCTCATTTATCAGAGGCAAATGACCATACAAGTTAACTTTTGACCTTGACAGTCAAAACAAATCAGGCCTAAGTTGGAGTGGATATTAGGGCTGCTCGATCATGGAAAAAAATATAATCATGGATATTTTGCTTGATATTTCTATCAGTTATTTGACAGGAATACTCATTGATTCTTTCCTTGTAAAAATGTAAGAGTAAAAAGTAAATCATTTTGCACTACGTTGACACAAATTCTGCTAATGATTTTGCATCGTCTTAAAAACTGTTTTAAATTAACTATTTATTAATATAATATTACCTACAGTCAAAGAACCACAATAATAAATGTATGAAATAAACATGTACAATCACTTTCATGTTAAAGGCTGTAAAATGAATGACACACAGTGTTTGTCGAACCTTCACAGAGACAGTGTATGTTCAAAGGTTTTCAGGAAATCAGTTTTAAAATCCATCTTGTTGAAAGATGGATCTAACTTCAACTTCAACTTTATTATAGTCCTGTGGGAAAATTGTTTTTCAGCAGCAGGCATCAGTACACAAGTACATGATAACACATAAAACATACAGACATTAAAAAAAAAATTTCAGGAAAAATCCTGAACTCAAGTGAAAAAGGACGGCATTTAAACTACAAAATGCCAAAGACTAAGAGTCAGGCAAAACCCATAAAGAGCATTCAGTCATCAAGGTGCTGTGCAGTAGATAAATAAACAGTAATGGTGAACATACAAGATAAAGCAGATAAAAAGAGATTCAATAAAAAGTCAATAAATAGTCAAGGATTAAAATCTAAAAGTCAACAATTCTATCCACAAGATGCACAAAGCACAATAAAAGAAAACCTGGTCAGGCCAATGAATTAAGGTTTTCAATAGCAACTGGAAAAAAAGAAGTTCTGACTCACCTAGTTTTGGTTTTCGGCATTCAGAAGGGAGAAGATCAAATTCAGCAAACAGAGGGTGATCAGGGAAGTTCAGAATTTGTTGGGCTCTGCTAAGAACACGTCTGCTGTATATATCCTGCAGCTGAGATTGCCAAATTTGCCAACTGACATACAGCTCCCAAAAACACGGGTCATGAAAGGCAGAGAGGGAGTAAAGATCTATCTACTTAAACTCAAGAATTACTATACTTGTTACATGTTGTTGTAAAGAGAGTTTAAAAGTGAGAACGGGAGGGCACTAAATGATAGTGAGTCACATCAGTAACTAAGTAAGAAGCCCGGGAAACTTATGAAAAAGCATTTTGTAAAAACACTAAAAGTCTTATCATTGAAAACAACAGATCAGGCCTTTACTTTGAAAGGCCAAAGCAAATCCTTTAAAGCATTATTTTTCTCAAGTAATGGATGATATGAGGTTCAGATGGTCTGAAGGATGTTGATCTACTTTTGAGGATTTATTGTCATTTTTAATCAAACATCATACTGGCAGTTAAATATAGAGAACTGTGAAGTTAACATGTGCAACATAGGGAGAAAATCCAAACATAACTTCAGGCAACATAAATGTAAAAATGTTATTTTTGCTCCTTTAGAAACTACTGGTACTCCCTCCTACTGTGCATTGACCTAATTTCAGAAAAGTTATGATGTAACTCTGAGTTCCAATGTTAAATCATAAATGTGTTTGAGATTGGGCTTTGATTTCACTGTGGTTGGTTGAGAAGTATGTGAAATTTGATATCTTGTCAGTGTCAGTTAACCTCACATTACATCATGCTGATGTGTGGCATAAGTACTTAAACCATCTGGCTGTTAACCTTAAGTCAGACCAAAAGATACTAAAGCACAATGTTTTGGTTCTTACAGGTGGTTGATTCTGATGTTCATGTGAAATACAGACACGTATGTATTAGATTTTAGTAAAACCACCTTGAGGATAACAGATTATCCTTCTAACACACTATAGTGAGGTTATGACAGTCTACAATAATCAGCTTAACTTGTTTGTGGGTCACACAGTCCACATAGTGGGAGGCCTCCAACCACACGACCAGCGTGCCCTTGAAAGACGTCGATCAATGAGACCTTGCGGGATGTTGGGAAGAGCTGTGAGGTCTGATATGAGTTAACGGGATGTGGCTGCTGGAGAGCTGAAGGATCAATGAGTGATTATCAGCCATTAGGATTTCTCCATCCTCCAGCTGACGACTTCACAAACACTTTACCTCCAGTGCTGCTGGGAAGTAACGGTCAGTCTCAACAACTCATGTTGTCCTTTGATGAGTGTTTTAAATCCACAATTAACCTTGTTTTGTTTTTGTTTTATAAGTGTTATCCCTCCTGTAGACTTATAGTTGAATTCAGTGATGGACTTGTGCAAAAATCATCGGTTTGATCAACAGAAAGTCTTAATCCTGAAAGGTAATTATTTCAATTAACGCCCCTCCATTCCTTTAAGCTTCACTTCCGTCCTCCTAAACCCAAATTATTGAAAAAAGAGGCCAATCATTCTAAGAAAATATAGAAACCAATAAGATACATGTGTATATTTATTATTAGTTATTTTTTCTTGAAAGACAAATATCTCTAGTGGCTAATAATTCTAAGTGGTGACAGGAAATAGCAAACATTTTAAGATTAGCCCATTTTCTCATATAATGTGTTGTTATTTTGCCAAAACCAGCACTGATATCAGTGCAAATCACCTCTTAAAATGTTTACATTTTTTAGGAATTTTCAATTTTTCAATGACCAAAAGCACATAAAGGAAACGTAGTGTAGATCATCGCATGATACAGCTGAAACTTCAATTTCCATTGGGATCAATAAAATTTCCATCTCTCTACTTATATAACAACCTGTCTATCAATCTATGTTTAAGGACAGAATGATAGAAAGTCTGCTGCTGGCTCATACTTTGTGTGAGAAAATAAATAGAGGCCATTCTGGACTAAGGACAGTCTCTCTTTTCAGGGGCTTATATGAAAAGGTCACAAAAACAGAATCCAAGCATGTCATGTTCTGGTTTATATTTTCTTTTTCATCTCAACTTGATTAAGTACTACTTGTTATAAAATCTTGTTTCTTCAACATGATGAGTTTACCTTAGAAGATGTATTTTTTTAAACTAGGTAGAAAAATGAGTTGTTAGGCAGGGAAGTCAGAAACCAAAAACAACTTGATTTATTTAAGTGAGCATACCTGAGAAGTTGTTTCTGCAAATAAACAGACTTCTAGACACAGTCAGACGATGCCAAGGTAGTATTTAGACTAAGGTCCACCAAGAGCCCAATGTAACAAAACAACACAAACCACACTCACAAAGCCTTGGCCGCTAATGTATTTTACCAAGTCAAGTCCTTACCAGTCAGACTCTGTGTACATTGGACTCATAACCAGTGGCGGCTTGTGCAGTTTTCTCCAGGGGGGCTACATCACCAAAATAAACATATACAAAAAACAAGGTTTCTGAAAGTTTTGACAAACTTAAAGCTTTTAAAGACCTTACACATTTATAACTTCAACCAACAGCCACACAGGTACTCACTGTGGTAAGATTGATACTGTACATCAACTGGCATACATCTACACATGCCATGCACACAGACAGAGTAACCCCAGATGACAATAACTGCATGTAACCGTTAGCATGACAACTCATGTATATCTTGCTACTGCAGTACCACAGCACAGTTTCTCCACCTGCATGACAAATATAAACACAAAAATGCATTGACAGCTCATCCTGATGGTGACACTAGCTAAAATACATGTTTTATTTCCCTTTGGCAAATCAAGCTACTACAGCCTTCAATTCATCATCCACAACAAGCTACCAGCGGGCCCCACAATGATGCGGCAGGTCAGTGTTTGGGCCTCACTGAGTTGGTTCGACTCCCTGAGTTGGTTGGGGCCTTTCTCTGTGGAGTTTGTATGTTCTTCCTGAGCATGCATGGGCTGTCTTTGGATATTCCAGCTTTGTCCTACAGGCAAAACAAATGTTTAGTGGGTTAACTGGTGACTCTAAATTGTCCTGTGTATGTCTCTTGCACAATGCCAGCTGTGATAGGCTTCAGCCTCCCCAAACCCCAAAAAGGATAATAAAGTGTAGAAGTTAGCAAACTAGAAGAGCATGAACCTCTGCCAAGGGCAATACCAATAGTTTGTTGAGGTATTGTCAAAAATGAGGAAAACTGTCCTACCACGCACTGTTAACAAAACCTTGAAATGTTCTTGGACCCAAAGTCAGGTTCGATCCACCACCAAAATCTAATCTTTTTCCACTGTACCATGAACAACAGTTTCTGAAACTGTCCTACAAATCAGCTGAGAAGTGACAGAGTTATAACAAAATTGTGGAAAAGTGCCCCATTGCACAATGTTGACAAATCTTGAAGAACATTCCTCACTGGGATTTGGATCACTGCCAAAATGTAATCATTTCTTCTATTGGCTATGACCAACAATCCCTGAAAATACACACAAACCACAGAAGCAGCAGTGCCTTAAAAGAATACTTGATAACTTACAGAAAAGAGAACATGTACAGCTTTGCATGAACACTAAAGAATAAAAGAAAAAGAAGAAATGACACAGAAAAACAGAGTGAGAGGGCAGGAAATCAAAGCAGTGATAAATGGAAGTTCTTAGGGGTTTATGTCACTTCTTTTCTCCTTCTTTTCAAGTGGAGCTTAAAAAAGGCTTGAAATCTGCCAGCTCTTTGAAATAACTCAAAACATATTCCCCCTTTCAAGGAGAGGAATTAAACCCCATGCACTGTGGCAATATCCCCCTCACATGCTCTGGCCGCTTCAGGAGATAACCCCGATCAGACCCCCTCCTCCTTCTCCTCCCTCCCTCTGCAGAGTGATTTCACCCGCTGAGTGGATCCCTGCGGTCCGCTCGCCTTTGAGCCTCTGATGAAAAGAAATCTGTGCAGCTGGGCTGAGCACACTGCAGCAGGACACATACACAAACACACATTTAATGTACTGCTTATGTATACACAGCCTACAGTATACTATCGCGGCACAGATGTAGCTGCACACTCAGTACAGCTGCATTTGTCTGTGAAAACCCAGATTTTATATACACTCTTGAGCCAAAGCCCCTCATCAAAAAACAACACAATCAAACGCAGCGAAAAACATTAGCATGAGAACGCCCACCAACAACACATCGCAAAGGCAGTAAACACAACGAGAGATTTCCCAGGCAGTGAGAGTGACTGTGTTAACTGCATTGAGGATCCTCCATCGTCAATAAGACGGATCAAAAGAGACCCGCTGTTCAGTGCAGATCAGCAAAGCTCTGATAGACAAGGACAAGACGATCAATACTGCACATGTTAGATAAACACTTTTGTGACGGCATCCATGCTCAGTTTATTCAGCAAGAAAAAGTGGTGACACTTTCTGTAAAGGCAACCTTTATATTATAATAACAAACATATTATTAGCTTGTTTATATAAAATGATAAAGTTACTAAGCTATTTATCCAAAGTTGTAAGCACGTGTGATCATTCATAACACTTTTAAAAGTAATCAAGACTTTGAGTTTTTAATATGAGTTATAAACACACTCACAGTTTGTTATATTTGTTATCTCACTTTTCTCAAAGCATACAGTGCCTACAGAGTAAGCTGGAAATGAACAGAATTTGCTTTAAAACTGGGTTTTATTACTTTAATTAGAGTATCTAATGATTTCTAAAGTGACTTATAATCACATTATTGCATAAAAATAGCATTAATGATGTGCTATTGATCATTATCTATTACAGGAATGAAAATTGTAGTCGTGTGAATACACTGGCTACCAGCAAATATGTTGTTTACCACTATAAATCACCAGTTTCATGAAAATATGAAATTGATTCTTTGGACAATGACATTGTATTTGCCTTTATCACAAAGTCTGCAACAATTCAATTTTGATTTGATTTAATTCTGGCCTTCGATCAATTTAAGATGATACTATGTACACATTTAACACAATCGGCTCCGTTTCACCTAAAGCAAGAAAGAAATACAAAGCAATTCGGATGTTTTGACCATTTTATTACTCAAATATGAAATGATGTCCTGACCTTTGGCTATGATAGTTTAAAGAGATTATAGCCATCTGAATCAAATAATACTGTTTTAAAAATAACACTGGCTTTTTTTCCTCCACAATTACTTTATGGGTCTTACTGTTACATTGTAATGTTAGCACATTACATCAAGTAATGATGCAAAACAATAATACAAATTATTGAATTATTAGTTTATTTTTATTTATACTGACCTCCAACATTTGACCATGCTCTATCAAACTAAAATTGTGTAAGTTTGTTTTTTATTAAATCGAAACATTTCTCATGTTCGAAGTAGAACCATTAACTCAACTAACTCAACATTGATGGTTTTTGTTTTGCTGTGATGCCTGGTAAACACAGTTTGTATGTCGATGTGATTAGACTTTGCTTCTCTGTTTAATGGTAGGTGTGGAGGAAAAATAAGCTCTCACTGTTTCCTTTCATACAAAAAGTATTTCATTAATCAATGTGCAACGAAATCAAATAATGACATAACTTACGACACTGATTCTGTACTGATTAGGCACTGCTGTTGTGTGCAGTTTGCATCCTCTGCTGTCAGATAGACCGTATCTTACCCGGATACAGCAGTGCTTTTTACTGATTGGCTGATATGTCAAGCTCCTATTTAGTTCTGTGATGCTCGGAGCGTCTTGCTACACGTTCCAAAGCACATATAGCGGTGTTACTCAGTGTATGCTACAAAATACATTTTAAAGCCGCAGAAATACCTGGTGTGGCATTTGAAAGAGCAAAAAGGTTCAAATGCATGTGTCACACATTGATTGCGTGAGACTTGAGAGGCCTGGAAACTTCAAAACGAGGCGCGGTTGGGCGCAAACTGTAAAATAGATATTCAGTCAGAATTTTTAAAAAAAGGCTTATATTAAAGGTAATGATGTTGATCAATGTTTTGAGTTTTTAACAATTTAACTGGATCATTGCTTGAACAATTGATGTTTCGATCCACATTGATGGATCATTACATCCCTACTTACCACCTGACCTTGTTTGTCATTATAGAACATTATAGAACAGAAAAGGTTTTAAATTGAAATACACAGCAGCAGTCTTTCTTCCATATGTTGAAGGACTGTGTTTTGACAGGTAAGGAGCAGATGAAGCAGATTTACCATGAGATACCCCAGATTTCTACAAAGTCCGTCTGGCAGTATCACCTCCACATAGTGGCTTTGCTCTGGCCGACAGGGCAGGTCCTCACCCTCTGCTATTCACAGCACTGTGGAGCAGAGCGCTGGCCTGTAAGCTTGACACATTAGATCATAAAGATCATGGGAGAGCCAAAACTTCACAAGCAAGGTAATTGGCTGTATTTCTTGCCCTGATGTGGATAATTGTTGACATCCATATTATTCTACTTTACTGGCATATTTTAAAATGACCTGGAAACTATGAGCACTTCTTATCCTGTTTTGGTTCAATCTGCCTGGCAGTTATTAACGTGGAGTTGAAGTGGCTCCTGGTGAAAACAGACTCTATGTGTTTCCAGCTATTCTATGTGGAAGTTTTCTGCTGGCATGCTCCACAGACAGAGTCAGGAGAATGAGCAAGCTGTGGAAAGTGATGGGTTAAAGCCACACAGCAAAGTGAGCACGGATCGCATGCTCCAATATTGTGCATCCCTAGTAGTTCATTTAAACGTAACTGTGATATATGTACTTGTTAAAAAACAAATAGAACAAAATCTAAATGAACCTTAAATCCACATCCATCTTGTGTTGGATTTATCACACTGGAGCTAATACTAAACTTAATTGTCACCCAAGCCTTGGAACCATCCTTAAAGGTGCTAAGAGGAGAATATATTACCGGTGAAATGAAGACTCTGCTACCCATGAGCACGTGCGGCGACTGTCGTAACGCTGCGTTCCAGTAACCTCGGAAATGGGAGCGACATCATCTACACCATATCGGCGTTCAAGTTGAAGTCAGAAAAAAAACATGCCGATCTACCAGGATATTGTTAGCCGTCGTTAGCACGCCCTGCATTGTTGCATGAAGAATGTGATTATCACTATGGCGGCATTTTTGTAAATATCAGTCTAACAACACGATGTATGCAGCTGATCTAGAGCGACACACCCCAGTCAGAAATGCAAATAAATTGATTATTACAGGAGCTAAATAACTGTTCACACTGAGGGCATCCATCTTTGATTGTCAACTCGGGGGTGGCGAGGTTTCACCGAGTTCCCAGTAGGAAATTCAGACTTCAGGGGACGTTCCAGTTAAGTTTCCTACTTGGAACTCAAAATTCCTACTTCTAACTACAACTGGAACGCACCAAAAGACGTCTGCAATCCAAAGCGTGTGTTTGTTAGCTGTTATGCTGCTCGGACCTTCCTCAGAACTCTGCATTGCTTTACAACTTCTTTTTTCAACAACTTACAGGATGCAAAGCGACGAGGTAATGTATCTCTTTCTAGTTACGTAGCTGTAGTTTTTGATGTGTGACAACAAGCATTTTTTTGGAAAACATATCGTAGTTGTAGCCGGCTATATATCGCTACTTACAGCCCGGTGTAATATAAATAATAAAATAATATGAATTTGCTCTAGTTTGAATTGTTTTGTTCCCGAAATTGAGTATCCAGGCCAGTCCAGGCCAGTCCAGCCCTGTCCGACCCGAACGGGAGGCTATGGAATAGCATTTATAGATAACCTATTTTGATGCTATAAAACTCATCTTAAAGTGTGTATTTCGATCAGACATATATCTAAAAGTGAGACTTTTTTGTAATTACTTAGAAACTCCTCACAGTCTCTTTAAAATACACTGTTGAAATAATGAATATTAACAATAACAAGAACAGTGAGGGTGAAAGCCCAGTTTCCTGTCTGTAAAAAGTTTGCTGGCACTTTGTCTACAGTTTTACTCTCCTTTTTTTGTCACAACATTGTATTTGCTTAGCAAGCTAATGTGTGAGGGCCAAAGCACAAGAAGGGTCATCCTTGAGGAGAGATGAGCAGCAGGACTGTTCTCCGACAATTTTTTTTTTTAGTCTAGTATGAACTTACTTGTGTCTTAGCATTGCCTGTTTGGATTACAGTGCCTGTTTCAATCTCAAGGACCCTGTCCTGCATTTTCCCACCATCTTGGTAAGGCAATGCAAGGAATAAAATAATGCACATTAAATTGAATGCACAAATGTCCCTGATGGATTTTTGGTCCTCTCTCAGACTTACAGCCTATTCAAACCCTAATGAATTGAAACAGCGAGCTCATCCAAACAAGAGCCAGGAAACATCCAAATCTATTTTCTCTGTTAGGACTGCCATCACACGGAGCTCGTCAAATCTCTGACTCACTCCAGTAATAAGCAAATCATTTCCCCTGATGTGGCCCAATTTTACACACTGAGAAGCATCTTTCACCAGCTGTAGTGGAGTCCATCATTCCTTTGATGGCTCATGTTCACTCCACACACCGAACATTTGAACAAGCTCTGTTCTCTCCGGGGGGAAAATATTACATGTGGCTGGATAAAACCAATTTGACACGGTGACTGTGTGGTCCCCAAACTGTCTATAATCCCCCTCCCTTTTCCACACAGTCGCTCTCTCCTCACTGTGGAGTGGAGTTCAAATGATTGACATCATAATGGGCTCAGCTAAATTATGATAGAGGTCAAATTAGAATTTAATCATCTCTCTTTTACCCCCTCTCCCCGAGGGCAAAATGAATAAACATGATTTTGTAGCAGACTGATGGGCTGGCCATGTAGAATCTGCGATAACTCTCTCAATTTTTTGCTTTTGTTACTGCTTCAAAGAGTGAATAAGGGATAAAAGAGGGGAGGGGAAAGTTAAGAAAGGCAGAGATATGGAGGTAAAGTTATTCTGAAAGATACTGAAGTTGTTCGACTCTTCTGTTCATATCTATCAGGGAATGAGAAATGGTTCAATCTGGATTCATAACACTCTCAGAACACAGTGAAGACGCTCTAAGCCTGAATCATGAATAAA
Organism: Scarus forsteni; assembly: GCA_036419115.1. Classification (NCBI taxonomy): domain Eukaryota; kingdom Metazoa; phylum Chordata; class Actinopteri; order Labriformes; family Labridae; genus Scarus; species Scarus forsteni. The sequence goes on from JAZDUH010000136.1 coordinate 31,084,364, forward strand.
TTATGATGTCTTTTTACATGTACCAATTGTTGGAAAGTTACCATTAAGATTTTAATTATCATCAAACTAACAAAGGCCATAAAAGTCATCTCATGATAATTAACATAGTGAGAGGGTCTAAAAAACAGAGGACAGCTCTTCAATTTCTAAGGAGTTAATTATTATATCATACAATTTGGAGGGGGAATGTAAAGCACAGTAAAGGGTAAATACAATTCAAAAAAACTTGATGAGGGCTTATTTTTCTATAACTTATTCTACCTCGGAATTGGGAATGAACAATTAACAGAAAACTAACTAGATTCATCTTGTCTTCTTAGAACATAAGTGTTTTCGTGTTCTTTTGTCAAGGTAAACCATACCTTTTTGTCTTAACAAAAGAACACGAAAACACTTAACAGAAAACGCTGATGATAAATGAAGTCTAAAAATAACAATTTATGTTAAATCATGTAATATCTGTTGATGGTTGATGCAGGATAAAGCACATGGAGTTGAGCATGTCCATAAAAGTCATACTAATATATGTGTGCTGTTTGTAGGAACTGTTATGTATTTGATTCTGCTGATCTCTCTGAAGTAAACATGCAGAATATCAATTATAATAAAATGGGGCTAAAGGAAAGGCAAAATATTTGTAACTGTGTGACTGAAGCTTTTTAAGTCCAGTCTGAAGAAGAAGACAATTTCTGGCCATCCAGATCCTTATGTCCTCTAACTGGTTTAGAGAACTGATTTGTTTCACCTGGCTTCATTGATACGTACAGTTGAGCATCATCAGCATGACATTGGAACTTCATGGGGTGTTTCCTCATGGCATCACAAAGGCAAAGCATGGAGAAAAGAATTGGACCTAGCACAGAACATTGAGGAACACTGTAACCAACTTTAATGTACACAGAAGACTTGTTTACATGTACGAACTGATATTGATCAGATAAGTAGGACTTTAACCAATTTAAAGCAGTAATTGTAATTGTGAGTAATTCCTCTAATCTCTGTGGCAGACTGTGATGATCTATGGTGTCAAAAGCTGCACTGAGATCTGGCAAGACAAGGACAGAGAGAAGTCCACCATCTGAAGTTGTGAGCTAATCATTTGTTAGTTTAACTAGAGCAGTCTCCGTGCTATGGTGAACTCCAAATCCTGACTGAAAGTCAAAACAAGCTGTTGTTTTGAAGGAAGTCACAAAGCTGATAAGCCTTTCTCAGGATCTTTGAAGTACATGGGAGGTTTGTGGTTAGCTGTGCCTGAATCTAGGGTATTTAAAAATAATTTATGTCCTTTGACTAAATTAGGATTGTTAGAGGGTACAGAAAAGATATATAATCATATTTCTTTCTGACTTGGACGTGTTATTTTGTGAGATTTTGGAGGAGCTGTGCAGCATCAAATCATTACATTTTTGTCAACAATTTCAACAGTGATATTTATATACAGTAGCAACACCAAGTGGATATAATTGGTGTTACATACACTTTTCAATGAGGTAAATAAGTATAAAAAGTGTTTTAAGTACAGTAATATGGTGGCAAAAAAGTCAACTGCACAGCTACAATGCGGAGGCAAAAGGTTAAATTTATCGCTGCAAAATGAAGTTTCAAATAGATCTGCCCATTATATAGATTCACAAAAAGCTAATTACATATTCATGGCAGTTCATTCTGACTCATGCTGTTTTTTTTATTCAAAACATCCTTTTTTTTGCCACCAACAACAGGATATAACGGTGAATGGAGTTGATTGAGTGACAAGCAGTGACCAACTTAAGAAAAGAACCTTTTATTCTATCTAGTTTATCATTTTGAGTCACAGTGAGCTATAAGGTAAGCTTTATTCACAGTTTCATATTAATCTTTCAGCATTAAATGAAAGTAAATGTCTTATGATCTTAAATTAATCAAAGCTGTCCTGTTCTTTACTTCAATACTGCCGGCCGCCTCCTCTGCACAAACTTCATTAATAAAGCATTAAATTAATTACTAAGCTTGGTTCCAGTGCTCTGATCCAACACCCACATGTCACATTTTGTGAGAGAATTAATAGTTCTGCTGCTGCTCTAAGGAGCACAGCCAAAGTATCGCTCTCTCTTTTGAAGCTATAGTCTCTTTCCCACCACCCTCAGCCCAACAATGTGTTTCTTCCCAAAGACTTTCTTTAATCACTGTTGTTGTGTTATCAATAATTGAACTTTATGAGGCATTAAGATGCAGGGAAACAACAGAGTCTGCATCTTTATTAGGATACCTCTATGCACTCCTGTTTTTAACGACTTGTTTTCTTTGTAAGCTTTGCTTGTAGAATTGTTGTCTTAGAATATAGACAACAATTAAACAATCATTTGTATATATACAAATAAGGAGATATAATGATCACCAAAGACATAAATAAATCCTTTTTAGGGGTGTCCCAATACTGATATCAGTCCTATATCAGCAAAAAAAATAAAAAATATATCAGATTATATTGGCCTGCATCTGAAATCTCCAATATAAGCACTCCGACACAAGCAGTCCATTCTAATTTATTTTTTATTTATTTAGTTCAGTTGTAGAACATGCTGATGTTTAAGTGAAACACAGTGGTTTCTTCTCAATTTAAAAATATATGTTTTTGTTTTTTTATTGAGGTTACTTTTCAGGGTCTTCTAATTATTTTTTATTTTATTTCATTTAATTGTAGTATATTCTTGTGTTTAAGGTTCAAATTTATTGAACCCATTGGTTAATAACAAATGGGTCAGGTTTTTAATACCGACTGTTGCTGACTACTGTTCTCTGTTTGAGTAATCTTCCTTGATCATGCATTTTCTTACAGTCCATACTGCAAAATAACTATGATTCCTGTTGATATTGTAAAGGATCGATATCAGTATTGGCTAATACTCAAGGCTGCAATATCAGTATCAAATAGCAATATTGCTATTTGCTTTTATTAGGAAATAGCAAAAAAGTCCATCTTAAAATGGTCAACGGAAAAGAATGTCCATATTTAGTTCACGTTTAAGACAAGGTAATTACTATTAATAATTTGGATTGTTTTTAAGGCAACAAGCTTAAATTTCTGAATCAATTGTACAGCAAATTCAGGAAATATCATTGACAATGGTTCTAGGTGTATGAGGTCCAATTTGGTCAATAAAACATGAGAATAAAATTAAAAAGAATCAGAAAGGAGAATTTAGTAATCACAGATTTATCGATTTAAAGGGGAAAAAAGTGTTCAGTTTGAACTCATTCACTTATTACAAATGTGTGAATGAGTTCAAACTAAACGTTATATACTTTGGAGATAGTAATGTCACAGTTAAATGTTTGCCTGGTTACTTATATTATTCCATGAGAAAAAGGCCAAAAATTGAGTCCAGACAAAGTCGTACGTATTCCAAGATCACAAGGACATAGATATTACCAATATTGTAATTATATACTTTCCTTTTATCAGGAGGAGGAGGAACAAAGTTGTTCCAGATGCACGAACATTTTCAACATGCAAAATACATTTTCATTATAATGTTTCATCCATTATCCATTCTGCTTATCCCTTTAAGGGTTGCAGGGGCTTTAGCCTATCCCATTCAACATTGGGTGAGAGGCAGGATACACCCTGAACCGGTCACCAGCCGATTGCAGAGCCACATAGAGAGATGGACAACCATTCATTCTTATACTCAGATCATGCAAACTCCACAAAGAAAGACTTTGTTTTGCACTGTGATCGAACCAGAAACCTTCTTGCTGTGAGACACATATTGTCTTAACGAGAGAGAGTATGTGGCCTAAGCACGCTCTTTAGTTAAGTTTCTTGGAATAACAATTGTCATAAATATGGAGTTATAATTATAGATTTATTGTCTTCTTGAATAGCCCAGTTTATGACATTGGTTGTAAATAGCCTATAAAATACTACTAAACACAGTATGCCAGCCAGTCAGTAGATACTTTGAAGTATGTTGGGCTCAGCTTTACTGACTCGTGGTCTTCAAAAGGAAAACACACAATAGTCCAGTTAACAGTAATATCTGTTAGAATAAAGACCACCACAGCTGCCATTTTGTCCGCTCGGCACCTGTTTTTAGTTCAGTACCAATATAGCAGTTCTTTTAGTGCTGTCCCTGTGCTCCCAGTGCTCTTACTGGACAATAGTTCAACTTTTTGAACTGCGCTCTGCTTTGTCTAGAGCATTACAACCTTTCTAATTAAATAAATATTGCTTTTTTTAAGCATGTTCTTCCTGTGATCTTATAACCTTATGATTTAGGTTTTGTCTTTATTGAAAATTAAACTTGTGTAACATGAAAATTTAGACTTTTTGGTCCACATTATAACCTTGGCCAATATGTATATAACTATGGCTGATAAATCAGCTACATTATGTGTAGTTTTAATAATAAATCACAAAGAAAATTCTTATAATAGCAAGAAATATTTATTGTAAATTGAACACTTTATAATCTCAAAATTCTTGATTTTTTTCACTCAAATGTACTGCTGATTTTGAATTCCTTCTATAAAAACCCTTGTATTGAATTGTTAAAGTGTAATTCATTCAGTTGCACAAGATGCAAGATACCATGTCTGCAAACTGACTAACGAATGGGTGTTTATCACACTCAAGTAACAAGAGGAGACTTTTTCACTGACAGGTTTATTATCTTGTTATTGATTAATGATAAGCTTTTGCAAAAAAAAAATATAATTAAATGATTAACTTGTTAACATTCTGGCAATAACAGCACTGAAAAATATGAAGTGCAAACAAAGCTTTTCTCAGCTATCCGTGAAAACGGTAATACAGTGTCATATATAGGGGAGTCTCAAGGGCAAAATCCATACTGTGCAAACACGAAACAACCTGAGTCTGATAATAACAGTCCTCTCCTCCTCCATTCCTCCCCCCACCACATGGATGGATGCAATAAGGATTACAGAGCAGAGGACATACTTGTTTTGTTGTCCAAGCTCTTCTACTTTGGAGGATGAGTATTTGTCTGCGGTGGCGTCCGATCCACTTAGAGGCGGGGGGAAACAAATACTGGCAATATATTTAATACCCCCTGAGATCATGTCGCAGCAGGGCCCTGAGGCACCCCTGCGATTGTTCATAGAGGAGCTCACAGACAGTACGGGCAAATAAATAAATAATTCAATATATTAGAAAAAAGGAGTGGAGCATTATGCTTTAGTGAGCGATAAAACATGTTGCGTGTCAGGGATGGCAGCTGCTACCCCAGTGAAAGAAGAATACCCATACTTCTGCGTGTGGGGTCGAAGGAAGAGGGGAGGGAACACCAGGAGCCAAGGAAAAAGGAGATATAAATTTTCACGGCAAATGAACTCCCCCAGCTTGCCTTGCTGAGTGCACAAAAGGCCACTGAGACGATTATTTCTGGGCACCACCTCAGACCCTTGGAGGTGTGGTGGTTAAAAAAAAAAAAAGTCCTCCTCTGTGGCCTAGCCTCTGAAGGACAGGAGACTACGTGATTCACAAGTCAAGCTATTAAGGATGAATTATTCTGCTATGTGATTACTGTGAGTGATGCAGGTTTTCAAGGATGGCATAGTGAAGTAGCAGAGGCTCTAATATTCATTCAGGTTATTGTATTGTATGTACAGCAGGATACAATGGTTAGCACTGAGCCATATAATGAGAAAACACTATACAACACAGCAATGACAACCACATGATGCTTGTATGTATGGACCTCATTTATAAAGCTTGCTTAAGCACATAATGGGGCTTGAAAGTGGCATGCGCCACCTCCCATGCAAAGGCTGTGATATATAATAATAAACTTGGTAGAGGAATGTGCACACCAGTGTAGGTACCAGATGTGCCCAGGCTGCCAGATCTGCTTGGGGCCCTGCGCCTGCCGATGATGTCATGCTGTATGATTGGCTGGAAGTTGGCAGGATGATGTAGAAGATTGTGGTTGGTCCGGATTAGGTTTTGTGGGATTGTAAGTCTTGGGAGAAAACATGGAAGACTTTTACCATGACATCTATCAAATCTGATTAATATTTACGTCAAAAGGAAGATGCGTTTTTAAGTATTAATAATGGAACTGATATTTGGTCAAATAATTAAATAATCCCAGACTGCACATCATAAAAAAATAATAATCTATATACTCAAATTTCTTTACTGACATGGGAAAAATAAGTTAATATTGCCAAATGTGTTCCTCTTGTTATCAATAAGACAATGGGGTTTTGTTGACATACTGAAGTATTATTAATAATTGGTCTAACAAGCAATTGTGCCAGATGCAAACCATAAACAATAATGTAGAAAAAACAATATATCTTCTCTTTCAAAAGAGCTTTTACTGGTATGGGGAAAAGAAGTTTAGGCCGCCAAAGGAAATATGAAAGAAGAGCAAAATATACATTGATAAATAGAGATCCTAAGTATTTATTTATTTTTTCTCTTGTCATTTAGAATCTGAATTACTGTGCAGTAAGTTGTGATTCTCTCTATTAAACGGAGACAAAGGTGACATCATAGGGGACTTCTCCGGCAGGGAGGTGGTTTTTGGGGCGGTTGCCACGCCGCAGTGTGAAAGGGGTTTTATAGACCCATGTAATCATAAACATTCAAGTCCATAGTGTTATCAATGTGTTCCTTTAAAAAAGCCTATAGACTAACAATGCAATGTTCATATATCATTCTTCCATCTTCAAATGATGCAGAGCAGTGGATAGCGCTGATTGGTTAATATTATTTGTGACAAGGTGTGTAGCAAACAGTCTGATTTCTAAGTAAGCACATAAGTAGTGCAGTGATACTCATGCGTGGTGCTGCATAATGGATGCCCATGCACTGCTGGAAGATCACACAAATGGTTGGACAGAGAGATGAAGATTTCATAACCCATGATGATGACTGGCTAAAAAGGTGATTTAGGTTCCCCAGAGCAGACCTCTTGGATCTATGTGCAGAACTGGATCCAGTGTTAGACAAAACCGCACCATTCCGTGCTTCAAGAGATTTCTTTTTACTCTGCAGGAATGTCGTCTTTTACAAGAAGGGGTTTCAGTTAATTGTTTACAAATGTCCACCCTGTCCTGAACTATGAGCTGGAAGATTCTGGAGATTAAATCACTGAGTCTCATGTTCATCTCCTGCTTGTCAACACAACATTTTAGGAATGGTTCGAAGTATAATTTTCAAAGATTTCACAAATATCTATCATGATTACAGGATGAACTTTTTTGAATATCGAAGCCATAGAACCAAAATGTTCTTATGTTATGTTTATTTGCCACAACTCAAGAATACAGAGAGATTTTTTTAAAACGTTGTAAAAGCATCCACTGTGACACCAAGCTAGATTACTGGAATTTGTTGGTCAAAGGCTGTAGTGCTTACTGTCAGTCTTGCTTGTGAATACTATGTTTAAGAAATGCTTATGTCAACTCTGACTGAGAATAACTGAAACCTTTGTTGAGCAGTGATATACTTAAATGAAAAATTACAATTTTTCCCAATTACACTCCCACATACTTCCCCACGTTTCTTCATCATCACCCACCTCTGTACATCACCATCTGGCAGCTGCATACCTTATAGAGGTATTTCAGTTCCTGGTGATAACACTAGCTCACATGTATGTATTTAAATATGAAGCAGAGCAACAGTGAGACAGCTGAGCACGAAGAGCAATGTATGTTCAACTCTTTATGCATGTACTCGATGTTTGCACATGCATATCCATCCACTCATTAGTACTCAAATACAGCAGCAATGTAAGGCAATTCTCATTAAGCCCATTAGGTAGCCTCCAGATGGCTGTTTGATTAAAAAAGAGCCAATCAGAACTGCTGCCGGTGTGATGTCGCGAGTGTACACACGGCATGATATAAAGCCGCTTTGTGAGCAGAGGAAAAAATAATGAAGAGACATCCAATTATAAAACAAACTACCACTTGGAAGAACAAAAAGGGAACATAGCAGCTTGACCCCCAGCAGACAGATAATCCTATTTATAGATGAGGTCCTCCTGAGTCAAGGTGAAGTTGACGCCTGATAATGTCACCGACTGGTGCACACAAACAAGACTCCCACATTCGCAGGAAGGGGCCTGCCTTGTGTTTGTGTACTGAATATGTTTGCTTTACAGAAAAATAAGATTTAACATAATGTAAGCATGAGGAAATATACACTCAGAGTAATAATACGGATTTTCTTACCTTACTCTGCGTGCAGACAGGGAGAAAAAAAAGCTTTCCCTGAAACAAAGAAGAAGTCAGAAGATACATCTAAAAGGAGGACAAGTATTTACTGTACAATAAAGGAGGTTTTACCAGGTCATAAAACAGCCTGAAATCAAATTATTTAAGGTTGAAAAAGAATATTGACAATCACTATAAAGAATAACTGCTAATGCTGTCTTCAACAATACCTGAAACTGCTGCAGGTTGATTTTTAAAGGAGGTAAGTCTGCACATTTTTTAAAGTATCAGTGGACATTTTTTTTATTGTCATTAATCACTCATTTGAAGAGTCAATTGGGATTATCCAACCTTTTGTTGCACATTCAAAAATTGCATCTAAAAATAATTTTATCAAGTCAGTATTGACAACTAGAAGCTTTTTTTTTTTTTAACCAAAAGCTTGATTTGGGAGGCGAGATCACTGGAAATAGACACTACAATCCTTCTATTTTGATTAATTTTTAAATAAATGCACTACATCAAAGGTAGGAAAAAGCCTCAAATAGCACATTCTTTAAAGCAAACAATTCAACATGTATAAGGGGCTGCATGCACAATAAAGTCCAACAACCCCTGGCTCAGGCAGCAGCATTTGCATCTTTCAAAAGTTCCAATTCAGCCATCTCTGTATGTTTTGTTTTTATTTTTGTTATCAAAAACAGTCAAACGAGTGGTTATATTGTCACTCTGACTACTAATGCCCTTGTCTTCAACTTCCTCAAGAGAAAATAATTGTGGAGATCTTGGCCAAAAAGAAAAGGTAAAAATTGGGGTTGTGCTGACTGTCATTTGAGAGCTGTCCAGTACAGAATTGTTAATATTCAACATATTTGAAAATTACGAACTGCAATCCGAGACGCTTCGTCATTATTAAAAGCAGTAAAATATTACTGGACTGAGGATTACTTGTTCCACTCTGTATCAGAAGGTGCACAAAACATATGGCTTGTAGACTGAGCCATCTGGGAGATGTTCAAAGTAAAATGAAAAATTCAAAGGAGCAGTGGAGTCCTTATATAGCATCATTGCAGGACCTTGGACAATTATACTACTCCATTATGTTCTGCCACAAAGGCTTAAGAACAGCGTCTTTTAAAAAAGGAGATAGCAACCGCTAGCAAGCACTTTGTCCACAGAGGGTACCAAATACAAAATCCTAATCACCAACAAGAACCTGTCACAACAACACTGGAGTCAGAGGAGGGTGCCACGACCTTTGAACAGCTAATGGTTAATTTTGTTTAAAGTTTTTAGTATGGGACTTATGCTTGTGTGGCTCATACCAAGAGAGGGAGGATTAGTACAGTTTGTTTATCTGAATGACAGCTTCTCCCAGGAAAAATCAGACAATGGGCACTTAACAATTTTACTTCCGTGCTAACTCTCTGAAATCTGACCACGTACGTTGCAGTAAGACAGGAAACCCCAAATGGCTCAGCCACTTCAGGTCACAGTGGATGAGAGTGCTGGCTAAATGACTAAACTGTACACCTTTTAAATGCATCCCTCTCCTGATGATAAATGAGTTTCTGACGGAGTATTCACTGAACTGAATGAAGTTTGACCTCAGGAGAGATAAACCTATTTATAGAAGAAGTAATATTAATGCCTGATGAGGAGGCTTAGTAACAAGAGCTTCAAGCGACTTTTTAGCTGGCTAGGCTTTACCATGGAGGTGTGCTAACTGACGTAGATATCATGAGGAATGAAACCAACCACAATTATGAAGATACAGAAACAACAACACATCAGTAAAGACCATTGAATACAGTAATATGAAACACAACCACGGTTAAGTGTCAACTCCATCACATCGGGTAGAACAGTATGATGAAGAGGTGAATGAAAAATTAATCATTATGTATTTTTGCTCATGTATTTGTTTCTAAAGGCAAAAGTTGTACACCCAAATACCCGTAAGTTATGAAGAAGGATGTGCATAAGTGTTAAAACTATCCCTGGTCTCTCCTGTATCTTTGACTCATTGAAAATCACTCTTTGAGTAAGAGCTGAAGATTAAACTGCTTGTGATGTTGTGATATGTTATCAGCCATTTTGTGGTTTTGTTAGAAGTGAAAAAGGTTCACTGATGTCACTGTTTAGTCTTATCAATATGAAACACTCATTGCTGTGTTGTGCTTGATTCTGTGCTTGAGAAAATCACAAAGTTAATGATCTAAAATGAGAAAAAAAAATCTTCTGCCTGCTAAGATTAGATGCTTTTCCATTGTCAACAAGAGGATCTTTGTGCATTTCGGTTTTTGCGGTCAATATTGTGATTTTTCTGACTCCTACTGACTTGGTAACTTACTTAAAAATGCTCAGTATGTGAATACCACTTCCGGGAGGGGGGAGGGGATATAGGAACATTTTGAAGTTTTGGAGCTAAGGGACAGAGAGGCCATGGTAAAAGATGTAGTAGGTTTTGCCATCCTTTTATAATAATATAGAGCAAAATTTTCTTGTCATTAAAGTGACATGCAAGACAACATCAACAGTTACAAACAATAAAATTATCAACAACAAAATCACAAAATACAAAGTGGTCCAGGTCAGTTGAGACAGAAATATCTCCAAACCCTGGAGGTACAAAAGTTTAAGCTAATCATGATTTCCCAATAACAAAGTCTTTGTACTTTCTTGTCATTGCCTGAATTCTCAAAATCTTCATTTTACACAGTAAATATGCAACAATGTAGACAGCATTTGCAGGCAAAGATTCAATGCATGGTTGATTTCAACCTTTCGAAAAACCTGATCTTTTGAACATGTGAGCATCATGAGCATTTAGCTTAAAGTTCAACTTTAAACTTAGCCTTAGCTTTGTTGTGGACTGTACTAAAATCTACTAAAAATCTGCTGGAAAAGAAGATGGAAAGAAATAGATTTAAAAAGAAGAAAAGGTGAGAACAAGAAGTAACAAGGAGTATGAGTGGCTAAGAAGTCATAAAATGAACACATTCCCCTGTTTGAACTCAAGGAAATAATTTAAGCCAACAAGTTCTCCCAGACATTAATTTGATAGTAGGAGGATAGACACTGAAGATGATGCTTGGGGCAAAAACCATCTGAAATAAAGAAGTCGGCTGAGGGCTAAGCTCTGGAGGACCTCGCTTTATGGTGAGAAAAGAGACGGGTCAGTCTGGGCAGACAATGTCAAGAGGAATGTTTTTCTCTGACCTTTGCTTGGAGAGGATTCAAAGAAATAGTAATAGTTTGTGAACTTAAGTTCTTGACACTTGTGGGGTCAAAAGGTGGTTTCCTGAGGGTTCTTCTTACTTAAATTATTCTAGCATTACTCTCCCATGAATGCTGGCGCACGGCCAGATATGGTCGATGAGCTGATGATAAATACTTGAAATGCCTGCTGTATTAATCTGAAAGACCATCTGGTTAAGGGTACAGTTAGGCCAATAGAAGACCATAGGGACTTTATAATATGAGTGAGGAGACAGTAGGAGATAAAAGCAGTTGACAGATGAGCTTTAAAAACTCAGTTTCCTGATGTTCAGAGACATTGAAAAGAATGGAAAAGGGTTGGATGGGAGTGGATTAACACAGGAGGATAGATACTTTCTTTGTGGGTTTATGTGGGGATAACTTGACTAAGCAGCAATAAAACTGTCTTAATTTTGCAAAGACAGGGCTCTGTTGGAACACGGTAGCTGGCACATGGGTGGAAATGAATTTCACAGAAAAAAATGGGACTTAGAGAGGGTTTGTCAAGCTAGTTTAGAAATTGCTAGACATTGTATGTTACAGTGATTTAAATTTGTACAAAACAAGGCAAAGTACATTCTTGGACATATTGTAATATCACTATTTACTGAACTCCTCCTATGGTCATACCAGGCACACAGACTCACAAGAACGGTTGATTTGTTCTGTCACAGTCTGGCTGAACTGTGAAGTGTGTGTATTTCTCTTAAAATATTCACACATCTGTGGTCTACCGTTAACACCAGGTAGAAGTTCTCAGAGAGCACAAACCTATGCCAATTAATTTGTGACATTGTCAGGTGCGTGACTGTCAAACATGTGGTATACTGCCCTATTTTAATCCTTGAAAAAGTTTCTTGGATCCACATCACCACTAAAATGTAATCACTTCTCTCCTGTGCCATGGCCAACATGCAACATAAACCTGAAAGTAACTGCGAAATCTGTGAGAACTTATTGAGTTACTAGTAAAAATTAAGAAAACTGTCCTGTCTTGCAATGTTGCCAAATCCTTTCAAATAATTTCTGGATCCGCATCTGAATTTAAATCACCACCAAAATCTAATTACCTCTTGCTTGTGCCATGGCCAACATTTCCCAAAAATATCCAATGTCATGCATAACTCCTTAAGTTTTCCCATTAACAACCTTACAAACAGACATATGCCGGTAAGAACACAACCACCTTGGTAGAGGTAATAAATAAATGCTTTGATTCTTTAAGGCACCTCAGACAGATGAAGCATATTGTCAAAAATTGCATGGCACATCTTCTGGCTTTTTTTTTTTTTTTTAAAGAGCACAGCTTACGTCAGAGCTGATAATTAAATTGTACCTGGTGGACGCTGGCACAACTGGTAGCAGCTGCTCTCTGATACTTTTTTGTTTTAAACTTGTACAGCGTCATTGGGCGTCATGAGCTTATTATTATAACTACTATTATAATTATTATAAACAGGAAATTTTCCATCACTGACTGAATTTTTTGATGAATGACAGAAAGATCTGGAGGCTGTCCGTCATTATGGAAAAAGAGGGATGATCCAGACACACACCTAAAGGATACCTTCTCTGTTTTGTGTTCTACATCATGGAGGAGGTCATTTAACCTATGTAAAAAAGATCTCCATAGCTGGCTATGAATGGAAATCACGGCGTTTGTCACTCGGAGATGACTGCATCGACCCCTCTGCTCTCCATAGTGACAGCCAGTGGCACATGCAAAATTCACATTCATCTCACAGTCATACTAGATCATACACAACACGCCCACTAATAGTACATGCAATATTCTAGTCTGTACACACAATTTAGCACTCATTACTTTGGATCTTGGTAGATCAGGCCCTCTGTGTTGAACAACAATAAGACCCTAAGTGTTTTTTGGTTTGTTTTTTGCATAAAAATGGTGACATTTTGTTCTTTTTTCTTTTAGAATGGTTAAATGGTCCATTATATTAATACATTATTCATAAACATGTTATTTAACAGGTAAATTTGAAGTCTTTAACTTCAGTAACTTAATTCACCAGTTCTTTACAAATGCTTTTTATCAATTAATGCACAATTGGATATCCACACATAGTTTGTGTATCCAAACACTTGCTTTCCTGACTTGAAATAATCCCAACATGTCTGAGCAAAACTTTAAACATATCAGCTCCAGACCCAGAAACATAAAGAGCTTCAACCAAATACCTGTCTTGTATTTGTTCTGTGTTAAACCTCATGGACAAAAACACTATGCTTCATATCTTCTCTGCTTTAGTCCTACAGAGCACAGGAGATCAAATCAATTCTAAAGCAGGTGTCTGGAAAAAGTGGCTCCAAGTTGATTTGTTTGTTTTGATGTTTTTGCTATTTGTCCTTAAACCCAATATGAGAAAAATCTATAGGGTTATTTTTCCTCCCCTGAAGAAAAGGAGAGGGAAAAACACTCAGAATTGAGTTTCAGGCTGCTGCCTTGTCCATTTCTACCACCGTACAAAGAAGGAGAATTTCCTTGCGTACAGAGGTTGCAATCTAAAGCACAGACATGTTCTTTTATTGCTGTCTTATGAATAGTTTCAGCAGAAATGATAAAATGTTAAGGAGGGTACATTTTAATTTCTAAGTTTAGCATTAAGCAAAGTGATAATTTATCTTTGTATGTATGTGAGTTAAGAGCACTCAGGTATAAACTGATGTCTAGATGAGATTTTTTTGTCTACATTTTCTATGATGTATGCCTTGTGTGTTCATGTTTCGGTCTGTATCACTAAGTTTCACTAAGTCACTAAGTTTCTCCGCTATAAAACTCTGGGTTTTCTAGAGCTCTTGGAAGAATTGTTCTGATACAAGTTGGCATTTGTTTTTTGGCATGGCTTGTTTTAATATCCATGAACACCAAAATCAATCCATTTCAGCACAAACAACTGCACCAAGTTCACCTTAAAAAAGTGATCTTGACTTATTTCCGATCAATTTATTTTCCTATTCATCATATTGAAGGGTATTTATTCATTGTTACCAGGCAACAAAGATTTTGTTACATTCACGGTATCAAGAGGGCCAAGACTTGACATTTGGTTGGAATGAAATATTTGCCATTAATGTAACTGATCCACCTGATGAGAGAAACTTTGCTCTGCACTGGGCTTGATTAACCTTGCAAAACTGGTTATCGAACTCTAACATAAATGGAGCCTTTTCAACACCATAATGTTTCTTTTTTGTGAACTTATGAGAGTCACAGCAGGTGGTCTTTTGGTTTTCTTGCCCACAGCTTCATTTTTCCTGAAGTGGCTATATTAAACCCTAAAGCCTCAGATGCCTTCATGTTCACAGTCTCCGCATGTAGACCCCCGCTGGGTCATGCTCCGTTTTCAGGCCTAATCTTCAGCTGACCCGCTGGGAAAAAACTCTCAGCAGGATGCCTGGAACAGGTGCCCTGCATGAGGCACATGTATTGCGATTCGCTCCTTTATTTAGAACATTGCAAGCCCACGTCCTTACTTGAATTGATTCTGCTGTTTTAGCGTCTTATTAAAGGACCAAAGAAAAAAAATTAAGCCTTTGTGGTACATTAAATGGTGTAAGTCTAGCATTATAAATCTACAAAGAAAGTTTTCTTTCTTCCTTTCTCTCTTAATGAACCAAATAAATGTCTCTGGACAACCTTTAAACTGTTATCATTAACTGTGCTTAGTCAATTATGCAACTTTTCTTCATGCACAGATGGAAAGAGAATGGACAGTTAACTCTGAACATGGTAAGAAAAAGTTAATAAGGCCCATTCACACAATAACCAATGCTGTGAAATCAGTGAAATAGGTTCCCCGCGTCAATTTTGCTGAGTTAATCAAGGGTTGACAAATCTGAAGTGTTGAGAAACATTGATGTTTCCGACAGGCCTCCTATAGTTCCAGATGGAACACAGATGTAATGCATGGGTAGTGCATTTAACTTAAGCAAACAAAAACGGCCCTAACTGAGAGTTTTCATTGCATTTTTGCCTCCCGTTTACACAAGTATGGTGCCCGGAGTGCCTGAATCTGCAAACTTTGAACCAGGGCCCCGAGTTAACAGTTTTTAAAACGTTTTCGTTCCTGTCTCCCTGTAGACGAGATTCAGCATTTCACCCGGAAATGCTGACATCCCCGCATGCACATTTCAGGAACAACAACAACAGCCTTGGCCATCTACCGGGCAACATTCGTGCAGCTTACTGTGCTCAGTTTGTTATCCAAACAGATATATACAGACACCTTTGTTGACCTGACAAGAAACTCCTTTGTCATCGTGCGTCCACTTGCCATTGCAGTTTATGAAAAATTAGTCTTCAAATCGTATGCATTATCTCATACGGCTGTTTCACTACAAACCTACATACAAATACGACTACTGGCCTGGCATGCAAGCTACAGTGTTTTCAGTCATTCCTGTGTCTCTGCATGACACCGAGCACTTTTGAAAACGTAAAGGAAAAACCTTTCCATTTCTGGTGACAATGTTGTTGTGTAAACAGGGCCTTAAGGGAACTTTGACCTAGCGCATACTAGCTTAGCAATGTTGTACTATTACATTGCGACTCAGTTAGCGTCATATAAAGCAGAAGCAGCTGCCATTGTACCATATGTGTGTTAACGGTTTCCAAATCTTGTGATATTTCTGAGCACTGTTTTGTGTTGCATAATTATCACATACCAAGTACTTGAGGAAACAATTAAAACCACTGGCCCAAAAAGTGCATATGTAATACATTTTATATTTCACGTTGGATAGACTTGAAGTTATTGTAGTCACTATATAGCCTGCTACATAAATAACACTCTGACACACTTGTAGTGCACATCCCCTCCCCCCCACCCACATATACATGTGTTTGTTTAAAACTGTGTCCTCTTCTGTCACTTGTGGGAACTGGGCTCATTTCTATATGACTGTAGTGGCAGCAAAGAGGGGAAACAGATGCTTGTGCACTCCTCTGGGACTCCTCATGGTACGTAATAAAGATGCCATCTGACAGTTCCTGCTGTCAAACCACTGCTCGCTACACAGCTTCTTAACTCTGCTCCCCTGTTGTTTTGTTGTATTTGAATATGAGTAGAAGGGGCACGCTCTCTTTAGAGGAGATTCAAGAGTCACAATGGGGGCAAAAGGGAGACAGATCTATTTGAAACTTTTGGCTTTACCTTCCTGTGCACCAGAAACAGGTTTTAAATCATAGCATGTCCCAACAATCTATGTACGATATTTGATTCATCTTCAGACAACAAGGAGGAAATAAAATGACAGTGTTGGAGGCATCCATCTGGATATGTTTACACCTAAGACACCTTGAAGAATCCTCCCGGGCCATGCGCTAATGAGGTGATAAAGTACAGGGAGATGAGGGGTGGGAATCAGTGCCGAGGGCAGAGTTAAACCACCAGGGTTTCCGCATGTTATCTATCTTTAATCCATGTCACAGACGAGCTGCTGCACGGCAGGGTGCCAACCACTGGAGAAAATCGAAGCTATGGGAGGCAGAAGGCTAATCAAGCCCTCCATCTCTCCATCTTTCATCCACACTTGTGGAACAGTCCTGCAGGAATGGATGCATAATGCCAATGCAGAAGGACTGCTGGTGCAATACTCGCAGCAGGATGGTTTGTGGGACGTGAGTGCATTTCATTTGTTGATCAGAAGATAATATTTTCACTGTCTGTGTATCTTTTTTTATATTAATTATCTTTTCATTTTTCACAGGCTCCACTTGAATAATGTTTTCGTTTTGTATATATACATTCAATATTTTCCTGCCATTCAATTAGCTTGGCAGCAGAGGGTTAGTTTCCGTCTTTGACTTATTCAGACTCACAGAGAAAAGACAAATATGGATCCCTCCTCCCAAAGAATTTACAGCTGTTCCCATTTTTATATTTATTCTATCAGCTTCTTTGGAGTTTTTTATTGAATTTATTTTGCAACACATATACTGCAAAAATGTTACAGTTTGTTGATCAATAGATCATTCTTGATTGTGATTCTGTTTTTAAAAATCCCCCTTTTATGATGATGCGGGTAGATCCTTTGGTTTATATCCAGCAGAAAAGGATGCAGTTATCAGTATGTTATTCAGGAAGTTCTTTGTTAACTACTACTACTATGGCCCCCGCTTATGGAACAGCCTACCTGTAGACCTGAAGGCTGCATCTTATGTTAATGTGTTTAAAAACAAACTCAAAACCTACCTTTTTAGTCAAGCTTTTACCTAAATTACCTTTTAGTGCTTTTATTTACTCTACTAACAGCCCACTCTTTTATTTTATCTTAGTTTATTTTTTATCTTTGCTATCTTTCCTTATTTTATTTTCTTGTTTTTCTCTTATTTATTTTTATTTTTTTAAAACTTCATTTCAATTTATTATTTATTCCTATTACTTTTTATTTAATTTTATTTTATGATATATTTAATTTTACACTTTTAACCTAACCTCCAGTGTTTTCTCATTTTTAAACCTTTAAGATGGCATTTCCACAGTACGTACTGGGTACATCAGTGTGCTTTATTATTGTCTTTTATTTATGATGCTTTTCATCAACACTGTTTATGGAAAGCGGTGTGGGTGGGTTCAAGGGCTGGGTGGAGTGGGTTTGGGTCATATATCCTTTATTTTAATTCATCTGTCTGTTTGTACAGCACTTTGTGCTACATTTTTTGTATGAAAAGTGCTATATAAATAAAGTTTAATTGATAAAAGTTTGATTATAGATATGAGAGAGAGAGCAAGAGAGTGAGAGAGTTCAACCGACAAAAAATAGTCATGAGACCAACGGATCATCACTGAATCTTTTTTTCTGTTAATACTTTGACTCCAAATATAAAAATGTTCTCTGAAGTTCCATAAAACCCAATAGTAAGTGTCTCAGTAGAAGTAGCGCCAGTCACTTGTATCAGATGAGTCAAGGAAAGATAAAATAAGTTTTTTCATCTTTACCTGGGTAAAAAGAGTCCCTGTCCTTCACTTCTTGCTCTTCCTTTATTCAGCCCTTTGTGCCCACTCTGCTAGCCAAACTTAACAGTCTTTAAAGCAGATGCTTTGAGGAGTTTGTCTGCGGTCTGTTTAATCTATTGATATGATGTTAATGTATCAAACATGGGTATTCAGCTAAAAACATAGTATTAAGGATATTTGTCTATGGCTCAGTTTGGTCTGAAATATGACAATGCATCTCAGCAACTATTGGATGTATTGCAATAAAATAATTAGACAAATCCAAGTTCCCAGTGAGACCCTCTGACTGTGATGCCATAAGCAAGTTGACCTTCGAACTTGATAATGAAAACAGCAATTAGACTGGATTTTTTCTCTTTTGTACTTTTGTGGAGCCTTTAAAAGGTCCAGTGTCCTTCAAAACACAAATTCCTTTGCTTTTCATGTTTCTATAGGAGCTTGGGGAGCAAAAGAACATCACACCCTTTAACAAACTCTCAATTCAAGGTGAAATATGCTCTTCCTATTTTAAAAAAAGTCCTTGTTAAATGGATACAAGAACCTCAATGAGATGCAGCTGACATTTTTCAAACACCTGCTGGTGACTGCCATGCATGTGTGGATTTACTTTTAGCCAACATGCACCAGTGAGTCAATATGTTATTAATACAGTCAATATGTTACTAATTTATTTGACATAAAATGTCATTTGACTGATAGATATTCCAACGCCTCCTCTTCTTCTTTGCTCTCTCAGTGTTACAGACCTCCCAGAAACACTTCTGATCTCCTCTTTGTGTTCTTCTCCTACCTTTCTCTACCTCTTAGCTTTGCAGCGCTGCTCCCTGTTTCTCCTCATTACCTCCTGAGCTCCTCGGTTTAGCAGCAATATGGTCTTTATCTCTTTAGATTTTTCAATTAATCAGGCTTGCTTCATGGCTCATTGACCAGCTCTGGAACACATAACGTTTATCTTAGTAGACGGAAGTGAGACAATCCACAACACCAACGAGGGAGACGATAAAATCAACAGACAAAAATAAGATACTATTATCAGTGTTATGGCACAATGCTGCTATTATAAGAGCTATGAGAGTGAAACTGTGAAACGATGGCTATGTTTTTATGAGTTTAAATTTGTTGAAAAGCTTGCACAAGTTCAGCTCTGATGTTTGTGATATTATTTTTCTTCACTTAATGCCTTTCCTGCTTAATAAGCCTTTGTGTAATGGTTATTCCCCAAAGCCGTGCTGGTCACAGGCTAAACCAGGAAGATCACCAGGGGGTTTTATGCCTCTGCCTTTGTGCAAATATGGACGGAAATCCTTTTCTCATTTCTTGAGGTGTCAAAATCACAAGCAAGTGGCTATAATGAAACAATATGACCAATGAACCTTTGACTTTCAAAAACTTCATCAGTTCATCCTTGAGTCAGGGGTTACATTTCTGCAACATGGGCTTGAAATACCCCATTTTACAAGATATAATCCCAATGACAATGACCTTTGGTGTATGAACTTCCAGAATTTATCAAGTCATCCCCCTTTCTCAGATTGGGAAGTCTTTCACAAATCCTTCCCCTTGTTCTTGAGATTTCACATTCATAAGCAAAGAATGATCATCAGGTTAGATGAGCCATATTTGAACAAAGTCTGAATAAAATCCCTTAAAGGGACTGTGAGGAGTTTCTAAGTAACTAAAAAAAGTGTCACTTTTAGATATATGCCTGATCAAAATACACACTTTAAGATGAGTCTGATAGCATCAAAATACGTTGTCTATAAATGCTATTCTTTAGCTTTCCGGTCGGGTTGGACAGGACTGGACTGGCCTGGATACTCAACTTTGGGAACAAGACAATTAAAACTAGAGCAAATGTATATTATTCAGACACGTCTTAGAGCACCGGGCTGTAAGTAGCTATATATAGCCGGCTACAAAACTATGATACTAAGTTTTCCAAAAATTGCTTGTTGTCACACATCAAAAACCACCGCTATGTAACTAGAAAGAGATACATTACCTCGTCGCTTTGCATCCTGTAAGTTGTTGAAAAAAAAAGTTGTAAAGCTATGCAGAGTTCTGAGGAAGGTCCGAGCTGCGTTTATTAGCAACACAACAAACACGCTTTGGCTTGGGTCACGTCTTTTCGTGCGTTCCAGTTGTAGTCAGAAGTAAGAATTTCCGGGTTCAGAGTAGGAAACTGCAACTGGAATGTTCCCCGAAGTCGGAATTTCCGACTGGGAACTCTGTGAAACCTCGACACCCCCGAGTTGACAATCAAAGATGGATGCCCCCAGTGTGAACAGTTATTTAGCTCCAATTTATTTGCACTTCTGACTGGGGTGTAGCGCTCTTGATCAGCTGTATACATAGTATTGTTAGACTTATATTTACAAAAATGCTGCCATAGTGATAATCACATTCTTCATGTGATATTGGTGAACAACAACGCAGGCGTGCTAACCACAGCTAACAATAGCCTGGTAGATTGGTACGTTTTTTTCCGACTTCAACTGGAACGCAGATAAGTTGGAGATGACGTCACTCCCAGTTCCAAGGTTACTGGAACGCAGCATTACGACAGTCGCGGCGCGTGCTCATGGGTAGCAGAGTCGTTATGTTGCCGGTAATAGATTCTCCTCACAGTCCCTTTAAGCATTTTTGAGATCATGATCATAAAATGGAAAAAACAAAATGGTGCCCTAATGCTGTCATTAACTCGGAAGTATAAAAACAAGAAGGAGCCTCAAACATTTAGGGATTCACATTTTTCCTCTGAGTGGAGGAATTTTGAAGCACACTGGGTCAAAGATGCGATGCATGAGAGGGATGAGCTGGGAAAAGGAATCTATTGTGTCTGATATTGGAAAAGCTCAAGGCAGCCCCTGTTCCTGTTCAGTCATCGATTGGTGTTGTGATTAATGCAGCAGTTAACAGAGGAAGGGATCCATGAGTGTCTGTGCTCCACCCTCGCCCTCAATGACCACTTGTTGATCTAACCATCAGTCATGTCACTCTACAGGCATTTTTCTGTATTGAAGATTGAACAAGGCAAGGAGAGAGGCAAGTTAGGAGACAGATTGGGATTTTTTTTGTGGGTCCTTAATGGGGATGACTGAGGTCTGAACATAAACATTCACACATTTCCATAACTTATAACAAAAGCACTCAACTTTTTTTTTTTTTTTTTTAAATGTATATTTTTGGGCATTTTGTGCCTTTATTGATAGGAGAGAGACAGTGGATAGGCTTGTGAAAGGGGGTGAGAGAGCAGGGGAAGACACTCTGCAAACTGGTCACAGGCGGGATTCGAACCTGGACCGGCAGAAGCATGTACATGGGGTGCTAACCACTACGCCAAACCAGCACCCCAAAAGCACTCAACTTTTGTCATTCACATTTCTCCCCTTATATACATACTATCTTAGCTGTTTCCAGATTTAACCATTAAGCAAAAGATTTATGTTATGATGAAAGCGAAATTGCATTTTATTTCTAGGATTAGAACTGAACTGATTGAACATGGATAATGGGAGGCATCCCCCAAAATGTAGTTTAAACACCTCTGCTGTGACGGATTTCTGAGAGAGTACACTGCTGGATCAGGGGTATCCTGTATGTTGAAGAGTGGCAATTGTGAAATTACTCCAGCAGTAATCAAAATCAAACAGACAAACCAAGGAAAACTACCAGAGCTTTAAAGTCAGTCAAACTTTGCACAAAAGTCGATGCTGAGTCAAGGATTTAACAACCAGATTTCAAAGACAAATGTCAAGGTCATGGAAACTTCTGGCCCTTAATAGTATGTTGAATGTAACATATCATAAAAGAACAAAAACATTTAAGAATGTTGTAAAATGTGTTCTTGTCACACTAAAGCCCACTCTTAATAAAGGATAACCAGATTAGATTTTGGAAGTCATAGGTTAAAAGTCAAGGCCAGGCAATCATCTTATCATTTAGACTGTACAACCAGCACTGCTCCCAGTCACCATAAACTTTGAAATCACAATGTGCAATCACTGTGCAGTTATCCACAATGTACAATTACTAAGTGCCATTAATGTGCAATCCTCAATCCTCTAACAATGTGCAATAACAGTGTGGAAGTACACCCATGTACAATCACTTATCCCACGTGCAATTCCTCAGTAAATGTGTAGATAATCTTTATAGGATTTGCTTTTAGTTTTGTTTCCAAGCCCTTTGTATATTTTTAAATTTTATATCGTTATATTTTATGTAATATAAAGGTAGAGTAATGTACATGCTGCTATTTTTTATACTTAAGCCTATTTTTTATTCTATTAATGCTGTCCACTTTGCTGCTGTAACACTGTCAATTTCCCCGCGTGGGACAAATAAAGGTTTATTCTATTCTATTCATTTGCTTGTGAATGGGATCTTGAAAGAAAGCTATAAATAATTTCCAACAAATTTGCTACATTTGTGTTTTTTGCCTGAACGATAAAACTGCTAAAGGTAATTTGACATTATGTTCACTTCCGTCTTGTGAATGCAATGTTAAAATAATGCTTTGGCAGTAGTTCATCAAGACTCTAGGTAGAACTGGTTAGATTTCAGTGACACAAGGTCAAACATTTTTGGCTCCCATAAAAGCTTAGCTCATTTTAGCCAGAGGCAGCCCTTGATGAAACCTAATACGCCTTATTTAATATCAATGAGAAACTATCTGATATCAAAGTTATCAGTGTAATCTCTCTTTCTAGGAACAGTTTTACATGAGCAGTTAATGTGGTCAGTTTGGGATCTCTTCAAATCATCCTGAAGCCACCAGTTACTCGAGAAAGCAAGGGAAGTCGGCACCATCTGGGCCGTTCTCAAAGCCCTCTCAAGCATAACACACAGCACATGGTGCTCAGACACGTCGAGCAACTCAGCAAGTCTCTAACACCAATCCCTGCATATGTGACAGACACCCTCGTGAGATGATATCCCATAACAGAGTTCTCATCCTTTGCTGTAACTTTCCGAACACATGCCTAAGTTACAGTTAAGAAAAACTTTTTTGTATTTTTTGGCAAACTCCTTCAACTACCATAACTTTGCCCCCCTGAGGAGTGCCAGCGAAAAAGAAAGACCTAAAGTATCATTGGGCATGAACCAAAAAGGGGGAGCATCTGAGCAGGAGAATCTGAAGCTAAAAGGCAATGTAGCTCAGGTTATAAATAGGCGGTAACTACCAACTTTCACCTCAGAAGAAAGAAGAAGAAAAGAGGAGAAGAGGAGTGAGGAGCTCATTCGATTCGATTGGACTTTTAAGAGAGAGTGGAGGTTAAAAAAAAAAAAAAAACGTGTGCAGGAAATGAGGCAAAGTTTTTGTGTGAAGCAAGAAGAGTGAAGCTTTTCCACAGGGAAACATACAGCTGCTGTTTGAGGTTTTTCGCTGAAAGGAAAAAAATATCTGCCTGTGCCATTATAAAAAGTATCTTTTACAGAAGTCGGTAGCTGCTATGCATGCAGACACCAGAGCATTGGGCTGTGGAGCCTGTGCAAGAAACTGCTCTCCATGATGTGAAATCTGCTACAGGTTAACACTGCAGGTAGTTTCTGTTTCAGATTAATCATTTATTCCAAATTACACCTTCAAGCATTTTAATGATGCTTCAAATGCTGACTTTAAAGGCTATGATAGATGTGACTACCACCTTTAAAACAGTTTATTTCAAGGTTCTTTAAACGCATCAAAGATATGTGGTGAAATTTAAGTTGCTGTCCTTATGGAGACCCTTTTGGGGTCCCTGAAGGCTTATTTTAATGGTTTCACTTTTGGTAAGGAGATCCTTTGCCATCAATCTTGGCTAGAACTCCTCTGCTGCAGCCCCATTAGATTTTGAGGTCCCTGAAGGCTCAGTTTTAAGCCACCTTCTTTTTTTCATTTTTTAAATTGAACTTAGTCCTTAGCACTGCTAAAATATTTATTCTAGGCCATTTTAATATCCATGACAAAGAAATTTATAGTCTAAGCTCTGCTTTCACGATCTAAGAGATTCAGTTGGTTTTTCTCAGTTCATGAATTCACCAAATTGCTTTAACAACATTATCGACTTGTTATGGCATTCAGCTTTGATATTAACAATCTAAATGTCTGTCCAAAAAACCCTCTTTTATCTGATCATTTCTTATTAACTTTTAACACCTAAGATGATTTTACTTTTTGTAATGAAACAGTAAAGAATAGTATTCTGTTCAATGGTGTTGTAGTTAAATTTAAAGATGCCATTCTTGCTGCTTTAAATTGTGTTTCTTGCCAATTGAAAACCCATTTACTGATTATTGTCCCTTCCAGCTGGATCAACTTGTTTATAGCTATCAGACCTTCAATTTTCTGCACAGATCCTCCAGAAAGTAGTGGCTAATCAGCTTTGTGATTTTGTTCAAAACAAGAGCTTGTTTGAGAACTTTCAGTCAGGATTTAGAGCTCACCATAAAACAGAAGCTGCTCCAGTTAAAGTAACAAATAATTTACTTCCAACTTCAGATGGTGGACTTCTCTCTGTACTTGTCTCGTGACGTTTTGTAGTCATTTTTTTTTCTTTGAGAGAAAAAAATGACTCAAATCAGATATTGGGTTTGAATAGACAAATCTAACAATTCCATCTGGGGAAGAGCCCATTTAAAGTGTTTGGGAGAGTCAGAACCTTTCAAAAGCATGTCTGGCAGGCGATTGGACAATCATTACATCTGTCATATTAATTATTGGCCAATTAGATAATGTAACAAGAGGGCACTGTCGAAAGGACAGAATGGGAACCACTCTGTCAACTAAAATCTCAGCAAAACATGTTGAAAGTGGAGCAAAATATTCTTACAACAGAAAAGTTTGTATCATTATTTGTTTTTCATTTGATGAGTAAATGTGGTCCAAACCTGATAAAACTGCCACTGAAGCCGACAGCATCTCTGTACCAGCTGTCGTCTCACTCGTAGCACCCACCCCTACTGCTCTATAGGACGCTGACTGGGCCTTGCCGCTTTGGGCCACTCACAAATATTGCAGACTGGAGTGTGGCAAGATGGGTCTGCCTGATGACAGACATTCAATCAGGCACGTCTATCTGCACCACAAAGTTCATCAGAGAGAGCATTTGGGATACAGCATTAATAGGAACTTGGCTACCACTAGCACTGAAGCATAAGACAACAATGTTTTTAAAAGTTAAAGGAGCTATGAGGAGAATCTATTTCCGGCGACATAAAGACTCTGCTACCCATGAGCACGCGCGGCGACTGTCGTAAAGACATGACCCAAGCCAAAGCGTGCGTTTGTTGTGATGCTAATGAATGCAGTTCGGACCTTCCTCAGAAATCTGCATTGCTTTACAACTTATTTTTTCAACAACTTACAGGATGCAAAGCGACAAGGTAATGTATCTCTTTCTAGTTACGTAGCGGTAGTTTTTGATGTGTGACAACAAGCAATTTTTGGAAAACTTAGTATCGTAGTTTTGTAGCTGGCTATATATCACTAATTACAGCCCGGTGCTCTAAGACGTGTCTGAATAATGTAAATTTGCTCTAGTTTTAATTGTCTTGTTCCCGAAGTTGAGTATCCAGGCCAGTTCAGCCCTGTCCAACCCGACCAGAAAACTAAAGATTTGATGCTATAAAACTCATCTTAAAGTGTGTATTTTGATCAGGCATATATCTAAAAGTGAGACTTTTTTATAATTACTTAGAAACTCCTCATAGCATCTTTAATGTGTTGATCAATAGCAATTGGAATATTAAAAGAAAACTTTCTCTCCTATCTATCTGCATGGAAAAATGATCTACAGTCAGACATCACTGCAGAAGACCGGAAGAAGACATGCCTTCAAGCCCAAACTCAAACTGTAAGTACAAGATGTAAATTCTTACAGTATAAATGGTTGCTTAGGACGTACATCACACCCGTTAAACTGCACCACTTTAATCTCAATATTCCTGACTACTGCATCAAATGTACGTAAAAGCAGATAGTAGTTCTTAACTTATCCTCTAAGTTGATGGAAAGGATTGTCTCAGTTAAAGCTAAGATATGTTTGTTGCACATATACCATGAGGATATTCCATCAACTGTAAAGGAATGCAAATCAATAATTTTTTGTTCTACAAGCTAAACTTGCCTTAAAGTGGAAGAGGATTCAGAGACCTACTGCTGGCCAATGGATTACAGAGCTGTCATCTAATTTGCCATTGGAAAAACTGACTTGCATGGCAAGAAGAAAGGTTGGGGACTTTTACAAATGTGGTCTTCTTTCCTAACCTTCATGAGTAACCTAAATGTGCAAACACATAAAACTGGAAAAGGACTGTTGCAACCACCTTTATGACCTCAAAAGACTTATTATTAGTTCCATGGCTAGAGTATTTGTACTGTGAAGAAGAAATAGAGATGAAGAGTGTGACCGAATTATGGACTTATGAGCATTGGATTGGTGTGTCTGTATGCATTTTAACATTCTTTGAAAGTTATGTATGCCCAACATCCTATGCACATAATTTTCTTGTTAATAATTTAGTTTATTTTATTCACCACAGATCTTGGTTGAGGGTGGGTAAAAAGGTTCTTTGTAGTTTTGAGTGCTATTAGTGTTGCTGTTTACGAATGTATGTTTATTAAAATGGAAAATTAATAAACAAGTTGTGAAAAAATGGAAAATTAAAAATGTAAAGCCTCAGGAAATTTAAATGTGTACTTTCATATATCAGCTGCTCTACTCGTTTGGATTTGTCTTTTTTGCTTAGATGTAAAGTGTCATCCTCAGTAACTTCTGTATTTCCTTGTGAAGTCTTTTTTTGAAAAAGTCAGTGATCTCAATAAAGAAATAATCCATCTGCAATGGAGCGCGTCACGACTTACTTGTGTGTTCATAAGCAGATGAGTAAGAAAACTCAGGGGCTTCCTCTGAAATTGAAGATGCCAGACAGATGCATTTGTCAAAGCAATGATGTAGTCTGAGGGGGAGAGAGGATGGGGGTAAATGAGTGTGGATGGCACTAGCTCATTGGCAGCGCAGCCTGTCACAGCAGCACTACACAGCAGCTCCCCCGCCTGCTGACTTTTGTTTAGATAGAGAACAAAACCAGAGCGACACGGTGGAGGCCTCTCAACATGACACTTTTCACTTCAATTTATTACGCGTCACGAGGAGGTGCTTAAAGAAAAGTCATGATATCTGTTCAAGACGAGATGAGTGATGTGACAACAAGCCAGCTGTGGAAATAAAACACTCCAGACGAAGCAAGAAGCACACTAAGCATACAAAACAGAGAGACTTCTTTGAGATGCTTCATCTTTGTTAAATTTTGTCTTTGGTGTAGGTTATTTCTGACTGATTGACATGTTATTTTTTACTACCACGTCAGAAAGTTTTAAATTTGGTATACAAGCAACCTTATTGACTTTTATTATCGTCTATGAAAGTTTTAATTACTGTGGTGGTTCCTGAATAAATAGAAATTTAAGCATGTCTTTATATTTTTCTGACCTAATATGCTTATTATTTTATGTATCAGTGTAACAACTTGCACACTATTTAGCCTCCAATGATGCAACCCAGAGATGAAGGCAGACAACAGGCAACAATTATGATGAACAAGCTGGCATCATATTCGAAAGTCAACTAAACTTAGCTTTACCTTTTTTTAAATAAATAAAAATAGGGCAGAAATTCCACTCAAATGCTCTGTCCAACTTGAAGTTGGCCACCTGCCAAAAACAGCCTCTTTAACTTAATGGCTGTGGACTTGCAGCTGAAATGTCTTCTAATCTGGGTATACAACAGCGGCATTGAATGAACAGTATGGAATGAATAGCATTGGCAGCATCCCTAAGGTAGCTAGCTAAGTTTAAAAGTCTTTTGATGGAGATCAAGGTGTGCAAAGATTGCGTGACTCATACAATCACTAAACAGGGGCAGCATGTGGCCACATCTTGTTTCCTAAACTAAAAAAAAATAGAAGCTTGCTGTGCTAAAATGAAAGCAACAGTCTATTCTGCATAACAACACAACATAGCACGATGCCATGCAAACCATCACATTGAAATACACCACATCACATCACAACTCAATGTACTTTGTAAATCAATAGAGCTTAAAAGGCAACTCCGGTTTTTTGACAGGTGGACCTTATTTATAGGTGTGTGTATGCTCATATACTCACTCAGACAAACATCGTGCAGCTCGGAGTCCTTCAGAAGTTATTTACATCCAACCGATTTAGCTGCACTTAATGAGGGCCACGGCAAGGGAGCTTAAGCGTGGGACATAATCTCTGCAAATTCGCTCATTGCGGCTATATTTTTTCATCCATCCCCAGTGTTATCATAAAGTCAGCTCGTCTACCGTCTTCAGGTGGGTCAGCTGACCTGGTAAACAAACTTTTGATGACGTCATAGCCGCGCGACATAAAGGTACAGCTGATTTACTTTTTGTCGGCATTGCTGAGCAACATGGCAGAATATTTATCTGATGTTGAAGAGTCAGACTACAACTTCGAGTTTGACGGTTGTCCTTACTGGTTTGAGCCTAAGTACACGGACGAGGAGCTCCATGAAAGAAGAATGCAGAGGGAGAGACGGCAGTTCTCTTCAGGTTCTGACGCTGTGGTTCCTGGCCCTTCTTCTTTGGCTTCGTGCGAATAAAGTCCTCAGGAGCGAAGTGAGCACCGCAGACTCAGTGACTGTCCCACTTCAAATCCTCTATTTCTGTATTTGGATCAATTTTCAGTGCAACGAGCCACACTTTTAGTAATTGCGGATAGTCCAAAGGAAGCTTGTGGAAGCTAAACTTTGAAGAACTTGTCATTTTATTCGGACAAAGTGGGAATACGCACTGTCGGACCATGTCTGCAGCCGAGTGTGAAACAGCATGGATGAAATCAGCTGTACCTTTGTGTCGCGCAGCTATGATGTCATTGAAAGCTTGTTTACCAGGTCAGCTGACCCACCTGAAGACGGTAGACGAGCTGACTTTATGATAACACTGGCAATGGATGAAAAAATACAGCCGAAATGAGCGATTTTGCAGAGATTATGTCCCGCGCTTAAGCTCCCTTGCCGTGGCCCCCGCTAAGTGCGACTAAATTGGTTGGATCTAAATAACTTCTAAAGGACTACGAGCTGCACGATGTTTGTCTGAGTGAGTATATGAGCATGCACACACCTATAAATAAGGTCCAGGTGTCAAAAAACCGGAGTTGCCCTTTAATGCAACCGAATAAATTACATTGCAATACACTTCAACAAAACTCATAACATTAAAACCAACCAAATGCAATTCAACACAACCCTAGATGATAAAACACCAAACAAAGGGAAGAAATCATAACTTGACCCAATGCTACATTGTTTCACATGAAGCAATGCTACGCAATTCAAATCAAAAGTATAAATGTAACAGAATGCTTATGGCTAAACATTTACATTTAAAACTGACTGTGTCTTCTATGAGAGAATGAAATGTTGTTTTCCTTGGTCCACATCAATTTCTAACACAATATGTTGCCACCATGAAAGGAACAGGTCAATTTTGGTCAAGGAGATGTAGGTATCGGAAATATTATGTTTTTTAATATCAGCATAGTACTTCCAACTGCTTTGAGCTAAATAACATCGCTGCTCAAAACTGGTTGTGTATTTCTGGGTCAAGGGGAAACAACAGGCCAATGACAGGATGGCAGGAGACAGAATGTAGCTACATCACCAACTAGTGGCAGGTGGCTATAATATGCATTGTTAGTTAGTAAACCAAACCAATTTTCAGTGTGCTGCATTATTTCCCCAGGATGTCAATGGCACATCCAGCCTAGTCTGCCTGGCAGCTGTTTTGTTTTTGTTTTTTTGTCTTTTCTAGTTAGTTTGGTATGATTATTAAAGTCAGTCATATAAAAGTGGATTACGCAAAACCTTTTTAAAAAAGAAACCTCAATGGAAGACCAGCAATGGTTGCCAGAACGACTGCAAATAAAACATAACATTAAATATTTTATCGTACTTAGTTGATGATCAGTTAGGCATATCTATCAGTCACATATCTATTCATAGACTACTAGTTTAGAGTGGTCAAAGGCATTGTAAGGACAAATGTGTTTAAAAGTAGTGTCTTAAATGAAGCCAAGTATTGTAGAAGAAGGATCTTTTTCAAGTATGCAGTACTTCAAATGAAGGGCTGGATTGCAGTCATTCAGCAGACAATATTATCAAGCGCTGTTTCTTTACTGTAGCATCAACAATCAGAGTGAGAGCTCCATCAGAGGAGAAATGTGTGGTATGACCGGGTCAGAGGAGGAAACAAAAGGTGGAAACACAAACACACAGACTAGAGAGAAATAAGGAGGCAGAGATTGAAGAGCAGTGAGTAGGAGAAAGAGCGAACTCAATCTCTACTGTTGTTTTCTTTACTGAGGGGAAAGCCAACTGAGGACACTTCCTTTTGAGGATACATCCTGGAACAAATTCTTTTAATAAAAGTGTGAGAAAAATAAGCTGTAGGGAAGCAGTAATGATGTCTGGTTTACTACATTAAGCAGAAATGTGCTGCAGCGAGTCCTTCTGAGAACTCAAAGACCACAGATTCAACCATGACTCCAGAACACTTCTTCACATTTGATGTACCAGAATCACTAAAACTGCACAGGTTTTCTAAACTTGATTTAATACGTGACAATTCCTAATGGATTTTTTAATTAGAAGACAGCATACCCATTTCTGAAGAAGATTCCCAAATGAGCTTAAAAGGTGAATTCTAAGTTCACAGGGGCTTAAAATAAAGCAATTAACTAATTAGCACAGCTCATGGTTTTAAGAAGTTTAAAATGAGAGCAAATGATTTATTATTCCTCACGTAGCCCTGTCATTTTTACAAGAGCATTCCCTTACAGGGTAAGTACAACACTGAAATGGTCAGTGGTTTTAAAGCTGGTATAACAGCTGCTTTATTTTGTTCAAGGCCTAGCAATGATCAACAAAAGAAAAATACTGATAATGCACATTTTAATTAAAGATGGTGTAGCCTGCAATAGAGTTAACTGACCTTTCACACCAGCCCAAATCAACCAATTTTTTTTGAAAAAAGTGATCGCATTCACTGGCTTAAATTATTATATAGAGAGACTTCACACTGTCCTACTTAAGGCGCATGGCCTGAAAGGTTCAAATATTTCAACTTTGGCGACGGAGCACGGCAGCCTGCTCTGCATCCAAAGTGTCCCCAGAGTTCCCATCTGCAGTAACAGGGACGCCGCCCCCATGTCTCCAAAGATGATTAAGCCACCCAGAACACGTCCATCGCATCGCGTGAGATCTGGTCACGCGTGGTCGTAGCTGTACATTTACTCTGCAAGGAGACTGGTCGCATGTGTAAACAAACCTTCATTATACATTAGGGTTACATCTTTTTTACCTATTAGGACATTTGATAATTGCTTCAATTTTGCTGTGAAGTGGTTGCCACGTTTGTGTCCATAAGTAGCTTAAATCTGTATTAGCTAAAAACCAAATTCTTACTTTCAATTTAGTTAGATCAGTGTCTTCTAAGATCTTGAATGAAATTGAATGTTATCAGCACCTGAATCTAATGATTTTTAGTCAAAGAAAACAGAAAAAAAGATTAAGTTACATGTTTAGGTAAGGTAGAAACCAAAGATGGGTTAAGTTGTAATGGTATTATAGTAAAAGTTTTGAGCATTTAAGAACAGAGATAAACAAAACAAGCCCTTTTAGCTGATTAAAGAAGCATTATGCCATATATTACAGTATATTGGGTTACTCGTCAAAAATCTGGACAATCCTGATTTAAAGTTTAACATGATGGATCGTTCTCTCCCACAGCGGACATATATCTCTTCCCTCTGCTAACCACAGTGAAGAAGCTTAATTAACGTCTCATTTTCCAATTATGGTTTTACGCCAAAATAATTATTTTTTAGTGAAAGATTAATATTTTCAATTTCATATACTAACCAGTAAGGAAACAGGTCAAAGAAAGATATTTCAGGATCCCATCTTGAAGAAAAAAAACAGGAGGGAGCATACTGTGGACTAACGCTGTCATATTCTCCACTGTGACAGTAAGTTACATGTACAGTGATAACAAATAGACCTCTCTCCATCCTGAGAATTTCTTTGTTACTATCATCAGTGTTTTAATTGTTCCAACAAATAAACTGCCTCTAAACATTCACCTAAGAATAAAAATATAACATGAGTTAAATCAGCATACGTTCATGTTAGCTCATCATTGATCAAGGTTTTCATCATGAAAAAATGTCTTTTTCCTCACTCCCCAAACTGTACACCTTTCACAAAAGACTCAGGACTCTTGACCACCTGAAGCTGTACAACAAGCAAGCATGGGAAATAATTCCACCCACAAAGCTTCAACAATTAATGTCCCAAATGCCCACTGTGTTGTTAAATGGAGAAGTGGTGTAACACATAGGTAAACATGCCCTTGTCCCAGCTTTTTGGAACGTGTTGTGGGTATCATATTCAACATGAGTGAATTTCGAAAGCAAACACCAGAAATATAAGATTGTAAGTAAATATTTATATATCCTAGTTCATGCATTGTGCTGTATTGGTATCTCAGGTAAGATCACAATAAGTAGTCTGTTGTGTTTCCCTGATCATTAACAATTTCTGACTTTTTGGAAATCACTGAGTGAGGTGGAGGACTGCATATGACCCAAGGCCGCCAATTGCTCGTTCGAAAACAAACTTTAGATCAACCTAAAGTAGACCAAGGGTTGATGCTGGGGCAGATTCTAACAGTAACATAGTGCAGTCCTGTAGCACTGCACACCCCTATGTACTGTATGTATCTATGACTACAATAGTTAATACAAGCAAAACAATCAAGTTATAAAAAATCTCCTCTCACATGTTGAGTATCCACAAAGACATGAATTATTTGAACCAAAACTGTTTTTCTAACCAGTTAAATGTGCATTTCTGCTGTACATTGGGTACATGGACATTAGGAGTCCTTCTATTTTACCCCTTCACACTAGTCTTGTTTTGAAACACCAAATGTTAACGTTCAATTAAAATCAAAGACATTTAGATTAACATTAGTCTGAGATTTAGAGCATTTTGCCTGAGTAAAACTTAAATGAGTGTTTAAAAGGCAACTATATGCAAAACAAGACAGAAAGAAGGGTAAAAATAGATAAAGCAGAATAACAAAATGTTATGGAGGTGCTTTGTCAGATTTTTAGTTGAAGGAAAGCTCTGTTGTTCCCTTCAAATCTGGGACAAACTGCTCTGTTTGCTGGACACTTCATGTGGTTCCTGCTTCTTTCCGTAACAATCCCTCCCTTCTCTTCTTCTCCCTCACACTCAGCTCATTGATTCTATGCTGACAGCAGGGATTTATGCTCCCTACACTTGCATCTCCCTTACCTTGCTAAAAGTCTGGAAACAAACAAACTGCAAATATATGGATCTGGAAAATATGGATAACTGTACTCAAGACGAAGGATTCAAGGAGCAACCATGAGGGAATGTTTTATAGGGGGAGGGCAAAATGGACCTAAAGCCATGTTCAGTATTTTTGGATGAATGGTGATAAAAGCTTGAACTGGATTGTTTTTTCTTTCTGCAACAATTAAACAAATAGTTGTCACTAAAGACAAAGCAGACATATTTCCACCCTTTAAGACAGTCCATTGTCTTTTAGATGAAATGCTTGTGCAGCACTTTGGTCCAAATCATATTCATATCAGTGATCTGAGGAAGTTTTTAACTCATCATGAGCTCCGAGCAGCCTTCCTCAAAATGCTCCATTTAGGTGTGTGTCTCTTTAAATAAATATGAGGCCTTAAAGAGGCACAGTGTATTAAAGTGACTCAGTGTGATCAAACTATGAGTCTATATTGTCTGTTCAAACAAGTTTGGCATATTTCACATTTTTAGGTTGTTTGACATGTTAAAAAAAATCCTGGAAAATAGAGTTTTCATGATGTTTTTCATTTTCACTTCCCCTTTATCTTTGGTATGATTATTGTAAAAAAATAAATCCTGTGTGACATGAAAAAACAGAGGTTGTACACAGCAAATTGCCAGTGATGCCCAATATCAATTACATGACATTGGGGACGGCAGATAATTGCTTCAAAACATTAATATCTTTACAGATATGAACATTTTTGCTGATATTTACTGCAGATGTTCTAGCTTTATACATTATTAAGTTTAAATAACATTGATTTTTATCTTCATTATATGATACCTATATTCAAATAAAATCTCTGCAGTTCTAACAACAATAGGGATGCACTATATGACTGAAATAATGATGATATCAGCAAATTATTGCTAAATATTAGTATTGGAAAAAGGTAAAATTCTGTTAATAATATAACCTCACATATTTACATCAACTTTTTAGACCTTTTTGTTTAAATTTGAAAGCATAAAATCTAAAACCAGTGCCGACTTTCTGTATGTATCGCAATGAATCAATGTTTGTGAAAATACATACACTATATTACCAAAAGTATTTGCTCACCTGCTGTGACTCACATATGAACTTAAAGGATAAGTTCGGTTTCTACAGCTTTCACATTGTTTATAGAATGAAGAAGAACAATATACTCACCTAGAAGGCTTTCCTGATCCAGACAGTGCTTCAGGAGATATTTAGATCCAAAATCGAGTGGCGGACATCCGTATAATGGTAGCAGATGGGGCATACAGCCGAGCGGACCATATTTCATCATGGTCCGCTCGAGCTACTCC
Organism: Scarus forsteni; assembly: GCA_036419115.1. Lineage (NCBI taxonomy): Eukaryota > Metazoa > Chordata > Actinopteri > Labriformes > Labridae > Scarus > Scarus forsteni. The sequence goes on from JAZDUH010000136.1 coordinate 31,119,509, forward strand.
TCCACGACAGTCTGTGTCACTCCAGACATGTTGTGTGACTGTACTGACCTCTGAACTTAAGAAGAAGAGCGCATGCTCCGCACATGCGCAGTACGGCTCACTGTTTCAGGGGAAGACCGCCGGCTACACAACGACTTTCTTCTTCCAGTTTTGTGCAAAATGGATGAATATCTATCGGATGAAGATGTTGTGGAGGAGAACTTTGAATATGATGGGTGTCCTTACAGTTTCGAGCCAGAGTTTACAGATGAGGAGCTCATTGAAAGGAGGACGCGGAGGCAAAGAGAAGAACAGCTCTCCAGAGAGTACTGCGCATGCGCGGAGGCAAACATTCTTCTTTTCAGTTCAGAGGTCAGCACAGTCACAAAACATGAGATCCCAGACTGTCTTGGAGGAGTAGCGAGAGCCGACCACGATGAAATATTGGTGAAACTGATGAGTTTTTGGAGCGACTAGTGCAGTTTTAGGAGCGACGCTACACGGGCCCGTGTGCTACCATTATATGGATGTCCGCCACTCGATTTTGGATCTAAATATCTCCTGAAGCACTGTTTGGATCAGGAAAGCCTTCTAGGTGAGTATATTGTTCTTCTTCATTCTATAAACAATGTGAAAGCTGTAGACACCAAACTTATCCTTTAACTTCATATGTGAGTCACAGCAGGTAAGCAAATACTTTTGGTAATATAGTGTATCTATATATTGGTGGTGTCATCCAAAAGAACTATTTTCAGTCATTACACTTTGCTGGTATGAGTATGTTTTGAAATCTTGGCAAATAAAAAAATGCATATCCTTCATCCCCAATCATCAAGAAGTATGGAAGTTTATCATTAGCAACAGTCCGCAGAAGAGCTGCCTGCAAAAGTACAAATAATAAAAATACTCAATATAAGCTGCAATATCATCAATATCTCTGGATATTACAAATAATATAAATGCTCCTATACTAAAGGTAACATTTTGCCAAATATACAACTTAAGAGATTTTCAAACAAAAATGTCTTTCAAAATATGTCTGCGCAAACAGTGCATTTGAAGAAACAATCCCTAATGATCTAAGTGGGGAATTTGCCATCTTCTCCTTGTGGAGGCACTGTTGAACAAAGTGTCTGTTCAGCCCTGCTTCAGTGGAAGGAACATGCCGAGGGACGCATGTAAACATTAGAGCACAGTGCTGGAAAGCTGATGCCGCCTTCACATATTCAGTGTTGTAGACACACGTTCATGAGGATTTGTGCAAAGAGAATTAAAAGTTAGAGATCTTCAATTTGTTTTATTTTTCATAATAAAGATGGAACTTGGCTTTTGCCTGCAATTATTGATGTTCCAGAACACATTTAAAACCATAAATGACCTAAAATGATTCCCAAGAACAAGCATTTTTTCCATTGTAACAACAATTTGATTTTGCTGTACCTATAAATGCTCTGTTCATGAAATCAAATAATAGCATATATTTTCTTCCTTTAAAAAATAGCTAAACTTATTTCTCATAATCATTTTACTGATAGGACCTCTAACAATTAGCGATCACCTTATTAAGTCCTTGGCCCGACAAATCTACAAACAGTTTTTTCAACAAAGCACTTAGTAATAGCTGGATGAAGTAAATCTATGCATGACCTTATTCTTTAACAGATAAACACATTAATGCATATACTTTTTCAGCCGATTTTTTCAGCAAATACATCTCAAAAATTGACATGATGCAAAGCTATTTAGTATACTACATCCACGGGCATCACATAAACTCTTTGAAAGTTTTTCTAAAAGTATTTGTGCAGCATCCTGAGCCATGAGCATACATTAAACTGTCTGACTAATGAGCCGACCAGAAGCTTTAAACTTACAGTAAATGAATCACTGAAAGCATCAAAGCAGCACAGTTACTGGAGGTCACACTTTAATGATAGCTCATTTTAACTTTCCTGAGAGCATTCAATGAAAAACCAGCTTTGACAGCAACACAAACATCGTTTACATCAATACATGCAGGAACAAGGAATTTAACACACAAATATGACCAAACCTTGCATGAACACAATGTTTACCCGTTTAATTTTTAATCTAATATGCATCAAACCATTTCATTTGTTTATTCCCCCCCAACAGTCTGCTTCACTTTGCACAATATATTTGTGTCTTTTTGTGGACCAGTCTTCACCAAAGGGGAGCTCAGATGTTACAGAGCAAACAGGCACAAAAGAAGTCAAAGCAAAGACCCGAAATCCAGATAAGATTAAACAAATACACAGTCCTCCCTGTTGCCTGGATGATAAAAATTCTATATTGTGCACGGCTGGTGTTACATTCAGGTGTCAGCGTGGTACGGGGTTTTATTTATAGATACAGTGAAGCAGAGATTCTCCAGAGAAGCTCGAAGGAACAAGAGTGTAAACAACACCTTTACTTGGCAAATGATGGAAATGAAATACTGCAACATTCACATTCCTGTTCACAGTTATACCAAATATTAAAAGACCTTGTTTCTTTTCATATGACATATTAAATATGTTGCTTTCCTATATGTGTGATCTGCTCATGGTTTGGATATGACACACTTAGATTTCCATAACAGAATACACTTCACCAATAGTGTTTGAGGTAGATAGAGATGTCATAGTGTGGCCTTGCAAAATTACCATGGTATCTCAATAGCAAAACACAGAGGCAATAGAGCCGGAGGAAGATTTTTATGGTCTGACTGCAAACAACTTTCATGTACCTGTGATCATATTCAGAGTTATTGATTGAAATGGCCATCATTTATTAAGGATGCACAAAATAATCTGTGTGTTAAAAGTATGGGCATATATTGGCTTGAAAACTTGAACATCTGTATCGGCCGAGATTGAAATTCCTGCCATTTATCGCTATTAAAGGGACTGTGAGGAGTTTTTAAATAATTACAAAAAAGTCAAACTTTTAGATATATACCTGATCGAAATACACACTTTAAGATGAGTTTCATAGCATCAAAATAGGTTATCCATAAATGCTATTCCTTAGCCTTCCCATCGGGTCGGACAGGGCTGGACTGGCCTGGATACTCAACTGCCGGAACAAGACAATTAAAACTAGAGCAAATTTATATTATTCAGGCACGTCTTAGAGCACCGGGCTGTAAGTAGCGATACATAGCCGGCCACAACTACAATACTAAGTTTTCCAAAAATTGCTTGTTGTCACACATCAAAAACTACCGCTATGTAACTAGAAAGAGATACATTACCTCGTCGCTTTGCATCCTGTAAGTTGCTGAAAAAAGAAGTTGTAAAGCAATGCAGAGTTCTGAGGAAGGTCCGAGCTGCATTTTTATTAGCATCACAACATACACATGCTTTGGCTTGTGATGCGTTCCAGTTGTACTTGGAAGTCGGAATCTCCGAGTTCCGAGTAGGAAACTGCAACTGGAACACCCCCAAAGTCGGGATTTCCTACTGGGAACTCGGTGAAACCTCGCCACCCCCGAGTTGACAATCGAAGATTGATGCCCCCAGTGTGAACAGTTATTTAGCTCCTGTAATAATCAATTTATTTGCACTTCTGACTGGGGTGTGGCGCTCCAGATCAGCTGTATACACAGTATTGTTAGACTTATATTTACAAAAATGCTGCCATAGTGATAATCACAGTCTTCGTACAACAACGCAGGGCGTGCTAACAACAGCTAACAATAGCCTGGCAGATCAGCATGTTTTTTTCAGGTTCAACAGTAGTCGGAGATGATGTCACTCCCAGTTCCGACGTTACTGGAATGCAGCATACGACAGTAGTCTCGCGCGCTCATAGGTAGCAGAGTCTTAATGTTGCCAGAAACAGATTCTCCTTACAGTCCCTTTAAATATCCCATATCCCAGCTGTTATTTTGGCAAAACACAAACACAAATGTACCATATTGCTTCACTTCATTGTCACTGCTTGAGAACATTTAAAAATCCAGTGTTGTATTTTTGAGGAGTCATGTGGTGTGCCAAGAAAGATGGCTGTGTGTCAAACAAGCTATGACATATCCTGTAAATTTGTTAACGGGAACATATCTAGTCCACTTTTTCCAATATAAACTGTAACAGCATTAAAACAACCCTATCTTCATTTCAGAAAAAGTGTCTTCTCCATGCTAATGCCACAACAAAGATGACCGCCCACACCTGACATGTATCGCTCAGCTGTCCCGTATCTGCCTGAAGGTCATCACGAAAAAAACAAATTGGGGTCCTCTCTGTCATCAGGCTGGCTATCAATACGCCGTTTAGAGTCACATTGTTCAACACAACTGTGACTGTCTGTCATGTTGAAGGCACTAAAAGTCCCAATGTTGACCAGAGGAGCGAGGAAATATAGCCCGCAGTCAGAAAGTGACGTCACACCACCAGAACAGAAGGAAACCACCTTAGAAAACCTACTAACAGAAATCCAGGCAAAATGAAGCAAAGACCAGTATCTCCTATGCCAAAAATTAGCATAGTGGCTAACACATGCTAATGATAAACATGAGAGGCGTTTCAAGTTCTTGTGGAGCAGAGTGGAGGATCCTGGGAACAGGTGCTGCGGAATGATGTCAGGTTGGCTGTTTTTTGGGGGGCAGAAACGGGCAGCAAGACAAAGTGTGTCCAAAGTTTCTTGGCGGATGTGTTTGGCATCGAGCTGGATGAGGAGTTTGAAATTGAGATTGCACACTTGGGGTTAGCCCCCTGGCCAAATGAGGACAAACCCCTGAGGCTGGTGTTAATACACTTCCTACGCTCATCAGCTAGAGAGAAAGTGTTAGTAGCAACCAGGAAGAAGAGAGGAGTGAAATGGGAGTAAAGTTTCTTTCTTCCAGGATGTGTCCATTGAGCTGGCTGATAAATGAAGATCTTTTACAAAGGCCGGGGATATCACAGCATATACATGATCGTCTATCCAGCCGTGCTCCCTTTCAGAAAGGAAAAAACAAATTCTTCACGGACAATGCTGAACTGAAGGCTTCAAAAAAAGAGGATTGCCTTGAATGAACAGTATGCCGACTCCAAAGTGGATTTAATAAGTCAGATGTGACAGAGTGAGAGCTGGACACACCATGTTTGACTAACTCAAGGATCACAGCTGGCACAACACCTTGAACCAAAAGGTGCTTTTTCCTTCCTCTTTTTTAAATTTTATTCTGAACAAGTAGTCTTACCTCTTGTCTGCTTGGTAGATCTGTGTAGCAGGATTTTTTTTATTATTGTAATAATGAGGACTTTTGTAATTTGTTGTCTATGTTTTGGTTTGCGTCATTGTCAGCTATTTTACAAATGGAGCCCAGTGACTGTATTCACATTATTCTAAACTCACACTTCTAGCCATTCACACATGGATGCATGAAAAACAGGACATGAAAATGTAATATCATGGAACAATAATGGATGTAGTAACCTAAGTAAGAGTAAAAAAAAACTTCAATATATCCTAAAAAATAAAATGAGGCCACCTTCACGTATAAAATGAATAAAATGACAGACATTGCATATATACAGGACACCCATTTTAAGGGTTAATCAGCTTTATAAAAGGGGCTGGGTGGTGAAAGTTTATTATTCATCATTTAAAATAACATAACACGTCACATAACATAACAAATGGGGTAGTGATTCTCATCTGTAAAATCTAATTTTTTCACTTCTTGGGAAGATTAAGGATAAAGAAGGGAGGGCAACTTGTACTAAAGCAGTAATTAATGGGTAGAAATTGATACTTTGTTATGTATATACCTAACAAGGAAAATCCTGACTTTACTAATGAGCTAAACAAAAATCTTGGTAACAAAACTGGAGGTGTTATATTAGGAGGAGCCTTTAAACAAGTAATGGATCCAACCTTTAACAAAAACAAGACTCAGTCATGACCTGCTCTGCACACGATCATAGATGACCTCCTTGTAGAGGTGGGGTGGCTGGTGAATCCAGTTAACAAAGAATACACCACAAGTCACATTCAAGGATAGATTTTTTCCTTCTCTCTAAATCTGTCATAGAACAAATCAGGCCCAACAGCCCTCTCTGACTCTACGTCTGTTGAAACACAAATAAATATACGCTCTCAAACAGGCAGGAGGGGCAGTTGGTGATTGAATGTCAAATCATTTTAGAATCATATATATAAATAAAAGGCTAAAGACCTAGCCATACTTTTTTAATCAAATGTGGGATCAACACAAAAATTATGCTCAGGATGGGAGGCACCCAAAGCCTACACAAGAGGCTAAGTGGGGGCACATAAGCCGAAGAGAAAAAAGGACAGTTCGAGCCAAATTAAAAAGTTGGAGGCTAAAATAATTAAACTGGAGAAGGCCTGATCCAAACAATTCAAGGATGACTTGTACAACTAGTGCAACTTGGAATTTAACTTGAATAACATAATGAATCAGAACCAGAATGAAGTCAGAATATGCACTGTTTCAATTCAGAACAAACTTCATTGGAGGAGGTGATCAGTGTTGCGTGATTAGCTCAACAACTAAAACATTTATACTTTGTTTTGCTTAACAGTCCCTGCCGTACATTTAAAAACTGTGATTTTTGTGTTGTCTTTTAATACTTTTGATACTGTGAATCTTTAGTATCTAACTCTGAAACATGAAGCTAGAGTTAAAGACAAAACATGTGTTATATAAATAAAAAATCATTAAAAGTAGGTAATGCAGAAAAACATTATAAATTGAATAATAATGTCCATACAATTAAAATAATGTTATGTTCTATTCAAACAACTGACAAATAAATCCAGGGTGCAAAAATGTTGGATTAATTGATATGAGTTCTAGTTAAATTCATCATATCACAGCCAATATTATGCTTACCCTTACTAGGTGAATAAACAAAGTATTAAAGTATCCTCGGAGCAGAACCATCCATCCAGCCTTTTACAACATGTGGACAACAATCTGACCTTGTTCTTTTTTAGTTTATCAAAATGTCAATCATTTAAGCTTCTAAGCATTAATTTCACAGTTTAAAATCTGGAATTTCCCTGTAGACTGTGGTACAGAATTGTTCTCCCACACACTGATACTACGTTTCCAGCTACAATGCAATTTAGGCTGTCTCCATACCCTTCTTAAGGCTGAGAAGGGTGTGAAATCTTTGCTTTATCCTGTAATAATACAATTCTCTGACCTTTTTCTTTATTGTGTTGCGACATACTTCAAAGCCCGTGGTCCATTCCAGGAGTCCATCACCTTTCACCCATATCTCCTCTGAACTACTGAGGATGCTTCACAATGGCTGCACCAAGCAGAAGGGGGTCCCAAATCACAGGGCTGTAGGTCATTCCTTCACTTTGAAGAAATCACACAGTGATTTTAACCCAGTGATGAGAGAAGCTTATATTGAGAGCTGCAGTAACTATCTTATCAGAGTAATGGCTCCCTGATCAACGAATGTCAGCATGCATAAGTAAAAAAATCTGTTCTTCTGCAGTTCAATAGGCACTTCAATCTATGGTGTTGCTGGGAACCCACCATATATTGACTTGTGCCCATGAGTTAGGAGTGTGGTTTCCATTAGGGAAATCACTCAGGCTGAGAATGAAGCTCTCCCTGCGGCAATATAGACTACAAAGGCCCAATTATTATAACCTCTTCTTTCACTGAGCTTTCCCGAAGCTCATCAGAGGAAAGCCAGAGTCTGCATTCATGTATTTAATACTATAACAGGTTTGGATTATGACACTTGCACCTGTTGAGTTGTTTGTCTCAGGTTAATGCAGCTCCAGCAATGGTCACTGTTCTGTTTTGTGAATTTGCAAGAGGGGTAATAGATGTAACAGCTGTTCGCCGGGGTAAAAAGCTCTTCTCAGTTTTAAATGTGTTTTCTTCAGCATCATTACCTGCATTAAGAGTGTTTCTGGATGTTTTTTTTCCTCCAAATAAAAAACATGAACTGTTGATGAATAAAAATATTTTCTTCTCAATAACCTCTTGCTACTCTTGTCAAGTTTGCAGAAATTAAAATATATTTCAGAGGCCAAAGTCATCAAAATTGTACCAAACCAATAAATGTGGCCACATTACTAAGGTGCATAGCAAGCTGTTGGCTAACTTCTGCATCCCTCAGCGAAAGGGAAGTACAAACTTCTTTTCCAATGAAGTTGAGATGAGGTTGAGATCAGAATACAATTAATTGATTATCCCTGCTGTCCTATGTCTAATTTAATACACAAAAAGACAATATTTGTAATGTTACTTAAATGTGCAGTGTGTAGAATGTGGCATTTTATACATCCAGCGCATTTTGCCAAACAGAAACGGTGAATATAGGAGATATATGTTTCTATTTGTATGTAAAGTCAGTCAAAAAAGGAGTACAATCATCCCCATAAAACGTTAGTTTTATATGTATTTAGTTAGAAAATTCTTCATAAAAAAAATTACATTACCGCGGGCCGCTGTTTCGTGTAGGCTGGCATATTGATCCGCCGTGTTGTCTACGGGTGGTTTTAAGGGACAAAAAGAACGAAACGCGAATCTGTCTGCCGGTTCTGAAATCTACCTGGATTGCAGGCGAAGAAGAGGAGAGGATGGCGGTGGATGCATAGAAAGTTGTGCTGTGTTCAGGATCCTTTTTGGTCTTCGCAGGATTCCGTTGCTCGGTGACGTGACGTTTTGGCTACAGTTAGGTTTATTCTAGAATCTGAACGCTAGATGTCGCTAAAATGCTAAGTTCTATACACTGCACCTTTAAATATTAAAAAATCTAATGCTAAAACTGTCTTTTTTGGTTGTTTTTGTGAATATTTATTCACACATTCTGAATCTGATGCCTGCTAAACTGGGGGGCAAAATGAGACTGGGAAAGTTGGGGAATGCTCAGAAAAATGCCTGTTTGAAACAAGTCACTAGTGAACAGCTTGTGAACAGGTGATCGTCATGATTGGGTATTGAAAAGGCATCCCTGAAAAGGCTTGGTTCAGTTGTTCACAAGCAAGGATGAGGCTAGGTTCACCAATTTGTGACCATGAGTTGAGAATCCAACAGTTTAAAAACGTTTCAGACAGGACAATGCTAAGACATTCTGCACGTGTTAAAAAACACAGTAGCAGTAGTTGTAGGAGATTCTCATTGTGGACAAGTGCTGATAAATCTACAGCAACTGTGTGATGCCATAGTGTCAGTATGAACCACAGTCTTTCGGAATATTTTCAGCCCACTGGTGAACCTGTACCCTATAAAGAATTAGGGCAGTTCTGAGAGCAAAATTTGGTCTAACCTGTACTGACAAGGTGTACCAAATAAAGTGGCCAATTACTGTTTATAATTTCCTGCATTCATATTTTAAGTTAGGACATCCATCATCTATGGCAGCCAAAATTATAAAATCCATCCATCCATTTTCTATTCTACTGATTCCATTCAGGGTTGCAGCAGGGCTGGAGCAAGAGACAGGGTGCACCTTGAACCGGTCACCAGCTAATCCCAGGGCCACATAGAAAGACAGACAACCCATCATGCTGACATTTACACCTAAGTCAGCAATTTGAAGTCAGCGATAGTCCTAATCAACATGTTTTTGGTATGTTTGAGGAAGATGTAGTGCCCAGAAGGAACCCAACCATGCACAGGGAGAACATGCAAACACCACACAGAAAGGCTCCAGTCCAGGGATCGAACCGGTGACCATTTTGCTGTGAGGCAAGTGCACTATAGTAATAATGACAATAACTAATCTAAAGCTCATTATGACATAAATAACTTTCTTTAAAGGTGCTATGAGGAGAATCTATTACCGGCGACATTAGGACTCTGCTACCCATGAGTATGTGCGGCGACTGTCGTAATGCTGCGTTCCAGTAAACTCGGAACTGGGAGTGACATCATCTCCGACTTATCGGCGTCCCAGTTGAAGTCGGAAAAAAACATTCCAATCTACCAGGCTATTGTTAGCTGTTGTTAGCTCGGGACTGGCGAGGTTTCATCGAGTTCTCAGTAGGAAATTCAGACTTCGGGGGACCTTCCAGTTGTACTTTCCTACTTGGAACCCGGAAATTCCTACTTCTGACTACAACTGGTACGAACCAAAAGTCCCAAGCCAAAGTGTGTGCTTGTCGTGATGCTAATAAATGCAGCTCAGACCTTCCTCAGAACTCTGCATTGCTTCACAACTTCTTTTTTCAACAACTTACAGGATGCAAAGCAACGAGGTAAAGTATCTCTTTCCAGTTACGTAGCGGTAGTTTTTGATGTGTGACAACAAGCAATTTTTTTGAAAACTTAGCATCGTAGTTTTGTAGCCGGCTATATATCGCTACTTATAGCCCGGTGCTCTAAGACGTGTCCGAATAATATCAATTTGCTCTAGTTTTAATTGTCTTGTTCCCGAAGTTGAGTATCCAGGCCAGTCCAGCCCTGTCTGACCCGACCGGAAGGCTAAGGAATAACATTTATAGATAAACTATTTTGATGCTATAAAACTCATCTTAAAGTGTGCATTTTGATCAGGCATATATCTAAAAGTGAGACTTTCTTGCAATTACTTAGAAACTCCTCACAGTCCCTTTAAAGATACCATAATAGAATTTTCTCTGCTCTTCACCTCTACTTATTGGGCATTTTTGTCAGAAAGAGGCTTCAGAGGATGTTGGGTGGCAGGCACAATAAAAAAGGAGTTTTCTGACACAAAGAGAGTTTTCAGTCCTGACTAGATATAAAGACATTGCTGGTTCTGGAAACATAAACAAGATCAGGCCATATCAATCTCTAAAAGAAAAGGTGATGTTACAAAGTGGCAAACATGTCCCCGGCCTAGCTTTTTTGGAACAGGTTTCAGGCATCAAACTCAAAATCAGTAAATATCTATTAATATCTAGTCTTTGTAGTTGTTCAGTCAAATATCATCCAAAAAATATTTGTAAATCAATGTATTCTGCTTTTATTTATATTTTACACAATGCCCCACTTCAGTGGAGTTGTGGTTTATGTATTGATATCTGCAGATTACGTAGCAGCCACAATGATATGTTTATTTTTAATCAATGCTTAAAGTCAGCAGAGATTGAGGAGCAGCTGGATTTCAGGATGGGCAGCATCTGCCTCTGCTCACTGTTTACTTTGCATGAGCAAACAAAACAGTTATATAATAAACATTGATTCACGTGTGTCTGAAAGATTCATGACTTGAAATGTGCGTACAACACTTAATGAATAGTGTTTGCTACGTGATTTGAAGCTACATTTGTCACCATAAGGCTGATCACACTCCTCTACTTCTCCCTCATTCTCTATCCTGTCACACACCTCTGTTTCACACACACCTGTCCTTATACACACGAGTTTCACTTTCGCATCCTTATTTTTACCCCTGTTATTTTGTTTGATAGAGATGCCCACACAGTTTCCATGGCAACACTTAAAAAAAACGGATGTCTATGACTGGGTGTTGTCAGATGGAGACCAAGACAGAGGAAATGGAAGAAAAGGAGCAGAACACAGAAAACTACTTTTAAAAAAACTCAGGTAGCGGAATATTCTTGAATATTAACAAAATTGAGCTATGAGGAGAAGTTCTGTTGGAAACCATTTTACCACAGCTGGATGATATTTCGCTTCATTTCACTGACCTTCTCTTTCACAGTATTTGGTGTGCGTGCACAGTGGGAAATAAAATGGTGTTCACGATCACTTGCATGCTGCTGCTTGCAGGGTCATCAAACAAAGCGACTGAGCATTGTCGCATGTAAAGGTTTGTACCCTTAACCTTTCATGTCCTTCTCCGAGAGCATGAGCGTGTGTGAGTACAAGCAAGGGATCAACCGTGTCTTTGCGTGCAGGTCCACCTGTTGAGCGCAGGACAGAGCGGCATTAAAAGATTGCATCTGACCCCACTGAGTAATAACTTCTCAGGGGCTGAGGCTGTGTCAGGGAGGATAGCTTTATCTTTGCCTGACAGTCTTTCTTCAATCCCTCTCACTGTTTCTTTCTCCCACTCCCTCCTTTTGCTCCTCTTTAAGTTGTTGTAGTTATTTTCATATATCATTGCTGATGGGAACCTATTATCCCCAGTTTTCATGATTTTCTATTTTTCATTAAGCAGTGCTATTGGTCACATTTGATGTTGATTAGTGGGTTTTACATACTTGTCACTTTATTAAAGAACAAAAATGTGATTTCTAATGATTGCATACAATGGGAATTCACAGTAGAGCTTTTTTCTCCATCTCCTGAAAAGTAATCATTTTGGAGATAGGAGGTTTGAGCCCAACAGCAGCAACATACACCTAAAATAAGTTTGGAAACGTTAATTCTGTCACTAATTTCTCCCCTTTTGGTTTTGCATTTTTGTCATTGGAAACCTTGATCAGTCATTTCTGTATCAGGATACAACATTTAAGGATTGTGCATTCATGGAATGAGAGACACGGCTAAACCTGTGTCACATGGCTTCAGCTGACAGTTTTCCAGCCCCTGCAATAATATCCTTGACAGAATAATATTGTTTTAAAGCAGTGTCACCTGAGGGACTGGAGGTCACAGGCATTCAGTATTGGCTCTCAACCTGGCTGCTTAAGTACAGAGATGTCTCTGAATTTTCTAAATATTTACCTCCGCCAAGAAGTTTGTTATTGCTGGCATCTGTTTGTTTTTTGTTTTTTTGTTTCTTTGTTTCTCTGTTAGCAACTTAACTCAAAAAGTTATGGATGGATTTCAAGGAAGGAACAAATTATCCAATTTTTTGATTAATCTGCGTATCATCCATACAAAGACGGCGTTTTGGGGGTCTGTTAACAATCATTTTTGAAACCAGGTTCCAGAGTGGAAAGATTTTGAAATGCTGTATACGCAGCTCAGTGATGACTGGCTCTCCGCAAGTTTTCAGATACGCTTACGTCATAGTTTCATATCTTCATTGACACGCATGCCCGCCTTAGCGACAATGGCGTCGTCAAAAGCTTATGTGCTGATGAAGCTAGTGACCCTACTATCCCTGTTGCAGCAAAATCTCCTTCTTCTCATTCCCCACGAGTTGAACAAACAATTATTGAGGACACATTACGGCACTTTATGATCACTTTATCTCAATCCCTGTTTACAACTTTTGCGCATGCCCACGGTTTTTTCGTCTGTTTCCGCTTGTTTCCATCATATCGTTACAGCGGCCCTAGAGGTCTGGCATGTGTATTACAGCGTTTTGATGCGTATCGAGTGCATTCATATAGAAGCACACATTTTCTGAGACGCCTTGGTCTTTATGACGATCGTTTTAGAAACTGTTAGGCGTTTTGTCTTCGTGTGAATCGGGCCTTAGTCTTAATGGTTTATAACTTGTATTAGGTACTCTTGTTTTTCCAATAATTTTCTACATCCCAAATCACTTTAATTTATTAAAATAAAAGTATGGCCCTAATCCAAAGAGGGATGTATGAGAGTACACACACATACAGTCACAGAGAGAAAGAAAGAAAGGGTGTTTGTAACCCTTACTGCATCATTAGGAAAAAAATAGATGGAACTGGGATCAAATTAGAGAAAAGCACATGAGAACATTCCTCAGTACAGCAAGGTGTGCTGCATAATGGCATTTGTTCATAATTATCTGTTATGAAGCTCAGAGGTATGACAAATGAACTCCATGAAGGTAAAAACAGTGTTGTGGTGAATGAGAGCCCTGAAATAGGAGGAAGAAAAGCTTCTGTTTCACTCAAGGGGAACATCCGACCTCACTGTGACTTGGTGGGGCTTTCTGCTACCAATGTGACGAGGATTTCTTGGGAAAAGACTTCCAGCAGTGACACACACACACACACACACACACACAGGTACACATATGCACACACTTGTTGGGCAGTCACAGTGAGGATAATAGGAACCATTTTGTCCTGTTGCGAAGGCCTCAGCTGTGATCCCCCCCACTGTTTAACACACACGTAAGCTGCAGGCGCATCTGCAGACACACAAGGACAACGACTCTCTGGATAACAACTACTCATTCAACAAAACCTTGAATACTGGGAGGTTAGGAGGACTCAAACACAGTTAAACTCTACTGCACAGGTGCACTGCCTTAACTATTACTGCATTAAATATACACAGCTGTCATCAGCAAGGTTTTCCTTCTAGGTGTTAGTTTATATAAAATTTATTCTGGAATCATTTGGCTGTGTCTTTCTCTGTGGTCTTGTTGTCAAACATTTTAGAGTGGGATTGTGGCTGAGTCTGCAATAAAACATTTGTTTCAATCAGTGTTTGTTTTTGACAACTAACTGTTTTTGTCAACAACCTCTTTCCCTGTGACTAAAACTAGACTATAAGTAAAAAAAAAACGAGTGTACATTGACAAAAACTAAAGTCAAATTAACTGAAATTTCCATCAACAAATAAAAATTAGATGTTTGACAGAGAAATCCAATCAGGCCTAATTTCATTATGTACAAAGTTAAGATAAGTTAAGAATCACAGCGACTTTGGTTGAGTGGAAAGGTTGAATGAGATAAGAGGGACATCCAATCAGAACTGCCTCAGCTTCACGGTGACGGGATCCAAGTGTAAAACATGACTTCAGGAATTCAAGGAAACATGAAAAAAAGCCTTACACTTTATAATTCATATTTTAGTCGACAAAATTTACATAAGATTTCATCAACTAAGATGTTGTAAAATAAACAACTAAAACTAGACCAAAATTAAAACAATTTAGAAGACTCAATTATGACTAAATCTAAAAGATATTTAAGGCAAAAGAATCAAACTAAATTAAAAAGTGCTGTCAAAATTAACATTGGCTTAAATGCAATTTAAAAAGGAAATAGACATTTCAAGTGCAAATGACAGATCACATCTGCCATGTTCAAAATTTAGTAATTTGTTTTGCCGATTTTGGTGTGTAGGTTTGAAGAATCATCGTACTGTTAGGCATTGACCTCCAGTTGAGAATAGGGCTGGGTTTAAAAATCAACTAAATCAATTTTAATCAATTTCCCTTTCAATGGTTCATAATAGATCCATAAAATCCAAAGATCGATCTTTTAACTTGGGTTGTTTTTTCTTCATTGGACGTGCAGAGAAGCAGCCTGTGGTATCGACCCTGCTAGTCTCTAGTTATCAGCGTTTAGCGCTGCTTTCCACTGAACAAGATCCCATGAGGTGTTACTGCAAGCAGTCAAAACAAACATGGCGAAAGCAAGTAGCACTATAGGGGCACCACTGGCAAGTTTAAGAGTTCAAGTTTGGACGTATTTCGGATTTAACAAAAATGAAGGAAAGACGGGTTGTACAAAAACAAATATGCATCAATGTATAACATTAGTATATGATTAATGTAACTGCTTTGGGTTCAGTGCTTAATATAAAAACTATTTTTAATAATGTACAAGGTCAAAAGGTCAATTTTTATATTTACTGCGTTATTTTAACTGAGATATCCCAGACTGAATAAATATCGAATTGAATTGTGAATCGAATCGATTTGACACCTTGTAATATCGAATCAAATCAATCCAGAAAATCTGAATCGATACCCAGTCCTAGTTAAGAACAAACAACAATTCCTGTGAAGCTGGTTGTTCACATGAATAAAAAGCAATACTTACAATACAGGATAGTAGTCATTGAAGCCTTTAAGGTGGAATTTTTTCCCTTTCTTGCTTGATGTTTTTGAGCTTAATTGGGATGTGTTGCGGACATCAAGTTCAAAATGAGTGACTATTTAAAAAAAAAAACACAACAATGTTTCAGTTTGAACATTAAACATTTTGTATTCGCAGTATATTCAACAGAAGATGGGTATAAAAATGACTTGCAAATCATATTCTTTTTTTTATTTACAATTCACACAGCATCCCAAATAAAATGGAATTGTGATTTGCATATTGAACATACTCACTCATAGCTCATGCTGGATCATCCCTTGACCAAACAAGAGGTTATGTCTATGAGGGTACAGAAGAAGAAATTCTTCAGAATGAGATTCAGTGGGTAGAGTTAATGTGCATGGATGGAAGAACACATAGCCAGATGTGCGTCACAGAATACTGCCAAACTCAGATGTAACTGGAGAGAAAAATAAAGAGCTCCAGAATATTTCACCCAATACATACATTTTTCTCAACATATATGGCTTGTTTTTAAGTGTAACTCACACAAATACAAGTATTAAATGTGTACCTGTCAACAGCAGTGTACCTTACTGGTAGTCTCAGCCTGATCTTCTTAAAGGTGCAGCACTGCAGGGGCGCTAATAGCCACCTCACTGACTGAGTACCTCATACAAGCCTACTTCAAAATACTGACTAGTTCTCAAACAGCATGTAAGCATAGTGACTTTCTTTGCCACGGGATGCTGCATTTGTCATCCAAAATTTTAAGAGTAAATGCAATTTGTAAGCACAACAGACTGAAGTACTGAACAGCAGGGAAGATTTTTGGCCCATGGTGATGCATGGCTGGTACTCAGAGCACTACAATGTCCTGCTGCGCCTGGATAAATAACAGTTTATGTTTCCAAGCTCATCATCCCGCATCACTTGATATGTTCAGGTGCAGAGGTCACTCCTCCTGCTACCATCAGCCAATACCACATCAGCAATATCAAACAGGCAGTTGCTTGGCCAGCCTTACGTTTATTTATTATCTGAGTCTTATCATCCATGAAAAGTGCTGAAAATGTTGGGATCTGGGAGTCCCTCCATTGAAGTGAACACACTCATCCATCAACGACCCACTTTTACAACCTTCTCCCTAATGCCACTGCTGTTTTTCTCAACCTGCCATTGGATCCTCATAATGGGTGAGAACAATGACACTGGGGAGGACACAGCGTTGTGTCAGGTGATGGATGGGAGATACTGGGGATCCCACATTGTACAGTGTGTGGATGCTTGGGTGTTTTTATGGGCAGTTTGAGGTACTGGTGTGGACATCAAGCACTAACAGAACAGTGTTGACATCTTGAAAACAGGTTAACCTTGTTTCATGACCCTTAATTCCTGTTTAAAATGTTGTTCTTTCAGATTCTGGAGGCTTGTTACTGTCAAATTATCTTAATGAGACAGAGGATGGACAAGTTGTGGCAGAGATAACATGTTAAGTACTGAGGTCTGGTTTGGGGATTTAAAGGATAACTTCGGTTCCTGCAGCTTTTACATTGTTTATAGAATGAAGAACAACAATATACTCACCCAGAAGGCTTTCCTGATGCAAACGGTGCTTCGGGAGATATTTAGATCCAAAATCGAGCAGCGGACACCGATATAAAGGTAGCCTGTAGGGCATAGATCGCCGCTCCTAAAAACTGCATTAATCGTCCAAAAACTCCTGTTTTTCACCAATATTCCATCATGATTCGCGCCGAATGGACGGCCATTGTAGCCTGTGTCTCTCCTCACAGCGCTGTGTGGCTGTACTAACCTCTGAACAGACGAGTCTGTTTGCATGCCCTTCAGCGCAGAGTACTCTCTGGAGGCGTTGCGATCGCTTCTTATCTGTATATCTGTATACTGTGGCTCCAAACTGTAAGGGCGTCCATCATATTCAAAGTCCTCCTCCACAACATCTTCATCCCATAGATATTCGTCCATTTTGCACAAAACTGGAAGAAGAAAGTCGATTGTAGCTGCCCTGAAACAATGAGCACTTTCATGCGCGAAGAGCATGTAAACAAACTCGTTGGTTCAGCCACACAGCGCTGTGTGGAGAGACAGGCTGCAATGGCCGTCCATTCGGCGCGAATCATGATGGAATATTGGTGAAAAACATGACTTTTTGGACGATTAATGCAGTTTTTAGGAGCGGCGATCTATGCCCTACGGGCTACCATTATATTGGTGTCCGCTGCTCGATTTTGGATCTAAATATCTCCCGAAGCACCGTTTGCATCAGGAAAGCCTTCTGGGTGAGTATATTGTTGTTCTTCATTCTATAAACAATGTAAAAGCTGCAGGAACCGAAGTTATCCTTTAACAGTACAATTTTACATTTGTCTAATTTTTTTTCATTTTTTTTTAGGACAAAGCTCTCAAAGTATCAAGTATAATAGACCCAGACAACACTGTGGAATCTGAGAGTCAAGCAAGGCAGGGGTCCTCAGCCAACAGGCTGTAGACCAGTACAGGTCAGACAGAGCAGACAGAGCAGAGAAATAAATGATTGTTTTTCCCTTTTTGACCAACAGAGTCTGTTGTGTGTTTTTATTTTGAAAAACAACCAGAATCTCTCCCATTCATCATCTTGGCTGTCAAGACTTGACACATAGTCTCTATAATTTCACATCAGCGATATCAAAAAAGAAGTAAGGTTTAAAGTTGTCAAGCTGTCAAACTGCAACTAGGGCGTTGCAAAGTTTCTACTATAAAGTAAGATCTGAAATAAATTTGCTGTTAAGCTTCGCATTTGCATCCATTTCCAGTTTTGGCATATGCATATTTGTGAGGGTAGCTTCCAGTGCTTGAGCTCGATACAACCAATGGATGTGCAGGGAGTAAATTCAAGGGATGGAACTGACAAAATGTCTATTAAAATCATTTTAAATGTATTCATTTCCAAAACGTATCAAGCAAAACAGTCATTTGCATTTAAATCTATGGTGTGGATTTATTTTCAACTTTGAAATGGACATAAGAGTGAGCCAACATCAGCTGTCCTTAACCACTGCTGATTAACCAGCCAATACAGCATCCCGTGTTACTGCTGTTCAGTTTTAGTGGTCCAGGAATTTTGCATTTTTCTGTATCATTTTGATATTAAGTACGTTTTCACCGTTTCACGGCATTCTGTAGCATTGTTTATGAGTTTAAATCTTGTGCGTATATAATAGTACTGATTCAGCCAATCACAGTGTCGTTTTTTTTTCTTGGTCGCTGATTGGCTGTTGTGTATCATGTGGGAGGAGAGATGCTTGCTTTGTTCTTTCCCAGTTCCACTTCTCTCTCTACAGTAAAAGTTCTAAAAACATAAGGTACATTTACATAGGGTAAATAGGGTTTACATTTACAAATTTCATTCTGTTCATAGTAAATTTATTCTATTTATTACTTTAGATATTATTAGGCTATGATATTTTTTATACTGTAGCTTAGTTTCTTAACTCTTGTTTATAATTAGGCCTGTCACGAAAACAAATTTTGCTGGACGATAATTTTCCAAAAAACTAAAGCCGATAAAAATATTATTGTCAATATTGTTTTAAACATACTTTTTTCATTAATGTAATGATAATATATGTCATAATAAAGTGAGTACATCATATCAAACCAATAAACTTTAATTTCTTAAGAGTATTTAACTGTAATTGGAAGGTCAAGAGCTTTTTATTAAAATAAATTAAACAAGATAACAAATTTAACAAAAAAACAAGAAAAAAACTCAATGAAAATGAAATGGACTCTCTTTTGGGAAAAAAATGCATGTAAACAAAAAACATTGTGCTAATCAAAAACAATAAACTAAGACCTTGTCTCTGTAAAGACAAAATCTCCCCAACAAAGATTGAATCAATGACAAATGCTCACTCCACTATAAATCTGCTAAATCCGCTATAGAACCAACGCATCAAGGTGTTGAGAAAGTTGCACAGAGTGACCCATCTTCTCATCCAGCCTTTTTGGTAGATACAGAGGGGGAAAACAAACATGTATGCACGTGTCAACTTATCAAGGCCGGCAAACTTACCGAGGACGTTTCTATGTATCGAGCTGTTAATTGGTTATTAATTATTGTGACAATCCTTTTTATAATACTGCCTGTATGCACCGTGGGTCTGAGAGGACTAAAATTTCATCTGTGCTGTATGTCAAACATGTATTGCATATTTGACAATAAAGTTGACTTTGACTTTTTGACTAGGGTTGTGTAATAGGATTTTCACTTAGTGCTGGTGGGTCTGGAACCTAACCCCCATGATGGGAGGGACAACTGTACTTGATATGCTTGTTAAAGCTACCTCCTAGTTCTAAACAAAGAAAATAGCTATTACATCTATTACCATCTATTATCTACATCTATTACAAACCTTTTCATGGTGTGGAAAGCAAAGCTTTTGTAACAAGCTGGTTGGAGCCCAGATACGTGTCGTCCTTAAATAAAACTTCACCAACAGCGGCAATAAAGCTCTACTGAGCAGTAAGGCTAAAAGTTGAAGAAAGACTGAGCACAGTAGAGCAGGTTGCATGAACTGGCCAAGTGTGGACACCAGTCTGTAAGTTTTACTCCTGTTTTTAATAAAACTAAAGTGACCAGAACATATGAGATATGTTTTCATTAAATGTTATATAATGCAGACACATTTCATTTCTTCTGGATGTATACTCAGAAAGTAAAAAGTTTAAAAAAAAGCAGTATATCACAATGTTAAGCACCACAATATTTTTCTAATCTTATGCTATGAATCACTTTAAAATTGAAAGGGTACTGAAGTTTTGTGATAATATCTTATAGTGGGGCCACTGGCATTCATACCCCTTACATACAAATGCAGCCCTGCTGTTCATCAGAGTCAGTTGATGTTTGATCTTTACTCATGGTAAATGAAATCCATTTTGAAAGTGGGATAGTAAGACACTTCTAAAGGTTTGGTAATGAACCTGTAATTCTGTGCAAGTGGCACAATGTGAGACGACATTCAACCAGAGCCTTAATATTTATTCTTGAAGCAGCAGCTGCTACCACAGTGGGGGGGATTCACAGGGCTCACAGGGCTGCTTTTACATCTCAGCGAGGGTAGCACCACAAATTTCAGCTCAAGTGAACGTATTCAGTCAGATTAACTTCAAGCAATAGAAACAGATTTTATCACTTTAATCAAGGAGACAAACAAGACTGTGTTGCCTTACTCTAAATCTATAAAAATAAAACGATACACATCTATTACAGTTGCAAATATCTGTGATGCAAACGTGATTTAGTGTTTCTTCATGTGAATGGCTGCAGTCAACATCAGACATGTTTTTGTGCTTAGTCCATCATCATGAAGGTGTAAACACTGGTGAAGCCTTTGTGCTTCATCAGAATAAGTTATAATGCAGTATTTTGATTCAATAAAGTTTTGTATCAAAAGTATTTTAGATTTTCAATAATCTGGGGCAAAACATACCTTTTGCTGCGTGAATGATTTTTCTATGAAACCTGAATTAACATGAGCAACATTTTAACAGGGGGCAGTGCAGGTAGGATGGGCTCCTTCTTCTATTGGAGATATGTGCTCAGAAAAATATAGTATAATAAGCTTCATCTCCTGCCTTCAGCTTTTGAGCCAGATATTCCCTAAATCTAATTCAAATTCAGTCATTATTCAGCACCCATTCATATCTCTCCAATGTTCTCATTTACTTACTAAAGCACTGGACCAGCTGGATTCAGACACCGTTTTGTCTGACCAATCATCCTGCTGCTGGCATATTTGAACAATATTGGATATCTGATATGCTGATATTTCTGAACTAATAAACCAACAATATTTTTTGTCAAGAGCACATATTCTTTGGAGTGCTGGTTTGGCAGGGTGGTATACAACCAGACAAATCCCATATGCTTGTGCCAAACCAGGTTTGGATTCAGCCTGTGGCCTGTTTGCAGTGCCATGCCCCACTCTTTCTCCCCCTTTCACATGTCTACTCACTGTTTCTCTCTCCTGTCAATAAAGGCATAAAATGACCAAAAAATTACTTTGTAAAAAATAGCACAAAGTCTTGACCTTGTGGAAGTTGAGTTGTTGCTTTCAATGTGAAATTTAATTTGTGTGATGAACAAAGCCTTTGTGTATTTTGCTGATGTTACTGCAGATGTCTGGCTGGTATGTATGACCATTACATTGGCTGTCAATACTTACAAAAACTTAAATTTCACCGTATACCAATATTTAACTTTCTAGGCCAATATCTACAGATATTGATAACATACTGATCGTACTGTGCACCCCCAGTCTTAATATCTGTTTTCTTCTCCTTTACAGTCATTCAGTTTCCTACAGAGATGTATCACCAGTAACACCAGTGTGTTTGTGTATCAGGCATTTTCTCCGCCACTGAAAAACTCACATTTCAAGCTCTTTTGAGATTGAATAAAAGTTCAAAAATGTTCAACTTTTCCCCTCAACTTTTGGAGTCGCTTGGCTTGTTGATTTGTTCTGTGAGCCAGCTACAGTCTAATTTGGGAATATCATGAAATGCTCTGATGGAGAAAGTAGAGAGCAGAAAAATATGCTGAACACAAATGCTGAGTGACCTACCTCCATCAATGTGTGAGAAAGAAGGCTGAGAGCGCTGCATTTGTTTGAACTCATTTTTTACTTTTGTTTTTTGGAGTTTATTTGTTTTGTTTTGTATTTTTGCATTTGCAAGGTGCTTTGATGCAGTTGTGTCATGACTGACACATCATAACTGACCCCCCTAGTATTCAGCTAGAAATCTATTAATCACCCAGAGCGTTTGGCGCCATCTACAGCAATATATAGCCAAGAATCAGCATAATTTCTCTCCTTAAAGGTCAAAATCACTGTGGCAAATGTATGTTAAAGGGACTGTGAGGAGAATCTATTACCGGCAACGTAAAAGACTCTGCTACCCATGAGCACAAGCGGCGACTGTCGTAATGCTGCATTCCAGTAACCGCAGAACTGGGAGTGACATCATCTCAGAGTTCAGCGGTCCAGTTGAAGTCGAAAAAAAACAAGCCGATCTACCAGGCTATTGTTAGCTGTTGTTAGCACGCCTGTTCACAAATATCACATGAAGAATGTGATTATCACTATGGCAGCATTTTTGTAAATATAAGTCTAACAATACTATGTATACAGCTGATCTAGAGCGACACACACCCGTCAGAAGTGCAAATAAATTGATTATTACAGGAGATAAATAACTGTTGACACTGGGGGCATCCATCTTTGACTGTCAACTCGGGGGTGGCGAGGTTTCACCCAGGAATTCCCAGGAGGAAATTCTGACTTTGGGGGACGTTCCAGTTGCAGTTTCCTACTCGGAACTCGGAAATTCCTACTTCTGACTACAACTGGTACGCACCAAAAGACGTGTGCAATCCAAAGCGTGTATTTGTTGTGATGCTAATGAATGCAGCTCGGACCTTCCTCAGAACTCTGCATTGCTTTACAACTTCTTTTTTCAACAACTTACAGGATGCAAAGCGACAAGGTAATATATCCCTTTCCAGTTACGTAGCGGTAGTTTTTGATGTGTGACAACAAGCAATTTTTGGAAAACTTAGTATTGTGGTTTTGTAGCCGGCTGTATATCGCTAATAACAGCCCGGTGCTCTAAGACGTGTCCGAATAATATAAATTTGCTCTAGTTTTGATTGTCTTGTTCCCGAAGTTGAGTATCCAGGCCAGTCCAGCTCTGTCCGACCCGACCGGAAGCTAAGGAATAGCATTTCTAGATAACCTATTTCGATGCTATAAAACTCATCTTAAAGTGTGTATTTCAATCAGGCATATATCTAAAAATTAGACTTTTTTGTAATTACTTAGAAACTCCTCACAGTCCCTTTAATGTAAATGTAATGATCCCTTCAAGTCCGTAAAGATACAGTATCACAATCGAGTCTAATGACCAAAAATCTACTAATCACAAAAGATACTGCACATTTATCATCTACCCAAAAAATATAAATGTTTAACTATTTAATAACTTGTGTTTCTCTTGATTGAACTACCATCTACAATCTACACATCTGCTTGACTTGTGAGGCCAGTCAAGATACATAACATACTAGCTGATGTGTTGTCATGCACGAACTTTGCTTGTGTTACGTGATATGAAGGCTACTGTTAGCCAACATTGCCATTATCAGATACTTAATACTTCAAGGGATTTTTTTCAGATTTTAGACATTTCAAGGTAATCTCATTTTTCCCGCTGTTTCTTTATCTTTATTTGATTTCTAAGGCTAAACTTATAAGAGAATACAATTAATCAGTTAATTAACTTTAATCAATGCAAGTCAAATTGCATATGTATTTTTTATTGACCTTGGAGGGCAGGGTTGGAGGAAGGGTCAGTTCATACATTTGACTAATAACACAAGATTTCATGGCAGTTTCTGGGATTTTCTGTTGGTGCAGTGATAAATCATGTCACTTAAAAATAGAGATCTCAGAGGTAGTATTTAGTGCAGCCCTGTGCTTCAGTTAAGCCATCAAAGAAGGAGAAGAAGAAGGGGGATAAAAATCCACGGATGCATGACACATAATAAAGCTGGAACAGTGCCTCGGCCCATTAACCATAAAGGGGGAAGTGGGGGATGATAGGCACGCTAATGCATATTAAGCACAACAGTATTGCTGGCAACTACCAACACTAGTCTTTATGTGAAAGAGGCTTTAATGGATAATTGATTAAGCCATAAATTAGCACCCCACAAACAAGCAAATCAAAAGAGAGAAGACGAGCAATTTCTCACAGGCGCCGGATGTCTCCAATGGAAGGGGTGGAGGCCAAGAAAAGGTGTGTGTTTGAGTGTGTGGAGAGGGACATGATTTGTGGTGTTGGGGGTGTGTAATGAAAATAAATACTGCTGTCTAGCATGCAGCTGTATTTACTTGTAAATGCCCACCTGCCCATTTATTTTGCTGTCTTTTTAAGAGGTTATCATCCTTATCTCCATATATCCCCTCACTTTTACCAACACCATGCAGTGTCCATGATTTATGCACAAATTACCTTTTATTGTACAATGCTGCATGCATCAATCTGTGAAAGATTCCATTAGGTTTTCCTTGAACTCCAATTCATATCCAACAGGTCCTATTATTCTCCTCTATCCATGCATTTATCAAGTCATTATTCTCCAATGTACCTGCTTCTTCATGAATGGAGCTCTCTTTTGATACTGAATCCAGATGTCAGCCATTTCAATGATTAGTTCTATGACATACTGGACAACAATCTTTTAAGCTAATCCATCATGTTTCTATCCATGTAGGTTTTAGACCTTATTTCATGCTCTGGGGTCAGCCTATTTGTATAAATGGTAACGGTAATATTAATTTGCACAGACCACTGATTGTCTTTCAAAATGGATGACACTTCCCCAACTTGTCCTACAGTAGAGAAAGGAAGCCAAACTACTTAACTGCAAAAGTCACTGAAACGTTGCACTTGTGGCATGTCAAAATAGTTCGGAAAAGTCATTTTGCTCAATTATCTATCTTCTTTAACAAACCAATTAGCGCTGTATTGCATATTGTTTGATTGTCTGATTAGCCACCTTTACAATCTTAAGCTACTGCAGGCAAAAGTGGTTCAAATCTGATTTTTTTTGCCCATATCTGATATTTTTATAAGAATAATAATAATAATAATAATACATTTCATTTCAAGACGCCTTTCAAGACACCCAAGGACGCCGTACAAGACATAGTTTAAAAGCATTTCAACAAAAGCTAAAACAAGAAAAATGGATAAAAGTTTAAAAGGAAAAATGATTTAAAAGATAAGATGGATGGGGGGACAATCAGGTTGAGTAGGCCAGGCAGAATAGATGGGTTTTGAGGCGGGATTTGAAAACAGTCAATGAGTCAATATCACGGATGTCCGGTGGGAGGGAGCTCCAGAGACGGGGAGCAGACCGACTGAAGGCTCTGGATCCCATGGTGGACAAGCGGGCTGGGGGGATGTTGAGGCTGAGGGAGGATGAAGATCTGAGAGTGCGGCTGGGTTTGTTGTTTATGGCAGTGTAAAGGGCACAAATCAATTATAATTTCAAATCAGACCCAGCCACTTTCATATTTGCTCATAAATTTGATTTCGATTTGTTTTTTTTCCAAAGTGACCTCAATCTCAAACTTCCACAAAAAAATCAGAAATGAGTAGTGTGCATGTGACTTTAAAGAGACTGTGAGGAGTTTCTAAGTTATAACAAAAAAAGTCTCACTTTTAGATATATGCCTGATCGAAATACACAATTTAAAATGAGTTTTATAGCATAAAAATAGGTTATCTAGAAATGCTATTCCTTAGCTTTGTGGTTGGGTCGGACAGGACTGGACTGGCCTGGATACTCAACTTTGGGAACAAGACAATTAAAAGTAGAGCAAATTTAGATTATTTTATTATTTATATTACACGTCTTAGAGCACCGGGCTGTAAGTAGCGATATATAGCCGGCTACAACTACAATAATAAGTTTTCCAAAAATTGCTTGTTGTCACACATCAAAAACTACCGCTACATAACTAGAAAGAGATACATTACCTCGTCGCTTTGCATCCTGTAAGTTGTTGAAAAAAGAAGTTGTAAAGCAATGCAGAGTTCTGAGGAAGGTCCGAGCTGCTTTTATTAGCATCACAACAAACACACGCTTTGGCTTGGGTCACGTCTTTTGGTGCGTTCAAGTTGTAGTCAGAAGTAGGAATTTCTGGGTTCCCAGTAGGAAACTGCAACTGGACGTTCCCCGAAGTCTAAACTTCCCTCTGGTGAAACCTCGCCACCCCCCGAGTTGATAATCGAAGATGGCCCCCAGTGTGAACAGTTATTTAGCTCCTGTAATAATCCATTTATTTGCACTTCTGACTGGGGTGTGTAACTCTAGATCAGCTGAATACATAGTATTGTTAGACTTATATTTACAAAAATGCTGCCATAGTGATAATCACATTCTTCATACAACAACGCAGAGCGTGCTAACAACAGCTAACAAGCCTGGTAGATCGGCATGTTTTTTTCTGACTACAACTGGAGATGATGTCACTCCCATTTCCGAGGTTACTGGAACGCAGCATTACGACAGTTGGCGCGCGTGCTCATGGGTAGCAGAGTCTTTATGTCGCCGGTAATAGATTCTCCTCATAGCACCTTTAATGTAGCATCTAGTCAAAGCAAACTTAATTTTTAAGTACCTTTAAGTGGGGTAATTAGAAGGTTTTCTGTGGCACCACTGATTGCAATTCGTCACCTAGAATGTGCCCCTGGATAATTCAGTTCATGGACAAAGCTCACAAGTTGTCAAACTGGCAATCATATTTACCTCCACTAAGGAAGTTATGTTTTCACCAGGGTCTGTTGGTTTGTTTGTTTGTCTGTAAGCAAGATTACGCAAAAACTACTGGATGGATTTACATGAAAATTTTACCAGAGGTGTGGTTTGGTCCAAGGAAGAAGCCAATACTTTTTGATGGTGATGTGCATATTTATCTGGATGCGAAAAAATCCCAAAACTTGAGAATCCCATAACTTCACATTGGGCAGTATTTTGAAAAATCATATCTCTGATAACACTTAATGGAGCCCCTTCAGATTTACAGGATAAAACATATATTTTAACTCTATCATTAAGGTAAATCTCATCTAGATCCCATCCAGACTGAGTCATGAAAAACATTGAAGTTTATAATGGCAAATCCCAGTCATTTCTCCTTGGCTGCTGAGAGGGTTCTGCCCCCTTTACATCATTATGGGAGTTGTAGTTTATTTGAAAACCGATGTCAACATTTTTGAAGCCTATGTCACTACATTTCCCAGCTTTCCCTGCAATGCCAGCGGGGAAGTTTTCCACATGGACAGACATGAGCAGAGACTCAGCCATATTAATCCAGAGTTGTATCTTTTACAGGGGTTGTGGAAAAGCCATGGCTGTAACTGAGCTGCTTGGCTGAGGTCTGCACTTTCCAAGTTCTTTTCAAGTTATTAGTGTCACTGCCCTCGAGCAAACCCCCTTTAAAAAACCCAAAGTATCAATCTAAAGCACTAGTGAGGCAAAGCTCTTGCACTGATTACTGGTGATCCAGAACTTTAAAGCAGGACTTTGATCGCTCTTCAACTAAAAGTAAAGACACAAGTTGCCAAAGTACCAGCTTGTGCTTTACAAGTGGTGTTAAATAATTGAGAGGAGTTTTAAAGTCTTTCAAAGACTTTTTTTTCTCTCCCCTCTTTGGCCAGCATTACAAGGAAACTTCAGTAAAAAAAAAAATCCCATTCATAAGGGCTCTTAATTATGTCTCTCATATATATTTTTCCAATGTTTTTTTTATTCATAATTTATCTAGTATTACACATTTCTTTTATCTTATTATGAAACTTTAAATTACATTAGTATTGGTGGCTTCAAAGGTGCTGTGAGATTAAACAGCTCCCTCATTTATAAATCTCTATGTTTTGAAGCTGATGAAGTTTTCTGCTCTCTGTGCAGTCATCCAATCAATAATCTATGAAGTCCTCCTTTGACCCCTTCATTCACCCATGCATTTTTCGATACTTAATCTATTCAAACCGCATCAGGGCTTGTTTTGTTCCAAGTCACAAACAAGTCCAACCTCAAACCACCACATTCACCCAAAGCAGGACCCCGGTCCCAGGAGGGAACTTTTCAGCAGGAGAAATACAGCGGACAGAGCCAGCGGGCGTTTGACATTTCTCTGACATTTCAGTTCCCCTTCTCAATTCTTTGTACATACACCTACTTGTAAACAGTGTGATGGCTTTATACAAAAGCTTGGATATTTTTTCCAACAATGAGCGAGTGGGAAGCACATAACCTTTTACAAGACACGGGGAAAAAAATGCATGACCCCAGAATCCCTTGTCCCTTAGATCTCACTTCCTGCTTTTCCCCTTGTTCTCTGTACTGCACCAAATAAAAACTATTTAAGCTGTGTGTTAAATGATACAAAAAGTGTATACAATTTTAATGTTGCTGTATTGGTCCCCTTTAAAGATTTTTATTTCATGTAAATTTAACCCAACGTATCATAAAAGTTCTGATAGACTTTCCATTGAAATAGACTGCACCAGTAAAATCACACACTTTTTTAACCTGCTATGCCCTCTTTCCTTTTTATTCAACTATTTATCCTCACATAGCAAACTTCATTTTGGCTTCATGTTTCCAATGTCATGTCTTTCCCAGCACTCTGATTTAACAAGAACATAAATCTCTTAAAGGCGGCAAAGTAGCATTTTTGGGGGAAATTAGTCACCATTAAGTTTCTGAGTGAATACAAGCACTCTATGTAATTCAGATGAGATTGGATGCAAGTTAGACATAGCCACAAGAAAAAAAAAACAGAGACTGACACTCATATCTATTTACATGTAGCACAGGTACAAAAAAGGTCGGTGCATTTCCAAGTCATTGATTGACAGACAGATAGACAGATGTGCAGGGATGAGGAAACCCCTGCTGTAAGATGGGCCTAGATATCACACCAACACTCTGAGAGGAGAAGCAGCCATATGCATCCATACGCACAAAATGAGTGACCCTCGTTTGTCTGATCTGCAGTGTCAGTAGATTAAAAATACAGGGTTCCTATACCATTTTTCATGCTTTTTAAGACATTTTTAAGACCTCAAAAAAATAATTTAAGACCCAAAAATGTCATGACAACTGCTGTGGTAGAAAATACTCTATTTTATTGTAAACACCATCAACTCACACAGTGGGCATTTTTTTCTTTTTTCTTTTTGCGGGAAATGACGTGCTGTGTTCCCGTCTCCTCTGTGCCCCAGAACCACAAAAGCAGGTCCATTTGTTTAGCTTTAGTAGTTTTGTTCATTGCTCTCATCAAATATGAAAACGTACTAGGGCTGCAACTAGCGATTATTTTCAAAATCGATTAATCGGATAATGACACATTTTTTGCAATTTCCTTTACAATTTAGCTTAAAGTTGTTTTAGATATTTTCCAAACAACAATAAAGGCAATTAAAAGCATTTTTCCTTCATGACTCATTGTGCAACACTGTAAGTACATTAATAGTGTCGTAGTTCTACTGTTTGTTATGTGTTCAATGTGGATGTTAATGTTTACTGAAAATTGTTGGTGAGTGAAGGGGCCAGGAAGGCGGGGTGAGCGGGTCAGAGTTCAGAAGGGGAGAGATAGTGTGTGGGATAGTGTCAGATAGTGTGTAAGCTTAGCCCCTTGATATCCACCCAGTCACAGTTTTCTCCACCCTAAATTCAATGATTTCTTCCATGGTGGTTATGTACCTCATGTACAAGACAGTGTTACTCCTGTCACACAGCTGGCATTGCCATCACTGTTGTAATCATCTAATTCCTACTTCCTGCCTGCATGCTTCAGTATTTCCTCGCAGTAATCTGACTATAGCATCACATCTTCCTCCTCTTGATCATTCAAACCCACCAGCAGGCACACAAAGCTCAAACACTATGCACACACTCACACACCAACCAAACAAAACCCTCTCAAATTAAATCCCTGCATTCTTAAACAGGTATGTTGGGCTTTTTTGTACCACATGCAGCTGCAGTGTACACATTTATTCACATCTATATACACATACTGTTCACACACCATTAATTAATAATCGCCTGCGATCCCTGCCACTGCAGTCATAATTATGCCATCATTCAACGTGGTGGAGTAACTGAGTCTGAATGGAAATGAAGCCGTCGCTGTAGCAACATTCAAATCGCTGCCTCCCCCCGACCCTTAAAGGTCAGCTCAGTCCTTGGCAGCAGTATGATCAGAGGGGGAAAATACATGCATGTTTGTCTGGATCTTTAGAAAGCCTGCCTCGTATTCCAGACATGTTCTGCACAGCAAGACTATGTTACTGCCTGGATCATTTTACATTCATTATGATAATCTGCTTCACAGAACAAGCCATGGTAAGACAAGCACAGCAGACAGAAAATGAGCTTGGAGATGATACACAAATGCTGTAGATAGTGAATATGTGAAGAAAGGCTTACAACAAAAGTGACAATGCAATACTTTATCCTACTGGGATATTTCAAATCTTAATTTGCTCTTCATATGTGGAACCAGAGAGTGGCATATAGAGACTTAAGTCTTGGTTGGCTTTTTTTCTAAAAGCCCTGTTACAAGACTATAACTCTGTGCTTTCCCCAGACATTTGAACCTTCAATGAACAATGTCAAATCAGTTGAAGTTTTTATGGAGATGTGCACATTTAGTTTTGTAGGTACAGACAAACTCAAATCTTATATTATTTTAAGTTGTACGGCGAAAGAACAAAATCACTGATCTTCAACAGGTTGTTTTGGGATTCCAGAATGACTAAAGACAGTATGACGTCCTAATGTTTCCAACATAATGTTGATTACAAAGATTTGTTTAATTGAGAATATGATTTCTAAATTCAGATGTATATTTACATCTAACTCACTGCAGAAAAACAATTGCAGAGGTGTCCACAGAGGCACTGTCAGCGATGAAGAAAGGGGAGAGAGCAGCTTCAAAAAGGATACATTTTCCTTCTTGAAAAAGCTGGAAACAATTCTGGAAACTAAACCAGTTTTGAATCGGTCCGTGTTGTCGTTCCCTGTGATTATCTGCTGAAGAGATGGTGCGTAATGTTGACATGTTGCTACTTTCATGGTATGTTGTTTCTATGTACAGAGAGCAACTCTGTGATCAAAAACATTGTCCTTAAGTAGTACTTTGTCATCTGCCTGGTTGCTTTAATGAAATTAGTATTACTACTACTGATGCTCATACTTACACAGCAGTGTGATGAGTTAACTCGTCACCCTGTTTGAGTTGGTTCCTGGGTTGATTGTGTTGCAAACAAACCTCTCCATAAGTGGATTGGAAACGAGCAAAGACTACCTCTTTCAGGTGAGCTTGGAACAGTTCTTTGTACCAAAAGAGGGATCAATTACTGTGTTCAGAAACACACTAACAAAACCTGCTGAGCACAAACATACACTTTTACAAGAGCGACTTTCGGACATATTCAAGGTATGAAAACAACCTACAACAAATTTGTGAGTTGTTTGTTCCATCCAGCTGCTGTCTCTCTCTGCTCAATTGAGCTAATTATCAGAGAAAGAATTGCTATATTTCATTTTGGCCCCCCCGCTCTGTGTCTGACTGGCTCACTCTCACATTCTTATCCATGGCAACAAGGACTAGTCATTTACAGATGGATGACCTACAGCGATTTAGAAGAAGTTAAACACCATAGAGGCTTAAACACAAGCTAGTATATGTGCTGTATACCTGTATATTCTGCCCTTTAAACCTTCATGTATTATGTATTATTTCCACTTTTTTAAATCTAAATTACACAAGCAAAACTAAGTGTTCCCATTGGAATTTTTCTACCCATTATCTACATACTTATCCCTCTCAGGGTCACAGAAACTTGAGCCCAATCTAGTTGGCACTGGTCGATGGCGGGATACACCCTGAACCTGTCGCCAGCTGATCCCTGGGTCAAATAGAGACGGACAACCATTTGCGCTCACACTTGGGGGGGCATGCACAGGGAGACGAATTCAGGTGTGTCCTCACAAGTTTTTAATCGTATCTGCATTTCATCCACAAGGATACAACGTTTTGGGTCCCTGAAACCAAACATTTCTGAAAACAGGTCCCAGAGTGGATAAATCCAAACCATGGGGACAACAAATACGGAGAGTTTCAGAAGCTATGATGTCATAGCCCCATCTCATGCTTAGACCCATGCACGAACCCTTAAAGCAACAGAAACAGTTGTGGAATACAGAGTTGTCTTCATGCAGCAGAAGATTCTGAGCTTGGTATGACATTTACAACAAAAAACTTCTGCTCCTCTATGACCACCACGAGCAAAAAGAGAACATGAAGAACAGCAGTTTATGCTGAAGCCTTCATGATGCATGCACATGCTCCATGTCTTCTTCTCTGGTTTAGATGTATGTCTGTGTCAGCGTTACAGAGCCACTTACAGGCCTGGCATATAAACTACATGTTTCCAGTGTCTCGTGTGGACAGACACATTTCTTAAAACTATGCCGTCTTAACAGATAAAGTTTTCAATATGAAAACATTTTTGCTTCCAGGTGGACAGGGCATTATACCTGAGGACAATTCAGAGTCTCCAATCAAATCAACCTTTTGAGCCTGTTTTGTTGTCTGTGGGAGGAAGCTGGAGAGCCAGGGGAGAACCCACGTACATACAAACACACAAACTCTGCACCGAGGGCCCTGATCAACGGATCAAACCAGCAACCTTCTTGCTGTGAGGCAATCATACTTTCTGCCGTGCCACTATTGAATAAAAAAATGTGGTTGTAAACTTAAAATTTCATTAGAAAAACATACCAAATTTATCTTAAGAAACTACATAAAAAAACTTCCTAAGCCTACCTCACTCGGGTTGCAGTTTCCAAGGCAATTTCATCACCTCATACATGCACACTGTTGATGTATTTTAAGAATATTCCCCATCATAATAAGGCAGAAATCCCCCAAAACTCTTTTTACCAAGTTCCTTTCTGACATTCTTACATTTCTCATCATATGAACGCTCTAACCCAGTTTTACAGATTTTCATTTACATATTTTCTACTTAATATGTCTGACTGCGGGAGATGTCAAAAATGCTGTGTTCATAACAACCATTTTCTCCTTTCTTATCTCATGCTCAGCTCCTCTTTGCTCCTCTTCTTTCTTGTTACTGCTCATTGCTGCTGCTTCTGCAGTTTTCCCTCAGGGATCATTAAAGCTGCACAACTTCACACACTGGCAGCCCCCAAACAGAAAAGTGAGAGGGAAACATTCTGGAAAAGTTTTTACCTCTCAACTTAAAGTTCTATCTGGTAAGGTAACATGAATAATGTGCACACAGTAAGGTCATGGTGGAAATTTTGGATTGGAAGGTGGAGCGGTGTGTCCACTGTGAAGGTTTGGTAGATTTACTGAAAGGTCCCTGTGCACTGAAATTGGTTTTCTGTGGTGATGGTAAGCCCGGCGGGAGAACACGTGTCACCACCCACACTGCTCAAAGTAAGTTTGTCAGAGAAACTCAGACTGAGGTCATAACACTGCATTAAGTTTGTTTTGCCTCCTTGCAGTCACTGTTTTGTGCAGTTGGCATGGCTTTGTGCACCAGCTGAACCAGGGAAGCTGTTACAGCCTGATCAATATGACGATCACTGGAATACCAAGAACACTACTGCCATTTTTAAAGCAGTGACCATTAAGTGACGGCCCCTGGGCCACATCAGTCCCCCCCACACACACACACACAACTTCTCATCTGGTCCCCCTGAAATTTAACTAATTCAAAAAATGTGAGGTGGAAAAAACATCTTGTGGTTTTATGACCATCTTTCTGCAAAATTTTCAAAGGTCTTAAAGTAACCCTAGTTGAGATTAAAATTACTTTAGCAGGTATGACTTCAGGTTGAATTGGTTTTATAGAAATCCACCTGCCAGCTCCACAAATAGTGAGTCAAAATATGTCAGAAGCATTCATGTGGCTGGCAGCAGAGCGTGTGACACTTCTAAAAATCCAGGATTTGGAGCATTTGCCACTTCTTAATGACAATAAAAATATATATTATGAAATAAATAACAATTTTAAAACTAGAAGTGCAAGACCACAAAACTCAGCTGAGGCATTTCTGACACTATTGCCTGGCAATTGAAAAATGGAAAATTTACAAGCACTTACCATTTAGAGTGAATACAGCAGAGAAGGATTATTATCTCTAATGTTGGGTGGTTTATAGAAAGACCACTGACAGTGAAATCCATCAATAAATATATTTTTTGAAAACTAAATGACCTTTCAGACAAGTTTTTAAGGAATAAAATAAAAGTCAGCCATTTTTGCCCTCAGATTGTCCCAGTTTATCACTGCCATCTTGCTGATAACAGTCTGTAACAACAAAAATCAATGGAAATATTCTTTAAGCAATACTCAAGCAAATTTAAGCCCATTCATCTCTGATTGGTTGGTCAGTCTACTATGTGGTAATAGGTCAGTTCTGGTGCCATGTTGTCAACTACTCTGCATTCATTCTATTGTCTCTACAACTATGCTGCTCTAGGCAAGCAATTGAAATAGAGATACAAGGAACGTGATGCAGCAGTTATGTAGAATGAATACTTCAGAAATAAATCCTCCTGTGTGAAGTTTAAAATGTTTTAATCAACACCATCAGAAAACCTGCGTGAAGTTCTTACGATCAGAGTGAACATGTGGCATTTCACTACATGCCGTGCTTTCAAACCAATCACAATGCATCTTTGGTACAAGGACTTCCACAAAGGATTCACTAGTGTTTGCTCTGACTGTCTGCAGAAGCCTCCTCTCTCCCCCGTCCTCACCTTACTTAGATGTGTTTAATTATCCCTCCATCATGGTGGAGGGAAAATGGCTTTGGTCACAGAGAAGAAGCGAGGCTGGAGAAAGTTATGTCTGAGAGCACCCACTGTGCTCTCCAAAGAATAGCAACCAGACTTTGACCGGCCTTTGATCTATAACCTCTAAAATCTAATCAGTACATCTACCAACCTTGGTGGACATGTTTTCTAAGTTAAAAGAAAATCCCTGTAAGACTTAATGACTTTCTATCATGTTCACCAATTTAACCCCTGTGTACACACAGTATAGACAAACTACTGAATGGCAAGTTGCCTTTGGCCCTGTCTGTCAGCGCTATAAGGACAGATATTTTATTTTGTCTTAAGGCCTTTAAATGTCAATGCAAATGCAAATACATGAGACATAAATATTTCGAAGGTGATTGTTGACAAATAAGTTCATTCAAATCAAAAGATTGTAGACATACCTATGCTGTGTACAATTATGCCAGGACAGCCAAAACACACTCGGCATCAAGTCACTGTGACCTGGTGCTCAATTTAATTAAACAGAAGTGAAATGGGCACATGTGATTCTGTAAAAGAGAAAACTTAGTGCATTTTACCATTTAGTTCAGAAGGTGAAACTGTAGCACAGTTTCTTCAGGACTCTCTAGAACAGTCTAATCTTAAAGATGCTATGAGGAGTTTCTAAGTAATTACAAAAAAGTCTCACTTTTACATATATGCCTGATCGAAATAAACACTTTAAGATGAGTTTTATAGCATCAAAATAGGTTATCTATAAATGCTATTCCTTAGCTTCCGGTCAGGTCGGACAGAGCTGGACTGGCCTGGATACTCAACTTCGGGAACAAGACAATTAAAACTTGAGCAAATTTATATTATTCGGACACGTCTTAGAGCACCGGGCTGCAAGTAGCGATATATAGCCGGCTACAAAACTACGATACTAAGTTTTCCAAAAATTGCTTGCTGTCACACATCAAAAACTACCGCTATGTGACTAGAAAGAGATACATTACCTTGTCACTTTGCATCCTGCAAGTTGTTGAAAAATGAAGTTGTAAAGCAATGCAGAGTTCTGAGGAAGGTCCGAGCTGCATTTATTACCATCACAACAAACACACGCTTTGGCCTGGGTCACGTCTTTACAACAGTCGCCGCGCGTGCTCATGGGTAGCAGAGTCTTTATGTTGCCGGAAATAGATTCTCCTCATAGCACCTTCAAGTGTTTACTCACTATCATCTTGCTGCAGCTCCAATACTATCCTTCTCCATCCACTGTTTTTATAGTTATTACCCTTAATATTTTGAAGACTGGGTTCATAAAAACAAAATGTTGTGATCCAAGTCCAACATCACAAAGGCCACCTTTTTGAATGTTTTGACTGCCTGTGACGTAAGTGACAATTAGGGCGTCCATTGGTTAGATGTGGGCTAACCAGACTGGTAACTTTAGAAAAATTGACCTCAGCCCAAAGAAACGAAGGTTGTTTTGTGCATTTGCTGATATGTCAGCTTGCATTGACTGCATATGAGTTTAAAAAAAGGAATAACTACTTGTTAATTACTTTCACGTAAAATGTATCAGGTGTGTAAAGGCCTTTACTTTACCCTGAAACAGACATTAGTCTAAGCATCATGCCTTTATGTTGTGCTGTTTTTATAAACAACTAGTTGATTATCTCCTCCTTTCTACCATCTGTGCTGAAAATGTAGATTTCTAAATTGGGTTGATCTTGGCGTGATTATACATTACAGGCTTCATCAGTCTGTGCAGTTGTGTACAGAAATGTGTTCACTGATGTAGCATCTTTATTCTGCACACTAAAAAACCCCAGCATGAGTTATCATGGATTTATCCCATTCCATCTTCCTGATAAATAATTTACAGTACGAGTTTGGCCATGGTTTCCAGTCACTGATGCTATTCTACCTCTGTTTTTACCCAAACTGGACTAAGCAGCCGCTCTATAGTCTCTGAATCTACACTGCTCATCAGACCACTGCAAATTGTCCTGATTGGCCGACATGGAGAGGAAGTCGGGCTGCTTGGGTTCCTGCCTGATGCAATTTATTGCCCTGCACACAACAGACTAATGGCCCGTTGGCTGCAAACAGGGAGCAAAGAGAGGCTGCCGCTGCTAATGAGGGCTGTCTGTGAGAAGGAGGAGAGAGGGATAGAGGTGAAGACAGAGAGAGAGAGAGAGAGACGACACAGACTCAGAGGGAAGGGAGGCAGGAATGACATGGGTGAGAGGGACAAAGAGAGAAAGATGTTGGATATGAACAAGAGAAGTAAAAAAGAAAAAAACACAAAAATGGACAAGCAATAAAAAATGGAGCAGTTTTGCTCAGTACTGAGTCACATTAAAGCTTGAACTGTTTTAGTTTCACACTAATGCACCATTTTTTCAGAAATTGTTGGTCTGCTGTCTTCCCAGGAAAAAGTTTTCTCTGTCTCGCCTTTTGGAGTCTACAGAGGAGAAATGCGCCACCCTGTCACCTCATCAATTGCTGCTACAAAGTTTTTAAAGTTTATGTTGTGTTGTGTCTATTCTGCTGGATAACCACCTACAAAGCTACAGTTATCCGGGTTATGCCAGTGGCTGCATAGTGGATGTGTGCCACCCAACTGTTTCATTAGGTGTGGGTGTTTGTGAGATTCTGCACACATGTGAGAGTTAGGGATGTGTGTGGATAGCTGGCTTTAGGTCGTATTCAGTCCCAAGATGTCCAGCACAAGAACTTCAGAGTATAATCTATAAATTATTTTACCAATGAAGGCACAAAATCCTGGTCAAATGCTCTGTCTAAAATGTAGCATGGCATAGAACTGCTAATAAGCAATGCTAGTCTTTTTCAGTACAGCTGCTTTGCTACCGACATGCCCTAAACTCAGATGTGAACAAATCATGTGGTATTGCAGAGCTCATTATTATAGCTTCCTGCAGCCCCTCAGATCCAAGGACTCCCAAAGGGGAGGGGGAAAGTGCTGCACCTGACCATCTACAGAGACCTAATGTGTCCTTTCTTAATTGAACTTTAATCAAGTTCTTGCCTCATAGACATCCAAGACATGATATAAATGATCAAACATGTCAGGACATGGAAGCTTTATAGCCTTTCTTTTGCAACAGCCATATGAGAAAACGGGGTGCTGTCAGCATGGGATCTTTAGGAGAATGGCAGAGCAGTAGAGACAGCAGGCAGGTGGATGAGGGGGTAGGTATTTGCCCACTACCTGAACCTATATTTTTTACAGAGCCCTAATCTCCCATTAAATGCAGGATATCCACAGAGTCAGGTCTTGTCCCATGCTCAAAATCATGAATTATTGTCAGAATTTACTCATGCTTTCTTAGTTTTGAGTATTTGGATTAAACAAGTAGTTTTATAGCATCCTGAGTGAACCCCGCTAAATCCTCCATGCCAAAACAGTCAATAATTTTGCTACAGGTCTGTTAGAAGGACAGTTTTGCCCATCACACAGCTCAGGAAAAAAGATGGCAGAAGAATGAAGTACTGAAAAGATGACCACACAAGGAACAACTTAGTAAGAGTGAATCACGATAAATGTTTGGAGGAACTTAAATCAGGAAAGTGAATAAGAAATCAGAAAAAGGAACAGATCAGATAAAAATAAAAGAGTACCCAATTAAATTACTCCAAGTAGGCAAACTAATCTGACTCATGAGACAAACTAGTTCAATCCTGTGCACAACATAAACTTCTCTCACACCCACATACATCTAACAGCGTATGTCATGTAACCATAGAGACCACAGGTTTCCAACTGAAGGTTTAAGTTCAATTTCCTGCCTCTCCTACAGAGATGAAAGTGCTGCAGCCACCTTTATTAGGCTCTTAATTTCAGACAGCTTGAGTAAAAGCTGCTCAGCCCCCGAATATGTGTGTTTACATGTGGTGCTATCCACACAAGCACAATTAAAACAACCGAATGCACCAAAAAATGTATGGAACAGTGCTCTGCTACAAGTAACTGTCATGTGACAACTTGCGGTCATGAAAGAAACACTTTCCTCTGCTGTAAGCTTTGTGGAAGTTAGTAGGCTCAGCTTTTTATATTTTACAACAGTATAGTTATTTTTTGGTTGAATTTACAAACTAAGGAAGAGGCCAGCCTGAATTTTACCTCTTCAGATTTCATAGGGAGAACTCTGAGTGGAGAAAATCACAGGTCAGTGCTGTCAGAACCTCTACAGCTTCATGTAAGCTACAAAGACTCAGTGGCACTCCTTAAAACATCAGTAAGGACATTCTTCAGACTTTACACAAATACCCACTATAAATCTGCTATCTAGCTAGTAAGTTTAGCAACAAGGTCAAATGTCCTTGGGTCTCGTAACTTCCCCCGCTTGAAATTTCTACTTTACAGCTGGGGTATTGTGTTGGTGTAGTCTCTCATTTTGGCAAAATGTATGTCATTTGATTTTTATTGTTTGTTTGTTCAATTACTAGGATTTAAAGTCTTTTTTTTTTTTGCTAATTTTATCTGTTTTTACTCTTAGGTTAGGTTTATAGATAAGCCCACATAACATTTCTACCAAACCTGCACGTGAAACTTCATCTTGATCACTGTTTTTCTTGTCTTTTAGCTATGTGCAAATACACAATAAACAAAATGTGTTTGTGTCCTTCCTAGCTGCCATTTATATTATGTCAATGTAGAGTTTTGCAGCCACAAAAGAGCTACAAACTACATGTCCCTCACAAAGTTAACATTAGCAGATGTTCCTCTGACGTCCAAAAAAAAATTGTTCAGATACAGACTGGGAAAGTTAGACTTTACTACGGCCAGTTCAAAGACTGACAGGGATTAAAATGTTCATCAGACATGCTTACAGGTTCTGTATATGGGCAGTAAATTCCTTGTAGCCTTACGTTAAGAACATCTGTGCGTGTGATTTTTGTTTAGCTTCTGGGGCTCTATTCCTGGGTCAGAGCTTATGGATGGTATTTCAAAGTTTACTAAAGTATGAAAATAGATTGAAGACCTAAAATTCATACCATAACTGTGCACTCTAAACAACTAAAGCTCCCTGAACAGAGTTCTGATTGGCCTAAAAGTGGGTGTCCCTCGCTTAGATTTTCTAAAGACTTAATATGGAGTAACGAGATGTACAGATGGCTAATGATCTCTCATGTGGCTTCAGTATTAATATACTGACATGTAATCATAGTTTTTGGGCCAGTGACACAGAATTAAATTGCATACGGCAGCTGAAACAATGCCTTGACGTGGTACTGTTAAATTTTGTGTCGCTTTCTCCTCTGATTTGACAGGGAGCTGATTACATTTAAGAGGAACAAGGCCGGGTCGTTGGTTCTTATGTTGATCCCTCATCTGTAAAATTCCTTTAATTCACAAAACCAAAAAAATTACCCTGGTCTAACTTCTTGATATACCTCCTTACTACAGCATAGTTGCAAGTTTAGTTCATGGTTGTAATGGTCCACATCTGACAAAGCCACTATGCTTATCATTGTGGTGACAATTATGTTAAAGATCAACACATAAGAAAGTTCTTTGTGTATGTCATTCTTGTTTTGCGCAGCTTACCAGTGATGAAAACATTCTGTCTTCTATCTGTTGGTTACCCAAGACCTTACATAATAAGAAACTCTTGCTCCACATCTGTGCATCATTACACCAAGGTAAGATAATAAACTAATGGAAGAGAGAAAAATAGGCAAAATTATCCAGTTGGGCAACAAAGCATGCTGCTGTTCAGCCTTAGAGCCCACATCATAGTCCTCAACAAAGTAACCAACCTAGATGAGTTTGCACATCCAATTAAAAAAGAAAGTAGGCTGTGTCCTTAAAATAAACTGAAACAAGTGCAGTTTTTGCATCCCCTTAAAACTTTGCGTGGTTGGTGGAATTATCTTGAACTG
Source organism: Scarus forsteni (assembly GCA_036419115.1). Taxonomy (NCBI): domain Eukaryota; kingdom Metazoa; phylum Chordata; class Actinopteri; order Labriformes; family Labridae; genus Scarus; species Scarus forsteni. The sequence continues at coordinate 31,160,419 of JAZDUH010000136.1, forward strand.
TCTGACAAATTCACAGGCAGTCTCACTATAAAGACTGTTTCATGTCACATAAGAAGAGTGTGGTTTGTTTTGATCAGGATCTTTTTGCCTGGCAGCCTCCTCCTCTGTTGTTTTCACCATCAGACACTCATCACAGCACATCACGGTGTGATGCAACACAAAACACCCACTTCCTTCATTTTTTTCCTTGCCTTTCCCCCCATCCTAACCCCAAACTAAGACCCCTCCTCCCATTGAAACATCTCTGCAAGATGCCAGCTAATCACAGAGCTAGAAACGTCCATCTGTGAGATCTGTAATTATTGTATTTCATCTTTATTTAGGCTGGTTAGTCCCACTGAGATTAGAAATCTCTTTTCAAGAGAGACCTGAACAAGGACACAAACAGACTGTTTCAACAACAGACTCACAAACTCATACAACACACAGGGCCTGATCTACTTGAATTTTGCGTGAATAAAAACGTGCAAAATTGATAGCGGATGCAAAGCTGATCTAATAACAAGGCGCACCAAGGATTGTGTCTGTCATGTAAGCAAAATAGCACTTGCAATCCATGTTTCTCTTCATGAATATCTAGAATACATGTAGATTATCGGAATGCACAAAATACTGGGAGGATGAGATGCAGATGTAACCATTTAGCACCCACAATGTGATGTAAGCAACCTGCAACTGATTGTGCTCTTGTGTTTTTTGCGTTTATATGTAGCACATTTGAAAGGCAGGTACGAAACAGGCACAGCATTAAGCACAGAGGGCTGCAGTAATTGTGGCGAGAAACAGTGGTCGCTATAACCAAATGTTTTCCATCACTGACTAAATTTTTTGATAATTAATGGAAAGTTTTGGAGGCTGTCTGTCATTGTGATGGAGAGGGAGGGTCCAGTGAGTGTGCCATCATACTGCTGCAGACACACGTGTAAAGTAAACTCTCTGTTTTGCGCTCTACATGGTGGAGGAGGTCATTTAACCAATGTGTAAATAAAAACCCTTCATAGAGTCACTCAGTTTGTCACTCTAAGCTGACTGCATCACATTCTTGATGCACTGACAGCAGGTTAAGGAAGGGTCATTGCGTGAAGAGTGAGACACTGTCTTTTGTCTCAGAGCAGAGACATTCATGTACAACACATCTCTCTGAACAGGCAGATTTAGCCTCTAACAGCCTTTTCTTGACGAGAAGGGAGACAGTACCTGTCACTAAAAGAAAAAAAACAGAAATGCCTTTAACTTTTTGCCACATACTGTCTCAAGCAGAAATCCTAAAGACTTAAAGGAAGATACCAACTCAATTTCTAGCCAATTATTAACAATTTTCACAATGTGATTTTGTTGTTCTTGAACAACAAAAATGTTTGCATTTAGATCAAGCTGACGCTGGCAGAGCTGCCCCTGACTTAACCAAAGGCATGCTGGAGATTTGCAGGGGCTTGTACAGGTTTAAGTACACAGCTGTAAATAACAGTATCATCAGCATAGAAGTGGAATTTAAAATATTCTGGCCGAGGCCATATATATAAAAATAAATGAAAGTGAGGATTTAGGCACACCCTTGCAAACACGAAGAGAATCAGAAGCAACACAATCTGACCTGACAGCCTGGGTTCTACCTGCAAGACAGTTTGTGAACCATCTGAAAGGATTGTCTGAAACCCCTGAAGCTATTAAGTGATCCTACAGGATGCAGTGATCGACAGTGTAAAAGACCTTCGAATAATCAATCAAAAGTGTCAAGCAACATAGTTTTCTGTCCAGGGCATCAGCAATGTCTTTAGGGTAGCAGTAGTGGTGCTGTGGCCCCAAACCTGAAAGCCCTCATTCAAACAAGGAACCACAAAGGCTGACTTCCAATCCCCAGGAATGTTATTTTCCATCAGTGTAATGTTAAAAAAAATACAAAAAGGCTCAGCAGTTAAATTTGATGCAAGCTTTGAAAAGAAAGGCTCTCAATTGTCCAGCCAGCTTTCTTAGGTTGAGCTCTGTGAACATTTGTAAAATCACTACTGTGAAAAGATTCCATGTCGTGGATGATTCTTCCAGTTAAAGGAGACACAAAGGGCTTAAATAAAAAAAAACTGAGTTTAAAACATCTTTTTGTCTGTAATGCCATGCTGTCGAAAAGCCTCCTGAATGGAAGATTAAAACATTTTACAATTGCTGGGTAAGGACTTGATTGTTTTGCATAATATCTTTGGGGGGGTTTTATGTTCTGTTGTTTATGTTGGATAAATTTCAGCCTTTGATTTGGGTAAAGAGAGGTAAATTGTTTCTCAGTCTTCATAAGTTACAGAACTTGGAGCCAGTGTATTTCCCCTGTTCTCCTATTCTGACTTAACTGGCTGTTCTCTGCAGCAGGTCCCTGGGGTACTGGGGTCCCGTACACAGTTATTCCCACAGCAGCGATGCTGAGCGTGCTGTCAGCAGCTCGGCAAACAGGAGATACAAAGGCTAAAAGCCTGTTCCTGCCAGGGGAACAAGGAATCAGAGGAGATGGACAGGAGCAAACAAAACATCACAGCCTGTAGTCAAGCTCCAGAAAACCAACAGATTTATACAACACTTAAACCCATACTTCTTTTATCCTGCACCTTATGCTAGCTTAATACAGCATCAGGAATGCAAACTAGCTTACTAGCTTTTATCTATTTATAAAGCTGCATCAATGTATAGGCAGCATATTAGTTTGGTCATCCATAGTTAAATGTACATCAGCTCTGTTGGCTCTAGCAGCTTCCTCCTTGGGACCAGACGCCTTTTGTATGACTTGAGGCGTCCTTTTGGGGCAGCCGTCTTTCACCCTCTAGCCATGGTGTCGGAATATTACCAAAGTTTATCAAGTGATGTCACAATACGTTTACACAGCTAACAGTCGTGCCACAGTATGTTTGGCTAAAGTTTCCTTAAGTTGAGCAAGCTGTCATTGCATCACATCTGCATCAGTAAACATCGAGGAATCCATCTACAACTAGTCATGGGGCCAACAGGAAACTTCACACTCCAGCAGCACATCATTTCTCTCAGCTTAAGATGAGTCAACAAGTGTTAAACACTGCAAACCTGATCCCAGCAACGTACTTTCTATTTCTTTTGATGATTTTTCAGCGTAAATAAAAGTCAGCTACAGCATGTTGATGTGTAAATGCTGCATTAAAAATGTTATGTTGTTTTGAAGTGATATCAAGAGGTGGAGGGCTTTTTCCCTCCGGGACCAATTGGGAAAACATCTGGAGCTCGAATACTGGTCTTATTTAACTACAGCACTTCATTAGTTCTAATATGTCTCACGCTAAGTGAGCTGAGGCCTTATCACAAACAATATAAACTCTTAGACACAGCAACTGTCACATAAACTAACAGCTCTATTGGGGAGAAGCTTTATTTTGAAGGAATATATAACCCTTCTTGATAAAAAAAAAAGGTTTTGCAGTTCTCACTCTAAAGTCAAGACTGTAGAGCGACATCTAGTGACCAACTTTTAAACTCTCAGCATGGTCAAAGCCTTTCTGAGACGTCAGTTTTTACCCTAATGTACCTGGCAGTTCTGTCACCATGTAGAACCCCATCTAACAGAGCAGAAAGAAGGTTAAAAAATGCATAAACATATCAGAGGAATTAGTTTGATCATTCCAACGCCAGCCCTTGAAAGTTCCTCTCTGTCCTCACATGTTCAATTTTAACTCATCTTCTTAAATCTTTTTTTCTTGTTCCCTTTCGTTTGCCAGCTATTTTCATCACTACCCTCCTCTGACGCAACGGCGCAGCATCCCTCTCGTCAGTTATTACCGTCAGAAGAAACACATGAATTGAAACCGATGCTGTCGAAATCCCCACTTTGATCTATTATTTCTAAGCTTAAGTCGAGCTCACATTACTTAAGATCATTTATGCATGTTGCATGTGAGGAGAATCTTAACTTATCTGCCTCTAAGTGTGAGTGTAATGGGGTAGATGAGGCTGATGATGTTTTTTTGTATCTGTAAATGTAAATGACCTTGAAATAATAGTTACACAGCTGTTCAAACAGAAGGGGGAAACAGTGTTGGGTGCACCACGTCTGCTGCTGACACAAGTAACTAAGAATCAAATAAAAAAGCTTGTGATAAATTATTTTACACGGCCAAAATGATTACGCAGATGGCAGATTCAAGGCTGTTTTTGGCAGCATTTAGGACTTGCTATAATGGAGGAGAGCAGCTTGATAAAGATCGCCTCCAACATGGAGACTGTGAGCATGAACACAGAAGCTGGAAAACATTGCTCCCACTTGTGCTTTCAAGTTTTAAAGCATTTCATAAGTGCATCATTTTCTGCAGGTTTTGCAATGTGTGTAAATGGAGGTTCATTAATGCTTCTGAATATGTGGCATGCAGTTTTTTTTTCTAGCTTGAAACAACAATAAAACAAAGTATTAAGGTCAAACATTTCTAGTTGGATCATTTTTCAGTACAGAGTCAGCAGTTACCTTTGTCACAATAAGAAATGTTATAAACAGCGCTGTGATATGAAACAATATCATATCTTATTGCCCACTACAAAACATAATATGTAAGATGTTGTGTTGTTCTGATGGGAGTCATTACAATGTGTGTATGTGGAGCACTCTGTCAGGCTGCGTTCACACTGCAGTCAAAAGTGACCTGAATCCAATTTTTTGATTCAATGTGACCTGTATCTGATTTGTTTCTGACAGTGTGAACAGCACAAGTGGCATTGATTCTGACATTTTCGAATCAGATTCAGGCCACATTCAAGTGTGGTACTGAATCAGATATGTACCTAATTTCTTGAATAAGCAGAGGTTTACCTTGAGACAAATGTTTTCAGAGTCACCTTATGGCCAGAACATAATCAAAGGTTAATATATAGACATGATTATTAAAAAAGGTTTCTCCAGGGTGCTGGTTTGAGTGGTTGGCAACCAGGCACCCCATGTACTTGCTTTTGCCGGTCCAGGTTCGGGTCCCGCCTGTGACCGGTTTGCGGGGTGTCTTCCCCTGCTCTCTCGCCCCCTTTCACAAGCCTGTCCACTGTCTCTCTCCTATCAATGGAGGCACAAAATGCCCAAAAAATACATTAAAAAAAAAAAAAAGGTTTCTCCATTTTTTCTAGAAAAGTGTTTGAGTTGATTTTCACTCCACAAACATGATTAAATAATGCATAAAGGGAAGAGTGATGAGAGGAAGTGAGAGAGCACTGGGGGATTGACTGGCGTCTCCATTACACGCACAATAAACGATAAACGTGAATGAATCATACGTTTGTTTCTTAACACTGCACCGACTTTTTGATTGGATTTATCAGGCTAAAATAACAGTTTACGGGACGTGGAGACACTGATGATCCACTGCTGTCCATCTCATCTGAGCATATGTGCGTGCTACTGTTTGTTTCTAGGAGACAGCTTCAGTCAGTGAGCCGTCTGCTCCTGTCTGATCTGCTCTCAGATAAATTAAGAAACATCCAAACAGAGGATTAAACTGAGTTTTTGCCTCTGTTCAGCGCGCTATGGCTTTGAGATGATTGGCTCTCCAGCAGCGATCTGTCATAGGCAGGAGTCAGCAGGAAAGAGCCTTTAGGTTCATGAGAAATAAAATATACCCGTAATTACTTTAATAAGAGCTCACTCAAGGTGAGCTGCGATAACATCAGGTTCTGCGTTATAGGGACAAACGTCTCCAGCATTGTGAAGCACAGTTTTGGTCTGTTCGTTGCCCCTCATCACACTGTGCTGTGCGTGATGTTGTCAATGTCTAACTACGCATGCGTGTCACTTCTGAAGCCTGAGCTGTTCACATCACAGTCTGCAGTCAGGCCTCATTTACAGGTGTAATCTGAACAGCCACACAAACAATCGGATTTGAACAATAGATCGGAATTAAGCATTAAGGGCTGCAGTGTGAGCATAGCCTTAGGCTACATTTACATGGACACTCCTAACTTAAAGACAGAAAGATTTTTCCATTGCGTTTTTGAATTCTTCAGCGTTCAGATGACAACGCTGGAGACGTATGGACCCGCTGTAGTATGCATGCCGGTTCAGAAGATGGCGCTGTAGGTCTGCAGAGAGGCAGCGCTGCTACAACACATGTACTAAGAAGAAAAAACTTTTCACAAAAAACAATGGCGAATAGACGCACAGAGACACAGGAGTTTCTTTTCTGGACAACAAATCAGTTCAGACAACAAATCTGTCCGGATAGTTTTGACTAGATAACAAACCGAGCACAGTAAGAGGCTCACACGTTACTCGACTATAGCTGAAGCTGTTGTTGTTCCTGGTATGCGTGCACAGCCTTCATCTGAAAGAATACTGCACATGCGGTGATGTCAGTGTTTCACCCCGAAACGCTCAGGTGTGGGTTTACACAGGGCTGAATGGAGAGCGTTTTGGAAACTTTCCACCCTGGAGCCCATTTTCAAAAGTTACCGTTTTCAACGCATTTCCATGTAGACGCAAGGCCAAAAGGCAATGAAAACTTATCGTATTTGACCGTTTTCGGCTCCGTGTAAACGCAGACATAGTTTGCTTTGCTGGTAATCGGTTGCAGGCTCAAGCCCAGCTCCAGCTGTCATATGGTGATACGTCCTTGGGCAAAACACTTAATTCCAAGTTGCTCCCGCTGCTGCATTAGTGTCGTGTAAATGGGTATGAAAAGGGTGTAAAATCACTACGTGTGATAAAGTACACCAGTAGCACTCCTGCTTTCAGATCCAGATGTCTGTTGATCACGTTTAGTCAGGTTACAAATGTTGCCTCCATTTGTTTTGATTTTTTTGAGGCACATTTGGAAACTGACCCAGACGATCTGTAGCCTTTCCCTCTGCATCCACCAAATATGCAAGCCCTGCTTTTCTTTCCTCTCATTCTACTACCATTGCTTTCAGAGCCAGACTAGTTTGCATGTTTGCTTTCTACCCAACTCACTGTTCTGATCCTCAAACTCAGTCATGAGACAGCTTCACCGCAGCTGCACAGCAACAGGTAGAGGATCAGTTTACATCTTCATCCTGTCTGTCATTTAAGCAACCTGGTTAGAGAAAGCTGCATCTAGATCTGGATCTAAAGCATTCTTTTTTTCGTAATATTGAATTTAAATTAAATGACATCATATAATTTGAAAAAGAATCAAAAAAGCAACAAAATGTTGTTACAGTGGGATTTGGGAAAAGAGCAAGATGTTACAATATGACAATGCAATAGAAAATGGACATGTTACAAGAAAATGTGTTGACATGATTAATTGGAAGATAAAAATGTCACAATACACTTATTCACATTAAGATACATTACAAAACTAAACTTTTTCTTTCTGGCAGTATTGCTCTAATAGTGGAATGTGAAAATAAATAATGAATCAATCGCTAAATTGATTTCCTGCAGTGGTCTTGTAACAATTTATGGAATTGAACAAGTGTAAGGTCGGGCATGTTTTCCCTGGAGGGGTGCCTGGGGTAGTGCTGTTGCTCAGTTCACCACTTGTACCTATAATATTGTGATTGACTTGTTATTGATATCAATAAATAAATTAGTCCTGAGGATTTTCTTTACAACCTGGAAATTGAATAATAGTTCGAATGTTATGCAAACCTGCTATGGCCCACTCTTAGGTATGTTGAGATACAGATTAATGTAAATATTGAGAAAAGAACTAATTCTTTCTACTGTCACATTAAAAATATAGTTGATGAAATGTATAGGTGCACGTTGGCAAAAAGCATCTGATATTTTGATCAGGAAACATGAGTTTTATCCTGTTTGTATAAACTTACACAGGGGCAGCATTGCAGTGTTTTTCCAAACTCTTCAGTGTCATTTCAGTCTTAAAAAAAAGTTTATATGATCTCAAAAGTCTTCAGATCTCCTGGCATTACCAGCATATCATACAAAAATTAATATAAAGTTTTCCAATGACATCTACAAAAATGTTTTCTATCAACAATAAAAGCAAAACTAGAAAAGAACTCCACCAAGCAGCTCCACCCATAAATTGTGATTTCCAGCCAAAATTAGAGTCCTAAATTTATTTTATACACACATTATGGGATAAAAAATATCAATCTGCAAGAGGTGTGATTATTGCTGACATAAATATCATCCAATTGAATGACCTAGTTAGTAGTGGGTCTTGTAACTTGTTGACTGAACCAATGTGCTGATGCTTGTACAGATGTTGGTGTTGTTCGCACCACAACGCTTTGTTGGGATCCATGTGCTCTAAAAGGAACATGTCCCTGCAGAAGCCTAAAAGAGGACATGTCATGCTTGTTTCTCCTTTTCACTATGCCAGACTAGGATGCCTGTAAAGCATTTCTGCCCTCAGTACAAGTCATTTAGTTCCTTTATTGCCCCACAATAGCGTTCTCAAAATCCTCATTTTAGGCCATTATGAAGCCCTTGTTGAAACACTCGGTCTCAAGGCTGACCTAAAGTTACCTCGCAACGTCTCAGCCCTTTGTGCTCTGATTGGTCAGTTCTATCGGGGATAGAGCCAGCCTGTCCTTCTTCTTCTACTGTATTTTCCGGCAGGCTCAATGCAGCGACCGCGTATTGAGTCACCCTACAGGCCAGAGCTGGTAATGAGAGAATGTGAGCTAGGGACCTATAAACCCCTGCTGGTGGATGTGTTCCTCGGTGACGGTTTTGTGGCTAACGGACATCACAGAGGAGGAAGTGTTTTATCAGATTACTCCAATAAAAAGAAAAGGTACCTCGTGTCTTCACGACGATTTAAATCTTGCGGTCATCTTGCAATGACCTATTTTCAGAGGCATCAAATCTCGTTCTAGGATATCAGAAAAAATGCAATATCTCATTTTTTGAAAATTAAGGGGGTGTAAGGTCTTGTTTTCAAATTTATTCTACTATATGTAAGTATTAAATCATGCATCAGCATGATATGTCTCCTTTAAAGGTCCAGTGTGTAGTTTTTAGCGACATCTAAAGGTGAGGTTTAAGATTGCAGCACTCCGGCAATCCCCCCTCCCTTTGGGAGAAGCCCTGAGCTACGGTGGCCCTCCAAGCACTAAAAGCGTTTTTCAACATGGCGTCGTCAACGAGTGTTTCCAGCTACCAAGCTATCAAATATCTCTGTTGATTCACCACATTTGAAAGTTCAGAGAGTATTTTAGGCGAGAAAGTCACCACGTAGAATACCAAAATGTGGTCATTTGAGCCAGAAAACGCACAGATACAAATTTCATTTCGGTATTTCGGACATTCTGTTAAGCGGGCCATTATGCCATCGAAGAAACTTCCGGTCGGCTCCAAAACAAGAGCGTAATTTACAAAAGCGTTAAAGAACTAATAGGAGATAGTGAAGAAAGCTTTTATTTTGAAAATGGGAAGTTTGCTAGTAGCTGATTTTTAGCTGAATGCCGTCTCAAGCCGACTTGACATTTATATTACGATAAATGTAATATATAATATTATGATATTGTTACGACCTGAGGCTGTTTTTTATTTGAGTCCGTTTTTCCAGTATTTTGTCTGATGACTTTCATTTTGAAGTCTGTGGCCGTATTATCTGACGGAGGTTTTATTGAGGGGGGTTTTTCTGATGCCGTTTGGTCTGAGAAATGACAAAGAGGTTTTCCTGAGACCGAGGATGTCCTAAAATATACACCTTACCAATGTGCACATGTGCTCCGAAATAACAAATTAGGAGCAAACAACAAAATTAAGGAGTACGGTGAAAATCTTTATCTTTGTCTCATCAACAGCGCTATATAGCTTAGTTATCAGCCTATGGTTTCTGTCCACAGAAAATTGCTTGTGGCCGTGAAATAAGCCTCTCATAGCAGATACATTCTCTGCGTCTTACTCCGACTTCTCCCGAAAGTAAACAAATAAATTCGGCTCCATATAAGAGTACAATTCGACACTTAGTCTTACCTGTCCAGCAAAAAACAGGCAACTTCTGCGTCTGTCTGCAAACTTATCCTTCAGGGACTTCCATCTGGGAAAGGCAGCACCGATGTTGACCCTGTTTTTTCATCGTAGCCTGTCCCGATTGCGTTTGACTTGATCCCGTTTTTGTTTCTTTGACAATGATTCACGCTCCTCTGCTGGCAAATTGTACGTGTGGTCCTCCATGTTTGTTTGTATTAGCACAGCTGCTTGGTAATCACTCCCTTCTTCTTCGTCTATTTCACAACTGTGCATTTCCGGTAGGGGTGGAAAAAAAAAAGCGTATTTTGTCCGTTCTGGAATTCTGATGGAGAAGATGGCGACGCAAGATGGAGCCCCCCATAAACGGGCGACCCACTCCTAGATTGATATTAATGACTTTTTCTAAGGTAACGAAAACAAAACATTAATTATTTAAGGCTGATTAGAAACTACTTTAAATATACTTTAAAATAATATATTCCATTTTTACCAAGTCTGTTATTTTATATTTTTTCATTTAGCATTTAATAATACACACTGGACCTTTAAACAAAGTTGGCTGACTACCTCAACCCCCAGATTTTACATGTAGGTGTGAACCCTCTGATAAGAACAATAAGACCCTGCTCTGCTTTTCAGTCTTGCTCAGTCTTCTGCTATGATGATGGACCATATCCATATTGACATCATCAGCAACCTTCTGTTGAGTGAGTAAACGGCACATTTGGAGGGACAGAGCGAGCAGAGCAGAGCATGTTTCTATAATGTTAATGGGCTCACAGTAATGATACTAGTAGCTGTGAGTTGTGGAGGACTGGGGTGTTTTTTACAATTCAAGGAGAGTCTGCAGAGAAACCAAGGCTTCAGTAACAGCACCAGGCTATCTCCATGGGCAAAATATTTCCTCCTCTCCTCTGTGTCTGTGAGCAGAGCTCTGCAGGCCCCAACTTTGACTGCTGATTGGCTGATCACTGTTGACTTTGTGTGTAATCAGAGTGTGTAACCAATCGGATGGTGCTGTGGGTGGGACAAAAGACAGCCCAGTGTTAAGTAATGGGACTTCATCATAAATTTAAGTGTGTTTTGGTAATGTCAATCTGGATCAGATCAGCACCAAAAAATTCATGGCTTCGTCCTTTGCCCAAACCACACCTCTGGTAAAAATCCTCATGTAAATCCATCCAGTGGTTGTTGCGTAATCTTTCTAACTGACAAACAAACAAACAAACAAACAAACAGACAGACAGACTCTAATGAAAGCATAACCTCTGTGGCAGAGGTAATGAGATATAAAAAGTAAGAGCCTGTCTGTTTCCAGTGGTCAACGTTTATTTTCACTCTTAAGGTCTCATTTTTCTTTATCTGATTTTTTTTTTCTTTTTTTGCAATGACAGGCTGAAATAAAATCTTTTGGCTTTTACATATTTTCCACTTCTTTCCACCCCTCCCTCTCTGAGCCTTCATCCATGGCAGGCATAGCTCCCCTCAGCCACAGGAAGCCATCTGACACGCTCCATTACGTTGTGCTTGTTCCAATTAAAGCTGACACCATTTGCTGTCAAGAGCACGATGATGCCCCACAGAAAGGTAACCCACCCCCTGCTATGGCCGCCACCCGGGGGGTTTAACCGTTTCTCAATGTATATTATGTTGTTACAAGAAGATCTATAGTGTCAGATGGGAATCCAAAGGTTAGACTGCTGAAGATTTCTTCCTCCAGGAAATGGTCTGCCAGTCAAAGGTCTTTGAAAAGATTTATAAATTAAGAGAAATGGTGCAACTATTTTATGCTTTATGTTTCTTGATCAAATTTGATACCTAATTTAGTGTCACGTTGATAAAAACAACCACTTAAGAGAAGAGACTCCTGAAAAGGAAACTTAAATTGTGCTTAGAAGCCAACCATCTTGGTGGTCATCAAGAGGATGACCTTCAAATTGTGGACATCAGGGACCCCTCATGGTCTCTCCACTCATGAGACACAGCGAAAGGTGAACAGTCTTCAAAAAAATAGACCATAATGGCCGGAGCGAGAGCATCCTGCCACCAGTACTTTCCAGCAAAAGCCCCAAACCTTTGCTCTACAAAGATTCAATCTGATGTTGTGTGGTTGGGGGCAAAAGGTAATGATATAAAAGACAATGCAAATAGTAAATAAACTCACTTCAGAGGCAGTCATGAGCTTATTTCTATGTCCTGCATGGACACAGTCTTGGTCTTTTGGTTCGACCGTGTTTTTAAGCTTGGTGTGTTCATGAAAGGCACATGACTGTGCCTTTGTTTTTACAATGCTTACATTTCTAAACTCATATTTTGACACTTAATGACTGTATTCACTCGGGCTAACTCTTCTACCAAAACTCTTGATGAGCATGCAGGCTAAAAACAGAAGATATTCGTTCAACGTCTCTTCCCCGTCAACACCAAGAAGCCTTTAGGAGAAGAAGCAAAACTTCTTCAAGAATCTGAGTTAGGCCAGTTGACATTTTGAACAGTAGTGCAGACCCATAACCTTAAAATGTCTTGGGGTCATCTTTAAGTAATCTTGTTGTACAAGCAAAATATCTTGACCTTTGTCCTGTGACCAAAAAAATCTACATATTCCATGCTTGCATCTAAGTAGACACTTGTGCGAATTTTGAAAAAGCTTTCTTGAAGCTTTATATTTTTGTATTCATAAGCAGAGCATGAATTAAAAGTTTGACCTTTGACTTAGAGATCCAAGTCATGGAGGATTCCTCAAAGTATGTTTGACATACTGCATTTATAAAGCTGATCAACAGGCTCTGTGACACTGACTTTTTGATCTTTGACCTTGAGAATCTTAATAGTCTTTCCCTTTGTCATGGTGAATATTTGTGCAAAGTTTGAAAACATTCCCCAAAAGCACTCCTGCAGTTTTACAAGAAAAGACTGAAGATTAGAGTTGTGAATGAACTTTTTTATTTCAGCTGCATAGATGTTAAAAACAAAATAAAATACAATCATTTTAGACAAACTTGTCAATAACCAAAATGGTGTAGGCTCAAACTCTTGGCTTAATTTTGTCTATTCTGTACAATCCAGGATAATCACACATCACACAAAGACTGATAAATAGAGGTATGAGTGACAGTGATGTGCACAGATTTATTTTGTTAAGCAAAGACATATAGGTGCATGTTTGTAGTTTGAATGTAGAAGAATCTGTCTAAATTTACACTAAAATCTGAACATTATCACAAAACATTATTGTAAGCCCTCTCTTATCATTTAAGATCAGCTTAAGAAACCCAAAGCTTGAGATGTTCCTGAGTAAAAAAAGATCCTATCATCAAAAAATCTTCAGAAGATGTGTCTCTGTTGGAAGAAAATGCGGTTCGAAGTGCTAACGTCTGGTGCCCAGGGGGAGCAAAATGAGCTGTGAAGTAAGCCATGGAAAAAAAAACTCTAGATTTGAGTCTCTCAAATCTACCAAGAGATATTTGAATCAACTAGTTTAATTGCTACAACAGCCAAGCCTACTTTGACCTGATACCTCCGAGACGTTATCAGCTGATTCACTAAACAAGAATTGGAGACTGCGAACAAGCAAAAAAAAAAAAAGACAACACTTTCTCAGTCATCCTCGGTTAAAGGCCCACAGATCTGGAAAACCCTACCCTCAGTACATCCACTGATTCCTAAGTGATCAATGACTTGGTAAAACAATGGTTTAAACAATGACTTTTAGCTAATTTTACTTTTCATCTTTTCTCTGCTTTTGTTCCTAGCTGTTATTTTATCAATTGCTGTAATTGTTGTTTTTAGTTATGGCCATTGATCTTTTTGTATGTGTCTGTGTTACTGTTGCTGCTTTTATGCCTGTCAATGTCTACTGTATTTGTCAGTCTTTATTCCTATATGCTGCTTTATTATGTGCATCAGGTTTTCAAGCCAAACCAGAGACAATGACTACAGATTGGCCTTGGCTCAAACTCTTCGGCACATTGCATCTGTTGTATTCTTAATTAGATGTAACAAGTTTAGTTAATAAATAAACAAATTAATATCTAAATAAAATAGATGTTTGTGCAGTGTTCGATGAAAACTCAATACAATATTCCTCTGATATAACATTAAAGAGCAAAATAGCAGAGACCAGATGACCTTTAAAATTTGCTCCGCTAAACCTCGTGTCATGATGGGAAATTGTTCAAAGTTTGAATAAAATTCTAGTATATTACGTATGCATGCATATATGGATGGATGGATGTATGGATGGATGATTGCATTCCTACGTATACAAACAAATGTGGTCTGTCAAAATGTTTGTATCAATAACTCAAATAAATTAGATAGATAGACAGACTGAAAGACAGACAGACAGACAGACAGACCTGTATGTGTAGGCAAATTACTCAAATGTACAACACTGACATATCTTCTCATCACTGCATGGGTACATTTAACAATCAAGTATTTAATTTTTGCAACAATTAAATGCTGTTTTCTTGTTTTATATCTGTTCCTAGCAAAGGCATACGGTAACACTGAAAGAAACAAGTCCATGTTTAAGTACAGAGCTTGTGCACCTGACCAGAAATACTGGTATCAGTGATTATGAACAGAAATACTGTATATATTTGGCATGCAATGAAATTTCGTGGAATAAAAAAATGACAAAATAAAATTCAAAGACGCACAAAATAAAAAAACGTAAAGGTGATTTTTTTACCCTCCTCACCTACCGTAGCAAAAAACTTGCTTCAGAATGGAAGATGAGTTTGGGGAATTAGCTGACGCTGCTTCGTCAAATAAATCAGTTGTGGACCAATTTTGGCTTCCCATATAAAAGACGAAAGAACGGTGAGAAGATTGCGGACAAAACAAGAACCGTGTGCAAAATATGCCGCTACAGTTCGCCGTATACTGCGGCGAGAACAACTACCAACTACTTTGAACTGGAGATAGGCAGCAACTATATGTTTGAGTAAGTCTGCATAAAAAACAATATTTGATTTTTGCATGTACTGTTGAGTTGACAGAATTTGATCATACTTGAAGAACAGAAGTATATGCAGTGTTACAGGCTAAATATTATAGTTCACAGTTCAGACATTTATAGGTCTTAACTGCAGCTCTGAGGACTGCTATTTGTTTTCATTTTCATTCAAGAATGTAGTTATCCTGATTGTTACAACAACAAAGCATATATTATTGAGATTTTGTGTTTGTATTTGCACTGTAGTCTAAATAAGGGGAAAAAACTACAATTTTTTTTTTTTCAAAGAGCATTTATTTTGAAGAAAGAAGAAAGTAAAGAAAATGAGATTTTTTCACAACTTCCCTCTTGGGGATTTTCTATAATCTTTATTTTGTATCCTGAGTATTTCATATCATGAGCCCTGTTTCGTATTTCTTATCATTTCGTGAGTTGTCCATTTCATTACACCCCTAGTATATATGCATATCTATATCTGCATATAGGAGAGAATCCTATATTGTACGTCCCAAATCTTGAAGAATGCATCATATCAGCAAGTACTTCAATCTTGGAATTAAATAATAACCCACTTTCCTGTCTCATTTAAACGCTGTTGTATAAAAATATCTTTAAGTTTTGTCTGATAATTAGATAAAGGAAATGAGTCACTCTGCCTTGTTCCTCGTCATGCCAATGTGGAGGCTGCTTACTCAAAGTTATCCGTTTGGCTCTTAAAGCAATAAAGCTGAGCTGAAGTTTACCAGCAACCTCTATCTCTGACTAAAAATACTAAAACACCAAGGCAGCAGGCCGGTGACTCAGCCTCCAACTTCACTCTCAGTCTTTCAATTAGTAAACCAAATCCAATCTCTGAATTAATAATTTGCAAGCTTGTCATAACCCCTTCATAAACTTTAAGACTCGCACTTTATATGTGACCCTCTCTGGTGGAGCTACTTTTGGACAAATTCATCCGTAATGGCTGTTTACATAATTTTCTTTGGCTGAAACCTTCCTCCAAACGTCTCATCAAGCAGACTGATGTTAATGTACAGAATCAGGGGACAGTGGAGCCCTCCATGAAAACTTATCTGTTCGGCACTCAGAGTAATGAGGCTGAGAGACAGTTAATCAGAAAGCCCCCTCCTTTTTGGTGAAATGACCCCGAGTAAAGTTGTAGAGAAGCTCAATATGTTTCCTCAGCAGCGGGCTGCAGTCCACCGACCACCCAGAACCAATCTGAGGCTTATGACGGTGGCAGGGGAGAAGATACATTAGGCCTCCCTCCAGTGGGTAATGAATGGAACTAATAGGAAGAAGCAATCCCGGTCCGCACCACTAATATATGTAGAAAAATACTTCAAACAGCCTCTCTTGTTTGGTCTTTAAGCATACTGGGGGGCAAGTTTCAACGCTCATTTGAAGCTTATTTGATGTGTGGAGATGAGAAAAAGTTTACACAATCTCAAACTGTTAAAGTCTTGTTATGATAATGTTTGAGAGGTTCAGCTGGGTTAGGGTCTGTTAGTGGTAGGTGAGGTCAGGCTCAGTGACAAAGGTGTGACATAGACATAGACAGACTAAGACACTAAGGGTCATATCTTCTAAAGATCTGCGTGTATAAGAACACATGCTAACTTAATAGTACGCGCAAAGCTGATCTACTAACCAGTTACAGCGAGGATTGTGTCTGTAATAGGAAAATAGCATGCACAATTCATTTAGCGTGTTTGCCTTCATGAATATTGGAGGAAGAAGCAGGCTGTAGATGCTTTGACTGTTAAACTTAACTGGTACACTTGCTGCTCTGTGACTCTGACTTGATTGGTTCATGTGTATTTGTTTGTGTCTGCAATAGTTATATGTCTGTAACTTTGTAAATGTGCTGCTGCCTGTCTTGGCCGGGACAGTCTTGCAAGTGAAAATCTTAATCTGAATGAAGCTCTTCTGGCTAAATAAAGTAAAAATTAAAAATAAATGAATAAATAATAATAATATTATTATTATTATTATTATTATTATTATTATTATTATTATTATTATTATTATAATGATATTATTATTATTATTATTATTATTATTATTAAAAAATATTATTATTGTTAATAATAATAATAATAATAATAACAATAATAATAATAATAATAATACTTTGCAAAAGCATATGCAGATTATCAGGAGATGCAAATTTGATCATTTAACTCCTGCAAAGTTATTGCTCAAACCTGACACTGATTGTAGGCTGTGATTTTGTACCTGTATTTTGCACATTTAAAAGGCAGGTGCAAACTGGCATAGCGTTACGCACAGATGGCTGACAACCGAGAGAGAGAATCTTCAATGCTCGTGGTCAACATATTTGGACTGTCAGAAACAAAAATAGTACAGACATATTGTCTATCCGGCAATGGCAGTTTTGAGCTTTGTGCTTTTCACAGATAGCCTCCCAAATCACAGTTCTTCTGGCAATGTATATATGTCTCTGCTGGAGTTCACTGCTGTTTTTATTTGCCTCAAGCTTCATGGTTTCAAACTTTTTATTGCCACTCTGTGCTCTCAAACTCTCCATGGTGACAGCTGGTAGCAAAATCCTAATTTAAATAGGGCAGTCCACATCACTTTTGCACTTTTGCACATGCAGTCACAGTAGATCACCCACAACAAGCTCAGTAACAGCACATGCAATTTTTTTAGTTTGTACACACAAATTAGCACGAGTTATTTGGGATCTTAGTAAATCAGGCTCAGCAGACAATAAGATACCTGTTAAAAATTACTTTGTTTTTGACATTGCATTGGGCTGCAAGGCAGTGTTGTGTCTTCTGAACCTCAGCAACCAAAAACCGAATTCAGACTGGTGGAGGAGGACCAACACTGAACGCCCCTTCATGAACAAGCTGGTTGTAGCATGAACTAAGATTATGACAATGAGTCCCTGGAACAAAAACATACACCCACAGTCAGGGTAGCTTTGTATCCATCCAGGGAAGCCCCGTAAATGCAGATTTATTTTTGAACACCACACACTTAAAGTACCAGGTCACAGGCTCAGTGTTTCCAGATTTTTCCTGTAATCTTCAGTTAAGGTTTGTGCTGCAGTATAACAACAATAAAAATAATCTTGTAAGTTACGAGTGCTAAGGTTTCAGTGGCAGTGTTATCTGCTATCTATAACTTTGTGAATTTTTCTAACCAGGCACTTGCTTTAAACCTTTCTAGAGGTGCAATAAACACTAAAAAAATTCAACACAGCTGCCAGAAAGCTCTGTAAGTCTTCTTGCTCTTTAACAGTGTTGGTCTCATGCCGATCATGAGAATTTGGCATTGTGTTTCACTACACTTTCTGTTCTGTTTATTAACAGTATTAGCAGGCTGTGTCAAATAATCCAAAGTCATTTTCTTTGCTGTAAGTAGGTAGATTTTCCTTCAGTTTTTAAAATTTGGTTTCTCTTTATATATTATATTATGTATCAATGAATACACAATACCAACAGAATAATATAATAAAAAAGCTTTTTAGGTCAAAAGCAGCAGGCCATTCACAACAACAATCCCAGGATATCTACAAGACAAGAACCAGAGACAGTACATGAGCAAAAAAAAAGGTAACTTGAAGGCTCTTCCTCAAATACTACTCTTGAAGACTGATGGTACCATATGCAGGCCAGCATATTGGAAGCATAATATTCAAGAAGGATTGTGTGGCACCACAAGTTCTTTGAGATAAATGTTGCTGGAGGAAACAAAAACATGGGCTGGCTTTTTAGCATTGCTCTGAAACAGGATAGGCCTGATTTTTGTAATATTATGTAGATGAAAAATGTCTGTTCTTGAAATTTATTTTATGTGAGTTGAAGGACAAATCCTGATCAAATAGTACCTCGTGATTTCTAACAGCTGTGCTCGGTGCCAGGCTAATGCCATCAAGGGCAGTCATAACATTAGAAAAGGTTTCTCTAAGGTTAAGAGGTCTCAGCACAATGACCTCTGTCCTGTCTGAGTTAAGAAGAAGAGCATTTCTGGCCATGCTGTATGGATATGTTTTTGAACAAGTGTTAAATTTCAAAACTAGATATTACTTCCCATGAAGATAAACACTTCTAGCTATTTACAACTTGATCTCCAGTTGTCAAAAATATCAGCATATTTCTGATGCTCATCAATCTTCCACTGCGCTCTGCTGAACATCAGAGTGATGCAACATGTCTGTATGTCAGGAAATTCAGTATCATCTATTTATAAAGGCTCATAAAAGGGAATAACAGAGTGTCAGTGACCATTAGAACATAAAAATTACCCTGAATCAGCCTTTGAGTAATTAATTCATAAAGATGTATGATAACCAGTGTGTGATCATGAAATCGTGGAGAACAAAATGCTCTGCGTCACATGGGACGGGAAACAGACGAATATGTAGAATCAAGCTGATGAAAAATGGTACCAGGGCCCAGTAATGCTGATACAGATTCAGATTAAGTTGGCATATTATGAATAAATTATTCTTGTACTGGCAGTAAAGCAAAGAGAGGGGGCATTATGCTTTTAGGGGTTTAGCTTGTCAATCCACGCCAATCCTGTAAGTTATATACCTCAAGATGTTGGAGGATTCCCTCAATCGTGATTGTCCACTCTGTCTCATTTTATCTTTAGGCACTATGGCCTAAATATAAAATGACTGATCTTTGTAAAACTTCATTAATAAATTCATGAATTCCTTTTTCCCTCTCAAGTTTTGCACTCATTCCATAGAAATATATCCTGAAACTAAATTCCCCACTTACAGTTAAAGTGCATGCTGTAATTTTGCAATCAAATGTTTATTATATAGCTTGTGAATAGTTAGGTTGTTTTACATTGCATTTGGAGGAAATCTCTTGTCAGTCTCATTTAAGTCTCATTTAAGATAAATTCAAGCCTAAAAAAATCTATACAATCTATACTGCCTAAAAACATCTATACAAAAACTGACAGGGCTTAAAAAAACTTCCGATTTTATGTGTTCATTTTCTAAAGCAGTGTCACAACTTAAAAATCGAGTGAGAGTAGGTCCAGGAAAAAAATCCAGAGTTTCAATTTTTAAATCTCCAGCAAAACATGATATAAGTCAAACAGTTTAGCTGAGATATTGCTCAGCAATATTTCCCAGTGATAGAAATATCAACAATAATTACCTCCGCTAGGAGGTTATGTTTTCGGGAGAGTCTGTCTGTCTGTCTGTCTGTCTGTCTGTCTGTCTGTCTGTCTGTCTGTCTGTCTGTCTGTCTGTCTGTCTGTCTGTCTGTCTGTCTGTCTGTCTGTCTGTCTGTCTGTCTGTCTGTCTGTCTGTCTGTCTGTCTGTGTGAACAAAATAACTCAAAAAGCTATGGATGGATTCTGATGAAATTTTCAGGAAATGTTCAGCATGGGAACAGGAAGAACTGATTCAATTTTGGTGTTGATCCGGATCACCGTATGGATCTGCCATGACAAAAAATGTGATGTTCGTGAATAACTACTGAACTAAAATAGATATCATTATGAAACCAATTGCTAATGTTTATTATGGTTAAGGAATGTAAATATTTACATGAAACAAAGGTAGGACTAATATTTATGGTAAAAACACAATATGGGTGAGGACTGCGGTGCTGGCGGAGGTCTGCGCTCTCTGAGTGCTTTTCTTGTTATAATGGGGCCAGAAGCTGAACTACTATAAGAGAAATGTCCTGAATTCATATGGTTACTGAATAAAAAATGTTATCTTGTATTAAAAATTGTTACAGTTTGGCTGCTCAAATATTACAGTTTGGGTTATCATTCTTTTCTTACCTCCCTTAATCAAATGGAAGCAAACTAAATCTATTTTGGGGATATATAGTTAGGGTCACTGTGATTTAAAATCGTGTGACTTGTGGTCTGATGGTGTTTCTATTTGTGCAATATACTTAAGAGAATGCACAATAGCATTTATATATATGTGTATATATATATATATACATATATACATATACACATATATATATATATATATATATATATATATATATATATATATATATATAGATAGATAGATAGATAGATAGATAGATAGATAGATAGATAGATAGATAGATAGATATAGATATAGATATATATATAGATACAGATATAGATATAGATATAGATATAGATATAGATATAGATAGATATAGATATATATGTAGATATATATATAGATATATATAGATATATATATAGATATCAGTTAGGTGATGTTAAATGTAAGTTTTGTTAGTTTTGCTCCTTCTTTGGACTTCATTTTGATAAATCTGTCTTTTAGCTCCACCTCCTCTAGGAGCATCTATTCAAGTCAGCCAATAGCTGTAATCGGACTTGTTTACTTTAGCCGTATGGGGATGTTCACAAACTTGCACTGTCCCCTCTGAAAAGCACCTGTAGCATTAAAAATTAATATTTCAGCCATCACATAAGACCAAAAAAAAACAAAAACACTGCAGCCCTTCTCGATGACCCAGGATAGTACTTAAACTGACAGGGATTTGAATACCTGGCAGGGAATCTAACCACCAAATAGTGGTTACATTTCTTTTAGTTTTAAACCAACTACAGAAACAGGAACTTGGATGGCAGATTCTCAAAGGATGGGCAGGGAACAAAGAAAATTTAGTTTAACGGATTTAGTTATGTGCGCTTTATTTTTGCTCTTTTAACACTGAGTAAAAAGTCTGAAATGAGACTTGTCAAAGACACAAACACAGATATTTCTTTTATCCAAACATAAAACTAAATGAAGTCTTTCATGCCAATATCTGTATTTAACAGGGAAAAACTCAACGTTTAATCACTACATGAACTGCATAGTTTGATTCTAACAAAATCAAAACTATTCAAAATGATGTCTGGCATTAAGCAGAATGTGAAATGTGTTTTTTGAGACCGTTAAAATCAGTGTCTTCTCACTCCAGCTGAGGTGGCTGATCAGTGGACATGGAAATCCAAAGAAACAGAGACAGCAGGGAAATCAATCGCAATGACAAGACTCACAAACCTCATCAGTGGAGAAAATTGCTTTTTACAACCATGGAAAATTGTTGGCTTTTATAAATTTTGCAAACAAGACATGGGTAATGTGAGCCGTAAACACTAAGCTCAGTGTGACTGCTGTTAGGAAGTGCAGTTTTGGTTTGAGTTGGTCTGTGTGAGCTCATGTCTGTGTGTGTGAGCTGAGGGGAGGGACGAGGTGGTTGGGGGGGTACGGCGAAGTGTGGTGATCTAACTGAACAACAGATTTGCCTTAATGACTGTCTTACCGCCCAACCAAAGAAAATCAATGAAAAACTTCTGAACATCGACAGGTCTTTGGACTTCAGGTTCAACCTCATGTTTCCATGGATGAATTGCAGTATGTCTGTCACAATAAAGTTTTCATTTTTTTTGTGTTTTCCTTTTGTCATAAAGGTTTTGTGTCAAATCATGAGTGAACTGATTGGGCTGATTTGACGGTTTTGTAATGCTTATGAATGTTAATGTTCAAATGAATTTTTGGTGTACTTTTTTATAATTGGTTAACAAGTTTTCTTTAAAAAATGCACATCGATAACCTGAGGTTTGGGACTGCAGTTGTGTAATTCATGGATGTATTTTTGTTGTTATCTGTGAATTTAATGCTGATACTGACTTGAGAAAAAATTAACAGTTATATTAACAGGTATACCCAGGTAGACTAATCAGGTTAGGTATGCAAATCAAAAATATACTGTTATGTAACAGTATATCTACAGACTCAACAGTTTGCCATGAGTTTACATTCATGCAGTCTGCTAAATACAGACTTTGTTGTCTCCCATCACATTTTGCGGGCTGGGAGAAAGGCCAAATACCTGAAAATGTGTTCAAAAGCCCTAAAAAAGTGGTTTTGCACAATATGTCCCCGCTAGCAATAGTTCCGTGGCTTCCCTTTAGCAGATGAGAATGTTTAAACCAACCTCTTCTTAACATGGACATCAACACATACAGCATATCAACAAAGAAAAGCAACACTGTCAGTTGCACCCTTTGGTTTTAAATTTCTACATTTTAGATTTATCTCTACTAATATTTACACAGAAAACAAAATAGTAGCTTGAGATGTTGCCATTATGGTTATAGACATTATATCAGTTTGTGATGTCATGTAAATCAATCAGTAGGTGGGGTCCATGACTTTTACTGTTGATATTTGATATTGCTCATTTTTATCCGGTGTCACCACTTCAACATTTAGAATGAAATACAATATACATATCGGCTTTTCATCCATATCTTCCAGCCATATGTGGTCAGTTGGATATCTCTTCATAGAAAATCCTTCCCAGCAATTAAAACCCTGAAAACCCTGAAGGTTGAACTTGTCAGTAAAACATGGACGCCTTCCTTCAGGCCGGCGGCTGCACTCAGAATAATACAAGGTCACGGCCTCCATCAAAATACCGCTTTAATTGCGTTTCCACTCGTTCTCTTCCTGTTCGCCTCCGAGTGAGTCAGTGGGAAAAAAAAAACTATTCCTGAAATCCTTTATTTTAAATGACTCGGGGGTAAAATCAATCGTCCTTCAAACACAGGCAGACGTACATGTGTGTATTCAAATGTTTAGGATACCTGCAGGCACATGTGAGATGAGGTTTTTGCTGCATGTACTTGGGGTGCAATCGTATGTGCGTATATGGCTGACATGCTGCGGATGAAGACCCCACAGCTTCTTTCTGCCACCAGAGCGAAGGAACAGGAAGCTGGCAGCGGTGAAGAAAACCTCCCTCTGCTCTCCCCTTTTTTTTTTCTAATTCACATTACTTGCACCGCCACAAAGCAATCCCTCGGCTCCCTTTCTGCTGACTGGTGACTTCTCCGAGCAGTGGTGGATAGAATAAAGCAAAGGGAGAGGAAAAAAAATCGGTCCTGTGAGAAGTTTCAGTCGTCCTTTTACTTCTCTAACTCCCAGACTGCTGCCCTACATTTCCTCTCACGCACAGCCTGGCTGAGATTTACAGCTGCTTGTAATTTGTATCTACAGCAGCCATTTGCCTTTAAAGGAGACAAATGATTCACAGGAGGTGGTGATTATGACAATGTCGCCATCAGAGGGAACAAGCAACCAAGGGAACAAGTGTCTACAAGCAAGGGAACAAACTTGCCTTTCCTCATATTTCTGCTCAAACTAAAGGAAACATGCATTGCTGCTGGATTGCTGCTTCTCTGTTATCCCCAGTAGAGATGTAGCTGAGGCTTGGCAGTCAGAGGGGGAGTTGAGTGGAGGGGCAGGGAGAGAAGAGAGGCGTATGTAGAGAAGACAGGATACAATCAAACGGAGAAAGCCTTTGTTTTGGCCCCCTCGCTGTATGTCGAATAGTTGATGCTCTAATAAGAGACTGAGGCTGTTGATGATTGAAGTGCTGATGAAATAATCTTCATTTTTTGTTGTAGAAGAGAAGCTTAATGCTGTTAAATTCAATTATTTGGTTCAAATTTAAAAAGCTAAACAAATGGATACAAAGTTTGTTTTAACTTAGGGTGGTTTCACACCTTTGTCAGGACCAAAAAAAACATCATTTTCTGGTTAGGGAATTTTCATTCATTTGTGTTGGTGTAAATGCTCAGACAAAGTCTGGTGTGGACCAAAGAACCACATCATGGTCTGCCAAAAACAGAGGCCATGGTTCAAAAGGAGAGTTCATTTGCAGTGGGTGTCAAAGTAATCAAGACCAAACAAGGACCAAACCAAGTAAGCAAGCCTAAAGGGAGTAAATTCTCCCTGCAAGTTGTGCAGTCGGCATCACTTTGTCAAAAATTAAAACACAACTCTAACTGCTTTTGCCCTGTCTGATATGACTTTTGACTTCTTTATCATTTCTGCACACCATCTGCAGTGTGTGAGATCCATAATTTGCAAGACATGTAGAACACTGTGGAAGAATTCGATTTGGGGCTTGATAGGCAAAAAGACTAATGATATCGGCTAGGGCTGAACAACTAATTGCAAATAGATTAAATCGCAATATGACTTGTTGCAATATTCAAATCACAGAAGGTTCAATATTTTTAGCCCAAAATATGTTGAACATTTTGGCATTGTGATGTAGTTTTTGCAATTTCATGCCTAATTTTTTATCTCTTTACATACACTTTTTTCCCACTTTTGGACCAATTTTACCTTTTTTAACACCATTTTTACAACTTTATGCCTATTTTGCCCCCATTCATTTTTTTTGGCCACTGTCATAACCATTTTTGGAATTTTTACATGGTTTATGAAATGTAATTTCAAATTTAATTCCCAATTTTGCTGCCATAATCAATTTTCCTCAGCCACTTTTTTTGCCATTTTTTTTGCAATTTCATACCTATTTTGCACCTATTTATTAACCTTTTTCCGCTTTCATACCATTTTTACCCAGTTTCTTCAGTTTCATACCTATTTTGCTTCTGTTCTTCACTTCTCCACTTTTTCTCAAACCTCTTATCCTTCGTTTCATTTAATGTCATATTGGTTTTACTATAAAAAGGTCTACTGCTTATGTTTGTTTAAGAATACATAAGATGAGGAACATTAAAACAATGGCAGAGTAAATCGCAATATTGGGGGGAAAAAAACGCTATTAGATTATTTTCTCAAATCGTTCAGCCCTTATATCGACTCCCTTAGGACTTGTTGTAATTGGTTTCAATTCCCATCCTTATTTCTGACACTGACAAAGGGGCCGTTCATAGCAATAACTGAAAACTGCCATTATAAGAGGAGCTCAGTATGACACATGAAGTGGACAGATCACTGATAAACAATTAACTCCCAAAGAGCACTTAGCTCTCAGAGCTGTGAAGTACTGGCATGAATGTGAACAACTGCCCGATTAAAAAATCATTTGTGCATCCTTGACAGATACAGAGCCATAATCCTGCCCTGAGGGATCACAGTCCTTCAGCACAGCATCACCAATAATAAAAACATGCACAATCATTTCCCCGGGTTTGCCTTCACTGGGCAAACCCTCACTTGACATCTGAAATTGAATCTGGTGAAAGCAGGGATCAGCATAATGCAAACACTTGTGAAGAACATAATGATCCAACCAGTAAAGAGCGATCCCCACCGAGAGCAGAATTACAAACGCGCTAACATGAGAGCAGGCTGACGGAGCGCTCGCTTTTTTCACAACATTACAGCTCTCACCTCACAACAGGAGAAGCACTTGAAATATGAATTGACTCCAGTGGTGTTCACTTTATTTAACCAACAGCAATCACTTTTGACTTGCAAGAGGTCTAATAGTTTATTGAGCCCTGACAATCTTCTCATTAAATGTGACAATGAGACAACGAGCACAGCAGAGGTAAAAATCAATGACGGGGAAAAATAAAGAGCAAATTTTCCTTTAGTTATTCTGTGAAACTGATTTTACAGCAACCAAAGAGACTGTCATGAAGAAAACAGCTGAAGATGAAAGACAGAAAAAACATGTTATGTGTCGAAAATGAGTGAAAACTGTATTAAACACACACTAATGAGTACAAGGTTGAAGAAATCAGATTTCTAATTATTAATAATTACTTGCATGAGCACTAACATTGGAGGAAAAGAAAAACCGATGGTCCATTAGGCCTTAAGAGCCCATATTATGCAGTTTTGATTTTAATCGGCTCTTTAGTGTGTTTTAAAATTTTCTCGGCTTAATAGAGCCCTAACAAATAAAAAGGTTTACAGCGTCTGGACTGTTCTTTCTCACCATGTTGATGCCACCAGCAGCTGCCTTGTGCCCCGGCCCCCAAAACAGACCTATCAGAGTGACAGTCTACTATTGTTTCAGCATCAGTTAAAGCCCATTTGCCCAGAGGGTCCAGTGTACAGCAGAGGCACTTTAATGAATGTAGAGCTGTTGGAAATGTGGCGCTGAACACAGCTAAACAGGCCAACAGCCACAAAGTTGACCTGTAAACCAATCAGAGCGGACTGCGCTCAAATTAGGGAGCCTTAAAGAGGCAGGAACTCTGACAGAGTGTTTCAGACAGAGAGAGAGAATAAAATCAAGGGTACAGGAGCATATGACAATAATCACAGCAGAATATGACCTCTTTTAAATAAATGTAATGCCTTGTTCTTCCTGTAGTATTTATCTTTATAGGGGTCATGTCTGTATTGGGGGATAATATTGTTTAAGTAAATGATCAAAGTTCTCGACTGTCTGTTTTCTTAAGGAGCTATTACTAAAAGTGTTACCTAAAGGCTTGTAGTACATAACAGTTTGGGGTATTTTGGCTAATGTTTTGGTATCTCTTTGCACAAACCCAGCACAAAGAAAAGCACAGAATGTAAAGAGGATGGATTATGTGACTTAAAGATGTAAATGATGGATGTGAATCTTACAGTTTGTTCCAATTTAACTTGACTCTGATTCCGAAGGGGTCAAAATTTGTATGAATCAATTAAATAGATAGATTAGATAGATTAGATAGATTAGATAAGATAGATAGATAGTGGTTGTCACGAGTATCAGAAATTCATCTTAGACAGGGTCACTATTTATATCTATATCTAGATATATGTATATATATCTAACTATTTAAAAGACAATGTATAACACACACTTCATTGACTTGTATACCCAATTGTTACATTTTGTTTTTCAAAAAAATTGTGGCTACTTTGGAGCAAATGTGCTCCTTCCTCTGACAGTCTGAGGCATGACATAAGTACAGCTGTCTGCATCCATCTAGCCTTGACACAGGCTATGTGCTGGATTGAATAATTTGATTCACATTTGAACCTGCCACTATAGTATCTTTATTTCAATGATGCATTAGAATTCACAAGTGAGGCAAATGCAAATACATTTTATTATGTATAAGAAAGACTGTAACAAATCTAGTTTGCATGCGTTGTGGCTCTTTTTAAAGATATGTTTCCCCTCTTTTGTTCTTTCTAAATAGTGTAGAGGCATTGGGTACATTCTGAAGGGGGTGAGGATAGGGGAAGACAAGTGGTTAATGGGCTTCAGGCAGGGGCCACCCACACAAGGCAAGAGCCTTTACATAAATAGTACAGACTTGGTTGCTACTCACTCCACCAAACCAGTTCCCCTGTTGTAGGCCTTCCTGAATCTACCTCAAAAACCTATCCAAAACTCTTACAGACCATGAGACAAAAGAACTGGACTCATCTCTGCACCTCTCTATAGCACTTTTCACTCTGAGAGTCTCCAGTGCCAAAGTCTATCCCAGCTGTCATTGGAAAGCCAATCACAGGACTACTTCAGATGTTGCTATGAATGAAAAAAAAAACACTTCCTCTCTTGTGTGGTTATCGAGCAGCAGTTTACATGGTGTACAATGTGACATTTCGTCAAGCCTCAATGGTCATAAATGTTAAAGGGGTGTGTGCAGAGGAAGCTTGAGCTTTGGTGGTAGGACCCACTCTGATATCTTTTAATAGGGGCCAGAATACCTGGTGACGTGCTCCGATATCAGAATATATTTAAAGTGTCTTTATAATTTGATGCCTGACCTCTGGATTTAACCAGCCACTGTGTCCAGCAGATAAAACATTATCTCTTCCACTTTTGCTTACAACCATCCCACAGGGCATGTAAAAGCCCTGCTGGTGGAAAATGTGCTGGTGATGTAGCAGCGAGGCTGATTATTCACAGTCACACCTCACCGGCTCCCTCACTAAGTGAGAGTGATCACATCAATACCACATCCTCCAGGTTTGTCGATATGCTTCTCTCCTCAGACGCTCAGCACCCTGAATGAAACAAAAAAACTTGTAGTTTGAATAAGGAGGAAAAAATAAATTCAATAATTAACTTGTTCATTAATTAGGAAGTGTGGTTGGTTTTAATGATAAATTAGTGCAACATAAGAGGGAAGTAATTTCTTAAATGTGAGGCAGAGTCAAGTCTGAGGGCGCTTTATGGTCTATTGCTGATGGTTTTATCGCACAAAGTAAATTGTTACATGGGTAATACTGAGAAACACAATGCTGCTCTAAGGTTAAAGACGATGCATAATGTAGCTCCAATAATTACTTTTAAAAGAATTTTAAAAAAAATATTTCCATAGGAGTAAGGATTATCATGTGTGCCCAGCTCTGCACTTCAAATATTTTCACCTTGTTCTCTGCCAGGGTCAGAAAAAAATATTTAAAGAAGTGGGCTTTGGTTTTGAATGAACACATGAGGGAATCTGCACTGAAGGTTACTCGTGTAACCTCAATTTGTGTCCATTTGACCCTGATACAGTTTAAATTGTATTTTGATGTCATCGTTCAAATACAAGGCTGGCACAGATTCTCCCAAATATGATAGATGTTTGTGACAGAAGTGGAGGCTCTTGAACAAATTCTACAACAAATGGCAACAGTTTTATTTTGTAACAATTTAACCCCCACCCCCTTTCCTTCGGTAATAGAATACATTTTTAAGGGTGCCTTTCATGACACTTACGGTCACCTTACAAAAAGTACAAATCCAAAATAGTTCATTAAGAAGGATGGAGTCAGGCTTAGTGGAGATGTAGAGGTGGGTATCATCCATATAGCAGTGGAACACAATGTTGTATTTACAGAGGATGTGGCCAAGATGTAAGATCCATGATGAAGAGCAGGGGCCCCAGGACCAAGCCCTGGGGCACACCTGTGGTGACTTGAAGTGGGTAGGATTTGAAAGATTGGAGCTGAATAAACTGAGTGCAGCCAAAAGACAGCATTTAAACCAGTTGATTGGTGTCTGTGTGATGCCAATAGTGTGAAGTCTGTCCAGGAGGATGGTGTGGGAGAGGGTGTCAACGGCGGCACTCAGATCAAGGTGGGTGAGGATGGATACCAGACCAGAGTCAGCAGCTAAAGGAGATCTTTGGTGATTGTCAGTAAGGCTGTTTCGGTGGAATGAAGGGGGTGGAAACCAGATTGAGAAGCAACAGTTTTATAGGGAAAAGGGGCTTGTGTCGATGCCCGAGCCCCTAGCAAAATCTTGAACTACTTGGTACAGCATTCACACCTGTCTTTAGTTTGTTCTGTTGTTTATGTTTTGGATAACAAGGGAGATGATTGGAGAAGATATGTTGCTATTGCTCAGTCAACCTTAAGTCCTGCCCCATCAAGGCCTCTATAACTGTCTCTACTCTGGTGATTTAGTCCTTACCTCTGCTGCCTACAATAAAATGATGCCTAACAAAAACAGGCTGTTGATACTTGCAGACATAACCCATTATCCCATTAACGGCCACTTAAAGCTTCTGATATCAAAAAGGGAGAAAACGTATCCAAAGATTGAGCGGGCAAGTGGAATATGTGCATGATTGATCTGTTTACGTTAAGTCTGCAAGTGACCCTTGAAATGAAATGAAATGTTTACTTGGGACAGTGGAAATAATAATGGACCACAGCATGAGGCAGCAAAGTGGTCAGAAAAAAAAACTTAACTCCATCTACCCTAAAACTTTTCTGCCAATGATCTCATTAGGGTCCTGGCAATTCCGGGGGACAAATTGTCCAGATAAGTCGATCCTTGATGCCGAGCAGAATCACCGTGAAGCCTCACTAGACATTTTAAAAGGCTCCCGTCTCATCTGGGTGACTGCCTCGACAAATAGGGAGGAGAGAAGCGACAGGGAAGAGAGAGATGGAGGGGAAGATGGAGGTGGCAGAGGAGGGGAAATCAGCCGGGTGGAATGGAAACCCCGTCGAAGGTTAATGAGCAGAAAGATAATGTTTTAGCTCCAAATACGACCCTGTCACTGTCTGCAACCCGGGCAGGAGGGATGATGGGAGGAGCGGGGTGTCAAGTGTATGAAGTGTGAGTGTGTGCTTGGCTGTAAACACGCTCTCTGCATGTGAAGTTGAGTACTAGTTACCTCTACATTAAAGGTATCTCTCATTTAGTCATACAAACCTCAATTCCAAAAGACTTGGGACAAGAAATTCATTGAAAAAGTTATTTTTTTTTTCGTCAATGTTAAAACAAATACAGAACAAAGACAAGATATTTAAGGATCGCACTAACAAACTTTTTTTGCTTGTTTGTTTGGAGATACACACAGCCAAGTTTTGAAATGTTCCATTATCATAATTATAACAATTATTATTATTGTTCACTATCTAAGGCTTTTGCAGGTATGGATGATAACAGTATTTTTTTAACAATGGCTTGCATTGGGCTAAAAATAAACATAAACAGTATTGAGCAGTTAAAAGGAGTGCAACAGAGGGATTTCTCTGACACATGCAGCAAAGGGGAGCAGACCTACACCTTCATGTAAGCATACAGCAAATAGCACACCTTGAACCACTTTGTGTTTTTACAGTAAGGTTGTAAAAAGAAATAATACTTGGGCACTTTTAACACCACCATAATATCATTATTCTGATGTTTGGGCCATGATAATTATGAGATAATATTTTGATCGCCTTAATGTCTTTATATGATGTTTGTGCAAGTTGCCCATGTCACGGGTACTTATACATTCAGAAAACATAAGGATGGCTTCTGAACTTTCCATTGATCATATTCAGCTCACAGAAATAACCACCAAAATCATTCGAAATGTGAATACCTGACCTAACAACACTTTTCCACTTAAGGTAAAAGGTCACAGGCATTCAACATTAGGTGTTGGCCTCGCTTCTACCATTCAGATATTTATCCAGATTCTCTGAATCTTTTAAAGATGGTGTGGATAATATAAGGTAAAAACTATTAATGTGTGCGATATGTGTACATTGAAAAACTGTTCGGCTATTTGCCCACACTGTCTCACAAAGTGAAGAACCCTGTTCCTTTGTTCAATGTTAATGTCTGGGCCTTTTAGGAGCAAAAATTTGACACCCCATCACAATAATATCACCTGTTACAAATTAACCTCCTAACATGTGGAGTGTTCCAGGAGTTTTTTTGAGTATTTAATAACTTTGTATTGTCTGTCTCAACTGCTAATGATGTAATAATAATAAAATATAATGTTTACACTTTAAAAGTTACACTTCAAAACATTTTAACTCATAAAGCCTCTTCATTTCACTATTACCAAATGATCACGGAGAAGCATGAATCAAATAATTCTATTCCAGATGGAGACATGACTTAAAGAAATCACATTTGTCAGTTTTATTTCATGTTTCCACTCTTCCAGTTAGCCGCAGTAAATTTTACCAGCAGGCTCATGTATGCCAAGATTGCCAGACAGCAATAATACAACATGTCTGCCATAATTTGTTCCCCCTGCACCTGCTGCAGCAAACACAGTTGGATACCGTGTTCCTAAGCACTTACCCTGCTGTTGTCCTTTGTCTTACACTGCTGATTTGTCGTTTCAGAGCTTTCATTAGCTTTCTTCAGGCAGAAATACGGAGGCTTTGCAGCTGCGGCACAAATCTCAGCAGCGTCTGCTTTATCATGCAAATGAACTGGAGGATAAACTGTGCGCAAATAAAACTCTAGAGACTAACAAAATATACAGCAGTCTATCTAACATCATATTTCTCAGCAACAGCTCGATCCATATAGGAGATGCGTGATTTAAGACCCATCCAAAAGCTTAGACATTAGCTTTGCATTTAAGTGGAGCTCAAATCTGAAAAACGGTTATAAAAATCATAATTTTTAATATTAACATGTCACACTTCTTTTTTGGGGAAATAAAACAGAAATATTTTGAGGGTTTCAACCTGCTGTTTTGCTATGCTACTTTTTTTTTTTTTTTTTACTATTTTTGCATTTTTATCAAAATGATTTCAGTCAACCCTATGTTACGTGACATTTTCTTTTATCCTATTTACCCAATGGTAGTGTCCAATTCTGAATCATAAAACTGCTCTCTATGTGTTTCTCAAAGTTTTAAACCATGTTAACATCAAGAAAGATCAACATTTTTTCATTGTAGGTCAATATGTATAAATCTCTCATGGTGAAGGTTGGTGAAATCTGCCCCATAATGTAAGGGGAATGTGGTGTTAAAAACACAAATTTATAATGACAACAAAAACATACATACTATGAATAGTTTAATCAAAAAAAGTTACTAAAATGGTTTCTGCAGGCACACCTTACTGGATTACACTTGCTTCAGATGAAGTTTGTTGAAATAAATATTTACATATGGGTCCAGGAACACTATACTGAATAATATTTTCAATGGTTAAATTATTTGTGTAAATAAAAAAAAGGCAAGGATACTAGTATGGATCCATGGTGCACACCATGCTGAATTTTATTTCTTTGGTTTTAATTATTTCTATGAATATGAACAACCACCAGGCTTAACTTTATAAATGGTGGATTCAATGAAAATAAAATCAAGTGTTTAAATGTGGATATGAATATGGATCCTTGACGAAGACTTGACAACGCTGACTGATGCAAAGAAGTCTCTAAAATCCCAGAATTTTGTCCAGATTGTTCAAGCTGAATTTATCCTTTCAAAGCTGCTCCTTCTTTTCCGCATTGCTGTTAGTTTCACTGCAGAAACTTCTACAGGTGTGACGTTTTAATAAGTTACCATAGTATCTGGTGTACTTTATAGTTCAGTGTAGACCAGTGTTAATATCATCAGCCCTTTTTAATTTAGTTTTAGTCTTCTACATAAAACACATTTTAGTTTTAGTCATTACTTAGTCATCTAAATTAATTTTAGTCTAGTTTTAGATGATGAAATTTAATAACATTTCAGTCAACAATATCGACTATAAATTTAGTCGACTAAAATATGAATTGTAAAGTGTAAGGCATGTTTTATGTTTCCTTGAATTTATGAAGTCATGTTTGACACTTGGATCCTGTCACCATGAAGCTAAAGCAGTTGTAAGGCAGTTAGACTGGATGTCCCTCTTCACTCATCCCTTTCCACTCAACCAAAGCAGCTGTGATTCCTAACTTGTCTCTACTTTCTACATGACCAAATTAGGCCTGATTGGACTAAGTCTCCAATACGTTTTTATTTTTTTGATGAAAAACTAAGTTAATTTAGTTTGAGTTTTTGTTAATGTACACTTGTTTTCATAATTATAGTCTAGTTTTCATCAGGGGAAAAAAGGCTGATGAAAAATATGAAGAAAATAATTTGTTGACAAAATTAACACTGGTGTGTTCAGAGGGCATTTAATTTCCACTACTAATCATTATTGTATTAGTATTTTGTGGGATGCATAGCCTGCTGCCTTACTTCCTATTAAGCACTGTGTGGCTCACAGTCAATGCAATAAAACGATCTCAAGGAAATATGCCAGTTCGTAATATTTTCCAACTGAATCAGAACAGCAATCACGCTTTAGGCATGAAATCAGCTTTAGACGTACTTGTCTTGTTGTATAAGCCTTGTGACTGACTGGTGGTCACTGAAGGCTGAGACTGCCTTATGCTTAATGTCAGGCAACATGACACGTGACAAACAACGAAATAATGATGGAGCAGGTGTTACGTCATTGAAACAAGTCAACAATATGAAATGCTTTAGAAAGATCTAATAATCCACTATTTGAGATCCACCTCAGTCGACTATCTCCTGTTGATTTTTTTGGTCCTCATTTGCTTATGAATGCACACTGGGCCGGTTCAGAAAGGTGGTTTAACTGAAGAGGATGCATCAGTATAATATTCATCACTTAGTTTTTCATGGAAAGTGCAAACACCGACATGAACTTTCTGCTGATGCTGGAGCTGCACGGATATTTTTGTACAACAAAAAAGATGTGCAGGTATTTCTAGGACAAGCCTCAAAAATGTGTTCTATGAAGCACAATAGAGAAAAGACCTAGAGAGAGGGAGGGAGCGACACAGAATAAAAAAAAAATACTGGAGCAGGCTAAGCCGTGGTGTTGAGCTCCTGATAGAAATGCTTACATTTGGCTTTCTGAAAGTAACAGGTAATAGCAGAAGCCAGAGAAGCAGCAATTTGGAGTTATTTTCGCCAACCAATTTTAGCCATCCACAGAGCAACAAGCTTCCAACTTCATAAAGCACTTATCCTCTAGAGACACAGGGAGAGAGAACACGGGAGGGAGGGGGAGCAGGTGGAGAGGAACAGGAGGGGAAATAAGAGAAAGGATTGATCATGTGCTCAGGGAGTCGGGGGGGTATGGGAGAGGAAACATGGAAACACAACAGAAAATGAGAGGATGAAAAATTGGACACTCACACAAACAGAGAATGGATCGTTTCAAGCGGCCATGCAGACGTACACCTAATTGATTTCATACCCCTCATTGTAAGCTGGGAAAAATACCACACAATCGCACACGCGCGCGTGTACCAGGAGTGACAGCGGGGAACATTGTGAAAACAGTAATTGGAGGAAACATCTCAGATGGCTCCCGCATGTTAATATTGAATAATCTCTCCCTCATTCCTCTCCCTCGCTCTCTTACTACACACACACGCTTGCTCGTCCCCAACTCTCAGATTTATCGACAGAATGGGAATCAAGGCAGCTAAAAGAACAAATTAGAGTGCTGGAGGACAAACACTTCCCCCGCGGCCGAGGGGGGACTTCAATTACAATGGAGTCCCGTGTTCAGCAAATAAATAAATAATCATGACCGTAATTTGAAAAAAAAAAAAAAACATATACAATCAAAATTGTCTGCTGGATTTGCTGCTCGCCTCTCCCCAAAGAATCAATTTGTCATATTCAGAGACGCACGTATATGAGAAGCAATCTATTTCACACTCTGAGAGAATTACTCATTTCCAATTTTCCTTGTTGACATTTGAGCCGTAGGGTGGGGGCAGTGTTTGTTTGTGTGTGTTTGTGAGACAGAACTACAGCTGCTGTGTAAGGACTTCACATTCCTTCCTTAACTCTTAGACTTCTTCAATTTCCTACTTTTTTTATCCGCTTATACTGATACCCTCCACTGAATCCTGAAAACACACTTCCCCCTCTCTCTGTCTGGTGTTGTTGGGTATATGATGAAAAGAATCAAAATTATTAAAAGGCTTGTTGGACACACAAAACAAACAGCTCTGAGTTAGCCAAGAGCTACTTTGTGAATATCTAACTAGCCTCAGAGTGGGGAGGATGAACACCAGGGGTGGGAGATAAAAAATCGATTCACATAAGTATCAGGATTTTTTGTTTGACGATTTTTAAATTGATTATTTTGTTCAAAAACTGTTTTTTAATGCTTCATTTTAGTCTGTGTTAATAAGCCACTATTAAATGCAATCAGGCTTTTGAAGAGAGAGCATAAAAAGCTGGTTAAAATATATTGCTGAATAAATCCTAAAAACAGATTCACATGTGATGTGTGTTTTTCCCCATATAGTCTGTAGGCATCATCATTGTTCATCTTTTCCGCTGGTGTAAAAAAAAGCCAATTAAAGATTGCAAAAATCGGCAATATCGTAGAATCACAATTTAAATAAGTCATAAACAATCTAATCGGGAGAAAAGCGTATCGTCCCAGTCCCAATGAACACAGAATGGGCTAACAATCGGGAAAGAAAACAACCAGCAAACCACATGTGCAACAAATTTTATATCCACATGTGGTAAGATCTGCAAAAATTCATGAGCGTTGATACCAGGATGAGGTGTTTAATGAGGGTGCTGCTGCAAAAAGCACAAGAAACAATCCTGAAAGTCCAAGCAAGCTGAACTGAGACGAAACATGACGTGAAGACACTGCTAACCTCTGAACAGTCAAAGTATCAACACAGTCCAGGAATTAAACATCCCTCATTGTCAGCTCCAGGATGCTGGATCTTGTCTGCTAAAATATGTTTTCTTGCTCCTTGCGACTGTCTTTGAAACTTGTCTCCTAATTGTAACAAAAGGCCACAAAGGGACCACCAGCTATACAGCTTTCTTTCCTACTTTATTTTCTTGAGGATGCCACCATGGTTTTGTGCAGCCATGGTATGACTGCCTGCCTTAAAAAGGTACTGATACAGATTACAGAATACTTTAATGGAGAACAGAGCAGGCAGTATCCAAACTGTGTTGAGTCGAGCCACGTAGATACCACAAATGAAAAGGCACCATAAGTTTCAACACTATGAACAACACTGAATCAGCGTTAATTTTGTTGAGTAATTATTTTTGTCATAGTTTTCATCAACAAATAAAAACTAGACTAAAATGTTTGACATAGAATTAATCTAATCAGACCTGATTTCTTTATGGAAAAAGTAAGGACAAGTTAGGAATATATCCAATCACAGCTACTTTGGTTGAATGGATGAGTTAAGAGGGACATCCAATCACAGCTGCCTCGGCATAGTGGTGGCACAATTAGCTGGAGTGTGAATTTATACAGTTGTGCACAAAAGTTTACACCCCCAGCAGAATTTCTGATTATTTGGCCTTTTCTCAGAAAATATGAATGATAACACAAAAACCTTTCTGTCACTCATGGTTAATGGTTGGGTGAAGACATTTATTGAAAAAAAGATTAGTTTACCCTTTTTAAATCATAATGACAACAGAAACTTCAATATTGACCCTGTTCAAAAGTTTACACCCCCTGGCAGTTTTGGCCTGATAAAATGCACAAAATTTGACACAAATGGGTTTGAATGTCTACTAAAGGTAACCATCCTCACCTGTGATCTATTAGCTTGTATTCACAGTGTGTGTTTAAAAGCTCAGTTTCTGAGCTCCTGACGGACATGTGCATCTTTCACTCAGTGCTGCGTTGAAATTTCTGTGTCATGGGTAAAGCGAAAGAATTGTCAAAGGATCTGCGAGAAAAGGTATTTCAACTGTATAAAGCAGGAAAAGAATTTAAAAAGATATCTAAGGAACTGAGGATGCCAAGAAGCACTGTTAAAACTCTAATTAAGAAGGGGAGAGAGAGGGATTCTGTTGAAACAAACCACGGTCAGGCAGACCAACAAAAATTTCAGCTCCAACTGCAAGGAAAATTGTTCGAGATGCAAAGAAAAACCCTCAAATAACTTCAGCTGAAATACAGGACTCTCTGAAAAAAATTGGGGTGGATGTTTCAAGATCCACAATAAGGAGACACTTGAAGAAACATGGGCTGCATGGTCGGGCCACCAGAAGAAAGCCATTTCTACGCGAATGCCACAAAATATCCCGCTTATGACACACCAAACAGCACAGAGACAAGCCTCAAAACTTCTGGAACAAAGTCATTTGGAGTGATGAGACCAAAATTAAACTTTTTAGCCACAACCATAAACGTTACATTTGGAGAGGAGTCAACAAGGCCCATGAGGAAAGGTACACCATTCCTACTGTGAAACACAGAGGTGGATCACTGATGTTCTGGGGATGCGTGAGCTACAAAGGCACAGGAAAATTGGTCAAAATTGATGGATGGATGAATGAAGCATGCTATCAGAAAATACTGGAGGAAAATTTACAGTCATCGGCCCAGAAGCTGCGCATGGGACGTTCTTGGACGTTCCAACACGACAATGATCCAAAACACAAGGCCAAATCAACCTGCCATTGGCTACAGCAGAATAAAGTGAAGGTTTTAAAGTGGCCATCTCAGTCTCCTGACCTCAATATCATTGAGCCACTCTTGGGAGATCTCAAACGTGCAGCTAATGCAAGACAACCAAAGAATTTACAGGAGCTGGAGGCTTTTTGCCAAGAGGAATGGGCAGTTTTACCATCTGAGAAAATAAAGACCCTCATCCACAACTACCACAAAAGACTTCAAGCTGTTAGTGATGTTAAAGGAGGAAAAACAAAGTATTAAAAACTCGGGGGTGTAAACTTTTGAACAGGGTCAATATTGAAGTTTCTGTTGTCATTATGATTTAAAAAGAGTAAACTAACCTTTTTTTCAATAAATGTCTTCACCCAACCACTAACCATGAGTGACAGAAAGGTTTTTGTGTTATCATTCATATTTTCTGAGAAAAGGCCAAATAATCAGAAATTCTGCTGGGGGGTGTAAACTTTTGGGCACAACTGTATATATACACACTCCACATATATAATTGATAAATTCATGTAGAGCAGATTCACTGTTTGTTGTCAATTCTGGTATTGTAACTGAGATGCTTTACCAGGTATCCCAAACAAATGTGACTGCATTTCATACATAAGTTAAATTTGTTCCTGTTAATTGATGCATATAAACTTTTATGGCATTCAATAAAGGGTCATCAGTTGTTTTATTTTATCCGTGTGAAAACATGATTTCAGAAATACAAGGAAACAAAAAATGTCTTACACTTAATAATTCATGTTTCAGTCGCCTCAGTTTGCAGTAGATTGGGTCAGCTATAATGTTGTGAAATTTTCTCAACTAAAGCCAAACTAAAATTAAAACATTTTAGATAGCTAAATTATGACTAAAACTAAAAGACAGTTTTGGCAGAAGACTTAAATTTAATTAAAAATTGCTGCCAAAATGTACACTTCATTTATTGCTACGATTGACACTAGTAATGGGGCCTCAAGCCTGAAAAGCAAATTAGTGGCACCAATTCTACAAGATGTGAGCAGTGTCCTGTTAGCGACCTAGTGGGGGTGCAAGCAGAATATTTGATACTGTGATGGCAACCCTGAGTATCAATCGTGCACAATTTGTCAGAGGGATTTGTCTGATTTCCCCTCTCTGGTGTTAAATTTCATCTCCAGGTGGGAAACGTTCTATCAATGCCTCTGCTCTCACTAAATAGACTTTCTATGTGCAACAGCAGATGGTGCATCCATACACACTTTATCTAAACTGCTAGTTGTTCTCAGGGATGTGGGGCTGGAATCTATCCCAGCTAAAGCTGAATCTGCACTGCTAGCTAGATCAAGTCATGAGTGTCATGTCATGTTTAGCTTGTGGGTGGTCTCATGTGAACACAATGTCACAAGAACATTATGATAGATGTGCCTCAAGCCTTGACCAAAATCCATGATGACATGACAGGACAAAACTGGTAGTTCAAAGGTTTAGGACAAGTCATTTCCTGGCCCTCCAATGTTTCAGATATTTTGGGGCATTTTTGGCTAGTGGAGGGAAAGTGGACAGACCCTTCAAGGAGGAAAGAGAGAGCAGGAAGGACACAAAGCAAATAGGCCGCAGGCAGCATCAAACCAAGGCAGCTCACACCCACTCTGGCAAACCCTTAGGCTGCGTTTACCCGGACACTCACTGACTTAAAACGCAAAGATTTTTCCTTTGCATATTCAAAGTCGATCCGCATCCAGATGGAGACGCTGGAGACGAATGAAACTTCTGTGGTATGCGTGCCTGTTCAGTAGATGGTGGTGTAGGTTTGCAGAGAGACAGCGCTGCTACAATACATGTACGAAGAAGAAAAACTTTTCACAAACAACAATGGTGAGTGAACACACAGAGATGCAGGAGCTTCTTTTCGAACAACAAATCTGTCTGGATAGTTTTGTCTAGAAAACAAACCGAGCACAGTAAGTGGCACACACGTTACTCGGTAGATGGCCAAAGCTGTTGTTGTTGCTGGTATGCGCACGCAGCCTTCATGTGAAAGAGTACTGCGCATGCGGTGACGTCAGCGGTGACGTCAGCGTTTCACCCTGAAACGCTCTGATTCAGGTTTACATGAAGCTGCATGGAGGGTGTATTGAAAACTCTCCACTCTGGAGCCTGGTTTCAAAAGTTTTGGTTTTTCGGGCAATTTAAAAAAAGTTTAGTTCACAGCAAGTGGGTGGCTGGTACAACCCCTCACATCGGTCAGGGTCTTTCTGCGTGGAGTTTGTATGTTCTCCAGGTGCATGCTCATGTTTTGTCCTGATGCTGGCTTTTGGACTTCTGAGGTTTCTTGAAGATGTTTTGCCTCCTCTCTGTGAAGCTTAGGGATGGGAATTGATAAGATTTTATTAATACCAATGCTTTTAACGATCCTGCTAATTGATCCAATTCTTTCACGATTCCCTTATCGATTCCTGCAGATTTTGCAAGTGGGCAAATGTTGGTCTGATTTTCAGTGGCAACAATGTCAAACACATCACAGCATAGATATCTGCTTCTGCAAGTTACTGGTGTTTCCACTCGATAAAGGTTGTGTAGTAGGTGCAATGAAAATTAGGCTACAATTCTGATGCTTCTGAATCCTGTCAGTGGAAGGAATTGATAAGGGAATTGATGAGCAAAAAGATTAATGATATTGATTCTTTGATGGAGCTGTTAACGATTCTCAACTGGAATTGGTTTTCGATTCCCATCCCTAGTGAAGCTTCTTCACTTCCAACATGACTGGGCCTAAAGCTGGAGTATAAAGCAGGAGAAAAACAGTACTTGGAGGAAACCCATGCACAGACAGGGAGAACACACACATGGGTTTACTCCAATTCCATCCCACTGACCAAAAAAAGGCTCATTAAGTTGACTGGTGGTTCTGAGCTGACAACTTCTTGTAAGATCTGGATCGTTTGGATACAGATGGTCAACCGAGGCTGTACATGCCAGCTCTCCGCCCAGCCACCTGTGAGAGCTGAGGAAGCCTTTGTAGAAAAGGCAAAATGTCCTCAAGAAGCCAAAGGGTCCAGCAAGCAGTTTGAAAAGTACAGATGCATACTACTGCCAGGCAATAATTCTAGTATGTTACCTTATAAGACCACATTTCTTAAATATACAAAAGAAAAACCCTGTCCTCCAAATGTTTACTCATTCACTTCAATTTATATCCAAAATAGACATATTCTGTTTTGCTTAAATGTAAGTAATTTGAACTAAAATAAAATCCCATAATTATTGTTTTTAACACTGTCTGCCACTTGTCTCTCATATTCTCCCTCTCTCTTGTTCCCTCCCTCCTCCTCTGTCTCTCTCTCTCTCCCTATGCCTGGCTGCACTGCCAGCCGGGGTCAATTAATCATCAAATACTATTTGCATATTTACAGTGGGGCTAAGCTAAGCTGATTACCAGTCCAATAGCCGCTGATTCAACTGGGGCTTATGCAGCAAAATTAATGTGATGAGGATTTGGGGAAAACGGCTTTGGAGCGATCTGATTGGCTGTCATCCCTGAGAGCCTAAATAACAGCAGAGTCCAACATCACCGACCTTCACAAAACACCTTGCTGGCACACAAACCTACACAACGACCAAATTGATTCTTCTAGCTCACACTGCATGCTCCCTCTCTCTTCTTGTTTTTGTAGCAGGCACATGAAGCACCACACACTGAACATAAATAAAACATTGTTGGCTCTCTGACTGGTCCAGTGACCCACCAATCAGAGAACCCCTCGTGTAGCAACTGTAGCAGGGCTACAGCTGGTTGGACAAACTTCTTCTTTTTAGTGCAGTGGAGTGAAATTTTGATCCTCCATATATATCCCATGGGGATAAAAGTATGCTCGAAGTTATAATTGCGATCAGGCCAAAACTTCTGATCTACATTTTTCTTTATGCTTTCCATTTTATTTCATAAAACTGTGCTATGGGTTGCCTTCCATCATGGTGGGTGTAATTTGGAACTTTTTAATAAATTACAAGTACAAAAAATATAATTTGTAATCGCAACAATGCAACACTTTTGTGTTAAGGTATTATTTCCTGAAAAGCAGCAATTTTGGAGATAAGAGGTATGTGTCGGGAAGTAACGTTACAAAAAAGACCCTGGAATTATTTGCAATTCTAACTTATGCTAAGATAGATGTATGGTAAGATAATTTTAATGCTATTCTAATAGGGCAAAAAGAGCGTAAATGCATTTTTCTCAAAAGATGACTTTGTTGATGTGCTGCAGGTATACAGCAAATGCTGGCTTACATTACTACTATCATAAATCAGTTACATTTAAAAATAGGTAGTTTGTAATTATGTTCATGTATTAATGCATCATCTTTTGTATTCTAAAGTGACTGAAGTTGGCAATCAGACCTTTATATGTTAATTTTTTTTAAGGTATTTCAAGGTGATAAAGGCACATTAAGTTCCCTCTAAAGTTGTATTCAATCAAATCTTAAATCTGTGAAGGCACCAAAAATGCAGAAAGCTATCATTTAAAAACAAGTTGTCCCTCCATAAATTGACACCACCTGATGAAACAGTGAGTTTAATCATTCTCAAGTGCATGTATGGCTGTGATTTTTCCGACACACCTGCTCATTACGTTAACGAGACACATTACAGTAATGTGGAGCTTCATGCTGCTGCCTTGTTGGTGCTCTCTCTCTCTCTCTCTTTGTGCTCTCTTTTTTACTCATTTATTTAAAACTGCTTAAAAGCAGTTCTGTTTATTGGGTCAAGTTGACCAACTTGATTCTTGTATTCAAAACAAAAAGAAAAATTACAAAACATACCGTCTACATTTTGTCTTGTTCCCCCAGGACAGCAAGGGGTTCCAAGTCAGAGAACTTGGTTAAAATTGTTTGAACAAGATTTTATTTTTGCATTTTAATATTTGTTTCGATTCCACTGTTTAAATCTTACACGAGAACTTAATAAATCCTCCTATGTTTTGGTGTTATGACTCCTGTCTTCATCTACGGATAGACGAGATGTAGCTGTTGCCGAGGTCAAGAGAGCACTGGTCACTGGGAGCGCCCTCTGCTGGATCAGATGGGTCACTGCTCGAGGTGCCCTCATGTGCTATTGAGCTGTTTATTTTATATTCTCAAATGTTTATTTACAGTTTAAGTAGGGATTTAAACCCCCATGCTAGGATAGATATTCAAATATTGAGTATAAGATGACAGCCCTACACTTTTTATTCTAAACTTAATATGATTGATGCGAAAAACTTCATTTTGAATTTAACTAACAATAAACTAATTTAGTTTAACTCAAGATACTCTGAGCTGGCATCAACGTTGGATATTGTGCTAAACATCAATATTGAAAAAACATCTTGATTATATTTTTCAACCATGTCACCCAACCCTAGTTGGGGCTGCATGAAATCTGGCTCTCGAGTTCAGTCATTAGTGTCATTCAGTCGCAGTAGCCCGGCTTCAACCCAAAAGGGGCAGTCACTACGCACATTTCTAACATACTTTGCAAAGTTTTAACATATTGGACTAACATGTAAAACTGGGACCACAACAAAATGTACAGATAAATACCCATTTTAAGTTTGTTTTTTTTTAATCTGAAAATAATTATTTTGGTAGTTAGTTGCATCTTAAATTACTTAGAAAAGAGAAGTAAGATAACAACTGCTGTATGTTTTACTGTACAGATTCTGTTGCCTAACAAGTGTTTATATAGTGACAATGAGGAGTTATTTAAATCTTTTTTTATTCTATTCTATTCTAAAAACTCTGGTTTTCACACTTTTGGGCTAGCTACTTCCAGTATGACATGTGTCAAGATACAATGACTATGCTGTTCATAGAAAAGTCAAAAACCTTTGCACCTTATTGGTTATTACAAAAACAGCAAAAACAGGGTTCAAAAGATCCCTCAACTTAATCTGAAGACTTTAAACATGTCAGAAGTAGTTTAAAACTTGAATTAGGAACTGCAAGGTTCTAAGTAATTACAAAAAAGTCTCACTTATAGATATATGCCTGATCGAAATACACACTTTAAGATGAGTTTTATAGCATCAAAATAGTTTATCTATAAATGGTATTCCTTAGCTTCATGGTCGGGTTGGACAGGACAGGGCTGGACTGGCCTGGATACTCAACTTCGGGAACAAGACAATTAAAACTAGAGCAAATTTATATTATTCAGACACGTCTTAGAGCACAGGGCTGTAAGCAGGGATATATAGCCGGCTACAAAACTACGATACTAAGTTTTCCGACAATTGCTTGTTGTCACACATCAAAAACTAGCACTACGTAACTAGAGATACATTACCTCATTGCTTTGCATCCTGTAAGTTGTTGAAAAAAGAAGTTGTAAAGCAATGCAGAGTTCTGAGGAAGGTCCGAGCTGCATTTATTAGCATCACAACACACACACGCTTTGGCTTGGGTTACGTCTTGGTGCATTCCAGTTGTAGTCAGAAGTAGGAATTTCCAGGTTCCGCGTGGGAAACTGCAACTGGAACGTTCCCCGAAGTCGGAATTTCCTACTGGGAACTCTGTGAA
This sequence comes from Scarus forsteni, assembly GCA_036419115.1. Taxonomy (NCBI): domain Eukaryota; kingdom Metazoa; phylum Chordata; class Actinopteri; order Labriformes; family Labridae; genus Scarus; species Scarus forsteni. The sequence goes on from JAZDUH010000136.1 coordinate 31,205,199, forward strand.
ACCTCGCCTACCCCGACTTCATAATTGAAGATGGATGCCCCCAGTGTGAACAGTTATTTAGCTCCTGTAATAATTTATTTGCACTTCTGACTGAGGTGTGTCGCTCTAGATCAGCTGTATTCGTAGTAGTGTTAGACTTATACTTACAAAAATGCTAGCATAGTGATAATCACATTCTTCATGTGATATTTGTGAACAACAACGCAGGCATGCTAACAACAGCTAACAATAGCCCGGTAGATCGGCATGTTTTTTTCCGACTTCAACTGGAACGCCGATAAGTCGGAGATGTCACTCCCAGTTCCGAGGTTACTGGAACGCAGCATTACAACAGTTGCTGTGCGTGCTCATGGGTAGCAGAGTCTTAATGTTGCCGCAAATAGATTCTTCGTATAGCACTTTTAAAAAGGTGCATTTAACAACTGCGGTGACAGCAATTGGGGTGGCATCAATTTTGTAAAATCTGTGATGATATATTGTCAAAATGATACATTTAAAGAGAGAGGTGCATCACATACATAAATGGTACAATCACAGTGACTGTTTTTTCATTGAAGAGTTACAGTGATGATTTTGAAAATGGGATCTCTAAATTTTCCACACCTGACTACTTAAATTCTTAAAGTCTTCACAGGATCACACTGCTATTTAATTCCACCTCATTCCTCTCTTCTTTTCACCCCTACCCTTAAACCACCTCCCTGTCCCTAAAGTCACCTTTTCCTCCTCTGATGCCCCTCATCCTCCCCTCCTCTTTCCTCCTGCTTTAAAGAAACAGGGTGAGGAAAGGGGGGGAGGTATTACGCTGGGATTAGGTCTCAGGCAGCTTTAATTCCACCTCCTGAAATGAGATCCACGCTGAAGCCAAAGAGGAGGCAGCTCACAGGCCTCACACATTCACACTCACAAAAACATACGACACAATTCAACTACCTACTGTCTTCTATTTATATTACTGTTTGTTTGTGTCATAAAAACACAAAAGGTGTGAACAGAGATGTTCGTGGAAAAGCTATGTATAATTCTATAAATGCTTATTTGTGTTGTAGCTTGTCAATTTAACAACAGGTTAATGTACTTAAGCAGATCTCCACATAACAGCCTTGGATGTAAAATACACAGTGACATATTTATACCATTACAATCAGGAAAGGAGTCAGAAAAAATTGATTCATGACAGAATTCTCCCTCTCTAAGACTCATGATTAATCTAAAACGTCTAGAAAGCAATATTTAAAAATATAATTTCATCCTATTTCATGAACCACAAACGCACACCTCAAACTGTTTGTCTTGGCTGGCCTAGTACACAGCTATGGAGAGGTGCATGCTGGTACTAGAAGGAAACTAGCTGCTAACGTTAGCCCATCAGCTCGCTGTGTTGGTGGTGTTTCTAAGACTATTTCTGACTATTGAACATTTCACCCAACTTCCAGTCAACTCTCATGGTTTCAGTTTCAGTAAACTCACCTGTTTTTTTTTCTCAAGCACATTTTTATATCAAATATACAATCACAATATCTGACAGCCAAAGCATGTTGGATATAATGTCTTGCCAAGGACAATATGTTTTAAGTCAGGGTCTGTTTGTTTGTTTGTTTGTCCGTTAGCAAGTTTACGCAAAAACTACTGGGTGGATTTACATGAACATGTTAAAAGTGGTGTGATTTGGTCAAAGGAAGAAGCCAGAACATTTTGGTGGTGATCCGTACATTTGTCTAGATGCAAAAATTCCCCCAGTATTCTGAAAATTACATAACTTAACATTGGGCTATATGTAAAAAAAAAAAAAAAAAATCTTATCTCTGACATCACCTGATGGATTTGCTTCAAAATTTACAGAATAATCAATCAATCAATCAATCTTTACTTAACCTGGTAAAAACTCATTGAGATTTAAAACCTCTTTTACAAGAGTGACCTGGCCAAGACGGCAGCACAGAAACAGAAAATAAAACAGATTACGGTTACAGACACACAATACAGAAAAACTTTAGGATTATGTTATCACACAGCGCAATCACAAGAGCCAATTAAGCCAACTTCTCTGTCTTTTATAATTGTCTTGAATTCCCCTAGGGCTACAAGATGTGTCAACTTCAAATCCTTCAGCACATCATCCCAGGTAGACGGGGCAGAAAATTTGAAAGCCTTTTTGCCCAGTTCAGTTCTTACTCTCGGGACCTGCAGCTGTATGATGTCCTGAGAGCACAGGCCACATTGGCTGAAGTTTCTACACATGTGTGAACACATATATGTAGGTAGAAGTCCAAGAATAGATTTATAAATAAAAATCAGCCAATGAGAGAGTCTTCGAACACACAAGGAAGGACAGTGCTCGACAGCATATAGGGAACAGTGATGGACATGATAGCTGCAACCAGTAATAAAACGCAAAGCACAGTGGTATACAGTATCCAATTTTTTGAGAAACTGCTCAGGAGCATTCGTAAAAAGCAGGTCTCCATAGTCCATCAAGGGTAAAAAAGTTGTGGTGATCAAATGTTTTCTGACTTGTAGTGAAAAACAAGACTTATTTCTAAAAAAGAAACCTAGTTTAAGTTTCAGCTTAGAAACAAGTTTATCTATGTGCCATTTAAAGGACAGGTTCTCATCCAGTAGAATGCCTAAGTATTTATAAGATTTAACCATTTCAATTTCAGCCCCATGAACAGTTAACAGCCCAGGAAGGTGGGATGGAAGCTGCTTGCCATTTGAAAATAGCATGGTTTTTGATTTATCTGCATTCAGCACTAACTTAAGATGAGTCAGGCGGGATTGAACAGTGTCAAAGGCTGACTGCAGGAACTCAAGGGATTTTAAAACAGAAGAAGATGAACAATATATAACAGTATCGTCTGCATAACAATGGGAAACAGTATTAGACAAATTTTCACAAAGATTATTCAAATAAATTGTAAACAACGATGGCCCTAATATGGAGCCCTGAGGAACACCCTTGAGTACGGGGAGAAAAGGGGAAAAAGACCCAGCAGCCTGGACACACTGTGTTCAATCTGATAAATACCTGAGAGCCAATTAACAGCCTGCCTAGATATGCCAATCTTGTAAAGTTTATCTGCCAGGATGACATGGTCAACTGTGTCGAATGCTTTTGACAAGTCTATAAAAAGAGCTGCACAATATTTTCGGCCATCTAGTGCCTCTATGATGTCATTCACCACTTTAACAGCAGCAGTTATTGTACTGTGCTGTTTGCGAAAACCTGACTGAAATTGTGAGAGGAGACCATGCGCATCTAAAAAATCTTTGAGTTGTTCAGCAACCAACTTTTCCAAAACTTTGGAGAGAACACATAATTTAGAGATCGGCCTATAGTTATTGACTGTGGAAGGATCACCACCTTTCAGCAGGGGAAGAACATAAGCAGATTTCCATATTTTCGGGATCTTATTTTCAGAAAGAGTGAGATTAAAAATATAACACAAAGGTTCTGCAGTCAAATCTGCAGCTGACCTCAATAATATAGATATATAATATATATTATTCAACTCTATCATCATCTTCCATTTCTCTGCGGCAGCTGTGAGGATTTTGTCCCCTTATATGGGAATTGTAGTTTATTTGAAAACTGATGTCGTTTTTTAAGCTTATGCAACTACATTTCCCAGCTTCCCTTACAATGTCAGTGGAGGGAGTCTCCACATAGACAAACATGAGCAGAGACTCAACCGTCCAATCAGAGCATGTGGTAATCCAGAATTGCGTTTTTACAGTGATTGTGGAAAAGCCACTTCCATAACTGAGCAGCCAGGTGGAGGTCTGCGCTCTCAGTGCTTTTTTAATTACAAGTAAGTAAAGTAAATCAGTTGTCCTTCATATAGGACAGCGGTTGCAATGCTTGCTGGGAGTTTTGAGAACAAATGCTCGAGCAGAAGTTGCAACAAAACAACAAACATCCTCGACATTGATATCAGTATCGGACAATTTTGTTAACTGCTGTCAGCCACAAAAAGCCTGATGGGGGCATTTTTTTCCATACTCAGAAGCATTAGAAAATATGTATGCGAAGGGAGATGAAGAATTTTCAGATGCTCTGGTAAAATAATTTAGTATATTTAAATGCAGACAAAACAAAGAAAGCAAAATAATAACATATACAAGTCGATAGTTTGTTTTTCTTGGTTTATGCTAAAATCATCCTCAAACACAAGAAGTCATTAGTAGTTGGCAGCCTTACTTGATGGCTTAAGTCTTAAATCAATTCTTAAAAAATGGCAGAATACTTAAACTGTCATTATTAAGCTTGAAAAATCAAAATTATCTGTGTGTGTTTAATATGCCCATGTGTACATTTAGGCATGAGGGAGAGACAGTGTGGGTGTGGACACATTAAAACAATGTCATCATGTATGAACATGTGGAGTTTTACTGCTCCCTAGTGGCAACATGTGGAAAGAAATGACCAGTTATGAAATAAAGGGGCAGCAGTTGTGTGTGGGCTAAGCGTGTGTTTGTGTGTCTTTGTGTAAGAGAGAGTGACAGATGAAGGGAGATAAATTCAGACAGAGACAGAAGGAGTGTTCTCCGCAATCAGAGCAGAGAAAAAAAAGGACTGAGGGGAAGTAGGTCTGGTAAAGTGTTTGAAAAATCTGACAGACGGGGCACAGGCTCGGTCACACTTGAAACTGTCTCAGCAAACATTCACTTCCACTCTCATTCACTGGACAAATTCAAAGCTGTGGTTCATTGTGGCGGAAAAAAAGAAAGTCCATTCAGTTTAAGAGACCGAGTTGGACTGACCTGTTTGGGAAATACAGATAGATTCTAGTCTCTCTTATGTAACCAAGTGGTGAAAGAAAACAAGAAGTCATGGGTAAAAGAAGTGTGTCTGAGTACAGGGACATTGATGGACATGGATAAAGCAAATTTTACAGACACATGGATTCATGGCAAAAGAAAAACAAAAGTAGATCACAAAAAGATAAAGAGGAAATTCAATCCATTGATGGACTGGATTTCATGGTGTGAACTATAAATATTTTGAATGTATTGATTTCAAACATTTAATAAAGCTTTTGGTTCTAAGTTCACACAGAAGCTGCTAAGTAAATGCAGGTAAGGTTAGAGATGGGGTTCATGGTGCAGAGGAGAATCAGAAAAAAAACATGGCTGCACAGGAGAAAAAAACAAGAAAGGCACCATAAGCATTCAAATCCAGTTTGTGGGCTCATTTTAGAATTTGAAAGGGACATGCTTTACTGAAATGTATTTTTGTTAAATCTGAATCTATTTTTTTTTCTTTTTGGAAGTAAATGTAGCCAATAACAGGTTATGAATCCCAATATATCACAATGTTAAGTAGCACATTACTGAGCACATCATAAAATATTAAGAATTGCAATAAAATAAAACTGTGATTCAAGAACTGGGATATTATTGTATTCCCACCCCTAGGTTAGTTGTGCTGATGTCCGTTAAGGGTCTTTGATTTTATCTTTTTCGACATAATTGATCCGAATAACTCAGATATAGTAGTGGGTATTCATTTTGATAATATGCCGTTTTGGAGCATTAAATCAGTAGGAAACAGACCCACATCTGTGTTTTATATTCATCTGGCTGTCAAAATCAGGGGGAGGGGCATTTTGTGCCTTTATTGATAGGAAAGAGACAGTGGATAGGCTTGTGAAAGGGGGTGAGAGAGTAGGGGAAGACACTCTGACCCACTCACCACCTCTTGTGCATGGTGAAAAAATGTCTTTGAATGGCCGGTAAGATGTACCACAAACATGGCCTCAAACAATGTGAATAAAATTCATAAAAGGATAATCCAGGCAAAGAGGAACAAAAAGACTCTAAACTACTTAGTTCTTTGGTTACACTTTCGAATGTTGCGTCTATCTTAAAGCTGGGGTTGGCGATTTTGGAAAACTAGCATGAAGTTGAAAGCATCATCTCGTCAGGGCTCCGCCTAACCGCCCTAAGTTAGTTAGTACTCACAGCCGATGTTGATGTGGACATCCTCCACATAGCTGTCAAATCTCCTGTTTTGGCCATGAAACTACCGTATTTTCCGTATTTTCTCTTCTTTCCCGCTGTCCTCATGTATCAGTATTCTCCCGTAAATCTCCCGTGTGATGATATAATAATATAAACATTCCTCTGCCTCTCTAAACTGAGCTCTGTATCTAGCCTGAATGGGGCGGTAATGCTCCAAAATCATGGATGCCAACTGCTGTAAAACCGAAGGAAAAGAAAAAGCCTCGCGAGAACATCCACCTGCAGTAGCCTGGGTGGCAACTATCGCGAGATTAGAGCAGCAGAACAAACTTGGAAAAACAAAGAGTTTATTTTAGATTTCTTGTAAATCTGTCTTAAAATGTGAGGGATACTGGAGCTTGGTTGGGGTTGTGGGATGGCTCATGGCGGGCTTCCCTTATTTTCAAAGACAAAACTTGAGAGGTAAGCATTCTCCTGCGAACTTTGATACGTATGAGCTCGGCTACATGCACCGAGTCTGTGCACGCCGGGAAAATGCATGCGCAGTTGGCGGGCAGAATGGCGACGGGATTTGATTGGTTTAAAAACAGGTGTCCCGGCATGATTATTGGTTGGGGTTTTCCCTGTTTTACTCCTGTTGTAGATAGTGGATATTTTTTGCTCTGTTTTAAGAACACATTGAGTTGATTACCATCGGGTCATAAAGACCATTTTAACCAGTATTACAAAAAGTGCATCTAAATCAAATCGCCGTTGCCAGTTTAGATGAGCTACAACATGAATCTATGCTCAGACCAGAAGATATATATAACTGACAGAACAGTTCATTCACACTTGTGCATCACCTAATTTGCACATAAAGCTGTGAATGACACGATGAAAATATGTTTCCCCCTAAAGTATGCTTTGTTTGATGTGTACAAGTTATTTATCCACGGGAAAGAAACACAATCTCCTCAAAGGAATTGAAAAACCTACCTAAAACTGCTGCTTCAGATCTTTTCTTAGAAACACCTCAAAAATGTTGCCCTTCAGGGAGTCAGGGGTCAATCCCTGTGGGGAGAAACTGTGATGCAGCACTGGGAGTTGATCAGATTTTATTTGCTCCTGTCTTCACAGTGGCTGCGTTTCCACAGTGTTCTGGATTCCACCACTAGCTGTATCTTCACTTTAAGGAGGGAATGTGAGCAGGGAAGAGAGGACCTCACCAGTAATTGTAGGACATCACAGCAGCGTGACAGAGAGCAACATTCTGAAGTAGAGAGCAATTATAAAGAAAGAGCAATGATAGATGACCCCAAACACCCAAATACTTATTGTTTTGGTGAACATTCTTCACAGAAACAGCAGAGAACATCATCAAAAGAAGGCCATCATTGTCCGCGTCTAAATCATCAGTGTGCAAACAAGATCATCAATGTCAGGGTCCAGATCATCAGTGCAAAGCTCATATAGATCACAAGTGTCCAGGTCCAAATAATCAGTTTCTTGGTCAAGATCACCAAAGTCGAGGCCCAGGTAATTTTTACTTAGGTCCCAATTAACAGTGTCCAGGGTCCGGATCATCATTGTCCAGGTCCAGGTTATCAGTTTGAAAGACTTGATCATTATTTTATCAATATCCAGGTTCAGATCGTCAGTTTTCAGGTCCACATCATTAGCGTCCAAAGATGTCCACTGCAGTTATCTACACTTCAAGCATCTAAACTTAATAAGTTGACTTTCTGATCCTGATCTCAACCACAGCACCATATTTGAGGCCACAATGACATTGAACTGGCACCTTATCACCAAAGCAATGCTTGTATCATTTTGTCAAGACTTTAACAGTGAATATCAGTTACCACCCTCTCTCTATTGGACTGACTGTAATGATCCTCTTGGTCACATGTTAATTAAAAAGTTTAAAAAGTACCTTTTTAATAATAAAAGTTATGTAAAAAGAATTTAAATAGGTCTCTATTGAACTTCTACCAGCCCTTTGACTGGATCCTTGGATCCATTATACTTGCCAACAATGCCGCCCCCAAGTCTGTTTCAGCAGTTAAAAAAACTGATCTTAAATGTAATCACTTTTTACTTCTGCAATGCTGACACTCTTCAGAATGTGTTCTTGTCTTGCAACCTCTGTCACTTGTCCGGTTTTTATCCCTGAGATGACATTACTTCAATGGCCTTACTGGATTTTTTCTTTTTTTTTTTGCTTTGCTGACCTCCTCACAGTGTACAATTGTTAACATTAAGAAGGGGTATATTCTAAATTATAACTTCAACTTAAATTTCAAAAGATACTAAATACAACCTGAGGGTCAAAATAATAAAAAAATACACTAAAATTAATGAATTGGGGTAAAAATACAAGACATTATATTCAAATTGTACATCTGTACTAGGGCTGAACAATTAATTGTAAATTAGATTAAATCGCTTAAATATGGCTTGTTGCAATTTTCAAATCGCAGACAGTGCAATATTTTTAACCCAAAATGTGTTGAACATTTTGGCATAGTGATGTATTTTCTTACAATTTCATGCCTATTTTAACCTTTTTTAACGCAGTTTTTACAACGTTATGCCTGTCTTGCTCCCATTCACCTTTTTTTTTGGCCCCTGTCAGACCATGTTTGGAATTTTTACATGGTTTTTGAAATTTAATCCCAATTTTGCAGCTATAATCAATTTTCCTAAGTCACTTTTTAATTTTTTTGCCTTTTTTTTTGCAATTTCATACCTGTTTTGCACCTACTAACTTTTTTCCGCTTTCGTACCATTTTTTTTTACCCAGTTTTTACAATTTCATACCTATTTTGCTTCTGTTCTTCACTTCTCCACTTTTTCTCAAATCTTTTATCCTTAGATTAATTTAATGTCATATTGGTTATACTATAAAAGGATCTACTGCTTGTGTTTGTTTAAGAATACATAAGATGAGGAACATTATAACAATCGCAGAGTAAATCGTAATTGCAATATTGGGGAAAAATATTGCAATTAGATTATTTACTCAAATCGTTCAGCCCTAATCTGTACTTACTGTTAACCTCCTTTACTTGAACTTGTTTATTGTCCATGGTATTGACTTTTACAATGGAGAATCTTTGGAGCTCAAGGGTAAGCTTTCTATTTTTATTCACTTCTTGAATCTGGCTTCAATGCCACATGAATAATATGAAGAAGAAATGCTTTAAACCTTTTGAAGGTTTCCTTTTTGATATAACTATCAAAGCAGCTATGATACCAAACAAAATTCAGTAAATCCTTTCACTTATTATCTCAGTTCAAACAGCAGAATATTAGGGGTAAAACAGCATCGGCATTAGCCTGCCATTGTTCTTTTACAAGACAGGATTTGGGAGCTTTGGGACTGGAGTTTGTATGAAATCTGTAGGTTCCTTTCAAGTAGAATGTAAAACAACATTTTCATTAGCAAAGAGCAAATACTAAACAGAGTTTCAATGACTGCAAAGGTCAGGTTGTTTTGTGAGCTGGAAAACCTGAATACTTTTACAATAAGTTATAAATACTTCATATACAGACTTGAAGTGGAAAAAGAAATATACTGGGATGTCAGATCCCTTCTTCTAATAGCTGATTCATTTATCTCTTCACTGGGAGGTCACTGGTTCATTACAATGCTCCTGAAGCTAAATGTCAGTGTGTCCTTTGGCAAGGCTCTTAGTTACTAGGTTACACCACAGTTTTTTCTAGAAGATGCTCATACCCAGATGATACAGTCTTGTATAAATCAGGAAAGACAGCTTCACTTGTTTCAGTGCAGCTTTCTCATCATGTATAGTCTATAGCAGCTATAGGCAATAAAGTATCGTTGCCTTATTTTAGATTTAAGTCTCTTTCCCCTGGACACAAGCAAATATTATGTACCCAGAAAAGCATCAATAGTCATTCAACTGTGAAAATGTGGTGCCGTTTACAAAGCATAAGGAACAACAGGAAAACAACATTCTACTACTCTTCAATCAGACAAGTATTGTCAATCAGACTATACAATTTAGTTTGACTATGGCCTGACCCAACAGTGACTGGGCTCAGGACCCATCAGCCACAAAAATCAATTGTTTCATCTCATGTAGTGCATCATAGTGACCAACAACAAAAGGCAAACTCAACTCATTAGACAGTTACTGAGATTTTGTGCTCAAAAGAATCCCTTTCTTTCTTTTGTTTAATTTAATGGCTCCAGAATATACCTTAATGTAATCTAAAACACTTCGCAACTATTGGTAACTGTGCTAATTTTACCATCAACAGAAGCAAGTGATGTCTGCAAAGTGTCCATGGATGGCATGTGAAGATGCACACAAATAGTAGAAAATGATGGAATAGTGGAAGAAACCTGGAGCCGCTGGAAGAGTATGGCTTCACAATCAAAGAGTGCTGGTTTTAGACTGACCTAAATGCAGTTCAGCACTGCCACTTAAAAGTGTGTGGTGTTTTTTAATCTTGAGTAAGACAACTAAATTCTGAGACTTGATGCAGTTCAAAATCTACACCAAGCAAGACTGAAAAAGTTCAGTTTTTGGGTCCCAGTTTAAAGCCACAACAAACAAGTGGTGTCACAGCTCCATTAGCTACATTAAAAATATGTAAATATGTAAATTCCTTATCCTCACAGCAGGTTTTATTTACACATACGCATGAAATTTCCCTCATTTTGTTCCATCTTGAAATTCCGTCACTCTGGAGTCCTGATCGCTCATGCAGGTGTTAGAGGGCAGATGGTAAACACAGCTAGTCTGCAGGCAATGTAATCAAACTTAATTGCATTGTTTTCTTTGGGTGCAAACAAAGGGGAGGTTGATGAAAGTGACGGATTATAACTTTAATTATTGAAAGGACAAAAGTGTTCATCTTGTAACCAGGGGCTTGAATATTCAGTTGTACCCCCCCCCCCCCCCCCCCATCATAACTGAAAGAGGTATGAAGAGGATTCATGATTTGTTTGTGTTTCTTTATAGCAGACAGCAGTCACTTTGTTCACTTAGCCTTATAAAGATGAAGACCTGCTTGTTAGCATTGTTATAAAAATGTTTGCATTGTTTTTTACAGACTAAACCAACAAATGATGCATCATTAACATCCACTAGAAAGAGAGACGGACTCATCAGAGAGGCCACTGTGGATGCAAAACAACACAAAAAGAAGTCTGAAGCTGAGAAGCAGTGATCTGCGGTGAATCCCTCATACCTAATGGGATTTTAAAACCTGTCCACATGTAACTTGTGACTCCTGTGAGGTAATTAAACAGCCTGAGTTGTCGGACATCTGAAAACACAGAATTAATAAATTACTGCAAGAGTTAGATAAAGATTTCTCTCTGTTTTAAATGACGACAATTTTGATAAACTTTCTGTGAGTTTTAGTCATTTAAATAAATATGGACTAACGCAGGAATATCCAAAAGACAGAAGAATGTGGGGCTTCTTTGATTTAAAATCAGAATTTGTTTAAGTTGGTCTTTGGAATAAGAGAACCAGGGCCACTTCTTTTTTTATATAAAAAAGAACTACGTTAACAAAAAAAATAAATCTGAGAATGAAGTCGAAAATTTACGAGAATAAAGTCATACAGATATGAGAAAAAAGTTATAAGTATTGGCAAAGACATTAGGAAGGCTGTTTGTCAAAACTTTCTATCAGTATAAGCATACCTCAATCAAGAAGACGCTCTGATTTCATCCTTCTTGCTTAAGCGGATGGCTGCTCTTTAGTACAACCTTAGATTGTTTTCTAAATTAATCTAAATATATTTAAGACTTTATTCTCATAGCTTTATGAGATTATTTTTGTAACTTTACTTTTTTGTTATGTGTACTTCTTTTAACAGATATGACATTAACAAGGAGAGACTACAAGGCACTCACTTTAGACAATTAAAACCTTTTTATTTTAAAGGCATGAGAACTTTAAAAAAATGGATCTGTTTCGGCATCAAGATTTTGCAGAAGGTAGAGCGAACAGATGCTAGGACAGTAGGCGTCTCTAAGTGGTGCTTCATTAATTGGGAATTACCACTTCCTTGAACAGGAATAAGGAATTTCAAACTTTATTCATCTTTTTATACCCGAACTTGAGCTGGCTCACTGGACTTATCTGAGAGGACAGGAATTAATCAGGCATAACAATCCCAGACTCACAAAAAAATAAACAATAGATCATTTCAGACTGGCTTCTTGAACAATAAAATACATTCACTGTTGTCTGGTGGCCTCCACAGTCCCAGATCTGCAATAGAGCGCCTTGGAGATGTGGAGGAGCAGGAGTTTTGCATCATGGATGTTCAGCTGACAAATCTGAAGCAACTTTGTGTGGTAGTAGTCTGCTTGTGACAGTTGCTGTGACAGATATGCTGTGACAATACACTGTTTGTGTGTTGTTGCAGAAACATGTTACATCATAGAAAAAGGCAAAGGGAGCCAGAAACTACTACAAAGAAGCAATTTTGTTCCTGTATCTAGTTGCCTATCACTAGTTCTGTCTCCAGAGCTTCTCTTGCAACTGGTAACTTAACCCAAACCCCTCCATCCTCTTTAATGGTGTGGCCAAACTAGAGTATTTAACACACTGCCATGCTCCGCCCACTTTCACTGAGTACTTATTGTTGGACACTGTAATAAAAACAGCTCTCCTCAGGTTTATTTGCTTGAAGTGATATTCCAACTTATTTTTGTTTTTGTGTCTTACCTCACTCTGGAGTCCATAATAAGGCTGGCTAACACTACCCACTGACTCCCAGTTTTTGAGCTAAGCTAGTTAGCAGAGGGCAAACTCTGCCCATCTCCTCCTTGTTACTACACACACAGTTGGAAGAATGGTGTCTATCTGCTTGTTATGGACTCAAGAGTGAGGCAAGACATGAAAAACAACCACAAAAAAAAACTTGGCATATCCCTTTAAGAGTCAATTATCTCATTCATTTCATGGATAATTTATAACACAATGAGGAATACAAGCTGTCAAAAAGACCCTCTTTGCCTCAGAGTGCTTTAGAGATGTAACAGTTATGGTAAAATGGTAAACCGGGATAAAATTTCTCACGGTAATCATTACCGTATCCTATTAAAATTATTGTTAATTGTGTTTGATTACTACACTGCGTCAGTAACACACTGTGATGCTGCTCTTTGACTGGAAAAGCCGGGACTACGTGTTTGTTCCTCGATGAAGCAGCCTCACAGGAGGTGCGCATGCGCAGCTTACATTGTTTGGCCTCTGAATCTGAGAGCAAAAGTTAGAGACACAGCGATTATTTCTTGTCTTAAAACGGACTCTGAAGCCTGGTTGAATTTTGGATTTTTACAAGGATGCTGAGGGGAGACAGATAGTAGACAGCCAACCTGTCTAAAACATGAAGCTGCAGCAAAAGAAAAACGTTCATATCGTTATATCCTTGAGTGCTTAGATGCTCAAACAGTGCGAACCACCAACTGTTATTGCTTTGATTTGTGGCCCTCTGGTGGTGGAATCACATACTGCATGTTTTGAATCTAATCCCTTTTTGTTTGCAGCATTGTGTTGGCCCTAATGCTCCTCTAGTTTTTCACTCGTAAGATTTTTAAATAAATAATCAAATTAAAATATTAGGGCAAAAATAACCTGAGATTAAAAGGTTTATGTGATTAAATAAGTCTGTTCCAGCAGACACTGGGGTCACTTCCTGTTCGACTCAGTCCTTTGCGGCCAGGGACAATCATGTCCTGCTCCACAGCTGGGAGGGCCGACCAGCCAATTACATCTCCTCCCCTTCTTAAGTCCATTAATCACCTCATTACAAAGGCCTGGCTTCCCTTTAAGGAGAGTTCTGTCCTACTATAACACTTTATCACATTAGCGCTTAATTAAGAATTATGTCCCAGCATCTTGGTTTTAATTATGTGAATGCTCAGCTCCATTTGTAAAGTTACTTTATGTAGTGACATGCAGCAGCAGCAGCCTCTGCAGGAAGGACATGGAGGGAGGAGAGGCTGTGGCCTTTAGATGAAGTAATGAATTTAGCTTTAATTACAGAGGAGTGGACGACAGAGCTTGCAGGATTATTTAGGCAAGTTAACATTTAAAGGTAAAAGGGGGTGTTAGGAAGGTTGCATGTCACCTAACAAGACTGAGTGCAGGTGTGAAGGAGCCTCATTTGCACACACAAACTGCTTTTATACATCAGTGTGATACAAGGGGCTCCTTCATCACACATTGAAGGGTTTGTTTAGATGAGACCTGCAATCCACAAGAGAGCAGATGAGGCTGTTGCATCTTTGTTGTCAAGATGGTTCAGTCCTTCACAACTACTTCAAGATGAACTTTGTTTTACAAAGCAGCACCTGTTCAGAAACTGATTTATATAGGATTAACAATAAACCTTCTGAAGAAACAAGCAGTCCACTATATTTCTGATTTTTCTGATTCATTAGCAAAAAATGAAGAAAAATGCCCTATCTTGCAATGTTACATTATCCTTTTGAGAATTCCCGGATCTGCACTCATATGCTCATTACCATCAAAAACTAATTATGTCCTCTTTGTGTCATGACCATGATTCCCAGAAAATTTCATCAAAACAAACTAAGAACTTCTTGATTTATCTTGCTCAGAGACAAGTGAACGAACAGACAAAAAACGACAGCGATGGGAATAATGTGTTTTTAATGGTGTAGGGATGTAATTTTTCTTTTGTTTTGTTTTGAAGAGCTACTGATGTGTGTGGGAGTCAGAAGAATACACAAAAAAATGACCATCGCTTTTGAAAATGTCAGCAGTTTACCCTTTTCCATCATAGCATTGTAAAATTCTGAACTCAAAATCTCTGAGTAACTTAGTTGACCTTTTTCTTCTATAATTAGTTTGAGTCAGACTTGCCATTAGTGCAAAGTTTAAAGACAGCTTCTCAAAGTTTTCTTGGAGTTATTTTTACAGGCGAGGGATAAACATTGGGCCCAGTTGCCTCCAGTTCATCCTTGTGCAAGAGTAGACATTTGTGAAAAGAGGACAATCCCTAAAAGCATTTCTGAGATGCTGCATTTACAAGCAAGTGATGAACATGATACAGAAGGCCCTGATTTCCAATCTTTTGCCTTCAAAACCTGATCAATATATTCTTGAGTCAGAGTGGACATTTCTGCTAAGTTTGCAGAAAATCCCCTAAAGTCTTCTTTAGACGCTACGTTCACAAGCAAGAGATTACAATGATGGGCCTGAACTTGAGCCTGTGGAACCCAAAGTCCAATATTTTATTGACTGCATTAACATAAAAACTGAATTCTGTTAAATTACACAAGAAACCAGCACAGTAAAAAATAGGAGTAACACAGGCAGACTGATGTACACAGACTGCAAGGTAATGGATCTGCTCTGCTGAGCTTCAGAGCTGCTGTGTCAGTGAAATAATGCAGAGACAGAAGAACATACTAGCACACAACCAAAGCTATTGTTTTCCACAGCATGGTGAGGCCTTGAGCCTTTAAATTTGAAGATAGAAACATAATGTCCAGAATTAGGAGGCAGCTTTGACAAGCTAAGCCTACAAAGTGTTGAGTCATTTTTCAGCTAGGTTAACTTAGCATTAGCTTTGCTTCCTTGAGTGGCGGTAAATAAGTAAATAATAATGTGTCCACTATATTTTATTCTCATATATCACACCTTACAAATCTCGTGTGTCATGCCCATCTTTTACTTCCCATAAATCCCCAAAATTAGTTAGCACAACAGACTTAAACACTAAGGACTTAACCTCTCTCCTGTGCTGCCATGCTGGATTTACTAACTCAGCTCTGTCCCCACTGCAGACCTCACTGCATATTGGTGCATTGTGGGGACTAGAAAAGGTAATGATTTTATTTCTATTGAATCAAAATTTTTTCAAATAATGAAAATAAATTAATTTTAAAAATCTAGCAGGCATTAATAGATATACTATGGCCATGCCAAATATAGTGATACTCTAAAGCATCAACTTTTCCCAACACATCCTCAAAAACACCAAACCGTTTTCCAAAGATAAAAGACTGAATTATAAAAAATAGTCTAATCGGACTAAAATATATGTTGCAGTAGGACAATGCCGCGAAACTTCCAGTCAGTATTATTAGAAAACTATCTTCAAGGCCTGGACAAAAAGTCCTTGAAGAAGTTCTTCAAGATGTTTGGAAGAACCCTCCTCCAAAATTCCTTCAAAAACTGCACAAGTGTATTCAGACAGATGATGCTGCTTCGAAAGTTAATAGCGGTCATATTTTTATATTTTTGATTTCTCTTCTGTTTATCCACTTAGCATTTGTCTATTGATGAACTATTACCACTTTGTAAAGCATTCTTACCTCACAGTACCTTTAAAGCTTTACTTTGTACTGTATTTACTCTTAAAACTTCACTTTGTTAATGTTCTAGAAGAAGTCTGAGTTGTTGTTTGCTTGCCAGAAATTCTCAGTGCTCATTGTTGTAAGTGTGAATGTGATGAGGACACTGATAGAAATCCTGCTCAAAAGAGTGAAGATGATAGGTGTCAGTGCTTCATGTCCACAGAGGAATGACTCAGAGTCTCTTGAGATATAAGTTTTTTCACATCTTGTAAAATAATACCAAAGTTGTGTCTTGCTAAGATGCAGCATTGCACTCATCTTCATGATTAAATCATAAAAACCCTAGAAAAAGCTTACTGTTAAAGTTAGACAAGCCCAAGAGGAACCTTCACACTCAGGGTGCAAAGTGAGTTTTTCAGTCAAGAGTAGGAAGAGGTGTTTTTAATTAGCAAGGCATACAAAACTGAAGGTGGGTGGGGGCGATGGTGTTGGATGTGATAATTATTAAGGGTTGTACACATGGGGCAGGTTGACGAGGACACTGGGGAGAGGCATTTCAGGCCCCCTCAGGCAGCCTATTGAAGACCTTAAAGGTAAATGTTTCTGCTCTTACTGTCGCTGAGCTGTCTGCTTATCCGTTGGAGACGTAGTTCTCTCTGCTCAGACTGATGTTCACGGTGGCTCTGATAACAGCTGGAGTCATATCCTAAATCAATTAATGTTTGAATTGGATGTTCCCTTTAAAGTTAGTTCTGTAATTTTATTGAGAAGCTCCATTTTACAGACAGTTCATCAAAAACTATATAACAGTGATAGGCAAAATGTGTTTGAGTACGTGTGTAACATGAAGAAAGATGAAAAGTAATTTTTCCATCTGAAATGAAACAGTGACACTCCCTTCAGCAAGTTTAACCTACAAATTATGGTTCATTCTCTAAAATGGTTGCTGAACATTTTTCTCTTTTTGAGTAATTTTAGAACTTCTTTTCTCCTGCGACAAGGCTTTAAAATGTTTCACATTCTAAAAAAATCATTAAATGTTAGCCATAATTGTAAGTCTGGTTAGGGACATGATTGACAGGGCTATGAGTCTGCAGGGAGTTGCTACTGGTCAGATGACCATAAGTCACAGAGCCCTAAGGAGGTTGAGAGGTTGGGTACAGTGTGGTTGCATCCATGGATTGGCCTCAAGTAAATTCCTTGGGTTCCTTAAATTATCAACAGCTGATTGCTTTGACCAATTCCTTCCACAGTCAATGATAAACACTCGTCCTGAACGAGGCTTGCTGGTTTATGCTCTTTTACACCCTTTCTACTCTGAGAAGCCTCAAACATGCAGTTAAGGAGAAAAGTTGTCCCACTGTACCAGCTGCTATGTTTTGACTATTGACTAGGGATGGGATTTGATAAGATTCTATCAATATCAATGCTTTTAACGATCCTGCTAATCGATCCAATTCTTCAACGATTCCCTCAACTTCCCTCATGGAAAATCCTGCAGATTTTGCGTGTAGGCAAATGTTGAGCTGTAGATTTTCAGTGGCAACAGTGTCAAACATATGTCACAGCACAGGTAACTGCTTTTGCAAGTTGCTGGTGTTTCCACTCACTTAAGGTTGTGCAGTAGGCGCCTTTTGTAAAAACTTAAGCCACAATTCTGACGCTTCTGAATCCTGTCAATGAAAGGAATTGATAAGGGAATTGATTAGCAAAGACTCATGATATCAATTCTTTGATGGAGCTGTTTAGGATTCTCCACTGGAACTGTTTCTCGATTCCCATCCCTAGTATTGACTGCATAATTTCAGTTTAAAGGAATGTGACTAGGGTCAATTTTGGAAAAATCTAAAATTAGGGATGCAAGATATTATAAGCATAATATCTGTTAGGGCTGGGTATTTCCAGCAACTTCTCGATACAATACGTATCCCGATACTAAGGCCACGATACGATACGCATCCCAATACACGTAAATTGTGAACATTGACTATGCTTTAAGCAAAATTCTTGACAAGTTTAGTTTTTTCTTATAAGAACAAAAAGAACAAGGATGAGTTTTAAGTGGTTCTACAACTTGAGAGACATAAATTCAGATCCTCAAAGATGGTAGACCTAAGTTCAAATTTAGAACATATGCTTGATTATGTAGCTCGTCTTCTACCTTGAACTGTGCCTCTGTTAACATTAGCCAAAGTGTATTTACAACAACTGTCAAAATATTTAGGCCGTATCGATTCTGTAGAATCTGTATCGATACACGTATCCCAAAGGAGTGCGATACGATATTTTGCCGTATCGATATTTTGAGCACAGGCCTAATATCTGTGTTGGTTGACAACGGCTTAAAAGCTGATGATCAGTATTATCAGATAGACATTTTCCAACATTTCTAGCCGATATGTCAGACATCCATTTCAGTCACTTTCCACTGATAAGGCATATTTTTATGACCACCCTCACTGGTCTGTGGCTATACATCCCCATAGGCAAGAAACTGTGAAGCACTGTGTACTCGGTAGGGATGTGCGTGACTAGTCGTTTAATCGTTTAACCGCCTACTTATTTGTTAATCGTTTAGTATTTTACTAGTCGGTTAAACGCTACATTAAGCATCATGCATCTTGTTCTTCACGCCTCTGCGCATAGCTGTCAAGTCTCCCGTTTTGGCCGGGAAACTACCGTATTTTACCCCTCTTTCCCGCCGTCCTCCGTATTAATATTTTCCCGTAATTGTCCCGTATTAAAAAAAACATTCCTCTGCCTCTGCTACTAACTGAACACTGTCACTTGTCTGGCGAGAAATGCCACCTGCAGTAGCCTGCATGTTTGTTTTCCTCCTCTTTTACTACCAAAGAGGCTGAATGACAAGATGCCTCACTACGTCTATCTTTCTTAACACCGGGGTGCATCGGTTCTATAGCGGATTTAGCGGATTTATAGCCGAGTGAGCATCTGTCAAACATGCGATCTTTGGGGTGAAGACGGGGCCGCTTGCGCGGACACACGGAGAGAGCTGAAGTGAGCGTCCTGAGGAGTTACGAGGAAACAAACGCTAATATGAATGATGGCACAAAAGATACGGTTCTTAAAATGATATTCCGGGATTGAACAAGTTGGGTCCTATCACAAGGGTTAGGGCAGAAATTACCTCTACAGCAGTGTTTCTGTGGAGAAGAAACCCAGGGCGCTAGGACCTAACTCCCTCTTCCTCCTTCGGATCTGCTCGTCTGCTCATTCCGCTGTAGTCAGACGGGGCCATATTTTACTTGAGCAAAAACACAAATAAGCGGACTCCGACCGAAAAAGTGTGACATCGGTCTGCCTTGACGCTTTATTTAGAGAATTTTCAGTGCGTTACTTTCACACAAAAACACAGCTAAATACGGCTCTAGTTCGCATAGCGCCGTGAAACGGCCTCCGCGGAAGAGCCTCCGCTCCGCTTCGCTGCAGCGGAGGCAATGCAGCCACAGCTCTGGCTGTGCAGCGGAGGAAGTTTCACGGCGCTATGCGAACTAGAGCTGTATTTAGCGGTGTTTTTGTGTGAAAGTAACGCACTGAAAATTCTCTAAACAGGTTTGCTCTCGTTAATTAAAGGGGGCACCATCCTTTTTATACAAAAAAGGCAAAATTAACTTAATTACCTGATTTATTAATTTATTTCATTTAAATTAGATAAATCAATTAAGTCAAACTTATCAGTTTAATCAATTAAGTCAAACTTCAGTTGTTTAATCAATCTCAAATCTAAAGACAGAACTCTCATGCAGTGATGTCAATCTTCCAAATAGAATACCAACAGACAGAACTTTAAATATATAAGGGTGATTTATTAAAATGAATATATAAGACAAAATAAAATAAACACTTAAGAAGGAACAAATGTCAGAGATATACTAAATCAATGATGCTATCAATCAGGAAAGAAGATATGAACCCTCAAGGAACATTTAAGCATATGGAGTGGTTATAGTGGATTAATTTCCGAATTAACCTACTTGTAAAAGGTCAAATCAAGGGGAAATTATTAGAGAATTGAACCAAGACACACTCAAGCCCATCTGAAAGAAGATAGAACCGCCTCTTACGAAGTGTCGTCTGGATTGGGCCTCATCTGGTCCGAGCTACTGGAGAATCTGAAGGACTGTTCTGGTTCTGGGTGTCGTCCCAGAGGGTTGGTCCACACTCTGCCCAGCGCGATGGATCCAGAGAGGTTGTTCAGACGTGAGCTGGTCCCAGGTTTCCCAGGAGAGAAGTCTCAGATTGGACTGGCAGGTTCTGTTCAAGATTTTACGCTGGAGCTTGGGCGTTGGTGTCTCGATTGTATAAAAAAAAATTGATTTGTAACTAATTCCAAAAATCAAGAATTCGTCGGCCATACGAATACTATTCTGAAATTAATAAGAAAAAGTCAATTTACTATGAAGTAAATCTTTGAAGTCTTACTGGCTTATAAAGAAAGAATCGGCGGGCATGTCACAAAAACTTAGACAAAACTAAGGAAAATTATGTGGAGCCGAAAATCAAAAGTGGTGACGAGGATGAGGAGGAAGAGAAAAAGCGGGGAGCAGACAAGAAGAGAAGAGAAGAGCAGCAGAGAGGACAAGAAGGAGAGAAGAAGAGAGAAGACCGCATGTTTCTCTGTTTTGTCTCCTGATGAGGATCTCAGAGGAGGAGGGCCTTCTGTGGTGATCAAAACTTTCATCAACTAATATTTGGCCAATATTAAGTTGTGTTTTGATTAAACATCCAATATAAGCACTCCAACTAGATAGGAAATCTCATGGTGATCAATTTGATACCAAATACTGTATATCTAAAGAATAAGAAAGAATTAAACAATTCAAATCTTATTAAACAGTCAATTTAAACAAAATAGAGGTGGTTAACTTAAGAAATACAAGTCAACATGTCCTTAGGATGATTTGCAACCAAAACTTAAGGTGTAGAAATCCTATTATTAGCATTCTTCAATGAAACAGAGTGATAAAATAATACTGAGTAACTTTCTCCTAACTTGGGAGTTTTTAGGGCTAAAAACACACAAGTCACATCATTAGAAAGCATTTGTCATGACAGGATATGATATCACATTGTTAGAAGTGTTTCATTTAAAGAGTTTCAGTTTTAAAAGGTTTGTGGGTTTTCTGTGTGGACAGAGACCACATCTGGAGTGGATGAGGGGTCCAAGATGTCCAGGGAGGTCCAAGGTCAACTTAGGTGTCACCAAGAATGGTTTATGACGTTGAGAACGGACTCTCTTCGAACATACTATTTGGTCTCAGCCAATCGCTGTTTAGGAAGAAGAGTAAACATCCACACCGATGTCTGCTC
The DNA here is from genome assembly GCA_036419115.1 of Scarus forsteni. Classification (NCBI taxonomy): domain Eukaryota; kingdom Metazoa; phylum Chordata; class Actinopteri; order Labriformes; family Labridae; genus Scarus; species Scarus forsteni. The sequence goes on from JAZDUH010000136.1 coordinate 31,226,800, forward strand.
GGAGATTTAGAGCCATGCAGGGAGGGAGGCCCAGAGTCAGAGAGGAATGTTCTTTGTCCCTTTTGGAGTTTCCTTAAAGTTGATCAGTTTGATATCGCTACAGCCCCGTCTGACGACAGCGGAATGAGCAGAGGAGCAGATCCGAAGGAGGAAGAGGGAGTTAGGTCCTAGCGCCCTGGGTTTCTTCTCCACAGAAACACTGCTGTAGAGGTAATTTCTGCCCTAACCCTTGTGATAGGACCCAACTTGTTCAATCCCGGAATATCACTTTAAGCCGGCTGCCCCAGTGTGAGAATGAGATGGTTTTAAACAGGATGAACAAGGTGTGAGCTCATGAACACCTACAAGCTGATATGTCGCATTTGTTTGAAAGTAGTGGCGACGAAGATGTGCAGGTGCGGCGGAGCCTTTGTCCTGACAGTCAACACTTACTGAGGTGTTTGGTCGGCAAAGAACATATAGATAAAAGCCCAAAATGAAGCGCTCACAGACAGTGTCGTTCGCTACATTGCAAAAGAAGTGCAGCCCTTCAATACGGCTGAAAAGCCAGCAGTTACAAACGTTTGACAGATAGTACGAATTGACTGGGAGAAAGTACATGTCACAATTCCTGAACTGTATAAACTCCATTTCATTTAGGCCAGAGTTTTTATTATTGTGTGAGTTTTTTCTTTTTTTTACAGAGACAGGGTCAATTTTTGTTGTTTTTGACTAGTATAATTATTTTTATTTAATTGCAATTTTGCTAAAAGATAGGCCATTTCATTTTCATTACTTTTTTTCTTTTTTGTTTGTTAAATTTACAATATTTTTTGTTCAGTTTATTTTATTTAAAATATCCTGACCTTCCAATTACAGTTAAATATTCTTAAGAAATGAAAGTTTCTTGAATCGTGCACTAGTCTTAAGTGCCAGAGATTTCAGGGAAATTCTATTCTAGGCTACTATTGTACGTTTGGAATTGTCGTTCTGCTGCATCTAAGTTTCATACCAAAGCAGTATTTATAATAAATGCCATGCATTGCATTGGCAAACGTATCAGAAATGTATTTCTCTTTAAATTGTTCAACTTTATTCAGTCAGTTGTTGTTACAGCAATAGAATTTAAATTAAAAGTTTGTCCTGAATGTTTGGGCTAAAATAGTTCCTAAATACACATTTGCATGTTAAACTTTTAAACTTTTAACTTAATATGTGTATTAAATTGCGAGTTTTCTTGCTAATAGACTAGTTGACTAGTCGCAAATAAAATTTGAGACTAGTCGGCGGGGAAATTAGTCGAAATTTCCATCCCTAGTACTCGGACACCTTTCTATCAGAACCAGCATCAACTTCTTCGGCAATTTGAGTATCAGTAACTGTATTGGTCCAGCATTCATTCCCCTTGGACATTATTGAGCCTTGATTGTCTGTAACTCTGTTGCCAGTTCACTTCTGTTCTGGTAGATACTGAGCACTGCGGACCAGAACAAACCACAACAGCTGTTTTTTGAGATGCACTGACGCAGTCGTCTCGCCATACTAGTTTGGACCAAGTCAAACTTGCTCAAATCCTTACAATTCCCCATTATCCACACTTCTAACACTTCAACCTTGAGGACAAACTGTTTATGGAGCCATAATGAAGAGACAATCAGTGTCATTCACTTCACCCGTCTGTGGCCATTATGTTACACGATGATCGGCGAATGTGTATGACTCATCATGCTTCGTTAGTTCATACTGTTGGCTGCTGCCACATGCACTTTTTAATGGACTGATACTGCCAAGAAATAGATTTTTTTTAAAGGTTAGAGCACACTCTTTAGTCATTTTAATAGGTAGGAATAGCTGCTTCTCTTTCTGTCTCTGAGGTTAGGCCAGGGATGCACAAACCAGAGATTGGGGGCAAACTGCAGCCCATAGTCCATTTCCATTGGCCCTCAGAAAATTCCTAACATTAAAATGGAATTTGCCCTGCATTAAAAAAACATTTGTGCTTGTCAATTAAAAAAATAAATGTATTAAGGCTGCACATTATAAAGCTCAAGCACACCTCTATCTACTATGCTATTATCTTCAAGCACCAACTCTCAGATAAATCAATGTAGTTTGGTACAGTTTTCTCTTAACCTGACAAGCCAGATGGACAGCTCAATATATCTGCCACAGAAATATTTCACTGGTCCATCTGGGTAGGAGCCCTTTGAATTTGTTTTCAGGGGCAGAACGTTAAAAAAACACAGGCTTGTGATTGGACAATCATTTGGCTCATCACATTCATCACAGACCAACACATCACAGGCTGCTAACTTAGCTGCTAACAGCCTTTACTATTGTCTTACACTAAATTAAGATTTCAGCCAAGTAAATTTGTTGGACAAGACGGACCTGCAGGATTTCAGAATCAGGCAGGTCTGTCTGCTCTGCAAGGCTAGTTTTCTCTTGTTATGTATCTAAATGTAAAAATGGACCATCAATGACTCCCCTCTGCAACACTAAGCACCATTCACATCTGGCCAGGGTCCCATAAAATCCACCTGGCCATCCAAAAACCCTTCATTTAAAGAAGAAAAGGTCTGTGATATCAAGTGGCCCAGTTGTCCTTGTCCTCTATATGTAGCCCTCAATGAAAAAAACTTGGGCACCCCTGCTTTAAAGCATAGGAGCAGCTCTGCTTGTGCTTATTTTTTATTCTGATTGAGGGTTTGATGTATGCGCACAAACCCTATGATCAGGTTGTGCGCATGAAAATACTGAAGTAGGGATTTAATTATGAGGCTTTAACCAGATTGACAAAAAGCCTCTATTACCTTTGTTAATATTATTATTACCACTGAGACGATGGCAATAATTGGCATTGTTACTCATATGTTCTATGATGAAATACGTTGTGTGGGTGTATGAGTATGAGAACAATGTGTGAGTGTTTTGAGGTGCATTCTGTTCACTTTAGGTATCAGAGCTAGGACTTAAGTCACTTCCATGGAAACAGCGTTCGAGTTACGAGCTGGTAAATCGAGTGTTAGTGCAATCATTCCCCATTCCCATTAAGACTTCTAACATAAGGAGGTGTTCCCAGTGGTGTGTCTAATTTGCAACAAAGGGAACATGAATGAATGAATGATTAGCATGGATTGACTCATTAGTACATTGTATTGCTGAATTGAGTGACTTAACCTTAAATAATGCTGTAAAATGTTGCACAGGCATTCTGAGGGGACCAAACACCTTTCTCACAAACACAATATATTCACAAAAATAGAAGGTGATCGAGCACACATCGGCAAAAACACCAAAGTGCAGGCACACTCTATCTAAAGTAGTTACAAAATATCACCTACACAAAAAGGCATCCAACAGCACACACATTATTTTCTTCATCACATCAGGGCTCAGCATCATGACTGCACTCTGCTGTGGGACTGTTAGGGTGACATTTGTTCAACAGGGATTTCAGCAGGTGTTGATTTAGCTGTGAAACTAGACAGAGAGTGGCAGAAGATCTAAAGTAAACTTTAAAGGGGACATATCATGCTTGTTTCTCCTCTTCACTATGCCAGACTAGGATGCCTGTAAAGCATTTCTGCCCTCAGTACAAGTCATTTAGTTCCTTCATTGCCCCACAATAGCGTTCTCAAAATCCTCATTTTAAGCCATTAGCAAGGTCTCGTTGAAACACGAGGATCTCAGGATGACCTACAGTTACCCTGCAACGTCACAGCCCTTTGTGCTCTGATTGGTCAGTTCTATCGGTTCTATTCCTTACGCTCTTGTGCAATTCATCACCTAAATGTGCCCAGAGTCCGAACTGAACTGGGGAAACGGGCTTTTAACTATGCAGCCCCCACAGCCTGGAATGCCATACAGACTGAACTGAAAATGTCAGAACTGGCATCATTTACAACTTTTCGTTCTATTTTACTCACAAGGCAGCGAGAATCCTATGAGCAATGCTTGTGTTTTTAATTTGTTGTTTTTTAAACTACAGCACTTTCACAGTGACGTTTTTGAATCCTATGAGCAATACTTGTGTTATTTATATTTATTAAATTGTTACTGTTTCCTTCAACTTATTTAGTTAATGCCTTGCCATATTTATTGTTGTGATTTGCTATTTATTGCCTTACACTTTAACATGAACTTGTATAATTATGACGTGTGCTGCTGACCTCTTGGCCAGGTCACCCTTGTAAATGAGATCCTGATCTCAATGGGTTTTATCTGGCTAAATAAAGGTTAAATAAAATAAAAATATCGGGGGTAGAGCCAGCTTGTCCTTCTTCTTCTACTGTATTTTACGGCAGGCTCAAAGCAGCGACCGCGTATTGAGTCCCCCTACAGGCCAGAGCTGGTAATGAGTGAGTGTGAGCTAGGGATCTATATACTGCTGCTGGACGAATGTGTTCCTCGGTGACGGTTTTGTGGCTAACGGACATTACAGAGGAGGAAGTGTTTTATCAGACTACTCCAATAAAAAGAAAGGTAACTCGTGTCGTCACGACGATTTAAATTTCGCGGACATCTCGCAATTACCTATTTTCAGAGGCCTCAAAACTCGTTCTAGGATATCAGAAAAAATACAATATCTCATTTTTTGAAAATTAAGGGGGTGTAAGGTCTTGTTTTCAAATTTATTATATTATATGTAAGTATTAAATCATGCATCAGCATGATATGTCTCCTTTAAAACATCTTCCCACAACACTTAAGAAGAGTAAAGGGCACAAAAACAAACTCTTTTCTATGTTGGTAAACGCTCTTATCTTCATCAAGTGTATTGTTATTGAATAGTTTGCTTTACATTGATATAACTTAAAGGAGAAGTTTGGTTCCTGCAGCTTTTACATTGTTTATAGAATGAAGAACAACAATATACTCACCCAGAAGGCTTTCCTGATCCAAACAGTGCTTCGGGAGATATTTAGATCCAAAATCAAGCAGCGGACACCGATATAATGGTAGCCCGTAGGGCATAGATCGCCGCTCCTAAAACTGCATTAATCGTCCAAAAACTCATTAATTTCACCAATATTCCATCATGATCCGTTCCAGATGGTCCGCCATTGCAGTCTGCGTCACTCCACACAGCGCTGTGTGGCTGTACTAACCTATGAACTGACGAGTTTGTTTACGTGCCCTCCGCGCATGCGCAGTGTGGCTCATTGTTTCAGGGGAAGACCGGCAGCTACAAATCGACTTTCTTCTTCCAGTTTTGTGCAAAATGGACGAATATCTATCGGATGAAGATGTTGTGGAGGAGAACTTTGAATATGATAGACGTCCTTACAGTTTCGAGCCAGAGTATACAGATGAGGAGCTCATAGAAAGGAGGAAGCGAAGGCAACACTCCAGAGAGTACTGCGCATGATAGTATTGTTGATTGAGTCCTGTATAGATTATCCTGGAGCCAGATATTGGACATGGCTACAGGTGCTGTGCATATTTCCTATAAAGGTCATTACCAGTATTTATCAGAGTGAGTTGTTATCTTTAGTTTTCAGACCGTAGGTTTGATGTGAGGAATCATGATGCTAAAGAGTACTTCCTGTAAGTTTGGTCACATCATTATACAAAAACATACTTAGGCCAATACAACACACTTGCTAAAAGGATCCAATAGACTTTTTGTTTGATCGAAGCATTGATTGAAGAGCACAATGAAAAAATAATTCAGCTTTCTAGTACTGATAACAAGCACAATGCTAACCTCCACATTAGCCTCGTCTCCATATCACTTTATAAAACTGCTTCCCAAGATGTGGGCTGTGGCCCCCTAGTGGACCAGAGAGTTGCTGCAACCTTACAAGAAGTTATTTTAAGATGTCAGAAGGTTGTCTCCTTCTTTGAAATAAAATGAGATGCTGTACAGCAAACAAGCAATATGCCATGTTGAATGCTTTGATTGTAATATGCACGTGAACAACAAGTACTATTATTGGTCAAGATTTGGGCTTACCATGCAGACACAAAACATTAAAAAACCATAAAACTGACAGTAGCCAGAAAAATATAGGGTGATATTTCACTTGGTGAATTTACATTGTTGATGTGTAATCTTGGATTGACTTAAAATAGATTTAAAAAAATAACGTTCAAATCATTTGCATGAAAAAAACAGCAGCTGATGTGCAAAGGTCTTCAGAGGGAGATATAGAGAAAATTGTTGGGAGGTATTTAGAGCAAACAAAACGAAAGCAAAGGAGATAAAAATGTAAATAAACACATGAAGATGCATGCTTGAAAATAAAGGTACAAACAGCATTCTTTCTAAAACATTATTTTCACAATCAAAAGCAACTGTGTCTCATATCAGGGTTGTATTGGGTTATTGTTTGCTGCAAAAGACATTTAGATTTCAGACTGAGGCCCCATCCACACGAAGACAAAACGCTGAACAGTTTCCAAAACGATCGTCATAAAGAGGAAGGCATCTCAGAAAATGTGTACGTCTACATGAATGCACTTGATACGCATGAAGACGCTGTTAAACACATGCCAGACCTCTAGGGGTGCTGTAACAATATGACCGAAACAAGCGGAAACAGACAAAAAACAGTGGGCATGCACACTCGCGGCAAAAGTTGTAAACAGAGATTGTGATAAAGTGATCATGAAGTCCCACAATGTGTCCTCGATAATTGATTGATGGAGATTTTGCTGCAACAGGGATAGTAGGGTCACTAGCTTCATCAACACATATGTTACACCATACGCCGCGCCGCGTGTGGCGCATGTGTGTCAATAAAGATATGAAACTACGACATAAGAGTATCTGAAAGCTTGCGGAGAGCCAGTAATGACGGAGCTGCGTATACAGCATTTCAAAATCTTTCCACTCTGGAACCTGGTTTCAAAAATGATCGTTTACAGACCCCCAAAACGCTGTCTTCATATGGATGGTACGCAGATTCGGCAAAAAACGTATGCGTTTAGACCTCGGTTTGGCTTCATGTGGATGGGGCCTGAATCATGTCCAGGGATCATAATTGATAATACTTTTTAAAATACTACTTCCATTATTAATTCTGCTTCTAAATTCAATTCTTTCCACAATTCCTTTATCAGTTCCTGTGGATTACGTGTGGATAAAGTCCACCTTAACAGGTTATCCATGCTAACTGGCCTTGATGAACACACAACTGCCTGAATTTTCCATTCATGCAGAGCAAAGTGGGAGGAATCCATTAGGAGACTGTTAAGCATACAGGTAAATGATATTCATTTGTTAAGGTAGTTGTAGCTGATTCACAACCTCACATCCCTGCTCAAGGCACAATAATGTTTTGCAAAGGCTGCTCAACAGCAGGATGTAACTGGCTAAAGGGCAGATATCACCACCCACCACAGTCGAGTCAGACATGCTCTCATCAACAGACTGATCCTCACCCTATGCTGGTGTTAGGGAGCATGAAACTGCCTAATCAAGCTTTAGTTGTAGCTTGACTTAGTGTTCTCATTAAAATCACAAGTCAGCCTCCCTGAGCCATGGTTTGACCTCACTTCAACACCAGTGAGCCACAGAGTTTTCACAAAAGTTGATATTTTACTGATTCATGTATCTGAATGACTTTCCTCGCAGATGCTTCTGACAAATCTTAACAACACAAACACACTTTGAGCATTTAACCAAACAAAATTTACCCTGACGTGCATTTGAAAAATAAACCTATTTGGAGGCAGCTGTAGAGTGCACACACTGAAATGATGCCGTGACTTGCCTGCAAAGTGAAAATGAGCGTCCTCATTCTGCAAGCTCTGCAGTAAAGGGTTTCACACAAAAATAAATAACAGCAGCGAGGCCGAGCTCTGCCGCCACACTGAAACCTCCCCCTTCAAATGTAATTAAAAAACTTGTGGCTGAGGAATGAATTAAAAGGCTCCCTTTAGTATTGATAACCCTGGCGTGCCAACAAGTGAAGGTTCTTAAAGTCTCCTAATGGGCTTTGCTGAAAGACCCTTTAATATGTTTTCTCCTATAAATGATCAAAACTCCTTCTCGCTAACCTCAATAACGATATTTATCAGAGATTGAAAGAGGAAATGCTCACAAAGGCTGTGATGAAAAAACACCAGAGGCGACTGCACTTGGATAGGCTAAAGGCTAATTGTGTCGGAAATGAGATTTTAAGCGGCTGAATTGGCAGAGGGTGCGAGAGAAATGGGAGGAAAATGGAGGGAAAATAAGCACAGGTCACAAACAGATAAGCACACATGCTTCTGCAAGTTCAACTGTGTGTTTATGCGGCTCTTTAAACCACACCGGACGCCGTCTGGTGATAAATTAGGCTGAGTAAGAAGAGCAAACCCTGTCATTACTTAGCACATTCATCTCTCATTACAGTCACTTAGTCACTTTTTTCTCTGCAAGGGAGTTTATGCTGAGTCACGGAATAAAACTGAAGTCAGATAGCAGCAAGCAAAAATGACAACAGATGGTGCAAAGTCACACTGAACATTTTTGTTTAGGGTAAAAAAGTAGGAGAGAGTGGGGTAACATAAGTCGTTTTTTTTTACTTATATGGCTTTCCAGGAAACAAGGAGCAAGAGTACAATGACACATTTTCTCTTATTTGGACTGCGAAATGTGATTTAATGATAAAAGTTGCACCGACTCATCGTACTGCAGACAAGGTAATTCAGATCAGCAGGTATACTAAGCCAAACAAGGGCAAAAGGACCACCCTGTTTTGATCCCCTGAGAGCTGAAGCCAGTGGTGGGGGCAGTTTTTCTTGACTTGATAAAGTCATTGTCAGTCGTTTCATTCTTCTTTCTAAGTTGACATCATTTGAGCTCTCCAAAAGAACAGCAAACTGCTTTAAAGGTGTAGTCAGTGATGTGGGAGAAAACGAGTGGAGCGGTTGTTGATAAACAAATTTAGACCCGCCTCTCCCTTCATCACCCCTGGCTCCACCCCCGAAAGCTGATGAACGTGCATCGTCATGGAAACAGCCGTACAAACTGCATAGCGGACCAACGTAGCTAAGGTAACCCTGACTCGTCAGACAATAGTAGCCATAACTCGACTGACATTATTGATAACATGACAACAACAGTACATTTTGGCAGATTAGACAATAAGATGAATGCCCGTCGGCTGTTACTGTTATGTGAAGCACCACAAAGCTAATGTTGCTTACCTATCCAGCAGAAAGACGGCGACATCCACGTCCGTTTTCAGGTATCTCCATAAGCGGAGTTCCCCCCACCGTCAGAAAGCAACACCAATGTTGACCCGGGTCTTCACTCTTTCATGGTCATAGCCCTTCTTTTCCACTTTTCACCCCTCTGAACTTTTTCTTTTGGAGTGTTTTTCAGCCATTGCTACTGCACCTTTTGTATCTCTGTCTTACGCTAACTGCGCACACTACGCAACCCCCCCCCCCCCCCCCGTCTGATCTGCACATGAGTATGATCGCCCCCTGGATGTAGGGGGTGTACCCTGTTTAGGTGGCTCGGCCCGAACCACAGTATTTACCTGCTGAAATTCAGAGCCAAGGCTGTGTATTGAAACCGGACTTTTTTTCAACATGCTGTCAGTGGGGACATCTTGTGGATGGAGAGGAGAAATACAGTGATTTTGACAAATTGTGCATTAGATTAGAAGATTAGAAGATCGCTGACTACACCTTTAAATCATATCTTCAGAATAATCGAAAACTGATCAGCATGAATCACCTCTGTTAAATAACTGCATGGGTACTCCCCAAGGGTCCATTCTTGGCCCTTTGTTCTTCAGTCTCTTTATCAATCATTTCCCCAGGCTGGTGTCAAACTTAATGCAGATGATGCAGTCACATACTATAAGTCGCCCAGCAAAGCAACTGAGATTCTTCGTGAACACCTGTATGAAGACAATCTGGCTTGAACATAATCACCTCATCTTAGATATAAACAAAATGGTTTCTGTGGTTTTTTAACCATCAGGACACAGTGCTCACAAGAAGGTTCAGCACCAAGTTAAAGAATAAAGGTATAAAGATGTTCTTGGAAATCATTTGGATCCACAGCTCAAGTAAAATGACAAAACAGTAGAGCACAACATTGTTTCAAAGCAAACTCTACTTCAGTTCAGATGTATTGGTTGGAATTTTGTTCTGTTTCATTTTCTTTCATTATCATACTTAAGCAGATTTTATTACATATTTGGTGTTATGCTGTCTTATTTTATCCTATTGTTATTATTATTTAACATTTTAATTAATGTAGCCTATGTATTTATTTAAATACACAAATAAGAAAATCTTTTCTTTTCTTTCAATATGTTAAACAGTACACACAGCTATAAATGTGACAACAAAAAAGCTGTCAAAAACTTGTGTATGCTCTGCTCTAAATGTTTCTAAATAGCGTAACAAAATTAAACCCTGGCCATACAATTACATTTTTCCCTCTTTATACACTTTGCTGGTATAGGCTCCATATACTTTCTTCGTCTTCAAAAATAATAATATTTTTTTTTTTTTTAAATGCGTCAAAAAAAAGTTTCAGGAATCTGGCTCGTGCTGTTGTTGCGTTTTTCATGTATCTAGCTGAGTGGGAATTGTAGTCCATTTAGTGTAGACTCAACTTTTTCCCTTTACGGGACCACAAATGTGATATGAAGCGATATTTTCGCCTTGTCTCACGTTTTAAGCATCTCTTGTTTCAGCATAAATGTAAAAAAAAAAATCATTCTTAAGCATATCCCACTATTAACCCCCCTTCCCACTAACACCGGTCACACACAAATAAAATCTATCAATGAGTTCAGTAAAATAAACATTCACTCACCAGCTTCACACGGCTTGAAACTTAAATATGACTTTACTCACCAAAGCAGGACTCGTCTTCAGAGGAAAAGCAGTGAGGCTGGTCCCTCTTTGGAGCAGACTTCTCAATAGTTTTGGTTCAGCAGAATACAGGTGATAATCTGAGCAGGTATCATGGCCTCCACCTGTCTGCAGCCACATTTACTCATCCATAGAGCCTGTGTCCAGGTAGTGTCCGGATAACTTTCGTCCTCGTCCACCTCCAGTCTCAGGAAACTGTGTCATCTTCTTCTTTACGTGTGCAATGCTAACTTTTAACCTGTCACACCAGATACAAAATATATATTTTCCAGCACATCCCAAAAACAGGCCAAAAAAAGGTTTGGAAACGCGCAGAAAGTTTGAAAAGCATATCTGGCAGGTCATTGGACGATGGTGCTGTCAATCACATTCATTACGGACCAATCAGATAATCAATCAATCAAACTTTAGCCTATTTGTAAGAGCACTTTTCATACAAGATATTGTCGGACATAAGTGCTTTACACTAGAGATAAAAAAGTTAAAAATGGATTAAAAAAAGTAGAAAATTGCATACAATGAAAATATAGACCCCACCCACCTCACAATCCACATACAACACATACACACACTAAACAAATAGACCACGACATAAAAAACGGAAATTCAGAAAGAAAACAGAATTAGAGGACTGAGGAAATGTTATCCTGAATAAAAATTAGAAACACAGGAGCAAAGACTAACATGGTAACAAAAAATCATAAAATATATATAAAAATACTACAGGGAAAAATATGTATATAAATAAATAAATTAATACAATAAAATACAATTTAAATAGATAATATGGCCAAATGAAATGAAAAATGAGACACCAGATGAATAGTAAAATCAGCTAAAGACAATGTAGTAGGCAGGCTCTACTTCAGGGACAGAACTAAAGCAATTCCCTAAAACAAAGTCCAAGAGAGGGGCAAAAATATCCTCTGTAGAGAGGTTTGTTGTGTTGTCATTTATTTATTTTGTCTGTTAAAAAACAGATGTGCTCTAGATCTGATAAAACTACCACTGAAGTGTTTTAACTTGTTCCTTAAGAGTTCGCCTGAGGCCACCTGCCGAAATTATAGTGTGCAGTAGTGATGGGGCAAAACCAAACTTTTTTTAATCATTAAAGTAACAATATTTGTTGATGTATTTTTTTCTATACAATTGCTGATACTGATACCAGTAATCTCCCAAAATGTTCTTTTTCTCCTCTGCCAAGGACGTTGTGTTGTCGCCAGCATTTGTGAGTTTGTTTGTTAGTTGGGTAACATGGAAACTCAAAAAGTTTTGGAAAAAGAGTTATGAATTTCATCACATTTTAGGAAAGGTCAGAAATAGAGCAAAGAAAGAATGTGGGTGTGAATATGGGTTTTGTTTGTATGCTTGTTTAAAAAAGTTTATTAAAAGACAGAAAAATTGAATAAACTTTTTTCGTTGCAAAAAGGCAACTATAAATGCTTAATTAAAAAAAAACAAAATGACCACGGGTATGACTTGTTCTTTAAGGGGGAAAATAAAAAATAGATATTGAATTTTCAACACAGATGAACAGAAGAACAACACACAACCCCCAAAGAGTCTCACCTGACAGTGGATGAATAGAAAGTAGTTACTTTCATTTCTGCAGGGAGGAGAAAAATGCAAGATCTTGTTAAATTTATCTAATTTGTTTTGTAGAGTGAATCTTATTCTCTTTACATTAAACTTCTATTCAAAGTTTAAATGAAGTGACTTCTTTCTTCTTCTATAACAGAGGTATGAGTCTCTTGACAGTAAGAAGACTATAAGATTGGAGGTCTTTCCAGGCATTTGTTAGCAATTCAACCCTTTTGAAACTTCAAGAATGATTAGAGCTGGATCTGGTTTTATCTCAACTCAAATGATTTTAGAATGGAAGCTAAAAATCCCAGTTCAGAGGCTTTGCAGGTTGGGACTCAAGGCATATAGCTGTGAGTTAATGTATGCACTTATCACAATGTGGGGAGATATCCAATGTGATTTGGAGGATCCAGGAACTTTTCAAAGATTTTTTAAGCACTGTGAGATTGGACAGATTGGTTTTTCACAATTTTGCTAATAACACAAGTTCTCACCAGGTTTAGATGACATTTATGGGGAATGTTGGTCATGGCAAAAGTGATTGCAATGACTGTTTTTGACACTATTAATCATCCAAACATGAACATACTGCTTAAATTAGTGTACATACTAGGGCTGGGTATCGATTCAGATTTTCTGGATCGATTCGATTTGATATTACAAGGTCTCAAATCGATTCGATTCATGGTTCAATTTGACATTTATTCAGTCTGCGATTTCTTAGTTAAAATAGTGCTGTGAATTTTAAAAGTGACCTTTTGACCTGGTACATCATTAAAAATTGTTTTAACATGAAGAACTAAACCCAAAACAGTTGCATTAATCATATTTTAATGATATGCATTAATGCATATTCTGCATATTACTTGTTTTTTGTCCAACTCATATTTTCCTTTGTACTTGTTAAATCTAAAATACTGTACATCCAAACATCAGCTTTTAAACTTGACAGTGGTGCCCATATCGTGCTTCCACCATGTTTGTTTGCAGGAACATCTCATGAGATCTTGTTCAGTAGAAAGCAACACTAAACGCTGATCACACGAGACTAGCAGGGTTGATACCACAGGCTGCTTCTCTACACATCCAAAGAAGAAAAAAACTACCCAAGTTAAAAGATCGATCTTTGGATTTAATGGATAGATTATGAACTAGTTAAAGGAAAATCGTTTTAAATTGATTAAATCGATTTTTTTTAATCCAGCCCTAGTACATACTGTTAATAAGTTGTTGTTGGTGGCACAACTTTACAGCAGTGCAGCCGTGTATGCATGATGTCCCAGTTCAGGTTTATTGTTTGCTTACCTCATACTCCTGTCATCCAATCAGAGATGTGTCTCATTCAGGAGGAGGGTACTGCTGGTCTCTGATGAAGACACAGGTTGTGTTGAAACATGAATCCTTGTGCTCCAGTTGTTTCTTTGAGACTGCATTCATTTGGGAATCCATTGAAGAGTTTTTTCATACTAGTTTTGTCCTTTTATAAGAACACATGAGACTCCCACCTGACCTGAATACACACATACATGTTTAAGTACAGTATAATTATTAACCATAATACATCTTACATTCAGCGTTAACTGTATACGCTTTCATCAAAATCAGGTTAAAGCAAAACACTTCTTATGGGACTTTGGTTGTTGACTTCCAAAACATAGTCCCCACACCTGTGCAGGATTTTTTTTTTTTGACTGTTCGACTTGATGGGCAATGTTATAGCCTCTTAAATTTCAGTCCCACTTCCCGCCTTGAGGGGACTATAGAGGTACACTGGTTGCCATCCAACTGATCTCACTACGAGAAATTAGCATAGTTGCCCAGAAACAGTGGGGTAGGTTAATTCACCCACCAGCTCATCTTACCTCTTCTTTCCCTCTACAAGAAAAAGTGTCGTAAGAAGACAAGGGTATTTAAAATGCAAGTGCAGGATGAAGTAAAGCTTCTTGAACTGATGAGTTTCCTGGTTAAGAGTGGAAAAAAACAGAGTTGTGAGTATTTAAATGATGGAGAGAGAGAGAGAGAGGAGCCCGTCATGAGCTGCAGAGAGCAGTGTTTATTGCACAAGTAAAGGTCTAAATATGATGTAGCATCTCCAGCTGTGCACTCAGCTTCGTCAGCGCGTGTGGTCTGCATGCAAATACGGGCTGATGGATGAATCCAGTCCGGTCCAAAGGAAACAAGGCGAAGAGGGGTGGGGGAAAAAAGGAGGCCGCGGTCCCTCGAAGACTAATGGGCCGATTAAGAGCTTCAAGGGGGCGGCCATTTATTTGTTGTGTGTGACTGGATGAAGATTCACTTCATTAATAAGGCCCGGCACTTACCAACAATGTTTTTTTTTTTCTCCCTTCTCTTGCTCCCTCTCTCCTCTTCAGTTAATTGTGTCTGGAGCTAAAGAAACAAATGGAGATTTGTGAGACCAAAAAAAAACAGATGCGGAGCTTAAGAGCTAGATCTTCATACACAGACACTTCAAAAAAAAGTTCTCTTTCTCCTCATTCAGGAAACCTGTGGCATACAAAACATGAAACCAAACATAAGGGAGAACGATGGAAATATCTTGAAATGAGCTGCACCTGATTTAAAAGTCATTTAAACTTTATCTATTGATTTTTATCAATACAGGTTCAAAATCCAGGTCAAATGCTCTGTCTTCCAAATGTAACAATGTGCAAACAAAGGATATTAAATGGACATTCTGGAACAAACTGTTAGCATTGTTATTATGTGGCAGTATTTTTATCTAAACCAGACATTGGGGCCTATATTGGCCCTTTTCCACTAGGGCGCCTTGGCCCTACTCTACTCGGCTCTACTCGATTTGCAGCGTGTTTTCACTGGCCTGGTACCTCCTAAAACAAGCTAGTTTTAGAACCTACTCCGCTCTGGTTCTAAGCGAGCCAAGTCAATACTAAAAGATGACATCACCGACTGCCGGCTACTGATTGGTCAGACAATGTCGTCATCGATGAGCCACGACCTAGCATGCTAGCTGTAACTACCATTAGCGTACCCTCATACGTCTTTTCTTTGCAGCTCGATTGCTCTCGTCCTCGGCTTCATTCTGTTGTATATCTTCCAAAACTCTCCTGTGCTTCTCAAGGGGTATTTGTTCCTGCCACCTGCAGCCTTCTTCTGCTTTCCTTTTTTACTCGGTTTGTGACAAAAAGCCACAGATTGTTGTGTTGCACTCAAAATGACGTCACTGCAGAGCTCTCTGTTCACTGCACGCCGTTGAGCAGGCGACAGGGGCTAATGGAAAAACAGCACAAGGCGAGCAGAGTCGAGCCGGGTAGAGCCGGGTAGAGTCGAGTAGAGTAGAGTAGGGCTAGTGGAAAAGGGCCTTATGTGTGCATCTTTTACACCGTGTGCTTTCGCTGGGAATAACTCTGCCTTAAATCACTTAAAAAATTATCTTACGATGCGTAAAGCCAACTGCAGAGGGATTTAGTGTAAGTTTGCACTGTTTGGTTGTACCTGTGTCAGAACACCTCCATAAGCAGGTATAAGCAGGTCAGTGCATTCTGTAGATTGTTTCAGTCATTACGTTCTGTAAGATCAACGGGAAAATGTACTTTTAATACTTGAGTATTTTCAAAAGCAGGTACTCCAGTACTTTAACTTAAGTCAAATTTTGACTGAGCAACTTTCACTTGTATTGGGGTAGTATTTGAACATGAGTATCTATACTTTGACTTGAGTACTGGCGTTGAGTACTTTGTCCACCACTGTATTAATGAAACAATCATTTTAAAGAACGCCTGAAATTTGACATGATGGCAACTTGCAATTATGAAGGGACTGCGAAAAAACAACCTCATCCTGTCATTTTAACCCACCTATGCATCGAAGGTTTAAAAGACTTCTCAGTGCATGGATGTTCATGAAGATCAGATTCCTCTAAATTTCATTTTCCTTGACACAGGTGCAGTGTTGTCAGACTACTCTCCCCTGGTTGGTTATGGTGAAACTGCTCCTGTGCTCTGATTTACTGGGCAGAATTGTAATAAAAGCTTAAGGCTATAATGGAGACTGTCATATCAACCAGCTTGTCAACATAATAGCCACTTCTATCTGCAATAAGATCTTGCTGCAGTCGCTGATTTCCATTTCCATGTGAGCCATTCAGCTGTCTGATAGTCTGCAGCAGGTTAGAGGTTTCACTGTCATCCTCAAGGACGCTGTGGAGGAGATGAACTATCAGTTTGTTATGATCTTTAAACTAAAAAAGGTGTGCGAATTCTGCTCTTTAAAGGTATCTCTCTGTAGTTGTTTTGTTTATTCCTGCTGATAAAAGTTTTCTCCTCTCCCTGTCCTGTTAAGCGAGGCTAAACTTTTGCCTTTGAGCTCTTTTTTTCATGTTTCCCCTTAGTTTTACCCCTGGCTGAGTTCAACAGAATAAAGAAATCAAACTCTGAAGTTGTTAAAGTAATTGCCAAGCTGGCACATCCCCAGCTCCTCTGCAAAGACACAGCAGGCACTTCAGAATGTTAATGGCCACCCTGATCCGCGGAGGGCAATGCAGGGCTGGCATATGCACAGCTACGAGTGTGTGTGCGCCTGTGAGTGTGTGTGAGATGAAAAGAGAGAGAGAGAGAGCACATACCCACATAAACGATTTGTCCATAAGACACAGATTTCTGTCTCTCTCTCTCTCTCTCTGACCTTCTCTCTCTCCTTTTCCTTCCCCGTCTTGTTGGGCGTCTTCCAAACTTCGATGCTCTTAACACGGAGGAGTCAAAGTGAATCCTGTTAGTCTCAGGACATGCAGGAGGAAAACACTGATGTTGTTAAAAAAAACTCCTGGAGACGATCCCATTCAGTTAGTTAGAGGTGTATTTTTGTCCGGTGGCAAACACAGACGATGATGTCATTTTCTTTCTCAAGGAGTTTCACAATTAATATATCACTTAGAAGAGAGTGCCAAGAATCATTACAGTGGTGCTGATATTTAATACAACAGCACTACCCAGAGTATGACACTGATTTTAAAACATCTACAAGCAGCACATATCAGATAACAGAAATAATTAACAACTCATAATTAAATTATATCAGGGCAGACTTAAATATGAGTAAAGGATCATTCATTTTAAAAGCTTGAGTAGAGGAGAAATGCACAATGGCTTTGGTGGTTAGACAGCAGGAAATGAGTCGATCTGGCTTCTGATGAGATGAATTGGAGGTAACTAGTTTATAGCAGGGCTGCCACTATCACTCAAAATGACAGACTGATTGTGGGAGAGAAGAAATTTAACTATGACAGCAAGAACATGATTGAACAAACAGGGCCTCAGTAGAAGCTAGTTGGTATAGTCCTAAAGTTAATGACCGCCCTTAATCAGCTGATCAGCAGCATGGGAGGAGGGGGAGAGACTGTGGGGATATGAATGAGAGATGACTTAATTCATAAATAAATTAACAAGCATACTTCAGCAAAACCTTGGCTGCGGTAGAATAGTCACCTCCTAAGCCCTTTCCTATTTACTTTTCCTTAACCCTGATAGAAAACGTCACGGGGTTAAGGAAAGGAGAATTCAGAAGGTCTTAGGAAAGGAAAACTGCTGTGCAGAGAGAATCCGACTTCACCTTCACTACGCTACGTCATCATGTGACGGCGGATGTTACTGCTGCGGTGAAACTACAATTTTCCGAAAGTGGACGACAAAAGACGCATCATGCATCATGACAATGTTGTTCCTTTCAGACAACTTTGAACATAATAACCTGATAAAAATTACATTTGCATAACCGAAGTTGGAAGTGAGGATTTTAATAAATCTGTCCTCTCATTATCAACATGAACACCAATCAGTGCATGAACATAAAGGAAATGAACTGAAAGAAACGCATAAATTGTTAATACCACAATCTATTGGTGTACACATTAATACTGAACCAAGTTTAAAATATAATCAACATCAAATGTCTCATATCCTGCACGCGTCAGAGAATCAGTCTACTGGAAAGTTAAGGCAGGTTTTGGTAAACTTTAGAAAGTTTGAACAGCAGAGGTAACTCACATGGTCTGTGTGCTTCGTTCGTCATTATTCGGTTGAATTCGGAAACAGTCGGAATACGCGCTGTTTATAAAAGCTGTTGCCGCGGAGAATTGTGGGACAGAATAATCTTCTCTCCTTTCGTAAAGGATGGTCCGGTGTATCCTATGCTAAAGGAGATAATAAAGGAAGCATTGAGCCTCCTTTCCTATGAATTTACACTATTCGAACAGCCCTAATCACGAACTACTTCCGGTTCATTTCACTCCGTTAGGAACCCTCCTAAGTAAAAAGGACTTTTCGACCGCTGCCCTTATCTCTATCCCTCACCCTCCCTTCCTGCTCCTGTCTTGGGGGCGGAGTCTCCCGCTCTGCTCCTGGCACACCTGCAACCTGTTCACCTGATGAGGCTCCTTATTTAAGATGGCTCCTGTGGAGGATTAAGCATGGGAGTATTGAGTTACTTACCTCGGTTTGTGCCCGTCAGAGGTCTCTCGCCTTTTGAATTTTGCCCTAAGCTTTGTCCCGTACAGGGGCGCTCATATAGCTTCCCTCTGCTTTCTTTCCAGGTGCCGACCACGAGCCTCAACCACCCTGCATATATGTTCCTGTGTTTTTTGTGCTTTTAGTATTTATTAAACTTGTTTAACCTTTTTTGGCTACTCCTGTCTTGAGCTTTTGGGTCCAACGGACAATTCTGGTAACAACACCTGACATTTGGGAGTGTCATTAACTGTTCAATCAAAATGAAATCACAATGACATACCATAATATCTATATGATTTGTACATTACATCAGGGTTCACGGGCAGGGCCACAAAAATGCCAGGGCCCCTGCTGGGCTCTATACCTGGGCCTTCCTCAGATGTTAATAATCAGAGCATTGTGTGGAAGGGGCCATTTTCTTTAGGCTGTTTGAACTTTTCATATATTGCTCGTGTTCGGTCACATGCTATGCTGAAGGGCAACAAGGTTGTCAACGTGCATCAACCACTTAATGGAGCTGTAGCACAAGCTTTTAACTTTCTATCCCTACAACAGAGCACATGTTCATATTACATTAAAAATGCAGGTCGTGGAAATGTTACTATGTCAGTTTTAGCCACTTTGGAGCCTAGTAGGGGCCTACTACATCATTTTTCTTCACTTAAAATGGCACAGTCTCTAAAGAATCACTTCAGGTATGTTTATGTACAGTGATAGTGGATAATAACTCCCTCTACACCACTACTAGGATATAAATCTGCAGAGATTTTGTACATATTTTTGATGTATAAGGATAAATATTTCTGTTGTTTAGAAAGTGAGGAAGGAGAAATTCCTCATCATCAAAACATTGATAAGAAATGAGATGACGTTAGCTTTTTGATATAATTCAATGACGTAAATCTGTCACGTTCAGTTAGTGTTTAGTAATAAAAAATCAAGCTAACACAACAATGGTCAACACAAGGATATATTGTCTGTTGCTGTTGTCAGTTAAGCATGACAGCATTAATCCACTATTTGTCCATTTCTGTCTTTTCCTATTGAGATAAAGTTCAGCTGCAGATGTTTTGCCTATTACTCATTCACAAGGATATTTTATTGTCCACTGTACTTTCACTCAAACAAAGGCATAAACATTTTGTAATGAAATGCATTTAATGCATTCATGCTAGATAAGTTGTGTTACATTAATGCTGGCTAACATTTAGTCTCTTCAGGCTACAAGTTTTTAACAAGAAGTGTACAAAAACAAATTAATAAGTCTTAATATTTTAATCTTCTAAGAAAAAAGTCAGCAACTTGGAGGACAAAAACTAAAAAAGTATAGATGCTAGATGATAGCTGTCTTCTTTAATGGAGACATTTAAGGACTGATTACATCACAGCTTGTCGTTTTGTGGGTGTCCACAAATGTGGCTCTCAAATTTATTCTCAGTCAATATCGGATTCGGCAAGCTTTGAGACAAGTCCCACATTCATAGCACTCTTTAAAATGATCAAGCTAACTCTTAAGTAGCCAAGTCATGGCTTTTGAGCAATTCTCTTCATCTTTGTTAAGTTTGTCTTACTCTGGTTCAGCCATCAGTAATAGTGACAAAGGCAATTTCTAGTACAAGAAGACTGGGCTGCTTTTATTCAGGATCTGTCAAAGTTTATTTCCTTTTAAAATAACACATCTCTAGTCATATTTCAGGTAAAGTGTGAGGAAATGTTTTGGAAAGCTTTATTTAGATTCAGTGCGTAAAACAACACCAAAGTATCTGACATCTGTATTTAGACAACTTTTGACCCCTTACAAACAGGTGGTTGGGTATATTTTAACATGGGATGAAGTTATACCTTTATATGATAGCCCAAGGTAGTCACCCCCTTGAACAAGATGATAAAGTCTAAATACAGTATATATACATATTTTTGTGTCATGTGATGTTGTGAGTGCTGTATTTAAGGTTGGTGAACTGTCTTGTCTGCAGAGGACACTTCTCCAGGTCTCCTCTCCATGCTGCATGTTTCTGAGATAAAGGAATTGTGATCGATAACACTGTGTCTTGTTCTCTTCTTCTTCTTGTCTTCATGGTCAATTTTCCATATTTAGGAGGGAATAAACCCACAATAGACAACATCAAGATTGGTGCTGTAATGAGTCCTACCGAAAACAAAATATTTGGTAGCATCCAAGACCTTCAGATTCCTACTCGGGTTATGTGATGAGTTTTTGGTTGGATATCTGAAATAAGGTCCATCCTTTGGAGACTAAAGTATTTTCCTTCAGCGAAATACACCTGGATTTGACCCAATCCTGAATATTTAAGACTACCATGTCTCTTAAAGGATGGTTACACCAAGGCAGCCATGTAGCTCCACTATAGCCTGACATTAACTTTTTACCTGAGTAATTCTTTCATGCTTTAAAAGGTAATAATCTTAATAGTTATTGTTGGTAACCTGATAGTAATTTCTTGGTTGGCTAAAAAAAAAAAAAAACAGCCTCCCTGTGCTGCTATTTTCACTTTACTGTAGCTTAAGCTACCAATACAGTTTGACAGTGTTATAAAGGGATGGTCATCAATTCAAAGCTGAAAATAATGAGAGCTGGGAGATGGTTGACTGCTAACACTTTTTTTTTATGGCAAAGTAATTCTCAACCTTTTCTTACCTTGAAACTTGTAGAATTCTTTTCAGACATTTGGTGTACTGTCCTTTTGTGGATTAAAGTTGAACCCATTCAAACAGCTATCAGGTTTCCAGGCTTTATGCAGCTTGTGAACCAAGAAACAGCACAAGCAAACAACATAAAAGCTCCTGTTGCATAATACTGTACCAGGAGAAAATGGCTGCCGCATGAAGTAATCAACATAAAGTGTTTGACCCTCTTTTATGATCATGGCAGAGTTGATTGCTGCCACAGTAAAATCATGGTGTCTAATTTTGAGGCAGAACTGCATCAAATATGCAGGAGCACACATTCCTCTCCTACGTCAACCCTCCTGTTTATTTCTCATCCTATTTAACTTCAAATGTATGTCTGCTTCCTCCACAGACTGGTTAATTTAGTTTCCATAAATACATACATTTCAGATTGTTTTGGAGGGATTTCTGCTGATCTGGATAGGGGTTCCTCCTAATTATAGCTTCTAAAAATAGCTTTGGTGACAGACCGAGCAAAGAGGCAACAAATAGGAAAAAACATCACTTCCCCGCTGTGTGTTTAATGTGCAAATCCAGAATTCCTGCCAATGAGATGCTGCAGAGGAATAAACAGCAGCGCTGCTGTCTGCTCTTCCAATTATTGAAAATACACAGTCTCTCAGTCTGAGGAGGAGGGAGAGGATCATTGGATTACATACCACTGACCTGCAGCAGACCTGCGAGCCTTAATTAAATTTTACTGTAACTAAGCAAATTAATAGAGAAAATAAGACAAATGAGATCTTGAAGGAAAAGTATTCAGCATTAGGAAGTATGTTATGGTAAACAATGATGCTACAAGCAAATACCACAAAACTAATTATAATAATGGTTCTTTTATTTAAGTACAGAGTGGCTGTCTGAAAAAAACAACAACTTTTTTTGGAATCAAACAGCTTGTAAAATCCCGTCATCTAGCCATTATCCAAACTGCTAAATTAGAGTACCAACAGTAGTTCTTATCCTACGTACTTACAGGCGGGGCTTACCCTCCTGCGATGCGACTGCTGCACTCAAGGCGATCACTCTGCTTGCCGCGCCGTGTCTTTTCAGGCAATGCCGTGTGTGGCTGTGCGGCAACAGCCAATCAGCGGCGTGTGCATTTTTGACGGTACCCGTGACAGACATTTTTTCTTCCGGACTACAGAGGAACAGTTCATGTCCATGAGGGAAACATTCCACCGAGATGGACTGCAGAAAACTCACAGATGATGCTGCAGCAGTGCCATCAGCTGCAGTGTTTGTGTTTGATAATAGAGTGAAAGGGATGCAGTTGGGATAATGTCAGCTTATGCATCCTATTATATGATATATATGATTGCGTAGAAAGTCGAGCGGACGTGACGTCACCGCACCACGGCAACGGCAACGAAGGCCAAAATGAGATATTTATGGGCACATGATGCGACTTCAGTGGGAAACGCCATTTTGACTGCGGAGTCGCATTTGGTGTGAATGCAGCTCCAGAATAAGAAGCAAACATTTCTGGTTTTCTGACACTACTTCCTGTGTCCAGCCCTCTCCTTTTTCATTGGCTGTTGGCAGCACATTTGCAGTTGGGTTGGTAATCAGTTAGCACGACACGATTCAGCTCAAAAACTATGAACATGATTGAATGACTGAGGTCGGGTCTGTTCTCCTCACACAATGACAAATTCTGCACCAACTAGCAATGCTGACTGTCCCTAAGAAGTACAGACTTTGCCCAACCAGGATTCGTGGGTAAAATCTGCCAAAATATCTCAAGTGTCCTCAGCATGTCAGCCGGTGATTTACTGGCAACCTGTTCGGGGTGAGCACCAGCACCCTGTGAACTCTTCACAGGACACAGAAGTGAAGATAATGGGTGGACAGATAAAAGTTCTATAAAAATAAAAACCAAAAGCTTCTTAATTTAAACACTAAATATGTTGTCTTTGTACTGTCACTTGCATATAGGTCAAAAAGAATTGTAAATCATTGTTTTCTGTCATACTTTACATTTTACAAAACGTCATGGAGCAGGGGTTTGTAAGCACACTGTCTATTTTTCCTCTACGTTGGTAGATACCAGATCTAAAGCAAGTTAAAACTTTGACCTAGATGCTCTTTCTTATGAATCTTTTAGGCTCACACTCACACAGACAAAAAACACACACAGCAGAGCTGGCGACTAGCAACCCACTTTAATCCCTATGAAATAAGTTTTCTTGATGGATATCATTTGGATACAGGAACACACAGGCGTGTCCCAACATTTCAGCGGTGATGACAAAGAGAAAAGAAAAGGATAAGTGAAGACATTTACAAATTTGAATCACAATACACAAGGCCTGCGGTATGTACAAAGTGTCAGTGTTGGGAAAATTAGTTTATCAGTAGTTTAAGTAGATCTCTGTAGCACCTCCTTAGCTTGAAATATCTGTATTCTGGAGAGGAAGGATGTGTTGTACCAACCTGGAAGTATAACAGAGGAAATCTGTTAAAATTAATAAACATAATTATGATTTTATCGGCCACGTCTGTGAGTTCAGTTCAGCTCAGAAAATGAACACAGAAAGGATACTATGATACAAAGAAACAGACATTAATATACAATATTGATTTATACATTTAAACCAATAATGATGCAACAAGATCTAGAGTTAAGGGTTCCTACTTATTTTTTCATCTTCCTAGTATGATACATTTTCCTAGGTTTCATCCTTTTAAATTGACTTCAGAGTTTTGGCCAGTTCATCTGCTTCTATTTGGGGAGTATGGGAATAAACAAGCAAATTATGCTCAGTGACAGGAGCAAAAAGGCCGCAACAAAAACTCATGTGCCAATTTTCAAGCACTTTAGGGACACTCTGGGCTGTTTAAGTCTTTCTTATGAGTATAAAGATGTTAAACTTTTTTTTTTTTTTTTTTTTCCCCATATGTAGGAACCCTGAGACAGTTCTGGACGTAAAAAGTGGAGCCGCCCAATGACGTCAACACATGAATGTCTCTACTGTGACACATCTTCACAAAAAAGTCCAATGCATCCTGCAGACAGGTCTAATAGTGTTTGCATTCAACATGTTTTCTTCTATAACAAATAATTCTTTCAATATCTAAGACATTAAATACTGAATTCCCCCTACAATACATGATATTTTACTCCCTTTCCCTGTGTTTATCTCACGACCCCACCCACCCCCACTCACAACCCCCAACCGCTGCCCCCCCACCCCCCAAAAAAGAAAACCTTGAAGAAAATATCCTGAAGACTGGTAATGTGACACTCCCACCGGTTTCAAAGCCTTGACTGACATAATTGAAAAATAGATATTTAATTGCTGGTTCTTGATTCAAAAAAAAAGAAAAAAAAGAGAGAGAGATTATTGTAATTAGCTTCCTGTACAAGTAAAAGGGGAGTGTGCTGTTATTAATTTAACACATCGAGGTATGGAGTTGACACCACCCATTCATAAATCAAAAAGCAGCTGACAGAAGAAAAGCAAACGACAACAAAAAGTCCTAAAAACAACAACAAATAATAATGATAATTATAATAATGTTAAAATAAAAAAAACTGTCCCCTTTAGTCGCGGCTCCAGAAAAGGTTTAAGCACCACTGCAAAAGTCAAAAATAGAAAAGTAACATGCATTAAAAGAGTGCTTGTGTGTCCGTGCTGCGTGGAGGAAACGTTCCAGCACTCATTTGGATCCGCCTCCCTTAGCTTACATCTGATTGGCTCAGGCTCTGCCCGCCGGCTGAGGAGTAACGTAGCGGAGTTGAGTTTGTTTTTGTTTTAATACAGCTGCTCGGGGTTGTTGTCCTGAGGGAAATGTGAGTTGAGGAGCGTCTCCATGTAGGAAACATAGCCGCTGCTGGGCATGTAGCTCTCGGACATGTGCTGCGGCGGCAGAGGGGGGGACGGGGCGGACAGGAGGGGGTCAGTGTTCAACGTGGACTGGAACGGGGTCGACTCGAGGGTCAGCGTGGGGTCTGAGGCCAAGGTCGACTGCGTTAAAGAGTCGACAAGGGCGAGGCTCGTGTCCATCGGGGTCTCAGCGTCCATCTGAGTAGCACTGGTTAAAAGGGGGCCATTCAGGGGGGTTGGGGCTTGATGAGGGAGGGGCTGTGAGGTCAGCTGTGTGTTAATACTGGGCTGTCCGACTGCTGCTGGTGCTGGCAGTGTGGCTGTAGTTTGGAGGCAAGGGGGGTTAGGGGTCGTCTTTGCCGACCGGGCTTGTTTGGAGGGCAGGCGGGGTCGTTTGGCCTTAACTTCGTCAACTGCGGGGGGCTCCTCTTGTGGGGCAGGTATGGCCTGAAAACACAGAACAAGGTTTTGTGAGACCATAATCGGGCCAAAACTGATCTATGACAAGAGATATGATACAAGCTACATTTACATGACAGCTTTAATCATCCTTAAATTTAGAATAAAACTTAAATCCTCTTTAAAGATTAAAAATGACTTTGTAATCACCTAATTCAGAATGAAAACAACCATTCTGAATTAAACTTAATTACAAAATAGGTGGCTGGTTTATTCTAAATTTAAATCCGAATTGAATAATTCCTTAATCATGTATACGTTCATTCCACTTTAAATTAATTCTAGTTGTTCTGCACATGCTCGTTCCCTTGTCCTGTCACAATGAGGGAAACAAGCAAACGGACTCGAGCCGAGACCATTTATTTACAAACCCAAAACCAGTGAAGTTGGCACGTTGTGTAAATCGTAAATTAAAACAGAATACAATGATTTGCAAATCCCTTTCAACCTATATTCCATTGAATACACAGCAAAGACAAGATATTTAA
This sequence comes from Scarus forsteni, assembly GCA_036419115.1. NCBI lineage: Eukaryota > Metazoa > Chordata > Actinopteri > Labriformes > Labridae > Scarus > Scarus forsteni. Next base: position 31,253,146 of record JAZDUH010000136.1, read on the forward strand.
TGTTTGAACTGGTAAACTGTGTTATTTTTTGCAAATATTAGCTCATTTGGACTTTGATGCCTGCAACATGTTTCAAAAAAGCTGGCACAAGTGGCAAAAAAGACTGAGAAAGTTGAGGAATGCTCATCAAACACTTATTTGGAACATCCCACAGGTGAACAGGCTAATTGGGAACAGGTGGGTGCCATGATTGGGTATAAAAGCAGCTTCCCTGAAATGCTCAGTCATTCACAAACAAGGATGGGGCGAGGGTCACCACTTTGTGAACAAATGGGTGAGCAAATAAGTCAGACTGTTTAAGAACAACATTTCTCTACGAGCTATTGCAAGGAATTTAGGGATTTCATCATCTACGGTCCGTAATATCATCAAAAGGTTCAGAGAATCTGGAGAAATTACTGCACGTAAGCGGCAGGGCCGAAAACCAACATTGACTGCCCGTGACCTTCGATCCCTCAGGTGGTACTGCATCAAAAACCGGCATCACTGTGTAAAGGATATCACCACATGGGCTCAGGAACACTTCAGAAAACCACTGTCAGTAACTACAGTTCGTCTACATCTGTAAGTGCAAGTTAAAACTCTACTATGCAAAGCCAAAGCCATTTAGCAACAACACCCAGAAACACCGCCGGCGTCGCTGGGCCCGAGCTCATCTAAGATGGACTGATGCAAAGTGGAAAAGTGTTCTGTGGTCTGACCAGTCCACATTTCAAATTGTTTTTGAAAACTGTGGTCGTCGTGTCCCCCAGACCAAAGAGGAAAAGAACCAGCCGGACTGTTATAGGCGCAAAGTTCAAAAGCCAGCATCTGTGATGGTATGGGGATGTATTAGTGCCCAAGGCATGGGTAACTTACACATCTGTGAAGGCACCAATAATTCTGAAAGGCACATACAGGTTTTGGAGCAACATATGTTGCCATCCAAGCAATGTCTTTTTCATGGACGCCCCTGCTTTTTTCAGCAAGACAATGCCAAGCCACATTCTGCACGTGTTACAACAGCGTGGCTTCGTAGTAAAAGAGTGCGGGTACTAGACTGGCCTGCCTGTAGTCCAGACCTGTCCTCCATTGAAAATGTGTGGTGCATTATGAAGCGTAAAATACAACAACGGAGACCCCGGGCTGTTGAACAACTTAAGCTGTACATCAAGCAAGAATGTGAAAGAATTCCACCTGAAAAGCTTCAAAAATTGGTCTCCTCAGTTCCCAAACGTTTACTGAGTGTTGTTAAAAGGAAAGACGATGTAACACAGTGGTAAAAATGCCCCTGTGCCAACTTTTTTGCAACATGTTGCTGCCATTAAATTCTAAGTTGATGATTATTTGCAAAAGAAAATAAAGTTTCTCAGTTCGAACATTAAATATCTTGTCTTTGCAGTGTATTCAATTGAATATAAGTTGAAAAGGATTTGCAAATCATTGTATTCTGTTTTTATTAAAGATTTACACAACGTGCCAACTTCACTGGTTTTGGATTTGTACTTAGGGCCTGAGAAGATTTAGAAATAATGAAAAGAGTGCATTGACTTAAAGCACAAAAATGTACACCTTTTTAAAGTTCTGGCTAATAATGTGATCTTCCATGTTGTAACCAAAAAAAAAAAAAGGGAACTGGAGTTTGTTTCTTTGGCGGGTTCTATCATGTACAAAATACAAAAGAAGCAGCCTTTTGCATCTACAGATGTTTCCTAATAAAATTTTCAATCTTTACAAACAATATTTAATTCATGAATTCCTAAATGATCGGGGATTTCACAAAGAGAAAAGAAAAAGCTGTTTGGTCCTCCAGAACATAAATAAGAATTCTAAAGCTGACCTAGTCTTCTTAATAAAAAACAAATATCTGTCGAAGGCATTGTTTTCTGTCATTTCAGAGAAAAATCTACTCACTTATTCCAGCAGATATTTATCAAAACCAGCAGCCTACACATTCTGTCCTACACTCAGGCCTTTCTCCTCTGTGGGCTGTGATGCGTTGGTTGTTTGCTTGAATAAATTTATCTGTTTCATCTGAAACCACTTTAGGTCCTTTTATTGAACACTTAGAGCTATTGTTGAGCTGCTGTTATATTTGGCTCTTAAAATCAGACTCAAATATAAAAAGTGACCAAAGTAACATGTCTGCAGAAATAAAAAACACATGTTGAATGAGCTGAGGGGTAAAAGAGAGTAGCTGTAGACTCTTCAGCATCAAATATAAGACAACCTCAGACCTCAACAAGGTCTGAACAGAGACAAATAAACAGTTTCTGTCCTACTTTACTTTGTACTTTACAGATTTAGCATGAGGCTGAATGGCTTTATATTACGAGTGTCCAGTTTGAGAGTGTTTATTATAATCTTTTGATCCTCTTTCACCACATGTTCTCTTAATTTCAACTTTTGAGCCAAATTTCCTTGATTTTGCTTTTCCACTCTTTCAAATCAGAGGTTCCTGACTACAGTTTTGTCGCTGTAATTGACACAAACTGACACTTAAATTAAATCCACAGAGGAAAACAGAAAGATGTAGAAATCTAATTTGATACTGTATGCATGATAGACTGCCTGGCCAAAAAAAAGTTGCCACCATAAAAATAGGACTCTAATATTTCATTGGACCGTCTCTAGCTTTGATTGCAGCATGAATTCGCTGTGGCGTTGTTTCGATAAGCTTCTGCAATGTAACAAGATTTGTCTCAGATCACAGCACTGCCACCATGGGCTTTTTCAGTAGGCACTAGGCATGACGGGTACATCACGTCACCTGCCTCTCTTCTTACCCTGATGCTCCCATCAGTCTGGAACAGGGTCAATCTGGACTCATCAGACCACATGACCTTCTTCCAGTCCTCCACAGTCTAATGTTCATGCTCCCTAGCAAACTGAAGCCTTTTTTCTGGTTAGCCTTACTGATTAGTGGTTTTCTTAAGGCGACACAGCTGTTCAGTCCCAATCCCTTGAGTTCCCTTCACATACATTGCGTGTGTGGAAATGCTAGTACTTTCTCTATTAAACACACCCCTGAGTTCTACAGTTGTTTTTCTTTATTTCGATTTGGCCAATTGTTTATGTGGTTTGCTGATCACCATCATACAGGATTTTTTCTGACCACATTGTTTTCTCTGCTTGATGCCAATGATTTGACTCTTCTTAACCAGACTAACGTCTTTTCCCTGACCACAGGATGTGTCTTTGACATGGTGGTTTGAGAAATGAGAAGCGACTCATTGCATTGGCTGGGGTTAAATAACTCGTTTCCAGCTGAAAGATAATCGCTCATACAGTAATTTGCTTAGTTAAATCTAGGTGGCGACTTTTGTTGGCCAGGCAGTGTATTACTATATCAATTTTAGACCTCTTACCAATGAAAGAAGACATTTTGACCTTCATTTTAAAAAATGATTTAAGACCTTTAGAATTTATGCAGGGTCTGCAATAAGCCTGCAGAGTGTGTATTTTGTCTACTCACCAGTCTGGCTCGGACTCTCTTGGGCAGCTCCTGGTCCAGCTGATGCACATCTGATTGTTTTAACATCTGCTGAGTGCGGTCCTGAAACTCAACCTGGACACAAAGTGATAATGTGTATTAATAAACTAACATTTATACAGTTAAGAGTAAACCTTTAAATTACCCCAAACAAACATTGTTCATGGCAAGAACAGAAAACTACAAAGAAAATCACCCGGAGGGAAACTTGGCTGCATGGTGAGCTCTGAATCTCAAACTTTTCTCCAGAAAGTCACAGATGGAGCTTCAGCCATTTCTAATGGTTCTATCAGAAACCATGTGTTTAGTCAAAACGACCTTGACCACAGCGCTGCACCCCAAAGCTGCTCACTGACTGGATGAGAACCTCAGCTACGTGTTTTTAAAGTTAAAAAAGGAGAAGGTCAGGGTGGTGGCCCAGGCTCAGTGACCAGCTGGAAAAGTGTTTTTTACTCATTAGAGAAGAGCAGAAAAGAAGAGCATGTTCTTTCTCTGAGGAAAAAAGTCATTGGGTGTAAAGAGTTTTGTGTGCAACAACAACAGAGAGAGTAAGTAGGGCTGGACAATATGGACCAAAATCTATATCTTGGTACAGTTTCGCAAAATGGTGAAATTCAATAAAAATAGACACTTTTTTTCTAGGTGAATGAAGTTTAGAGTGAGACTGGCTGAATGTTGAGGGCTGCACTTTGTGGCCCAATGTAAAATACTGAAAAAAAATTGTCAGGCTCAAGTTTTTTTTTTTTTTTTTTTTTTTATGTATTTTTTGGGCATTCTGTGCCTTCATTGCGAGGAAAGAGACAGTGGATAGGCTCGTGAAAGGGGGTGAGAGAGTAGGGGAAGACACTCTGCAAACTGGTCACAGGCAGGATTCGAACCTGGACCGGCAGTAGCAAGTACATGAGGTGCCTGGTTGCTAACCACTCCGCCAAACCAGCACCCCAGGCTCAAGCTTTTTTTTGCAACCTGTTTGGCATTTTCAGAAAAATCCACTCTCCTGTTGCGCATTTTAGATCTTGGGTATGAATCACTGAGCCACTATTTTTCATTTTACCAACAAGCCTCCTCCTCCATGAGCATTACTCCTGTTTTTCTTTCCCTCCAGGTTGGCACTGCTGACAGGACTGCTGCTGTTAAGTGAGAAAGGATTTGGACTGGCTGTTGGTTTTTCCTTTTGTGGAGAGGAAGAAAGGCAGAAGAGCCAAACACAGTCAAGAGAATTACCGGTACTCAAAATGGTGGCTCGCTTAGTGTTATTTTAGCACATCAACAACTTTATCAATTCAAAAGACACTGTCTATACTTATGCCTTTAGAAAATAAATCTCCCAGACCTACAAAAAAGTAAACTACACTTACTAAGAAATACAAGCTATTCAGGATTCGATCTTATGTGAAATCTAATATCAGAGTTTTCCCCTTTTACAAAAACGTACCTGCTCTCTCTTTATATGTGCATTAATGCGTCGTAAAAACACTCCCAGTCATGATCCTGAAACCAGTGCAAAACCCAAGATGAACTACCTCACTTAACCCTGCCTGCTAATGCATTCCACTATCTATAAATGTAAGTGACTTTCAAGATGGCTGCCCTTGACACCAGTCCCAGAGAATCATCATCTTCAATCCTGAATTTTCCACTCGGTAACCACTCTGCATATATTGCCAATGAACTCCTCGGCGTGCCCCAGTGATGCTGAATCTCTCCACTTTATGATTTTAATGCTACGCTGCATCAAAAACGCTTGGCGGTAATCTACAAGGGCAGCCAAGCTTTTCACATGTTGATAAATACCAGCGCCGGGAACCACAGCAGAGGATGGTGGAGCCATTAGACAGACGACCCTGCTCGCAAAAGTTCACAGGTTTAATCAGAGCCGGTGTCTCTGCGGAGGAGCATCAGATAAAATAAGTAGAGGGTGCCATGTCTAATGAAACGCCTGTTTGTGTGCACTATCTAATCCCATCATATAGTTTGATTTAAACTCTGCTGAAGAACACAATAGCTATCACTTCATTTTCTGAAACAGGATGTTCTATTTGTTTAAACTTAGGGACATTTAAACAGTACAAATGTTATGGACAGGGAGGGCTGCTCATGGCACAGGGGAGGAGTGATTACATTTTGGTGATGATCTGAATCCAAACGTGGATCCAGGATTTTTTTCCAGGATATTTCAACAGAGCAAGACAGTGCAGGCTTCCATTACTTTGACAATATTTCCCCAGACAAAGTTGGAAAAGTCATGATGGAGGTGTGTGCTCTTAAAACACTTCTATTTTATTTATTTTACTACTGTAAAATATCAGAGAGTTTCTAGTCTTATCACAGCAACAGAGAGAAAATGAGACATTTTCAGCTTTGAAAAAAGAGGAATGTCTAAGCTCTCATTTCCTGCGGTGGTTTGATTTGTAAGATTTGTTATTTGTTCCTCACCTGGTAAAACTTGTGGCTGTGCTGTCTGATGAAGGAGGCGTTGAGGATCTGACCGTCTGGCATGCTGACCAAAATCAGCTCTCCCACCTCAGGAGGACCACTGCTCAGGCAGTCGTGACTCTGAATGAGGCGAGAAAAGATAATGATTTAGACAGAGAAATACAAGATGAGTCTAAAAGAAGAGGATCTGTAATTTATTCTACTCAGCCTTTAATCTAATAGTATGGATTAAATGTGGCCAGGACACCACACAGTTAATTATGGTTGCTATGATACCACTTCCTGTTCTTAAATTCATTAACCACATCAGCTGAAGTTATCTCTTTCACTTTGTGTAGATATATGACTTCTCAAGATCAGCACCTACCAGTACATTTTCAGGGTGCAGATTGTCACAGTATGAGCCGTCGTCGAAGTTGACCTCGTAGTACGTCTGTGTGGCCACTCCGATGATGTCACAGTGGTAGTACCAGCTGTCAACGTTACGGCCAATCACCCTCTGGCCCAGGCTTGGACCCTGGGGGACTTTGGGTGCTGGTCGAGGCTAGAAAAATAAAGTGAGATAAGTGTGGTTAAGAGACAATCCAACAAGTTAAAAAGTGCAAAACTACGTGTTTATATGGCTGTTTGTGCTGTTAGTGGTCAAATACATTTCATTACAGACAATGTGCGAAAAGTTCACCATCTCTCAACATGACAGTTTTTTTTAGTACCTTGGAGGGGAGCTTTTTATGCCTGTGGCAGGTAACGGACACCACGTACGGCCAGTCAGCTGGCTTCATTAGAACTCCGGCAATTTGGGCGCAAGTGACGTGGAAGGATGTGGCACAGTTCTGGTACGTGCACTGAATGCAGGCGCCGCGGTTCTGATTGGTGGTCTTGCTGTGGCAGAACACACATTTCTGTAATGAAAAGAAATATACAAATTTGTGTTAGCAAAATGACATTCTTTTCCACCTCCTGTACTGACCTTGAATTTTATTTTCTGTTACATTAGCATTCATGATAAACAGTTATCAGGGTTCAGACACAGCTTAAAAAAAACAAAGACTCCGGTAAGATCTTTCAAGACCCAAATGAGAAAAGTCGCAGCCAATTTTGCATCGCAAAAATAAATGGTAACAAACAGGTGCATTATGTCCAAGTCTTTCATCATAATGCACTTAAATCTTTACATTTTGAATTGACATTGTCATCACCTCCTAAATAAAATTAAGGTGCCATTTATAGATTAAAAAACAAGATATCCAGTCTTCTAAGGGAAAACTGACACAATCATAAGTCTGAACTTAGATGCATATGGACTAATGCCTACAGAATAACTGTCATGTTCCTCGTACATTTTATTTTATGTTTATTTCAGCTGCCCTTAAAAATAGCAAACAGGAGACTTGATAAAGATGGTCTTGATCAATGCCCCACTGAAAATCTCCGAACTATCACAAGTCAAACAGGAATTTTTGAGACTTTTTATGGATTTACAGGAAACACGATCAATAAAGCTCCTGTAATAAAAACATTAGTCCAGGTTGTTTCTGGCGCCCTCCAGTGGACATTTCCATCTCTGACCTGAATATCTTACAGTTCAGTCTTGTAACAGACATCTTGTCTTGCTTTAAGGTAGTAGTTTTTTTTATATATACGAGCACAGAATTAGTCATTTCAAAATGATAGCAGAGCCTAAGCATCCGTTTCTTTCACCAAGTGACAATATTGGTCTGGTGGTAAGTTGAAGGGCAAAGAAATTTTAGTATCTTTGGTTAAATAAAGCACCAAAATCCATGTTGTGGTTCTGTTCAGTAGGAAATGGATTTGATAAAACTGACTAGGTTTTAGTCCCCACTCTTACTGTGACTCTGCTGTGATCATTAAAAAAGCTGCTTCCTCAGTTGGCTAAACATCACTTGACACCTAATCCATGGCATTGTTCATTTATTTTCTATACCCCTTTATCCCTTTTGGGGGGGGGGGGGGGGGTTGTCAATGGGCGAGAGGTGGGGTACACGCTAATGAGCATGTTTTTGGTCAGTGGGAGGAAGCCGGAGTGCCCGGAGAGAACCCACACATGCACGGGAAGAACATGCAAACTAAACACAGAAAGGCCATGCCCGACCCGGGGATCGAACCAGGTACCTTCTTGCTGTGAGGCACTACCTGCTGCACATGGCGCATGGCATCATTAATTGGCATAAAAATATTTTTCAAACAGTAAATACTGGTCCTGATGCCCCCGGTACATACTTTTTTGAAAGCTGCCTGAAGATTCACTCAGATGTTGGATTCTGGCATGTCTTTATATGCCGTGTTCAGCCCTTTTCAGAAATGACTGTTGAAGTGTAAACCCTCATTAGCTCTGTCTGACAATGCACCACACACGTGTCTTTGGCTTTCCAGCTCTATGCTCTAATGTTTACACTGTCTTCAAAGACATGTCTGGAGCTGCCTTGGGATGAACAAACACCAAACTCAAGGATTGTTTCTTACCAGAGGGGTTGGTTTATCTTCCGATGGCATCACAAAGGGAACCAACTTTGAACTAACATTTTATGAAAAACACTCATGGTGAAAAAGCCATTAAAGACTGTGCTTTCCATAAAAAGGGTTGCTGATAGTTTTGTTTGTCTTCACTGCTCATTAGGAGGCAACTGTATTCATTTTAGTCTGTCGTGTTCAGCAAAAAGCTAAGCACAAGACTGCTAAGGTTCTGTAGCTTAAACAGGTTGATTTTAAGTATTTATTTAATTTCTAAATGTTTTCATTTAGGAAAAACTCATTATTTGGGCTCACACTCCTATTCTTAATCACAGATTCCTCCTCAAAAGCTCATTTCACGCTGCTGTGTTTTGATGATCATGCAGTTGACACAAACATGTCACCAACGACCTGACAGTATTAACCTTCATAAATGCCATCATGACCAGGATATCTTTTGGTCTCTGGTTCTGTTTGGTACTCTGATGCTTCACTGGAGTAAAAAAGATCCTCTGCTGCCATCAGAGCCGGTTCAGGTTGTCCATCAGCCTCAAGTCTGAATGTCAACATGTTCTTTGTCAGCACAACTTTACCCGTGATGGAAACAGCAGCTTGAAATATTTTTCATCATCTTTTTTCCCTGCGTTGCTTTTCTTGCATCACTTCTTTAACTTCTGCTCTGGCACATTAAAACAAGAACCTGCTTTATTCCCTCAGAGTATTTTTTTTTTTTACCCTTTTTCCAATCCCTTTACTCTACTCCCACATCTTGACTGTGAAATTACCACCAGTCAACCAAATCTCTGCCTTTGGCTGAGATCCTCGTCTGCTCTCTGCCAAGACATTTTGACATGTACGACCCTGAATGCAAACCTTATGAACTCAATTCATCTTCATTTTGAATCCTTTGGTGCACGTCTCACCCCTTTATCTTCACAATGTCCTTTCACTTCCCTCTTTAGGTTAACACAGAACGAACCAGGACGAGACAGACCGAGAGCAGGGATGTCATTAAGAAGGACAATAAACCCATGTACGAGAATTTTATCTGTTAAATAGAGCTAAATTCTGTATTCATGGAGTTAGACGGGTTAAAAAAAAATCTGTTTTACTGTACAGAATGTTAACTCTCGATAAAAACATTAAACTTGGTGTGTAGAGACATGCTTTAAGCTCCGCCCACCTCAGCTGCTGAATCGCAGATTTTAATTTGGGACTTTATTTGGTAAAAACTGTACTCCATGGCATTTACTAATGAAGAGTAAACCACTCCTTCGTGCCTAAACCACTTTTGACAGCTTTTCTTCCTTCTTATGAAAAACAGAAAACCTGAACAAATGAACTACAATTTGTGTCAAAAAGTAGGGTTGGATAGTTTTTTTTGTCTAATATCAGTGCCAAACACAGTCTTTCACCTGGTGCAGGTGCCTGTTAAGTTCCTAAATCAATACTTTGTAACAGAAAAAATGCAGTAATAGTGTTTATACTTAACGTGTGCAGTGTGATAAAGTTGAAATCACTTATATCGTCCATATTTAGCTGGAGGTTGGTACTGTACAGCTCAATGGCAGAGAAGGATCTGCATCTTTGTCTCTGTTTTTAAGTTCTCTTTTCATCACGACAAGATACATTACAAATCAACTTGCAGTATGCAAACTTCAGTGCATTATGGTCTCTTTTTCACCTTTAGAAAAGACAGATTTTAAAAAAAGGCTGATCAAAAAGGTATTACTAAAACAACACACTTTGTTGTTCTAAAAGCAGAATGTGGATCTCATTAGCGTGGACATTCAGTGAATGGCACCTGAATGTAACACCGAAATCTGTGTTGTGATTTAACTCTATAGGAGGCAGATGAGGTGGTGAAAAAGTAAGTAGTAGCCCTGCAGAGCTAGGCAGGGTGTCCACCTAATCTTGAAAATGCCTGGTCGGGGCAAATTGTTACTTTAGTTAGGGGGTTCAGAGGTTGTCAATTTCTGTTTTAAGTTTTCTTTCCTTTTGTCTCATTTCAGTTGAATCAAATCAACTTCATGTATCCGCTATAAACCTTATTAATGTAGATTTAAACTATAGACATGATGAATGAACAGTAAACAACAATTCACAGCTGTTTGAAAGCAATTTTGCTTTTTTTGCAAATCTGCACGACAAAGTTGCAATTTTTCATCTTAATTCCACCGAATTGCATCTAAATCACCATTTCTGTTGGGCTAATGACACTGTACTGAGCCAAAGTGGAGCTGGTGGACACTTTGAATTGTGCCAAGACCCACAGAAACAGAAAAAAAAACAGTCTGGGGTCGATAAAAGACCAGTGACCATCTAGCCTGGAAGTTTTGTGTTAATTATTGGCTTTACAAATACACTGAGCAATGCTTTTTATGGGAGCTTAGGTGACTAAAGATGTAGGAAACTGAAAAATAAATAAATAAATGTACACATTATAATGTAAAAGTTCTGATAAGATGGACAGATACAATTCATTTAATTATGAAGACATCATTTACTCTTTAAGACAAAAAGACAGGACTTTTCTGCTTGAGTCATGACAGCACGGTCGGATCTAACAGAGACTATAATCTCCACAGTTTTGACAGCTCACTCATCTTACTCGCCTGGTATCTTTCTGTGCACTTGTTTTATTGTGATTATCTATCATCGCACACTGTCTGCCCACTCCCTCGCTCTCCTTCTCATCTGTCCTTCTCCATCCTCCTCCTATTGACAAATCACAGCGGGAGCAGCTGTAGCCCGGCATATGGAAAATCAATAAAAAATATAAATTCTTTATTAAAGCGCCGATAGTTCATTTTGTACTGGAGTAGAGGGGGGTAAAAAAAAAAAAAAAAAAAAAAAAAAAGTACAACAGTTCTCTACAGAGCTGTGCGATATTTCATCAGCTGGTATGGTTTATAGCTCTCTGCCTGCTGGTGCACTTTTCCTCTGCTGAAATCACAGGCAGGCGGAGACACCAGAGCAGCATGAAGATAATCCACACCGAGAAACATTCACTGCAAGTCCATATGGCATGTTTTATATTTCAGTTTAATCAAACTAAGTAATATTATTGGAGCATGCATGCTTTGTGTAAAGATTTAACTCTGCATACAGGGAGCAGATTTGTTCTCCTGCATTTATTTCTGATTTTCCATCAGTTTCTTTGAAAGTACTCCGTGTTATGGTGTTCAACATCTAATTCAAAAACTTTACATAAAACTTTAAGCTATTTACCTACTTTTTATTTATGATATTATGAGTAAGATAAACTGATGACCTAATTTCACTCTGAAGGCAAAAATACGGCTGTTGGGTTTGCGATTTTCAGCTTCCCTGTTTCTAAAATGTCAAGATGCTGTCGAATGCGTGCATGAAAACAGAACGCAGAGGTTTAAAACACTGTCAGGCCCACTGGTGTAGCCTGGAGGGGCTGACACTCACAGAAACAGAAAAATGGGGGCTATTCCAGGACATCACAGAAGAAGCCATTACAAAAAGATGCCTTGCCTCAAAGTCTTGTGCACTTGCCTTACTTTTATTAGAGAGAAGATTGCAGCTGATGGAAGAGGATATAAATCATAATAAATGATGACTACCATTGAGTTTAAAGCAATGATCTCGTCCATCACATGTATTCTTTTGTCTTTGCAACTGTTCCAACTTTTTCTATTTCCCAAATTCAACATTTGATACGTTTTCCTCATGTTACTGGAACTTTAAATTTTTGGGAAGAAAGATTGATTTTCTATCATTCTATTTTTTAGATCATTTGATTTAATTATTTTCTCTTTTCTTCAGACTTTATTTTAAAGGACTGGAAAGTGAAAAGCTTCAGCAATGAAGAATAGAGAGAGAGGAATGGTTTAACACAGACCCGCTGTAAGAAGGACGAGATCCCCTGCTCTAAGGCTTACGCACATGGACATATCCATTCTGTCCCACCAGCACCTCAATCACATCCTGTTTGCAATCCTATGATAACTTTTCTGGAAACAGAGCTTTACGTTTAATGTATTTTATTTCTCACTTTTGGCTAATCCTTTTTTTGGATCTGGTGCCTGTTTTAGGAAACATAAGCCCAATCCACGCTCCCATTTTAAGCCCTAATACTGTGGGGGGAACGAGTTGACTCTCCATCTGCTCCGTGTCCAGAGGCAGAATCAGAGGTGTTAGAACTGATATTTTGTTTGTGGGATTTAAGGTTTTTAAAGCAAAGAAACTACTATTGTAAGTACCATCATTATTATTTTAAGTATTTAACATAACCATAAACTGATATGATTATATATATGTACACATAAAGTCTGAAAATTATCAAAAACATTTTTTTGCTTGTCAAACTCAGTATCATCTATTTTAAGTTATTTCTGCATTTTTCACAGACATTTCTGAAACATTTATGATTTTTTATATCATCACACAATCAACTGTTGGCTTCAATTAACCTTTCAATCCCACACCAGGAAAATATCTGGTTTTTTTTTGTGGTTTTCTCTGTTCCCTGAAGTGTAACTGGAACCAAACAATGATTTGATTTGTTCTGTTTGTTAAGACATTAAATATCCCTGAATTTAATGATGACCTCTGCCAAACAGTTGAGCAGGTAGTTAAAGGGTTAAAATGGAGAGAGAGACACGCAGACTCAGCAGGAGGCAGGAGTGCTACGAGTGGATGTCTCTGCCTTTGTGTAAGTTTGCCATGTTACGCACGTCCAGCATGACCATTAACCCCTCACAGAATTAATATGAATGGCTCAAGGTGTAATGATCGAACAGCTTCAAAGCAACATTCTTGTGAAAACGGCTACTATGTCAATAAATGCTCCAATACTTGCTTTATACGCTGTTGCTGGTGAACAGACCTGGATTAGGATGTATATGGCAGTTTTTAAAGGTTGAATGATGATTTATTTAAGCAGCTTGCTGGTCCAAGCTCGAGGCTGTTTTCTCAAAAGAAAAGTCGCTGCTCTTCTTTCAGGTGCAACACACTACCTTTGGGAAAAGACTGTCTTTTGAGGATTCATGCAGAGTTACTGAGCCTCAAAAAAATTCTAAAACAACCAAGACAGAAGCAGTTTGTGTGAAATCTCTGTCTCTGAAAGCCAAGTGTTCAAAGATAGAGAGGAGAAAACACACAGATTGCTGAACACGGTGCAATATTCACTTGTTTTAAGGGTTTGTGTTCGCTGTTGATCAGCCTCGTCATCCGAATCATTAGAGCGCAGAGCTTTTTCTTGCGTTGTTTCAAACAAAGATGGAGGAACCTGCTTTGACAGCACTTGGATGCAAATGTCAGCCCGCATGTCTTTGATAGATTATTCAGAAAGCGGCTGAGGAAGAGGGGTGACATTATTTGTAGATTTGTAATATTGCATCAGCAAGCACTGCTGTCTCCTGTGAAGTGGGATCAGGTGAACAGAGGGGGAAGAAGAGACAGAGAGAGAAAGAAAAGGAGAAGTAGGTTGTGTTCAAAGACTTGGAGGCAATGGGAAAATTGCCTCTCGCCCACAGGATCGATGCACTTCATTTGACGCAGTGAGAAATGATGGCTGATTATTCAGCTACTCCCCTCAGCACATGTTTTACCCAGTGTCCTCCACAGCTCTAAAGAGGACAAAAAATCAATCCACCAGGGAAAGATGAGGGCTAACAGACAGACTGACAGAAACACGCAGTGAACAGGAAAATTAAGGGAAATACTGCAGGATTGGAGGAATATAAGAAGAGCGAGGAGCCTGTCAAGACAAGACAAAACAAGAGAGACAGCTGTACCGAGTCTGTTTCAAACTCAAGGAAAGAGGAACTCACCAGGTTTTTGCGTGATTCTGGGACAGCGCTGACATCAACCGGCCCCCTCTCAATGGGGTTGACGAAGCGGGCTTCAGCCACAGCAATGGCACAGATGACATGGACCCACCTGGTTACAAGAGGCAAACCATGTAAGCATTAGGCTTTGAAAGATACCAGAGAGAAGGGTTACACCATCAATCACAACTTCACAGTAAAAAATGATAAAAAATTCACATGTGGGGAAATTCAATTTAAGTTTTGTAGTATGTCATGTATTTCTCATAATTTTCAGGCCGGAATGGGCAGCACTAAAGCACACACTAAGATCAACTAGTGTTAGGAGTATTTCATCTTCTGTGCTTGTTTCACCAACATTTTTGAAGAGAAATCTGCAGGCTAAATCGATCTTGCTGAATTTGCCACGCCTTATTAACTGACTGATATAATTCTGGAAAGAGTTTCTAAAATACTTAACCTGAATATTTCTAGTGAATGGTTCAATATTTGTCCAATCAGGGGAAAACAATTTTTACAATAACAATCCCTGACATGTGGCACTTCTGCATAATCTGTCCACTTCATTAAGCGTCATCTGTGCCAACTTGTCTGCTTTTTGATTACCTTAAAAAATGATAATACCATGTTTTTCATCCTATAAATTTGCTTGAGCTAAGATACGATGAGACCAATATACCAGTTTGCACTGAAATGATAAACATTTGTGGCATCCACAGTTGCGCACTGCACACAACCTGAGGCCTTTGAAACTTCACTCTCATTTAATGGAAGTGGCAGCACTGCAGCTGAAAGTGCAGGACAACAAAACAAGACAGAACTGGCAGGGGGTGCCACTTTTTAATGGCATTTCTCCCTCATTAAGCCACAATCCTGCTTTTAAATTAAACGCTGGTGCATCATTAAGTAAATAAACCCTGAGTACCGTTTGTTTGAAAAGACTCCTCTGTTACAGACAACAAGCAAAGGTGGGTAGTGTGACTCGGCTGTCTGCTTCAGGCGCAGTGCTCACTTCTGTGATACCAGGAGCATCAGTGCAAAAAGACACTAAAATAGTGACAGTGTTACCTGCTGTGGACTTGCCTGGACTCCAAATTAATTCATAAGGATGCACGATATCATCAAAACAATAACTGTATGGGCAGCTACTTGCCTAAAACTTTATGATTTGTTACAGCAGATATGAACCTTTCTGCCGATATTTACCGTATTTCCCGGACTACATGTCGCACTCATTTCCTTGCACGAAGTAGTAACACCAGGAATGCCCATCTGCCTAATTTGTATTCATCTCTTTGGCAGCTACCAGGGTGTGGAGACAAAACTGCCCCATTAAAAAGCCTCTCCCATTGTTCAAGCACCTATCTGTGCAATCAGCTTTCTTCATTTTCTTCACTGGAGCAAGAGTAACCTCTGCTTTTGCCCCTCATGAGATTCTCGCTCACTTCAAACTTTATTTCTGGCCTGATTACCACTGCATATTTTACTATCTGCAGTTTGTTATCTGTAGAGTAGGATTTTCATTTTGGGGGCATGTGTAGTCTGACTGTTGACAGTCATTTTTACCCCTTGTTTCATGTCCATCAGTATGAATTAATGTTTAAAAACATGTTAAGTTTTGTATAATTTGATAAATAAATTGCACCTGACAATAAGTCACGGGACCAGCCAAACTATGAAATATAATGTGACGATATTTTGGCCACACATAATGGCTTATATGTCCCAAAAATCAGCTGTAATAGTGGCAGAATGCACAAATGTACCATGTTTGCCTCATAACATTTATAAATCAAAAGTTTTATTAATTATAGAATAAAATGTTTTTCTTGCTTCAAAGTTGTTTCTAATACAAATAGATCTTCAGCATGAAAGAAACAGCTCAGCTTGAGTGAAGTGGAGGCTTCTGACAAAAAAAAAAACGTTATCAGTATCAGAAACAATGAGTTCGGAATTATCATCATATTAAATGAATCCAATATTGTGCATCACTATAAATTATCTCACAGAGAGACAGGTGAGCACCTTTTCTCTCACAGATCTAAAACAAACTGAGGCCGATGCACCAATGAAACTGAAACTGTTTTTCCCTCGTAGTGCACAAGTCGAGGTCTGTTTTTATGTAATTCCCAGATGATACCATGTTTAAACTCTCCTCCTGGAAGATGATTTTGATTACATTCAACAAAGTTCAAAATTGACACCCTAAGTAAAGCTGTGTAGCTCTTTAAGTACTATTTATATTCAGAAAAGAAGGTGTGCAGTCTTGCAAGCCACTTGACCAGCTGTTGAGCTCTGAGCCTGAGATGATAGTAAGATGGTACAGATCTCCACAGGACACTTGTTTCCTTTAAATGAAAATCAATTAAATTAAACAGCTCTGTGCAACACTTCTTTATTCAACTGTACCCGGTATTCCTTGAATGCAACGTAACGATCTAACTGGTGCCCCCAGTTGTGTGAAGCAGCTGTTTGCCATTCACATTGAGTGAGGCCATGTTTCCCATTACGTCAGATTATATGTGCTGGCATGGTGGTGTCGGCAGCTAAACTCGTGGTCATAACTGTGCGAGTTTCTGCACGTAGTTACAACACGTTAGTTACAGCATTGGAAAGGCTACAGCCAACTTTTAAGAACTGCTCTGTGCACTAAAATCTGTCCATTTTTATCGAAAGATCTATTTGTCAAAGTTTCAGAAAAATTACACTTGCTCGGAGAATCTGAAAATCCAAACCTCTGCTACTAACCTGTTGTCAGTCGTAGTCTTTAGAGCACCTCCTCGCAGGTTACATAGACAACATTCCTGAAAATCATAAACAAGAAATGAGAATGTAGTTTAGGAAGTGAAGGAAACAGCAGCACCTATGGGTGATTTTAGTCATATTACAGGAAATGTTTCGGTGTTGTTTATGGATACTACCTGGAATATCAACATTTTATATGACCTTATCAACAGGCACAGTGCTACAATAAAAGAAGAGCTGTACCATGATTATTCTTTAGCAAACTTGCATTGCTGAGTTTTCAGCTTTGTATAGGATAATGCTGCCACTCACCACTGTCCAGGTTCCTGCTGCACATCTGGAGCACAACCAATGATCAGTGACACTGTCTGGCTTTACACCGTAGCAACCTGTAAGAGAGCAAAGATGAGCTAAAAATTCCTTTTTCATACAATATTTATCCGAGTTGTCCAACTTCAAGAAGCATTTTAACCTTCAGGAATAATGAACTCCACACTAATGCCTGCATATGAATGAATCTTATTGAATAGCCACTCTAAAAGCGTTGGAGCACAGATTTGTTGTTTCTGTCAGTTGTTTGTGTTTCATGTCTTCACATCAATAACAGCACAGCTTCACCTGCTGAGCTGTGTTCGTTCTGGATGACTAATGAATGGCTCCTGTTTGAAAATGTGTTCCAGCTTTAGGGCTTGTAAGAGCTGTGGATGGTGTGTGTGTGTATTCGAGTGTGTATTTGCCTGAGCACACAGAGTGCACACAGCCATGGTGCATATTTTCTAGATGTATGTGCAAGTTAAGACAAAACAAAACTACCTGATCTTAGTAGGGCTACATGATATGGACCAATTATCATTCTTTGTTTTCTTTAAGCTGAATGATAAGGGGTGTACACATCTCTAATTCAATGAGGATGACTGTTTAATATAATGGCAACAATTGCATAAATTAAAAGTAGCAGAAATGATTAACACCCAGTCTTCATAGCTGTCACCTACAGTAGGTTCAAGTGCCAATTTTTTTGAAGATACGTACATTGTATTTCTGGCCAGCTTGTCATAGAAAGAATTTATTTCATATGTTGTTTAGGTGCTTGAGTTTATTACAGTTATGTGTGGAAGTTGAGAGTTTTATCATCACTACTACGCCATTTGTAACGTAAACCTGAGAGGGAAACCTTGTCGGGTTAAAGGAATTAGTGACTGGTAGATTTTTGGATTCACAAGGCAAAATGGCTAAAAAAGTTCATTTCCATTCCTGAATTAGTGGTATCTACTCAGAAAGAAATGTACTGATCGTCATTTGATCCAAAAAGAAGTGGAGAGCACAATCTAAATTCATTTATATTTGGTGGTTTCAACTGGTGAAGCAATGTTACCAACTTTTAGTGCAATTTAGACACAGTTGAAGGGCTTGCTTGCAATAAATAATAATAATTAAAACAAGATGTTACCCATTAATGGGTATTAAGGACTTCTTTTTTTGTTGCCATTGTCTCAAGCAGACATAAATACCATTTAATTCTGACCACTTTTACAATATTCCCAAAGAACAAAGAACAAGAAAAATAAAGTTACCCATGCAGACTGAACATTTCAAACAGACTGATTGTCTTGTGGTCAGTAATCACATTTCTTACTGACCACTGTAAACACAAATATAGAGCATTAGGCCCAACATCTTACTCTCAAAATTAACATAAAAATATTGATATAAATGACTATCTTACCTTGCAATTTTAAATAATGTATCTATAAATATTAAAAACCTTATATGTACATGTGCCCTAATAATAATGAACAGAGAATACATAAGAAAACATTAGTCCTTAAAAGCTGACTTGATGAACTGTTAAGTGCAGTAGAAGTGTACAAGCACAGTCGTAGGACCTAAAGATTCACCAGTGGCCTCTTAGCTAGTTAAACTCAGGTCAAAAGCAGCTAAACTAAGAAACTTCACTGAGAGCTGTGACAGGGGAATTGAGCTGACAGGTTGTTGCACTGTTGTAGCAGGGTCACATCTTCTGTGCGCTCCGTGTTTCTACACTACTCTCAGGGGTCCAGGGACAAAAACAATGAGAAAAGTGAAGGGGAGTGGACTGCAGTCCAGCCTGCCTGCAAAGCTTGTCAGAGTGTTCATGGGCTTACAGCTGGCTGAAAACGAAAAATCAATAAGTGCAGTGTGCCCACAGCTGCACAGACTTGCATAATCAAACTGAAAATTTATACAACCGTAAAATGACAAGTGTATTCTTCAAAGCACTGCTGAGCAAAAAGAGCAAATATAGATTATTTCACTGCAAAATGTTCGTCTGTGAAGGCTGTTATTATCCCTGCTCTCTGACTGTGCATCAGCCACCTCAAGGCACTGACATACTGTACAGTGCTGGTACAGTCATTTTTAACCAAGAAATACAGAGCAGGAAGCTTGCTGAAAAGATTTAGGAATAGCTACCTCACCTCTCATACTGCTTACTTGAATTTCCTGACTAACATGTTCTCTGTTGTACTATGTCTATAATAAATCCATGTTCTGACAGGATGCATATTCAGCGGTCACTTTTGGAAAGAGAGATAACTGTGATGTAATTAAGTATGTTCTACATTGCTCTGTCCATCTTCATATGAAGTCTATATTGCTATAGTGGTTGGACATCACAAGCATTTCGCAGACAACAACACTGGCTTATTTTTTACTTATCAAGTAATTCAGGAAAAACTTCCATCTTATCTCTGTTCCTCTCTGCATAATAGCTCTACTGGGTACCAGCTATGATCCTCTAATTTGCTGCTCTTCTCTGTAACCACAGTTTTACAGACCTGGGCATAACTGCTTTTTCTTTTAATGCACCTTGGTCGTGGGATAATCTTCAAAAAGAGCTAAAACTGGATTCAAAGATATATCTCTTGCTGAATTTAAGAGCATCATTAAGAATGTGGTGGCAGAGGCATGTGGTTGTTTTTCTTGAAAGCCAAATGTGTATTTGATTATTTGTTTTAAAACTGTTGATTGTGTCAATGAGACTTCCTGGTTAAGTAAAGGTTAAATAAATAAAAATCTTACATAATAGTCATTTTATACATTTTTATTTGTAGATACATTTATAACTAATATCTATCCCTTCATCGCCTTTTCTTAGTTTAAGTCTTCAAGTTTTTTGTCTGTTTCTGTTTTTACTTCCTGTATGTGTGATTTCTCCATGAAGCACCTTTTATGCATAAGTGCTCATAAATAAAGCTGAGTTGGATTAAACAGAAGGAAGCTGTGAAACAGCGTTTTGCAAATGAAGGTTTAGTGAGTTTGGATCTCAGGTCATCACTGTCGCAGTTTTTCCCCTGCCATTCTGGAACCACTGGAATGCTTCATCCCCTGAGCAGGGGCTCCTTGAAAGGTAATTTAAGGAACCTTCTCTCTCGGTGTTATCAGCTCAGTTTGGCTCAACCTGACTCTGTTATTTTGGTTTTCCATTGGGGATCTTACCCAGTACCTGGCGTATCATCTTCAGTGGGGTGAGCAAAAACCAAATGTGACACTGTTGACCTCTAAATGGTTAGAGTATTGCCAAGAATCAGTGGTGTCTGACACAGGAGTTAAACCTCTCCCACTGTCAGCTCCATAATGCTGTGAGACTTCCCAAACTTTCCTTCATTTCCCCTTTAAACAGTATGTTGCTTTGCTGCTTCCACCTGTTTTTGGAATAAAACTCCTCTCCTCACAATGACAAAAGCGACATGGGAACCTCTGTTCTCTCCTTGTTGTTGGGAGTGTGCCACAAAAGTTTTGCACAGCTATGCCATGCTGACCTTGCCTACCTCAAAAATGCACCATCCTTGAAGAAAAATAAAGCGTGTAGTATCCAATCCGTGCAGGGCTGAGTTCAGATAACACAGTGGGAAAACGCTATTATCTACCCCAGAACTAAACTAAGGCCATAGTTGTAACTGTCAAAAGGCAACAGCCTTGGAAAAGGAAATAGTTTTAGGAATGTCTCTGCCGCCAGACAGGCCTTCCGATCTCAGTCACAGTAATTCTAGATTCATTGTAAACTCAACGTTAAAAATCACTGCTCACCTGAGTATCAGGGTCTTACAGAGTTAAATGCACAGTAAATGGTATCTGCATGCTGGTTGCTCTTTTCTAACTCAAGCTATCCCCTTATAGCTCCAATTTCAAAACTCCCTTCCAAAAACACATCACAAGTAAGTTTAGGCGGATTTACATCATATTGTAATAACCTAGATTAAACCTGAGGCTGCTCTGAGTGTGTGGAGCTGTTTCAGAGTAAAAGCTGTTATTAATTCCCTTTAGTGGAAAGTTTCTTACAGCTGCATAAGAGGGAAGACTTTTATAAGCAGAACATCAACTTAAAACTTTATTTTTACTCTGCTTCTAAAAACAACACTAAAATTTTGATATGCAGGCATTTGCCTTTTCTCTTTAACCCGCGCAGCTGTCTCTTGGTGATTTCGCTGCATTGCACAGCAGCAGAGCTTGACACCCTCATTTCTATTCCAAAACGTTGCTGCTTCTCGCAGGGTTTCTAACTTACTGGCATGAACCTGCATGTGGCAGGATGTGCAGCAGAGCAGGGGGCTGGTTCCATCCTCCCCGGTGTTGTAGGTGGTGGGTGAGGGCTCAGTGTTGCCAGCGCCCACACTGAAGCACATCTCCGACACGAGTGGACGGGTGCGGCTGCCGGGGCGGGGAACGAGGGCGTGCTCGCTTTCATTTGGATTCATGAAGTCTTTCAGTGGCTAAAAAGGCAAGAGATGTGTGTTAGTCATCCTTTTACAAAGGGTACGTCTTATTTACTGGTGATAACGTATCGCCTGATGCTGACAGAATGTGGGGAAAGTGGTTGTACCTTTGCGTAGGGACAGAAGAGAGAGCAGACAGAGCAGTGTGGCTGAAGGGCTGCCACTGCATTATTGAAGGCCTTCTCTGCCAGGAAGTTGGGCGAGCGATTCTGCCACAGATGCTCCTGTTTCTTCATGTCACTTTCCAGCGGCATTGGAGAAGGGATCTCTGCAGGTAAGCAATACATAAAGTTAAAGCTATGCTGATCTGAAGTGGCTTTGCCATGACACTATATTTTACCTTTGACATGATACAAGTAAAAACTCAAGAATTAAAAGGTTGTTTGACACCATGCCATAAAAATACAGGACTCAAATATTGGAAAGTTCTTGTTTTAAATTACCAATGGAACCATCATTAGAGGATTAAACACAATAAAATAAGCCAAACAGTGACTGGTCGGGAAGAAAAGGGTGGTTTTCTTTGGTTATGTCATTGGAAGAAATTGTCCTGCTTTTAAAATCTACGCACGTTTTGTAATGCATTATGGGGGTTATGTTGATGCAGAAAATAAGGACCACATTTTTAATGCAAACTGCAGTCATACATAAAAATCTAATACGTTCATGAATTCTTGAAATATTAAAGGTTGTTGTGGACATATGTGAAAAGACTGAACAAAAACATCATGATGCTTTTAAAATATTGCGCTCAAGGCCCGAGCAATTTTTCACTCAAAGCTATAAAACGTTAGAAAACTCCACCACACTGTCAAAATAACCGTTTTTCTCAGCCTCTGAGTGCTTGATAAATTACATTTTCAGAATAAGTGACTGATTTCAATGTTTTTCATTTGCTATATAAAAACAAGGTACCATTAAGTATGAAATAACCCTCAAAAAGATCTTGGCAACCGCCCCCCAAACAAATCATCATCCACAACCTTAAACAAACAAGTGAAGCATACTGAAGAGCTGTTGGAGGATTCATTATTGGTTATGAATTTTATTTAGCTTCAGACTGCTTGTGCAGCATTTTTGGGTAAGCGCTGGGATGTTTTTAATAAGGGGGCCCTTTGCCAAGAGACAAAAATAGCACATTGCATCTCAAACAATAACAACAGCACTCCTGCTATAATTGGCTGATGAGCATGAGTAGCGCAGGCATCAACATCTTGCTGATGTGGCTATGGAATCAATTTTGCAGTGAAGCCGCCTGAAGTGACTGATCCAGACTGTTTGTTAAACCGGGACAGAAGGCAGCAGGAACGTCTCAAACTCTCAATTTAACTCTTTCTCTCTCTCTCTTGTCGTGTCACTCCTCTGAAGGACGGACGCCGAGTCTGGTCCCCTGCTCCTGACTTTAAGTGACTTTGAAAGCAGGTAATTGGAAGTCATGATCCCTCGATCAATAAGTGTCAGTCAGAAAGGAAAAGAAAAAAAGACAGAATGGAGGGGATTGGCGTGTTGATTTCATTATTCCCACAGGGAGCTTTGGTTCTGCTTGTTTTCTGTCGCTGGATCGATAATCAAAACAAAAACAAAATGTCTCTTCATTTTGAGTACCGTGACCCAGAGAACGAAGAATGAATAAACAACAGGGGGGCCAGGGAGAATAACAAAGCTTTAGCTAAATGCCAACGAGGGAGTTATTCACGTAAGGACACATTTGACAGCATTTACACTCCCTGACTGTTCAGTTACTAACAGACATCGAGTTGAATCAAGTGGCATCAATCAAAGACTAAATATGAACCCCTTTGGAGAGTAGAGTGGAATCCGAATAGCGCATTGATATTTGTAATAATAAAAATACACTCAAGGTTTGATCACTGAAAAGGACACAAACCCATGTTGTCTGCTGGTTCCTTCTTGACGACAGACAGAGGAGAGCGCATGGGGGGCTTGGTGAGGGGGTGACGGCGACTCTTTTTCACCTCCGTTGGCATCTTCATCTTGGAGTAACATGCCTGCTGACATAGAAAACATTACTTTGTCAAACTTTGTGTTTTATCGTCAAGAAGAAGCTTTCTGCAAACTTATTGTTTATGTGTTCTTGGATTTCTTTGTGTAATAAACTGATAAAGAGCTTCACGTGATCTTTTGGTGTACTAAATTACCTTAAAACCTGAGACGGAAGCACAGTTAATACTTTTTTAAACAAGAAAAAAATGGCTGTATTTAATATACCACTGCAACAAATATATCAGCATAAAATGATTTTAGTAAGAGCAACAAACTCTGCTGCACTGGGGGACATATTGTCCACGATCTCTTTGAAGACGATCCAATTGACGAGACGCAAACAAACATACCTGGGTGGTAGTCACATCCGGCTTGATGTCTGTTGGGATATCAGTCTGCCTCGGGGTGAAAGGATTCGCCACAGCTGGATGAGGGACCTCTGGGGCCAATGAGCGGCCAGATTTCGCAAACTGCTCAAATGCTTCTTGGAATCCACTGGTGGGGCCGGACATGTCGGCCATCTTCTTTGCCTTTTTCTCCTTCTTCTTCTCCTCAATGTCCTCCATCAAGTTCTCTGGCTTGATCTCGGGTTCTTGTACTAAGAGAAATAAAGGGGAGAAATGTTAGGAAAGAAGAAAGGGATGTAATTATCTAGGAAATATTATTTTACTAACAAGCACAGCTACATATTTAGAATCTTCACAACAAAACTAGAAGTCCCTAATACCTGATTCAAGGCATTCATTGGATTAAACAATCAAAATCTTCATCAAATCTCTGGAAA
Organism: Scarus forsteni; assembly: GCA_036419115.1. Classification (NCBI taxonomy): domain Eukaryota; kingdom Metazoa; phylum Chordata; class Actinopteri; order Labriformes; family Labridae; genus Scarus; species Scarus forsteni. The sequence goes on from JAZDUH010000136.1 coordinate 31,277,614, forward strand.
CATTTGGAGAAGGTGAAACCGACAATGAGTGAAGGAAATCCTGTATTTGTGCAACTGAGGCAGTGCTCTCTCTCTCTTTTAGTTCAGAGCATAACTGAGGGTGATTAGGGTCTGGATTATTTAATCAATGGAGATTTCAAAACACCAGCTAATCAAAGGTTGACACAATTTCCTAATTTCTACAAACATAACTGTTGCAAGTATTACTGTGCAATTCAGAAAACTCGCCTGCAGATTCTGAAGAATTACAATTATCTAACATTAGATATCTAGTTTTAAATCAAATGTCCCTGTTAAGCAATCTGAGACCTTCTTTTATCATCCTTACCCTCCATGGCTGTATCCTCAACCACACTGGTAGCAGCAGCCACAGCAGCTGCCTTCTCCTCCTGTTCCATGAACTCCAGGGCCATCATGGCCTCACGGGCTAAACGCTCCTCTCTCTCCTGCCGCCGCTGGGCATCCCTCTCTTCCACCTGGCGCTGGTATTCAGCTGCATTCAGCTCGATGCCTTCCTCCGCCAGCACCTTCACCTCATCAAGCTTCAGACGACGGAACTGCTTCATCTTCTGCAAGGCTCTGGAGTGAGGAACAAGGATATGTTAATTACAAAAGTCTTACGAAGTGCATGGAAATGATCTTAGTGTAGAATAGTTTGTGCACCTCGTGTTTTATACAGTGTTTGTTTTCAGTCTCTCACCTTCGCAGGAGGTTTGCGCGCTGTGTTACACGGTTCTGCCTCCAGCGCTCTAGTTCAGGGCTGCTGAGTTCTGTGGCCTTAAGATGATCCAGCACTGTTGTGTCTTTCCCCTGCTTCCAAAGCTCATAGCGATCTGGCTGCAGGCAGCGCACAAACACATCCATGGAGATCTTCACCATGTCCTTACGGCAGGTACACTGGAGGAAAACAAACAGAGAGGGAAAGGATGACTGTGGAGCTGCGGTAAGGGCATAAAGTATGCTCTGCCTAAATATATACTGCAAACAAAGCTGTAACACTGAACAGAGGGGGGTTATTACTGTGTTTACAGGTGATACTTTAAGCTACACTTTTAACTATTTTGACTTAAACTCAGTTGTTTGTGGCAACAGTGTGTTGACCTCTTCACACATTCAAACATGAAAATTTTAAAGTTTCAAGACAGACTGAGGGAAGCACCTTGATCATGTTCATTTGTACATAGAGGGAATTAATGTACACCTGACATAACTAATGACAAATATTACTCTTAGGACACAAGCAGCATTGGCAATCTGTCCAGTACGCCAAAAAATCTTTCCCCTTCATTGTAGTTTGTTTGTGTAGCACGAGTGCTGTGTGCCCTGCATACGCGTAGTTAACTTTCTTAGCACTGGCAAAGATGGAGGACATGAGTAAATTACTCATTTACACATGCGTAGGTACATGGCAGAATGCTACATTACTGTCTCTTAAACAATGCTGGGGCGTTGAAGGGCCGATCAAACTAATATTAGCCCTAAATTTTGTAAAGCTACAGTTATTCTTCATATTCTTACAGTCAGCAAGTACACAGCATAGTGTCACCAGTTAGTAAAACACAAATTATACAGTGACACCCATCCTGTTTACCAATAATAAAAAGCTTTCATGTAATAAAAATCTTCCAGCTGAGCTCCTTTAGTCCTGGGTTTTTTTCTTAAGTGTATTATTTGGGTGTTTTATGCCTTTACTGGTAGGTGAGAAACAGTGGGTAGGCTCGTGAAACAGGCAGATAGAGTATGGGACATTCTGTAAACCTCGGGCTTGATTCAAGGCCTGGGCCGGCAGAAGTATACATGGGATGTTCCTGGAGGCCTACCAGTCCACAAAACCAGTACTCCAGTCCAGGAACTTTTAAGAATGTGTCAGGTATAATATAATAATAATGATCTCTTGCCACAGCCTACCAGGGGATAGTGGCCAACACTTTGGTACGCACTGCGTCAGGCTATTGTGTACATACAGTACTACGGTACTATGTTAATGAAGTAGTTTTTATTCGCAGACAGGTTCATTAATGTTTTAATGACAGATTATAAATGATTCTCTTGACTAACTAAAAGAATCTGTAGGGTGACTGAGCTGTAAAATGATCTTAAATGCTGAGCATAAGCGAGGAAAAATGACAGGTGCAGCAAAGGGAAGTTTGAGAAATACAGGAAACAAGAAAGTGGGAGGGGAAGCAAACAAAAATGTTGGAGAAGCAGAAGATGAATTTGTGTGTGTTTGTGGCTTGCTTGCTGTATTACATTTTGGCCCTATTATTTCCTGAGCGGAGCAGAAAGCCTTATGTTCAATTACTGGAAACACAGCAGCTCTCCCTCCCCGGAAAAACAATATCCAGACTACAACTCATCAAGACACTACCTGACAGACAGAAACATTCAAATATGGTTGGGGGGTAAGCGCCTGTCAGGGTGGGACATGGTTGAGGTGCATGGGTGCAGCTGATTGCAAACATGAAACCTTCAGTAAAAACAGAAACATGTCAGAAAACTGCAAAAGCAAAACGGATATTGCTCTAAAACTCATTGTAACCAGCAAAATTTTCAATTTTCATCTTTTGGAGGAAATGAAGACTTGTTTTGTCTGAACTAATAGGAGTATATGAAGATTGCAGGCGTCCTCAAGGGCTCAGACGGGCTACACTTTATTATCATTTGAAAACTTAATTAGAAAAGGGAAACAGATTTGAGGATGCACCAGATCTGGGAAAACAAAACTCTGCCTGAGGCGAGCAGTCAATGAGCCCTGAAGTATACTCAGGCTCATAATGAAGTTAAATAGTCAGAGCCACTGGAAACAAAGAGCTGGGGGGGGGGGGGCTGAGTAGATAAGAGGACCCAGTGTGGATGGAGCAGAATGATCCTAGACTTTAATCTGACCTGCCTGATCTGTGATAAAATGTGCTGGGATTCATTCATATAATTTAAAATTCTTTATTTCTGCTTTGCTCTCAAAGTGCAGTGATTAGAAGTAAGCATAATAAGACTTTATTAATGCTGATAATGAAACCAAAGGTCATCAGAACATTAATCATCAATGTCGTCAGCCCAAGGATGTCGTCTGTATTTATCCTGGTGTTTGTGTACTCCTGGCTGCATCAGCACTTTTGTCTGAATTACACACTTGCTTTAAAAGATAAATATTACGGGGGGAACTGCAGAGAGCTCAGGCTGTATTCAACTTTCTGATGTGCATGAAAGTCAACAACAAATGTGCAGACACTGACGTTGATTCTGGGATCAAACTAATGAGATCAACTATATAATCACACAAACACCATGCAGACTGCCTGCTCTCTTTTTCTCAAACATTTTCTTCCATGCATGTTGTTCACTACTATCTTGATATTAAGTTTTGATTAATGGCTGCACTGGGCTAAAATGTACTCATCAATATGTACATATTTTTAATTGTTATCAATCTCAGGTTGGCCCATGGATCCGTCACGAGCTTTAGTTCTTACTTTAGTCCACTTGTGCTCACCTTACTTCCTTCGCCCACACAGCCAACACAGCATGGTGTGGACGGCTGTTCATCATAAGACTGGGATCCACATTTAAGATTTCCTAATTGCTAAACAGTTTTTTACCTGCCACTGATGGATTGATGTTAAGTTTTGGATGTATGTATTTGTATATATGTGTATTTTATTTACGCGTAAATGGAGATGTGTGTATCCAGAAATTGAAGAGTCTGTCTTCAGCCTGTTCTGTTGTGAAGTGTCTTGAGAAAACACCTGTTATGAATTGGTGCTATAGCTATAAATAAAGATTGGTTGAATCTTTATTTGGCACAAAGCACTGATTTGGATATTCTGGATTCACATTATTAAGTTTTGGACCATGCAGTCCCACTTAAGCACAACCCGGTAATCTAAGTGTCAGACTTCTTTAAGTAATGGCTACCCTTGTTAGTAACTGGACAGTGGACAGATTTGGATGGTGGGATTGGGGATGACGGATGAAGCCACAGGCCAGGCTCAAATCTGCACCATGATTTTCGTAGGTTTTATGATCACACTGCTAGTCCATTACCTCCCAAGTATACAGTTGTTGCCTGAGGTATAAAGCCACTGAAGAGCTTGTTGACTCAATCAGGAGCTGTGGCCTCAGACTCCTCACAGTATGGCGGGAAGATGGGCGTACTTGACATATATTTTCATAGATTGTTCAACTGTTTTTGTATCAAATAGAGAACTTTTTAAACCTAACTTTTTTTTAATCCACTCAACTATAGAAGGACAACCAGCCTTACGATCCAGCAAAGTATTAACTTCAAATATCAACATGACCTCAAAAGCCCAACCTGACACTAGAGCAAAAATGCTGTTTTCATATCAATCCTGACAGAGATTAGAACAGAATAAAACAGCAAGATAATTCTAAGGATAAAGAATGACTAGGAAGGTAATTAGAAATTGTAGATGTGCAAAGCCCACAATATAGAGCACAGCAGGGCTGTACATCATCCAGCTGCTCCTGTTGTTAAAACTGTGAAATGAGACAAAACTTATCTGCAGACTCATTTGCTTTTGTCTGGTCCACAAAGGTTTTTAAGGCTTTAGAGAGGAAACTGCTGACCAAGATTAGCTAATGACAAAATCTCTCCTTGCTTTTTCACACTCCCACTTATTTCTATTCATTCATCACCAGCTGATACACACCCCCATTACGCAGCAGCTGCTTTAAAATGCAAACAAAACAGAAGATTAACAGTAACTGATGCAGAGAATTAAGCAGTGACTTCTGTTTTTCATCCCCATCTGCAGACCTGACTGTGTGATTTATAAATAACTAAATAGATTTGTATCGCTGCATCTGTCCAGTTTATGTTGCTTTAATTTTTCTGCTGCAATTTCAACAATTCTTTAAATGTGATAAATTCGGTTTGGTCATCATGAGGACAGAAGTCTCTAATCTATTTCCCTCCTACACGGTCAATCAGTCACTCTGGTCAATCTTAAAAGGAAGTAAAGCCTTGCCGATTGCTTTGGGGAGGCTGTAGGGACTAGATAAGTCCTCTTTCTGGTGAGGATCACTGGTCAATCAGGTGTTTAAAAAATATTTAAAGAGCAGAGAAATGAAATAGTTTTGTGTTTTCTCTGTGAGAACTTCTTTTGAATGTTTTTAGTTTTAATAATGTTTTTTTTCCCCATCTGTTGAGTGCTGTGGTTGAAAGAGGGAAATGGTGCCTTTGGGCAGTTTTGCATCTTGTAAGCATCTCTAAGTGTAAGATCCCAGCCCTCTGATGTGATAATAACAGTTTTTGCAAATACATGATTGCGTTTATAATTGTCTGACTCTCAAAATTGCTTTTTGTTATGTCCTGAATCTTCTTAAGCGAGAGCAGTGAGTGCTGCAGGAACAATAATCCCCTTTTATTTTCTTTTTTTAACATTACCATTAAGTTTAAAGTCAGAACAGCAGAAATAAAGTAATCTGTTTTGTGTAGCCAATGTTAGTCATTATGGACAAAGTTCACTCAAAAAAAGGTCTTAGCAGCCACAATATGTCTGGGTCAGGGATGGAAAGAGTGCAAAACTATGGAGCTTGAGTGAATTTGAATAAACTTTGACTAACAAGGCATATGAAAGTGGTGCTCCATGAATCTACCTGAGTAAAATGGACATAATCTTTATAAACCTTAAGTACTGAGTATTGTGAGTACGGTTTCCTGTGTAATGGATAAGCTCCATGTGTTGCACTGATAAGTGTCTGTGGTTGTTGCAGTTAAGACAGTTGTAAATTTGTGCAGCTTATCCCTCTCTGCTGACATTGGGTTTTTCAAATGGCTCACTGCTTGACAACTTTCTTCAAGAACTGTATGTGTGTGGTTTTTTTGTTTGTTTGTTTGTTGTTTTTTTTTGTTTCTCCAGGGCTGGATCGAGTCAGAGAGGGTGTGAGAGCAGAGGAACACAGGAAATGGGCAGAAGGCTGAATTCAAAGCCTGCATGAGAAGAGAACCTCAACATATTGAAAGTACACAGACATAACCTACATGGCTACTGGCACACCCAGAAAATACATGTTTAATCTAAAAAAGTGTAGCTATTAGATCTCTCGAGTAGTCAGTGACACTGTTTGAAGTAATGAGAGTGAAATGTTGAAACCCTGAGTTGCTAAAATGAAACAGCTCGGGCCTAACGCACAGTTCGAGGTTGTGGAAAAGGTTAATTAAGACTGCAAAGTCTGAAGTCACAGAAGTGTAAGTACAAGCCCACACAGCCCATAAGGACTGCTGACAGTCAGCCTGTGCTGACCGCTGGTGTGTGTTCACTGAGTTGGTCAGACAGATGGGTCAGCAGTTGGGGAGCTTGTATTTAAGAAAACTGAGACATAAAGCACGCCCCAGCTCGCTCTCTTCTCCTTTCTGTTGAGAGCTGGCAGCCCCTGAACAGTGACAAATTCGATCTGGAGCCCCATCGTTCACTGTCCTGTTTGGCGCTGACAGAATAAAGCTCGGTATGGAAGGAGAGGGAGAGGGAGGGCAGGAGAGGGAGGGAAGGGGGACGGCCAGACGAGTTAACAGATGACTGCTCAAGCTAAAGACAGAGAGAGAAAGATGGAGGGAGTCCAGTCAAAGATCAAGCGCAGGGAAGAGGCCTTATTCCTGCCTATTAAGTGGTTGGAATAAAGACACATTAGTAAAAAGAGGTCAAACTCCCCCCAGTTAGTTTTCCAGTGTATTTAACAGCTGGACAGAAAAAGGACAGTGGAGGGCCAAAAAGAAAGGCCAGGTGGGAAATTCAGTTGCTTCAATGGTGTAGATCAGACGTGAGCAACTTCATGATCCACACTTTGGCCCCATTACACATGATACTCATTATTTAATATATATGCCAACTTAATTCAACAACAGGAACACATAATGCTATTTTGAAATAAATTGCTTCACTCACATTGAAATTTTAAGTCGAAATGTAAAGAGTAAGACTTAATTATAAGAACTAAACATCAAACTATGTAACAAACAGAGTTTGTACTGTTCTTTCTGATATATTTTATTTTCAGGTCCTATATTATCAATCCAAGACATTATGGGAAGCATAAACAAGATTTAAAACAAACAAGACTTCAATTACAGACTTCTTATTGCAAACAACAAATGTATTACCCATTTCTGGTGTAGATGCATGTTTAACAACATAAGAGAAGTCCCAGTGACCTAACACCTCAAATGCATTGAGTCTGTCCTTTAGTCAAAGTGGACATCTATGTTCAGTTTTGAGAAAATCCATTGAAGCACTTTTGACATGTCTTTTACTCTGTAATGACCTAGACAAACATATTACTGGATGGAAGAACAACACAATAATAATAATTACAATATCTTCAATTTAACATAATCTGACAGACAGCAGAAAGTTTTGAATATCTATGAGACATACAGTACAGTGTTTAACAAGTTAATCTACTTTAAAATAGTTATGTTGATGTTTTTTCTGAATTTAATGCATCTTGGTTCAGAGTAAGATCTGTCCCTATCACCGGACATTTGCCATCCACATGAGGCCAACTGAGATATCCTGGCTGCTTGGACCTGGGGCTGGAATGTTTGTAATCACTTGGCTTTACTGTAAAATACTCAAACTCCTGGTTGGATGTTAGCTGACAGGTTGATCTCTAAAATGAATCCAACCCCTTCTGTCCTCATCAACTTGTCTCAAGTGCAACTGTGTTGTTTATTAATTACTTCTATGAACAGAAGGACACGAGATACCCTGAAAACCACACAAAATTCCCCCTTCATAATTTCAGAATTTGATAACACTTTGGTGGCCAGATGGGAAGCTGTGTGGGGGGGCCTGCTGTTGCCCCCAGGGCGCCAGTTGATGGCCGCTGTCATACCACAAACTCAGGATCAAATACCTGTGTGAAAAAAGTGCTCCCTCTTTAAAATTGACATTCTACAAAAGCTTCTTTTTTAAAGGGGATGGGAAATAGAGGGCAAGGAGAGGAGGATAAATCCTGCTAGTCATTAGCCACATGTAAGACCCAAGTGAAAGAGAGGTTTAGCCGGCCTTCTTTCACAGAATAATTCAAAGTAGGGAAGCATGAATGGTTTCAGGGTCTCGCATGAATGGTGTTAGGACAGAACTTAAGCTGTATGGGCTAGGGGACACTCTTTGTAACCCCAAAGTGACAAGACTTCCCCAAGACAATGAAAACACCTTCACTGGAGACAATGAAAAAAAGAAGATGGTCTTGTAAGAAAAGCTGGCCTCATTGGTTGAACTGCTCTCATCACACTCCTCTGACTGTATGTGGTGCTGCTTGGGCAGTTTGTCGGCTCGGATGAACAGCGCAGTGCGCTTTATCAAGCTGAGTGGTGAGGAGATGCTCTGTTGAGCGCTGGGCTGGTAAAGGGAAGGCTGCTGGAGCCTGGATTACTGGTTCTTAAATTACAAGTGGCCACATGGGGAGAGTAAGAAGGCTGAAAAAATTAGAAGCAAGGACGAGGAGGGAGATGTACTTGTGCAAACTGGCAACTCATGAAGCTGACATGCAGCCAAGTAGAGAGAAGACAGGAAGAAGGGGAGCAGACGCACAGTCACAGATTTGAGAACACCCACACACGAGGGAGAATAGGAGGAAGTGAATAGTAAAATAAACTGGGAGACAAGGGAAGCGGCTTTTTTCAGAGGACATTGTAGTTGTTCTTCCGTCCACATCTAACCCGTGCCCTGTCAATTTCATGCTCAGCAGCACACAAGCAAAGCAGCAGTTTGCGTCGATAGAAGGATGTGAGGGTACAGTTAGTGTTGGTAACAGATGGTGTGCAGCAGACAGGCAGGCACTGCTTTCATATCGAGATACCATCTATTACTTTATTTCTTTGGAGAGCCAAACAGTCAAAGCAAGAAGACTGTGCTTCAGGTTAGACATTTTTCAGTGTAGCCTCAACACTTGAAAAGCCTTGTTTTGAGTGAGCAACTTCAATATAAAGGCCGTACTCACTTATCTTTAAAGGTTCCACATTAGACTCATTTTGGTTTTCTAAATATAGCTGAACAGAGACAATAAAACTGACCATTTTTTATTTTAAATAAGGAAGTCTCCAACATTGAGTGTGACAGAAATGTTGTTTTATATAGAAAAATGAATCAATAACCACTGACTAATTAAGTTGTATGACTATTACTCTATGGGCTACATGATGGCTAATAAGGTAGTGCATACGCCTCACAGCAAGAGGATTGCTTGATCAGTCCCTGTGTTGGTCAGGGCCTATCTGCGTGGAGTTTGCATGTTGTCCATTGCATGGTTGGGTTTCCTTCAGGCACTCCAGCTTCCTTCAAAAATATCAATGCTCATTAGGTCAATTGATGACTTCAAATTGCTAATGTCAGCTAGGATGGGCTACATTCCACCGTGACCTCTCCCAGCTAAAAGTGCTTGCAGGTGGATCACAGACTTCCTGTCTGATAGGAAGCAGCAGGTGAAGTTCAGAAAACACATCTGACAGCAGAACCATCAGCACCAGTTCTCCCTCAAGGCTATGCTATTCAACATTCATATCTCTGGGGGATGAATCTGCTTACAGGTGGGAGGTAGACCACCTGGTGCAATGAGAACAACCAAGAGCTGAGTGCTCCACAAAATTGGAGATGGTGGTAAACTTTGAAAAGGCTGATGCCTGCCCGCCACTGTGGACTCCTTCTGTTTCTTGGGATCCATCATGCACTTCTACACGACCAATACCAAGACCATCCTCACCTCCTCCATCACGGTTTGGTACACTGCAGCCACCACAAAGGACAAGTGCAGGCTTCAGCACATCATTTGCTCTGCAGAGAAAGTTATCACGCTGCAACCTGCCATCTCTTTGACATCTGTACACCTCCAGGATCCAGGGGTGTGCAGGTAAAATTGTGGCTGATCCCTCTCACTCTGGACATGGACTCTTTGCAACCCTCCCCTCCAGCATGAAGCTGCTGTGCATCTGAACTTAAACCTCTCAGCACCTGAAAAGTCTCTTCTCCTATGCTGTCAGTATTATGATCAGCACCCCAGCTCCTTCACTGCACTTTCTGTGTGTATCACTGAGTTGTGCTCTTGTTCTTTTTTGAGCCTATTGTATATATTGTACATTCTTTATATCTAACTAATTGAATATGTATTATTTTCTATGTATCTTGTACTTTATTTTATTCCTCCTGAACGCTCATGTTGATTGTTTTGCACCAGTTTCGAAAAGTCAATTTCCTTGTATGTGTAAATGTGCTGAAAAATAAATACAAACTCTGATTTTGTTTCTGTAGTTGCTACTGAACAGGAACATCTTTCCAGTCCGTTTTTCCTACCTGGGAGGCCATCTTGCCGTAGTCCACCCAGCGCAGTGTGGCGAAGTTTGTGGACTCTGCACAGTTGAAGCCGTGGTTGAAGCCGGCATGGTACCCATATGGAAATGTGATCATAAACTCCCCTTCTTTTTGAGTTATCTGTTGACAAAGACAGAAAGAGTAAAAAAGAGAAGACAGAAAGAGTGAGAAAGAGAGAAAAACAGGACAACTGCTACCTTAAACCTGTAACAGGATGAATTCGGCCCTGAACACTGTGTCAACTGTTGTAAAATACACTTTGTGTAAGATCATCTAATGATTTCATTCAAAAGGTAGCAGCAGAAGCCAAACTCTATGATGTTGGGCACAAATGAAATTTCAGATTACTTCTAATATCTCCAAAGACCCCAGATTTTAGAGTTTTGAGCTAAAGGATCCATCTTTTTTTCCCTTGCTGTTGTATTTTTTAGTGTACAGCGTGTACAATCCAGGCTATAACAGCAACATGCACTCCCAGCCCACACTTGTTTGCCATGTACATTTTGGTTAAAAGAGTAATGCTTTCACTTGAAGACAAGGTTTTTAATTGAAAAAATTGAAGTGACAGTCATTTTTTTAAACTGTTGACATTTCTTTAAAGTGTTGTTTCTTATTTATAATGACAATACATTGGGCTTTTATTTTGCTGTTTGTACATACAAGTGGTTGTTACATTCATTGACAAAAATCTGAATATTGAGACAGTTTTAATAAAAGTGGTTTAAACATTTCTGCCAATTTGTGTTGCCGATAGCTTGGAAGTTTTCTCAAGCTTTGAAAAAAAAACCCCACCTTTCAAATCATCAGTCATGTTTACCAACCCACAGCAAACCAAATATTCAATCACACCAGTTACATACGACAATATTTTATTTCCAACATTGTGAAGGTACTTATGAAAAATCACTTACTAACAGTAACAGTAAGTCGTTCTCAGTGTTATGCCCACTGCTTTTCTAAACTCATGAGCCACCACCTTGTCGTGGTGGGAGGGTTTGCGTGCCCCAATGACTCCAGGAGCTAAGTTTTCGGGGGCTTTATGCCCCTGGTAGGGTCACCCAAGGCAAACAGGTCCTGGGGGAGGGGCCAGACAAAGTGTGGTTCAAAAGACCACTATGAAGAAGAAGAAGATTGGCACCAAGTTTCCCTTGCCCGGACGTGGGTCACCAGGGCCCCCCCCCCCTGGAGCCAGGCCTGGGGGTGGGGCTCGCAGGCGAGTGCTTACGCCCAAGGGGGCCGGCCAGGCCCAGCCTGAGGGAGAGACATCGGACCCCCTGCGCATGAACCCACCACCCGTGAGAGGGGAGGTAGTGGCCGGGTGCATTGTGAGCTGGGCGGCCGAAGGCAGGGACCCTGGCGGTCCGATCCTCGGCTGCAGCGTCTAGCTCCAGGGACGTGGAACGTCACCCCTCTATCGGGGAAGGAGCCGGAGCTTGTGCGCGAGGTTGAGCGGTTCAGACTAGATATAGTCGGACTCACCTCGATGCATAGCATGGGCTCTGGATCCAGTCCTCTTGAGAGGGGTTGGACTCTCTTCCACTCTGGAGTTGCAGATGGTGAGAGGCGCCGGGTGGGGGTGGCAGTTCTTGTCTCCCCTAAGCTAGAGGCCTGTACGCTGGGGTTTACCCCGGTGAACGAGAGGGTTGCCCAACCTCCGCCTTCGGGTTGGGGGACGGAACCTGACTGTTGTTTGTGCTTATGCACCAAACAACAGCTCAGAGTTTCCACCCTTCTTGGATTCCCTGGAGGGGGTGCTGGAGAGTGCCCCTTCTGGGGACTCCCTCGTTCTACTGGGTGACTTCGACGCTCACTCACAGTGAGACTTGGAGGGGCGTGATTGGGAGGAACGGCCCCCCAATCTGAACCCGATCCGTGTTCTGTTACTGGACTTCTGTGCTCGTCACAGATTGTCCATAATGAACACCATGTTCAAGCATAAGGGTGTTAATATGTGCACCTGGCACCAGGACACCCTTATGCTGGAACATGGCTCAGCACCAGTCTGTCGTGGTAAAAAGGGAACTGAGCTGAAAGGTGAAGATTGCGAGTTCAAGCGCCCTAAATGGCCTTCCTTCGCAGGGTGGCAGGGCTCTCCCTTAGAGATAGGGTGAGAAGTTCGGTCATTCAGAGGAGCTCGGAGTAGAGCCGCTTCTCCTTCGCATGAGAGGAGTCAGATGAGGTGGCTCGGGCATCTGGTCAGGATGCCTCCTGGACGCCTCCCTGCTGAGGTGTTCCGGGCACGTCCTACTAGTAGGCGGCCCCGTGGAAGACCCAGGTCACGCTGGAGAGATTATGTCTCTCAGCTGACCTGGAAACGCCTCGGGATCCCCCAAGAAGAGCTGGACGAGGTGGCCGGGGAGAGGAAAGTCTGGGCTTCCCTGCTTAGGCTGCTGCCCCGGCGACCCGACCACGGATAAGCCGGAGAAGATGGTACGGTATGACCCCACCATTCTTGTAGTTCTGAATGATTCAATTTAAATCCTGAAATATAATTTGGTTTAATTCTTAAGTATCTTTAGCAAAAAAAAATGCCACTGTGGTTCCAGGAGTTCAACTTCTCACCACCAACTTTTCTCTAAACTTTTCTGACTTGTGAGCAAAATGAATTCATCCGAACATGAGTCATGACTGCTGCTCCGAGTGTTGAGTGTCTTCCCATGAGCTCGGTGTTATTCTGAGAGTGTTTAAAAATGTGAGGACAAGTTAAGCACATTCTTTTTTAATGCTGTGCCCCAAAATTTAAGCCCTATATGCCTGGCTGAGGATCCCAACTTCTCTCTGTGAAGCCTGGATCCAGGCAATCGAGAGACACATCAAGCCAGATAAGGTGACAGGCATGAGAGGAGAGACGAGGCGGAGGCTGAGAGCGAGAGATAAACTTCCTCAACTGAAAAGCACTCGCACAGAAATCAAACGTCCCTTTTCTGCTCTTGCAAGAAACAGGTGAAGGTAGTTTTATTTTTAAACATGAAACGAGAGTTGTACTGTAGGTGTGTTACGAGTAATATGTTCGCTGTGATAATGATGTCCTTGGGGGGAGTGAAGAGATAAATGGGGAGGATGGGGGGGGTAACCCTCTCCTGACAGTGGGAACTTTGAGCTGGCATACAGATTTCCATTCATTTCACACCATGAGGATTTAAATCACCCATGGAACACAACAAAAGCACAAAGGTAAAAAAAAAAAGGGCCAATTAGCTTCCCATGATAGACACAAGAAAAGGACATCATTACTTCAGCATGTAGCATGTGACGTTTGTGACATCTGTCACTCAAACTAAGGCCACTCCTCTCTAAGATTTATGACTTACTATATAATAAAAGAAAATGACTAGGGAAACACAAACTCAACTTTCAAGCACTGCCTTATGTTCTAAAACAAATGTTCTACCATGTCTGTGTTCATGTAGACGTTAATTGAACTTTGTAAGAATTAACTGGGGCAAAAATGTTAGAAAATGATTTCATAAAGGGCTGAGCAATAAATCACACTCAGGACTAGAAATGCTCCGAGAGCACAAACCTCATAGTAACCATGGCTAACCATGGTTTTTAACCAAGTTAAAAACTGATTTTTCACACTGGATTAATTTTCTCAACAACCAGGACCGGAACTTAAGTTTAGGAATTCTGCCACTATTTTTTAGGTGGATAACAGGACAGATGCGGCAGCAGAAAAGTTCACAGTTTTGTTCAAAAAGAGGGAGCTAAACAGAGTATTGAAAACAGGTGATTGCGTCATTGACCACAGGAATTAATTTTAATCTGCAAATCATGTACACTACAAAAAAAAACTGACCAATAACAATCAGCCTTTCCAAATTAGATAACCTCTGAATGGAACAATATTAAAGTTTCTAGCTTTGTATCCGTCATTTCTTTACATTAAAAATGGTTTATCATCATGGATTGCTGCTCTGCTGAGGATTTTAATTTCTGGTACAATTTGCCCAGCTGTCTATTTGGCAAAATGTTCACATTAAAGATGTTGATCAAAGCAAATTTTGAGCCATTTCATATAATAGAGATTTGCTAACAGCATGTCGACTTGGGACTTTAACGCTTTCATAATTGGATAAATAAATGACTGGTTCTACTGTTTAACACCTTGTTACTTGTTCAATGCTGGTTAAGCTAGAAAAAAATGATTTGATGACTAAGCAGTGACTAAAACTGTGACAGTGATAAAGAAAAGAAAATCCTATTTGCTTACTCTGTCAAAGGGAATGCCATATTTCTTCAGAATGGATGGAGAAATCAGGGTCATCTTGTGGCGGAGGAAGGCATCGCAGCCTTGGGAGCTGCCAGGGAAGAAGCCTGCACGAAACAACACAGGACAGTCAGCATTATTGATCTCTGACCAATAAGAAACAGAGAAGGCATGTTTGTTGGATAAAAGCATGTCAAAAAACAAATAACCCAATGTAGATGTGGAAATGATTTAAACATATATATTTCATATGTGTTGTGCAGCAGGTAGTGTTTGTGCAGCAAGAAAGATGCTGGTTCGATCCTGTGTTACCCCAGTGCATCCCAGACCAAAAGCATGTTCATTAGGTTAACCGATGGCTCCAAATTGCCCTTAGGTAAGAGTGTGACCATGAATGGTTGCCCATCTCTCTATTTGGCCCTGTGGTTGGGCTGGCAATCAGTTCAGGGTATACCCCACCTCTCACTTAATGCCAGGTGAGACAGGCTCCGGCTCCTGCAACCCCGGTGTAAATGAAGGCTGGACATTTCATATGTGTTGTTTATGTTTGTGCACAGTTGATTTACACACAGGAGTTTGCCACTAATTAACCCTTTGCTGGACTCCAGAGACCTCCATTGCCTGAACATATATATTTAAACAGTGACAGTGACAGCCATGTGCTATGCATTGAAAAATATTAAATCATACAGCACAAGACTATATAACATGTTACAGGTTTCACAATGGACTAAAACTGCTTGCTTTATTTAAAGCATTACAGCCAGTAATGGCGTTTCATTATCATTTTTATTTTAGTTATTAACTGAAATGAGATTAAATTTGTTATGGTAAATGACTATATTGAAAGATTAAAAAAATAAATGGGAGCTGATTGTACATACTTTTTTGCAGTTTGAGAGGAAGGATTAGTCTGCAGGTAAGTATTAAGAAATTAATAGTAAGCACCACCAGTTAAACAGATATCTCTTTTTACTTTCACTGTTAATCCCACAGCCTAGAGAAGGAAATCCGGTTCCTCATTGACTTGATTTATTCCCTGCAGTGTGGAATAATCCCATTACCGTGGTGCATATACATATTGTTTGAGTGCCTGCAGGTTGGATTTTCAGGAGAATCTGCTGAATTGTGTTAAGGTTTAAAAGAAGTACAACACAAATACAGGAATAAATGCCCTTATTGTGAACAACTGTGTCTCAAGTTCGGCACAAGAGGAAAGAAATACCTGCTGATCAACTTTAGGATGGAAGAAGATATCTGAGAAACAGTTGTACAACCAAGATTGGAAGAGAGAAGCTACCGCTGGTTTAAACTCGGACTGAATTCATTAAAGAGGGGGTTTGAGTAACTGAGTCTGTGGGGCTTTTCATTAGAAAAGGAGAAAGTCGTTCTCAGGTTAGTGAATTTTTACTGTCAAGACTTGACACAAATGCTCTCAGTCTCTGACACAGCTGTATTGCTCAGGGCCTGAGATTAACCCTGTTTTACTCTGTGTTTGAGTACTAAATCCTGCTGTGTGTCAAGAGCACTGCTGTGAGTACTCTTGACTCTGCATGATTCTGTAACCAGAAGACATCAGAGACACGTGAGAGCGCTCTTGCTTTATACAACTACCTGATAGATCAGATGTTGCCTACAATAAGGGATGGGAATTGAATGGGAATCATCACTTCAATTATTTATTGATTCTTATTTAGGGGTAAAAAGCCAACTCACACAGGTGTTCGCTGTGAGCAACGTCAAACACATGGCATCCCTCAAGTTCATTACAGTGCTGCAATGGCAAATGCTTCAGCATGGTGCTGGTGTTTACACCCTTTCTTGTAATCACAAAGACACTGTACACCAGTCAGTAAGCATCAATTTATACCACATTTTGACTACCTCTGTCTCCTGCCAGACATGATTTAATGTTCAACTCCATTTTTGTTGCCTCTGATAAGAGTGTGATTTGAGAAGTTAATGGAGGGGATTGATAAGACAGCTGTTAGGCATAAACACAAATGATATTAATTCTTTAAGATGGTGATTCTCAATTCTCAATGGGAATTTCTTTTCAATTACCATCCTTAATTACAACAGTTGCAACAATTCACAGATAAGCAGGGACATAAGAACCGACATATAAAGCATTATAACC
Organism: Scarus forsteni; assembly: GCA_036419115.1. NCBI lineage: Eukaryota > Metazoa > Chordata > Actinopteri > Labriformes > Labridae > Scarus > Scarus forsteni. Next base: position 31,294,292 of record JAZDUH010000136.1, read on the forward strand.
AATAGTGACATCATTCAAGTCAGAGTGATTACCACTGGACGGAAAACACATTGGCAATTTTCTTCCATAAGAAGGTATCTGAACTAATGATTTTCAGCTGAGAATCAAGTTTGTATTTAACTAACTTTGCATTGAGAAATACATGGTACATCCTGATTCACTACCCACAATCCTTGAGTGCCTAACTGGTGCCTGTGATTGGTGGAGCCAGCAGTCACCCATGTTCTGCAGTTGATTGAAGGAGACACATAAATAACAGCAGAGGTACTCGGTTCATGGAAATGATGAATTTCGTAAATGCCTCATGTTCTAATGTTGATGATTTGTTGAACTCTTACTTTTAGTGTCTGGAATGTTCTGGACACCATTGCCTCTGTGAAAGTTAAAATGTTTAAAAATAAGCAGAAGGCACCATGGAGGAATGGCGACTCGGTCAGGACACAGAAAAGGGAGGGCCAGAGGGCCGAGCGGAAAAGGTGCAAGTCAAGGCTTAATATTCATAATGAAATTTATAAAGAAAAGTTGTAGGTGTTTAATCAGATCATAGGTAGAACAAGGAAGAGGTATTTCTCTGAAATGATCGGAAACTTCAGCAACAGTCCATCATTAGCAGTTTCTCTGAATTTAATGGCCTTATGTGTACTTGAGTAATTTTTCCCCAGAAATAATGTACCCGTAAAATAGAAAAAACAAGCAAATATTCAGCTGTGCTTGTTAAAGAAAACTATTGTTTTCTAGACTGTCCTACACCTGCATTAAACTGCTATTACTTTAGTTTAAGATAATTTACAATTTTTTCATAAAAAAGGCTATATATGGGAAAGTAATGTCATACAGACCTGGAGAAGACATATGAGTATGTTTACAGCACTGTTCTGATGAAAAAAAAACAACATTTTTTTGCAATCGAACAAACTACTCCACTCACAAACCTAAAGTATCAAACTGACCTCTCCAACCCCATTCACATTTGCAGAAAGACCCTGACATCATCTAGACTTTACCCTGTTTGTGAATGCAAACAGCCACGATGAAAAGTTCCTTGCACCCCCTCGTCATTTTTCAGTGTAAACCTGGGTAAGCTTGGGTGATACACTCAGGTGAGTAGATAGGGGTGATAACATCATCCTGTTTGATGGCCGTGAACCCGCAAAAGGGAGACCTGAGAGGACGGATTAATACAAGTGCTGTTATGGAAAAGGATTATTTGATGTAAGGAGAACAACACAAACTCAAGTGTGCGTAGGACATACAGAAGTGTTGTTTCCACTGCACCTCATCAAAGTTCAGCAGTATATCTGCTTGAAAAATAATCCTCACCAGGTCTCTTTGGCATCCAAAGAGTCACACTGTGCTGCTGTTGGATACAAAGCTTAAACACTGCAGCTTTCTTTGTCTGATGTAATCAGTATACATGCAGTGATGCTGCATGTACACTTTTACGTGCTACAGTGTTCCTCTCAACTCTTTAGTCAATGCTGTTGATTTTTTTTACATGCATCAGTAAAGTTAGGATAGAAATTGTGATCGTAGCATGAAGCTCTGCCCTACTGCTCTGTTATGAATACTAACTTCCGCTTCATATTTTTGACATTGCCTCTTGTCAACTACCTATCCTCTTACTTTAATAAATGATAAGAGGTGTTAAAAAAAGAGGAAAGAAACACAGCGGGTGGACCAACCTTAAGACATCAATACCCCTCCTAGATTAGTTGTAAACAAAATCTGACCTTACAAAAGCACTCAATTTGCGTGTGATGCATTTGCTATTTGTACTACTTCAAGGTATGAACCAAATAACACTTGCACAGCAGCTGAAACTTTGCAATGTTACCCTCTCTGTAACAAAACAACCAACCTACTTCCTTAAAAACACAGGCAGCTTTGAGATCATTATACACCCCTCTGACATTTTGGTTTTTCAAAGCTCTGACTCTCTCGCTCTTTAAAACAAAGGCTCACTTTTTCTCTCTGAGACTGAGCGGCTCAGGCAGCCTCTGCATAATCAAAAGCAAGAATTTCTCCTCCATCACTTTCTCTCCCACTCGGTACCCGCCGGTGCCTCAAAGGGGGGTCCGTCCGAGCCTCCACCCAGTTAAACTTTAATGTGACTGACAGTATAATCGGCGCCCATTTCATCCTTCATTTTCTCTGCATTGTTTCAGCCCTCTGTTCCACCCTACAAAGCAAGAGAGGGATAGAGGGGCCTCTCTGTTCTCTCATCTCCTGCCTGCTTGTTGGAGCTGATAAAGGTGAATAATGTGCCGACAGAGCCCGGGTATTAATCCCCATTAAAATGCAGCTGGCTCTCTGAGCTCTCCACGGGGTAATATTAACTTAAAGGCTTCATTCTGTCCTTTTGAGTTTGAAAATTAAGTCCCAGCCTCCGACCGCGCAGCCTCCTGTCCCATCCTCACCCTGCCACCCAATGAGTTTGCAGCCATGACTAAAATAATGCAGAGATAAGGAGTGATAATAGAGGCTGTGCCAACTGTTTGGTGTGGAGTTTTCAAGTAACACGACCGTTGTCCCAGCCTCGTAATGTGCTCCTCCTGCACCCATAACGATCGTTTTAGGACGTCGTAAACAGTTGGCTACCTGTGCTGACTATGGCTTTGATAGGTCAGCGGATGCTTGTTAAATAACGTTGGCATTGCTTTCCTCCCACTGCCAGCTGCTTAGATAAGAGTGAGAGAGGAGGGCTGCAATCTGACTGTGACTGAAAGCCCGATGCAAACATAAAGAGTGATAAGAAACATCTACAGTGAGGATTTTGACTCTCTGACTCTATCAAATAATGGAATCACTATCTCATCTGGACCCTTTTGAAACGTCTATCAAAATCAATTCAGATTTAGTTTAACACTCTAATTCCAAATCTCCACAGCTTTAAAAGGAAAGTATGTATAATACAAATACTGATTAGACTATTTATTGAATGGGCCACAAATAATATTAAATACTTATCTGGATAAGATGGTAAGGACACCCCAACATCAAATACTTAAACAAAAATACTTCAGCATCAATTTAAAGGATAAGTTCGGTTTCTACCGCTTTCACATTGTTTATAGAATGAAGTAGAATATACTCACCCAGAAGGCTTTCCTGATCCAAACAGTGCTTCAGGAGATATTTAGATCCAAAATTGAGCGGCGGACATCCGTATAATGGTAGCACATAGGGCATGTATAGCGCCGCTCCTAAAACTGCATTAATCGTCCAAAAACTCATTAGTTTCACCAATATTTCATCATGGTCCACTCGGGCTACTCCTCCATTACAGTCTGTGTCGCTCCAGACATGTTTTGTGGCTGTGCTGACCTCTGAACTAAAGAAGAAGAATGCTTGCCTACTTGCATGCGCAGTACGGCTCATTGTTTCAGGGGAAGACAGCCGGCTACACAACAACTTTCTTCTTCCAGTTTTGTGCAAAATGGACAAATATCTATCGGATGAAGATGTTGTGGAGAAGAACTTTGAATATGATGGGTGTCCTTACAGCTTTGAGCCAGAGTTTACAGATGAGGAGCTCATTGAAAGGAGGACGCGGAGGTAAAGACAAGAACAGCTCTCCAGAGAGTACTGCACATGGTGGAGGCAAACATTCTTCTTCTTCTAAATATCTCCCGAAGCACTGTTTGGATCAAGAAAGCCTTCTGGGTGTGTATATTGTTCTACTTCATTCTATAAACAATGTGAAAGCTGTAGAGACCGAACTTATCCTTTAAGGACATTTATCTTTTTGTAAAATGGCCTCAATTTAAAAGGCCTCTCTTAAAGCAAACATTTTAAGAGCAAAAGTGAAAGCAATGATGCAAACTGTTGCTTTATTAAGTTTAAAACCACTTAAAACCATGAGGACTGAAAGATTAAAACAGCTAAGAAGAAAAACCCATTATCACTGTTCTTAAAGTGTGATGTGTTATTAAAGTACAAATGGCACGATGACATTGCTTTTGCTAAGATACTAAAGTCCCTATAATCGCATTAGGTGTATTTTGACAGAACGCTTTTACCAAAAACATTAGAGACATAGCTACATGAGATTACCCAAAGTATCCACTCACCCATCCACATCACTGCATCCAGGTGTTCCAATCACTTTCATGGCCACAGGTGTATAGTATCGGCACCTCAGCGAAAAACCTTTGCTCCATGACAGGAGTTCAGTGAATTCCAGCGAGGTGCTGTATTAGGATTGCACTTGTGCAAGTCCAGTTGTGAAATTTCCTCACTACTAAATATTCCACAGTCGACTATTAGCGATATTAGAAAAAAGTGGAAGCCATTGTTAATGACAGCAACTCAGCCTGTAAGTGGTTTGCCATGTAAAATCACAGAGCGGGGTCAGTGGATGCCGGTGCACATACTGCATGGAGGTTGCCAACCTTCTGCAGAGTCAATCGCTACAGACCTTCAGAATTCATGTGGCCTTCAGATGAGCTCAAGAACAGTGTTTAGAGAGCTTCAGGGAAAGGGTTTCCACGGCTGAGCAGCTGCCTCCAAGCTTTATATTAACAAGTGCTGGACAAAGTGTTTGATGCAGTGGTGTAAAGCACGCCACCACTGGACTCTAGAGCAGTGGAGACGTGCTCTATGGAATGACAAATCGCGCTTCACTGTCTGGCAATCTAATGGTAAAAGTCTGGGTTTGGTGTTTGCCAGAAAACTGTACTTGTCTGACTGCATTGAACCAAGTGTTAAGTTTGGTGGAGGGTGATGATGGTGTGGGGTTGCTTTGCAGGAGTTGGGCTCAGATTTCTTAATGCCTTAGCACACAAATGCATGTTGGGCAACTTTACAACAGTTTGGGGACGGCCCCTTTCTGTTAAAACATGACTGTTCACCAGTCAAAGCAAAGAATATAAAGACATGAATGTGGGAGTTTGGTGTGGAAGAACTTGACTGGCCAGCACAGAGTCCTGTCCTCAATTCAATGGAACACATTTGGGATGAATTAGAGCAGAGACTGTGAGCCAGGCCTTCCCATTTAACATCAGTGTCTGACCTCACAAATGTGCTACTGGAAGAACGGTCACAAATTCACAGAAACACAACTACACCTTGTGGAAAGCCATTTCAAAAAGAGTTAAAACTGTTATAGCTGCAAAGGGTGGGCCAGCATCACATTATATAATTTGGATAGTCCTGTTAGATAGAAAGAAAAAAAATCCTGACGACAAAATGCCATGTTAATGGCAGACACTTCCAGGAGCGAGTATTTGGTCAACCTACAGGCCTTTTTTTATTCAAGGACCATATCTTGGCACATCTAGGTAGCTTCAGTAAACATTAAATCGCAGAGCTAAAACGCCAAAGCTACATCCACTTCTTCAAAGGGAAATGACCAGAAACAGCTTTTAAGGATTTGCACTAAAACAGCATGTTCTGAGTGGGGCTGGAGCAGAGGTGTTTAAATGTATATCAAAATTCAATATCTGAGTGGATCTAAAAAAGGAAAGAGTATGGAATTCACCAAGTCTTTTATAAAACACCTTGAGATTGTTTTTCTGACCTTTCAAAAATATGTTCTGGAAAAGTCTGGAACCAGTATAAACTTCAAAACGGAGTAAAATATGAAACTTTCAAATGCTGTAAAGGATTATGTATACAGTGTTTTTCCAGGAGGATGGATACGAGCACTGGTGCTGTAAAAAGGGGTATAGGGAGAAAGCATGATACTGTGGACTTTCAAGATCAGTATATTCTGTGGTATCACACATAAACATTGTCAGAAAAATGTTAAAAGTTAGGCTTTTTATTATTGGCAATATTGAGATTAGGCCAAAAAACCATTTGTGATGGGATAGCAATAAAGTACTTCGTTATCTTTTTAATGTCCAGGGATCCATGGATGAAGTTTAAGTAAGATATGTCCCCTATGCCAAATTGCAAATGGGTCTAAATGGCGGGTCCATTATCAATGAACATCACTAAACAGTCATCTTATATATGCTGTATTTTTTTTATTTTATGCCTTCATATTTTTTATTGAAACTCGAGTTCCAGCCCTGGTTAAAATGAAAATCATTACCCTTGACAGAGCAGAGAAGATTCTGCTTGTCAGTCACATATTGTTTATCACATATTTGAGCCCCTTCAGTACAAGGGAAGGACAGCAGGTGACAGAGGTTATGCATTGGTGATTATCGATTAGTTCTTCACTTCTCACAACAACAAGGACAAAGTGTGTGTCTATTTAATGTAGTTTGGACTGGGCAACTCTCCATCATCATCCTTGCATTTTCTACCTCAGTGAGAACAACATGCAATACACAAGTTAATCCTTTATTGATCAAAGGAGGGGGAAGGAGGAGGGGGAGATGGAGAACAGAGTGGTGAGAGTAAACGGAGAGGTGCAGGGAGAAGTGTTACACAAGAGAGAGCAGAGGACGAAAAACCTGAGAGCTCAGTGGTTGTTTAATTTTACAGGTCAATTACAATTATTTTTCTGAATTTCTGACTGAAGCAAGAAGCAAACGCAGTCATGGCAGCGATGGTAAAGGTGAAACATAAACTTGGACTAGTGTCAGAACTGGAGGAGCAACTGGTTAAATATAGCAAAACCTGACCATCTAAACACTGTAACCTGTAAATAAAAACAAATTGATCGGGGAAGGAGCTGAACAGGTATCATCACCAAAAACGTCATATGAGGCTAACTGCTAGCCACATTTAGGCTCGATACTTCCTGGATTTTTCAGGCAGGTTTGTTTGCACTAAAGCTGCATTTGATTGAGTAAGATTACAAGCTCTGAAAGCAGGGGCCCTGGTTTGGGTGAATGAGTCAGTTAGTGTGTGATGTGCCATGCCCCTCTATTTGTGACACACCACGCACAACAAGAACACGACTGTTAAAGCTGTCATGACTTGTCTTCATGTGTGGGCTCTCAGTTTCAGAACTGGTTAAGAATAAATAAATCTTTGCATGTGTGCCAGACCTTAGGAGAACTACACAAAAACAATGGCAGACAACAAAGGTCAATTCATACGCCACTCTCTTTTGAGTAAACATTTCTGAATCAAATGGTGAATTTACGACACCATTTTATCAGCAATCGTTTTATCATTAGTGCTTTAGTGCTGAAGACAAACAGTGGACCACAAGCCCACTCAAACTAGAATTTAGACGACAGTAACACGATTTTGAATCTTCTCAAAATGTAATAATAGAGGCATAACATCAAATGGCCGCTCAGACTCAAACTCAAACTACAGCTGTACAGTTATCTAACCTTGTCAGAGAAAACGAGCCACTTCATTGACATATTATGATAAAACACTGTGGGAAAAAAAAAAGTAGTTTAAGCCATTCTACTGAAAACTGGCACTTGTACAAACATAAAAAAATAAATAATTCTCATACACAACGGTCAATTACAGTCCAGGTTTTGTAAAAAGGACATCCAGGTTGTTTTCTAATACCTTAATCCTCCACCTATCCATTATCCATACCGCTTATCCCTTACTGGGCCATGAGGGGCTTGAACCTTTCTAAGCTAACATTGGGCGAGAGGCAGGGTATGCCCTGAACCGATTACTGGGTGATAGCAGGGTGACACAGAGAGACAGACAACCATTCAGTCTCACATTCACTCCTAAGGGTAATTTGGAGTCACCTATCAACTGAATGAGCCTGTTTTATTTTGGTCTGTGGAAGGAAGCCAGTGTGCCAGGGTACCTTAATCAATATTACAACATTTCCTCCACCCAAACTCTATCTGGAAAAAACTTCAAACAAAACAAGACAAAAAAATGTTCCTTTGTGTTTGTGGTGCCAACTCAAAGTCTTAACATTTTGTTTATCACCTGAAATTTTTAAAAAGTTTCCTCAGACTCCCTCTGTTACAAACTTAAACTCAAACAGCCTCTCCTGAAAATCCAGCATATCCAGCCCTCCAGATCTTCATGGTACGCTCGACTGCACTTGCTTAAGGCTTCAAGCTGCTCCTTCTTCTCTCTTGCCTGTTTTCTCACAGTCAGGTGACAAAGAAATTTGTGTTTCATATGTGGTACGAAAGAGGGGGATTGAGGTTTGTCACCCAGTAACAGCATGCAAAACATTTTCCAATGTGTGGCCCACGGGGTGTGCCACGCACTCATCGCGAGGAGCACTGTGACAGCATGATGGGGATCTGCAGAGGGGCTGTTTATCATGAGGGGTAAAGGGTTCCTCACGGTGTTACGCATGCTGTGCTTAAGAGAACTGAGGCGGGGTGTAGATGAGAAGGCAGCTTAGTTTTCCAATCTGCTGCACAAGGATGAACATGTAAGTGTGCTTTATATGTCCTGGTGTATATGCTGTGTATGTGGTGAGTGTGCTGGGACAAACACCAAAACAAATGGATTTGAAATAAAAACATCATCTGACTCTCACCTTGTGCAAGCCTCTCCAGCCTCTTGCCGTGCTCAGGTGGAACGCAGTACCTGCAAACAGAGAACAAAAATAAGATCAGAAAAGGACTGAACGCCAAGTCAAAAACAAGCTTTGAAACAAATTTTTATTTGAAACTCTACTGATGAATTAGACTTGGCCCAGTCGCTCCAGTATTTGCTGGTAAAAAGCACAATATTTCATGCTGTGGCATAAAAATGAGTTTGAGGTCATCTTTGGGCTGCCTCTTTCGAGAACTGACTTTATGAAAGAACTAAGAGGAGATACATCCATGCACTTTATCTTACTCTGTTTTCATGTGCTAACAAGAAATGTCCATCACTTTTTGAAATGTAGACCAAAATAAGCATTTCATTAAGGATGGACAAGGCTTATTATCCTGAGATAAAAATGTAAATAAGTCAACATCTTGAGAAATCAACTGTGATTATCTTCTTATAAGAGATAAAAAAGCAAATCAAATTTATGGATGTACGTCTTCTTATAGGTTCTGCAATACTCAAAACTAAAGCAAGTCGGGGGCTATGGTGGGATGACCTGCTTTTAGGGGCCATTTACATGGAAACTCCTGACTTGAAGACGCAAAGATTCTTCCTTTGCATTTTCAAATTCTTCTGCGTTTAGATGACAACGCTCGGAGACGAGTTAATCCCCTGTAAATCCGCTGTAGTGTGCATGCCGGTTCAGTAGGTGGCGGTGTAGGTCTGCAGAGATGCAGCGCTGCTACAACACACGAACGAAGAAGAAAACCTTTCACAAACAGCAATGGCGAATAGACGCACAGAGAAGCAGGAGTTTCTTTTTTGGACAACAAATCAGTTCGGACAACAAATCTGTCTGGATAGTTTTTTCTGGATAACAAACCGAGCACGGTAAGACGCTCACACGTTACTCGGGGGACGGAGGAAGCTGCTGTTGTTCCTGGTATGCGTGCGCAGCCTCCATGTGAACGAGTACTGCGCATGCGGTGACGTCAGCGTTTCCCCCCGAAACGATCTGCTCTGTGTTTACACGAGGCTGGATGGAGGAGCAGATTCAAATCTTTCCGCTCTGGGGAGCGGTTTCAAAAGTTTGCGTTTTAGGTGGAAATGCAACATGGTCTCATCTAAACGGAAGGCCAAAACGCAACGAAATGTTTGCAGAACTGACCGTTTTCGGCATCATGTAAACGGCCCCTTAGTGTGGGGACTGGTTTGCCACTGGTCAGGGTCAGGCATGCCAACTATCTGTAAGATCCAGCCCCAACTGGTGCACATTTAGGTGAAACAATATGCTATCCCAATGTGAACCTGCACGTGTATGCCATTTACTAAAGACCATCCTTCACACCAACATTGTCTGGAAACTCAAGAGGTCATTTCAAGGGAAGAAGCAGGGAGAACAGAGCGTTGTGGTTTAAGATTAAATGACTGATGAAGGGCAGGGCAAAGAGAAATTAGCGTTTTGGGATTGCTGGATATTTCACAGCTCAAGGAATTAATTCACCGTCAATGTCCGGCTCACCTCTGACTTCTCCCTTTTCTCTTACTGATATGTTTTTATTAATAACTAAAGGGTGTGAATGTAGCATAAACTGTTTTCATCCACATTCTGCTAACAACATATGTGTGTGTATTTATATCTATGTGTTTTTCTTACTGTAAAACACATGCCATGGCCCTGTAGCACTGGATAAAAAGGGTTAACAAGAGGCAGAGACCCTGTCAAGGCTGAACCATTACACCACATGTCAGATTCTACATTTAGAAAGCAAGTTTATTTGTGAAACAGAGTGGGAGGCAGCAAGAAAAGCTTGAATCTGACGTGTTCGTTTGTGAAGTTATACAACTCTCCTTATTACTGCCATGATTTCCTCTGGGTGGCTTCAATCCCCAAAGACCAGGGGCATTGAACTATGGGAGGGGTTAAAAAAAACCCTTCATCTCATCTTCCTGCCTCAACAACCACATGAATGCGTAACATGGAGTGAGAGAGAAAAGTGAAAATGAACAAGAAGGAATGAGATGGTGAGAATGTGAGCGGTGGAAACGCACGAAGAGATGAAAATAAAGGAGGAACAACACTATAAGACAGAGGGAAAAAAATAATACTCCACAAACAGAGAGAAGACGATGAAGTTGGTTTCAGTCTGAGGTGCAGACATGGAGCCACACTGCCACCTGTAGACCAAAGCTTAGAGCTCCACAGAGCTGCAGCCTCCTGCTCAGCCTTTTCACTTTTTCAAATTAGAGGCCTGATACAGGAGATAATAATGCCTTTGAGATGTGGGTAACATGTAGAAATAATCCTTCACAGAACAAAAAAAAACCAATACAAATAAAAAATAATTTTGCATACTGTTGTGATGTGGTGTAGCCCTCGCTCTGATGGATGTCTTGGTTGTCTGAGTTCAGTTGGGTTGAGACAGCCCTGGTCATTGTGATGTTATGGGTTTTGTGATCTCACTTTTATTGTAAGTTTGAGGTTTTAGGTAAATTTCTCAGGAGCATCAAGGGGTTATTGAGGAGAAAATCTATTGCCTTTATTCCATCACTATTTATTTGATAGACTCTGTAGCAAAAAGAACTGTGCATCAATACCTTAGGAGTATTTATGACATAAATCTTAGAGACAACATGTTCTCTGGCAGCTCTCATGGTTGTTACATCTGTTTTCTGTGGAGGGTATGCACTGACATCTGACTGGAAGTTCCATCCACCGAGTAGCAAAGAGCTACATAAAGTAATTGATATTAGTGGTAAGAAACGGTGGATCCTTTTCATCTTGGTTAAATGCCCAGCTTTAGTGACAACTAGAGAACACAATGTTGATTTAATGAAAGTATTCAGGCATGTCGGTTTCAAAGTATCACTAAAAATAACAGATCTTTATCAAGACCAAAACTTTACTTCAATCACATTTTGATTAGCCTCATGCCAACACATCTAATAAAGCTTGTTGTGGATTAATTGACAGGATAACAGTGCAGTGTTATGAATTGAAACACAATGTGTTTGATTATGCTAACTTTTCAGGGAGTTTTGGTGGCTGTCTAAAATTCATTTGATTGGACAGCTTGGGGGGGGGGGGGGGGGGGGGGGTACCAACTGTCAGATTCAATGAGCTGGAAATCCATGCAGCAAGGACTGTAATCTAAACACGGGCTGTATGCTCTGAAGCTGAACCTGTGAGATAGCTGTATTCGAGATAATCATGATCACAATTCTATCATTATCCTGATGAGCCATTGCAACATTCTGAATTTATTGCAATGAAGTCCAAACTTTTTCAGTGCGTTCACTCGGGCTGATTTATCGTTTTCAGATCGAAATAGCAATTTCAGACACCGTAATCCTGTGCTCACCAAAGCTGCAATTTTTTGCAGCGTTCCTGACTGACCCAGGATCTGTTGTGTCAACTATTTCACACAAACTATTTCAGAAATTTGACAGCAAGTTGCATTTACAGAAGTGCTGGTACAAAGTACAAAGCCTCTGTTTAGGAGTAGATGTTGGAGTATCCCTTAAATAGCAACAGACTACTTATCATTAATATTAGGTGATGAATAATGTGTTTTGTGCTTTTTATCATTAATTTCCTTCCTGTTGTCTATACTCTAAACATAGTGAACATTGCACTGAAGCTTGATTTGAAGAAAATTGTGAATCGAATTGAAAATATCTGCTGGAAAAATCACATTTAGATCTCTTTCGACAATTGGTCAGCCCTAGCCTTTACCTTCTGACGCAGTCGGCTGAGGCTAAAGTTGGCTATAATCTACCTTTGACTTTTTGTGTCAGTTTAGTGGAGGACAGGTTTTGGAAACTACATGGGCTATGACGCTAACCTGCTATCTAAATGCAGTCTATATCTCATGATTAATGATCTAAATCTGTACGTTAATAGCCATATTAAATAATGTTAGAGCATATCATATGTTTTCTGTCTATCCTGCAGGCCTATAAGAAGCATTTCATCAGGTCAGAGAATCAGATTTCTTTAATCTTTAACTAGACAGTGCTGCATAAAGATAAGCCCTGCCATAGGTTACTAGTTCGATTACACCACAACCAACAGACGTTATGACAAATGGCAACTCGCTCTATTCCTTTATTGCAGTTCTTCACTGATCTTTTGTAAACACTCAAATAATCCTGCACATCACAACAGGATGGATAAAAATATATCTGGGGTGTATCTATGTCTACAGTGTTGCAGCTTTGCTTGGATAAACATATCAGGGAATTCTCTCTGTTCTAAAGATGAAGTTAATATTGATCTTCTCATTTGACTCTCAGGGAGATGGTGTATAAATAGATTTCCTCAAATCTTATTGAATATTCCTTTACAACTGTTTCTGTGTAAATGTGAGCACACATCAGAGCAGCCGGCACCACAGAACATCCCTCAGATGATCCTATCCACCCCAGCATCAAACTAAATCAGCCGTTCAGTGTGTCTCCTCCTGTTCCCTCCCACCTGTGGCCACAGTTGCCATGGCAGCAACACGTCTGTCACTCGGGCAGCGGAGAGGGAAACACACAAATAAAAAACACATGGCAAATGAAGGCTTGAACTTTTCCACCCCTCTGAGGAAGAGTTTGATTCCTCAGTTGTAGGAAGGCAGGCCTGGCAGGTGGAATTAAGCTGTCATGACAGCAGGGGAAGTGGCACAGCGAGAGTCTGTGAGCTTAACATCCCTACAGTCAGACTACCTACTGTGTATAGACTTCATTTTGATGCAGACGATTCTGGTTAATGGCCTAACATATGAAGTCAGACATATAATGGTTTGTGAAAAAGTGTCCAGCAGAAGTCTCTCTTGTTCCACACAGATGTTTTAAAGGGATCCACACATCTGTCACAGCTGTCCAGACATGCAGTGTATATGACAAGTAAAGTAAGGTCTGAGTGAAGATCTGCCAGATCACACAAACATAATGGCTTATTCTAACGCTCTGAAGGTTATAGAACCTAAAGTGATCCACTTCTGGAGCAGGAGCTTTGAATCTTAGAAAAAAAGCAAAAGTTTTATGGAAATAATTTAGTTCACTGGTCCTCAACTTGTGGGTCAAGAACCAAAAGTAGGCCGCACAGCCTCTTTCAGAGTAGGGGTGAGTATTGGCAAGAACCTAACGATACGACACGCATCACGGTACTTGGGTCACTATACAAAAATATCACGATATCACAATATTGTGATATTCTACAGTTAACCAAGAAAAATCTAGAGCTGATGTAAATTAACGATGCACCGAATATTCGCTGGCCGAATATATTCGTCCAAATAATGCAAAAAAACAAACATATTCGGCCTTTGGTGGAGTGAGGTAATAGCAAAGCCGAATAGTACCGTGTGATGCAATGACGTAATCAACTACGTCATTGCGTGTATCTGTGGCTAAGCAGACTAAGGCTGTCACTTTTCCTGAAAATCAAACTCAAACATGCACCCAAATAATCCCTCAATATTTGATTTTCTGTTTTGCAAAAGCAGAAACAGTCTGGACAAAGTGTGCACGATCCAAAAACTTGGGGCACCTATATTTAAGGTCTTCAGAGATCTTAGTGCTCTGCATCACATAGTTTGACTTCTACTGCCACCAAGTGAAAACATGGGCTATATTACCAAAGGAATATTTGCCACAAAATGCCACATCAGGCTTTATAGTAGAGGACAAATGACAACTGAGGACTACAGCCAGACCCCTCTCTCATCCTTTAGTCAAGGTAGCTTCAACTTTTTCACTCTGATCCCCCCAGAACAATGCTATACTGCTACACTAGGCAGGTAAGTCCAAGGACATCTCAGCAACCAGGCAGTTCAACACGCAAAGTTGAAAGTTCAGAGCAAATTACATAACAGACATATTCGTCAATTTTGGCCACAACGCTTGTGAGCACTAAATTATTGTGACACAACAGTTACATATCTGCCTCTGACAGCTGAGCATGTCCTAATATTTACTTCCAGGCAGATGTCAATCATTGAATCCAACATCAGTCATTCCATTAGATCCATAAGATCATGCTGAAAGAGATCAAATAGATCACATTTGGAAATGTAGAGCAGATCTCTTGAACAAAACAAAGCAAAAACTATGAGAACTGCAAGTCATATTGATCCAATGTAGACTACAACAATGACACAAAGTTGATGCGTCTCTCCAAAACAGCAAAGCATACTGTCAAATCAGGGAGGTTTCAAATCTTTGGGCTGCAGAAAAAGTTGAGGACCGATTGATTCACACTTGACTTTGAGAGCGCTTCAAACTTTTATCATCCTGTCCGTCCCTGCTCCCTCGTGTGTTTTAAGGCTAATCTTTAATCTGACAGCAGATCTGCCTCTGTGTGTCGGGGCAAAGGGGGATTCATCGATGGAAATAAAAAAAAAGCATAAGAATGATGGAGGGATAAAGGCAGGGGAAAAGTGACAGACTGCAAAAGTTGAGATGTGTTACACGCCCGCCTGTGTGAGTGAGTGTGTGTATCAGGAGTAATCTTTCTGGAGGGGCCAGACTCTGATGTGAGCGGGGTTGCAGGGGGGAATGGACTTAATTTCACAAACGGCTGCACTATGAGAGACGGTAGAGAGGATGTGTGTGTGTTTTAAGGGGGGCATGCTCTGTTTAACAGTCTGTAATTACCCCACCACACACAAGTGTGAAGGTGAAAATGATTCAATTTCAGACAAATGTACGCAGGAGGGCTTGGCGAGTTCAGAGGGAGAAAGAAAAACTAGACAGAGCTAAATTTACTGTGAGGATTTAGAGGGTAAGCGGTAAAACAGAAAGAGAAAACAGAAATCTATTGTAGAATAAAGTTAATAATATGTATCACCCATCCAGAGTTATTCAGTTATTATTGAAATCAGGACAGATGGGTGTGAAAATTTAGGGTAAACAAATCAAAGGAAAGCACATTTAAAAGAAGAGTGTCAATGTAATAATGCATTTATTAACTTAAGATTTATTGTCCTCACACTTTATTGAATACAGTGAAGGTCAACATAGCACATCAAAATGCACACAAGGGTTTCAGAGTTGGTTTAAAAAAAAAAATCAGCTGACACAATGTTGATGCGGAGTGTAACAGTACTATCCTTGATCGGCTGTGTTCCTGAAACAAACAGAACAAACTGGAGGTTCAAAATGAATTCATCGTGAGTCAGACGTCTTATCTGGGGTTTACTTCTTTGTTCTTTTTTTTAGCTGTAATATCTTTCAGTTTTTCTTATAATTCCTTGACTGTTGGAAGAGTTTTAAGCACATTGCTATGAGCTTTTAAAATCCTTATTTGTAGAGGAAATGTTTGGCGGTAACAGTGATGGTTTCACCTTCTGTTTTTTAGCAGCTAGTATCACAAACAGGGATTTCTCTTAGGTAAGAAGATCTCTCATCTCATTTCAGATGGCTGAAGAGGTCGACACAAGCTACAGAAATCGAGTCATCTGGAGGTCGCTGAAGGGGAGTGCAATATGGCCAAAAAAACAACAAAACTTGATTTCCAGTAAAAAAAAATGTTTTTCCTCTCTCAAAGGAAAATACCTCTAAGTGACTGAAATGGCATGAAACATGTTTTCTCAAAATTTTTTGCAAAACTAAACTCACTACACTGTGTCGTGTTTGCAGAAATGTTGTTATCAGATGTAAAGGCCTGACGACACTGACACTGAAAACTGGACTATTTTTACAACGTATCTGTACGTAGCTCTCTTACCAGTGTTAAAAAATAAATAAATAAATAACACCGAAAAATGTGCATGTGTGAAAAAATGGCAGGGCCCTTCACTGTGAAAACAGGAAAATTTTTCAGTATAACAACCTTCACTCTGCCACATCTGTTCTACTATCTCTGAAGTCTAACCACATGAGTCCAGGGGGAAAAGATCAAACCGATGAAGTCAAGGGAAACATCCAGATTATTACCGTTCAAATCTCCTGAAACACAATTTGATTGATTGACATATCACCCAGCTCTTGGCTGCAGCCTTAAATTGAGACACACTGTTTTCCCTGACTACTTATTTGGGGATGTGGCTCTTCACTTTATCACAACTGTCTTACCATGTCAGCAAAGGCACAGATATTGTCATATTTAGTTTACACTGTGAGTCCATTTAGGGTCATATAAAACATATTCTAACTTGATGTTCACATTTTGATTTGAAGTTACCGTACATGACCTGTAATCATAAGTTATCATTTGTTAAAGTTTGTCTCTTTCTTTGTCGTTGGAAAGTTAATCTTGGAATGCAAAGTTCTTCTTAATGTGAAGTGATCTATAATGTCATAACCATGTAATGCTGACTAACAAACAATGTTACATGCCCCTGTAAAAGACACATGTTTGTATTTCATAAACCTTGTTTACAGAAACACATGATTTGTCATGATCTAAAGCCAACAATCCACAATACCCACAATCCCAGAGCATCACAGAAACATCCCCTCAGTGGTCGATTGCTACCACTGAATTTAACTGCAGTTTTATGTCCTAAAAGGGATCTAAATGGAAGAAACAGAAGTGAGTGGGTAATTAACACAGTCTAAAGAAAACAGGGTTTATAAATGATTCCAGGCAACGCTGCCCACAATCTTTGAGTGTCATACAGACAACTCTGGATATGTGAGCCTGCTGCTGCCTTTAATTTTTGGCAATTTGCTGTTACTAAAGATAACGGTGGTGGGAAAAGTTACTGCTGAGATGATTGCAGCAACATTACAGAGAATTGTAGGAACTAATTTAAAACATGATGAGGGGGGGCACTATTAGGGCAGTTGTTTCAGTCCCGTGTGAGTTGACCAAGTTTTCAATGTCTTTAAAATAAAATGTTTCAGGGAATAAGTTCTCCTATATTTTTACTCACACAAAGCCCATTAAATGATAGCCTTATAAGACTTTTTAAAAAATGTCCAAGTAATTCTGGTGTGTGTCCAACAGCCTGAACCCCTCCCATCTTTATTTACATCACTTCTTTGACCCCACCCTGTTGCTTCTGTGTAACTGTATAGTGTTAGAATTTTAATACATATCTTTTACTTCTGTCCCCTGACTGATCGAGATGTTAGGATGGTCTTTAACCACCCCATCAAAAAGATGTGCAGAGAAAAGTCACTAATGTTTCTTTTGAGAATGTTGCACAATTTTCCAGTAAAAAGCACACGAAGCCTCAAATGTAAGCGATTGTAAAGTCATTCTATGAGGACCTTCCCTTCTCTTGGCTCTCTGCTCTCATCACTGACTCAGTGTCTGCAAAAGCATCTGATTTGCAAAATGTCCCTGAGTAAGACAATGACACCCTCGCTACAAGTAAAACACTCAATTAAATCAAGTCCACACTGGAGTCTGATCGGAACTGAGAAGATAGAACTAGACACCAGGGAAAAATACTGCACTAATCCTAAAAGGACTGCTGCTGCCAACCTGTCCAACATGAAGATGAAAAACAGCCTCATGACTGACAATTTTCCACACCCGAACACGCACAGGCTTTAAGTTGTAGTGTTATCTCCTTGCTCTTAATGAGCGGTATGAAAACTAGACACAGAGATGATTTTAATGAGATCACATCACTCGGAGGAAGATCTGGTAACTGATGTAGTACACACAGGCACACACACACACACACACACACACACACACACACACACACACACACACTGGTGCCTCTCTCTGCTCCTGGAGGCAGACAGGAGAGAGCAAAGTTGGTGAAAAGCACAGTGTGACGAAGACGTGAGAGAAAATGAAGACTCAAACACACACACATCAAACACACAATTCACTTTTCAGTAAGTATTCCATGCCTGAGTTGACTCTTCTCACCACCCTCCCTGCTAAAGGTGGGAGGCAATGTGAAGAGCAACGACGACGGGCATTTCCAAAACAAGAAGTTGAAATTTCGAGAAAAAAAAGTCAAAATTGGGTTGCTGGTGTGGCAACACGGTCAGCAACCAGGCATATCTCATTTACAGCTACATCTAAAAAAATTAGAATATCATGAAAAAGTTCAATATTTTTTATCACTCATTTCAGAATTACCAAAATTTCAAGCAATAAATGTTTGAAATGTTTCACTCTATCTGTAATGAATCTATATAATATATGGGTTTCACATTCTGAAATGAGTGATGAAAAATATTGAACTTTTTCATGATATTCTAATTTTTTGAGATGTACCTGTATGTTTCTGCCAGTCAAAGCTCGATTCAGAGCCTGAGGCCCATTAGAAAAATGTCCTACCCCACTACCTCTTACCCCCTTTCACCAGTCCAACCACTGTCACTGTGAATAAAGGCATAAGCTTTGGGGGAAAATCAAGTCAAAGTCATGAAATGAAAGTTGCAATCCCAAAACTAGAAAAGCACTGGCAGACCTCTGCCATGATACATTTCTGGATCACTACATGCTCCAATATGTCGGCCTAGTCTTCGCTCAAGTCTGTCCATGTGGAGGAGTCCTCCGATGGCATTGCAAGAGAAGCTGGGTAATGTAGTGACATCTGCTTAAAAAATGTTGACGTGAATTTGCCAATAAACTACAATTTCCATAATGACGTAAAGGGGGCAGAACCCTGAGAGCAACCGAGGAGAAATGAAAGGGACCAGCCAATATGAATTTAAATGTTCCTCTTGGCATCAATCTGGATTGGATCTAAATGAAATTTACCATGATGATGGAGTCATATTCTATATATTATCATGTACATTTTGAAGGTAAACCATGTTAGTGATAGGACTTTTTAAAAATACGGCCAAATGTTGACTTATAGGATTTTTTCGTAAGTTCTGCGATTTTTTGGCATCCAGACACATTTGCAGATCACCACCAAAATAAATTGGTGTCTTCATTGGACCAAACCACACCTCTGGTATAATTTGTATGGAAATCCATACAGTAGTTTTTGCGCTATCTTGCTAACAGACAAAGAAATAGACAAAAAAAAAAAAAAAACACACACAGACAGACCCTGGTGAAAACATAACCTCCTTGGAGAAGGTAATAACAGTCATAATTATGAGAGGGGAAATGCTAAATTACAAGAGAGAACAAGGAAAAGTTTTCCTCATGGGATTCAAATTCTTGAGAAAAAAAAAAGAAAAATGTGACATGAGATAGTTCTGGTATAAAAAATAGGGATTCTCAATATTGAATTTGAGCTGATATCAGAGATGCCAATATTTCCAATCTCATTAATGCTGATACCAATATTGATACAAATACTTTAAGCTTCGACTTAATTAAAACTGACCTTTTCCTGTCATGGTGACTTTCCATTTGTGTTAGAAACAGATGTAAAGAAATACAAATGTAATCTCATTTTTTAATCAAACGATACTTTTGATTTATAAAAGTGGGAATTCAGTAATGAGGTGAATATCGTATAATACATTTGCACACTCTGCCAATACTACAGCTGACATATGAGATTATGTGGCTTATGCACTCCCAAAATATGGGCAAAAAGGTGTCCGATGCTGTTCCAATTATTTATTTAAAATAAATAAATATTCCATTATTTAAAATAAATAAAATTTCATCACTGTAAAACTAGAAATCAGAAGACGAGGAAGTAAAAACTGTGATATAAAGTTCACAGCTTGAAACAAAAGAACATGAATTCAAGTTTTTAAAATATTAAGAGTGATATGAAGGTCTTACAACTGAGTCAAATCCCTGAGTGCTTGCATCACATTTAGTTTGGACAAGATGTTAGTATATCGCAATTCTGAGGGTTGTTGATGTTGTTGTTTTATTTTTATTCATGGTAACAGAAATCAGCCCATATAAATGGCAGCCCCTACCCAAATTATGAAATAAAGTGTGTTATAATTAAAGCAAGTAAGAGAAATAACCTCTTCTATCACTACAACAGCTCACATGGATGTTTTCTGGGGGTCTTCTCATCTATACCAGTGTCAAATTATAATTAAACTTCAGATTTCCAAACTGAAGTTAAAAATATTGTTGTTCCTTTTCTTGCTAAATGTTCTTCAGTGATGCCTGAGATATATTTGATATTGATGAATGAAATCAAAGAATAAATCAAACATACTAAACAAACAGTGAAGCAAATCCAACACATGTAATTGGGACGTAGTAAAAGAGCGAGCAAAGCCGAGTCCTTCAGTTAATCACTTGGTCTGTTTGTACTCAAATCTAAAAGGTCAGAACACAACTCCACAGAAGGAGAAGGTCGAGTCCAATCACTGTCATTATGCAAGATAAAAAAGAAAACACTGATGAGGGGCCTCAGTGTTATGAGTACAGCATGCACCAACACGATTCATGATAGTGTGTATTATATGAAATGTGGTATTTGAAATGAACAATAATCAATACTAGGATGACTTTTTACTTGTGATGAACTCGTACACAAATGTTCATGTTGTTTTGGGTCAATAAATTAAGTAAATATCACCCAGATGAATACAAAAGGTAAGTTGTAGATGCCTTATCGGCGTATGATGTAAACTTGCCTACAAACGACCAAAACTTTTTGCGTGGCAGAAAAATAAAACTGCCATAGCAAGAAAGAAGATCTGTGTGAATGACTTGAAGAAAAACAGCCACTGACCAGGACTTGGGCTGCCCGAAGTGCAGGTAGTTGATACTGTAGAGGTCCATGTCCTCCGTGTGCCACGCAAAGGTGGTCTTCCACATGCCAAAGTAGAGGTAGGGAGTGTTGACGCCCTCGATAACAATGCCACACTCCTGCTCCACCATATCAAGCAGAGTGTTCAGGTGACCGATGTTCCACTCGTGAATGTCCTGAAAGAGAAAAGAGGCAGCTCAAGAACAGGCACGCAAAAGAAGTCTGCACACTGCACTGGCAGGGTCTGTGTATGGTCAGCAGATGGTGCTGCAGTCCAGACAAGACTAAACAACTTTATTTTAGAGTGTATTATCCAAACATGCAGCAATTCAAACTGACTTAAAAAACACAAAACACCATGTTAATAATAATATAACCCATGAGATTCAGCAAGCATAAAGAATAAAATGAATAATGTACTAAAATACGAGAGGAAAAGAAATGACAAATATTGAAAATATATACATGAAAATGTCCTGAAATTAGATAGTCAACGATTTCTCATCATTATTACAAATACTGTGAAAATTCACAAAGCAAGCAAAATGATTCCTGCTGGCTCAGATGTTTACTCTTTCCTTTTTATGGTCTTTAAGTAAAATAAAATACAAGGTACACAAATAACCAAATCACTCCCCATGTGACTGTAGACTGTATTACAATTCAGAATAACCAGCTATTCTGTGCAAATAAAATGCTACACTATTATAAAATCTTTATAATGAAGTAAGTTTAAATACAGATATTTCTAAATAATTACACAATCTTCAATTCCAAACAGTTATGTTCATTTGTAGGTTTTAAAGCAGGAAGAATTAACAAATCAGTACTACACCTACAAACGTGGTTAAAGACAAAAATTCTCACCTCATCATAGATGGAGCCGCTGACGTCTGCACCATAAATTGGTGACACAAATGTCAGATTCTTCCAATACTTCCTCTCCAAGTCATCGAAGTCTTTGTGCCTTGGTGTGCAGTACCTAAGAAAAACACAACATCAGTCTTTATGTCAAACGGGCTATGGGACACAAAAGATATGACAGTGACAGAATTTTATGTAGAAATCCCATCTTATTCACACATATCAGCAGAGGTACTGAAAGCACTTCCTCTTCTTCCTCAAACTATCTAAATCATATTAATGTTATCATTTATGGTAGTATTTAACAAGAGCAGTTTCTGGATAGTAGCCTAATAAAACTGGATATATGATTCACTTTCATTTCAGCACTTAACCACTGGAGGGCAGAATCAACGCTGTTGGATGAACAGCATCGGAGAGCACAGGGGAGACACTGATGTCAGACTGTCATTCCACAACAACATGTAATTAATATTGGTAGTATGATTCAGGTCAATGCTTTAATTCACCTGAAAATTGATGTATTTCAGTCATTTTCAGCAGGCCTAAGTAATTATGATGATGTTTATTTCAGAACATGAAAATCTAGTCTGATTTTTGATTAAAAATGACTAAATACCACATTTGGGGGCACAAAGCTGCAATGCAACTGTAAATCTTTTAAGCCTGAGCAACAGAATGAATCTCTGAAGTTATTCAGGCTTTCTCTGAGAGTACAGGTAAAGCATTAATTTAACTGTTGTTTCCTCATATTTAATTAATTTTATGTAACACTGAACTAGGGACTAACCTTCATTTTATGAAAAATATGAAAAAAAATGTCAATGGCCAAATGGAAAACGTGTTCATGAAGTTATTTAATCAGTTTGTGTTAAATCTATATTTCCTACAGTTTAGTTTAATTGTTTCTGGCCAAACCGGTTGTGGTAACCAGACTTTTCTGAGTTATACATCAACTTCAAGCATGAAAACTAACCTTATCACCTCAATGTCAAGTCATTTAAGACAATGTTGAGTATCTGAAGGATCTGACAGAGAGAGAATTGGGGTTTACATTCATTACTCAAACGCATGTTCACTCAGTGATACTTTACTTTACCTGCTGCAGTAACGCAGCGTCTATAAACCTGAAATTACGCCTCCAAGTATACATTAGCCCTTGGTGAACATTATCAAATAATAACTTACAACTTTAAAACTGTTGTTGTGCTGAATCAAAGTGTTTCACCGTTACGCCCCTCTAGCTGCTGCAGTCAGTCTGTGCTCTTTGCCAATCAGTGTCTGGAACACCACTCACTCACACTGACTGTGGCGCAGTGTGCAACTGAACCTGCCTCTGCTTTACTGGCTGATAAGGGTCAGAGTTCAATCAATAAAAAGACCCTCTGAAAATGTTTCATTTTACGTTACATGATTGAGACAAAATCTGACCTCATAAAATGTCATTCATGTATTTACTTTATTCTTTCAATGTGATTATACTCATTTTATAATTGAGTAAAAGTCCTTTGAAAATCTTTGTATCACTGTCTCAGGACTGATGGTGGGCAGGTCAATCATGCAAAACACTTTTTGTGATTCAAGAAGTATGAAGTTGTTCGGTTTCTGGTTTATCCTCAAAGTTTACTTTACTCCAAACAACTAAATTCCTGTTAATTTGTTTCAACACATGCACACTTTCACACGCTCCCACACCTTTCCTCTCATGAAAACTCATCACTTCCCCTGATTCCATGATTTTTGACAGTGTTTATGAGCTGCGTGCTTAGTGACACTCTAAGTTTATCACTGCTACTGTTTTACATGTCTTACTCATACATTATGATTAGACCTGAAATTTTACCAACACAGCTTTCTATCTTAGTTGAAGTTGAGATAGTGAGGCACAACACTAGCAGAAAAAAGCAGGCACGTCCCTCTTTATCTCTCCTTTCAAAAAGCTGATGACATTTAGGTTATCATCACAAATAGGG
Source organism: Scarus forsteni (assembly GCA_036419115.1). Taxonomy (NCBI): domain Eukaryota; kingdom Metazoa; phylum Chordata; class Actinopteri; order Labriformes; family Labridae; genus Scarus; species Scarus forsteni. The sequence continues at coordinate 31,318,101 of JAZDUH010000136.1, forward strand.
GCAGGGCAGCCTGCCAAAGTTTTTTTTTTTTATTGATGCAGTTTCAGAGGTATCGTGATACCAGTTTGACTTGCCTTCACTCCTCACTTGTCCAACAGGAATTACACCTGGTACCTTGTATAAACCTTGATGAAATGCCCCTCACCCCTCTGTCTGCTTGGTAATTTCTCACACTCTCTTCTGCTTTTAATAGTGTGTTTTTTCATAGCGTGCAACAGTTCCTGAAATAAAACTCATCTACCCACTGAGGAAAAAAGCCACAGAATGAAAGCCTGCACTAGCGATGCCTCTATTTCTTCTCTTGTTGTTTTTTTTTGGACAACACAACTCCAGTATACAGCCGTCTGCAGCCAGAGTTACAAACACCTCAAAGAGCAGCCTCTGAGCAAATCAACAACTCACTTCTTGCTGTTGGCGAGCTTGCGGTACTCTCCCACTGTCATGGACTTTTTCTGGATGTTGTACTGAGTGTACAGACCCGACTGTCCATTCACCTCCTGTGTGATTGGAGCTGGAATCACCATGTCCTCGATGGTATCATAGGATCTGCGTGGCTTCCAGCCCTCGGGGGGAATCACCTGGTGAAAGAAAGACATCATGAGCATTTATATCAACATGCAGCACAAACACATTTAAACTCACTAGGACATTCAAAAGGGCTTTAAACAACAATAACATAATCTTTAAAAAGAGCTTTGAACAACTTATCCAAGATTTAAAACACTATCAAACTGTCAATAATATCACTGAATATTTACTTTTGCCAATTCATGTAAGCCAAACAGTTTATCTTTGCAGTGAAGTTTAGAACCCGGGGATTTCTTTTCCTTTTTTATTGTTACAGAAGTATTGATGATTGCTGTGAAAGGGTTAAATGAAAGTAACCATGATTGCAGTAGTGTAGGATTTCCTCAACTGGGAAGTTTTAAGCCCTGATCATTCTAGACTACGTGTAATATGCAGGAATGGGTACTTAGTGCTAATGTGTCAAAATAGAAAGACCCTCGAGACAATAGGACTGTTATGGAAAATATCAAATATCTTTGATGATGTGCAAAAGTTGGGGCGTCAAAATAAATAAATTCATGTCAGACTCAATTCTTACTTTTAGGGATGTAATGGTTACTGGTGAAATGATAAACTGATGGTTAGTATTACCGCTTCCTGTTTTAATTACTGCCAAGCAGAGTTTGATCACCACACAGTGCTAATGACTCACAGAGATGACGTTCATTGCCTGGAGGAGCCAGAGCTATGTGTCTGCTCCTCGGTAAATCAGCCCCAGTCCCTCACACGGAGACGTGCATTCACTGTTTGCAGTGTTTGGCCTCTGAATGCACAAGTATGACAACTTGTGCCTGCACACACATTATGCCAGAGACTTTTCCCCCTCTAAACTGACGAAGCCTGAAGTCTGGTCGAATTTCGGATTTTACAAGGATGAGGAGAGGAAACTAATTGACGATGGTCAATATGTCCAAAACACAAAGCTGTTGCTGGCGGAAGAAAAGACGTGTGTAATTAAAACAACAATAACCCCTCCAGTGAGTGAGCTGACTGAGCCGGAGAGAGTGAGAAGATTTAGTGAGCCATACCTGAGCGGATTAAAGGTGGTTTATCAGTATTTTCTGTCTAAATAAAGTATAAATGTTGCAAAAGCATTAGTATAATTTCAGAGTGTGTTCTTGACGTTCTTTTGCCATTTATTTGCAATGTTTTGCCATATTTTATAACTGATCGTCTCTTTCCATCATAGTTAATGTTTTATGTATTTCATCAACACCAGTTTGGAAATTTTGGAGGAGGACATGTGGAGGAGATTTGCAGGGGAGAGGGCAGACCAGAGAAGAGTCATAGAAGGGGGCTAACTGGTCCTTAATCCTCAGGGATTATCGTCAGTAAAAAAAAACGCATGGAGATGGTCTAACATAACGAGCTGGACACTAATACTGAAGACAAACTAAAATGCATAAGTGTACGTAAAACAGGTTAAGGTTATTTTGGTCATCTCAAAACTTTAAACATGTTATTTTACAATTGTTTATAAAGAGAATCCTGTTGAAAGTTCAAATCCGTTTTTTTCTTTTCTTGTAATTACACTCTGTTTGAGCATTTCTAACCTAATAATGACAAACACTTGCCAGAATTGTTTACTTTGATTTCTCATGAAAAGAGAGTGAAAAACTAAACCCAAAGGACATTTCCTGACACGTTTTTTTCTCCGACTCTATTTAGCTGTTAGTGTTTAAAGATGCACACATTTTTTGTGTTACCAGATACAACTATCCTTCAAAATTTCACCATTAAATGATACTGTTTGATATTTGCTTCAAAGAAAATAATCAAATAAAGGAGAAAACAAAAAGGTGCCAAAGTTTCAAACTCAAAAAAGGTAGATATATAAATAATCCCAATACGGATCTCAGAGGTTCAAAAATGAGGTAGCAGCAAAACAACAAAAACTCATTTTTCCAACAAATGTTCCAGAGTACCAAAACCAGGAACTCCATTCTGCAGACATGTATTTATATTTTCTTCTGAGCTGTTGAAATGTGTGCTGCTCTCACCTTTGCCAGGCCTGCGCGGTGAGCTCCCTGACTCTCCATGTAGACGATGTATTTGGCAAAGTCCTTAAACTCCTCCATGGTGGGCCGAAAGGTCATGATCTTGCAGCTAGGGTTCTTAGCGGCAGCTGCTGGCAGCGGAGGTGGAAGAAGGGCTGTGGGCTGCCCAGGACCTGGAACAGTGCCCGGGGCCATGTTTGGGCCCATGGGCTGAGCTGAAGCAACATTTGGAGCTGCAGCCTGAGCGAGGTCAGGCGCTGGGGCCTGGGCAAAAGATGGAGCTGCGGCCGGAGCGAGAGATGGAGCTGTGGCCGGAGTAAGAGCTGGAGCTGCTGCTGTAGTGAGATCTGGGGCTGCAGCTGAAGTAAAACCTGGGGCTGCGTCGTGTTCTGGGGTCACTGTGTCTGGGGTTTCAGCTACTGCTGGCTCATGGCTGGGAATTTGATCTTGGGCAGCACTGGTGCTGAGGGCAGGAGAGGCTGGGGGGATTTCAGGGTTGGAGGGTGGGGCAGGGTGAGGAGCCGGCACCGTGTCCATGGGCATGTCGGTCGCCATCAGGTCTTTGAAGGGTTGCAGGTTAATCTGAAAGACAGAGAATCAACGGTCAGAGGACTCTTTTTGTACCACCAGGACATTTACAGAAAAAAAATGGCTGTGTGTGCAACACAATACTGCAATTATCGAAATGATTCTTGTCACATGTTCATAAAGCAAACTCAAGAAATTTGTTCAATTTAGAGATGTTCTGATACCGATACTTGTGCTGTGGGTATCAGCCGATACCGAGTACCAATCCAACACCATTTAAAAAATATCATACAACGCCTGCATGACAGTGATATGATTATCATTGTTCTAAGTCCTGACTTAGGTAAAACCCTTTGTGAAACATGAAAAAATACAGTAATGATGCAGCATGATAGTGCACGTCAACAGGCCCTAACACACATGTGTCTGTTGTGTCTGTGTCACGTGATAACTTCCTCCAGATACCTGCAGGTTGCAGCACAGCGCTACTGTTTAAGAGTGGCTAACTGTACATTCACACCAGAAGCGGTCTGAGCGTCGGTGGCTTCCAGCTGCCGCTCGTGGCGCGTTGCGAGTGGCGCAATGCAAGCGCCACGAGCGGCGCGATGGAAGCATTGCAAGCGATGAGATGAAGTTGGGAGAAGCTCAACTTGATGCAAATGAGCAGCAGCGCGAACGAGGCGTCTGCCAATTATGGGCCGATCTGGATTCCAATGCGGAAGACTTTTGAGAGGGAGGACGAGAAAACAAGGGATGAAAAACTTGTCATTGCTGTCTCCAGACCCCCAAGTGTGATCCACGGTGAAAGAGGGAACGGAAGTCCCATGTGCATCACATATACCGTTCCAACCCCCCATATAACCTCCCACTTTGTGCAAATGTTTCATAAAAAGAGGGGTCAAGTCATATCAATCAAATAAGCTGTTTTTTAAGGGTCACAAGACTGTGCGTATGTCTGTTTACTTGTTTTATTTTAGTTTAATCTTTATATATATAAGTGTGAAAACAAGAGTGAAAGGAGACGGTGATACAGAGCATATCTGCAACGCGGCTTGTAAGCCCCACCCCTCCGGCCGCTCACATTGAGTCCTCTGCCTGCATGCTTCTGTGTGTTTTCAACTGCCAAGCAGCGCGGTGAGAGCGGCCAGAGCATCGACAAGCGATTTTGACGCTTTTGGTGTGAACGTACAGTAAGAAGAACTGTGTCAGAGTTCAACTGTGCTAAACAGCAAATAGATTACTTGCCTGATAAATTATGTGGTATTGGATTGTGCCAGGACTCCAGTACTCGCTGATACATTTTTGCATTTTTGACAGTATCAGAGTAATTTCTGATACTGGTCTCTGAATCGGAACAACTCTACTTTAATTGGAGTGGAAACAATTAAATACAACAACGCATTTCCCTTAATTTCTTTTTTATATGTTTAAATGAAACCTTTCCTAAATAATGGAAATACATTCCGATAAACTTAGAGATGCTTGTCTTTGACCAATTTTCATAACGGCATGTGGCTCAAAGTACAATCAAAACACAGGTAATGTATAATATAATGTAGGCTCAGTATTACTCGGCTGCTTTAGTTTCCTTTTAGAGATTGTGGTTAGTACCTGGCAGACAGTAGAATGACTACAGAGCCATTAAAAAGGGTACTGAACCACACAAGACGGATCAATTTACCACAGAGTAAGCCTCTCAACCAATCACAACAGATTGGGCCAAATATGGGAAGGGGGTAAAAGTCCCTATAGTAAGTCTCAGGCAGACTCAGTTTGTGAAAACTGTAAGATTTCGTTAACACCAGGGATTGTGAACAAACTAATTTCAGTAGTTTCAATAAAATTTCACAGAATTCTCTGGGACATGAGGAAATTTGAAAAATATTTTAATGTTATTAAAATTATTATATTTGTGGGGGGACAGGGAAGGAAGGGCATATGCTTTGAGAGGAAATTCCCAATATTTTAAGGAAATTTTTATTTTCTGGAATACTTAAAGTGTCTTTCGATTAAAGATGTATACCGTGGACCGGTACTTCCATGTACCGGTCCCTAATTGGGTCGGTACCCGAATACCGTTAAGAATCTGGAAAAACGGTACTGTTATCGGTACTTAAACGTCTCTTCAACTGTCATGTACTTATGACACTACCCCCGTCCGGATCAAGCATGTCGGTGAGGGCTAAGCACTCAAAGGTTTGGGCACACTTTAGCAGAGTTAATGAAAACTCGGCCCGATGCAATCTTTGTCAGAGAGAAGTTGCGTCCAAGGTGGGAAATACTAGCAACATCACCAAATACTTGGAGCGCGCACATAGTATAAAGCTAAAGGAGTGCGGGCTGTTTGATTGCGATAGCAACACGAACAGAGTCAGCAGCCCGGCTAACACTAAAGACTGCAGCACCGACAGAGACAGAGACTCTATTATCGGCCCCTTCAGTACAGACCCTGCTGAAAACAACAGTCACACAGGTTAAACTCTTGATGAAGCGCCGCTGCACTCGGCCATATAACTTCAATGAAAAGCCGACGACACAGCTCTCATCAGCTGATTCCGAGCTGTTAATGTCCGCTCTGAGCGGAAACTCTTTGTTCACTGAGGTCAAGAGAGCACCGGATGTGACTGACGGTCAAGCTGCGCTCACAGCAGTTGGATGAAATGGTCCACTGCTCCAGGGGCCCTGATGTGTCGCTACACTCAATATTTTACATTCGAATATTTATTTACTATTCGGTTACAGATATTTATTCCCATATTAGAACGGTTATTTGACTATCGAAAATAAAGTGAGAGCCCTCGTAGTCATCATTACAGCATCGGTTTAAGCACCACAAGTTACATGGGTCTGTCTGTACATGCACTCTGTTGGGCGGCATGAAGGGGTTTTGCCATCTCCTTAGCTTTTTTTTTGCCTCTGAGAAGCATTTGTAATGCATTACTTCTATTCTGTTGAAGCTTTATTATTACCTTGTGGTAATAAAAAAGGCTGAATCTTTTAAAATCTTGTAAAGTCTTTATTTTTAACACAAAATTACGTGTTGTAGTATCGACAAGAGTATGGATAAGTATTGATACCGATAAGGAGTATAGTATCGACTGCTATCTTAAACTAATTACAATACCCGTTTGTCCCCCTCCCAGTTGTCTTGTCTTGTCCTGTCTGTCACTATTTCCCCTTCTTTCACACTGTGGTGTGGCACGGCCCTACCCTTCAGCTCACATCAGGGGTTAAATAAAGTTTGATTTGATGGAGTAGCCTACAGGGAGGGCTGGTCATGGTCACTTTAGCAGTGAATCATATTTACTTATCTGTCACTGCTAGAAAAAAAGCATTGGTCTTTCCAACGCTGCCATTAGACACAGTGCTCAGCTGTAAAGATAATGCAGACAAGGTGGAAAAAAGGAGTATCGGTATCGATAAAATCATAACGATATACATCCCTACTTTTGATTCCCTCTTGTACCACCCTGAGAGTTCTGTAGTATGTTGCACTGACCATACACACTTATCCCACTTTTAACAAAGAAACACATTACAGCCATTTAATGGAGGGATTTACGCCAAAACGGAGCGAAAACTTTGTGTTACATCTTAAACCTGGGTCAAAACTATCTCAGCTGGTGAAACCCATCAGAGAAAAAGCAGAACTCACACCTGAACAAGGTCACATTTGCACTTAGGCACAGCTTCTGCAGCTCAGAGCAGACACTTGGGGTCTCATTTATAAAAGAGTGCCTGGAATCCTTACTAAAAGTGTACGTGCGCCAAAAACCCGGAAATGGCGTGCGCACAAAACAATTCAGATTTATAAAACTGTTTGCACGCACACCTGCACGCAATTTTCCATTTACAAATCAGAATCCACCTGGAGAAGTGCGCACGTGGAAACGCTGCAAATTCCGCCCCTCGCATGCCCATAATTAACCATAAATGGTCAATGCAAAGCACCTCATGAATATTTGGGTATATAAATGAGCCTTTCGCTCGTACACTTTACGTGTGACAATGGTGACCGAAAGGAAAACCATAAAAATGAATTTCTCGGAGACGGAGATTGGAGTCCTCATTGATGAGGTGGGTGGCCGGAAAGCTATTTTATTCAGGTCTCACAGGACAGTAATCTCCAACAAAAGAAAGAGCAGCGAGTGGCTGTCCGTCGCTGCTGCTGTTAATGCAGCAAGTGCAACAGAGAGGACAGTGTCGGAGATCAAAAAGAAGTGGTCGGATCTAAAAGTCGAGGCGAAGAGGAGGACTACTTCATCCTACTTCGGTAGTTTGCTGCAGCAGTGGATCACAAACTTCACAAAAATCAGAGAATGACACCACGTCACTGCTTCATGCATCCATTGTGCCAAAATACCCACCTTCTTCATTACGCACGAGTATATCTGCAATGTTTACATGTTAACGGGACCCACACTGACTTCTTTACATACTGAGAGCACACGTCAGTCAGCAGTCTCCCTACGTCAGTATTATTATTAATCAAAGTTTTGATCGACAAACAAAAAAATGTTAATTGTTGGCCACATTTTTTTTCCTGGGAAACTCCGTCTGTTCTATTTATGAGGATATGTAGTCCGAATGATCATGTCAGAGACGCCCTGATTTATTTCCCACACTTAGATTATTTACAGAATAGATATGTGCAGCTGATGAAGACGTGCTGATGGAGGAGGAGAAGCCACCGCCGTGTCTCTTTGTGGTCTGTGCGTCTGTGCGCACTTGGTAATAAATGCGCGAAATTTACAGATATTAATGAAAACTGGTGGCTCTGAGGTTTCTGTGTTAGTCTAATTTTTAACTCTACATCAGTGAAAACATTAGTGTCCGGTCCTGTGAGGTCCGTCCGGATAATGAAGGCGAGACGGCGCTGAAGAAATATGTAGGCCTATGTGGCGGACTTTTTTTTTTATATATTTTTTTTGTATATTTTCATAATTAAAGTCACTTATAGGAAACGGCCAATTACACGCGTTATTTATAGCCCAAACACAACAGTTAGTTTGAATGGTTATGATGACGTGGATCTGTCCCTAAAAATTCTACTTAAGTTCCTTTATCATCACAACAAGAAAGATAAACCATGCTTAAACAAGCTGAACTAAATTCATGCTGACTAAAACATGATGACTGAAAGGAAGACAACATCCTTCCTACTGTCTGCACTAAAACAAAGGTATATTGTTTTTACACCAGGCTCGCTTTACTATTTCTAGAAAGTAAGACATAACTGATGTCCTCAATTTTTTGAGAGTACTACTCTCTGATAAAAGGGTATTAATCAAGTTTATTGACTTGTTTCCTCCTCATGTTTCCAAATGAGAGGAGGAAATTTAACAAAAATTCTATTGCAAACAAATGCCGAAGTTTCAGTTCGTTGATCTTGGGGGACAAGTTTTGAATCCCTCAAAACAAATAAGAGTACGCCCATGTTTAATGTCTAGCTTATAACGTAGTTAGAACCAACCACACCTAAACACACCATTAAACATCACGTAAAGTTTATACCAACAACTTTAGAGACAGTCTGACACCTTATACTTCAACAACAGGGAAGGCTGCAACTTCAACAATATTCTCATCACACAGTATCTCTGGATGTGTCTTTTAACAATTAATACAGTTTCAAAATAGTCAAAACATTCATGATATTCCCAAACAGTCTTTTTGGTTCAACCAACAGTCCAAAGATCAGCACAATGGAGTTTAAATATTCATTTTTGAAACTATAATTGTCAGACATTAGGCTTTAAACACAAATGGGAAAAAAATGGTTATTCAAAAATGTTTATGGTTTGATTTTGTTTTGTATATCGTCACTGCTTGATGCAAGACTTTAAACAATTTGTTCTCGAAAGACAAAAACCTATGCCTGGCCACAGACTTCCCACAGACATATAGAGCAGTCAACAAGTTAGAAAAGTGTCCAACCTGGAGGTCCAGGAGTCTCCCACAAACCAAACATGTCAAATTGATTCAACATTGTATGTTTGATTGGCAGAGCCTCAACATTTGTGAGAAGTGCAGAATGAGGCTTTCAGCTGCCTCTAAATATTAGTGAGTTCTAGTTCAGGGTAACCTCAGGGATGTCGCTATTTAGAACAGGAATATATATATATATTTTTTTTATCAATGATACAATTCTTTTTTTATTACACTTTGGTGGTTATCCAAATCCAGATCCAAGATTATTTTTTATAATCTGTTAGCATTGTGCACTAGTGAAATGTTCAAAATTTCTACTGATAACTCTGATAACAGTGTCAGAAATGCTGTGGCAGAGGAACAGGTCAGTTTTAGCTAAGTAGTGACTTAGAATAAGTCATGAGTTTGAAATGCTTCAAGAACTCAATACAACGCATATCTAATTATCAAAGATGATAGAGAACAGTTATGTTACTCACAATATAATCAATACTCTAATATAACTGTCATCACAAAATCAATAAAATTGGTTAGAGAATCTCACTAAACTTGAAAAGTGACAGGGAACTTCAGACATCACTTAAATAATTAAGTCCAGATAAAGACTGCTAAAGTGCAACTAGGTAAACTTTTACAACTCACTTGTTAAGCAAACACTCAGTGTAACAATGAAAATTGGTCCATTATTTTTTTTACATGTTTTGCATGGATCTGATATATTTTGGTAAGTCAAAGTGCAAGTCCCTGATAAAGAAAAACAGTTTAACTATCACACGTAGCAGTTCAGCTCGTATGAATATGGAAAAAATTTAAAGTTTTACTCACGCTGAGACTGCTTGGAAATTTTTTCAAAAGATTAATATCATGAAATGAACATTTTCAGTTCCAAAACAGGGGACTTGAGCATCTAACCATAAAATCATGTTATATATAATTTCCAACTTCCAAAATAGATTCAGCAACTCAGTAAGTATTGGCTCAGAATTTTTACCTTTACACAATTTGAAGAATGCAATACAAACATTATTTTCGGCCTGGAACAAACATGTATATTAAAACACAGCAAACTTTCATGTGTATTAATTAAACTTGTCATTACCCTGACATAAGGCTGAGAAATAATAGGAGGGAAATAAAGTATTATTTCGATTCAAGGTAACCATATTATGCATGAAATAGTTTTGTAAAGAAAAAATAAAAAAAGTTCTCACATTCTTTGATAGGGATGGGAATCGAAAACCAATTCCAGTTGAGAATCGTTAACAGCTCCATCAAAGAATCGATATCATTAATCTTTTTGCTTATCAATTCCTTCCACTGACAGGGTTCAGAAGCATCAGAATTGTAGCTTAATTTTCATTGCACCTCCTAAACAACCTTAAGTGAGTGGAAACACCAGCAACTTGCAGAAGCAGATATCTATGCTGTGATGTGTTTGACATTGTTGCCACTGAAAATCAGACCAATATTTGCCCACTCGCAAAATCTGCAGGAATCAATCAGGGAATCGTTAAAGAATTGGATCGATTGGCAGGATCGTTAACAGCATTGGTATTGATAAAATCTTATCAATTCCCATCCCTATTCTTTAAAATCAATTACAGTGCTGACTAAACAACAATAATACAGTGGGGCTAGAGCAACAAAAGTAGAAGTCAAAGACACTCAATTTCAAGCTTTTTTGTTTGTTTTGATCATAGAAAACAGCAGGAAACAATAAAACTTGCGGTCCTCTACAATCGCATGAATTCTAGGAGTTGAGGTAGGTAATTTTCTATACTTTTATATTTCATGTAGGGCTGGACGATTATGGTAAAAATAAGAATCCTGATTATTTTAAGTGATATTGAAATCACAATTAATATACACGATTATTTGTTTATTTAAAAACTTCAGTATTGATTTAAACAAAACTTTAAAGAACCAGCAAGTGGCACATACAGTATTATTGATCCACATAAGTCACACACACTCACTGTGGCTACACTTGGAACACAGAAGCGCTGTGAAGCACAGGAACTTGCATACACGGCACTCCACACTGTGTGGTATATTAATCATTTTTCTTCGATTATAATGTTTTTATGATTGTCAGATGGCAAAATTGAAATCACGCTCAAAATCCGATTAATTGTCCAGCCCTAATTTCATGTGTTTGAAAATAAAAGACTATGATCGATTTCAGTGACAAATGGTTTCATGAACAAAACTATGAAGATATCCAGTAGAACAGTTAAACAAGAGACACAGAAAAAGCACATTTTACGTTGTGCAAACAGGCTGACTACATCTGAGCAGGAAGTAGGCGTTTTTCTAATGCTTCATATCAAATTTAGCCAGAGGGCCGGAGTTTGCTTGATTAACACGGATAGCCTAAACTGGATTCATGGACTTTTGCTGCGATGGAATCAGCGGGCAATAATGTCATTTTATTGTTAATAAAAATATAAATGCTCTTTTACTTAAATTATCTTCTTCAATAATGATTTGTCCCTGGGATCAAGTTCAAGAACTTCTCACGTGTTTTCAGAGTACTTTGAACTTTATTAGCACCTTATAGCACCAGTGTTTCAAATATGTCCAGACAACTTCACAACACTGTTTCCTTTCCTTTTGATTTTTAACCTGAGAATCTATTTGTTTTAATGCTATTAAAACAGTGTTGTCGTAAAGCAATCTAATGAGGGTTGGCATATAAGTAAAAACACTGGACAAGATGTAACGCTTCAGAGTAAATTACCTGTAAGAAGACTGAAGTGGTTCAGACAATTCAGAATTTGAGAACAACCTCAACATCTGTAAGTTGTTCACTGAAATCTTTGAAGTGATGAGTCAGAAGAAAATCATGTCAGAAAGCCCACATCTATTCGATTACCAAGTATTCTCAGTAGAAATATTTTTCCTCTTCAAAATATACATCATTTATCTACTTAATCGTATGTGCACAATGGCATTATTAAGCTTCCTCTTGTACTATTCCAGTATATAGTTACAACTAGCTTCATATTTCATTGTAATATGGAGTTAAACTGTATAAATGATTGCACAGAGCGCATCTTTGAACATTCTTATTTTTTGACTCCTCCAATAAATTAACTTGAGTGATGTTTGTAATCGTAGAAATTAAACTCTAACTAACAGGTCCATGCCCTTCCTTTATAAATTAGGCCCCTTTTCAAACCTTAAAGAACACAATGAAAACCTCAAAAGCTTCAAGCAGCACACCTATCTACCTTGACCATTTGACTGTCAGCATCATTAGTAAAAAAAAATCTTCAGGTAAGCACAAGTCTACCATTCATTTTCCCAGGCCAAGCCAAATGACAAGAAGATAGTTATCTTGATAGTTTAAAATGAAATATATCAGTGTGTCATATATCTCTTTTTGAAATATGTTGATAGTGAAGACCTTTAAAATTATTTGAATTTTCCAGCCGTACTTTGACATCTATAAAGATGCAACAGTCCAAACCTGCAGTTGGTGCTGAGCTCCCACCACACGGCAATGCAAATGGAGCTCAGCCATTTGCATAAAACACAGACACATAACATACAAGTTAAAAAGCTGTAGGCCCGAAACCACGATGTTAGGAGTGAATAAAGTACAAAAGGAGGTGCTAAGAGTTTGTCTGCACCAACTTCATCTTTATTTTATTTCATAAAGATTATTATATACCTGGTTCTACGGAGTACTTCAGCAGAGTTGCCTCACAAAAAACAAGAGGATGTTCATAAATTTACCAAAATACTAATTCAGCTGTAGTCTGACCCATATTTACACAGGGCGGAACTATTAAAGTGATGGAGGGCCACATGACCCCAGCTGTCTAACCACAACAAAAAGGGGCCTACACAGCCCCTTTAACTGGGCCTGAAAATACTACATTACTACAAAACTCGCCCCGTACGAATAAGAACTACAGTGTCGGTTTTCGGACACACAATCTGTCCATTTGGCAACGGAAGCATATTTATGGTCATATGAGAGAAAACCGCAGCAGCTCGAGCTCCTCGAACCAACCTTGTGCAGCGACACAATCAACGTTCACTAATAGCATTAAACCGAACAAAAACTGTCCCAGGGCACACAAAATTACTCGTACAGCGCAACTCTTACCAGCTTAAGCATGAGGGTACTAAACGTACGCGGTTTAATTTACACAGAACAGTCGTATTATTGCAGGCAAACCTCACTTAGTCGTGAGGGAAGTGTTTTACGAGATAACGCTAAGCTAGCAGCTAGCAAGCAGCCTCCATATCTGCATTTAGAAAAAAAACAAAACACCGCGACGACAGACACAGCAAACATCAAGGTAACACGAAAATATGTCCACAGTGCTGGACTAGGAATCAGCTCCGGTTATGGTGACATTACCTCCTGCTGCGAAGAGACGTCCTCTCTCTGTTTTAATCAGTGGATTCGGTTTCGTTTCGATAAATTTCCCTTGATCGATTTTCCTCTAGCATTAGCTTGTCCAGAGTGAATGGAGTCACGCCCACTCCAAAAAGCACGAGCCGGCATTGGTTAGAGATTCCGGATGACGGAACTCTAGGTCAGTAGTCCGACAATGTGATTGGTCCAGACCGTGAAGGACACAAATCTGTACCAATGAAACGTGACGCTGTCGTCAGCGCTCGTACTCGTCGGACGTGCACATCCAGCACGTAGGCACTGCTGGTTACGCTAACGGCTGCTCTGCACCGTCTACCATGAGAGCAGGAGAATGTCAGTACATAAGCGAACAAAGACAAATATTTCAATGACCCTGAAACTTGCGACATATTTTAAATAACATGCGAGTGTAAGACTTTATAGAGTTACCTTGTGTTTTATTTACTTTATGTCTTTGAGATAAGAGCCAGGTTGACCTTGAAATAACAGATAAATACCAGATAACTTCCAACTTCAACTTCACTTTGTCCCAAAAGGGAAATTTGTTTTTCAGGCAGGTAAAAACATGAAACATAAATACACAATCACACAAATCCAGAAAAAAAGCTGTTTAAAATGACTGGCAGACTTTAGTCAGGGTTGCCTATAGCTTTTTTTTTTTTTTTTTTTTTTTTTTTAGAATAATGACCCATGCAAAGACACTGCAAGATTTTTTTTCATACATCAGCATCACATCTTTTTCAGGTTAAATGTGACAGTGGGGGGTTTATTAATCTATGCGAAAGTCAAAGTAAAGCAGTTTTCAAGCTGTATCTTAAAGCTTTTCTTGCACCTTACAAAAATCAAAAAACAGCATAAACAGGATATAAGTTACAAAGATCAGTATTTACAAGGCCCCTGTAACTTACATCATTCAGAATGTGGATGTAAGTCTTAACAGAGCTCTCATAGGTTTTATTTACTTTCTGCCTTTGAGGTAAAGCCACATTTGACCTTGACCCTTTATTTAACCAGGTTAGTCACACTGGGATCCTTTTTTTCAACAGAGACTTTGGAGCACCACACAAACTTAGATGGCAGACAATAAACAGTACGCTCAACAGAAAGTCATCATCTGAAGCAGCTGCACACTAAAAGCCTGGATTCTAACATTTCCAATTAGGATCGAAAGACATTCAGGGAAACTAAACTTTGCAGTTGAGTCATAGCTCTATTGAACTAACTTCCCAAGCCAAAATAGAACATTGATTTGTTAATTTCTCACCAGTGCACAGTTAATTTCGGACGAATTTTACGTTTCTGGATAAAAGTTGTAATAATTTTATGGACGTCTTTGGTCAGACCACACTTTTGAAAAAAAAACATGCAAAGACATCATTTGCATAATTTAAGTTCTCTTTTTCAGGTTTCATGCAAGACAATGGGAGGTTCATATATCCATATAATAAGGCCTCCTCAGAACATACAGTTTCTGATAGATCTCATATTTCTTTGTAATGTCCCATAGAACAGTGGTTCCCAAACTGGGGTACGCAAAGTGACGTAGGGGGTACCTGAAAAACTGTCAGGTCTAAACAGTTGTTTCAGTAGTTCAACTTCAAACTGGTAAATGTTTGTATTGTGAGCTTTGACGAAAGCCTGAAGTGTTGGCATAGAGGCTGAGGCATCTTGGAGAAGTTAATCCGTCTTGAATTATTTAAGATTCTTAAAATTACATACAGTAATTTCAGTCAGACAGCCTTTTCATTAAAGCTTCAAGTTCATCAATGAATATGTTTCAGAAATGTACATTTCTTTTTCAAAAGTGAACTGGTGTTGCCAACTGACATTGCTGGTAAAAAATTTATTTATTGAGAAATAATTCACTTTAAGAGACTTTATATGTATGTTATTCATGTAAAATGTGGGAGGTCGGAGTGCGGCAGGCTTAAACATTTCTTTTTCTCTGTGCTATAAGTGCATGAGAGTCGGGGGTACATGGCTGGAGGTCGAGTGTCTGAAGGGGTACAGGCTGTGAAAAGTTTGGGAATCACTGCCATAGAAGAAGCCAAACTGCTGAATAATCCATAAGATATTCATTCATTCATTTTCTATATTTTATATATTACAAGATATATTAAGATGAAACTTGGCCATGATAATTATAAGCAGCTGGTTTTTGGAACCTCATTTCAGCATTCTTATCTTTTTTATTCTATATTACAAAAACTGTGCAAAGCAGGTCTGGGATGGAGCCAAAATTTCCAGGCAGCACCCCTGGGTGTAGTGGCAACAACATGAAAGTGCTTGGAGGCTAAAGAAAGACCCTTTTTGGCCAAAGCATGAAGGTGCTGATGCACATTTTTAGTTATTTTGGCTGAAAGAAATGAAACAACGAAACATTGTTTTTACTTTTTTTATTGAATGACACTGAAAATGTATTGACAAATCTTTGCACGTAACATGTGCAAGCAATTCTAAAACTACATATCAAAACTAAAATGGTCTAAAAAAATTATACAATTTCAGAAAATATACATTTACCAGTCAATGCAAAATTTTGTCTCTCCATCTGCAAAACTTGACCTGCTGGCATGTGACAAGGCATTGTCACACACTGCTACTGAAATCCAACACCAAATATTAAGAGACAAGAGGAACGGACAAGTCAAAAACACATCAAATTCAGATTAATTACTTTGTTCCATATTGAATCTTCAGCCCAGTCAGAAATTTTCTTTGAACTTGACGCAAGCACTTTTTCTTTTATCTAAAATAGGTCAGGTAAGATAAGTGACTCCCAGGAGATACAAAACATTGACTGAGCACCTTCAAACAGATGGCTGTGAGATTATAAATTTATAAAAAAAGAAATAGTGGAACAGTACAAATTTTAGATTTTAGAAAAGGTATAAAAGGATTTTCTAGACTCGATTAGGGGCAAAGTCTAAAGAGCTAGATTATATGGGAGGTCTACATTAAATTCTTGGTTAAGCACTTTTGTTTCTTTGGATTTCATAAAACTTTTTTAAAAGGGTAATCCAAAACTATACCAAAAAATATAACGACTTCAAGATTATTATGTTAAAGGAAAAATCAAAATCAGTCACTTTAAACCAACTTGCACAACAATGCATACAACATATAGAAAATGTAAGGAACCAATAAACAAGTCATAGAAATCGGAGCACGTTATAATGACATCTCAAAAACAGGAAAACTAATTTGAACTTGCTCTGCTTTTGCCTGGTATTTTATGGAGCAGCTTTGACTTCCTTGAAGATAATTTTTGACATTTTTCAATCATTAGATCATGTGAGGAAAAGCGTTGAAGTTACTCTATCAGCTCAATTCGTCGAGATTCTCAGAGTTCATTCATGAAAATCAGGGCTGATCTGCGTTCACAAACACTGAGGTCAGAGCTCACTTTAAAGTAGGACCAGAGGATATCCAAATGTTACAGGTGACACTTCAGTGTGCCCGTCCTGTTCAGGTCTGAACGTTGACCAGATTGTGACGACAGAAGCCTGACTGACAGCTGACGAGGCCGAGGGAAAATGTTTCAAAGTGTGATGTAAAGATCTCTTAAGGAGTGCTTAACGTGGAAGATTAAATTTAGAGTAAAGATATTTCATATTAAGGGTCGCAGTGTTAATAGGACAAATAAAGTTGGGTGTAATACCTGGTTGAGGGTATTAACGGAGAAAAGGTCGAGTTACAAATTCAAATTTATCAACTTTGCATCATGGCAGATCCAAAAGTGAAAAACGGTGGCACTGAAGTCCTAAAAAATGTAGTTTTATAATCATTAAAAATATATTAAGAGAAACTGATTCTTTATTGCCTCTACTGAGAAATTCCTCTTACAGTTAAAATCGCGTTGCCTCGAGGGCTGAGAGGGCAGAACCGATGATCATCGTCCATTGCTGTAGCCGGGGAAAAACTGAGTAAGAATGTCTTGCAGGGGTTTGTTGATGGCCATGGAGTAGTTTTTGCCCAGGTCGTGCCTGCAGGCCGGGCAGGTGTACACCTCTGCTTTGAAGGACCGCTGAAGGCATTCCTGAAAGGAAAAAACAAAATCATTAATCCCAGTCTCCCCAATACAATACATGTTTTGTAGGTGAAAGCAGATGTTAGCATGTCATGGGATCCATCTTCAAGAAATTAATTTGTTTTGTTGTTTTTTTTGTTGGGGGCAGATACAGTATACAAACACAAATGAAATATAGTCATCCCATGCAAGGGTCATAGTGCCTGTAGCTTTTGCCAATCCTAGATTGGCTTTTGTGAGAATAAAGCATTAAAACTGTAAGCAGGTAGAAGTAGAATTTTATTTCAGTATTATAAACTGATTTGTGAGGAAGAGGCAGGACTGAGATAATCTCCTGCTTCATTCAGTCCCTTCTCAGACTGCGTTGTTGTGTGCTCACATGAACATGAACACGAGTTTGCTGCTGAATCAATCAGGACTTAGTGGCCCTCTTGAAAGTGCTGAAGTTCCCTGTGATTAGGCAGTTAGTTCCAAGAACACAAGTTCATAAAGACAAACTCAAAAAATTAGGTAAGAAAAACTGTTTGACTACGAAGGAACTACAACAAGGGCGACTGACTTCAACAGTTCCGCCTCTTATGCAGATAAAGTTTGATAACCCTGTCAAATTCTCAAGTCCTGGTACGACACCTGTTGGCAATTATATGCCTCAAAATGTATTATGTCAAAAAAATCATTAAAGTCTTTTAATCTTGTATCTACCAAAGAAGTTACCTCAGGACTAAAGTAGCAAAGCCATTCAAAAATCCAAAAGACTTTAAGATTATGGAAAGGGAAGTGCTAAAATGCTAATTCATTTCTGGTTCTTAAAACTCCAAACAGTCCTTTATCGTTTTTAGTTCAGCTTGGTCACAGTGACAGTGACAACGGCCTCTTACCCTGCAGACATTGTGTTGGCACTCTGTGGTGATGGGCTGGAAGACCACCTCTTGGCAGCAGATGCAGAGAAAAACTTCCTCGACTTTGCTCAAGAATTTCTGTAGAAACAAAATTTGAAGTGTTAACACAGATTATATTTTTACATGGCTTATTCAGTCTTAATATCTGCTCAAACCTTATGGCAGACACCACAGGTAACCGATTCATTCACACGCTAGCACAACTCTTTTGTAAGGGTTCTCCAAACTTCAGATTAAGTTTTTCTCACTTGATTGGAACTGAACTTCACATCAGCACAGAAGCACTGACTAACAGATACTGTCGAGAGAGTTTGGATCAGAACCACTGCAAACATTTCCCTCTTTTTTTTAATGATAAATTATATCACAAGCGACAGCAGTGGGAGACTCACCCCACCATACTGCAGGAACAAGAGGCTTAGGATAGCCATTTAGGGCCCGTTTACATGGAAACAGATCCTGCTGAATACGGAAAGTTTCATTGCCCTTCACCTCCCATTAACATGAGAATGGTGCCTGGAGTGCATGAATCCACAAACTTTTGAAACCAGGGTCCAGAGGGGAGACTTTTGATAACGGATCGGTGTCTGGCTTCGTGTACAGTAGACGAGATTCAGCATTTATGGGTTAAATGCCAACGTCACTACCTGTGCAGTACTCTTTTACATGAAGGCTGCACGCGCATACCAGAAACAACAGCATCAGACATCTACAGAGCAACATGTGTGCTGCTTACTGTGCTCTGCTTGTTATCCAGACAAAACTACCCAGAGAGATTTGTTGTCCTGACCAGAAACTCCTGCGTCATCGAGCATCCTCTCATAATCTTTGTTTGTGAAAAGTTTGTCTTCACCGGAAAGTATACACGTGTTGAAACACCGCTGTTTCTCTGCAAACCTACATCGCCATCTACTGGACTGGCATGCACGCTACAGCGTTCATAGTCCATCTCACATCTCCGTCTGGATGTGGATCGTTTTGAAAAAAAAAAGAAAAGGAAAAATCTTCCAGTTTCAGGTGAAAACGTTGTCATGTAAACATGGCCTTATTCCCACAGCTGTCAAACTGCACAACAGGCTGATCAAGGGCAGCGGTTCATGACCTGGATTGTTTTTTACCACACCCCACTGACTTTGCTACTGTGTTTGATGATGTGAGCAACTGAACACCGACAAAAAATGTGTCTTGATGAACCAGGACAGTCTTCAGCCTGTTTTTGAAATTTACAGGAAATGTTCTTGGTTCATTTTTCCCTTTATTACCATTAAGTTGTCTTTTTGTGTATTTAGAAGCCAAGAGGTCTTTTCTGATGTGACATGAGAACAGGCATCAATATTATTTTATTTTGACAAGGATTCTATAAAAATCAAAAATCTGGTATCTATACACATAACATGGTCAAAGAAAATGTGCTTCGAAGCCTAAATAAAGCTTTGTTCTCACAATCAGGACAGGACAAACATGAGCTTAGGATTCAGAAAGCACAACTGGAAACACATGCATCCATCCTCACCGGACCAAGTGAGAGTGACTCCATGGCTTCATCCCACAGCTTCTTGTTCTGCTCGTCTGTTTTGATCAGAGACTTCTGTTCCTTGGTGAGCTTGTACACTTCAACCTTTATTTTTTTAGGAGTCTTGGCCGGTGAGGTCTTGGCAGAATCTAAAAGAAAATCACAAACTTTATTACCCTAAGGACATAAAAACTATGTTCATGTGTTCAAAATGGAAAGAAAAACGGCATCCGTGCATGTTCCTAGCATGAGTCATGGGAGAAGAAACAGGTTGTCAAGTAGGCATGGTTACAACATCTCAACAACCACATCAGAGCTTACCGTTGCCCTGAGATTTCCTCTTCCTCTTTGTCTTGCTGGGTGTGGCTGCTGCATTCTCTTCTTCCTCCACTTCATTTTTGTTCTCCTTCTCCTTCTGATAGCCAGCAGGATACTGGAACAGACAATATCATATGAGATGTTGTTCACTGTCCACTAAAGCCCCAGCAAACATCTGCGTGTTTATGCAGCTGCATGTAGGAATCCTCACTGTTATATTTTCAACACCTTTTGATTAAGACATGTATTTTAAAGATGTGTAATCTGATGATTCAATTCAAGGGAGGTGTTCAATCTGCTTTAATTCATGAAATAATCTAAAGTTAGGCATTACTTTTAAAAATGTGCGAACATTACAAATTTATGTTCAAGTCAATATCTGTAAGTTAACACTGACAATTGAAAGTAAATCGAAACAGCTTCTTGACTGGGGATCAAATGAATGTAAAAAGACTTTCACAGGCTTTATGTAAATCTATAATTACACTTTTAAAAAATCAAAGGGTCTTATATCCTGGTACCTTTTGATATATGCAAAGGCACATAAACATGATAACTTATTGAAGCCAAATGATCATTAAAAGCAGGAGCATTCGCAGTTTTCAGGGTTCGAGGTCAGTTGTAACCGGTTACGGTTAACAAAGCAAAGTTTAAAAAGATTCTAAAGAAGCTGTTCTTTTTTGGCTTTGATGATATAAACTGTGGGGGTCCTAGGCTAGGGTCATGCCCTAGTCACATGCAGTGTAAGAAACTGAGAGAAAACATCAGCACGACTGCATTAAATCCAATTGGAGAGTCCAGACTGCCTGCAAAGAGGTGCCACATGTAACTACACGAAACATAAACCAGCCTCCTAGTTTCTTTGGCTGTTAGCACCAAACAGTCTGGTTCAGACAAACAAGGGAGAGGATAATGTGACTGCAGCCAAAACAAAATAGACCATGCAATGTTTACACTCGCCTTTAGATTTCAACTAAGGTGCACATCTTCTTTGCCATTGTTGGGGGAGTCGGACATAGCTGGCTTGACCCTCAACTTCTGGCATATACACCCGCTCCCAGGTGAGGGTGCACTACCCTTCACAACCAATGTGCTCAAGGCACACAGAACTTTGGGTACAGTGTAAATGAAGTAATTTTTATATGAACTTGAGTACAATGTTATCAAAGTAACTGATCTTATATTTTAGTCAAATGTTTTACTCTTAACTCCTCTGGGTGCTGGGGATATTTTCTTGACTTTCAGTTTAGTCCTATTATAGCCTGTTGGCCTGTTTTAATGTGGATATATTCAAATCTGATTGAGATATTGTATCTGGAAAATTGCAGAGAACCCATTAATAAAAGCAGCATTTTTTATCTTTGTCAACTACTTGTCTCAACAAAAGAAATACACTTGATGTGATGCTGTTGACAAGTGGAAACAACAGATGAAATGTGGATAGCAATCATCCAAGGCTGCACAATCATGCACAGCATGCAATGCATGTATGCTGTTCGGGTAAGTCGGAATACTTGAACTCCTGCTTGAGTAAAAACTGTAAAAACTGGAATTGTTTTGGAAATAAAATGAAAACGAGTGTAGAAAAAGCGACACTAATCAAAGCGGCTGATAATATGTCAAGTAAACTGTACATAGCAAAATGTACAACATCTAACTCAACCATTGGGCTATCTGGGAGTAAAATAAAGCATTTAATAGGAACAGCAAATAATTAAATCACTGCAAAGCAGGGAAACTCAAGGTGTAATGCATCCAGCTGATGACCTGCAGTTGCAGAAAGTTAGCGTGAAATTCTTGTGACTTTTTTAAAGAAAGGGATACAATAATTGTGTCTTTATCTCTTGCTAGCAACACCTCATCACTGGCAGCCCTATTTGAAATTGCACTGATTACACCCCAATATTGTGGATAACAGCGCATCTTTAGCATCAACCGTTCAGTTTTTTTACCTGCATTGTGAGCCCCAGTTTCTTGATGCGATCTTTGCCGTCTCGGGTCCACGGTGCCGGCTCCTCGTCGTCACGTTTCAGCAGATACCTCCAAACCAGAAAGCCAGACTTTCCCTTTGCTGGCCAGTACTTCACCACCTGAATAAAGTAAACAGCACATTAGTGTAAAGCTACAGAGGTAAAGGGGCATAAAATCAACAGTTGACTTTTCTGCACTGTTGTTGGAGACTGATTAAATTATTCATCACAGCCAATCATCCGTAATTAATAGATTATTCACAACACATGTCCATGTTCTTATATACCTTATAAATGCCATCATATCGGTTTCCTTCCTCAGGAGAGTATTTGCTGTGCTTGCGACCTTTGCAGCTGCGAACAACTCGAACTGGTTTACCTTCCTTCCAGTTTTTGGCTTCCGCTCCATTTTTATCGTTGACAGGGATGTTGCAGTTGAGAGCGAGGGCCCTGAGGCAAACACATATGCAAAGTCAAGCACAACTTAAAGGTCTTACTGACTAAAATAAAAACAACAGTGACATTCTTGAAATATCTGCTCCTTTACCGATTCATGTGAGTCAGTGTCTGATCGCATGATTGTTCAGCAGTCCTCTTGTTGCCGGAAAGATCACGTCCTCCAGAACCAGTGTAAGTGAACTCATTACCATCATCCTGCAAGACATAGCATTTATATTTAGTTAGTTTTTGAAAACATGGTGGTTTCTTTAGCCCATGCAGTTACAATTCCATTGTACAGCACATGATGCAACCCTGTGCAGATGTCTACAGAGTAAGGAATCTGATGTTACTCTCACTTTATGACTATGTACACAGCTTCAATCAGTCCATTTTCCACCTGTGAACTTTGTTTATATATTAAGTTAATTAAATATTGAACTTGAAGCTCAAAACAAGTTCTTTCACTATATCTGATGAGACCAAAAGAAAAGATCATCATACCACGTCATCTTCATAGCCTCCAGCCAGGACCAGAGAGTACGCCCCGTCATTGCTCCTCCCGTGAATCCCAGCAACATGTGGCCGGTGGACGCCAGATTCACTGACCTTAAGAGCCACAAGTTCTGTTAATACTCATCACTTGTAAAATGTATCGAAAAAAAAAAATGTGTACATCTTGTGTTTAATGGAAGCTTCATGAATCCCACCCTGCAGTAACGTAAACTGACCTGCACTCTGAACTTCCACAGGGAGCCAACGGGGATGCCAGGGATCGGGCCATAGTGGTTGGACGGTACAATGGTGCACTGCTTTGTTCTCCCAACACAAGCCATGCCCTAGAGGAGGATCAAAGTTGACATTTGAATACCTTGAAGTCAAACACTTTGCATGATCGTGGATTTCTTTCTGCAAGGACAATGAGATGTAGGCTGCAAGAAAAACACATTAGGATACCCCTTATCCTTCTGTGAACAGCACAGTCCTGAAACTACTGATTCCCCCCAGCCTTCCTGGATGGATCCTCTTGTGTGACGCGTTATCATTATTAGCACAGTAGTCCAGCCCTTTCAGCTCTGGGTATGAAACCCAGAGCAGGGGATAGAAAACAGACAACTGAAGACTTGAACTGACCAATTATCCCAAAGTGCAAACTAGGGTACAAACTATCATACCTATACGATCCTGAAACAGACTTTGAAAGGGGGCTAGTCTGCTGATTGGTTGAAATAATGACCACTCCCAATGCAATAACAGTAATAACAGACTAACACAGTTACATGCCCTGAAGAACAAAATACTATATGTCCTCCACTGTCCTTTATTTGCACTGACAAATATCTTAGTGTAATTTATTGGCAGGCTACATTGTGTTGGGTTGTTATAATTCCACACAATAACCAAGAGGACACAGCCATGGTCATTTGGATTAACAAAGGCCTATCATGTATGGGTTCACTTTGCTTGAGAAAAAACACCCAAGGTTTATCGTGCCAAATTAGACTACTTGGTGAAAATGCTCTTCATCTGGAAAATTATTTTGCACCTAAATAAGATCCCTTTAGCTCTGAGCACTCACCTTGCCCCAGTCTCTCTGGCTGGAGGAGCTGGCAGAAGCCATCTTGGCTTTCTTCTTGCTCTCCTTAAGCTTTTCTCCGGCCAACACAACCTCACTGGTGTCATTACGACAACCTGGGCAATACCTGGGAGAGTCGGACAAATGAGAGCAGGGTCATGATGGACAAAAATGTCAATACAGCTTTAGAATACCAAAACATTCGTTGACTTATGATACCAATATGTCAGGACAAGTGAATGTTTTAATGAAATGTAGTTCAGCATGAGATGTGACTGACCAGTCCTCATCATCAGGGATGGAGGTGAGAGGAGGATTCAGACAGTAGGTGTGATAGGCCATGTCACACTCGTCACACAGAAGCTGTTTATCAGGATCCTGCTTGATGCCACAGATGTGGCAGTTACACCAGGTACAGTTCTTTTTGGGATCATCTTTGCAGTGCTTGCACTCTGGTCCATTTGATCCTGGAGGATTTAGACACAGTTAAAAGACATTCTGTTTTTTCTACATTTCAATTCTTCTAACAAACCATGTGTTTCAAATAACCACTTCAGAGGATCAACCATGCTCTGAGTTTGAATCTTTTCTGTTAACATTACTCACAATAAACAGATAAATGAAAACTGCACGCTACAGTTTTCATCCATACACATACTTTTTAGTGGACTCTCAGATCCAGCAGGGGTATCGGTTGGAGAACCAGGCTCTTCAATCTTGTAGATTTCAGTCAAAAACATGATCTTGCAGTCATTCAGGGAGTCACCAGCATCACTGCAAACAAATAGCTGTTATTTTTTTCTACCAGCGATATTTAAAAAACAAAAAATCAAAAGATGGCAACAAAACCAGAGGATTTCTAAAAGCTGATTTTAAAAACATGGGAGATCACAAACATAATCAAAGTTTGTAGTGACTTTGTTTAAACATACAGTCCTTGGTATGCATACATTCGATAATCAATCCAGATCATGAGATGCCTGACAGCAGGCCAGATTTCACAGAGATGAATTAAAAGATCAGGGTACTAAACAACAGTTTACTGTTGGGCCAGATTTAGTGAGGTAGTCTAAATATTATAGCATGCCCCCAATCTTCTTTTCTCCCCCTTTAGTTTGAAACAATTCTGAGAATCATTCTTTCCCATTTTCCCCCATGTAATCCAGTGTGGTCTGACAGTAATTTATACAGCAGTCCCCTGACCATCGGTGTTCTGAAATGGCTGTCCTGGTATTGGTTTTGTTTTCAAACAAAAAATAGAGATGAATAAGAAATTTTGGACAAAATAATCTAAAATTTGGCTTGCTTGAACATTTAAGTTTTTAAAGTATTCCAAGAGCTATTCCCTCTGCTGCAGGTCACACAGGATGCTTTGATTTGCACGAGCAAATGGTGTGTTCACTTCACAAGCCAATCAGGGAGCAGTAACACCTCCAGTCCCAGTGGTGATGCAAGGCCCTTCATTGTATCATTTTCATGACTCTTGCGCTTAAAGTGAATGCTGTTGTCAGATTCAGGGCTCCCTTCAGGTGCGTGCACATGTCAGAGCATCGGCCATGCACGATTCAGGTAAGTCACCTATTTTGGTTTCAAAATTTGCAGAAAGGTGAGATTTTCATGACTACATTAGGTTAGTGACACTACCCGTCTGCTCTGTCTCACTGGCTTTTGCAAGTATTGCACAGTAGGCAGCCTCACCTGGAGCTAACAATTACAATTTGACAGTTGCTTAGTTGTAAAGATAACAAATTATCAGCTGCTAAAAGCTACAATACAGATCCTGTCCCAACAGTATTAAGAGGAGCAAATCCTAGCAAAAATCTGCCATGAAATTGCAGCCAAATTAAATAAAAAATGAATCAAAAACTGCACACAAAAAGAAACTAAAGTTTGCATTTAAATATAAATAAATTATGCAAAACTATATAAATGCTCTTATTAAAATAAATTAGAAAAATAACCTGCTTAAACTGTGTCTTGATCATAATACCAGTCTCTGAAAACTTCAATAACAGAGCATTAGTGGCTGCTGTAGCTTCAAATAACAAAACTTTTATATGTGGTTTGAATGGGGCCTTGAACTGCAGAATCTTTATTTTCCTCACTTTAATATATAAAAACTGCCAGTGGCCCATCTTTTAATACTAACTGCAAATCCACAGAGTACACAGGAAATAAAACCCTTACCCAAGAAGTATCTTGGCATAGATCTCCCGAATGGTGCGTGTCTCCCTTTTCCTCTGGATCTCTGCATCGTACCAGTAGCCTCTCTCCTTTGGGTCATCTGGGTTGTAGTTTACCATGGCAATCATCCCGGGTTCCAGCTGGTGCCACTGGTACACTGTGCGGGCCCGGGGTCGAACATCCTTGGACAGTAGCTGTATCACCCCGTTCTCTGGGTAACTGGTGTACAGGTGATAAGGCATCAGTTTACAGTTTTGAGGAAGGCCACACACCAACACAGGTGCTTCCTACTCAACTATGCCAGTGCGAGTGAACCCACAGACAGCAGAAAAATTCCATTCATAAAGGGTATAACAGTTTGGATCTTTTTCTACTGCTCAGTGCTGGTTCTTGGCCATATCTTATGCTCAAAGTCATTCAACTGGGTATGGATTGACTTCAGATTGCTTTGCCTCTGACAGTTGAAGAGCAGAATTTATGTTTCCTTACTGACAACAAAAAATAGTAATGTAAGGAAGAGCCCCACCTTCCTGTTTTCACTTCAACATTTTCAGTACCACAGTAGGTAGTCTAATGCACACACTTAACTGTATGATTTTTTTTATTTCCAACTGTAGCTTAAATTATTTTCAATCTAAAAACCAACCTGTAAAGTTTACATGCATCCATTTATAACTGCTCTAAAAATGAATGAAACTACTACTGCAGACTACAGAAGACCTGGTGTACAAGTCCTCTCTCCCTTCCTTCTCTATTTCTCCCAGTGTAATTATGTAATGACATTTGCTAAACAAATAAGAAACTAAACTAGACAAAAACAAGACCTACTCTTTATGCTGATGTTTATGCTTGCAGTGCTTCTTACAGTGTAATTACTTACTCCTCATATTTTACATGGTACAGAATCTCCTCTTCGTCACTGCCCTCCACTTTCGGTGTTTTTGGTGCCTTTGTAACTTTCAGAATTTGGGCCTCGAACCAAGCGCCCATGTTCAGGTCTCTGGCATCCACAAGCTCATTGATCTAAAGAAAGGTATGAAAGAAAAAACTCTGATCAGTTTAAGAGCTGCAAAAGTGATTCAAGAGGAGGAACCATAAGAAAAGCAATATAAATAGTGGTGTGCAATAACTGATCTTGCCGATATCCAACATCCTAGCATTTTAAAATGTTTTTATGCTGATACCTTTTTGTTTTGTCAAACAAAAAGCCTCCATTAAAGTCAAATAGACCTGCTTCTTTTATGGTGACAGTCTATTTGTGTTAGAAACAGACAAGAAAAACAATATTTTAAAAAATATATATAATTTTAATTTCTCACAGTGGACATTTAGGTATTATAAATCTAAAAAACATAGAAATTTAGTCAAAATAAAAAGACTGATGTCTTGGAGAGCACCAGCACAGGAGCAGCCTGTACCTTTCTGCTTTTGGAGTATAAGTTTCAATATATTTATGTAAATTTGAGGGGAAACATTGCAGTGCAGGTGGATCATCATGCTTAAATGTCTGTAATCGGGTAGATCCACCTTGCCAAGCTTCAACCTACATTTACCTTTATCAAATGAAAAATAAGAACTCTACAAACTATCCAATAGTGCCCACCTTCAACACTATCAGATAAGATCGACATGACGGGATTGACAGAGTAATTGTCCAATCACCTGACAGATCACTAAGATTCTGAACATTCTCAAACACTTTCAATGGGCTCTTCCCAAGATGGACTTGTGAGATAACAAATGGTCCATTTGGTGTGCCAGGTTAGTAAAAATCAGTTAAATAAACATATCTGGGATGATTTTTCACTGTGCTAAACACATTTACTTTTTTATTTTTCCAATACCAAGCTTCTTTGTTGCTACTCTAGCACACAGCAAAATCATAACAACCCTTACCCTGACATGAAGTACTAACAAAACAAGGATATTACTAACATTAAAGTAGAGCTGTACCGAAGTGTCCTGTACAGTGTAGACAAAATCCCCTTGATATCGTTTTCCCTTTAGCTTGTTTCTACAAAATCACTTGGAACTCTTTGCCTCACAGGATAAATGTGGACCCCAGCACCCATGTAGTTTCTCTTTATAGGGGTAGAGTAGATGACCATGACATGGACCTCAAACCCGGTTCAAAGTTCTGAGGTATTCCTGTAAACCCACACTGGTAGTGTATACTGATAATGTATTTAATATCCTGCAAACCTGGTGCAAAACATCACATTCATTACACTCATCCCCACAATGAAAAAATATTCACCCCAGCCTTAAAATAGTAAAGAAATAAATATCAGAACATGAAACTCACTTTGTAAAATCCAAACCCCGGGTCAATGAGCTCTAAGGAGCCTGTCTGAGCAGAGGTGCCAGCAGCCTGACTCTCGACCTCTCCATGAGTTGAGCCTTTATCAGACTCGCTTTGGGTTGATCCGCAGCCAGAATCAGAGTCTGAGAGCTCTGCCTCTTTTTCTTTGCTCTTGACAATATCAACAGTGGGCATCTTCTGCCTAACAAGCAGCTGCACAATATCATTCAGACCCACGTTGTAGTCAAATAAGGTGTGGCCGTCCTCCATCTGATAAAAGAATTATAAAACGGTTAACTGAGGAGACACAGACATTTTGTCATTTCATCACTAATGACATCTCTGTGAAGAGGGTAACAGCCGCCTCACCTGCTTGCCCCGGTAGAACAGCCTTTGTCGTTCTGGCTCCACCTTGAAGAGCTCCAGGATTTTGACACGCAGCTCATCCACCTTAGTAAGTTTGGAAAGGGAATCCACCCGGTGGGTTTCCTTCCCATCCATTGTGCGCACTTGAATCCACATTGCAGCTGCCCTGTGTTGACAAAGTCAAAATGACAGACTGTAAGTCCAACAAGCCCCTTGGATATTTTCAGAGGCACCGCTAGTGTTACATGTGACAAGTTTAACATTATGGACTACCTAATAATATTCACCTTCAACAACTTTGGGCTTCATGGCTTCCAAGACATGAGATTTGGTCTTACATGAACATACAGGCAGCATTTCCCACAGAAATATGTTCTTGGTAAGAGGTATTGGGTCATTCCACCTCTTACCAACCTGTATGTTTTTTGTGTTTCTGCTCTGTGACAGTATCCGTCAGCAGAACTTTCTATGAAGTCAATCAAATGCCATTACATTGAGTATGTACCCTTCATATGCTTCCTTGGTATTCCATTTCCACAGCAAGTGAGCTGACACGGAAGGATTACTTTTAGTGAGGAAAAGCAACCACACAGTAGTCCAAAGTCCCATTCACACTGCTGTTACATGCCTTAATGCATCCCTGCTACAACTGGGAATTATCCAGAGTCCAGTTGTGTGTCTGCCTGTTTGTGTATGTAAACATGTACAGTTCTGTGCTGTCTCTGGCCCCTCCTAAAGTAGTGTCGCAATGCCCATCAACAGGAGCAACATTCTCACTGAATTTATGTGAACATCTTCAGGCATAATGACAGCAGAACCTTGTTGTATTGAATTGAATAACTGCATAATAAAATGATCTCCAGGTTGGTGAAGAATTGGACAGAAATCCCTTTATGACATCTGCCTCAACATTTTTGAAAAATGGTCCCAGAGTGGATAAACATGAAAACACTAGCCTTGCATTTCTGTCTGTGAAACCTATACACGTAGCTTCAGAAACAATGATGTCATGGCACAATCCCATGCTAAAGCCACAAGTGTGAACCCTGACAACAACAGAAGCAATGACTGAATACAGGGTCGCGTTTGTGCAGCAAGAGCCTCTGAGCTTGTTATTGGGAATGGGAATTGATATGACTTAATCGATACCGGTGCCATTAACAATCCTGCGAATTGATCCAATTCTTTAACCATCCTCTTATATATTCCTTCAGATTCACCGTATAACAATGTCAAACACATGTCACAGCATAGATAACTGCTTCTGCAAGTTGCTGGTGTTCCACTCACTTAAGGTTGTGCAGTAGGCACCTTTTATAAATAAAAAAAAAGCTACAATTCTGACCGCTTCTGAACCCTTTAAGTGGAAGGAGTTGATAAGGGAACTGATTAGCAAAAAGACTGATGACAACGAGACTTTGATAAGGCTACTTGTTACAGAGTTTTGTTTTAATCATTTGCTCCTCTACCACCACGATAAGCAACAAGAGAACACTGAACAGCATAAAACAGTGTCTGTTGACATCTCTATTGATGCATGCTCATGCTTCAGGTCTTCCTCCCTGACTTTGGTGTCTGTGGCAGTGTTACAGTGCAACGTACAGGTTTGGCGTACATACTGCAGCATTTTCATGTGGACAGACACTTCTTGAATCAATGCTGCCTTTACAGAGAAGGCTTTTAATACAAAAACATTTCTTGTCGTTGGGTGGACAGGGCCTTAATTTGTTCATCAAGTTGGCATCCTATCTTGTTATTGTCTATTACAGTTAAATGGGAAATACATTTCATGAATGCGAGTATGGCATCCAATTAAAAAAGCTGATAGCCAACTACTTCTCAATATCAGTAAACACTGTACTTACAAAACATCTACAGATAAAAAGGAATACTTATATTGTTGCAGCAGAATCACATTATGCTTATACTTTGCTTTAGACAGTCTGCCACAACTAAGAGGCAGGGGGCTTAAGGAGAGACTTGATGGTTGAAAAAGTTGTTTCCATTTTTGTCTGCTGTGGCCTGGCAGTGCAAACACAAGGCATTTAAAAAATAAGAATATGTTATACATACAAATTAATTGCAGCTATTAAGAATAATAATGAAAAATAACAGTAAAAAAAAAACAACTCATAAGATGGCAAAATGGTAAATAAATAAGTTCAAATTGATGAAATGCAAAGTTAAAGTTAAAAGCAAACTCAAAAAATGTATCACAGAAAAGCAAGTCAGAAACCACCAAATTAAATAGCATAAAAGATGGGTTTTTTTTTTACTCATTGTTATTCATGTATTGTTTGTAATTCAGTGCCTTAAATTTTTACCTTGAAATTGTATCTATTATGACATGTGCTGCTGACCTCTTAGCCAGGTCGCCCTGGTCAGAGTCAGAAATGCTTTATTAATACCCAAGGGGAAATTCGGTAAATGAGATTCTGATCTCAATGTTAATTATCTGGCTAAATAAATAAATTACAAAAATAAATAAAAGAAAAAGATTAAAAAGCACAAAATTTTTTAAAAGTTAACAAAATAACTCATTTCTATATGTGGCTATCCTCTCACTGGTGTCGTTTTCTCTGCAATTTCTTGTTGTGATTTTTAACTTGAAGCATTTGTTTCATATCTGATGTCATGTTCAAAAGTTTGGGGGCGTGATTTCAAATTTTGTAATGTTTTCTATGTATTTTGGGTAGGGTATGCATAAGGTTTTATTTGCCCTAGTTCAAAAACTGATTAAAAATGTCAAATGCGCAATGCCACCTATTGAGTAAAACAGATCTATGTCCTTCAAGATGACAGTGTATTGGGCTTGAAACAGATATGAAACAAGAAAACTGTTCTAATCTTTAAAAAATTGTATTTGTGATTTTTGAAAGAGGGGATTCAGCAATGAGGTAAACCACTGTGGTACATTTTACTAAACCCAGATGCAAAATTTGCTATGCCCATTACCAATTTGTCCAGTACTAATACTGCTCTAATATCATACAAACATATTACAGACGGTTTTTATTATTATTGGTTGCATTTTAAATCTGCACAGCTTTTTGACTTTGGGAATGGTTCACGTTTCAAGATGTTTTGTTGTGTATTCTGATTTAGTTGTGCTTTTTATTAATTGATTTGCTGTGACTTGTGTTTGCTGTGTTCAATTTTGTATTGTTAATTTTTTTTATCTATCATTGTGTTTGCAGGTGAGGGCTGATGTAAATAGCTCAGATAAGTTAAGATCCAGAATGTTCATCTCGAACTGTTAAAACACTGCTTTCGCTCAACAATTTCACTCTTAAAATGGACGTAACTGCTTTCATTTACAGCGCAGATGGTCTACTTTGATCAAACAATTAAATCAATGTTTGTCAGAGGCAGAATCATGTCTGCCTCCAGTCTGTGGTTCTTGTATTGTCTTGCTGTCAGCACTGGGCTGTCACTTGGACAGAACAGGAGAAAGGGAGGGAACAGGCTGATTTAAATACAGTGCGGGAAACTGAGCTGAAGCCACTCCCAGTTCTTTTAAAAGCAAGCACATCCGGACGGGAGGGAGCGCTAGCAAACAATGTGCCTCCGCTCTGTGACAATGAAACACACCGAAACACCGTGATATTACAGCTTTAACATTCAACAACACCACATGAAACCAGCGCTGATGTCTCACAGACGGTGCTTGACATTATTAGGATAGAGGAAGAGGCTCAGAGGCTCGACTCCGAGTTTTGCGCTCCCAGCTGAGCTCTCGTGTCTCTGCTGGATATGAAAAAAAAACACCAGCGACAAAAACACAAGTGTGAACACCAAGGCAAACCACTCTTAATAACACAATATATGTACTGGTGACTTTTGTGAAACGTGCACATAAATATGAGCGAGCTGACCTCTAGACAAATGCAGAAAACGATGAAAACGCGTCCTATTTAGGTCAGCGCATTTGTTTTCTTTCAGAGGAGATGGAGAAGTGGCAGATTTTACTTTAAAATCATCACGTGCCTGACATTTTCCTCAGATAAACATCAGAAGGTTGCAGCTCTTCTTTGACATGTCCATCATCCTCATCAGTGCTCAGCCACTGCAAACCACGTTACTACTTATTGTTGTGAGGCTTTAGTTGGTTTGCTGCCAACTACCGAAAGGCAAATATTAAATGCAATGAAAGAATGTTCATTTGCTATCATTACTTAGATTTACGCTGCCTTAATTTCGTTGAGAGAGGGAACTTCACTGTGGTGAGTCAAACCATACAGTATCGAGCCAGGACTTTGTCAAGTAAGCTAACCAGAGTTAGCTAGCTACAGAAAGAAGATATCTGAGTACAATTTTCAAAGTTTCTATTAAAGACCGTAAACTGCTTTACCTGTTTGTTTGTCCAAGTCAAGGAAAGAAGTGGAAGATTTAAAATATTAAAGCACGTTTTCCCCAAGTAACTTCCAAGAAAGGTTTGCACGACCAACTCTGCGCCTTGTTGGAGATTGATCAATGAGTTATTCTTCAAGACTTTGATACCCCGCCTGCTGAACAAATGCAGCCGCGCCATTGGCTGATGGACGATGAGCAGAGCGAACTCATAGGGTAGAAGAGCTGTCACTCCTGAATGTGACTGGAGCTTAGCCTCAGCGCGCGAAACGACACTCTCGTGGGTGCAGCTCGCCTTTCGGGATATCTCGCGAGATTTTGTGGCACACAGTAAACAGCGGTAGCCATGAGAGACAGATGGTGGAGCTGGTAAACAACTTCACTGACGGAGCGGAGAGTCGTGTCCTTTCACTGGGCTTTGAAGGACTGGACTCTCCTTAACTCTTCGTATGGAATTATAAATTCTCTCTCTGGGTGTCCTGTCAATTTCAGGTTAATTCAATTCAAAGAGCTTTATCGGCATGAAAGTACACATTATTCCCAAAGCACTTTATAAAAAAGGAAAAGGAAAAATAAGTGAAAGGGAAATAATTAATTATACAGTAAATAAGCACTTATGTGGAAATCAAACTATTTTGTCACACCAAAGTGATGATCTCTTGCCTGGACCCATTTAAGTGGGGGCTGGGGTGAACGTGGCAAACTTGGTTTGAGCATCGACATTAAAAATGTACTTTGCCATGTTGGTAACCCAAATATTTATAAGCCCTTTGCTAGGCCCTCTTTCTTGCTAAATAAATCTAAATATGGTATAACCCCTCCACCCCATACGCCAAAAAACAAACAAAAAATAAATAAATAAAAAATAAATGTAACAAATATATTTACTTGTTTTTCACATTAATACAGTTGGAATTTTTTTTACTATCCCACTACAGTTTTGTAAAAAAAAAAAAAAAAAAAAAGAAAGAAAGAAAGAAAGAAAGAAAACAAGTAAGTGACATTAAATAATTAGATCCAAAAAGACAACTGTATTTATTAGACATGGTTTAAAGTTAGTTGAAAATCTAGTCGAGAACTACTCCAAGCACACAAACCTCTGCCAAGGCATTTTCAACACTGTGAGGTCAGAAATTTTCTAAAACATGAAATACCGCCCTATCTTGCACTTTTAACAAATCGTTTAAAAATCCATGGATCCACATACAGATTCAGATCACCACCGAAATCTAATCAGTGGTAGTCTGAATCTTGTGGCATAACCAGCATTCTCTTAACATGCCATCAAAACTTTATGGGTTATCCTGTCAACAAACAAACTGACAAAATATTGTAAAATCAATGTAATTATGTACACAATTTCAAACACTATAACATTGATATTACATTAGGGCCTTGTGTGTGAGTAAATGTTTGTATATGCTCTTATGTGTGTATATCTGATTGTGTGTGTTCAGGTTTCAATACCTTTTCTAAGATCCTCGAAAGATCTTACATTTTGTTCCACAATTACCATATAATTGTGTTACATTTATGTTTCCATATTCCGCCTTAATACAAAAAAAAAAACAATTTATGTCTCTCAATGACTGTCTGACACTCTGATATATGGAAATGGATTACTTCGAAAGAGACATATTGAAATTTAAGATGATAATAGGGCTGCACAATATTGTTGGAACAATATGTGTATCAGCAGATAATAGCCTAAAATATTATCAGCAAATACAGTTTTATCAATATTTTGGCAGTACATATTTGACATAAACATCCCATACTGGCTGTAATATTGGCAGAATTAACAAAGAGACCATAATGGTTGACCTCATCATCACTGAATATCCACTTTTAAAAATCAAAAGTATAATATATCTAACAGTACCATGTTGTTTTTCTTGCTTTATATCTGTTTCTAGCAGCAAAAGGATGCCACCTTAAGAGGAAACTCAGCAGAAACCACTTAGTAAGTGGAGGATTTTTCTCTATTTTGAATTTAGAAATATTATTGTATAAGCTAAGATTCAACATTATGCATCCCTAGTGATTAATAATGGTTGGATAAAATTTTTTTTCCCAAACTCCAACTTCCCATTTTCCACCTGACAACTGTTCAGGAGCCTTAAGGCTTCGACGCCGAGTCACAATCTGAAAACATACTGTATCAGAAATAAAAAATCCTTTTAGAAGTAACCAGTCTGAAGGCTGATGGTCTTCTTTGCTTTTGTAGCTCATACGCAAACATAATTAATTATTTATAGTCTGTTTCACAGCCTGAAAAAACCTCCTCATAGAAGCTTTGAACAAAAACTTTGGGCCTAAAAACCTTGAATTAGAAACAACTGAACAAAAAGACATTTATTTTATTTAGGAGTCCACATTTATGCCATCAATTTTCATTTCACTTGTTCTGGATATCTGTATAGTGTTCGGATGAACATCTGTAGACTTGTTTGTGTCAACATGCAATTTCCTAAAACAACAGTGAAACTCAGAGCAGAGGAAATTAATGAATTATGTTCTCCCCTTACTCTGCAGCACTCCAACCAAGCTCCCTAAGTCCCATCAGAGTTTCTTTAAATGAGACTATTGCTTTAATTCCCAGGAGTGAATATGTGAAACAGAAAGTAAGTTTAGCAAAGAAGCACGATTTAAAAAAGTGTACACAATGAGAAATCCCCCCCAGCAATTGGAACAGCTCTGAGTGAGTCCTTTAGGTGCTGTGTGGTGTGGAGGATGGAGGACAGAGCTGCCTGACGGGGACGGAACAGCACTCCGAGCTCAGGGAGGATGACAGGAAGTGGACACGACAGGCCAAATCATCCAGGAAGTCCTTTTGTAGCTTTGTTATTGCTTGAGAGAGCACGGTGGGCAACGACTGCACACCGGGAAGGATGGAGTCAAGTTTGTCTTCCAGAGCTACGATCCTCCTGTCCAGCTCCTCGCTTCTGTGCTGCAGCTCTGACACAAGGTCATACATCATATTCTGGGTCTGGGGAAAAACAGGGAGGTCAGGCTAGGCATCTGACATAACAATATCATGTAGGGCTATTATAATTAGACAACAGAAACTGGAAAAATACAATGATACTAAGTGCATTATTATCAATTGTCTATTCTGTTGACGATTTGTTTAGGGTTTGGTCCAGTGTTCATCAACCTTTTTCAACCAAAGATGCCAAAAGAAAAAGCTAGATCTAGATCATTATTTAATTTTGACTAGATTTCAACCAGTAGGCACTATCTCCAATAACCAATGTTGTGGAGGAAAGGAATAAAAGTAAAGAATCAGTTGATCTGAAGTTACATCAACATTCTGCAACTTTTGTAGTCAACTACAAGACAAAGCTTGGAGTTGGAGACTTGCAGAGCGGAAGAATATACATTTTTGTTTTAACATCTTGCTGATACTGAAAACTGATGGGGTAGAAGGAGGTCAGTAAGACTTAAGTAGTTGTGTAGAGCAGCTGGATTTACCTGCTCCATTTATCCCATTAGTGTAAACATGTGTCAGATACCAACCACCTCGTCTTAAAGATTGGCTAAAATGTCTAAAAGCAACTTGTAGATCTTGGGCACCAGTGGCTCAAGATCTACAGGTTGATGATCCCTGTAAAATTATATACATTTCTATTAAAGTATTTCCTTTTATCAGTCTCTCCCCCTTGGACAATTACAGCATATGATCAAAACTCCCTTCAATAGATTATAATTTAAACATCATTTATCATCAAACTGAAACAAGTAGGGTTCCTCATTGAAAATAAAATGAAAGATATGGCTCATACAAACCTTGGCGAGATCAGCAATCGTGTTGGCCTGATCAGTCAGCTTCCTTTGCTCCATTTTTACTGCCCGCAGTCTAAAATTCGTTAACCAAAAATCACTTTTGTTCCATTTACAATAGATGATCATCACTGGTACAACATACATGCCACAATGAACAGCATCAAAGTATATTTAATTGAGACTCTTATTATGAAACAAAGATAGCATTTTATTTTATACCCACTGGTGGATGGCTTGGAGGAATTTTCGTTGATGGTGGCGTACTCGAGCATGGTCGATCTTTTTGACCAGTTTGGTGTTTTTGTAGATAAGCCACGTCTCCCTCAGCACGTTGGCTGCTGTGTTTTTTATCTGAATATTACAGAATATTACAAAGACAAAACATGAGAAAAGCTATTTTTCCAAAACACAGTCAATAACATTTTCAGTACAAGTGTTTCTATTTTGTCTCCGTCCTTGTTTCTCTAATGATTGCTGATTAAATGTCTTCTTTCAGCTCTTCAGCATACAATCAAACAATATGATAGACATACCCGAGGTTTGCTATTAAAAAATATTATTTAAATGTCTTGAGACCTTTTTGTAGATCTGCGTATCCATCATAAAATTATGGACATGCTTCTCCGCTCTGGTGAGTTCTGACTTTCTTGCAACAACAGCAACCACCAAGGCTGTACAGCCCGCTCCCTGTAGAGGAGAGCACCTGTTAGACACAATGTGGTATATTCAAGTAAATTACAATACTTACCATAACTTATACTTTATATCACATAGGGTTATCTTTGTGGGGTTTTTATTGAAGGCTTCAAAACTGTGACCTATGAATAAATGTGATATAAAAGCTATAAATGTTACTATTTTCAGGCTGAAGTTGGATTTATTTCACTAAATAGACCATAGTTTGCCTTAACTCTGGTTCAGATACTAATTTTATGCTGACTGAAAGTGTGTTCTGATCACTAATGTAGTTTTCCTATACCAAATACCCCTGATCCAGCTGTATTCTCCTTCTGTCTGAGATGCTCTGTTAGAGCTCCAACCATTTTAAGGCTCCTGATTGGTTGAAAGGTTTTACTCTGTGGTAATTGGTCAGTTTAGTATTGTTTGGCGTCTTCTTATCATCTGCACTGCAATCTTTCTACCATTTCTGCTCTGTGAGGACTTCCAAACCTGAGCTAATGTGATAACATTGCTGGCAAATCAAGGTTGGACAACACTCTGGCGGGGAGGGGATCAAGCCGCTTCAAGCAGCAGATCTGCTGTTTCACTCAATGGACTCACGAGAAGTCCTGAACAAAATATGAGTGATTCTGACTTGATGGCATTTGTTTTACTGTGGATACACAGGTTTACCTTTATGAAACAGAATATACAAAAGACGAAATTCTTCAGAACAAGATTCAGAGGGCGAAATCAATGAGCAAAGGCAGAAGAAAACAGCCATTTGCTGCATTGTAAAATAGTGCAAATCACAGAGATATTCTGGAGGAAAAATAAAGCACTCTAAAATATTTAGCCTAATCAAACATTGTTTTAATGTACCTGCCACAACATTGGCTTGCCAGTGGTCTGAGCTTGTTCCCCTTATAGGTGCAGCACTGCTGGGAGCCCTTTCAGTCACTTCACTGACTTATTTTCAAGTACCTGATACAACTTCAAACAACAGAACTATCCCTTTAATACCAGAAAAAAAATGCCAGCTGCAGAGATATGTTCAAAGTTAAGGCTGTGCAGATGTAAGTAAACTACAGGTTTCACTGAGGACATATTGGTAATTCATGCACATACTTCATTGCAGTTAAATAAACGCCCAAATTAGATGTTAATCAGTATATGAAAACATGTTCTGATAATGAGAGACAGTAGCGTTTTTCAGCTGAAATGTAGCTAGTACACTCCCAGTAGTCAGGAGTAACTTTTTTTTCAAGCAACACTCTCAGTCCCACAGAGAAAGCAATATCACTTAATCAGACCTGTATTTTCTTCCACAGTTGATGAGATCAAGCCAAAAACAACTTGCTGGTTAACATACCTGGACAATTGTTTTGCTTCTGGCTAAGCCCCACCCACTAAAAATGTTACACTGTTTACGAGCATTGTGTAAAGGATATGTAGATATTTGGGGACAACACGAGCTATAAGGTATATGTATGACTTTTAATCTGAAACAAAAAATGTGTTTGATGTGCAGTTGATTGAGTATGATGACAGTGGGATAATTTCATGACAGCTCTGTTTGCTTTTGTCTCTAGAAATCTTACCATGATCCCTGTCAGCAGGCAAACACCTTTTCCACAGTAAGTATGAGGCACCATGTCACCATAGCCGATGGATAGAAAGGTGATAGAAATCAACCACATTGCTCCAAGAAAAGTGCTGGTCACTTCCTGAGCATCATGATACCTGTAGAGACACGTCTGTCTGTATCAGCAGTTGTTTGGAGAGTACAATATCTATAATGTGTAAAACCTTAAATCTCATTTGCACATAAATGCTGATATTTTCCTGAATTTACCCAGATGAGCGCCATATTTGAATGTAACAGAAGGGTTTCAAGCCCAGACTTAACCCTGAAATTACATTTTTGGACCCCTGACTAAATTACCTTTTAAGTTATTTCTGATTTACGTCACAAGACAGGACATATGCATGCAGCTGAGTTTTGGCTGAGGCGTAGCATATATGTGTTCGGCTGGTTTATTGCTGAGCTTGGACACAAACATCTGGCACACATACTATGCATCCAGTTTAATTATGGCCCAGAACAGCATGCATGAGTCTGATTAAACAGAGTGGTGCAGAAGGGAACCCAGAAAACATGGAGGGGAGTTACCATTTAGCTTTTCATGATTCCCAAGTCTAAAAGAACATAGAATTTTAGAATAGCTTATTGGCCAAATATCTGAAATAGAGTCTGAGATGTACAAATGCATATGAGATTTGAATGTTTTAATTATTAAATAATAGGCTGCTAACTCTGCCCAACTTTGGCATTAAAAGCATTATAATGTGATTATAAGGGCAGTTGCTAACAAACTGCTAACAAGGACTATGAAAATGGCTGAGAACCCTAATGCAAGTATGTCTGATTGTTTTGTTTCATAGGATCTCATACATCTCTGCCACAGACATGACAACAAACTAATCAGATCCTTCTCTGAAGAGGAAATTCCCAAACAAGACGACATGAGGCAGGGTTACACTGCACACTAAAATATTGTAGCTGCTTCTTAATAGAACCTCCATGTTATAGTCCCATAGTAGCTTGGTAATAGCTTTTTTACTCTAACGTACTCTAACGACCAACGTTTAATGATGATCTAGCTAAAAAGTCAGGAAAGGTGGGTTTGTTTGTGTCGATTATTATGATGAATAACACACAAGTTCCATAAATTTTTGTTCACATTATCATCAGTAATGAGCACTGATCACAGAGAAAATCACAGAGGCTTTTCGTCAAGGGAAGTAGTGTGATGTTAACTTCTGTGCTGTCCTGCAAATATACATCATCCCTGCACCATTCTATTATGAATGAGTGAGGCACATATGGATCTGGCAGAGTTACAGGTGAGCTGCCTCTGAGTTGAGGTTATAGAGATCTGGCTGATCATGTTACAGTAGAGTTTCAGATTAGATACAGTAACTGCAGCTTAAGTATGGTATGGTAAAATCAGGCTGAGTTCCAGTAAAACTGTAACAAAAAAGTCAGGGATGAGAAATGAAAAAATCAGACTGAGTTTTGGCTTTGCTGACTAAGTTACAGCGGAAGTCTTGCACATTGATCAACACTGAACATAGACATGTTGTACTTAAGTTACAGTCAAGTTTTCCATAGCACACTGAGTAAATCATAATCTGTTACCTTTCACAAACACGTACGGTCCATGCTGCAATGATCCAGCAGGTCACACTGAAGACCAGCAGGACTGTCCCGGGGCAGATGGTCATCAGAGTCTTCATGACAAAACGAGTGTCAAAGCTGATCTTATTGAGTGCTCCAATGCTGCGGGAAGAGGCATCTGTGAAGAGCTTACTGTGGAGCAACATGACCCGGCCAATTAAGTAGAGGCGCAGGAACATAGGTACAGATAGAATGATGTCGACATCAGCATCTTTCACTGATGCTGTGTAGCTGAAGGCCAGCCGAGCGGTCCAAGTGAACACATATCTGCCCGGGATTGGGTGGATGGCACAGACAAAGAGCTCCATCACAATGAAGAGAACACGTTCAAATGTCATGGCTATTCTCCAATCATCCGCTCCGTTGTCCACCATAAAGAGCTGCAGAAAGGAGGGAATAAAAAGGGCATATTTACCAAGTGAACCAAGAATAGTGATGCACATGGAGTGTTTGTTTTTCTCCCAAATAGGCTACCTGTATTTCCCTTGCATGGTACATCACAATAAGCCCAAGAAGGAGAACAGTGGAGAGGCTGATCAAGCCTTTCAGGATGTAGGAATATATGGATTCCTGTAAAGAAGGAGGTCAAATTATGATTGAGGCCTATTATAAAGATACCAAAGCAGATAGATTATGGAGTGTTACATCAAGCAGCTTGATGCTTGATGCAGTTATCTGCATTTGCTCAGTTGCTCCTCAATGATCAATCAAAATAAAGAGGGGGCAGGATTTATGATGTCAGATCAATCAAAAAGAATCAGGAGATAGTGTTCTGATTTCTCTTTTCGAGGGAACAATTTGCAGATGTGCAGATGCTGAGAAGCCAGCATATTATACCTTTGCTTTGGCTGTTTTCAAAACCACGTTCTAATAGTAGGTATTTTGTGCTACATATTGCACTGTGTTTGACTAGTTTAAAGAACGACTTCCAGACAGCATTTTTGTGGTATGCTACAACCGACAACCAATGGGTGTCAAACTAATATTTAAGGTGCATTACTGCCACCTATGCTGCAGTGGGGGCTCCAACAATATTTTCCTAAAGTACAAATTACACATTAAAAAGGTCATCTTATGATATTTTTCAGTTTATATGCCCTTTACTGTGTTTTACATGCCTCCTCCATGTGACGGAGTATATTTGAGCAAGAGACAAAAAGTCTGCAGCATCCGGACTTCTCCCTTTCCTCCTCTTTATGGACCAATAGCTGCCTAAAATGGCTTGCTCCTCTGGCCCCACTGAATAGACCTACCACTGTGACGTCCTATGATTAATTAATTTGGTTCAGGCTCTAAAGCCCAGTGCAGAGCAGAGGTTGTAGAATGAGTGCAGAGTCATTGACAACATGGCACTAGGCAGAGTAGAACAACTCTACAGAGTAGAACAATCAACCAGTCAGGGCAGACTGGGACAGCCAGGGGACTGGGGCCTTAATGTGATAAGACTCAGAGTGGAGTGAGGGAAATACCTTGTTATAAAATCCTCTGGACAGCTCTGTTTCAATCACCATGACAATAATGCCAAACATCCCACAGACCAGCGCGTAGTCACTCAGCTGTTTGCGCTTCCCAAAGAGAGCTCTTCTCTGACCCAGCCGGTAACTGATGTCCTTGGTCTTCTTCTGTGGTACGTTACCTTCCTCCCTGGTCCGGTTCTCACTGTTAGCCTTACTTGAATCTTCTCTGATGACTTTGGAGAAGGCGTCCTCCAGGATGGTGTTGTGTAAAAGCTGAAGAGGCTGCTGACCTCCTGGGTGGAGATCTGAAAGACTGGATCTCAAAGTTCCATGACTGCCAAGTGGGTGCACTGCATCTCCGTTGACTATTTCGCTGGTTTCAAAGGTATCAGAAGGTGGAGTTAAAGGTTTTGGGTGCACTGGTTTTGATCCATAGAGTTGCTGAGAGGTCTTCTACAAAAGGGCATATGACAGGAAGTTCTGTATAGTACATATTGTAGTTCACCATTTTTTTTATTAATTTCTCAGCTGAAGAGTGTTTCCTCCACTGATGAAGATTACTTGTGTCTTTACACAGGACAATATGGCTGTAATATTATAAATAGCCTGTTAAAATGTATATATGTATCATCATATTTATCCATCAGTTTGCTTTAAAGTTGCTTGGTTTGACAAACCGGGCTTGGGCTAAATCTGATATCTTTTTATATACTTTGTGGTCCAGATTCTCTGGCAGCACCCCTGATTGAGCCCATCATCTTTTAGCATGAGGACACTGGTAGTGAAATCTGTTTCATTAGCACAACTGGCTTATAGTGCAATCCATTTGATCTCAGAAGTCAGATTACCGGAGTTGTAAATTAGATATGCCACTTGGAAACACTCCCCTTGGTTAAAATTTTCTTCTGGTAAGTCGTACATTCTTCAGGTGCCT
Organism: Scarus forsteni; assembly: GCA_036419115.1. Taxonomy (NCBI): domain Eukaryota; kingdom Metazoa; phylum Chordata; class Actinopteri; order Labriformes; family Labridae; genus Scarus; species Scarus forsteni. The sequence continues at coordinate 31,361,541 of JAZDUH010000136.1, forward strand.
TGACTTTTCTGCCTCATAACTAGAGCATGTCGGTTTGCTCCATTTACCTCAGCAATCGGACATGGGAGGAAGGGATAACATCGCTTCCCAGTTTAGATGATTTTCAGTCACGAACTGGTTAAGTCTGGGAACCTGAAGAACATCCAACTTTCCTGTAGAAAATAGTGACCAAAGGCAGATGTTTCTAAGACACGTATCTAATTTGCAACTCAGACAATCCAACTTCTGAGATCAAATGGAAAATATGGTAACTAAGTTGCGAAGTGATTCCCACTTCCCGCATCTGAGTTCCAAGATTAATGACATGCACCAATTTCTACTGGTAGGTTACACTATCTTCAGGAACCCTAACTTTACCAGCTCATAATAGTGACTGGAACGTGTGGCTTTGTTCCATCTTCCTTGGAACCTGGACGAGAGAATTCTGTCACATCTCAAACATGTTCCACTTATGAGCTGAGGTAGCTGTCAGACTTCCCAGTAGAAAATTCTGACCAAAATTGGGCATTCCCATCTAATTTGCAAATCAGAAAATCAGGAATTTGATGCAATTCCCACTTCACGTGTCCAAGGTAAACTGAACAGAACATTTCCTAAGTCAGTCTTCAGGTTCCTTAAATTTACCAGCTCGCAATTGTAGCTGGAACACATTGGTATGTTCCATTCACCTTGGAACTCAAACATGGGACGTGTTAAAGGTGCTATGAGGAGAATCTATTCCAGTCAAGATAAAGACTCTGCTGCCCATGAGCATGTGCGCCGACTGTCGTAAAGACGTGACCCAAGCCAAAGCGTGCGTCTGTTGTGATGCTAATGAATGCAGCTCGGACCTTCCTCAGAACTCTGCATTGCTTTACAACTTCTTCTTTTAACAACTTACAGAATGCAAAGCGACTAAGTAATGCATCTCTTTCTAGTTATGTAGCGGTAGTTTTGATGTGTGACAACAAGCAATTTTTGAAAAAATTATTATTGTAGTTTTGTAGTAGGCTATATATTGCTACTTACAGCCCGGTGCTCTAGGATGTGTCCGAATAATATAAATTTGCTCTAGGTTTAATTGTCTTGTTCCCAAAGTTGAGTATCCAGGCCAGTCCAGCCCTGTCTGACCCGACCGTGAAGCTAAGGAATAGCATTTCTAGATAACCTATTTTGATGCTATAAAACTCATCTTAAAGTGTGTATTTCGATCAGGCATATATCTAAAAGTGAGACTTTTTCGTAATTAGTTAGAAACTCCTCATAGCATCTTTAATTATGCTGCTTTCCAGTTAACATTCTATTTATGAGTGAATTGAAAGCTGGAGTACATGAAGATTGTAGACTTCCCTGTAGAAAAGTCAAACCAATGGGGCCTTACAACCCGACAGCCTGACCTCTGAAATCAAATGGATCGTACCATTAGAAACTTCAGTGTGACATAATTATTACTGCTTCTTATTTAAAGTTAAATGGAACGTGCCATTAGATCCAATGCGTATTGCTTGAGCTTAAAAAAATCATAGCTTATCCATAGTGTACCTGACTGTGTTGTTGTCTCCCTCTCTCCTCGGCAATGTCGTGATTTTCCAATGAGCTAAACTGGCTGGTGGAGAAGGACTGCACACTGTTGTTACTGGCTGGAGTGGACATCCTCTTTATCTTTGGGGTGCTGGTCACAGGGTTGTAAGGAAGATGTCGACACTTCAGGACGATGGAGGGATCTTGAGATGACTTGTAGGTTTGATCGCCACTTGCCAAGCTGAGAGAATCCTCCTTTTTACACTGCTGAACTAACAAGGGCTCTTTACCAAAAATCTCTCTCCAGCTGAGCTCAGCCGTTCGCGGATGTTGGAGGAGTTTTGGATTCGTCTCGGCACGCTCAGTGGAGCTCAGAGGGATGTTGAATAAGTCTGGTCGATGATTGCATGGCTGGTGCTCCCTTTGACCCTCTTGGTCACTGCACTGAAGCATGAAATTATCATGCGGTAATGCTGTTGCAGGTTTTAAAAGATCCCATTGGTTTGTTTGCTGTGGCAAAACCTGGCACAAGGTTGCGTTGTGGCTGCTTTGAGAGAGAGGTTGGGTTAGGGGGGAAGCTGCAAAGCCTCTTTTGTTTGAAACTCTAGAGAGGCAGTCTTGGGTTTTACCATGATGAATACTAGAATCCTGCAAGTTTTGGTGCACATCTGTACAAGAGCAACTACATCTGTCATTGTGGTTTGGATGTCCCACACTGGTTTCTGCTCTCTCTGCAGATGTTGACCCATCTCCTACGCTGCTAACCTGCCCACAAAGTAGCAACCAGTCCTGATCGCTCAGCTGGGATAAGGTCAGACTTTGGTTTTTCAGAGGAGACATCTGGGCTGGAACTCGAGTTGGACTAATTCCATTTGACCGCTCATGGGGCGAGGATGAAACTCGGCACAGACTTGAGTCCTGTTGGGAAGTGGAAGAGTCCAAAGAGGCGCCTGAGTATTGATCACGAAGCCCCTCGGGTGTTTTTGTTGAAGGCGAAGGACCTCCTGCTGTGCAGTGCTCCAGTTCACCATCATGGAAGACTTCATTTGTGGAGTCGAGGCGTCGTGTGGCGTTAGTGGGTTTAACCAGAATCAACCTCATGGCATCACTGCAGAGCTGAAACATGATCACACACTCAGATTAAACCATGGATTAACCAGAGAAGGAATATAAAAGGAGAGGAGGAGGAAAATGTGTACTCACAGTCCTTATAAATATTTAGTCCTTCAATATGTGGATATATATAGACGGGTAATGAGTTAGGGGCCGGGCAGAAACAAGATATAAGTGATGGCATTTTAGTCAGTATCGGTTTAAGTTATCAAGAAAAATAGTAGAGGTCCAAACATACTGTCAAGTACACAAGACTGACCTGGTCCACGGCACATTATGCTCTAAAACACAAAAGAATGAGTACAAATTCAATCAAAAATTAGCAATAGTAATAATATTTATTCTGGAGGTGTTCTATTTCAAACTTCTTGGTTGGATTTGAACATTTTTGTTATTTATTTTATTTGTTATTTGTTACAGGATAAATCACCTTCACTTTTTATTTCACTATCTACCATATAACTCAATTTGTCGTTCTTTGAAATTATGTTTCATTTTTACTCGATACAATTTTATAGAACAGTAAACTTACTGCTGCTCAAGTATTCCTTAAGCTGAGCTTTGTAAATAAGCCCATGAGTTTCTTCCTCACATGTGACTTAATCTTATCCACTGTTTTCTTTGACTTTTCTTTTTAAAGTGTTAATAAATAAAACCAAAACTAAACTACCTAGAAATTTTTTTACCAGCACTACATTACTTTCACTCTAGTATGGTGATCTCTTACTCTTTCCATACTTGATATTCACAAAAAGAGTGATGTTTGTGGTCTTTCCATCAAATATGCACTCTAATTAATTAACCAAACTAACAAGGTACTGAAATAAAGATTAAAATATGTTTTCTACATTGTCTAATTTGTAAGTGTTAAATTTAATACTTTCAGATAAAGACGGTGCACACAGACTCAAGGACTTATCCTCCCTCTCCCTTTGTTGCAGCACAGTCTGTAAATGACCAAATGAGTCCGCACTTGAGCCCAAAAGTGAAAATTTTAATGAGATCAATATCTAGAAAGCCCTGAAGACCTTCAAAAATTACTGTCATAATGGATTTTCCGCCCCTGTCATCATAAGAAGAATATAAAGAAATGTTTTTGCCTTGACAAAATAATCTTAAGCATTTCCATTCAGAATTTGCCCACTGAATGCTTTTGCTTGTGAACTGCAGGGAAAAATGGAAAGCTTCTTCAACATATCAACCAGCCGTCTTGCTTAAGTTAAGGAAATCGAGAAAATCCATTTTCATAAAATAACAGTTTTCTTATTCATGTCCTGCAGATTCTGAATGTGAAGCAGGCTGTCAAAATCAGATGGGACCCCTTCTGCTCTGAATAAAAACACAGGATCATCAACCAGATCAAAATATTATTTTTAAATCAGAGAAAGCAATCTTCCACCAGAAATGTTCAGTTTTATTATGCCTGATCTTTCTACTGATGAAATTTAAAGATGTTGAGGTTGCATTGTGACAAACTGTTTCATCATTTTGGTTGTTGCAGAGCAGAATCAAAGATCATCTGGAGATTATTCATTAACCCCCCTCTGAAACCCACACAATTCACTCTAAGTGTAACCACTGCTAATTTATCTTTTAATCGTACACTTATTGTTTTATCCTGAAAATAGACAAATAAACATCTGAGTGTTCAATCTGTAACTCCACAGAAATCTTATTCGGAAAGCTCATCCAACTGCACAGGGAACCAAACAGTTAATCAGCCAATCACATGAAAGCAACTCAATGCATTTATAGAACTGCTGAATTTCAAACAAAGCGTCACAGTGGGGAAGAAAGTGAATCAGGCAGGTCCGACTGTTTCAGAAACTATCTACTGTGATAGTCACACAAACATCTTTTGGATTAACAGAGAATGGTCTGAAAAGGAGAATATATCCAATGAGTGGCAGTTCTGTGGTTGAAATGCCTTGTTGATGGTGGAGGTTTGAAAGATTGGCCTGACTGCTTCAAGATGGCAAAAAGGCAACAGCAACTCGTGACTTCTTAACGCTCAGGATGTTAAATCTGGGAACATGTGGACTACAGCAGCAGAAGACCACTTAGTGTCTTTCTGTAAGCTAGAAACAGGGAATTGAGGCTACAATTTACACAAGGCTGCCAAAATGGGACAATAGAAAATTGGAAAAATGTGTCTAGCTGATGAGCCTAAATTTCTGCTGCGACATTCGGATGGTCGGGTCAGATTTGACGTTAACATATGAGCACATGAATTCATTCTGCTTTGGTATATTGGTGTGAAGGATATGTTCTTGGCACAGTTTGGACCCCTTAGTACCAACTGAACATTGTTGAAATTCCACAGCCTACAGTTTTTTTGCGACCATGTCCATCCCTTTAAGACCACAGTGAAGCCATCTTCTGGTGGCTACCTGAATTTAATTGAATTTATTTTCATTTCGAACATGCATGCAAAGAACAAAAAAAATATACCTCCAACATAACACAATGCCCGAAAGCTCAAATAATCTCTGAGTGGTTTCTTGAACATCAAAATGAGTTTGCTCTTCTTAAGTACCCTCCACAGTCCCCTGATCTCAGAAACACCCTCTATTCAAACAAATAGAGCATATTTGGAATGTGGTGGAGCAAGAGACTCTCATTTTGCTTGTGCAGATGAAAGATTTGCCGCAACTCTGTGATATAGTCATGTCAATATGGACCAAAATCTCAAGATTTTAACTGCATCCAATTGTATAAGTGCGTAGATGAATTAAGGCAGTTCTTTTTAAAATTTCCAATGTCAATCATTATTTTGATCCTTAAAATGCAATTAAAATCTAAAATGATTTCTTCACATCTTCCACAAACAATCATAATTCATCCTTACCTTCTTATCCCCAACGATCTTCTTCTCTAAACTTGGAGCAGCAGGTAGGTCACCCGTGGACAGCGATGGTGTTCAAGAGGCAGTGGAGCGGTTTGAGTGGGCTCTGGACAGCTCCTTTCCTCCTCACCACAAACACTTGATAAATGAGCTTTAGAGACGCTCCCCTTTGAAAGTAATGATTAGGATTCAACATGAAGAAAGAAAAGGGCAGCAGCAGCCGCTCACTTTAAAGAGCTGCCATGCAAATGGCCTTGGAGTGAGTGGGAGGTGGAGCCACAGGTTAGGATGTGGAAAAACAAAACAAAAAGACGCCTTCAACATCAGACCGCTGCGTTTAGGCGGGACATCACACTGAAGCTCAAAGAAGTCCTGATAAAATAGGAGAGGGCTGATTAGGTTGCTAGGTACAAGAGAAAGGGACTGGTTGTTCTAAATGCAAGAAGAGAAATAAAAGGTCAGTTGAACTTCTCATTGAAGCTTTGTTGTTCAAAGGCTTTCTCACAGTCTCTTATCTGCTCTGACACAAGAGCCGCCACAGACAAAGGCGGCCATTTTTAAACAGGGCGCTTAATTTATCAGACGAGTGAGAGCTGGTAATCCTCTGATGTGACCTTTTGAACATTACAAATAAAACAATATATGATACACTTTATGATTCTATGAGAGTACATATCAATACTTTTATGGCTTAGAAATAAAAAACATTATGATTTACACTTTCCATTAAGTAAATTAAACAGTGGGTGTACAAACAAGACAATTTATGGGTTTAAATTTAAATTTGGGTGCACCATGTACCCAGGCTGGGACCAAATTTGACCAGTGGCTCCTTCCCTGAATGTCCCGTCTTTCTATCCACGATCCTGCCTCAAAAATACAGATGTAAAAACACACAAAGTAAATCTAAATGTCCAGTGTTTCACTCCTTTCAACAAGTTTACACTAGTTCCAGATTTCCGAAGAACACGTTTAATGCTTCTTGGAAAAAAATAAAGAAAAAATGCCAAAACACAAGAGACATTAGAATCTGGCATGCCCACAAACCCCTCTGCTTCAGCACTGCCCAGAACAGATGGTTTTCATTGAAAGCCACATGAGCTGCGTCTCACCATGACTCTCACAGGAAATGGATCCACATTAATTTGATTAATCTGTGCATACTAGCAAAAGCCAACATCAATTTTGTTTTAAACGGTCTTGTTCCCCCATGTTTCTCAGAAGGAGACATCAGTGTTATATAACCAGTTGGAAAAAACAGGAGCTCTTAAGTCTAACTGGTGAGACTTCTGTTGATTATTTTGTGAACATTAGTGACTGTGACCATGCTCTAACAGGCATCAAAATACAAACCCGAGTTAAGGCAAAACATGGTCTCTTTGAGTAAAATTTCCACCTTGTTACCCAATTCTTAAATCAAAATCAGGCTTCATAATCTCATGTTTCACGTCTGCTTCCTGTCACTCCATCTGCTATCAGACAAAAAGGCTGCAGGCTGCTGCCTCAGCAGCTCAGGATGTAAATGTTGCTGTGCTGGAGAAAACCTTTGTGACTGACTGCAGCACCGGACTCTGCAGCTGGACATTTAAATGACTGATAAATTCATCCAAAAGTGTCTTTCCTGACAAATCAAACTATGATACATGAAACAAAATGAGAAAGTGTTTCTTCTGTCGCTTTTTAAAGTTATATCAAGGATAATGGTCGAGTGATAAGCATTTTAACAAAATCTGAAGAATAATAATTCTCAAACCTCGGCGTTTACCTTTTGCACAACAGGTAATCAGATAAAATACAAAATCCACAACCAGGAGTAACTATGTTATCATGATACATTTGATACACGTGACACTAAGGCTCTTTTCAAGAGCACTGTAGGTCCAGAGTTATTTCCATTAGAAATTAAGATCACACACAGAAAAAAACAAAATTGGCTGCCTTGAGATCTTCCAAAATGTAGGAAGGAAGTATTTTTTGAACTTGTCAGATCGAATCAGCAGCTGTTAGCACAAAGGTGAACCCTCTGTGTGTGGTTAGACGGCGGAGGGGGAGATTTAGCATTTAAAATCAACAGGAGAAACTGATCATTAGATGGTGAAATTTAATAAGTTACTCCAACAACATTTGGCCTCCCATCTCCCCACGAGTGCTTTAAAGACAAATTATTGTTATTTGATTTATTAGATGTTAAATTGACTCATTTGCAAAGTGCACAAACATGGGGGGGTCTGTTGTTACCATGAAGGGGGGAAATCATCTTCTCCCTGCAAGTGCATCAAACAAAGTCAAGTCCTCTGGACGTAACTGTTTCAGGGCTGTTGGTAGCAAAGCTCTCATCATCACACATTTTTTAAAGGAATAATTCAATTTTCAATGGAAGTCTCAACATCATATGCATATGCAGCCAGTTTTCAACAGAAACAATCATCAGAGGGAAGAGTGTGTTCATTTTGTGTTGTATGATGCGAAGCGCTGGTTCAGCGGGTTTTCTGGTGCCTTCATCCACTCCTTCTTCAGCTGCTGTTTGAGCTGTGACAATCTCATGTTGGGATTCTCTTTTTTTAGACGGGGCATGTTGGCCTCCTCATAGGCAGCAAATGCCGCTTTCATCCTCCGCTCTGGGTGGTGGTCCAAGTCCTCAGGCCCAGTGCTGGGAACAGGGGGAGAGGATGGAAGGATTGGGTTACAATCACAGGAAAATGTAACTGAGAATGTTTACATGCAGTCAATGAAAAATTCAATCATTGTATTGTTTCATACAAACACACCAGTCCTGCTGACAAACATACGATGTGTTCTTCGTCAAGTTTTAAAGTTGGACTAATCCTTGAGTTATATCGGAGATTAATTTATTTAGATTGTTTTCACACATGCAGATTACTTACTTGTTCCGATTCAACTAAAAAAATGAAACAAAGTTGTGTATTTCCTTCGGATTGTTTAATGTTTGAAGAGGGCAGAGTCCAGGCCGAGTCTCACAGGCACCGCTCTGAGTTGCACAAAAGGCCTGAGCTGTCATTATGTCACAACCAGTGGTGAATTGACTATGAGTAACACTGTGCATTATGGGAATTAAGTCAGCAGGGTAAGCTACACACAAAATGATGATATAATAACAACCATAGCAGAGATTAAATGTCCAGTGCAAAATTACATAGATGATCTTATTTATCAATATGGGACACACTAACAAAGTGTAAAGAGGTGCTCTCAATGCTTGTCCATGTCTACAGGCGACCACTGAGGACACCAGATAGCATGGTAACTTAGAACAACGAAACACCTGTAGAAGTGTTTCCAGAGAGCCTGTCAGTAATGCAGAAAGGTAGAGAGCAGCTTCAAAGTGATAAATACTCCTGCTTGAATGATCTGGACTAAATTCTGGGAACTAGGCAAGTTTTTGAATCAAAGTTCTCATGTCCTGCGATGATCTGCTGTAGAGACTGTGATATAAGTTGACCTGTTGCCGTTTTTATGGAATGTTATGCCTGTGCACAGAACGTGATCTGTGGGATTAAAAATTTTATCAGTAAGTAGTAAGTAAGAAAGTTGAGTAAAACTGCATAAATGCGAAGTGCAATCTGCTATCCACATATGGAAATCACTTTGATCTATAAGATGACATTCTCATTTGTGCCAAAGGTAAAGTGTATGTATGAAATGTATTGAGCTGTGAAGTTGTCCACATTACCAACAGCACTCATACAACAGGTTAACTTGAGTGCAACATCAACAGAAACAGGGTCTACTTCAGCAAAATAAATGAGATATTTCTGTACCCTCCTAGTGGACCCAGAAATACTGTCAATAAACCATTACTCATGTATGTTCAGACAGTAGTTCAGCTAACTTCTCTCACTGAGCTACAACTTAAATATGGTCACTTCCTGTAGTGTAACATCGGTGACAGGATGAAGAGCTTGACATTTGAAAACAAAAATATGAAGGAGCTGAGAAAAGAGATCTTGCATGTCTCAAAGATACTGGCATCCAAAATTAGCTCCAAAGAATCAAATGCAATTCATGAGTGTCAAAAACAGGCACAACATCCCCTTTTTTAAACGCCCATGGTTCAGAAACCCTTAAGATTTTCACCTGACACTTTGCAAATGTTCATTATACACTTAAAGGCAGCAAATATTTTTTTCAGCCAAATCTGAGCTGGTGATCATGGGCGATTTCTGGACTTTGAGTGTTTTGTAAGAATAGAAAATAAACTGGCGAGCTGCCCAGAAGGACTGACTGTAGGTGAGGTGTAATTTTTGACTTTTAACCTATATGCAATCCTGCGAGAGAGTGAGAGAGACAGACAGAGAGAGAGATGACTGTACATTTTTCCATTTAATGCACCAATATAGGAGAATTCTTGGAATATTTTTGTATTTTTTCTTGTTTTTCATTCAGATAATTGCTGTCCAGGTCAATGTAGAACAAAAATGTCTCTTAGTGCAGCTCAGTGTCTGGAGCAGTGTCTTTGTGACAAATATGATCAGAGTGAGAGACTGAACTGTTGCACTTTTGGAGCCTTATGCAACTATAAATGATCAATTACTCGGCTGGTTTAGTCTGTTTTTTTCGTGCACTCACAAAATTTTCCAGAGTCCCTTGCTGTGATAACGAACGAGAAAATTAAAGTATTTTTTTTTAACATGGAGGCGTAACATATGCCTTTTTAAAAGCAGGGAGGGACTTTGATGCCAGGAAGGTTATGACGACAGTTTTATTCAATCAAAGAACATCTTTTAAGCATTTAAGGACAGTGTCACGTTGGGCTTTCTGCAGGACATCCTCTCAGCCATCAGCATATCTCTGTCTTGTTTGTGACCAGTATAAATTATGACAGCACATTTAATGTTATATTTTGTTATAGTCTTCTGCCTATAATATTAATCATAATGTAGTCATCTGAATTCTTTTAATGTAAGTATTGTTTAAGTTGATTAAATTTCAAAACATGTTTGGCGATGAAATCTACTGTAAATTTAGTCAATTAAAGTTTGAAATATAAAGTGGAGGGCATTTTTTATGTTTCCTTGTATTTTTGAAGTCGTGTTTTCCTCTTGAATAAAATCAAACATCTAATAACCCTTTAAGAATCCTTCTAAATTCTGAATGTATAAATTAACACAAACAATTTTTACTTTTGTGTGAAATGCAGTCACCTTTACTTAGGCTACCTGGCAGAGCATCTGAGTTACAATACAACAAACTGAAAACAAACAGTGATCCTGCTCTACATGAATTTATCAATTCAGGAAGAGAGCAACTCTGATTGGATCGCTCCCCAATTTATCCCACCACCATGAAGCTAGGGCAGCTGTGATTGGATGTCCCTCTTAACTCATCCAACCTTTCCACACAAGCAAAGTAGCTGTGATTGGATATATCCCCAACTCTTTCCTACTTTCTACATGACCAAAGTAGGTCTGAGCCGATTTAGTCTCCATCAAAGATTTTAGTCTAGTTTCAATTTGTTGATGAAAATGTCAGTTAATGTAGTTTTAGTTTTTGTCCATGTGTACTTTTCATTATTTACTGTCTAGTTTTTGTCAGGAAAAAAAAGGTTGTTAATGAAAAATTTGACAAAAATGATAAGTCAACAAAATTAATACTGTGACAGATAGAGAGGAAACAGATCAGTTGATCATGGATCCTCCTCTTTCACTCTCAAGTTTATAGGTCACATATGATCTATACATTTGTAAACTAGAAAGCCCTCGGAGAGCGCAAACCTCCGCCAAGATAGCTCACATATTGCTGTTACACCTATAAGCAATAGTTCCAGGATAAAGTTATCATCATTATATGATTCTATGACCTTGAAAACCCACACCTAGCACTCAGAATCATGCTGCTTACTTAGACAGTTCTTGAGCCAAAACCAACTGTTCGCTAATGGTGGTTACCTGGATCACCACCAAAATCTAATCATTTTTAAGTTGGGCAATTGCAAACATCTCCTGAAAATTTTAGCAAAATCTTTGTTTGCTAACAAACAAATAAATGGACACACAAACATACGCCTGTACCAACATAACCTTCCTGGCAGAGGTAAAAAGTTATCATAGTGTAGACAAATGCACTGCAGCTAAATGTGTGTGTTATGTTTCAGTGAAACATATACAGGGTTCAATTAGTGTGGATGTCTGCCCCTGGGATCCATCTGTGTGTGTGATAACAAATCTGTTTCTTTTTTTAGTTTTCACAGACTTTCACTCAGTGACAACCTGCTGCACATGCCAGCTGTAAACTAACTTGGTTACAGAGTGATGTGCCAAGGACATGATGTGAAGATATAGCTCTTAACAAACAGCTCTCTTCCTTGTTGTCTGACACACATCAAACACTGCAGCAGTGCAGTTGCATGTGCAGTACAAAAACTAAAGGGGAGTGTGTTTGGCCAAATAAAAAAATCTAAATTTTGTGCAGGAAAAACAACATTAAAAAGTAAGATAGAAAAATTTATTTTAATTCCAGAATTTTTTTATTTACTTATGGCACGTTATGGATGCATTTGACTTATGTAGCAGTTGGGGTTCATGTGCGTTTTCATTTTAGTGTCAGAGCTTTTAGACTGTCAGTGTGAGCACCTTTAAAATTTCTCCCTCTGCGTTGAAAGAGGAAGTAAAACATTTCACCAACGAAAATAAATGATTGCTCTGACCGTGCAGTGTTACACAAATGAACAAGCTTTGGTGAGTAAGAAAAATCAAAGAAAAAAATTAAACCTCTCCAACGCCTCTTCAGTCTCCCTTTTTCTTTGCTCTGTGCCAACACGAGCGGCAGAGAGGGGAACAGGAACTGAGTCTAGGGCTGTAATCAACCAAAGAAATTGTTGGTCGACTAAAACACAGCAATTGTCGACCAAAAATCGACCAATCGACCCCCCCCTCCCACCGTGTTTCTCCCCTGTGTGCGCCTCTTTCCCTCCTTTCTTTCTCTCAACACAAGACACATTGCTTTCCAGTCTTCATCAATGAAATGGACAGTCACTTTTATATAGGACTCCATTTGAAGAGACGTACACATCTGTTATCTTTTTCTATTAACTCGGAAGCTTTCTCTTTTTTACTCCCTCGTATTTTGCCGTTAGTGCATGCGTAATTGTGAGGCCTGCTGGCACTGAATATCCAGAAAAACATTGGAACCTGGATATTCATGGGACTCTTTTATTGTTTCCACACAGAGTTTCATATTAACCACGTTGTTCACTACAACAGGCACTTTTTCTGCTGGAATTTTGAAGGCATCGGCAACTTCATATAATCGCGCAGCGATGTCTACGCCTCTCCTTTTTTTTCTCTCAACACAAGACTCTTTGCTTTCCAGTCTTCATCAATGAAATGGGCAGTCCCTTTCATATAGGACTCCATTCGAAGAGACGTACACATCTGTTATCTTTATCTATTAACTCAGAAACTTTCTCCTTTTTCTCCCTCATATTCTGCCGTTAGTGCGTGCGTAATTGTCTGGCGCGCTGGCACTGAATATCCAGGTTTCAATGTTTTAAAAAAAAATTGACACATTTGGTTGACCAATCAGAATTTTGGTCGACTGAGCACGCATCAACCAATAGCTGGGTTTCACGTGACGTCACATTGCCGCATAGCGACAGCATGCAATTCAGATGGAGGGCAGGAGGTAAAGTAACGTTAGAACTTGCGGTGATAAGCAATCAAGATGCCAATGTTTTGTGTTGTTTACGGGCGCTTTAAGTATATCACAAATTAACGTCCTTGTGTTCTTTGACTGTTGGGCTAACGTCGCCGTTCAGATTTGTTGCGTTTGTTTCCATGGTTTGTGTACATCATAGCTGCGACTGCTAGCTGCTAGCACCTTAACACATAAAAAAGAAGCAAGACTCACCCTTGCGAAGACCAAACAATAACCATCCTGTAGTAGTTTGGTACCGAGGTTGTGGACCCACCCGCTGATGAAAAAGTTGTATGCCTCCATACTTTTGTAGGCTTTCATCTGCTGTTTGGTAATGTACGACGTTTGAATTACCAGATAGTTTGCGATGTCGATAGCCTCAATTGCCGGTAAATCTTTTGTCTCTGCCGAAAACTCGCTCATCTTCATGAGATATGGATCACGCCCACCGTATCTGTTGATTAACTGCTTATATCTATTTCTTGAAACTGGACCTAGATCAGCACAATACGAACTTTCGCCGGTCTTCTTCATAGACTCCATGTTTACTTCCTGCCCTCCATCTAAAACCACGCCCTCTTCATACATCATAATACTCACGTGACTGAAACCCTCCTATTAGTCGACCAGTCGACTTGAACTTTACAGCCCTAACTGAGCCATAAACATCTCGCCCCATCATTCAGCTTTAAGCTGTGTAACCCATGGGCAGTTAGGACACTCACATGTAATCAGCCTGTCGACTGTTGATCATTTAGGTCATGGTGTGAGAAAAATCCAGATCATGTATGAGCTTTAAAAAAAAAAAAAAAGCTGATTGGTTTCTTTGGTCACTATGCTTGCACTGTGAGCCCAGCCTTCTGAACACAATCAACATCAGAATAGAACAAAGACTTTGGGATTTTACCTGAGCACTGCAATAGCATCTTCTATTGTTCTGGCCTCCACTGTCCCCTCATCAGGAATAATTCTGTTTATGTTCTCTTCCAGTGGAGTCTCCAGGTGGCTCAATTCTGAGTGAAGACATTTCATTATGGTATTATGGTTTTCAACTGCAAATAATCCTTAATTACATCTGATCATTCGCTGCCAGAATCTTTTCATTATCTTTCGTTTCTATTTGATCTGTACCTTTCGGCTTTTGCTGCTCCAGCTCAGCTTGCTGCTGCTGCTCCTTAAGAAGCGTCTCTTCAATCTGGGCCCTGGTCACCTTCCCTGCTGCAGCCTCCTTCTGAGATCTACCTTTCAGCCGAGCGTTCTCCTCATCCAACAGGCGCTGGTTTTCCTTTTTCCTCTCCAGGATTTCAAGCCTCTTTTTCTCCTTGTCGTCCTGCAACAGGATGACACCAAAAACACCCTCTTAGACATGAAATGCTTGAATAAATGGTTTTTCTACGTCAGAATGGTTAAAAGGGAGACTGAGTTTAATTAGCTCAACCTACATTCCCCTTTAAAGCAGTAAAAAAAAAGAATCCGCAACTAAAAAATTAAAATTCTTGTGAAACTACAATTAAATCGCCAAACATCACAGTTCAAAAAGTGTTCATGTAAACTTCAAACTAGACCCGCCTCAAGGGTATTTCAATGTTTTGCATGTGCAGCTGTTCAAAACAAGAGCATTCAGTTCAGAGCATCAGTAAGTGATGCATAAAAATGGCATCATTTGGGATGGTAATCAATAAGACTTTAATGCCAATTCAATTAAAAATTCTGTCAGTTCAATACTTAATTATTTCCAGTGAAGTTTTGGTGAGGAAAAAATCAGTCAGCACAGACTCTCAGCATCTATTACGTCAAGCACATGTGTCAAATTTAGTACTGCAAAGCTGAATGTTTCTGCAAGTTTATGGTGTTTCAACTCAATCACACGGACACAAACACTGGCGGCTGTGCTGTCAGTGTCTTTTGTGTCAAATTCAGACTCAGGTTTGTCTGACATAGTTACAGCTTTGGCTTCTTTTCTATGTTTTTTTCTGACGTTCTCTGCTGAAATACAGTTGTTCTTAATTTGAATGGCATGCAGAAAAAAACAGAATGAATTGATAAGGTACTTGATAAGCTTAAAAACAAATAATGATCCATTGACCTAGCTGTTATCAATTCTCAGCTGGAATTGCTTTTTGAAAACCATCCCTTGCTTTTAATACAAAGAACCTGACGAATGTGGTCAAGTTTAATACTTGATGATCCCACCTGTTTATGATGCGGTCATTCTAATATTCAGTGGTTGCACAGAGTACAATAGTGGGTTCATGTCAAAATTTAAAACAGTGGTTGAGTGACAACTCAACCCATGACATCCCCATAGTGAGCTAACTCACCTTTCTCTGCTCTTTTTTGAGTACATGTTTGTCAGTTTCCTCCCACAGGGCGTCCTCTTCCTGCTGCTTCTTGCGGGCATCTGCCACTGCCTTGGCCTCGGCTTTGCGGGCTCTGGCTGTGGCAGCCTTTGAGTTCTCGCCCTGGAACTTCTTTGGCATCCCAACAGCTGCTCTTCGGCTGTAAGATAGGCAGCAATAAGATTCACAAAATCTAGCTGGCGACTAGGCAGTTAAAATGTTTTTGATACCATGATTTAAGATCTAAGATCACTTTCATTTTTTATTGTTAAAACTAATAAACACATAAGCTTTTATAGACATGGACATGGATTTTCAGTCACAGCCCCTGGAAAAAAACACTGTCTCAGTTGCAGTGATACAATGCCAATAATAGTATTACTAAAATACAGAGGTTACACGATCAGAAGTGTGCTAGAGTTTGAAAGCATTTTGGGGGGCACAAAATATAGAAAATGTTTGACTTGAGTTACCTGGTACCAATATATTCTGACTTTTTGTAAACTGAAAGTACGTCGGGTGAATACACAAACACATACTTCTTTAGTGATAACGATGCTCAACACCCTGACTAAAAGCACTTGATGTTCTGGGCCTTATTTTTCATCCTTACAGCCACTGTACTGACTTAAACTTCATGCTAAAGCGTATATTTCTCATAAATATACAGTTTTTGTAGGAGCATCCCAGTCTAAAGCAGTTTTATACAACGTGAAAATGGAGTATTTCATATCAGCCATAACTGCAGGAAGCAACCATGAACAAACCTGTGATTAAGGATGTGAATAGCATGCACACAGACCACCAAACCAAATGAGTTTAAGGAAGTACTGATAGAGATCTACAGAGCTTTGAAATTAAATAACTTTATTTCTGCTTGTTAGCTACAGCTAGCTAATGTTAGCCTCATAAACATGACAGGAGGCGAGTCAGTCGCTCCTAAAAATGTTTCCCGATATAAAAAAAAAAGAGGATACTAATACCAGCAAATGTAGGTAGAAAAATAAATGGTTTCATACCAGTATGGTAGGGGAAAAAGGGCCGTAAGTAGACTATAGCTCAGTGTTGTTTCGAAGAGGCATCTGCCACCTCCTCTCTGCACTCAGCGCGCACACTGATGACGTAATACTTTCGCCGAGAGCTGCAGGATGTCACGAAGATTATACTTTTTCTTTTTACTGCATTTTACTGCGGTCATAGTATCACACAGCCGTGTTAAATAAGACAGACCGGAACAATTTATGACGGATATTATATTGAGGAAATCTAAATGAAACCAAATATCACCAAATACAGCTACACAAAACAGAAATAATATCCCATATTCTATTGTTTAGGCCTGGTGCTGTGGACCTGCTTAGCTTCAACTACTTTATCCTTCATCAGGGGTGTCCAAACATTTTTACACCGAGGGCACCAGAAAGAGGAAGACATGGACAACTGAGCCACTTGCGGCTTCTCGCTTTGTCTGAATATAAGTTAAAGTTTTACCTTGTCAGGGTGAGAATGACCTGAGCAGCAGAGATGGGAGACACTAACAGCTGATCTTCACTGTCAGACACAAAACAAGAGTAAACTGGAAAAATGTTGTTGGTTGAAGAATATTGAATACACTTTGTAAATGAGATCTTGTGATAAAGTAAATATGGCAGAGAATGTGCATGATTTATGGTATTTGCGGCTGTAATCAAAATATGTTATTCATTCAACTGTTTCAGGGGCCAACTCAAAATGGGCAGTGGGCCACATTTGGCCACTGGGCCAGGTACAAGCACAGGTTATTTCATACAATGTGCTTAAGGAAGAGTAAAATTAGCATTTTATGAATCTACTTAAGTATTAAAAGTAAAAAAAGTGCCCTAATTAAAATGTACTTTAACAATGGGTAGGCCTATTTTGAGGACAAGAGTCTTCTTTGTGTTAAAATAAAATAAAATAAAAAACAGCAGCGAGAGTGTGAGGTGTCAACCGGTTGGTTGTTTTAGTGCAATTTAGTGATTGGCCACATGCAGGCCCACCAGTCTGCTCAAAATATATGTAAATAATGCACACTCTTCAAGAAATATGGAGTTAATTATATGTCCCATTTAGTGTCACTCAAACTGCAAAAAAAAAAAATCATAGATATACTTTAGAACATTGAGTTCTGGGCAGCATCAGAGAAATCCATTCCTATATTTTTACTCATCCCATGGCTTTACATTGTCAAGCACCAATTGATAATTTGTTATATGACAGGATGCAAAAACTTCTAACCTCCACTACTTGCAAGAGGAACATTTTTGTAATTTTAGCTTTTCTGTGACTTTATTTGTTTTTATGTGATGTGATTTAACTTGGTAAATGTCAATTTTGCTTTCTACTGTTGAAGCAACAATCCATTTTCATTGTTATGGAACATGAGTACTTCACCTTTTTGTACCACTGACCAAAGATTGCCAATTCCCCCATAGAAAAAATCTGAATGATTATAAACACTTGTACAAACAGACTTCTGCACAAAATGAAGAGACTTAACACTAAATATCTTGAACATTTGAGTTCATCAGCATGAATAAGCGCGAGAACAGTCAAGTCAAAAAACAAATGGACAGGTTCTGATTTTAAAGATTTTAATAAAGAAAATTTGATACCCTTTCAACTTTATTAGCTTTAACAAATATTCAGAAACAACAACTTCTTGGTTTTATGTCTCAATGACAACAAAATCAGCACAATAATAAAGCATTTTCTGTAAGTAATAAAAAAAGTCTCTGCTCTTAGAAGTCATTGTCACTCTCCTCCAGCAGTGGAGTTCTCACTCCCCCTCTGGAAGGCCGAGCACCCCTGGATATCGGCCCCTCCAGACTGTCATCCTCCAGGTCCTTGCTCTCCTCTTCCTCTTCACCTTCCTCGTCCTCCTCATCATCCTCGTCCACATCAATTTCACTATCCTCAGTCTGAAACAGGAGGGAGCAAGCAAAGGGTTTTCTTGAATGTTTTTTTTTTTTTTTTTTTTTTTACAAAAATACTGAACACAGAAGGTGAAACTACAACATGATGGGATATGAATGCACTCTGGCTGAAGAGTTTTCTAATGTCTCACATACACATCAGACAAGGGATCGAACTACTGAATCAAGTCTTGGCTCTCTTGAGCCTGGTCCAGACAGGGTTAAGATGGGGGAAATTTTCAACTATAGCCAGAACACTAAAGGGACCATTTTAGCCTCACTTAAAGGAAAAATCTATTTCAAACATTTTCACGGTTCATCTGCATATACTTTCTTTAAATCATTTTAACTGAGACAAACTCAGGGAAACATTCTACTTTGCACCTGCAGATGTATGAGCGAGAATGAATGCAATGAGAAGAAGAGCACTTTTTGACATTATGCTGCTCATGAGGGCTCATCCTCATTCCCGTCCCATGTGAGCAGACCTGTCTTTGCATTCAAAGTTTGAGATTTTTCCTTTAAATAGGTTGATACTTAAAGGGACTGGAGTGTAGATGTAGGCCCTGAACAAACCTTTCCTTTCCGGTGTTTTTTGGCATGAGTGATAGGCCGTCTGGAAACAGCTAAAGAGGTCTTTTGAAACAAAAGTGTGTGACAAGCAAAAAAAACAAAAACAAATACAGAACAGATATGAGAATGAACCTGAAGGGAAATATGATTTGTTCTATCTAAAAGATGACAGTAATGATGAAACAAAGTTATTATGTATGTCTGCGGAGACTAGGGGCAGACGTTGGCTAAAGAACCATCAAATAAAGCCACCACTGTGAGCTGGATCAAGCAAACTACTTTAAACGGTGCTGATTTTCCACCTGACATGCATAATTATACCATCAGCTGACCAACATCCCCCCCCAAAAAAGATTACAGAAAGTCTTACTGTTCCCACATAGCGAAACTCTATTCTAGACACTTCTGGACACAGATTCATGCATGTGTTCTGTTTGAGAGATGCTAAAGAGATGGTTTGCTGCTCTTGGAGAAGCACTACAAGGGCAGCCGAGGGTTCTGTGCCTTGCTTGAAGGTACCAGGACAGTCCTATGAAAGTGGAAAGGCATCTTTCTAGCTACTGGGCCAACAACATCTGGCCCATAAATTTGTGACTGAGTTACAGTCACCCAAAATTATGGTCTTTTTCAGTTACAAGGTTTCCAGTTAGTTGTGACTATTTGGCTTCTGCCAGTTTTGCCTAACATCAGCACTGCACTCTTAGCTTTTGGACTCGAAGACCCAATAATGTCCCATAATCCACAGTTTTGCCCTATGATCTTCCTGGAAGTACACCATTGCTGAAAGGACATACGAAGGAAATCAGTGCTCAAGGGGACAAAACTGTTCAGGGTTCAGGTTTTGTAAACATTACTTATTGTGTCATTTCTATTGAAGAGATGATCTCCAAGAACAGAAAGACAAAACTAAGGTTAACAAAGGCCAGACCGTCAGAAATCACCAAAGTACATCATCAGGATAACAATTTTAAATTCCTTTTCACCCTGCAGTGGGATCAGCCTGTGATTCTAGTGAAAGACACAAACATTATACATTTAATTACAGACCTGTCCTGTTATGGTTCATTAAAACGTGTTTATTCTTCATTCAGATCTCTGCCCTGAACTTTATTGAATTCAACACCATCTGGTCTGTCCCCACATGGAAATTTAAGTAAACTAAACCAACTTCTTCACACTTTCTCACATTTGTCAGAGGCCTAATTTTGATGTTTGTGTCTTAACATAAATTTATTGCTGCTGAACATCCCGGTTACATTTAAAAAATCTTTCATGTTGCTTTCCCATCTCCATGCAACTTTCCTGTCAGTTAGAACTCCAGGACGACAACTGTTCTGCTGCCCCCATTGATCATCTGCTAGAAAGGCTGCAGCATGACAGGATATTTCGAATAATAGCACTGGGTGGAGTGTGGGGTGATAGACTTTGCAACAGGCAGATTTCTGAGAGTAGAAATAGAGGAGAGGATGGGACTCTTGTCTTTAAGCTGCTTACCTCGTCTGTATCACCACCCTGCATGTTCCCAATGAATCGTGCTCCTCTACCTGAGATGAACAGTAAGGTAAAGTTAAAAAAATGGGTTTTAAAGTACTGATTTGTTTATGCAAACCGCAGCTGAAAAAAATCTGAATAACAAAAAGCACAACATTTTTTTTTATTTGGCTGCATACCTGACATCATGCCGTTTCGTGTTGGCCGTGGCTTAGAGGGTCGATTTTCTTCCATGTCGCTGTCTGACTCTTCATCCTCGGGAACATCCGTATCCGAGTCCTCATCTTTCACTGCATTAAAAACAGATTAGAATGAAAATATAAAATGAATGTAAAGCAGGTCTTGACAACTTTGCTGCTTGAGGGTGTCATTTGTTGTCTTACATGAACTCATCTGATCTCTCTTCTCCTCACTCAGTTTGTTCTGCATCATACTGATTGTGTTTTCTGCCTCCTTTAAGATGAGAGACACACACATGCATGTTAAGTGTCGTCCCATTTTTGAGATTTTATTTTCTATTTAATACTGTCACGGGTCAGGGAGAAGTATTTTAACAAAGAGGAAAAGGGGGCTTCTTGTTTGGCCAATATGCAGCTCCTACAAGAGGTCATTGTGTTCAGAGAGGCTGCATTTACAGACTTGAATGTCTCAGTTATAGCCCCCTAACATGCTGTCCAACTGACTTTAACACAGGCACTCACACAGCAGTCTAAAGTAAGACAAAGCATCAGATCAGGAGTAAGACACACCTCAAACCTCTCCTGCTCCAGGGTATGGTACTCATTCAGTTGTGACTCCAGGAAGCAGAGGTTCCTAAACTTCTCCACGAAGGTTTCATACTGTTTCTGCAGTTCTTCCTCTATCTTTTCATACTCATCCATGAATGCTGGCCTAAGATATTATGAGAGAAAAAAAACACATAATGATGGGCACCTACTAACACACCTCTCAGCCAAATTTTCTGTTTATCTGAAGAGGACAGAATTAAAAATCAGAGATTATATCACAGTGGTTGTTAATGCTTCCCAAGAACATTTGGGATACATCTCCATCATAATACCCCATTACCCCTCCTCAGACTGTGAACTGACCTCACGCTCTGTAACGTTTGAAGCCTCTTACGGTTCCTCTCCAGCTCCTGCTTCTTCTTTTCTATCTTTGCATCCAAACTACTTTCATCGGACACAATGTTACCGAACATTTCATTGGTCTTCTCCACACTCTCCTTTTCATCGGACACAACAGAAATGGTCAAATTTTTACAAATAAATATGAGAATTTTTATATTAAAGATTTCATAACAAATACACACCAAAACCTCTCTGATGGAAGCCCTCAGAGCTTTTTCAATTTCATTGATCTCCAGAGGTCTGGCGATGGCTGCCGTTCTTTTTTCCTAGAGACATTGAAAACACACATGGAAGAAAAATCATATGTTTTAATGTCACTGATATCTTTATATCGACCGCACTGTTACCATCTGCAGTTTTCTTTACATTGCATAAGTAAAGGTAGTTTCACACTGGATGCATTTTACTTCCAAGGCAGCAGTGGTGTGTGTATGTTTTCATTTTGGTGAGCATGTTATCAGAAGCTTTCAGGCAGCAAGCAAAAATGGTAGGCTTACCTGTTATGTGCAAGCAGTGCACATATCTCGGCCAAAACAGAACAACTAGAAAAGCACTCAGAGAGCACAGACCTCAGCCAGCGCCCCGGTCCTCACTCATATTGTGATTTTCACCATAAATATTTGTCCTAGCTTTATTTCACCAAAATATTTAGATTCCTTGTCCATGAAAACATACCATTACCAATTGGATTCATAATGATATCTATTTTAGTTCAGTAGTTATTCATGAAAATCGCAGTTTTCATCATGGCGGATCCAGATGGTGATCCAGATCACTCCCAAAAATCGAATTATTTGTTCCTTGTCCCAATCCAGACATTTCCTGAAAATTTCATCAAAATTCGTCCATAACTTTTTGAATTATCCTGCTAACAGAGAAACAAACAAAGTAACTAACCAACAGACGCCAGCAGTCACATAACCTTCTTGCAGAGGTAAAAATGGGAAATTAGGAGGCATATTTACTTTAATCCAGCTGGTATGTATGTCAACAGCTGTGGAAAATGTCACAAAGAGATCAAATCTGTTCAATATTTCCCTCTGTCTGTGCCTCTCAAAGTTAAACTCATCATTCTCTGTGGAGAAACTCGCCTGGTTTGTTCAGAATGCTTTCATGCTGTAGGTTATTCAGATCAGTTATTTATTGACTCAGGTCAGTTGCGGGATGATTTGTCATACTTTTATATAGAAGCTCAATGTTGAGGTGATACTGGAGAAATAGAGCTGTGACAGCAGGGAGATGCAGCCACAATGAAGCACACACAAGAACCTAGAATGAAAGCTGTAATGTTCTTGAGCCAGAGCTAGCACCTGCCTCAGCCAAATGCATCCAGCGTGAACCCGCCATAAGACAAGATAACTAAGGTACACTTAGAGCTTTTGCATTGAAATGTCATTGACTAAAAAACCCAACAGTTAACTGTTTAACATTTGTTCTGTAATTTTCTTTTCTTGAGTTATAAGTGAGTGTTAATATCCGTGTTTTCCTTACCCTTAATTCCACTTCTTTTCCCAGTAAATCATATAAAGATACTCCTTTAGCTGTGACCTCTGACGCCAGCTGCCGAGCTGCTTTAAGATCTGAAATCTAAAAGGACAATGTGGCTCTTCATCAGCAACAGACAAACAAGTATTTCCTCAGCAAATTCACATCAGATCACTGAAACCACAGATAAAATTGATATCCTTTTGTAGGTTTAGACTCTAACAGTAATTCTCAGGTCTGTTATTAAGGGTGGAAACATCAACACCAACACAAACAAGGAGCTGTACCCGTGAGCCGAGGTCAAATTTAAATTTGCTGTTGTCCTCCTCAACTTGATCCTCTAGTGTCATCTGCTTTGTCTTCATTGCGTTGTACAGCACTGTGGTGATCTTCAGCATCTCTATCACTGCGTAGCCATCAGCCTGATAGAGACGCTTGGTTAGCAGCTTAATGTGAGCCTTTGTTGCCTGCAACCACAAGCAACAACATTCAGGTCAAACAGCTGTCTTTTCCTTGCTTTGGATATTCATGTTATTTTCACATTTATAAAAAAAGCATCACCATGAATTGCGCCACGGCTTTGAGGAAGAATATTCTGTCGGACTCTGTGTCCACATCAGTGGGAATATCCACCTGAGGCTCATATCTGAGTGTTGTTAACAACAAGAAGTTTAGAGAGAAAATGGCAAACATTAAAATAGATTTGATTTTTTTCATCCATGGGCACATTAATTCTGCTAAAGTTTTTTGCTGATAAAAGGAAAAGCAAAGACAACGGATTAAAAGCAGGAAGAAACTGGCACTGAGTGAGAGAAGATGATAGACTGAAATGTATTTCTAAAGTAAATCAATGTACAGTAATTCCATTAATGCAGACATATGCTCAAGGGCGAAAACAATTTGAAAAAGTTAAAAGACTAAGAATGCACAATACCAGATTTTTAGTGACATCCTCTAAACCGAGTTTTCCAAACTTACTTCTTGTAATGTCAATATATTATAATGGGCTTTGTTTGCTTGATTCTTATTTTACTTTTTTGTAAACAACATCAAGTCTCTCCGTTGCAAGAGTCAACCTTTTACTCCATAAATGCATTTTAAACAAAACAAAACAAAGCAAGAAAAATAGCATTTGATTCTATAATTAATGATAAGCGAATCCTCTCCAAATGAAAACATATTTCTATGAACAAAGATTAACATTTCAAGCTCTATTACTAATGTTCCAACTGGTAATTAGTCAAATGGCAAACCTGGCCTACCCCATTACTTAATGCTGCCAATCAGTCTGTCAAATTCACAAAAATTACAACCATTAAAGTGTAAATATTTCAAATTAAGACATTAGTAACTGTTTTAGTTAATTGCAAAGATTTTTTTTAAAATATGACTATGGTGGTGTCTGTAAAGGTATTTTATGAAGAGCAATTGATACTTTATCTAGAAAAATTAATTGAAAAAAATGTCAGTACTTAAGATTTTTATACCTTGGCCTAGTAACTTCTGACAAGGATTTTTTTTCTTTGGACTAACGGGCAAAATAAAGTGAAGACAGATTAACTTATCAAAAACCAAAACTAGAAGATTATCATTATTATCATTATTGTTATTACTATTATTATTATTATTTGCACTGAAAAAACACCTTAAATTGTTTTTCATTCTACACTTATCTCATTAATTCAGCTTTACTGTGTGAATTTGAACTTAACAATATAAAAAATATATAAGGATAACCTATAGATTTAGATTAGTATTATTTTGTTGAGTTACGTATGTTTTTATCTTAATGTGTTTTTTACTATTTTGCCCTCTGACACTGAATAACAACAGTGTGGCCCTTCCTGCCCTAGAAGAGTGTGTGAAGCTCAAGCCCACCTCTTTACAAGCCATATCAGGATTTCTGACACTAAAGTGAAGTTTGGTTTCTTGAAGTTCTCCATTGATATCAGCCGAGTGTAGCCCAGGGCCCTCATCATTTCCGTGAAATCTGTAAAAATGACATGATGTTGCTCTCACTGCTGGCATGCATAGATGCACAATAATACAGAGCTGGCTATGAGCATCACTTACGTCTTAAGTCTCTGTATGACATTTTGACGCGTTTGGACGTAACAGTGCAGAGTGTGCTGGTTCCTTTTCTCTCTGCAAATACAGAAACTGTATCAAAGACAGGAGAGTAAGTTACAGTGATGGTGCTGACCCAACTGTGACTATGAAGTGATTTACAGCTACCTAGAGGAGTTGCTAACTACATTAAGGTCATACATTGTCATCTATCGGCTCCTGTTGGTGGATGAAGCTTAAACAATCTGTCTGGACATCAAAATGAGTTTCCATTGAGGTGTTTCGTTTACATTCTACATTCGGCATTAAATCGGCTGTAGGGACGATATCGAGCTTAATGCTTAATGCTACATGCTAACTCCATACGCTTAGAAATGCCTGTTGGAGAAGGAAAATAGGCCTGATAGGAAATGACTTTATGCTGCACTGCTCAAATCACTGTACGTACTTATAAAAATCTGTCCATAATAATATAATCAACAATGAAGTTTTACCTCCCGTTTGAATATCGAGGAGAGCTGGTTATCCGTTCGATTCTGCCATGGACTGTCTCCATGGAAACCATCTCCCTTTTGGTACGGAAGCTCAGGCCAGCCAAAAAAGATCGAGGAGTTGAGTTAGCGTGGCTTTTTCTGTATTAAAGACATTTACTGCTTGAATTTTAATTAACTCGGCAGCTTAGAAAACCATCTCTGTAAGCTGCTAAACTAGGTTTTAAACATATTCACTTCACCACTATGAATAGGAATTCAAATGGACCTACAAAGAATTAAAGAGCATTTATTACTTTTGGAGAATTAAAAAAAATGCAACAACGTAAGCACTTCCACTAAAACTAAAGTGACAGCTATGTGTCAATGAAAAAGTCAAAATAATGAGTTACAATATTTATATGCTTAGTTTTATTGTGAGTTCATAACCTGATGAAAATAATTGCTAGAATTATATAACAAAAGGTCAAGAATTTGAGATGACTTAGTTCCTCATAATGTCAACATTTGGTCTCATTAAGCTCATAATATTTACTTATTTTGCAGTTTTGACCCTCTGTCTTTAAGTTGTGAAATTTCATCGCATTATTTCAGCTTTTGATTTTTTTTTGTTTAAACTCTTTATTTCCAAGAAAGGCTAATGTGTCATATCACAATTTTGCTTCATTTCAAAATTTTGACTTTTAAGCTTTTTTACATTAAATACCATAACATGGCCATTTAATCAATCAATCAAAATTTATTTATAGAGCACTTTACAACACTCGAGGTGACTTAAGTGCTCTTCAGATAAAAATAAACAAGATAAGAAATAAAAGCAGATTAAAAGAATGCAACAATGGAACACGTCAGGAAAATAAAAACAGATAAGAACAGATAACAACAGATAAAACAAGACAAATAAACTAACATGTCACCACATTACTGTGTATTAAAAGCCAGTCTGAATATATGTTTTAAGCTGAACTTAAAAAGACCAAAGTCTGTAATGGTGCGCATGTTGGGGGGGAGTTTGTTCCAGAGTCTGGGTTCAGCAACTGAAAAAGCCTGATCACCTGGTGCTTGTACCTGGTGCTAGGAACTTCTAAAAGCAGCTGATGAGAAGACCTTAACTCCCTGTTGGGGTTTCGAACAGAGAGAAGCTCAGTCAAATAAATAGGTGCAAGGCCATTAAGGGCTTTAAAAACAAAAAGTAAAATTTTAATATCTATCCTTGCAGAAACTGGTAGCCAGTGGAGGGAAAAGAGGACTGGGGTGATGTGTTGGCGCCTTGGGGTGTTGATCAGGAAACGGGCTGCCGCATTTTGCACCAACTGAAGGCGGCTAAGGGCAGACTGGGAAACACCGACACAGAGGGAATTACAATAATCAATGCGTGAGCCAATAAAAGCATGAACAGTCCTTTCAAGGTCAGCACGATTTAAAGAAGGCTTCACTTTGGTTAAAAGACGTAGCTGATAAAAACTCGTTCTGACCACATTGTCAATCTGTTTGGTAAAAGAAAAACCGCTGTCAAAAAGGACCCCCAGGTTCTTTACAGATGGTTTTACCTTCAAAAACAAAGGATCTGAATCCACAAGAACATTATTGCCAATTAAAACATAGTCAGTCTTGTTCTCATTTAAATGGAGGAAACTTTTCCCCAGCCATGACTTGATGTCATTGATGCAGTCAGTAAGAGACTGAAGAGCACCACTTTTGTTTGGGAACACAGGTAAATACAACTGGAGATCATCGGCATAGCTGTGAAATGTTAAATTATGCCTCGCTATAATTGACCCCAGTGGCAGCATATACAGGGAAAATAGCAAAGGGCCCAAAATGGAGCCCTGGGGAACTCCACAAAACAAAGAGGCAACAGAGGAGGACAAGTCACCAATCATCACGGAGAAAGTCCTGTTCGACAGGTAAATTAGAAGCAGGTCTAAAATTGGATAAAATATTTGAATGGAGATGACTTTTTTTCAGAAGTGGTCTCACAACAGCTTGTTTAAAAGAAACTGGGACACATCCTGAGCACATCCTGACAAGTGTTCATTAGCACTAAGAGGGCAGGCCCAACAGTAGAAAACACCTCTTTAAGCAGTTTAGTTGGGAAAACATCCAAAGGGCAACTTGTTTTAAGAAGTGGTCTCACAACAGCTTGTTTAAAAGAAACTGGGACACATCTGACAAGTGTTCATTTAATGCATATTAATGATTTTTATCTCATAAGATTATATTTTCTCTTAAAATGTTGACCTTTTGACTGAAAGACCTACCTATGTCTTTTTTAACAAAGTATATTTCATGAACAATTTTGATTATACAGTAGTTGTTCTAACAACAACTTTTTGCCTCATGACTTTAACCTTTATTTCTCACTTCTCTCATCTTTCAAAACTTACATGTTATGACTGTCAATCATGTAACTGACTTTTTTTCCTCATCACAGTGACTTTTAATCTCGCAGTTTTAGATGTTTGTTTTGCAGGTGTGAAGCTTATTTCAATCAATCAATCTTTATTTATATAGCTCCAATTCATAACAATAGGGTCCCCATGTATGTACAGTTGTAGAGGTTTTTATTATGCAAGTTTAGTCAATATCAACCACAGATAGAGAGGTTATTTCAATATTAACATGTATAATGATTTTAAACGGGAGAGGAATGATGTTGATAAATATAACAGCATCTAGTTGAACTGCCTCTAAATAGGTTTAAATGGTCTAAAATTATGGATTTATGTTTGATGATGTTGTATTTCTGTTGCTAGTTGATGTCAAGTAAAGAGTATTCATATTATTTTGACTGAATCTAATAGAAATGATTTTTTTCACAAATAAGTATAATCTTTGGCTGTGTTAGTAACTTTTTAAAGTCAGAATTTCTCAGAACTATTGTTTACTTATAATAATGAATCTTTACCTTGAACTAATTACTTTTCATCTCTTGAAGATCTCCATTTTTTAATGTTACTGTTTTTCTTTTATACTTTTTTCAACTTATTTCTATTCTTTTTCAGACCTTTACAGATTATACATTTTGTTTTAATCTCTAACCTTGTTTATTCTAAAGTACCTGATATTTTAACATGATTAAGGCACTGTAAAGCATAAAAACCAAATGGGAAAAAGCCTTTGTAAATGATGCCCCAATATAACTTCAAGGCAATCAAAAGCAAGAATAGCTTGGTATATTCTGTACATGAAAATAAATCATAATCACTGTATCCCAAGAGACTCCCCTGCATTAGTCATTTAAATTAACCAAATTACTGTAAATTGTAATTGAGCTAAGGAATTGCATGCATGGATCTCACTGACATGTTTTACTGATTGAAAGTGACCACAGGACACCTGGTACATTGTGTAATAGTGCAGAATGCGGTGCTTCAAGCGGCCTCAGGGGGGCGACACTTGTCAGTGCGCAGCAGCCAGCCCTGTCTTTTCTATGGGAAGCTCTCCTGACGCAGAACATGATGGAGCAAGCTGGAGACGCTCCTCACAACAACAACAGCTCGGCTGGAAATGAGTCGCCCGCCTGCGGCCTCCACAGCAAACGCCTGAAGGAGCTGGAGAATGCCGCCCTGCAGACATCCTTGATATCACGAATGGAGACGGATTCCGGCGCGGACGACGGGGGCCGGACGGAGCCGCAGTCCGGGGAGGGCGAGCTCTCGAACGGCTTGTCCTTGAACCAGCGGGCGGCCCCTCCGCAGCTCGGCGCCGACACCGAGGCGGAAGACGCCGAGTCTGAGGGGAACGTGGTGAAGGAGCGGGTCGAAGAGGAGAGGACCCTGACGGACCATTTAAACAAACGACTGCTCTCCTCGTTTCTGGAGAAACTAAACGAAAGGGACTTGGCTTTGCCCGGTGTGCAGCGCCTGGACTGTGCTGTAGCGGACGAGGACTCAAACAGGGCCGCGGACGAGTGGTGAGGCGGCGGGTTGAAGAGGAGGGTGGAGTGGGACCAGCGTGCCCGGAAGTGTCAATAAGATATCATGTTAAAGACAGACCTGTCAAGTTACTCTGGATGATAACATGCCCGGAAGTGGATAGTTTGCTTTGTATATAAAAGGTGGGAAATGTGTGTAAAAATGCAATAAATGTACATCCTGTAACATAACAGTCTTTGTGCCTGCTGGTTTCTTGTCTTGAGCAGCCATGATGGGTGTGTGGGTGCCATGTGGACCTGAGGTTATGTTCAGTCATCAGCAGGTGTCAGTATACTCAAGTAATTGATACTTTTGGTAATCCAAGTTGCACTGAAAGGCTTCTCAAATCGCTAATAGGACCTTTTTGTGCAAATAATGGGCAACTCAGATCAATCAACATTTTTCAACATCTAACAAAAGAAAAACGTAAGTAGCTTTAATCTAAATGAACAACATACGTTTAATCTTGTACGTTGTCATGAAAAGCGCTTTTGAATAAAATGTGTTATTAATACTGTAAATGAAAGCCCTACTTTGGATTTACATAAGCCACAGGGATATTGCGCTGGTCCCTATACTAAGTATTCATATATCATCAAGCATGGGGGTAAATATCAGTATTTGTGTTTCAAACAAACTTCCTCACTTGCCCCTCTTGCTGTGTCCAACACTGTCATCCAAATCTGCTGAGAACTATGGCGGGCCGTATCTAACAGATACTTTAAAAACAAATCCTTGATCCACATCTATATTCAGATCTCCACCAAATATAATCAATTGGTCCTGGGTGCAAGGCAAGTTTATTTGTAGAGCACAAGTCATACTCAAGGCACTTCAAAGTACTTTACAGAACAAGAAAAATGCATTAAAATCCCAATACAAAATAAAATCAACAATCATTATAAAATACATTTAAAGAGAAGAGTGCAGATAAGATCTTTCAGTCATATGCACAGTTAAACAGAGCTGTTTTGAGCCTAGATTTGAACAATGTCAGAGTCGAGGCCGGTCTCACATCTTCAGAAAGACTGTTCCAGATTTTAGCTGCATAAAACTGGAACCCTGATTCTCCATGTTTAGTCCGGACTCTAGGCACCAGCAGAAGGCCGGCCCCTGAGGTCCTCAGAGTCTGAGATGGTTCATATGGCACTAACATGTCAGAGATATACTTTGGTGCCAGGCCATCGAGAGATCTGTACACAAGCAGAGCTGCTTTAAAGTCTATTCTCTGAGCCACAGGAAGCCAGTGTAGGGACCTGAGCACAGGACTAATGTGTTTGTACTTCCTGGTTCTGGTCAGGACCCGAGCAGCAGCATTCTGAATGTACTGTAGCTGTCTTATGGCTCGTTTGGAGAGGCCGGTGAGCAGGCCGTTACAGTAATCTAACCTACTACAGACAAATGCATGGATAAGTATCTCTAGGTCAGGTTTAGACTCTATACCTCTGATTTTGGCGATGTTTTTTAGATGGTAAAAGGTTGCTGATGTTGTTGATTTGATATGGCTGAAGTTCAAGTCTGAGTCCATTATTACCCCGAGATTTCTAACCTGATTTGTAGGTTTTAGAGAGAGAGACTGGAGGTGACTGCTGACACTTTCTCTTTGTTTCTGTGGACCAAAAACAATGACTTCAGTCTTGTCTGAATTTAGCTGGAGAAAGTTGTTTTGCATCCACACACTGACCTGTTGGATGCAGTGACAGAGTGAATCCACTGGTCCATATTCACCTGCTGTCAGTGAGACATAGATCTGAGTGTCGTCTGCATAATAGTGGTAGGACACATTAGTACTTTTTATTAACTGGCCTAAAGGCAGCATGTAGAGATTGAACAGGAGGGGTCCTAGGATTGACCCCTGGGGCACCCCACAAGTCAAGGCCATGTGGTCTGAGACACAGGGTGCTTCTCAAAGCTCCAAAGTTGCATCCTCGCCTCCTCCACTTGCGTCTTAGTCCCGCCCACCAGAGATGCATGCCAGAGACGCGAGGAAACGAAGAGAGGAGAGAGGAGACAAGGAGATTCATTTTAAGAGCATTGAGATGTCCTCTCCTCTGGAGCGTCACATGAAGCGACGTCTTGTAGTGATGACGGTGTCACAGCTGGATATGCTGGTCCGAGCGCACAGGAGAAACTGAATTAAGGAAAATAATGTACACTCCAGGGCACTCGACCGTGGTAAATTCATTTTCACTTTTACATCAATTTAAAGTGAATATGTACATGAATGAAAAACAAAAATGTAAATTTTTCCCAGGCACAGAATGATAGGAGTTTTAAATTGTTATATTGCGGCCACTTTGTGCTCAGAAATAATGTTTTTATTCTGCTATAAGCACTTAAACCCCCCTCCGTGTGCATTTATATAGAAAAAAATGTAAAGGCCTGAGATAACAATGTACAATTCACTACTTTCTCTCCTTATTTATGCTTGGTTAGATCAGGAACTACATAAAACATGCTTTTCGTTAATGTGCATTATAATCTGCCTGACCCCAGGGTCTATTGGGTGCTGATATTTGTCAATGAGCATCTCTTTTTTTATTATTTATTATTGTCCATGTTTGCTATTTGTAAATGTATGGTCTGGGTGGACTGCAAAAACTGAACTGCCCTTTGGAAAAAATAAAGTTGTCTAATCTAATCTCATGTAAAATGTGTTTTCCTGAACAGACCTGTCTGCTGTAGCAGCCTCACAGTTACAGACATAAACACAAACAACACAGATAAACCAGGACGGACAACAGATGGAAAACTTGAAAGAACTGCCCCATGATAGTGTTCAATATTTTCTGTGATATCAATCTGTCCAGCTTAGAATTATTTTAAATGATCAGTCAATATTTCTTTGCACAATGAAGAAAATTAAAAAAGAGATTAAAGAGACGCTGAAATTTAATAACTGCTCACAGTTTGAGGGAACATCAGGCCTACACATCGGCTGCTTTGAGTGAAATGTAGATATACTCATTACAATGACTCCCAAAAGTTCCTAATTTTACTTTAACACTTTCTTTTGTGCCATGATGTTTTCATTTCACACATGTGGGCAGCTGACGCTTTACAGCCGGCTGCTGATATGTCACAAGGGGGCGTGTCTGTCAGTGAAAAGACTTCCGCGAAGCCTGCACTTGTGTTTCCTCGATTATCCCTCCTCCAGATCAGTCTCCTCTCTCCTCTCTCCTCTCTCCTCTCTCCTCTCTCCTCTCTCCTCCGAGCACATTTGGCGCTTTGGAATGTCCTTCAATATGGCTGCTCACAAAGTACTTCCGGTGTTGCAGAGGAGAGAGGAGACTGCATTTTGGCACATTGGGAAGCATCCACAGTTACCAATTTCTACATAGTAATTCCTGTCTTCTAGAAAGGACTTCAACCAATGTAGGGCAGTCCCAGAGATGCCCACCCAGTCTTCTAGTCTCTGTAAAAGGATCTCATGATCGACAGTGTCAAAAGCAGCGCTCAGATCTAACAGGACTAAGACTGAGACTTTGCCTGCGTCAGTGTTCAGGTGGATGTCATTTGTCACCTTGATAAGAGCGGTCTCAGTGCTGTGATGGGGTCTAAAACCTGACTGGAAAACATCAAATGAGTTGTTCATTAGGAGAAAGTCAGTGAGCTGTTGGTAAACAACTTTTTCAAGGACTTTGCCTAAGAACGGCAGATTTGAGATGGGCCAGTAGTTGTTCAGTACTGTGGCATCAAGACTGCTCTTCTTTAGGAGAGGCTTTATGACCGCAGTTTTCAAGGCCTTTGGGAATGTTCCAGATTGTAGTGACATGTTAACTATCTGAGCGAGTGGTGGTAACAAAATGCTCGGCACAGACCTCAGAAATCTAGTGGGTAACACATCGAGGCAGCATGTGGATGAACTCAGACTGGTGATGATCTCTTGGACAGTTTTGTCAGTTACAGGTGCAAAATGTGTCAGCTCAAAGTGTTTAGGTGGCTGCAGGGTTGTTATTTGTGCTGTGGAAATGATGGCATTTTTTTGCAAAAGAAGACTGCAAACTCATTACACTTACATGTGGAGATTAATTCTAATGGCAGTTGAGCTGGAGAATTTGTTAATCTGTTCACTGTTGCAAATAAGACACGCGAGTTGTTACTGCACTTTCCAATAATCTCAGAAAAGTACATCTCCCTTGTTCAACATAAGATCCAGAGTGTGCTGTGCTCTGTTATGGGTGGGATCACACACATGCTGAGTCAGGCCAAAGGTTTCAAGGACAGCACTGAGCTCTTTAGCATTTCTATCACAGACATTATCCACATGTATATTACCTGTAATGACCAAACTATCAAAATCTGTGCATACAATTGAAAGCATCCTGGTAAAATCATCAATAAAAATTTTATAGTGTTGCGGGGGCTTGTATAGAACTATATAGAGTATGGATGGGGATAGTCTTAGCTCCATTTTAAAGGACACATACTCAAATGATGAAAACAACCCAAAAGACAACCTGTGCGTGACCATATGATCTCTGAATACTGCACAGACACCTCCAGCCTTTTTGTTTTCTCGTGTTTCAGATTCAAATTTGAAGTTGGGTGGAGCTGATTCCATTAGATCTGCATTACCTGCATTTTTGTCAAGTCATGTTTCAGTTAAAAACATAAAATCAAGTTTATAAGAAGTGATCAAATTATTAATTAAAAAGGATTTGTTGGACAAGGATCTAACATTGAGCACAGCAAGTTTCAGATTAGTTGCAGTAGGACTGGACATTATCTTCTTGCAAGGGATATGGATTAAATTTCTCTGATTGGACAATCTGTCCTTCTGTAATCTAGTCTATGTGGTGTGACAATAGATATGGCACTAGGGGAAATGATGTCTCACCCACGTGCACGATCAGCTGTTCGACTCCTGTGTGTGCTGACAAAACTTTTGGGAGGAGTGTAGTTATCTCAGAGACAGTGGCACTGGGATAGCAGCATGTTTGTATTCTTGTATGGCTAAGGCCACTGATAGCACCATCTCCTAGCAGCAGTGTATCTATGACCTTGACGTTTGGTCCAGATTGTCTGTCTGATGTCTTTTGCCGACTTTATAATCCATTTTCTCTCCGTTTGTAAGAATCATTGAATTCATTAAAATCAGTCCCTCACAGTGGCAAAAATCTGTTGGTAAGCTGTATTTCAGGTGATTTCATGTTGGTATTAGCATTGTCTTTCATCGCTTTGTGCTGCTTTGGCTAAGCACCAAGTTCTCTCCAAGATGAGGCATTTTGGTCTTTACAGAGTTTTGGAAAAGACACAGTGTCACTCAGGTTTAAGATGAAAGCAGCAGGTGTGTCACCCTTTTTACTGAAAGTAGCTGTGGACTTCTTACCACCGGATGTCACTGGAAGTATCTTGTGAAGTCCTTTTTCAGATTCTAAAGCAAAAATCTGTGCATATAGCTCATTAATTTCCTGTTCATATCTCCGACAGCGTCCACAGAAGGAATTTGTTTGGTTTCTTCCCCCGGACATGTCTCTGGCTCGTCAGATCGGTTAAAAATCTTAAAATGTTCTTCAAAATCTTGGTTTACGTAAAATAATTCATGAAATGATGGATGTAGAGATTTCTCCAGTATTTGTAGAAGTAATAAAATGATTAAAATGATTGAAAAGCAGAGTTAAGAGGGAAGCAGGCTGGAGCAAGCAGGAAGCAGCCATATCTGACATATTCATCAAATTTCATTCCTAACATTTTGAGTTATCCTGTTGCCAAACAAACTAAAGAATGCCAGTCAAAAGAGGGCACTTAGCGTGACCTGACTGTCCATACACTTGTGCTGCTCACTTGACCTCAGTAGTGTGTCAAAAATGTACAAAGCAGCAGGCTTATTCCTCATCACTGACAAATCGCAGGACCCTTTGGTGGCCTTTCACCAAAGTATGGGGGTAGAGGAGGATTGCTCAGGCCTTTGCCACCCCATCCGTCCTCGGCAGGCCCCTGGCCAAGAAAAAGACCACAGACAATGTTTTGCAAGGTATTCAGCCAGTGAAATGACCTCTGAGAATAACAATAAAATGATCTAATGGAAATGCTTGTATCTGTGCTGCAGCTGGGCTGATGGGGGATGTTCGAGTATCTCTGGTTCATAGCTCAAAAACTGATTTAGTTCAATTTTTAGAAAAAGTGACAGTCTAGTCGTATGGTGCTTTATCATGAACTACCTTGAGTAATGCTGAGTATTCTTCACTACCTCGAGTAGCTTTAAGATTTTACAAAAATACTGTCAGTCCCTTGCAATGTTGTCTGATATGTTTGATTCATTCAGTTTAAAGTTCAACCTGGAAGCATCTGTAGAAGTTCTCAGCTGTTTTTTAAACAGGCTTAGATTAACAGACATCTTTTTTGAGACAAAGGCAAACTAAACATCATGATTGATTTTTTAAATTGTATTTTCTCTTTCTTAAAAACTGCAGCAACAGGTTTAGCCTCACAAGTTAACAGCAGGCTTCCACCACAGGATCTTGTTACAACAAAATTCATGGTGCATACACTTGACGGTTAAAAAGTTTTTTTTTGAGAATGTTTGTCAGAATGGCACCAACAAAGTTAGCAGCAATAAGATACATCATGAAAATAGTAAAACTGATTAAAATAACTGAACAAAACTGAATTCAAAAGGTCTAAACACTAAGCATGTTTTAATGTAAAAAGCCTACTTAGAAAGTAAACCTACTAAGATTCTTAATGTTTAGATTTTTTAGATCTAAAGTAAGCCCCCACTTAAACCTTACAGAGGTCATGCTTTAAAGTATATGGACCAAGAAACCCCTCCATATTCACACTGTGGAAAATATTTTGCACCTTTAGGCTTAAATGGATCAGTATATTCTTATTCGTCTTTGGGGTGGGACACATTAATTAAAATAATGAATAATTTCAAATGAAGGCACATCCCAATTCAATGCCAAGTTCATATAAGTGTGTTAGTGCATGTTTTAACATAGAAAGGCACAATTCAAAACTTTAAGTCTTTTGGCATCGAGTGTTAACATTTTGGCCAGATGAATATCCATATTTTGCACCCAGCTAAAGATTTTTTCACAATTTAACCTTCAGTAATGTATGGTCAGGTGTTTTTTTTTAATTTTTTAATCTGGGTAATTTGTAAAATGACTGGTGAATCAGCATCTTCATCTTTGTCATGGACGGGGAAAGAACTGACAACTGCACCCATCTGTTTCACAAGCACATTCCATACAGTGATAAAACAGCTTGTTCGAGGCCAATTCCTCAGGCAGAGGTGTTTCTTAAGCTCTGATATGTTTGACTCACCAACGTTACCTGCTCAGCTGTCGTTACCTTTTTGCAGGGGAAAAAAAGACACATTGCACATTCCAGGAAATAACTTATTGTGATCCAGTAAATTACAAGAAATACTTTTATTACACAATTAAGAATTTCACATTTTTTTACTACACAATTCCATTAACAATTTTAATAATATATAATCTAAACAGAACCCAAAACCCAACAAAATCATACACATATACACATTCATAAAAGCACACTAACAACAGGGGATGAGAAGTGTAAAAATATTCAAGAGCCGGGGTGTCCAAACTACTTCTGCCAGTGGTAAAATCTAAAAGTGTTGTAACGTGGTCCACACTGGAACATGAAGTTTGAGCTTGCTCGACAGACAGCCAAGTGGATTACAGCATTAAGTGCACATAAACCCCCTGCTATTCGCTGTCTCATGGCCAAGGTTGCAAACCCTACTACACAAATCACCCTCAGTGAACACGACTCCCATTAACTTTGGCAGTTTGATGTAGTTTACTCTTGTTTTGTGCTCATTGAGACGACCCATTACCACTTAACGGAAAATTGAAACAACATAGTAAAGTTGAGCTGAGTTGAGCAGATATCACATAGTGGAAAAGCCTTAAAAGTGGTCTGGTCAACCACATGTTGTGCTGTATACTGTATCATCAACTGTACAAAAAAAATCTGGACACCCCTGATTGTAGCACTTTTGCATCATACAAAATACATATTTGAATGTTTTTTACACACAAAAAAAATGATTAACTGGCCTATTTTCTTTTTTTTAATGTATATTTTTGGGCATTTTGTGCCTTTATTGATAGGAGAGAGACAGTGGATAGGCTTGTGAAAGGGGGTGAGAGAGTAGGGGAAGACACTCTGCAAGCTGGTCACAGGCGGGATTTGAACCTGGACCGGCAGAAGCAAGTACATGGGGTGCTCTCCACTACGCCAAACCAGCACCCCAACTGGCCTATTTTCTAACTCCAAAACATCAGGGTCCTCTCCCCACGGCTTTACCTTTCTGAAACCCTGTGCTCATGCATCTCGCTTTTCCTCTGAAGATGTCATTAAGGGATGCACTACCCCTCTCAAATGAGAGACACTCCGAGAGCAAGGTGTTTTCTTAGCCCACAGGCAATTCCAGAGGGGGGAACATGTCTTAGACATTTCTGTACTGCCATGATAAATATAAGAGTGTAGCACCAGTAGGTAGAAGCGATATCCACTTCTTGGTATGGGTGTGACCAAATACAGTTCACGAGGAATAACACTAAAACAGGCTTTTCTGAGCAGGGCTAAAAAAAAAAAAAGGGTTTACAAACATGCAAAAGTCCTACAGCTCAGTTGATTTTTTTGGAAAGAAACTGGAAAAATATTTATGGGGCCATCTCGAACTGGAGTGCACTTGCTATCATGTGGTTAAATATGTGGCCTTTAACTTTGCAAGAACATGACAGCAAAAATACCATTGCTACCCCTGAGACACTTGAGTTTTTGCAGGCATTTGTTTGTCTTTTTGTTTGCCTGTCAGAAAGGCAACTCAAGAAGCTATGAAGGAGTTTTAATTAAATAATCAGGGAATATTGATCATGGCACAAGAAAGAAGTAATTTGGTTTTGGTGGTGATCCAAATCTGGATGTCAATCCAGGAATTTCCTTTCAAGGATTTGTTAGTGGAAGATTAGGCAATTTTTCACATTTCTGATAATAATTTACCTAACAATGCTGGAAATGCCAGCTGTCCCAAAAAAAAGCTCCCCTAAGCAAAATACTTTAAAGTTTTAAAAATATGATCAATATCAAAATACAAAGCTGTCAATATGAGTCCCCTTGTAACAAAAGTAACCGTGTCTTTTTAGTGATGTTCTCAATATAAAGTTAACTTTAGTATCTCTATGTGAAAATAGATACAATATCATGCTACCAGTCCATAAACCTTAATTTGGTGTCCTATAAGTTACAGTACTTGTGAAGAAAGACGTTCGGATGCGTGAAGACATTTTCAAAAACAGAAAATGTCTCCCATGACACATTACACAACATAGGATGGAATAACATAAATATACATAATACATATAACATCAACTCTTATTATAAACTAGGTAAATAATATACAACATAGATACTTTCTTCTGTTGTACATACATGTGCAACAGGTAAGTGGACTGGATGACCAAAGAGATCCTTGACCCTATTTCACACCGTTATTCCCTCCCCATGCCACAAGGAAATAAATCACATATTCAAAAGGAAGTCCACATACACATTTTCTCACCAGTGAAATACTTTTACATTAGATGCACTGACTTCCTGTTGACACACATTAAGAGGAAGCCTTTTTAACAAGCACAAAAGCTCCATTTCAAGTGAAGCACATTCCTCGGTCTGCCACTCCCATATTAAAATAGATAGGTCGATGTGCACAAGTAGGTCATGGCAAAATAAATGTGCCATTCACCTGAGATGGAATTCTAATTACACCTTAAGGTATCTCTTTCTCTTATTCTCTTCACGGTCTCATCAAGCTTTGATTGACAGCTTCCTTCAGTATAGGATTTTGTGCCTACATGTTGCTCTAGATATGGGTCAATAAAGAGTCCTTCAGAGAAACAAAAGGCCTCTAACAAGTTAAACAGAGAAAATAAGGAGTTCTGAAAAATGTGTGCTGCTGCCAAAGAGGAAAGGTAGTGTTACTGGAGATAATGAAGCAAATGAAACTTTGTTGTCCCAGCACCTAGACTGTGAGAGGCAGCGTGACGTCTGTTATCCCTTCTTTTTCATGTTTGTCTTTGTGCAGGTCTCTCAAAGGTACAAGCTGTGGTTTATCTTTCAAACTTCGTTTCTGCAGGACAGCCAAAGATTCAAGATTAGAAACAACAAAAATGAAATCAAGACTTAGATGTTTTTACAAGAAAGCAGAAAAATAACACATTGATGGGTTTACCTGGTTCTCTTGGCCATTCAGGCTCAAATGAGGCTGCAGAGTATCCCAGCATGCATTGTTCATAGGGCAGGAGAACCTCCCATTCTTTAAAAAAATACAGTCAAGCACAAAAATCCAATTTAAGAGATGGACAGCTCAAACACACTGGTTATGTAGTTGATTAGATTAGGTGCATGTTTGTGCTCCCTGCTGTCACAGCCCTGTCTCTTCATGAATTTAACCGTGATGAAAACTTTTAGTGGGAGGTTTAGAAAGAACCACAAAAAAATCTCCACACAAGTGACCTGGTTCATCAACTAAATAACACGCAATAACATCAGCATGAAAGCAACAGCTAAGGGAGTTTGAACTTCTACTTTGAGAAACTCAAACAGGATGTGCAATTAAACTGTTCCCATTTTGTCTGCGACAAATTCATTCAAACATATTTGCTGAAACAAGGTAATCATGGCCCTCTGCTTTTCATTTTCTTGTCTATTAAGGCTAAGACACGAAAGCAAAAGAAAAGTGCATGCCATCTTAATGACAGCTTGACCTGGTGACGTGAAATACGCACACCACAGCTGTCATAAAAGCTGTCACGAATGCATTTAGTGGGAAAACGCTGTTTGCTAGGCAGTTTTTGCCTTAAAATGAGCACATAAAAGTGTTACGGCAAAATAATATTATGCTCTTGTTATATTAATTTGTTATGATCATTTCTGTAATTTTCCTTGTGCCTTGTCAGTTCTTGCTCATATAATTAGAATCTTGTGCTAGACGGGTTATGTCTACAGCACCCCGGTGTTTCTTGTTTTGCTGATGTCTTCCAGAATATCTCGTCTGCACATGCGGTTTCAGGAACAAAGGGTGCGTCTCAAGCCACCTGTAAGCCGTGATTTACCGGTTAAAAGTGGGCGGCGTGATAGTCAAACCTGTGAACTCGATGGTGCTGAACCTACTCCAAGTTCCTCAATAGACGTCACACAGCTAAACATAATGGCAGCCCCGGTGAGAAATATTCTATTGGGAAGATAAAAATACTTTTTCCATTGTGCTACCTAAATATCATCACATCGCAAGTGTGTGAAATGACCCCCTAGATACATCCCGACCCGTATATAGTTTATTGCAATGGAAGAATGCCTGGAACGGTATGAAGTTGTGACTCGTAACTTGAAGTCATGATTCACAGGTCAAAACTGCCGCTGAAATTCAGCCTGAGTAACCACAAGGTTACCATTTGGACACAATGCAACGTCCTACTCTTGTACATGTGCTGACCCCTCATATAATCCTCTGTGTAACTGACAGCACACAAACATTCTGGCTCCTATTTTGCTTTCCCCTCAACACCCTGCTGCCAAGCACTCTGGTGCACTCTCATTCAGACTGCTTTGTACTCTGTTTGATTTGTGTCTTTGAAGCTTCAAATTAAAACTCAAGAGGAAATCTCTGACTCTGAACCAGTTTTATTCACTCTCAACATGGAAGACAATAAAATTTCTTAACAAGATTCTTAAGGAAAATATACTCATATATGAGTTTCAGGTTCACCTTGCAGGCATGTCTTTAAACCATTGTCAATAATAAAAAGAAGAGACATAAAACAATGAAACAGCAGGAAGAGGGGTGCTGGTGCCGAGGACTTTGTTATTTTGTATATGGAAGTACTTTATTATGGGCAACATGAAAAACACACTAACAGGTGTCTAAAACAACACAGCATAATGTGACCTCAGCACAATACTCTGCAGGCGCCCTAAGCAGCAGTAGATTGTGTGATGCACATTATGAGATGATCTATGCATCACTTAAATCCTGATATCTTTCCTCTACCTGTCACTTTTAAGTCATTTTGGTCAATGAAGAATGAATAATGTAATCACGTTGGTCAGTGTCAGTATAACATCAGATAAGGGGGTCAAATTAGCCAAAAATGTGTCTTGTTGAACTGGGTTCCTGATGCACTGTTATCTTTGTCACTCTACATGTTTGAAGTTTCTTATGTGCAAATTTGGGCTCCAACATCTAAGAACTGGAGGCTACTACGCAGGCAGATGAAAATGCTGTATTCTGGACAGGGGAGTACTGCAGGTATAATATCTAAGTAGAACTGGAAACATTTTTAGGAACATTTATTCCACATTACATTTGATGCAGCTTTGGGAATTTGTTGTATTCTAGAAGCGTTAAAAAAACAATGCGAAGCTGATAGTTACTCATAAAGGTATCATTCACACTGCCGTTTCAAGATGTTATGTATGAGCCATTATAAGGTTCGCATGCGGACTTAAGAAAACTTGTGCCTGTAAGTAAACAAACGAGTGTAGGCACACTCTTTTCCCTGTCTCAAATATTCTGTCATGTCTGTATACAGTCTGTTGACTGTTTATCATATTTATTTCTGCTGTGTACTTTGTAAAGCAATTTGTTTGAAACCACATATGTTTTAAAAGCTCTATTAAAATAAACCGACCTCATGTTCATCTTGAAGTGTCTACTTTATGCAAATATAAAAAAGTAGGGTGCCAAAGTAATATACATTGTGAACAGTACTTACTCTGCGCTCTGATGGAAACTCATCCTGCTTTCTTTTCAGATCCCACCATAACAAACCCTCTTTAATATCACTCCTTTTTGTTGGTCCTGTGTAGAGAGGCATAATTGGATTTGTAGAAGTACGAAAACAAAGAAATTCAAATGACAATGGAGTTCAATCATACCACTTTTTAGGATGTGATAAAGGCTTTAACTTTATAGTCTTTTACTGCATGCAAAAGCAGTTACATACAATCAAATTTTGGCTGGATATAGGCAATGGTTTAAATGATTTTTCACCAGTGCCAGCATTTTCTCCTCTTCATTTCTTACCTGTTGCATAGCTCACAATGATTCCCACAATCACAACTGAACTCGTGGCCATCGCACCAAAGTAGAGGTAGGACATGTAGTAGAAGTTCTCCAGGCCACTAAGTTTGGATAGCAAAAGGTTCATTAGCATATTCTTAATATTCACAAGGGTAAAATATATAATTCTATGCCAGAAAAAGTTTCACCTAGAATTATAAGTCAAGAAAGTCCTTATTAGGAGTTTTAGGTGGAAATCTGATCTCAAGCACTGCCATTTCTGATGACTGTAACCACTGTCACTGTGGGTGACAGGCCAGAAAGCTGAGCAAAGAACCATGGTTACAACAAAAGTTGCAACTGACTAAATTAGAGGAAATTTGTTTTTGTTAAAAAAAATTTCTTACTAAAGCTTCAGACTGGATCAGCAAAGAAAAAAGACCACAGATGTCACAAAAATGGCTTAAATCAGACGATTCATACAGTCAGTCTTCAATTTACTACTGAAACTCTCGAGTCTCTGATTGGTCCCCTGATCCCCTAGTCCAGGACTCCCCTTTAATAACAACCACTAACAGGCCATTTCTGGTGAGACAGCCTTTTGTCATGGCCAAGTCATTTCAAACTGCACTGTGATCAAACTTTTATCAGTTTCCCCTGTTTCCCAAACCGCAGTTGATAATGAAACATATGCTTTTTTTGTTTTGGCCTGTGGTCTCTAACATTTTTGTGCCCCGGCTGAGTTTTATGTAATACAATGTACAAAGTTTGACTCACTTTAATGCAGGATCAGAGAGAGAAATGGGCTTGTTTCGAACACTTAAAAAGTAGTACACCTCTTGAGGAAAGTGCAGTGGAACCCTTGTCAGTAGATGCTGCCAAAGTGTGTTTTGTCTATTAGTCCAAGCTGACCTGATGTTTTTACTGATACCTAATTGGTATTTCATTAGACTGAATTACACCCTTCCAC
Organism: Scarus forsteni; assembly: GCA_036419115.1. Classification (NCBI taxonomy): domain Eukaryota; kingdom Metazoa; phylum Chordata; class Actinopteri; order Labriformes; family Labridae; genus Scarus; species Scarus forsteni. The sequence goes on from JAZDUH010000136.1 coordinate 31,405,093, forward strand.
ATCAGAAAGCTAAGCAAACTCGGGTGCCTCAATTGTCCTCCAGATACACACACCGTACACAGTCAGCTATATTTACAACCACATCTGGAGCACAGTATATGTTGCTGATCAAAGAGTGCATAAGCACAAGTAAAACCTGGATTTCAATCTAAAGTTGTATTTTTCCATTCACCACAGTCAGAGGGCCTGTGTGCTGAGTCTGCTTAGGGAGGCTACACAGGCAGATAAATGAGGATCTGTTAATTCTTAAAAACAAAACTCCCATTAGTCTCCTTATCAAAAAAGGGAATTCAATTGATTCTTTCGTTTCCCTCTGACTCAGTATCAGGTGATGTGTTACTGGTCTGCAACTCAGTGGTTGGGGAGATTCTGGCTTAGACTCTGTTGGCAACCACTCTGACAAGTTAACCAATGGACAGTCACAAAGAACACTTGTGTTGGCCCTAAAAGACTTTTAGTACTGACAATAATGCTGCTTTGGCAATGAAGAGTAGCTTCAGTGTTACTTAACCATTGGCAAGTATTGTTCATTACAGTACCACCAATGTTGATGACTTTTTCATTATGAAATGTTAGCTTGCATAACACTGACGCTAGTCTTATAAAGAAGATCAGAGTGTACAAACACACCTTTTTTGCAAAATAGGCACTTTCTTGCCATGCTAGTGAAGGACAGTGAATAATAACTTATATTAGCATCAAATTTTTAATATATTTCAAGCTATTTCCAGCAGGTTTTTCAGAGATGTTGATTCATCTCCATACATGCTGCTGTATCTATAGCTTTTGTCTTGATCTTTTGTCTCAAACTGCTGCCAAGTTTATAAAAAATAAAGACAGTTTGATAGAAGTAAAGGTAAGTTACATTTTTGTGATTTTCTCATTATCTCAATTGGAAGAAATCATCTTATGCTAAAGTCGCCAAGGAAAGAGGGCTTGACAAAAACAATTAAAATACTCATTCTTAATTAGTAAAATATTCTTCTTAATTCATTGTTGTGCCACATTTAAAGCAACTAATTAGAGCCGTCATCACGGACAGCCAGACATAAACAGTAACAGCTGTATAATAAAAGCAGATAGGGCTCACTGACCCTGGGTAGTTGGGGTGAAGCGGGACGGAGATGGAGTGTTGAAGAGGGATGCTTTTCACTGTAAAGTTGTTGGCTTCACACTGGTCTACGGAACTTGGCAGGACACCCATAGTCTGCGCACTGGGAGGGTAAAGAGTCGAACCGACTGCAAGCCACAGAGAGACACAGAAGCCCACTAGAATTCCTGAGAATGCACCCTGAAAAAAACAGTACATACTTTAGAAGAGGAAAATGTATGAGATTTTTTGAAAGAAGATAAAGCTCTGAAATCTGAGGACAAAATAAGCAAATATTTGTTTCAAGGAAAAATAATTCTTATGTTTGCATAATTATGCTTAAATTATCTTAGTAAAGACCAAATGATGTACGGAGCAAAGCACAAGACAAGTCAAACCACTCACAGGTTTGTTTGCTGCTGGGACGAACATTCCCAAAATGAAGACGCCCAGTAATGGGCCACTGACCACACCCATCACAGTGAACGATGCCTAAACAGGGAAGATACAAGAAGTTACAGAGAGGCTGAGCTTAAAATGTGTAGCAGTCTAAACTGTAAAGCACAGGAGTCAGAAAAGTAACACTTACTTAAGAAATCAAGAATTCAAAGTTGGATTTTTGCTGCTTTGTATCACATTGGCATATGATGGAGGAATTGAGATTGAGAAAGTATTGTGTTCAGCAGAGACAAACATGATGAAGACAGGTCTATGATTGGCCCATAGATATGTTACAAGCTTTAATTCATACTTTTGTCCACTTGTCTCTGCCCTCCTTCCTTCCTTCTCCCACACACCCAACACAACAGAGTGTGGATAGCTGTTCATATGAGACTGGATCCACATTCAAGATTTCCTACTTCGAAACAGAGTTTTTTCCTGACCCCATGATCGTGAGATTCATGACTGGCTATATGGACTCATATTGGGTGTTGTATGTATGTATTGGCATATGTGTATTTTATATGTATATCTAGTTATCTATAAACAGAAGAGTTTGTCTTCAGTGTCTTGAGATAACACTGATAAATTGGTTTTACACAAATAAAGACTGATTGGTAGATTGATTGGTATTTACTGTAAAATGCTTTAAAACATTTATTCTAATTTTAATTTGCAATTTAAGTAAACTTTAAAAAGTAAAATAGCAGCCTGGATGCACGACATTATTGGAATAACATTGGCATAGGCAGATAAAAACCAAATACTACTTTTGACAGATATGAAAACCACTGTGGATATTTATTGGCAATATTTCAGCCTTGTATAAGCATTGACTTTTTGCTTAATTGCTTAAACACAAAAGGCAAAAAAGTTTCAAAAGTAGGGCTGGTTTTATGTCAGTGGTTTGGAAAACAGTATATGTATAAGTAAAAAGAGATGATAGAGCTTGTTGTTATTGTTACTGTTTAAAGTACATTCATCTATAAAGTGGTGAAACCAACAAAAAAGTATATAGATATTGTTGCTGTCAGTTATTGCCATATATAGGTATTGATATCTTGATTTTCATTAGCATATTTGATCAAACTACACTATTGTGCATCCCTAGAAAAAAAATACAAAATTAATATTTCAATCAACTTATTTGCTTGTATTTGTTCACTCATTGACTTTTTTCACAGCGCACTTACACAAAAGCGCTGCAATAAATCTCTGTCATATTTCATGTCAAGATATTTACATTAAATTAACAAGGATGTGATTTTTGTATCATTTCATGTGACATATGGCTTTGGAGGCTTGTATTTCACATTGAATCAAAGACAGAAACAAACATATAAGGTGCTACTACCCCCAGTTTAGTCCATGTGCTCCTCTTTTTTTCTGGAGATAGAGCAACAGGGAAGCCAGCATGCTGTCCTTGTAATGGCTCATACATAACATCTTGAAACGGCAGTGTGAATGATAACTTTATGAGTAACTATCAGTTTCACATTGTTTCTAGAATACAACAAATTCACAAAGCTGCATCATAAATGTAATAATGTGTAGTAAATGTTCCTCAAAATGTTTTTAGTTCTACTTTGATATTTTACCTGCAGTACTCCCCAGTCCAGAAAGGAGGAGAGAGCAGCTACGGTGATACAGCCAGCACCATACAGGAATGCTAAAAAAAAAAATTAAATCAAAAATCAAATCAAAATAACGAATAATGGTACCTCACATTTAACAAAGTTTCAGGCTAAGACTATAAATGCTTTGCATCATAAACTTCTTCTGTTGTTGTACCAGTGTAAAATATTTAATTTGCAATGGGGAACATTGTTTTTGTATGAAGAAACTCACACAGTCCTTTGGAAATGAGAATTAATCTCTTCTGGGTCAAGTTGACAAGGTGAGGCTGCAGCAGATCTTCCATCGTCACTGCAGCCATTGCATTAATACTTGTGGATGCCGTACTGTGAAAAAAATAAAACACATGGTCACCGCAGGCTACAAATCGTTTCCAAAGGGCATTGATATTTCGCTCTAAAATGTAGTGAATAAGTTACTCAAATTTAGAAAACTGAAATGAACATACCTCAAAGTCCCGCTGTATGCACAGGCCAGGAACAGTCCTGGAAAACCAGGATAGTTCTCGAATATCTCCAACACAAAGTGCGGCATATACTACATCACATTAGAGACAAAGAGAAAAGAAATGAAAGAAATGAAATGAAACTTGAATATTGTTTTTCCAGTTATTCTCTTTTGCAGAAATCTAATTTCTTTTGAATAGGACAATCATTCTCACAGTCTCAAAGGTTAGGGGCCTGTTCATCCTGTTGTAGATCAAACATTAGCTGATTTGCATCACTGTGTCAAGGAGTTTGAACAAACATTTGATGTCTATGCCAGCACATTACATAACTAGACAAACTTAATTACCCAACATTAGGGATGAGAGAAGGAGTATGTCCAAAAGAACTCTTAGTCCTCATCATAAGTCCGTATCCCTCTGAGTTAGAAACTGTACCAAACTTCTCAATCACTTCTACAGTCACACCATTGGCAGTAGTATTGTTATTGAGCCTCATATTCAACATAATGTGCAATAACCAAACCTTGCATCACTGTGCATTTACATTCACATTTGATATTAATGTGCTTTGTATTTTGTTTTATTGTGTCTCAAGATAAATTAGGTTTGGCTCAAGACTTCCTTCTTGCTTAACGAGTTTTGTTCTTGGAACCATAACTTGTGTTAAATGTGATTGGTTGTGTGATTCATGTCAAGTGCTGCTTTTCACACAGGATTCATGTTGGATCTGGATTAATACAATTATTTTAAAAACCACACAAAACTGAATCATATAGATCAAGATCTGCTCTTTGGTGCAATTGAGATCTGCTATAAATTGGTGCTGATTGGTGGATTTTGTGCACTTTGATTCCTCCTGTTTATTTGTCTTTCTACAAACATTTCAGTCTCATTCAATACATCGCAATATTGTGGACAAGAGCAAGTATAAAGACTGAATTCCCTGAAACATCATACCAGATCAGGAGCAGAAATCCTCCCAGACTTGAGTGGGTCACAGTTGATGTAGTAAGCAAACATGACGATGCCACATGTTGCTGCACTGCTCACAATGAGGCACAGGCCCACCTGGTTCACAAACAATGCCCTGCAATCAATAAAAAACACGTTATTATTAATGAAAGAATACCTATAAAAACAAGAGAAATCAAATGTTTGAGCATTTGATGAAAATGAAATCATGTCATTTTGTTTTTCTCACAGTTAATCGGTGTCTTCAAGGAGACAATAGAAGGGAATCCTTTTTGTTTCAGACTGTATGCATAAAGGCTTTTTACCTGTGAGTCTTGAGCTTTAGCTATAAATGACCTCTTAACTACACATCCACATACACCTGTGCCCCGTCACTACTTTTAAAACTCCATCTTGTAAAATGAAAATCAAATAATATAGCAGTAGCAGTTGCACTGCTGATATATTTTGTGAAAAAGAAAGACAAAATATGTCTGAGGGTAGTAATTAATAATGATATATGAATGAAAAATGATTTAATAACTTAGTAGTATTATAATTATGGATGAATGATATTGGGATAATGTCAGTATTGGCAGATAACAACATTTCTGCAGATATTACAGCCAATATTATTGCTTCACATATTGGTAATATATACCATACAGTGGCTGAAATATTGGCAAAATGTACAAATGTACTCAAATGGCTTACCTCATCTTCACTGAATGCCCATTTTACACATCAAAAGTATAATTTATTCAAGAATAAGATGTTAATTCCCTTGTGTCACATCTTTTCCTGACACAAATAGACTGGCAGTATAAAAAACAGGTCCATTTTGTGCTCCTGACAAATACATTGACAACAGTATTTGCTAAATGAATTTGGAAATATCAGCATATCTGATATCGGAAAAAATCCAACATAGTGCATCCCTAATCACAATAAAGCAGGTAATAATATTATTAAATAAAGAGATGAATAGTAAAATCAAAGAAATATCAGGAAAATATAATCCAAAATAAGGCTTAAAAATTGCACGTACATAAACATAAATACACACAAACATATATCTATATCTATATCTCTATCCATCTCTATATGGATCTATATATATTTATCATGTTTTATAAAACATTCTCATCTAGTGTCAAAGTATAAAGAACAAATGACAAACAGCTAAATACTAAATTATCTTGTTTTATATTAACATGATGTTGCTGAATATTACGAAAAATTGTGAAAATATGTCCAGTTTAAGATAATATTTAGTTTATGACTGTCTTGTTTTTACCAAATAATTTATTTGAAGTTCATTTAGAATAAAAAAGGGGATCCAAGGCAGCCGGCTGAGCCCTCAGTGAAAAAATTGTTATCAGTAAAAACATCAAACTTCATACATAAAGGCCACAAACATGATCTATTAGAAATATTAGTCCACCTGGGGATACTAATCTATTTGAATACCTGTATTCCATTTAAAGTTCACTTTTACCTGCTTGTTTTTTCTTATTCACAATCGAGAAGCTTGTGTTTTATCAATTTAAATCCATGGTGACAAAGTGCAGCTGGCTGGGAAATAAATGTGATACTGTGACACTGGTGCATGTGGATTCAACCAAGACGTAACTTTATTTTTTTTTAGGTTTTACCGCAGAGAAATCATACTGAAATATATTTATTGTATCTGCAATTGGATAAAACAATAATAATATTGGTTTCTTTTACGCAGTGTATTGATTTCAGTTATTCAAAGCAGATGACTGAGACGTTACACAACCATGTTCTCCAAAAACAAATGACTGCTATGCAGTATAAATATTGAACACTGCTCTAAGGTCATTTATTACGACTGTCAGTCACCTGTATCTCAACAAACTGCACGGGTTTGGGGAGGGAGCATCTCCACGTGTGTGCAACAGTGCCATCTCCACGTGACAGTACAATATGAATATGTTTGCCATATTCAACACCTGACTTCACTGTGTTATCACCCTGACAAATGATAATTATCACCTTATGTAAAACACGTGGAAAAGCTTTTAGCTCAAAACATATTTGTCTAACCCAAACAGCTTTCTGAGAAGCTACTGTTCAGAGGGAGAAGGGTTCACTTATTAAAATTTAAAGAAAGGTGCAGGAGATGATGCTTCAGAAATGCAGTTACTACCAGTGTATCAACGTAGCAGGACTAAATGGGTTTGAATCACTGAATACTAAAGAATCTGCTAGCTTCTGTGTTATCTATCAATCAGTCTATTTTGAGGTTTCTTAAACAATTTGATAAGTAGAAAGAGAAGAAAATTCGGGAAAGAGACAGAAAGAATGACTGGAAGTTAATGAGCCACAGGTTGGACATGAACAAAAGCCTCCTCGAGGGACTATGGTCTTCACCAACAGGGAGTCATGCAACCTAAGGCATTAAGGTACATAAAAGTTTTTCATGAACAACTCCAGTGAGCACTTCAAATAAAATCTACACAGTTCTCAGGCCTTTTTAGGCAAAGACAATGAAAAACAAATACAAGTTCCACTTTTTTAGTTGACGTTTTCCTACTGTTCAATGTCTAAGAGCAGTTGTGCACACTTGGCAAAACTAATTCCTTAACATCTTAAAGCTGAGTGTCTCTTAAATTTCCTTTCCCAGTCCTTCTTCTACTGCTTTGAACGTTCTGAATTGACATGTGATAAAACAAACAACAATTATAAAAAATTGATAAGACAAAATCATATAAAACAATAAAAACAGGGTATATCTGAAAAATAATCAAATCTCTTAAGGCACCATCGAAACTCAAATAACTCTCTCTCAAAAAATGATGTTTAAGACATTTCATGCCTTAAATGTCCAAACAAATCGTAACACTGCTTCATGCTTTTTGGGAACTGTGGTTCCGGATTACCAAGATTAAGATAGCTGATTTTTCCATGTGTTTGGACACTGAACTTGTACCAAAAATACAGTGTTCAGTTTAAATGGGAATATCAGCCATTTATGACTTCAGTACCCAACTTTATAAAGTCTCGATAGAAAGATATATGTGACTTTAAATATTCTTTCACATGTTTTTACACAAACTACCAAATTTTAAGATTTCTGTCCCTAACATCTGATGAACTCTGAGCTTTCTGAATCTTTTTTCACAGATACAAAAAAATGTGCCTTTACTCACCACTGGGCAGCTTTCTCTGTTCTGCATGAAATGTACCGCTGAACTTGAGCTTGGTTTACCCCGTACATGGACAACCAAACCAGAGCGCCCCCAACAGAAAGGCTCCAGAAGGTGTAGCGCTTACGAGGGTCAACATCAAAACTGGTGGGAAACAGTGCAAGAGAAATGGTGATTAAAAAATCTGTGCTGTCTCTGACCAAAACAATAGAAGCTATTTGAACTGCTGGATGGTTTTTATTCAGTGTGTACCATTCAAATTGGTAGTTACTTTCTGCTTTTAAAGTTTCTTGTTGATTCTCAAACCAACTTGAAAAGTTTACAGGTTTGAAAAAACTACAAAAGCAAACAATGCACTATTCTTAAATAAGATTTTCGTGTAAGTTCCCTACATAATGTGTTTGCTGAAATGTTTGCCTTTCTCTTTAGTGTCTCCTTCGGACAGAAAACAAACTATGTGTTTGTTTTCTCCCTGTTAACAATAATTGCTAAATGTGACATGTCCTGTTTGTCTAGCTTTAGGCAAAGCAATATTGTTATGAAAAACATGGTAGGTCAAATAATACTCTACAGCTTCCAATCAAGTCTTTTCGCACTAAAAGTAGGTTCTCTAAGTACTGAATATTAGCATGACTTGGTTCTATTATTTTAATTGAGAGCTGTATCTGACCAAACTCCGTCATTAAAGGTGTGCTCTAATGTTTACAGTGGTAGCACAGATGTGTGCTGGAGCAGTTTGGCACTTTCGGTGATGACATTACTGGCTCCCATTTTCCTTTATGAGTGTTTCTTTACATCAAGATTAGGAAATTGTAAAGTCCAAATGTAAAATTGCATTGGTTCATGTGCACAAACTGACAGTTTCTGCACCCATCCAATTTGTGACCTGTCCTGCCCCTCAGTTTCCACAACAGTTTCTCCCATCCATCTTTCTAGACATGTCTTCATACACAAAAGTTAATCCTTTGTGTACTCTGGTTCACAAAGATATCCTCTCTTAGTGTCCATTTTTAGTTCATTTTAAGTTAAGTTAGGATTTGTCGTTTCTTCTGGAGAGCAATGACCTGAACAGCTGATGAGAGGAAACAGTTCACCAGTGAAAGGACAATAACTCCTGTCGCATCATACAAAAATTCAAAAGATTATTACTGAAGTGTCTTGGCCATGGTGTTTAATGTGTACTTTACCCAAAAGTGGGTGTAATTCCCTGCTCTTTTTATGCTGCCTGAACTGTTACTGATAAGTGACAGAATGTAGAGGGAGCTAATGTGGTATTAAGATAACATTGCATCTTTACTTATTTGAAACATAAAGAAAAGCGTTTTTACTCATTGAAATTTATGCGTGATCCATTCTTGGCAATTTCCAGCACAACTGCAGGGCCACCAACCAGAACTGTGCCATGGATGAAAATGGCCACAAAGCCTGACAGCATGACAATAATCTGAAACACGTCAGTCCAGATCACAGCTTTCATACCACCCTGGAAGAAAAAAGACAATAGAATAAACCAATGGAGAAAATACATGTTGGCATCTCAGACATGCATAAAATATAAAATGTAGCTCAGGCTGTGTGATACTCATTTTAGAATCAAAACGTATGTCTGTTTATGTTATTATATCTCTGCTGACATTCACTGTAAAATGCGTGTTGTGATTTCAAAGGATGATATAGCTACAACTGTTGCACTCTGCCTATATTGCTTTGAGATGTATACAATTTTTTCCTGATTATGAGCATCCAAGCCCCATGCTTGTTTAATGAGTTGTTGTAACTCCTCACCAGTGTGGTGTACACGGTGCAAATGATTCCTGTAGAAAACAGAGACACCCACATATTGAGTCCAGTAGCTGAAAAAAGAAAAAGAAAGGTTTGCATGAGCTGTTTGAACTTTGAGAGGATGAAAGACTTGAGAGTTTGGCACATGCAAAACTTTATCCTCCATGCAGCAGTTCATTATGTAAGCCTGGGTTATTCAACACGCTTATACTGTAATTAATTGGAGGATGTAATGAGTCTGAACTTTGCACTGGTGTGGCTGTTTACAAAATGTTTTACTAAAGCATAAAATCTGACTGCCAAACATTGTATAGGACTTTTAAAATATGACAAATAATCAAATAATTTCATAAGTGAAACTTAAAAACACCTGATTGAAAATTGTTATCGTGACAACATACTTCATATCATTATATCATACAGCATTATGATTTTAAAAAGTACATCCTTGAACTCAATGTACTCACAGTGAAGGGTGTGATGTATTTATACACATGCACACATCTTATTAAATCAACTTTCAGTGTGTATTTAATACTCAATACTTAATATAAACACAAGCACGTGTTTAAAATTCATCACGCACATCCAGTACATATGATCGTTATTGAGTAACTGAAGACCAGACAACCTCAAACTTCCTAAATGTTCACATTTTCATCTCAATTAACGCTGAACAATGTATGTGGAATAATGATGTTGCACTAATTTTTCCTCCTGCAATATACTACAGAGGGAGAAAGCAGTAACATGTTTGTGGCTTAAAGTTGTGCCTAATTTTATGAACCATTTCTGAAAGTCTTTCAAGTGAATTTGCCAAAAGGATCCTGGTGCTTTTTAAGCTCTAAAAATGCTGCTGAGCATCTTCAGTTGTTATCATTCAGACTATGTTTGATTTTCGCAACAAATATGTGTTTCTTTGTTGATCCGCTCTCTGAGTAAACAGAAAATCGTCTATTTTAGAAAGTCAGAACAATTAAAACAATGGTTCAGTTCCTTCAAAAGCACACAAATGTCAGCGAGGCATACTTTTCACATGACCAACATTGCCTATCCTGTGATGTGAATATTCAGGCCTGACTCAATGCCATGCGACATGGAGAGAATGGATTGCTTTTTAGCTTGTGAATAATTGAATTCAATTTTCCCATTCATTTTGGTCAACTGCACATTGTGTACAGGGAAAGAGGACAAGTGGACGCTGGTCAAACATAAATAATACACCGGTCATTAATAAGCATAATGAGACTGAAAATACCCAGGTTGTCAACTGAAAGCCCAAAGCTTATTTCATTTCATATTAATGTACATAAGCATCATCTAAAAAGTACCTGAAACTTGACCAGTGTGCTTTTCAAAATACACTTTTTTTACTAGGTCCTGGAGAGTAAGGGATCTCACAAAAACAAACAAAAAACAACTTGCTGCTTAGCACTGGCTAATGTGTCTTGCTGTTTGTTTGCCTGCAGCAAAGCTCCCACCAAAAGGGTCACGCTGTTTAAAAAAAACACAGGAATGGTCTTGAGGCACTTTAGACAGAGAGAGCAAAAAATACTCTTTCAGGTCCATTTACATTTAGAGTATGACAATGCACTATACATGTTGTAATAAAAGAGTGCATTCCACTGAATACACTACACATATTGCGGCCCCGTCAGTGGCCAAATGCCACCTTTCAATCAGAATGTATGTAATTAATGTTCACAGACAGGCGAAGACATCAGAGGATTTCTCCTACCTTGGTTGAGAATCAAGGCAGGTGCATAGATGACAATCCCTGTGTAAAGTAGCTGAAGCAGGAAACAAATGAAAACAATAAAAGTCATGAGTAAGTGAGCTAGGTTTGGGCAAATTATATGACACAAATTTGTGTCTCAATCTGGGTCAAAGAAAATATTGCCACCTGAAAACACAGGAAATGTGTCAAAGATGTTTCTGACCTGTTTGGAAAAAAAGAGAACACCTGTCTTACCGTCGCAACAAGAAACTGGATACTCCCCAGCAGCTGCATCCCTCTGCCAAATCTCAGCTTCAGATACTGTGACAGGCAGACAGGTAGAGTTATAAGACATCCCTCATCCATCTTCACCTTTTATTCTCCACATATTGCAAAACCCACAGGTGCATTTCAAGATAATGTCTAAGAAATGCAGACTTCATATTTTCAACTGTGATATCTAATGGCACACACATTTGAAGTTTAGATATTTAACTATTTCATGGGACTTCGATAAATCCTAAAAACTCTGACTTCTACGAAACAAATCGAAATCTTTTCCAATAACAAATATAAAACTTATATGTTAGTGTGCTCCTCCTTCAATTTCCAACTAGAGGTTCATAATAACCTGATTGGTGCTGGTGATGCCAAGTCGATAGAAGATTGGTAGGAAAAGGTAAGCTGTCAGCAGAGAGTTGATGATCTGTCCGACGCACATGTAGAGGAATTTAAAGCCGTAGCGAAGAGCCTCAGCAGGAACACCCAGGACCTGGACTGCTGACATAAAGCTGGCACACAGTGACAGTCCAACCGGCACAGCAGGTAGGTTCCTACCACCAGTGAAGAAGTCATCCGCCTTGACTTCCCGTTTCTTCTTCTTTAAGGCCTGGAAGAGTCCGATGGCCATGGAGACTAACAGCATGACGGCGAAGACAGCATAGTCGGCCAGGACAAAGCTTGTTGTAACACCGTTGGTGGTCTGCTCTTCCATAGTTTTACTTTGATGCCCTCTGCTTTGTCTTGTGCTGAACCTTGAGGTGTTCTGGATCTATAAGAATGACGATGATGAGAAAATTAATCACTGTGCAGCAAATGATCAAATCACAATGCATCTATCTACTCTTGTTCACAGCTGGAACAAGGATTTCAGACCTTCAATGTGAGAACCTGGAAAAATATTAGGGATTAATATCAGATTTTTGCCAATACCCGATACTTCAAAATTTAACCCTGTCAATATAAACAGAAAAACAGATAACAGAAAAAATTTACATAAAGAAATAACTTAAAAGTTCTTTTCTATGATTGCACTTACCAGGCGTGCAAACTATATTCATTACAGTAACTGTAAAAGCATGCTTCATCTGCTTCATCAATTGCATTCCAGAAGTATTTCCATGGTGCTTCCTCAACCAAACCTCACAAAAAATGCTGACTTTGGAGACTAACAATAGCACCCACTGATATACATAAAGAACAACCTTCATGTTACACATGTCAACATGTCTAAATTGACAGTTTAATAATGAAAGCTTATGGGGCTTTCCATTTGTTGGATCAGTCAAACTCGGCTTGAGGATTGTCACAGCAGGGCTAAGTGACCCTGCAGTGACATCCAACAAACTAAGAAGAAGAAACAAAGGCAATCGTGAAGCTGGCTCTTAGTCTGTGGCTTTTCTGTCACACTAAAGAGGGACAAACTTTATTTTGTGGCAATAAAAAACATATGAAAACCAGAGCAGAGTTAGGAAGCCATACAGCACTACCAAGGAGGTTTTTCATTTTCAAGTCTGATGTCACTGAGTTGTCGCAAGACAAGGACTTTTCATGGGTCAGATGTGTCTACACAGCATTTTTAGCATCAGCTGGGCTTGTGTGGGACTTTGCCATACAATATGTATTTACCAGAGACCAGGTACCAGGCGCAATCACATGCAAAAAAACAAAAACCTGCATGGTTATGCAACAATTTCAGAACATTATGAACTAATGTTAATGCTGGCTTGGTGAAGCAGATCAGAATCAATGATACATCACATTTATCTATTCAGTTTAACTTATTCTTTAATTATACATATTTTTTGCAAGAATAAACCTTTGCAGACTAGCTAACATTAGCCAACATAACAATTTTACTAAGACAAATCAAGTAATTAAGTGATGTGAAATAACTTTGACTGATTCTGCAACATGAGATTTTAGCCCTGTTCATGCTGCAGTGTTTTGCCTTCACTATGAACATTGTTCCATCTCCAGAGTAGTATCAGTGAAGGGACTTCTGGTACTTCTGGGAGCATGCCAAGCCAGTCAGGGAGCGTAACACTGTGAGAATGAGCCTTCTTTTGTGTGTATGTGGGGCACAGACCATGTCATATAGTTAAGATGAACCACAATGCCAACTGAAACATATTTCTTCCTCACAGGAACAATGTGTCTGTCTCGAGGGATAATGATAACAGAGCTTTACTGCGTTGCTTTACTTGTTTGCACCTAAGGAGGTGGGGCTGAACAAAGGGTTAATAATTAAAAAAAAACATCTTAAATTATCTATGAAGACACTTCAACTAAAACTTACCCTGACCATTTATCATGTCATGTTGACATTGTTTCCTTCCATTGCACGTATTCCTGATGTTTACATCTACACTACAAACCTCATTCATAAAACATGAGCAAAGGTTTTTTCTTATTACAATTTATGTTAAATTTTTGTTTACAGTCAAGTTTGCATTGCTACACACATCACACTCTGTGGATCTACAAAAGACAGACATGTCCCAAGGGTAATTCTTTGAATGTGCATGGGACTGTCTTGTCAACAGAGTTGTGTTGACAATGTCTGCTTTCTTTCAGCTAAATATCACTAACCTAAACTTTGCTGTAGTTTAACATGTAAAAATGTAGGATTAAGGTCAAATTACAGAAATCATTTTCAAAGTTCAGTCTTTCTCAGAAGAGATTTAACCTCATTGCTGATTTCTTACTTCTGTTCCACCAAGAACGGTTTATTTTAATGTTAGCCTGAATAAAGCTAAAATGCTTCATGCATTTACATGTTGTTAGAAAAAAAATCATAGTACTATGTTGATCCACGGAAACTACACACTCAGAATACACCAAAACATACAAGTGCAACTAAAATTGTTTGGAACTTAATTTCTTAAAGTCCACCCAGCACAGTTAAGGCAGTTCAGTTGGTCACTGATTTACTCTTGCATGTATCCACATCAGTCAACCCCAGATGGACAAAGCACTTGGCACAGCTACCATAATGGGCTCTAACCCAAAAACGTTGTGGAACATTAATGGGGGACAGAGCAGAAGCTGCATGTTGTCTGCAAACCACACAGTAAGATGAAGGGATATTGCCCATTGCATTTGAGACAGTTTTTTTCCATATTATCATCATACGCCTACACCCAATTAAGCTTGCAATTAAGGTGTATGTATAAAGAGAAAGCCGACAGCAACAAGAAATGAGAGGACAATATAAGTCACAATACAGATTATTAAAAAAAGTCACTATTAAACTAGTAAAATTCAGTTTCTGATCATTTCTTATCTAAAGTCTGATTCCTGCAACAGGGACCATAAAAACACAATCAGAGAGACGGGAGTCAAAAGGCTGAATGTCTGCTGCCAACTAGTGGCTGGAAGCTAAACTTCTAGGTTAACAAATACTCAAATTTCTATAATCACTGAATATTAAAGTGATATTGCAGTATAAAATATTGACACAGTAATGCACCAAAAAATATTCCAATAAACTGGTGTACCAACATTCTCACACCCCTGGTGCACACATACTGGAACAAGGATAGAAGCCCATTTGAAATGCATAAAAAGACAGCAGTTTTTAATTTTTACTGCAAGAATTAGTGAAAACATTTTTGTCTACTCTAAAAGGTTAAAGTTTTTGTATCTTGAGACATGTTAGGTTAATCCTTTAATAAACCACCTGAGGCTGCTGGACTCTGAAATGGAGAAGGGCTGGCTTTAGCTAGAGCTTTGTGTTTGCCAGCCGAAGTATTTACCGTTTTGCTCTATTTGAGCCCTACGTATTTTTGTGTGGACGTTGTGTCCGTGCGTCACTGTGCAGATATTGTGCATGTGTCACTGTGTGCTGGATGTGTTGTAAGTGTTTTTCTTGTTGGTACAGGCTGTGAGAGTACATCTCTGTGATGATAAAGGCTATCTACCATGGTTTTTCAGGTTTAGATTGTCAACTGCCACATTTCATAGTAAAGTTACATATTTATTGTTGTTAGGGGATTTATACTTACTTTGGTTATAACTACAAGAAAACTTTAAAAGAAAGGATATTTCTTTTTGTTGGGGAAGGGGGGCTTAAATGAGTTTTTCACCATTAGAACTTGCTTTATTTTAGGATATAATGCTGTCACTTTGTAGTACATTTTAATAACTTAATATTTTTATAACTTAATAACAGCAACTTATTAATTGGTTGTTGTATTGTTATGAAATATGTTTGTACACATTTCTAAAGCACACCTTGACCTGCTTTGCCTCACTTTTTGAAAACCACTGGATGGTCGTCGGTTTGATCCCCAGGTCAATCAGGGCCTTTCTGTGTGGACTTAATGTTCTCCCCATGCATACGTTCTTTTTTGGAGCTGTGGTTCCTCCCGCAGACCAAAAACACACTCATCAGGTTGATAGATGACTCCAAATTGCCATTAGATAGGAGTGTAAGCATTCTCCATTTATTGTAAAGTTCAGCTAAAGACTGTGTAAACTGTGCAGAGCTGGTTTGGAAAAAAATATATATATATTTCATGGGTCCCAAAAAACGTCTAATAACGTCCCTGATTATAATAATAATTATATTAATAATTTCATAACGCTTTGTTGCGTTTTAGCTTTTTTTTTTTTTTTTAAACTTTATGTGTTTATATTTGCATTTCACTTGTGACACGTGTTCAACACAGCATAATGTTTCAAGTTTTACACTTAATTGTTTTAGCTACACCGAAAGTTTTAAAATTCCTAAGAAAATAGCAGAGAATGTTTCCTCACACTTCTACAAATTGTGCGTTAACAGAAAAATCAGCGAAACACTAATAAAAAAAAAAGACTCACCTCTATTCCTCACTACCGTGCGCAGCTCTCCGCTCAGTGATGGAGGAATGAGCTGCAAACCTTTTAAAGCTCCGCACTGACCTCGGTCTCCATGGTCTACACCTTCTTTGGCAACGCAATGGCGCACGTGCGTGATAATGCGCGAGCTGGAAAAGGGGACTGACTACACCTCGCGTCTCTCGCAAGCGATGACACCATGACCCCCACCTGCTGCACCCAGGGGCGTGACGCAGCCAAATGAGAGCGTGCTGGACGGACAGGTGGAATAAGAGGAGGAAGTCTGAGGATGATGAAGTTTGTTTGCAGGATGACGGTAACCTACTCTGTGGCTGCAGTTTCATAAGAAACGAGATGTAGCTTCCTTCATCTTTTAAATGAACATTAACAGTAGCATGACACTTCGAAACACATCTCTCACACCTTAATCATTTTTTTTGCTTATTAATACTATAAGTTGTATTTATTTTAACTCATTCATACATTTATTAGGCCACCCAGTTCAAATGAAAATTCTTTTTTCACTGTAAATAGTGTTGGGTTTTAACCATTTGGGTTTTTGGTAATAGCCTACATAAGTGTAAAAATATTACTTTCTAGTATGAGAGACAATATGCTTGCAACATATCGTAAATATTTTATTAAATATACTGCACCTTATTCAACAACATCTCTTACTCTGGTCTACAACTGCACAATAATCTAAGATAAAATAATTTGCACTGGTGTACTGTTGTATTAAACACAACTGATTACCTATCACACTGTGCCACTTCAACACCACAGTCACTTACTTCCATGTACTGCACAGTTTTTCCTGAATGCCATTTTATTCTGTTAATTTTTAGGGTTATCTCAAAAACTTTAAATAATTCTATTTTTCTATTTTGTTCATTGCTATTTGAAAAGTTTATTAATCTTAAACTAATTTTATATATTTTATTTTATGTTGTTCCAGGCTACTGTATTGAACCTTTAATGAATGATACGTTACCCTTGCATGCAACCCTGTACTGCTGCAACATCTGAATTTTCCCTCAGGGGATCATTAAAGGACTATCTTACCTTATCTTTTCTTAACACAGGGAGAGCTGGAACACTTCCTTTTTCTCCAGCAATACAGAAGGGGTCGTATAATCATTTCAGTATATTCCTATTTCCTCCCTTATCACATGCAAGGGTTGTCAACACTGGGAACTCTTGTATGTAGATTTAACTGGGATTTTTGATACAAAATATGTTTTGTTTTGTTTTTTAAATCAAGACGAAACATTTTCTATTACTAAAACTATCTGCAAATGTACAAATCTTTGAAAGTAATCTAAAAACTAACCTTTTTAAGCCTGGGTTATATGTGGAATTTTATCATTTTAATGCCAATTATGTAGGGTGACATCAGGTAAACTGGGCCACTTTTTGGTAAATAGCTTCAGGCACTTACAAAAAACAACGTATTCTATTAAAATGTGGTTTTATGGCTAATAATGGTTGTTTTCTTTACATTTTGTGTTGGAATTATGCAGTGAATATATTTTTTTAGGCCCCACAGGTCTTGATAGGTCAGCTGTGCCAACTTTTTTACACAAGCAGAGTTCAGGTTAAATGGGCCAGCCGATCAGGTAAAATGGGACACTTATCAGGTAAGTTGGGCCAGTCCAGCTGCAAAGGGATAGTCATTAATTTTTATTGTAAAACAACTGTCAATATGGCAACATACTTTGTTAGAACAATTTCATATTATCAGAACAATTAATTACATCGTAAATGATGAATAAATTAATGAATAAAGGAACACCAACTGATATGCTCATCACAAATGTATTTAACCCACATGGCAATGTGAACTTCAGCATAAAACACATTGATAAAAACAATAAAACAATAAAAACTCTTTTCCTCTCACTTGCTTCTTGCTTGACATACTCACTGCAGATAAAGTCAGTGGATTGTTACTAAAAAGATCTATCATTATTTTTAGGCAGATGCATCCTTTTCACATATAGGGCTCTAATTTCGTAGACCAGGCGCAAGCGCAGGCGCACCTGCCCTGCGCCGGCTTTCGCCGTGCGGACAGGGTGTGACCAGCGCACTTTTCAAGTTTCCTACAGTGCAAAGAGAGGCGTACTCAAGGCTCAGGGCAGCGCAGACGGGCGCATCCACGCCTCAGTCCCTGCCCGTCAGCGCAAATGCCAGAGAGGCGTGAGTGGGTTTAATACAGCCGAGTGCTGTCTTCATCAATCAAATGACCACCTCTCCTTGCCTTTAAATGCGCTGCGGCCGAAGCGCAGCGTCTGATTGGTCTGAATGATCCCCGCCACCGCGGAAAAATTGTGCTGGAAAGACCTGGTAGCGGAGACAGTCAGAGCCGCTGTCACTTCAGTATGAGAAGGGACAGAGGGGTGTGCATCGGAGGCCACGCAGCGGTCACCGTGTGGGACAGCTCCTGGGACATATGTAATCTGTTCCTTTGTCATTAACAGGAGTCCAAAATTAAGAGACAGTTACACAGCCACTGGCTTATCCATTTACAATGCTTGTGATCCACCTGCACTCCTGGTCTTTATTGCCAAATAGCAGAGCCTTTAGTGATATACTGTATACTCTCCCAGTGTCTCCTTCTCATCCTCCTTGCAATAATGTACTCCATCTTTTTAGATCACGTTAAAAATAAAGACTAAAATAGAGGAATATGGGAAATAACAGGTTAATCCTGAGTGACATGCATTTATTTTCTCTCTTTTTACTCCGTCTTTTTTTCTCCCTCTTTTCTTTGAATTTCATGAAATGAGAGAAGCCAGATATATCCTCAGCTGTTTATTGTTGACTTGTAAGATGTGCATCAAACTTCCAGCTGCCGTCAGGTTAAGTTTTCATTATGACAAACGGCTTTAGTCCGACATCAGATGTGACGGGACAGTTAATATAGATACAAATGTATACTGTATGCTGGTTCAGACAGTTACATTAAATAGTGATTGCTTATTGCATTAAAATGTGCCTAACACTCTGGAAACCTGCCTCTGAGGCTTTGTTGACGTGTGCACACGTGCGCCTGTCACCAAATTACAGCTGCAGAGGGTTCGCTCTGCCCTGCGCCGAGGATAGACCAGGTTGGAGCTGGCGAGCTTTCAGCGCACCTTCCGCACAGTTTTTGGGCACGATTGTCACTGCACCACACAAATTTGTCAACACCTCCCCCTGTTGCGCCGTCAACTCCCCCTGCTGTGCCGTCACACCCATCTCTGGGCAGACGGTCTACCAATTGTCAAACTGGCAGCACATGGCGGTGTGCCGGACGAAATTAACACTACGCGGGGTGCGCCAGGCTTGCGCCCCCTGCGCTGCGCCACGAAATTAGGGCCCATAGACCACATATAGGCCCCATTCCCTCCAAACATGTGCATGTGGGTGTTTGTTACTGATAAAAAGGGTGGCCCATTTTAGCTGAAACCGGGGGCCCAACTTAACTGAATAGGTTAAGCTAAAATGGGCCACTAACAAAAACATCAATATTCCAAAAATTATGTCCAAATACCACACTTTAAGCATTATTTCTAATAGGTGTCATCAAGACAGATATTATGCATCAAAAATTTTATATATACGTGTTTTTTTAATTGAGTTATCATCCTTATCATTTTTATCAGAAATCCCTATGCCAGTCAACTCACGATGCAGTTTTCTGGTGCAGTTTGGATTTGAATCTTAAATCCTCCCAAAATAACAACTACACTCCAATCAAATCTGTTGTTTCTTGTCAAGTACAGTTGTGTCAACCATTTTAAACCATTTGCTGTCATTGGCTCTTAAAATCAGAGGGGCTGGGACATCTAAAGCTTAAATGGCCCATTTTACCTGATGTCACCCTACTTATGAGTATCATTTTGCTTCATTATATTGTTGAATTTGAGTTTTATGTTTTATTGTTTAGCATATTTTTAGTATTTTCCAATAATTATTACAAGCATATATATTGTTTTACACTTAATAATTTAATATTTTCTTTAATCTTTCATGCATGTTTTTTAAATGTGTCGCCAGCTTTGCATCAATTAGTGTCTGTTGATTTGTCATTTCAATGGTTTGCCTTTTCTCTTGTTTTTATTTTATATTTTATCAGTCAGTTATTTATATATAGCATATATAGTTATTTTCTTCTGCATTGGTCTTCAAATCCCTCTTCATATCCTCACTATAATCGTTACAATGACTGTGGAATACAACTAAGTAGATACATAGACCTCTGTGGAGTGTTTATTTGCTCATTAGTTGTGAGACAAATCGATGATTATATTATCATTTTATTTTTATTTTTTGTCAATAATTTTTCCTTGATGTAAAGCACTTGGAACAACACATTAAATTTGTATTAAATATGATATATAAATGAAACTTGACTGATTGACGATAGATAAAATCAAAAATATATATTGTGAATGAAAATGTAGTCATTAAAAGGCAAAATGTGATGCATTTGTTCCTTCATTTCAAACCTTTTTCCTAAAGCAGCTAGCTAAAGATTGGCTGATGTGGTGGGGTGAGTCGTACAGGTCTTGTGTATGTTTCTGTCCCTTAACATTACACCAATAACATCTTTTTTTTTTTATTTAATAATTTTACAGAATTTATGAGTGGCAGATAATGTGAAAAACAGTGTAATTATTTGATAATCTCTTGCAGTTTAAGACAAACATTTATTATGATCAAAACACATTAAAAGCTAGATGCTTAATCTTTGTAAACAGATTTATAAATCAATGGCCATTATCTTTCTACTGTCTGTTACCGATGTTTTATGTTCAATATTTATTTGGTGATATCTACAAATGAATCAGGCTGCCAGCGACAACATATGGAAATTAGCCAGTTTAAAATCTGCACTTTCAGTACCGCAAAGTTTTATCTTTGTTTATGGTTTGTGTCAATGAAAGCTGCACAGAACATGTAATCTGTTGTAAACTACATTTTAAATATTTTGTAGAACAGCTGTTTAAAGAGAGAAGAAATTAAGACCTGGTTCTAAATGATATGAGGAATGTACCGCCATCCTTTATAATTATTGATATACCCTGATCATTCCCTAACTTAGTTCTGTATGCTTTGCAAATGAATGATGTCTTACATTCTTGCACTTTAGATCAATATAAACAACAAGGAAGAAGTCAAGAATGTCGTTATCATAGCTGAAAGGCAGAATGAGTCTCAAGTGTCTTATTGTGAAACAATATGGCACCAACGAAGCAATAACTGTGTCAGTGCGACATTCAACAAGGTTGAGATAGCACAATCTATTAAAGTAGGATAAGTTTTTCCTATGGTAATTCCACAGGCTTTGATAAGAGAATCAGTGAAGACTTAGAACTATTAACAAAATAAATAATGTCATTGTTATAGGTAACATATAATCATTTTCTGTCCCCACCCAAAGGATCAGTAATTAGTTTACTTTGGTAAGGTCAAGATAATTTTCCCCATATCATTTACAGTGTAATGAATAAAAAATAGCAATTACAAGTATTTGTCAAGTCAAAATGTGTTTATATAACACATCTTAAAAGATCATATGTTGACCTAAGTGCTGCATAAGCACAAAGAGAAGACCAAGATTGGAAAACAGCAATGGAAACCACAAAAAAAGCATAAAACAAACTAAATAAATTGGCCAAACTGAACACGTTTTTAATGACTTGCCCAACAAAATTTCTGAGTCCTTCAGTGTTAAAGCCGCATTATGTAAGATTCAGGCTCTCAGCCCTCTCGGGGCGTCTATGGTCGTTGAGTGTTACCTCACTGTCACACACCAACGTGCATTTGTTGACAAACAGAGGGAAGAGAAGCAAGCAGACAGGACGTCTCAAGAGACAAATAAACCATGTGAACTGATAAGGCACAGTGTGATCATGTTTCTTTCCAAAAAAATCATCTACTTACCTACATCTCTCGATGTGATAAAAGGACAAATCTCAAAAGTCAAGTCATGAACAGATAGTTGACATTTGATGAAAGTTTTCATAGCTGAGTCTGAAAACAAACACTGAGTTGAAAGGTAGGTTGGTGGAAAGGGCATGCAAATTCTGATTCTGGGAGGGTCATTAAGTCAAAATGACCCAATTTTTGTTGGTTGCTTTGGCACATCTGTTAAAAACATCCTTTTCTTTCAATAGTAGCTCATTCAGCTAGTTTTACCACATGGATTTTGTGAAAAGTAGCTGCTTTCCCCCAAAGTAGCTTTGTCCGACAGTGGTAGTCCATTTTGTTTATTTATAAATTCACTTATAGTTTGTTAGGTGGGTGGATTATTTTATCAAAGAGTGTACGTCATATTAGAGTCATCTAATCATTCAGTCGGCACTTGTAGCTCATTGAAAAGTGTTAGCCTTTTATTTAGGTTAATGATACTTATTCTGTTGTTTTTGGTAGCTCATTGTTTATGGTATCTTATGGCAGAGGTACCTCATGTTGTTTTCTAAGATAGCATACTTTCTCCAGAAAGTGAACTTACTTTGAAAAAATGTAGCTTCTTCAGGGGGAGGAAAGAGCATGTGTTTAAGATTTTTTGAAAAAAAAAAAAAAAAGGTCAGTCTTGTGGGTCTGCTTGTCAGCTCAGGTATTTTGTTTTTTCCCGCACTGCAAATTGTTCTGACAAAGGTTGCTCAATTTGTTAAGTTATTTAACTAAAACTGCATAGTTATGTCTGTCAAATGAAGCTCTGTAACTTGGCTCTGGTAGCTTCTTCTGTCAGTAGGTCCATTATTTTGGTATTTCTATTATTTAAACAAAAAAAAAAAGAAAAAAAAAAGTATTTTCTTATGTTTGTGTATTTGGTAACCTGACACAGAAGATGGACTGTTCAGATCTTTTATTAGTTCATCTAGGCAACTACACGTAATAAGTGTTTGGGAATGGGCAAAACCCGTAGCATATCCAGCAGATGATTGAACAATCTTTCCATCAGTCACATTCATTATGGGCCAGTATTATAATGTTGTAGGTGGGCACTACTACTGTGGTGTAAAGCAGTGATTCCCATATGTGTACACCTAGGGGTGTTCCAGCACATTGCAGGGGGTACGTGGAAACATTTAATCATTATTCCAACTTGAAAGTACTGAGATAAGCCTGTCAATAAAATGATAAGTGTGCGCTTCTACTAGTCTCCTCAGGAGATCTATCCAACACCTACAGTATACAATAATAAAAGGTTATTGTCTTTAACTTTTGAGATCCACTGGTGAAAAGTACAAAACGTCTTCCACTCTGCAGAACAAACTCTCAGAAAACATTCGAGAAGAGGACTAAATATATCATTTCTGTTGAAAAGTTATTTGTTATTCATTTCTTAAAGGTCCAGATCTAATAAAACTGCTACTGAATCTGATAGCATCAATGCTAATCTCTGTATGAGAAGTCACTTCCAGCTGTCACTTTGCTTGTTGCTCTACCTCTTCCTGCATTGGGCTAACTGATTTGGGGTTTTGTCAAGATGGATCTGCCTGATGATGGATGTTTAATCAGGCAGATCTAGCTGCACTGAAAGATAAGGTCTTTGGTGTATCTACCAACACATATAATGCAGTAGAAGACTATGCTGAGGCTCAATCTGTCAGCAAAAGCTCATTTGGCAAAGGTAAAGCATGAGCTTCTTAGCAACTGTCGAGATGGTCTTCACCATTAAAACCCCTTGGGATTTGCATTGTTGACCATCTGACCTGCATCAACAACACAACCACCACAATAAAAAAGGAGGCTGTGTTAAGAAATATATATTTATCGATCATCATTATGAGCATAAGCATATTATGATTCTTTTCTATGCCTGTGTGAAATGCCTTCATGCTGAAACTAGAAACCGGAAACGGGAAATCAAGACAGAATATCTTGTGTCTGATAAGATAGGACTGCGCTGTCACATCAGCAGAAGAACTACATCTTGTCTCTGATAAGAGAGGACTATGCCATCATATCAACAGGAGAACTCACAGTTTCTGAGTGAGAAAGATGACCACTGTTTTATTGCATGTTTGTGGAACACTGAACTGCAATATTATTGGCTGATGCTTGTTTCTGGACAAACACCCACTTGTGGAGCACTGCATGAGTTTAAAGAGATTCTCTGGATCTTTAGTGTGAGAGGAAGTTGCTCCTTGCAGAATAAGATTAAAAGACAAAGCTCCCTCTCCTGTCATTCTTTCTATCTGAGCAGTCAGTCAGGGGCAGTGTGGGAAATTTTCCTGACACTGCAATATCAGGACCAGGGTCTCCCTTCAAGCTGTGAGGCTGCTGAGGTAACAGCTTGGACACTCCTTTAGAACTAAGTAAAGTTACACATGAAGAGTTAAACAGCTCACACCAACACTTTAAAACAGTTTTTTTAGTTTTTACTGTTCACAAGGTCTTTTAAAATGGTTGATACCTTTAGACTAGTTTTATTATATTTGTTTAATATTGTATATTGTATGTCAGTTATTTTTCAGTACTTTGTACAGTGTACACATCAAATCCAAAGCTTTTTTATTTTCATAAGATATGTTTTGTGTTTACTTTCCTCCATGCCAGCACCAAGTGAGCAGCATTAGGTTTTTATCCATATGTCTGCTGTTTTTATCATCTGTCTGATGTTCATCAAGCACGTGTTTCCATCACTTCTGACAAATATGACATCCATGTAAGACAAAAGGATTTTCTTACATTAGACTCTGACTCAAACAGGAAGTTATTAGAGTTGCAAGTCAAAGGTCAAGGTCAGAATAACAAAATGACCCTTTCATCTCCTTGAATATCCAAGAGGAAGTGAGATTCAGATCACAGCTGGATGAGGATGAAGGCATGCCTCTAACCAGCAATCTGTCAGGCAATGTTTTGTTCATTAAATATTACGCATGATGCAGACACACCCAGTTGGGTGTAATTATGACTACACACACACCCATGTGTTGTGATATTTTGCAACCTTATTATGTCCCGACATTTTTAGTGCATTACCTTTCAAAAGCACATCAGGCTGGTGATTGTATGATCCTTTCATCAGTCACATTCAACATGGGCATGATGCCCCCGTGGCCTTTGTAAATTTAGAGAAAAGCAAATTTAGAGAAAAAGAAAGACAAACAGAAAGCCACTCTGTGCCAACAGTGATTACAGTGAAACATCTGAGGAGCAATGTGTGGACATATTTTGTTTTTGACACAATTGATGGCAAAATTTAAAAAAAGACCAAGCTGTGTGTTCATTGTGTGCAACAGTGGCTTACAACCCTGCACAGCAGCAAGTGGCACAACCCAATCAAAGTTCTTAACAGCAAGAAGAGATGGGAGATACAGGCAAGATGACAGCAAAAAGTGACTGCTGGTACAGAGATGCTAAAGGCTTCAGTAGCAGCTTTATCAGATTCAGACCATATTTCTTTATTAAATAAAAAACACACAACAGCAAAAGCACTTGTCAATAGAAATGATATTTTTCTCCATGTTTTGATGACATGGAGAATCCTTACCAACCCATTTGGCTTCACAAGATGGCTGTTAGGGCAGAACGGAGCGGGCGGCTGGAGTGCTCCAAGGAAGAAGCAGACAACTTCCTGAACAAAACCCTCAGTGATCCAGACAGAGAGCAAGAGCTTGGTTCTCAGAGAGCCCTCCTGGACATGCCAGTCCCTCTAGTGGAGTTCAACACCTCAGAACCCACTTGGAAGGAAGTTCAGGAGGTGGTAACAGCAGCCATGGCCAGCTCCGCTCCAGCCCCAGGCAGGTACCCTACAAGGTTTACAAGCGATGCCCAGGCCTCCTCAGAACCCTCTGAAAGTTGCTGCGAGTGATATGGCGAAGGGGGGTCATCGCAGACCAGTGGAGACAGGCCAAAGGAGTCTGGATTCCAAGGGAGGAAAACTTAGTTTGGAATTAATCACTTGTGAAAGTGACAGCCCTAACCTGCACCCCTTCTACAGCTTTTCTCAACTGGTTTACCATTAACATACCTTTAAATTAAAAAAGACCTGTGCCTAAGATGCCAAGCCAAAATCCTCAATTGTGATTGTTTGAACGGATTTGTTACCTCCGACAGGAGGTTATGTTTTTCGGGAGAGTCAGTTTATCTGTCTGTCTGTCTGTGAAAAAAATAACTCAAAAAGTTATGGATGGATTTTGATGAAATTTTCAGAAAATGTTCAGCATGGGAAAAGGAAGAAGTGATCCAATTTTGGTGTTGATCCTGATCACTGTCTGGATCTGCCATGACAAAAAGTGTGATTTTTGTGAATAACTACTGAACTAAAATATATCAATAGATATCATTATGAAACCATTTGCTAATGGTATGTTTTCATGGTCAAGGGATCTAAATATTTCCATGAAATAAAGGTAGGACTAATATTTATGGTAAAAATCACAATTTGGGAGAGGACTGTGGTGCTGGTGGAGGTCTGCGCTCTCCGAGTGCTTCTCTAGTTTAAAATCCAGTTTGGGCTTTATTGAAACAGGGAGATAGTATCTTTTTGTATTTTTAGATGATTTACTTTGGCAGTAAATGCAGATTGTAAGACCAAACTTGGCCTAAGTGCATTGGGTGGGATAACAGTTTCGGAGGAGGGATTTCATTCTTCAAAGGGCATTGATATAAGAGAAGGTGATATTTTGTTGAGTGAACTATCGTTTTTGGGCAAAAGTTAGATTGGAAAGACAACTATGTACAATGTGTGACAGTTAATGCTAAAACAGATGGAAATAAACCATGCTGTCTGAAGCTGTATGGCTTCTGCAGGTTGTTCAGTTAACAGGATCGTCTTTATCATACACGTGTCTCAGTCAGTCCAATGGTCATGCTGACATATTGACATGGAAGGTTGGAATATTTTCAGAAGGAAATCCCAGAGAAAGATTTTTTTTAACCTGAAACAAGTTTTTGCTGTTTTTTTTTTCTAATCTAAAAGTGTTCACTAAAATAGAGTTGAAATCATCATTATGAGTACATTTCAAGAGAGCAGTAAAAAATAATTGTAGTGAAAAAAGAAATCATAAGAAGAATGCTTACAAAGGTAACTTGTTATCCAATCACTGGCTCTCTTCAGCTTAGAAAACTTTTTACAGGAAACAGAAAACCTCCCTGCTGAACTAGGAAACCGCAGCCGACAGCTTCTTCTGTGTTCCTGTTATAATAAATCTTATGCACAATACTGAACTGAAATCATTAGAGAAAAAAAAGTTTATATGAGGAACAGAAAAATGTGACGTACATGGATTATCCTCACTATTCTCTACACTCAAGCCCTGACATGAAGCACAGTGGGAGGTGATTGTGAGAGTGCAGCATACAGAGAAACAAATGTACTTTCTCATGGGGTCATGACAAACCATCTGAAACAGCAGTTTTAGTTCTTCTCAAATAAAACGTCTAATTTTGCGAATAACATTATTCTCCTGCTCATCTTTAGACTGGTTTTATTTCCCTTGGGTAAAAGCCTCCTAAAGCATTTTTAGCCATTTTTTTGGTTCTGTCAGAGAGATGAAAACTGGGAGACATGAGAGAGAGACCCTGTTGATCATGTTGCATCTGCGTCTCTCAATCAGGAAGTTCTTCTATACTTCCTGTCAGCGCGCACCCACATACAAAACACAGACACGACACAAAAGTCAAAGAAGAACCATCAGAATAACAGATGGTTGTGATGAAGATTTCAGCCATTTAAGGTAAATACATCTGATTACTTTTATCACCAACCTGTGGCTCATACGTCTGATGTGAAGTCTTTGGGTTTTATGTAAAAATGCCAGTTCAGTTACTGTGGAGGATTGTATTGGTCTGTCTCAGCTACTTGAAAGGTTGAGGGTAGCTAACAGGCTGTTGAAAAGACTTAAATGTTGCCTTTACTTTATGCTGAATTAGTTACTGAATACAATCAAATTTATACTGTCAAAAAAGTAAAAGTAATCAGATTTGTTTGGTTTTCCAGTTTAACTGTGTTTTATGTGGTATTTGTTTAATTATCTTTTTCCTTAAGTGTTGTACCACTTTTGTTGTGTATTACTGCTTAAATTACAGTGTTCAGTGTTTATATCTATCTTATATTAAGACCAGTTTTTATAACTTCATTGACTGTTCATTTTTTTTTTCAATTTTAAAATTTTTTTTACACAAACTACTGACTCATTCATTACCTTAGTGTCCTGCTTTGCCTTTTATTTCTTGGCTTGAAACATCCGCCTTATTCATCTCCCATTTTGTTTTCATTGTTCTGAATTTGTATCAGAGCTTTTTAAATCACTTTTCTCTTCTGAAGAACTGTGATCTGCTTTAAAAAAAAAAGCGCTCTCTTACTAGATTTTGATTGATTTGTTGATCTGTTTAATGGATACAAATCTTTGATGAAAAGAGACTAAAGGTCATGTCTAATTGCTCTTGTGTATGCTGTAAAGCAAGAGTTTCTGCTTGTATCTAGCAGAACATTGGGGACAGTTTCTCTAATGCAATGGGAATCCCCCATGTCAAAATTTGATGTCATTTTGATAAGGTTGTAACACAGACCCTGGACAATCGCTTGACTTTTGAATCTTTTATATATTCTACGGTGTTTATACATTTATGAATTGTTCCCATACAAATGAACTTGCCTTGTCTTGCCTTGCCTGTTACCCTTTGCGGGCTTGGACTTTAACTATTTTGCCTCCTTGTCACTGTTGCGGGTGATAAAAAAATCGAACTGAATCTAATTTCACATCACCCAGCATTACAGTATTACATTGTAATCAGGTATTATAGAATTAAAGAAATACTTCTAAAATTTCATAAAATAATCACTCATTTATTGCCATCAGTGCAAGAGTTTATTTTATTGTAACTAAATCCCAAAAGGAGCCAAGTTAATTAATTACGTTTTTTAATTATATACACCTAAGTACATGTGGGGGATCACTACAGTTAACATGTATTCTAGTGGGGTGGCCAGTTTAATACAGTTATTGTGCACAATCACACTCATATCAAGAGGTTTTCTATAATAAATCACTCATCTTTGTTATTTATTCTATTATATATATGAATATTATTATTATTTGTGTCTAGTAGGCTGATGAAATTCACCTCCTACTGCACTATGCACAAGCATTTTGCAGGTGCTAATTCCAAACCCGAGGCCTTTGCGATGAATCATGGGATTTTTTAGGGGGCTTCCCGAGGCTGAGGTTATCTTAAAGAAAACCAACAAAATGATAAAGAAAGTAAACTGCATTTAGTTTCTCCACTTAGTGAAAAACAAGACTTGGCAAAACATATTACTTGAACTGTTGGTGTATTTTCAAAACTAAGAAAGAAAATGTTTAGACATAGTTTATTCGATCAGCATCTAAATAAAAGCAACGTAATTTCAAAATAATAATACTGAAACAGAGATATCAAATAGCAGTTAAAGCAGATGAAATATAAGTTTTAATCTGAATTGCCATTGTCAGTTCACCTAACTTGAAAATGTCTCTGGTATTTCTTAAATGACTGTGTCTCACAGATCATATGCAGTTATTTTTGATAAGGTGATTCAGAGTGACGATTCCCCACCACAACTTACCGGAAAGCCACAAAGAACTACTCACAGTACCATGAACAGCTGCTGCTGATTTCTATCGTCACTGCTCCACGTTTGAGTCTCTGCAATGGCCCCTTTCAGCACACAAAGGCATTACCAACGCCTTCAGTGCAGATTTAAGTGTCATCCTATAATCCTCCTGTACTCAAGACAATCTGTCATACTCGGCACACCCAGTACACTGTCCTTGCTAAGGCAAACAACAACATACACAAATGTTTTACAGTCAAAGCCCCGTTCATCATGGATTATCAGCACCAGAGTCAAAGAACAACACACTCATTACTTTGGGTGCCAACAGAAACATTGGGCTTCATGAAAAGATGCTTCTGGCCGTACCAACACAGCTTAAACTATTACTTCAATAGTAACAACATTCAAACCTCTATTAAGAACAATTTGTGCTCACTGGTTTACAAATCTCAAACACACATGCCCAGATCTGGTAAATAGACTAACATTGTGCAGGTGACTGCAGCATGTTTTTTGTTTAAAGACAATATAAAAAATATTAAAAATAAAACTATTGTACCTTAAAAATCTAAATGACAGAAATTATGTTATTCGAGTGGTTTTCTGGCTCTTGGTCCATTTTCAGCACCTTAAGGCTTTAACAAACCTTTCAGCCAAACAGTTCAAGCTGAACTGCACTTCATTTCCCTCCTTTTTGAGATAACAAGAAAACACAACAAACCACCTCAACCGGCTCCTTTTGATGCTTTGACCTCCCTCTACATGTCTGAGCTCCTCAGCCTATTGGCCGAGCCTTGTCACTCCCTGAGGAATTTCATCCAGACTTCTTGTTTCTGTGATGTAACTCTTTTGGTCATAACTGAGAGCTTGTGGCCATAGCTGAAGGTTGGACAATCTCTCTTAGCATTTAACCCTTGCTTTTAAACAAAACCCCCAAATGACACGGCTTTGCTTTCCAGTGTTGAGTATCCACAATGCAAATTTCTCTTTTCTGTACACAGATTAAATATTTGACTTAAAGTTAAAAGTTCTGGTTTAGTCAAATTTACATAGCAGTGTGCAAGTCAAAATCCCTTTTACAAGTTTAATTTTCATTCCAGGGCTTTCTGGGTGAAGTCACCAGCACTGTAGTCTTGTAATGTGCCAAAGACTTATTGTATGTCATAAATAAGAACAAAGTCATGGCATCCAATGTAACTTACATCTCTCCACATGGAAAGTCAGTGGGCAAGGTAATCTCCTTGAAAAAAGGAAAACATGGACAGAAACAAACCTGTTGCAGTGTTTTCACAGGTAAACATGTCTTTAGAAGGCAGCACATTGGTGCAGTGTGAAACCTTACAAGGCAGCTAAACCTGCCTGATTCAATGTCTGTGATCAGGCAGATCCATTTTGCCAGTTTCAACCTAAGATTCTGAGTGGCCTTACTGTACTTGGGACAGCCCAATCAGAGTCCTTTAGATCAGCAGGAAGTGGGAGTTACAAGCAACACAACAGCAGGAAGTGACTTCTGGTAGAGGGATTAGCACTGATGCTATCAGCTTCAGGAGCAGCTTTACCCGATTCTTTATTAAATGAAGAAACAAATATCAGCACTACAAACTTCTTTATAGTGAGGATATTTTTGTTCAATTTCTGACACGGTCTGTCGATAGTTTGTTTTATGAAGTGCCTCAGTGCAGTAGTGCCTGCCTACTGCATTATAGCCTGTTTGAATGTGATTGCTGGAACGATCATCCAATTACCTGCCAGATATGCTTCTGAAAGGTTCTGCCCTCCCAAAACACTTTCTGTGGGATCTTTTCCAGATGGACACATGAAATATATTGAATGGCCCGTCTGGTGTGTCAGTGTAGGTGGTGCGAGTGCCTTACAGTAACAACATTGTTGGTTCTGCATGAAATTGATATGACACAACAAATGAACATCTGGAAACTGAAATATGGTAACCCTACATTGATTTGCAAATGTTTGCAGTAAGATGGGTATTGGCCAATGCTGATGTTGCACTGACACCAATATCCATCTCCAGCATTGATTCCTATTTTTGATTCCTTGTTTTGTTTTCAATTTAAGTTTTTTCTCTTGCTGCCCAGTGGTTTACAGATTTATTAGACCACCATCCAATGTTAGGTTAAAGTCAAAGCTGTCTTAAATTAGCAGCACTGGTACCAAAGTTTTTTGTTTCTGTAATGGTTAAAACACCGGTATGTTGAAACTCTTGAACAGAAATTATATTTCTATAATAAGATTTATTTTGAAATTGTTACCTATGATTTTTACAAAATGAATAAAAATATTGAAGTGCATTATAAGTTCTTGTCAATTTATAGTTACTTACTTGAACTGCATAACAGAAAAGATTAGTTGCAGTGGTTGATGGTTACGCTTGATTCATTTCTGACATCTCAGGGAAGCCCAGTGAGCTGGGTCAAATTTGGGTATAAAAGGGTGAATTCACCTTGAAATTCCTCATTCCTGTTAAACATGTATGTCCAATAACAATATCATTTTCAGTTTAAAAAGTTTTTGGAACATTTTCAAAATACATATTTTTTTTTCAAATTCATTACAGGTGGTCTAAAAGTTTGTCATTATTCTTTGGCAGAACTAAAAATATAAATGCTAAAGGCTGTAATCAGTGTATAGATGCTCCTCAAATGACTAACGATGCTGTTTATACTGCAGACTGAGGCAGTAAATGAGTTTGTCAGTGTACAAGCATGTCATACACTGAGCACCCTTTTACTCACACATGCCTTTTTCTTGTAAAGAATGCATTCAAGTTGATCAGGTCTGATTATACCATAGCATGTAAAAACATTTTCAGTTGTAGCTTTCAAAGTATTAAAATTGAGATTTGTTGATGTGTTCCTCAGAGGCATAAATGGATCTCAGTGAGGAGGAGTTAGCACCGTTGGTTATGAGAGAGCGTGGAGGCAGTCAGAGGTCGAGTTCGAGCTCTGGTCCCAGTCTAAAAGTTCATCTCTACTACTTCCCATCTACAAAAGAGCAGACAACGATCAACATTTCATCAGAACAGATCTCTGCTGAAAATGTCTGCATCCAAGCAGGCAAAAAGTGTGGTAAGACAGCTCTGACAGAGTCAGACTGTGTATAATTCAGGACTAAGACTGTAAAATACCTTGTTGTGTTTTTGTGGATTTATGAGCGTCCAAAAGGCTTCCTGCTGGAGACATTAAAATAATGTCCTCATTTTATGTCCTGTGATCTCCTCCTCAAGGCATCTTACCAGTCTACCAAAGCCTGTTTGGGTTGGCATCCAGTGATCTCTCATTTTGGTATCCTCCATCTCACATGTTTAATGCTGAAAAAAGCATAGAAGTCCACTTTCGAGTCCGGTAAGTGAGAGGCTGGGGCATGAATTCATTCATTCATTGCAGACAGCAACAAATCTTTTTATAGGAAGTGTGATATATGTAACTTAAATAAATGTTTGGCCTAATAAGTGAATCAAAAACCTCATTCACACTTGCAGAAAACCCCTGAAATTATTTTGAAACCACCCCTGTGAGCTACATGTAAATGCAAAAATTAGTTTGTTTATTTATTCATTTATTGTTACCATTAAATTACCCTGAACGTCACCCA
The DNA here is from genome assembly GCA_036419115.1 of Scarus forsteni. NCBI lineage: Eukaryota > Metazoa > Chordata > Actinopteri > Labriformes > Labridae > Scarus > Scarus forsteni. The sequence goes on from JAZDUH010000136.1 coordinate 31,438,585, forward strand.
GATGTTTTCTAGAACTTATCAGGGTCATATGTGTGAAAAGGGCAAAAGTCTGTAATTAGACATTTAACAAAATGTGAAAAGACTTTATTCTTTTGGGATAATCTCTTCATAAAAAGGCACCAGTTATATTTGCCATGCACTCATTTCAGTCCCAATTCTTTTTTTTTTTTAAAGAAAGCATAGAAGCATTAACAGAGCTCACTGAAGTCACATGGGTGAATATTCAATCCCAAATTCTAGCTGGTTGTGTGTAAAACAATAAGACAGAAAACAATGATTTACAAAGCCTTGACCCATTACTAAATGAATACACTACAAAGGCAAAATATTTTACGATCAAACTGGCAAATATTTTAATTTATATTTACTCATATTGACTGACTACTACACATTTTTAAAAGCTAGGACCAGAGTAAGAAAACACTGGTTAAGTTGAAGGATGCTCAGAACATTCCACAGGTGAATGACTTAAATGGAAACAGATGGGTTTCAGGATTGGTTATTTAAGGAGCATCCCTGAAAGGTGCAGTCATTCACAAGGAAGGATGAGGAGAGGTTCACCACTTTGTGGCCCACTGCAAAAGAGCAGAGTATGAAGTCCTACAGCTTAAGCACAATGGTGCTCAACAAACATTTACAAAGAATTAAGGGATTTCAGCATCAACAGTCCATAATATCATCAAAAGATTAAGTAAATCCGAAGAAATCTCTGCATGTGAGCTGCAAGGCCAAAAACCAACAACAAATGCTTGTGACCTTCAATCAAGCAGCATGATATCAAAAACCGCCACCACTCTGTAAAGGACATTTCCACATGGGCTCTGGAACACTTAGGAAAACCATTGTACGCTTACACAGTTTTCATTTTAATCACAAGTTTAAGTTAAAACTCTACCATGCAAATTAAAAATCATATAACAACCTTAGACAGAAAGGCTGCTAGCTTCTCTGGGCCTGAGATGACTGACAAAGTGGATAAGTGTGCTGTGGTCCAAACTTAAAATTATACTTGAGAATCATGGACATTGTGACTTCTGTGCTAAAGAGGAAAAGGACCATCCAGATTGTTACCAGTACAAAGTTCAAACACATTCAAAGGTGAAAAAGGATTTGATGATCCTATAAAAACTGAGGTTTGTAAAAAATAGACAATACATCCAAACGGAAATTCAAGAATAAATACACATAATTTTAACCTAAATGCATAAATCAGTGATATAGGTATATATTAGAATTAGAAACTGGAGTCTGAAATATGAGTTGCAGAAAACAAACTTTCATTGTAATGCAGTTTCTCTGTATGCAGGTTTTTCTTTGGAAACTGGTTTGGACAAGGAGTTCGATCATCATACCGCTACAGCCTGACCAGAGACAGAATCAGTCCAGTGCTTGACTACTGTGTCATCGACTACCTCTTTGCACAGGTTCTACGAAACATTTCAGCACAGACGTTTATGATTTGAAGTGGTTGTATTTTGCCAAACTCAAGTTTGTGTACTTGATAACTGCTAAAGTATATTAATGAATGTTTGATCACAGGTTAAAAAAATCTGTCAGTTTTCACACAGAGAACCCCTTATCCACCGTGTAGCAGGCGTGTTGCGCCACAGAAATGACCATCCGTGTCAAACACCGTGCGCTGTATAGTAGTCCAGATATATATTTTATATATATATTTAAATATTAAACAAGGCTTCAAGGTACATAATTTGCCTTGAGGATATTTTGTAATTGAATTGTTCGGATTATCCGAGGAATCTTTTCAGCCCTAAACGTCACGTGACTATTATGCGGGACAGACGAGGCTGGACATAACGCTAATGTTACTTTGACATGCAGCTAATTTACTATGGGCTGGGCTCATCTCATCATTGTAACGTAATTAGATATGAGCAACAGTGATAACACGTGAATTAAAATGTACTCACCTTGAATTCTCTGTACAAGTTTAGATGCTTGTCTTTTAAATGTTTCGTTGTTGACAAGCGAGGTGCGTATACCTCTGCCATGTTGCGTGTTGTTCTTCTTAGCAGGGTAGTCAGTCATGTGATTAGCACTGTGTGAGGGTTGCCAGATAATCGCTCATTTACAGCCAAAAAACAACGCTAAAGAAGTGGCAGGATCTGTCTCCTCGGTACTTTGGGTAGTCTAGAAAAGTCAGTACCATCACATTTTCTGAATCTTAGTACCGACTTGGTACCGAAGTATCGGTTCTCATGACAAGCCTAATTTGTAATCTTGTAATATTGCTATAATATTATAAATTAAATAAACCAGTACTTTGTTAATCTTTAAATGAATAAAACTGTGATTTTAAGGCATTTTGAGAATATTTTGGTAAAACAAAAGAAATTACAAGTAAAATGTAAAAAAGTATAGTAAGTAAAAGTATGCTTATTTTACAAAGTTCTACAAAAATGTGTATTCTCTCTTTCTCTTAGTCAAATTCAAGAGTGAAGGGAATGGTGGATAGACATATGATTTTAAGAAAAAATTGAAAAATTGCAGCCTCATTTACTTTGTATTACAAAAAATAATTAAAACCCCTGCATGTTTTTAATGCCAAATAAATGTAAACAATTGACATGCAGTGAAATAAAGTGAGGCTTGTTTGTAATAAAAATGCCAAATATAATTACATGCAATCATTTTTTGACTACTAAAATATTCTCTTTGTTTTGCAGCTGCGAAGTGACTTCATCTCCAGTGAAGCAGGAATCTCTCCATCTTTGAACGCTCAGGAGGAGTGTCTCGGTCTTGCTGTGCTTGACTTATGGAGAATGGCTAAAGAGCGCCACCAGAATGTAAAAGACCTCTGCAAGACTGTCAGGTACACATATTTAGATAAGACAATTAAACAATGGAATTTGAAAACTAACTTTTAACACCAGTAAACATAGTCACTTGTTAAACAGTAACACCAGTCAGACTGAGAGAAGCTGGTTGCATGTCAAGAACATCTTCTCAGTTAATGTATTTATTCTTGTTTTTATGTACATGAAGATGTTTTCGGAGACGTTTGTGTGGATGGGATTAATTTTGAAGTCAAAGGAGCAAAATCTGCACTTGCATAGATTCCCATTTCTGTAGGGACATTACCAAATCCTGTTTCTGTCTAAATATTTCTCTAGACACAAATTCCAAACTACAAAGAGACAAAAAAAGAGGAGACATGTATTTCCAAGAATCTAATGGCACCTGCTGCATGTCGTAAACAAGAGTTATTCTTAGGCTAAACATTTAAAAGCCATTTGATTCTGTCTCTCTTTCAGCTACAAATCTTGCCTTCCTAAGCTGCATTGCCAGGACATCCAGAAAAGGAACCGTCTTGATCGGTTCCGCATCAGAACCACCCTGAAGCAGTACTTAAAGAAGATTGGCAGCTGCTCAGTGGATGAGTGCAGCTTGAAGCTAAAATATTTGATTGAACTGACTGGAATCGAGCCGTCTTTGGGGAGTGAAACTTTCCAAGTTGATCCTTCATTCTCCCATTCAAAGTCCAGTATCTCTCTTGTGCGGGTTACGGGGGAGGCAGGGATTCAGACCAGTGAAAACTGTCATCCTGATACTGTGGGGGTAAGAACCTTTGAATAGCATCATTGAGCTGGTTGGGTTTTTACAAGCTCTTGTTTGATTAGATTAAGGTTCTGATTAAATAAAAAACATAGAAAATGAAAAACCTACATGCAGAGTTGCCTCTGGTTATTTAAAGGCCTCAAGCAAAGACCAACATAAGGCCCCTTCCCGTTTGTTTACCTGCTATGATTGCTTTAGCCAAACATGTTGAAGCATCTCTTTTCAAGCAATAAAGCCAGAGACCTGAAGGACAGTCTTGCGCATCACCTTTTACATCCAAATAAGCTCATCAAAAAATGTTTTGACATTTTCAAACATCATTTGGGTCAGTTATTTTCCTCCTTAAAAACACTAGTTGATATTGTATTTCATATCAATGGAAATCCAAATTAGTCACCTTTTCAATGAGGTTACACTTGTGAGGGTCATGTATTGCGACATAAGCATTATAAAGTAAAATATGTGGGTATTGCTCCCAGAAAAAATCCCTTCCCCATGAAAATAAGCTTGCGGTTCTTTAGTGAAGCAAGGGTGAAGAACTGGTCTTCTTGGAAGGTCATCATTATGGGATGCCTACTGCACGGTTTGTCTTTGACTTCACCGGTGTCATGGATCTTGGCCCTAAGTTTTCTAAGTATTGCTGCTACTCACCAAAAGGGGAACACCAGCTTCCAGTTTCAGGGGATTTTGGCACATTTTTGGGGGGTGCTACCCTAATGTTTGTCTGTGTTGCTCTTTCCACAAAATGCATGATCTTTACAAGTTGTGCCTCACAACATCCAACATCCAACATCCCCAGCCGGCACCATGACATCAATTTGATGTTGAAGATTGGTCAAGATTTTAACTACCATGATAAATAGCCTACAAGCTTTGACCTCCTTATGGTAGTTAAAAGGTCCAACCAAGGATCAATCACACATCCAATTACTGCTTCATACATTGTTAATCAATGTATTTGACATCAAAACAATGTTGCTGCACAGAACATCAAATTGATGTTGATCTGATGTCTGAGGATTGATGTCATGTTGATTTACGATTTTGACCAAATTATGACGACAATTTGATGTCAGTGTTTGATGTCACATTGATGTTGAATTGGCATCAGATGCTCACTGGGACAATACAAAATGCAATACAAGTCATATTATTAAATGGGAGAAATAATCAATGATAATGTGTTGACTTTACTTTTTTGCAGAGTAGATTTAGAATAATGAGGGGAGTGGTCATTTACCTCATATCACAGCATTTCGGGCTTTTTGAGGCCTTGGCTCTTGTTGTATTTACAAGGAGTCCTTCACATGGCAATTTTGGATCATTAAAGTCTATTTTGATTCTATTTAGATATCCTATTCATTCTTGACCCCTTATTCTTAAAGTACAAGTCTGAATCACTGAAACTAATTTGAGATATGAACTCACACTTGATGGACGCCTTAAGCGACCATATCTGGAGCCCCTTTGCCAAAGGGTTAAAACCTCCATGCTTATATTGTAAAATGACAGAATGTATGAAAGGAAATGCTGAATAATCGGCCTCTCTTCTGTTCAGTGGCAGACCTTCTGTGATTTCAAAGAAATCGTGGACATCAGTGTCAACAGGTTATGCCATGATCAAGTCCCGCAAGACAACAGGATGGTGATAATAACAAGGAAAGATGACAGATGCTTGGTAAGGATCCAAACAAATTCCTGCTTGATTTTATTCATCCTTAAAGGAGACATATCATGCTGATGCATGATTTAATACTTACATATAATATAATAAATTTGAAAACAAGACCTTACACCCCCTTAATTTTCAAAAAATGAGATATTATATTTTTTCTGATATCCTAGAACGAGATTTGATGCCTCTGAAAATAGGTCATTGAGAGATGTCCGCGAGATTTCAAACGTCATGACATCACGAGGTACCTTTCTTTTTATTGGAGTAATCCGATAAAACACTTCCTCCTCTGTGATGTCCGTTAGCCACAAAACCGTCACCGAGGAACACATCCGTCCAGCAGGGGTTTATAGTTCCCTAGCTCACACTCACTCATTACCAGCTCTGGCCTGTAGGTGGACTCAATACGCGGTTGCTGCTTTGAGCCTGCCGGAAAATACAGTAGAAGAAGAAGAACAGGCTGGCTCAACCCCCAATAGAACTGACCAATCAGAGAACAAAGGGCTGTGACGTTGCGAGGTAACTTTAGGTCATCCTCAGATCGGAGCATTTCAACGAGACCTTGTTAATGGCCTAAAATGAGGATTTTGGGAATGCTATTGTGGGGCAATGAAGGAACTAAATGACTTGTACTGAGGGCAGAAATGCTTTACAGGCATCCTAGTCTGGCATAGTGAAAAGGAGAAACAAGCATGATATGTCCCCTATAATATTGTGCCCTGATATTGATTTTTAAAGTTGATGCAGAAGACCAGGTATATCTGCTTGTGCTTTGCTCTGCAGGAGGCCACATTTCAGAGCCTAAAGGAAGCACTTTCATTTGTGTCACTTGTTGACGGATACTTCAGACTGACCACAGACTCCAACCACTACTTCTGTCAGGACATTGCTCCTCCAAGCCTTCTCGAGAGGATTAAAAACCACTGTCATGGCCCAGTCACGTAAGTTATTTCAGTAATTCAAGTGTGTTGTGTTAACCATCCTACACAGAGACATGGACAGAAAAACAAATATGTTTCTGCTGTGCACTAGAAACTGATCTTTGCTTACGGACAGTCCCTTGTGTACACATTTTTTTTTGTTTGCACGAGATCATGTTTTCTCTGGTGTACAAAATAAGTTTATTGTCCCCTTGGGCAATCTGTTCAGCTTTCATGCACTGCTTAATAAGCACTTCTTCCTATTCTTATTCAAACAGATCAGAGTTTGCTGTGAATAAGCTAAAAAAGTCTGGATTTAAAGGTGGGACGTTTCTTCTTCGTCAGAGTCCCAAAAACTACAACAACTTCCTCCTGACTGTCTGTGTTCAGGTATCATATTCTACTACAGATTTTCATGGATAAGTCCATTGTTTTATATCTTAGAAATCTTGATAGTATTTTATGTTCTTCCTTTACACCACAAGGAAATCATAAAAGTGTATCCCTTTGCAGATGATGCAACTGTTTCCCCAAACACCCATAAGCTGGACAAACTTAACTGGAGAATCAGCATGTTTAAATATTGACAAAAGACCTTTCCTTGTAATGTCTGTATTGTTTTCGTAGACTCCACTTGGACTTGACTACAAAGACTGTCTTATCATTGAGAATGAGCACTATAGTCTCCCTGGTGTTCAGAAAACCTTCCCCAGCTTGAAAGAGCTCACCAGTCATTACCAACACAACAAGCTGCTGCTGGCTGACATACCTGTCAAGCTGGGTCGCTGCTGTCCACCTCGTCCCAAAGGTGTGTATTTAAAGTCATACATTTAAATGTTTTCATCATACACCACAGTCAGTATTAAAGACTGATGCTCTTGCTTTAAAAAAAAAGGTTTCAGCGATGGTATAGGCCCATTCAGCATATATTAGCTGACACTGACCAGGGCTAAGAATTCATCAAAATTTCAGTGGAAGTCCGTTCCTGTGATCAATTTTGCTGTGTTCAACGTCAACATGTCTAAAGCTGAGAGAAACATAATGGAGTATGATGTTCAATGACAGCTCCTTCACTTATTGTAGACTGATTTTTAATTTTCGCCAACATGGAACGCATAAGTAGTACATTAGACTTAAGGGAATTTTGACCTAACAAAACTTGGGGCTGCTGATCATTGTGCACAGATACAGTGATGTCACACAGGAAATGTCATGGAAAGTGGACCTATATGCCATTTCACCATGTGCAGCTAGAGCTGGTCTCAGTATTCAGACACCGTGCAGAGAGGACGATGGCTAGTTGTCCCTCAAAGGGTGCCTCAGGTCATACAACGGGAATCCAATCCTGAGAAGAAGCAACAAGTCAATTTACATAAATGTAGCTGTAACTGGAGGTAGTGAAGGTAAAAGGAGGTCAACTCTTGCTGCTGTTTACAAGCATGTTGGACGACATGTTGAACATTTTTAGCATACATGGCAATTTTTTGTCAAACCAAGTTAACATCAGTGTTACCTAGCTGATGTTAACGTTGTTCTCTATGGCCTGAATTAGCTTGACATTTCTATCTGTGTTGGCAAAAGATGGCCAAATCATTTGAGTCAAAATGCTGCGTACAACAATTTGAGTTAATTTAAGCCTAAAAACAAAGAGCTCAAAGCACAATGCAGTCAAAATTACTGCCAGAACCAAGGGTATACTGAGACCAAAAAGTACCTGCAAAAAACAAACTGTGAAAAATGATTAACTTAAACTTTATTAAACCTGACACCAGATGGACGTTCAATCTTTAACTAGTTCATCTGGACAAATGCCCACAAAAAGTGTTCGGGCAAAACCCTCTCAAAGCATCTATGCTAATCTCTGTGCAAGCAGTCATTTCCTGCTGTTGTCTCATTCGTAGCTCCCATCTGTTCCAGCTCCAAAGAACTCTGATTGGGCAGACCCGCTTTGGGTGGCTTTCAGTAGTTGTAGATCAGAGGCAAGACGGATCAGCCTGATTCTACAGGTGTTGAATCAGCCTGATCAAAGTTGCTGCACAAGGTTTTGAAAATCTCACTGAGATTAAGAATCTCATTTAAAAGTGTGTCCTAGTCAAGACAGGCAGCAGAACCTTTACTAGGATGCAGATACACTATGTTGCCAAAAGTATTCGCTCGCCTGCCTTGACTTGCATATGAAGTGACATCCCATTCCTAATCCATAGGGTTCAATATGACGTTGGTCCACCCTTTGCAGCTATAACAGCTTCAACTCTTCTGGGAAGGCTGCCCACAAGGTTTAGAAGTGTTTATGTGAATTTTTGACCATTCTTCCAGAAGCGTATTTATGAGGTCACACACTGATGTTGGACAAGAAGGCCTGGCTCTCAGTCTCCGCTCTAATTCACCCCAAAGGTGTTCTATCAGGTTGAGGTCAGAACTCTGTGCAGGCCAGCCAAGCTCATTCACACCAGACTCTGTCATCCATGTCTTTATGGACCTGCTCTGTGCACTGGTGCCCAGTCATGTTGGAAGAGGAGGGGGGCAGCTCCAAACTGTTCCCACAAAGTTGGAGCATTGAATTGTCCAAGATGTCTTCGTCTGCTGAAGCATTCAGAGTTCCTTTCACTGGAACTAAGGGGCCAAGTCCAGCTCCTGAAAAACACCCCCACACCATAGCACCTTTTCTAACAAACTTTACACTTGGCACAATGCAGTCCGACAAGAATCGTTCTCCTGACAACGGCCAAACCCAGATATGTCCAGCAGATTGCCAGATGGAGAAGCGTGATTCGTTACTCCAGAACGCATCTCCACTGCTCTAGAGTCCAGTGGCTGCGTGCTTTACTCCACTGAATCTGACACTTGGCATTGCACTTGGTGATGTGTGGCTTTGATGCAGCTGCTTGGCCATGGAAACCCATTTATGAAGCTATGTGCCCTGTTTTTGAGCTAATCTGAAGCCATATGAAGTTTGGAAGTCTGTAATGACTGACTTTGCAGAAAGTTGGTGACCTCTTCGCACTATGCACCTCAGCATTCGCTGACCCCGCTCCGTCAGTTTACTTGGCCTACCACTTTGTGGCTGTGTTGCTGTCGTTCCCAAACACTTCCACGTTCTTATAACACAGCTGACTGTTGACTGTGGAATATTTAGGAGCAAGGAAATTTCAGGATTGGATTTTTTGCACAGGTGGCATCCTATCACAGTTCCACGCTGGAATTTACTGAGCTCTTGAGAGCGACCCATTCTTTCACAAATGTTTGTAAAAGCAGTCTGCATGCCTAGGTGCTTGATTTTATACACCTGTGGCCATGGAAGAGATTGGAACAACTGATTATGATTATTTGGATGGGTGAGTGAACACTTTTGGCAATATAGTGTATGAATCAATTACAAACACACATATCAATTGATCACCTCTGAGTCACAGAGCAGAAAATCATCAGTCAAAATACCTAGAGCCGTCTTTATCTTTCTCCAGTGTCTTTAATCTGATTTTAGAGAGATTTCAAGAGATCAGCTCTCCAAGACCCAGATTTTTCCCTTTAGCAGAATCTAGTCTGCAGAACATCTGAAACTGCTTTTGTCCATTCCAACATGATCTTTGTGGACAACACAACACAAAACCTTGGAGTACGATGGCCAAATAACCATCAACCATTATTTGTACCACACTAATCCCATGTATTTACTATATACACAGAATATTCGTATTCTATATCACATGGAATACCTAGCTTAGTGTTCTAGCTACGATAGCTATTATTCGCTCTTAATGAGTTTTATGCTCTTATACTTGTAGCTTTGACTAACATTTTAGCATCAATATTTCTGCTGATCCAACAGAGCTCACAAATCTGATCATCATACGCAGCAGCAGCAGAAACAGCTCTGTCGAAGCTCATGGCTCTCCAACACTCGAGAGGAGCAAATTCAGTCATATCCAGTTCCACATGATCAAGTATGAAGACTTGGCCTGGGTGAGTGTGTAGACTTGGGTTTGACCAAACAAATGGATTTTAATTTATTTCTTGTTGTTAATATTTCTGTTTTATCATCCCTCCCATGTCTTGTTTGGTCCAAAACAGAGTGGGTCAAGTGTAAAGTCAGCATTAGAGAGACAAGCAGGCAGAACACCGGTGCTAAAGAAATAAAGCTGATGCAAAAGTGTAAAAAAACACTAGTTGAAAGTGTTTACTTGGAGCCCAATGAATGCTATAAGTTTCAGGCCATGACATTTATGCTCCTGTGAGGTTTTGTTGACACCGTACGTCACAAAGACAGAATTGGGGAACGAGTCAAACCCTCAGACTCTCAAAACATGCATCAAGCAATCAAAGATATAAATATGCAGTCATAATATTACACGGTCACTATGTCAGAGTTTGTGGGTTTAAAGGCAGAAATTAGCTTCAAACAGAGGAGAAAAGACTCCAGCAAAAAGAAATACGGAATGAGATATATATTAACAATGACAAATAAGTAAAAATAAATAAAACTAATAATTTTCTGCCACTTCAACTTTTCAAGCATTCTGCATGTTTTTATCATTTACATTGATGATGTAATCAGTCCCGATCAATCTCTGATCTTTTAACTTTAGCAAAGATCGCACATATTTGCTGATAATACATGCAAATCTACATGAGATAATGGGCATAGCAGTTATCATGCTTTTTTCCATGAACTGACAGTTTCGTAAAAGGTATCATGTTCTTCTTCTCTAAGCCCCTTGTAACATTAAGCTTTTTTTCAGAACATGGGACCTTTAAAGGGCTTCTTTTTTGTATGACTTTCTTTTTATGGAAGTTTAGCAATTTAAAGACGCCCAAGCATCAGCTTTTGCATGAAAAACAAGAAAATTTGTCAGTGAAGAGTCAAGAAATCTGAAAACATTTGTGGCAAAATTTTGCTGAAACATGAATATTTTGGGGCCCCTTCACTTCCCCAACACTGATAACAAAATTTTAACTATATACCGCATCTCTTGGAAATACCCCTTTAAGGTGGAGGAAACTTTACGGCAGCCACTTAATGTTTTCTATACTTTTACTCTTAGGGTGAAAGCCTCGGTCAGGGATCCTTCACTCGAATCTTTAAGGGCTCTAAAACAGACATCCGTGATGGAGAGAAACACTTGACCAATGTTTTCTTGAAGGAGCTCGATGCTGCTCACAAAAACTGCTGGGAAGTGGGTGCCTTTGCTTTAAAACACACTTTTATCTCAGATATTAATTCAGATTTTGTTTACTTATAAGATACTGTCTTGTTTCTTCATTCCCAGTCCTTCTTTGAAGCTGCCAGCTTGATGAGTCAGATCTCTCACAAACACCTCCTCCTTGTATACGGTGTGAGTGTCTATGGATCAAAAAGTAAGTCCAGTTTTGATATAGTCATTCTCTTAACAGTTAAATTGAATCCTCAAGTGACCCAGGCAGTATCTTCTGTTGTGATTGGGAATGTCATAACTTTGTGTTTGTTTGAGGTCCAGCTGTAGAAACAACCCTTGCTGTGTCTTACAGACATCATGGTGCAGGAGTTTGTCAAGCACGGAGCCCTTGACCTGTACTTGAAGAGGGGGACGTCTGTGTCAGTGAGCTGGAAACTTGACGTGGCAAAACAACTTGCGTCTGTCCTAAACTTCCTGGTAAGATTCAACAAAGGTGATATCACATGTGCGGTCCACAGGACTGAATCTCTTCTCCTTTTGTCTCCTTTTGTTTCCTGCAAGTGTTCACATGAATGAAATAAAACAACAAAATGAAACTGATCAGTGACAGATTCTCAGAAGCATGAGCGTTTTTAGAGGAAGCGTGTAAAATGTTTTTCTGGAAATCATTCACGAATTAAAACATTTCAAATAAAAAACCTTTATATGTGAAATATTATTATGCTTAGCATGCTGTAAGGAGTTAACCCTGACTTTAAACTGACTTGCAGGAAGAAAAAAACATTGTTCATGGAAACATCTGTGCGAAAAATCTGCTGCTGGCCAGAGAGGGTGACTCAGTGCAGGGAAGCCCCCCTTTCATCAAGTTGAGTGACCCCGGCATCAGTGTGAACATGCTGGACAGAAATGGTAATTTAACACTTTTCTAGTCCTCCTGAATACATGTGCAAGAGTACAATAAGTAGAATTAACAATGACTCAACTCATACATAGCCACAACTATGTCAACTGAGTATTTGCATCAGTTTCAATATTACCAACAGCTTTGAAAGTCAGCAAAATTCCAAACATGTATTGTGACAGCAATTTCAGACTGGATTCTTATTGCAATGTGTTTTAGGTTCTGCTCTCAGCTCTACAGCTTTATTACATGTTCTGCATTGTAGCTGCACCTTCTGCAACCCCCAATTTTCACATAGTCCACCTGCGAAGCACCCATATAAGCTCTGAACTCCTAAACAAACTGTCACCAGTCCCTTCAGTCAGTTGGTTTCCACAGCCCCATCCATCTCTGGTGTGTGTAGTTCATCTACATACATGGCAAGTCTATTTCACTGGGAGCTTCTTCAACCCCACATCATTTTTCCACCAATCATATTGACTTAAGAAAGGAAAAAAGTGCTCAAAGTTTCCTTAATTTAAAAATACAGTGGAAGTAGTGGAAAATTAGAGTGCCCACACAGCGCAAGCCTCTGCTAAGGCGCAGCTTTACACTATTTGCCCCAACTCACAATGTTGATCCACATCTAGATTTGGATCACCAGCAAAATCTAATCACATTTTTCTGTGTGATAACTTGGATTCCTCAAAAATTCATAAAAATCTGTTCATTACTTTTGAGTTAACCTTTTCTGCAAACTAACAAACACCGGCAAAAACACAGTATCCTTGAGTAAAGTAATAATACAGACACAGACAGGTATTTAAAGTTTGGCAGGCAATATAACCAGGTATTTACATGCTGTTTTACGGTTATCTCAACAACACTTTGCTTTGTAAGTTGTGGTTCTCATGATTTTATGATCTCGTTTTCGAAGTGAAACAGGGCTGTGATCTGCAGCACCTTAAATATACTTGCAGTGGATATGCAAAGTTAATGGGGCACTACGCAGATGGATTATGTGATAATTCTGGGCAAAAGTTATGAGCATTTTTTTTACATTAATATGAAAAACTGAAGTGTTTGTTATTTTGTCTTTAAATGAAGTACTGATGCAGACACACATCTGTAAAAACAAGGTAAATATTGCTCTCTGGGTCTTATTTTCTCGTCCATTTTTTCAAACAGATCTTTGCCACCCATAGTAAAATAAGTAAGCTTTTTAGATCAGCTGTTCTCAGATGCTGTGACAGCAGGCATTGGTGTGCCTTTGGGAAAGTCTAAGTGGACCTTGGAAATTAGTATGACTATTAGTTGGTATTACAAGTACAAAGCAACAACTGAATATGATTTTAATTGACCCATACTCTATGTGCATTAATTTCAAGAAAGAACTGAAAATACTGCAGACTAATAAACCATCAAGAAAGTACCACCATTTGCAGTTCACGTAGTAAGTGGATCATTTGTATTACTTTCTCTGTTTCTAAACATTGTGAACATGGTGTTTCTTGGGCAAAATTAGTTTGCAAACTACTAATCTAGATCCTCATGAACCCCCCCTCATCATATTAAACAGCAAACAGGCATTGGAGTTGGAGTGGGTGTTTTCTCATTGCATTTTTAGTGTTTTGTTAATCCATTATGAGCATTCTTTTCTGGGTAGTTTTTGATTTTACAAAGAGAGGAGTTTGGGTGGGTGGTGATGACAATGCAGCTCTCTCTGCACTAATGTTACTTTTTTGACAAAGAGCCCCCTGGAGGCACAATGTGCACACTGTGCTTCTCACACTTTTGGGTCTTCTGATTGTAAATTCTAAATCCAGCCATCAAGGACTCACTTTAGATTTCTAGGTCAAATAGGATCCTTCAGATTAACAGACTGCATACAACCCCTTTTTTTAATATTACACGTTCCAATTATTGCTTTAAAATTGTTTTACGTTTTTTTGTGTACATAGTGATCTTGGACAGGATCCCCTGGGTGGCTCCCGAAGTGCTTGAGACTCCAAGAATTCTGACCCTGGAGAGCGATAAATGGAGCTTTGGTGCCACTGTGTGGGAAATCTTCAACAGTGGGAACAATCCCCTCCAGGGCTGGGACTTAGACCTGGTACTTTCACTTTCTTTATGATGATTAATCAACAGTCCAGCGAGCACAGTTTAAGCAAAACAACTGGCTTAAGCACAGGGGGGATGTTGATGTTTGGACGACAAAGGAATGAATAGCATTTATTTTCCCTGTTTATTTCAGCAAGTACATCTGTGTGAGGCAACAATTTTAGAGTGTCAGAGATACATTCCTGTGAGAGAGTCTCTGTTCACTTTAAAGAGTACCATGGCAGTGTCAGCATACAAATCTACTATAGGACTAAAAAAAAGACGGTATACATCAAAAGCCACATTTTAAAGATTTAACAAAAGAGAGTGTATGCATTGAAATAAAGACACACTAGCAGCCTACAGTGCAAGATGGAATGGAGACTGATAAAATAATATTTCTATTAATGCCTTCATAGCTTCTGTTTATCAAGTTGACATTTTGCTGACAGCTTTATTTATTTCTATGGCTATTATGTGCGAAAAAAATGTGAGTCCACACAGATTTTCAGTGGCAACATCAAACGCATGGCAGTCCTGATACAGTACAGTGGCCCAGCAAGGCTAGTGTGCTAACCTCACAGCAAAAAAATTGCTAGTTCAACTCTCTCTGTTGACCAGGGCATTCTGTGTTTCAGCAGGGATAAGCACAACCCTCCCATGACCCTGAAAGGGATAAGTGTTTTAGAAGATGGATGTTCTCATCTGCAATGATCACAACTTTGACTTCTTTGTTGTTTCTAATGATACGAGCATGACGACCCTGAACATGGCATGTAGAACCAAGTGAATAAAATTATAAGGGAAGTGTTAAGCAGAGGGAAAAATAATATAGCGAGTTTGAAATAGTTTTTTGCTCCAAAATAATTACTATATGTCTCATTTCTGAAAGTGATGCCAAGTGAAATTGCTGATTATATAGTTTTGGGCAAATTAAAGTTCACACAAGGCCAATCACAAAATAATTATACATTGGCCTGCAGAGGCGGCAGGTTTTCATTCCCCTGTCCAATAAACAAAACGATTAAGAAGTCTAAATGGCTTGAATATACATTGAAATTTTCAAGTTCATAAGTTGAAAAGTTATCACAAATAAAGTGGCTGCTAATTGTGTATGACAGGTTTGATATTTAGAAATATGAAAATAACCATGTTCTTAAGGTGGTACTTAAGTGATAGAATAGATACTCCTGGTCAAGGGTGTAGTTTTAATTTTGACATTGGTGGGGACATAATAGTACACCTAGATGGCACCCCTGAAAGTTGATGTGTTTGACAACTGTTTATCAATGTCATGTAGAGCTGATCAAACAAACAAGCAAACTATCATATTCAGAAAAAACTACTCTAAATCTCTTCTGTCTATTCCTTGACCGAAATATATTGATGCATGACACATGAACAGTGGGACAGTTTGGGATCAATCAGAAATTTCGATGGTATGGTTATAGTCTGATAAATATATAACCAAAATCGAAAAGGACTACCGATAAATGTAATCTCTAACAATATGAATGTATAAAGTCATGTTATTAATCTGAGGTTTTATGTGTTTTTTCCCCACAAACTTTTATTGTTGGTCTTAAACGGTCGCTGCCTTTCAATACACAAATAACATATAGATAATAAATAAAATAACCTCTTTATATCTTTGGCATTTAACATAAGCATTTTTTAGTTATAACGTAATATACTATGTTTGTGTTTTATGCTAGGGACCATGCGGTAGTGATTTAATATTGATAGGGACGTGTCCCTAGCGTCCCTACCCAATTCTACGCCCCTGCTCCTGGTCAAATATTACTCCAATACATGTGAAAGTTGTTGAGACAATTTTTTCACTGAAGTACTGTATACCTGCTTTGAAAATACTTAGTAATAATAAAAGTACATTTGTTTTAATGTCAAGGCATTATTTTTTGTTGCCACAATTAATTTACAGAGCTCAATGGCTTAAATAATCTACTGAATGAATTGACCTGTTTGTAGAACCTGAAGAATAAAAATAAAGTATGTTACAAAGCCTATAAAATGCCTATTCACACATGATGGAATCGACAAAAGGAAAACCATTTCTGTTTCATTTTGTCATTTATGAGACCCTTCATAGAAATGTTGTGGAATTAAAGATAAAATATTTGTCTTTCAAATATAGAGGAGTAAAAGGTTAAAAAAAATAACAATACTCAAGTAAAGCAGTGATTAGTTAATCTACTTTGTTACTGTCCAGCTCTGTCTAGATCAGACTTCAATTCATCAGAAGTGATCTGAAATCCTAGCTGTTTTTAATGCACTAAAATTCACAGCCACATGTTGGCAGCAATGTGCTCCAATGTTTTTGCTGTGCTATAATTTGGAGTGTTCTCGCTTACCGGCTGGTTTGGCAATGCGACGGAAGAACAGAAGAAGAACTTAAGGAAAATTACAACAGTGTTCGGTAAACTGTCAGTCATCCCATATGGAAATACAGACTGCATCTATAAAAGGTGAACATTAAAAAAGGTGATCAGCATTGTGGGTGATGGTGATCAGAGCTACACCCTTTCCTGGGAAATCCTGTTGCCCTCCAGGTAGCATGATTGTGCTCCTCTGTTCACCAAGTCAGATCAAAAATTTCTTGTTCCACAAGCAATCAAGTTTTCAAATAGACAATGAGAAACAGTCGTGCTAAACAGGTTCAGCTGGTCAAGACCCACTCCCCTGTTCGTCACTACTAGTTTTTCTTTTCATTTCCATCTGTGTGAGTGCATTGTTTGAGTGTCTAGTGATGCTGGCATTATTTTGCTTTTTCATTTTTACCTCTGTCAGTGTGGGTTCTGTATTTTGTTGCCAAAAGTCTGTGAACCTGCCACACCTCAATTTCCGTTTGGGAAAAATAAACAAAACAACAACAGCAACAAAGCTGATGTTACTTTCCCTTTGAGTTTTTTGAAATGCTCCTATAGGTGTCTTTTTTCACATTCTCCACAGCAAATATTTCCTACAAGAGGTACTTAACACTTAAGCCAGCAGAATTATGATTGTTCGATTAGTAAACACTATTTGATACAATATTTATGAGACAAGTAAAATTTTGTGAATTAAACCTTTGGATAAGTGAGTGATGCCAGATGCTGTTTTTGTTTTGTGCAGAAGTGCCAGTTTTATGAAAACTTCCAGCAACTGCCTCCCTCCCAGTGGACAGAGCTCGCTGATCTGATCACTCAGTGCATGAACTACCAGGCCACCTTCAGACCCTCCTGTCGCAGCATCATCCGTCAGCTCAACAGTCTGATCACCTCTGGTAAAGATATTAACACTCATACACTGCCAAGAAGGGCATTTGGAGAGGAAAGACAGGATGCATGATTCCCCCTTATTTTGACTTCATTCCCAACTTTTGAAATTAAAAGAGCATGTAAGGGCATTTATTAGGACAGGACACTGGATAGTGGGAGAGATGGGGGAGAGGGAGTGAAGATTTACATGAGGTAAAAAGCTGCAGGACTCTCGAAGTACCACAGCCTTCATACATGGGACACAGCCCAGTCACAAGGCCATCTGCACCCCAACAGTGAAGTGCACTCTTATTATTAGATTGGAACACATCTGTATAAACCATAAATACATTAACTGCAAACAAATAAGGATGTTATATAAACACAAATGTGAAAAACACAGAATAAAAAGTTTTATGTGCCACTTTAAGAGTAGATACCAACACTTTAGCAGGAGTCTGGATGGAGTGGTGCAGTAATGGGTACAGGAAAAATGCAAAGGTAGCTTAGAAAAGAGCATTTCCAGGTACATCATCTCAGAGTCTGTGGGATTTTTGGATGGGTTTTCAGGTCTATAGTGAACATGTGCATACAAGAATCAAATATATTTTTACAAAATGAAACGTCTGGAATCACAGCACTTGTGAATGAAAAGCATTACTGTGTCTAAAAGAGGACGGTTGGCCTTAAATGTCATAATTTCTGTCTTTAAGAAGAAATGTTATATACATGGTTAATTCATCCATTAGTATCAACTTAACCAGGTAACACTACCAAAAGGTTGTCTGAAACACAGAGGTAATACAATAGCATTAGATGTAAATTAGAAGCATAGCAGCTTCTATGTTATAAGCCACGTTGTACTTCCTTAATTGTCTCTCAGTAGCTTTTAACTCTCCCAATTTGTCTACGCTTTACAAAAGTATGATCTTCTTTGTTTCTAAGGATCATCAAAATTAGGAAAACATATATGCTTTTGTTTGATTTTTAATCTTGCTTTTTTTCAGGGGAGTGGGCACAATGCTACTTTCCAGAGTTAGCCTACAATAATATTTTAACCCTGTAGCACTCCATAGCACACTATACTCTATTCATCACTACCTTTGTTCATCAGTAAGGCTACTTTTTAAATTAAAATCTCACTCAGAGATGAAGCACTAAGATGTTTCAGCTCTTAATCGACAAGACTATTTTTTACACCTAAATATTTCGTCCAACTCCATAAACCATAAAAGTCATCACTTTGCTATTTTAGTTAAGATATAAATTATATTTGCCACCTTAATGCCTAAACTGTTGCTCTGAATTATTTTAATGTAGAAAGGTGATACTAAATGATAATGCATGGAAATAAAGAAATGTAAAATATTTATGTTTTTTAAGGTAGTTAATATTTAAAGGGACTGTGAAGAGTTTCTAAGTAACTACAAAAAAGTCTCACTTTTAGATACATACCTGATCAAAATACACACTTTAAGATGAGTTTTATAGCATCAAAATAGGTTATCTAGAAATGCTATTCCTTAGCCTTCCGGTCGGGTCGGACAGGGCTGGACTGGCCTGGGTACTCAACTTCAAGAGCAAGACAATTAAAACTAGAGCAAATTTATATTATTCGGACACGTCTTAGAGCACCGGGCTGTAAGTAGCCATATATAGCCGGCTACAAAACTACGATACTAAGTTTTCCAAAAATTGCTTGTTGTCACACATCAAAAACTACCACTACGTAACTAGAAAGAGATACATTACCTCGTCGCTTTGCATCCTGGAAGTTGTTGAAAAAAGAAGTTGTATAGCAATGCAGAGTTCACGCAGCAAGGTCCGAGCTGCATGCTTTATTAGCATCACAACAAAAGCACGCTTTGGCTTGTTTCTTATGGTGCCTTCCAGTTGTAGTCAGAAGTAGGAATTTCCGAGTAGGAAACTGCAACTGGAACGTCCCCCGAAGCCGGAATTTCCTACTGGGAACTCGGTGAAACCTCGCCAATCCCGAGCTAACAACAGCTAACAATAGCCTGGTAGATCGGCATGTTTTTTTCAGACTTCACGCCGCACGTGCTCATGGGTAGCAGAGTCCTAATGTCGCCAGTAATAGATTCTCCTCATAGCACCTTTAATTCCTCACATTGCCATAAACATAACTGTCGTCAGAGGCTGATCAGATAACCTCCTTTTGCACAAACTCATCAAATAATCAACGTTCTACCCTGTTTGATACACAAGATCTTTCACAAAACATTTTGTGTTTCGAATATGAGAATATTGTTACTGTTGTTGATTATACTGAATGTTTTGTTTCTGTTTTACATCAGACTACGAGATTCTGCACTCCGCTGAGCCAGCTGCTCAGAGCCCCATGTGGAAGGCTTTCAGTCAAAAACAACCTGATCAGACACTGTTCGAAGAGAGACACCTGCGATTCATCTCCAACCTGGGAAAGGTAAGACTGAACCCAACACTCAATAGGCCACAAATAATGTAGACACTGTTGGGAAATGACTTGAGCTGCTACTTCCTAGAAAAGGTTCTTGTCTTTTCAGCATTTCTTCCACCAAGTATGTGTCAAATCTGCTTCTTCTTTTTGTTTCTTTTTAATAATCTGCTTGTAACTTATCAATCTTGTCATTACATTATTACTGCATCTCAGTGGGAGTGCTGTTCCTCTGGACTTGACTTCTCTCATCCTTAAATTCTTAAGATTCAGATTAGGGCTGAAACGATTCCTCGAATATTCGAGTACTCGATTACAAAATATCCTCGAATTAAATTTTGTGCCTCGAAGCCTCGTTTAATATATAATTATACATATAAATATATATCTGGACTACTATACAGTGCACGGTGTTTGACACGGACGGTCATTTCTGTGGCACACCTCACCTGCTACCTCCGCTGCTGTGCGGCTTGTAAAATCATGAAGGAAGAGAAAAGAGAGGGACAGAAAGGAGAGAGTCCGCAGAAGAAATGGCAGAGAGTGTCCCAAGTGTGTGGTCACTACAAGAAGGGACAAAAAGAAAACACAGTGCAGTGTGTCTGATGTCAAACAGAGTTAGCCTAGCATGTAGCTTAGCATGATAGCACGTCATTAGGGCTGCAACTATTACTATTACAGCATTTTAAATATGCTCATCATAGACATGCGTCCTCTCTCTATGGTGGAGGACACAGGATTTAAGAACATGATCAAGGATTTCAATCCAAACTACACAATGCCCTCCAGAACACACTTCACAAATATAATTGCAGAATTATATTACTGCTTTGTAAATCAGTATTGTATTGGCTTTGTTTTAAGCCAGTACTGGTTTAAACTTTGAAAGTTGTTAAAATAAAAACCCTTTTCTGAGGAATAAACGACATTTGGTTGCTCATTTTGAAAGCCCTAACATGTTGCATTGTATACAATTGATTTATTTGTTTAAAAACAAAAAAGTATATTTTGTTAGAGTACTCGAGTACTTGAAGAAATAATTGACAGAGTACTCGATTCCAAAAATACTCGATAGTTGCAGCTCTAATTCAGATCCAGTTTGTTTCTCATCTCATTCCTCCTATTCCTGACTATGATTCAAATTTCCAGGGAAACTTTGGCACTGTTGAACTTTGCTGTTATGACCCACTGGGCGATAACACAGGCGAGTATGTGGCTGTGAAGAAGCTGCAACCCAACAAACAGTCCACTCTGGAGGACTTCCAGAGGGAGATCAGCACGCTCAGTGCTTTCCACTGTGACTACATCGTCAAATACAGAGGAGTCTGCTACAGTACAGGTAAGATTTATCAGCATCGTGTACCAAAACTGTTTCAGATCCAATCCCAGATGTGTTTGATCATTACATCTGCCAAGGTAAAAAGTTAGTGCGTTTGTTTGTTAAAAGGATATGAATGCAGCCACTTCTCTCGGGTTGTGCCTACATAAACACCACTACATGCAACTGCAGGGCTTCATCATAGGATGGTGCTTTCAAAGGTGTTTAACCTTTGCCCTATATGAATCCGTTTTAGCAATAACCAGCTACTACGTTTGTCACATCATGACAGGAGTCTTTTTACAGCCACGATGGTGGGCTGGTCTCAGCACGTTCCACTTAAGGACCACACAACGCTCAGCCAAGGAAAGTGGGGGAAATTAAAGTGGCCCAATCTGCAACTCAGAAAGTCACAAATGTACTTTGATAAAAAAATATATATATTGTAATATTATTCAGGGCACAAGGCAGAATTGATCTGATTTTGGTGGTAATTTGAATCCAGATGTGAATCCAGGTTTTGTTTCTAAAGATTTGTTAACATTGCAGGATAGGGCTGTTTTTCACATTTTCAACAAATGCTTTGTCAGAGGTTTGCACTTCTCGTCAGTCATAATTTGTCTCTCCCTTATCAGTTTCAATGTGTGCCCTTTCACAGGTCGTCTCAGCATGAGTTTGGTGATGGAGTATGTGCCCTGTGGCAGCCTGATTAACTATCTAGAGAACAACCGACACAAAGTCCACACAAGGCGGATGCTGCTCTTTGCCTTTCAGATCTGTAAGGTAGGACAGGAAGGCTCTGTTAGCTTCCTCTTAAATAAAGGTCTCTCAAAAATTATGAAACAGTCTGTATGTATGAAATTGAATTTTTGTGGATGCACCATCCTATCATCTTAACATGAAGCAGAAAGAGTACACAAAGAAAGATTTGGGGCAAATAGATCAAATTAATCAAATGTGATTTTTTTGTGATTGTTCCAGGGGATGGAGTGCCTGCAGAGTCTGCGTTATGTGCACAGAGACCTCGCAGCCCGAAATATTCTCGTCGCGAGTGAGTCTCTGGTGAAAATTGCAGATTTTGGACTGAGCAAAATTATTCCTTTTGACAAGGAGTACTATCGCGTCACTCAGCCTGGAGAGAGCCCCATTTTCTGGTATCTGTTCTTTTATTCAAAAATGTTAAAACATGAACCTTGAGTCTTTCTGTTGCTGTTCAGTGAATGGATTATATGGCTTAAAAACATGTTAATGTGTCAGTTTCAAGTTTATCATAACTGTGCAAACTCCCAACTTGAAAAGGTTTCTATACCCAAAAGTGCCAGTTATTGTTAACAGTGTATGATTTCTAGGGATTGATTATTGATTTTTTGGGGGCATATTTCATCAATCCATTGGTCAGTTAGCTGGCCTGTTAGTTATTTAGTGAGTTGATTAGGTGAAAAGCCTTTGAATAAAAGGGAACAAACATAAATATAAGCTACACAAAATGGACCATCCAGATAATAAACATCCCATCCAATGCTGAGAAATATGCAAAGCATTGAGCATTTGCACCCCTCAAAAATACAAATTTAGCCCAAATAATGACTTTCAAAGTAACTTCACTTATCACACCCTCATGTATAAATCCCATCAAACCATCAACCTTCAGTGCTCTCTGTCCACCGCACCGCATGTGACAAAGAGCAGGACAGATCAGCAAACAAGCAATCAATCAGTTAATCAACCAAACAAAGCTCCGTCAGCACCTCGTGCTTCCCTTCAAAATACTTCTCCAAGATGCATAAGGAGAGTTTACATTTATTTTTACCCGAATCATAAATACGGTAAATCAACAACTTCACAAACTAAGAGAGGCACACTATTAACCAAAGCTTGCGCGTCCCCGCGCGCGTCCTCGCGGAGACACCGCAGCACAGCAAACAGAGCACCCAGCACCACCAAACTGATTCTTAAATTCTGAGAGTCGAGCACCTTACCGGCTGTCCCTCTGGATTTGAAGAGCACCACCTGCACAGACTTCAGTCCCTTTGGATTTGAAGAGCACCACCTGCACAGACTTCAGTCCCTTTGGATTTGAAGAGCACCACCTGCACAGACTTCAGTCCCTTTGGCTTCTCTGGACCCCCCACCGCCTCATGCGCGTCCTGTGCTCACCTGAGCCTCACTGTCCGGCTCCCTGTCACCCCAGAGTGGCCTTACACGCCTGCTGCCTTCCGGTTTGGAGAGGGTGTAGTTTCTGTTGCTGTGTTTATTTTTCAACCAAAGTAGTTACTATTTCAAATTTTCTCAAATTACAATAATGCTTTAGGAAGTAGTCCGAAAAATAAATGAAATAAAATAAATAAGGTGCCAAAAGTGTTTTTTTTAAAATAAGCTTTAAAAGTAGCTATTATGCCGATACTTTACTCAAAACTTATGAATTATTATATACTTATTTTAGTCATTATGAATTAATTTATCCATTATTTATAATTAATGCAATGATTTTAAGGCATACAATATCACACACTCAATCTACACAATGTATTTTCCCACATTGTCAAAAAAAAAAAAACTTGATGATGATTTATCAAGTCTGTTTAACTATATTAGACCCTAAAGAGTTTGACTCTGCAGTTAGTGAGTGCCCCTGTTTTGTACTACAGTCTTGACAATGTCTCCCTCAGGCATACAAACATTTACCACAGAGTAAAAACTTACAAAATGCTATTTAACAAATGAATTCCCCCTTACAAGGACTGACATGTGAAAACAATAAAACAAAGTTTCTGATCAGTGCTTCAGTCACTGCGTGCCTCTAGTTTGGATTCTGATTATGACATCTGTATTTATTCTTCTCAAAAAGTAGTTGAGAGACAGATGATGACATGTCTCTGATAAGTCACCTTTACAACAAGGTACAACTTGAAAAGACTGAAAATGTACCAGTCAGTACTTTTAAAGAGGAGAAATAATCAGCTAAAAATATGTTTCCAAACTTAGCAACTCATTACTTACTAAAGCAGAAGTTTCATGTTGGACTTTTGTGTCTCATCAGCATCCAGCATTGAAGTTTCTTTTTTCTGCTTTTGTAGAAAATGAAATCATTTAAAACAGAAATATGTTAGCAAAGTGCAAGGCTGAATGTGTTTCCATTGTTAAGTTATGTTTGTGATTGTGAATAAGGAAGGGTCAGGATGCTTGAAAGTGTTTTCTTACCTCCTAGAAAAACTTTTGGGACCACTGCCTTAAGCACAACTATAAAAACTCCTCATGTACTGCAGGTATGCTCCAGAGGCCATCAATGAGTCCAAGTTCTCCCACAAGTCAGATGTTTGGAGCTTTGGGGTCGTTCTTCATGAGATCTTCTCCTACTGCGACACGAACTCCAACCCGAAAAGAGTAAGGTTTATTATCTTGATGCAAGGACAACAGTATTATTATTATTTCAGACTGATCAAAACCCATGTATTATTTCTTCTGTTTATTGACTTGAATTTTTCCTTTTCAGCTTTGTATGCAGGAGATTGGCCACAACGTGCAGGGAGCATCCATTTCAATGCATCTGGCAAATCTTCTTAAGAATAACTGGAGGCTGCCTCCTCCACTAAACTGCCCAACCAAGGTTTGCTAATGTAACATAAATTTATGTCAAAATACAGAAAGCTTTTTGACAGACTTATCTTAATTATCTCTCCATTAAAGGCTTTTTTTTGTTGCCTGTATATCAGCACTCACAGTTTCTCTTGTGACACCAGGTGTACAGTCTGATGCAGCAGTGCTGGGTGTATGACTCTGCTGAACGTCCAAGCTTCTCAAATCTGGAAAACCAGATTGAAAGCATCATGCAGGATGAGAGGGAGAATCCCAAAGGCTGACATGGCACATCACAACACCTGTGCTAAACATGTGCTCAAGATGAACAACATGAAATAAAACTGTAAGCTGTCAACATGAACTCATGGATCTCTCAAGTGACAGTTACGTGTTAAGTGTGAATGACACACAAGCAAGAGGATGCATATTAAGGGCCACATGTCCTGCAAAATCTTTGGTTTTACTGTTGTCAGGCTTGTGCATAAGAACATGGCACCTTTTACTTAACTATCAGTTCACAGAGAAGAGATCTAATTCTCTTCAGAGGAAATGGCCCTTCAAATGCTCTGTTTTTGTTTCTGCTCATCACAGGCAGATGCCATGACTGTTTTGAAAGTGCACTCTTGGCCTGTGACCTCTCTTCCTTGCACCACACATCATTTGGGCAGCCAATCAGCGTAGAGCTCATGACTATGGCTTCCTCTAGCCTCCCTGCTCCCTCATAAATGATTGTTTCACAGTTCAGAACCTCTAGACACAACATTTCCTTCTCGTAACTCCTGTTAAACCAGATCCTTCCACAATTGACACCCAAGACATGGCGTAAGTGATCAAACACACCAGGACATGTGACCTTCAACACACATCCACATAAAAGCACAGATTAAATGTATGTAAGGTACAGGAAATGTAAAGGCTGCCCGAGTTAAGGGTTAGTTTTGTGTACATATCAATTTAAAAATGAACCAAGTGCTTTTCATGCATTAAAAGAACCATGACTAATGTAAGGAGGTTGGCTTTACAGCCACCATACGATATGATATATTAAAATAACTTTGTCTCATTGTGAAATGCTTACATTTAACTGTCAGAACTGATTAAATTTGCACTATATGGTTGCAGTGTTTCTCTGCCGTGAGCACTTTAAAGCATGTATTGGGCAACATGTAAACATTTCTGCCCTTAAAGTTACAAACCATTATACAAGCTTAAAAAAGTCATTTTGAATTAAGATATTTAGCTTGTTATTTTGTCTCCGCATTTTAATTATTGCTGTAGAAAAGAATGTACTGTTTTTCTTTTATTCTTTCTAGTGTGAATTCATTTGCTCAGAATAAAGCAATTACAAAAGCACTATTTTTTAAAGTGGCTTGTATGATATTCTTTCATCTAATCAGAGTGGGGCAAAGGCCTGTTAACATTAAATTCCCATTGAATTGCCATTTTGAGAAATGTTTTAAACTTGATTTAAAAATAGTAATATAAAAACTTAAGTCTGTAAAGTATGTTTCTGTTCATGTATATTTTGTCACTTGTATTCACTTTTATTTAGTGTATTTATAATCTGTACAGAAGAGAGAGAAACATGTTAAATCTCCACACACCAGTCTCCCATTGAGTTGCATTGCAGGAGCTGAAGCAGCTGTGAAGACACACCAACAACCGGCCAGCAACTCTCAGGTGACCACCAAGATCACATGCATACTTGTGGTGGATAGAAGCTTATCATAATAATAATACATTTATTCAAAAACACCTTTCATGACACCCAAGGACACTGTACAAGATTAAAACAACAACAATGATAAAACTGAAGAAGCCTTTTGGAGAAAAGTCCAAATGCCTTCACAAAGCTAAAGCAGTCCAGTTGTTACCTGGTTCAGCGTTTCATTTTGAAAAAATATTATTGGTGTCACTGTCAATGCAGACAAGAATACCCATGTCCAAACTACATAGTGTACCTTTGATAACAAAATTACAGCTTCCAATTGATACAATATTTACATGACTACCAGCCTGTTTTCATTTGAGTGAGCCTTTTATCAAGTCGGAGCTTTGAGACTGGAAGCATTAGCTGCACATCTCAGATGCATGTTCCCATGCATTAAATCTTTTGAAAAGGAGGCTCACATATTCTCTACAGGCCAAAAGTTTCTTGGCCAATACATGCAGAGAATTACAAATATAGACCCATATTTGTTTGTTTGTACTTTGTTCATCAGAATGTTTTCATTCTGCTGGTTCCCATGTCAATGATGCAATAAATTAGGTAACAGTGCATGACACTCCAGCATCCAGTATGAAAGATGCAGCAGCTTCACCAGAGCTGATATTCATGGGAACAAATTGCCTTCAGTGAGAAACCGGTTTAAGAGGGAGATTCAGTTTTGTAACATACTTCTTTAGACAAATAAATAAAAGGCAAGACATATTTTATGCCATTCTGTGACATCAGAGTTTTCTGAATCTTTTGAATTGGGACAAAATTGATGAAAGGCATGACAACAGTTTTCATGCCTTTTTTGGATTTAACATAATTTGGATTGTATGACACATAACTTGTATTAGCTTCTCTGCATTGGCTTCCCATAAAATACAGAAAACACGTCAAGATTCTTCTTCTCACCTATAAAGCTCGCAGTGGACAGGCACCAATTTATTTTTAAGAGCTTGTGGTGTCGTACAACCCCTAGAACATTACACTCCCAAAATGCTGTCCTGCTTGTGGTACCATCAATCTCTAGAAGTAGTATGGGAGGTAGAGCCTTCAGTTGTCAGGCTCCTCTCTGGAACCATTTACCGACCACTGTACGGGTCTCTACCCTCTAGTCTAAGTTAGACTTAAAGCATTCCTCTTTGATAAAGCTTTCAGTTAGGGACCAGCTCATAGTCCATAGTTTAGACACAGAGCTAAGATGCAATAAGCTTAGACTGTCAGGGGAATCTGTCAAACTGGGCCCTATCCCTTTTTCTCACACACTCTCTCTCCACATCTGCCTTTGCCCCCTTTTGTTTGGTCCTGTTCTCGTCTCTGGCGCTTGTCTGATCCCAGGCCTAGGTGGCCTGGGATCCAAGGTGTAGACTGCCTGCTATTGTCCTCGATAACAACAATCAAATATAACAAATATTTGCCCATTTCTTTAGCCCAATTCTAGTTTATAACCATTAAAGTTGTTAATGTAGAGTAGACATTAGCATGATAGCCCTATCCGTGTTTGATTATACATCCACAGTGACTATCTTTTTCACTAAACAGACATGAGGTCCCTGTTGAAAATTCAACATCTAAAGAGGATTTCAATAGAGACAAATGTGGTGGGGACAGATTTAAGATTCAGGATTTCCTAGATTCAAGACTTCCTACAGCTAAGGAGTTTTTTTTTTTGCCATGCTATGATGGAGCGATTCCTGATTGGCTATATGGATTCAAATCAGATTTTGGATGAAAATATTGTTAGGAAATGACCCTCTAGATGTTTTAGTTGGACCCAAAAGCTCAGAGATGAAACAGTTTGAGATTTCAACAGTTTTAATGAGGCAGTGACAAAAACAGGTAGTGGCAAAAAAGTGGAAAGGAGTGGTGGCCAGGGCTCAGTGGAGACCTGAAACAAAAAGAGAAGAAAAAAAGGTTAGTATTATGTCCACCAAGCAGACCACAAAAAACATAGATAAATCCCCGAGAAGGGGGAACAAGCTTAGAGCGAGAGTTATAAGTAAAAGTCATGGAGAGAGCACAAACCAGGGTTGTAAGTGCAATCCACCTGCGCTGCAGTCATCTGGAGACAGGTAGATATAGGTGTAGGTGATCACAGGAGATGAGAATCAGGTGTGTCTGCTGCAGCACACCAGGAGCCAAGCCTCCGCAGGAGAGAGATGAGGGAAGGAGGTGAAGGAGGGGGAGAGAGAGGGCTGAGCAGCAGAGTGAGATCCTCACATGTATGTGAATATTTTAAATATGTATACTTATATGTGTGTCCATCAATTGAAGAGTTTGTCTTCAGCCTGCTCTATTGTAAAGTGTCTTGAGATAACAATTTATGAATTGACGTTATACAAATTAAGATTGATTGATTGTTCCCTCCCAACATTGACCTTGGCTCGTTATCACCGTATCTCAAGGACTGTGTCACTAATCTGGGGGTCAAATTTGATCCCGATTTTAAATTTGAAAAACAGATCAGCAGTGTAGTGCAAAAAAGCTTTTATCAGCTACGCCAAATAGCTAAGGTGAAGCCTATTCTTTCTAAACCCGACTTGGAGAAACTAATCCACGCTTTTATTACATCACGCCTTGATTATTGCAACTCCTTGTACATAGGAATTAGCCAGGCTTCCCTTGCCCGCCTCCAACTCATGCAGAATTCCGCTGCACGTCTGCTAACCCAGACCCGTAGGCGTGAGCACATCACTCCCATCTTGGCGTCCCTACACTGGCTCCCTGTGCAATAGGCTACAGAATCAACTTAAAAATTCTGTTACTTGTTTATAAATGCCTGAACGACCTTGCCCCTTCTTATCTTTCTGACTTGCTTCAGCCTTACTGTCCACCTCGATCCCTAAGATCAGCTGATCAGTTGCTGCTAGCGGTCCCTAAGACACGGCTAAAACTCAGAGGTGACAGAGCTTTTGCAGCTGCTGCTCCCAAGCTCTGGAACGAGCTGCCTTAAGGTCAGACAGGCCTCCTCACTTCCTGTTTTCAAATCCCTCTTAAAAACACACCTTTACTCCGTGGCTTTTGATATCTTATAACTTATCATGTTGATGGTCTTGTTTAAAGGCACTTGCAGTGAGCTTGTCTGCTTTTTAATTTGTATGTTTGAATGCTTGCTTTGCTTTGTCTGCAAATGTTTTATATATACAGTCATGGAAAAAATTATTAGACCACCCTTGTTTTCTTCAATTTCTTGTTGCTATACAAATAAAGTTGTATTGTATTGATTTACAATCACTCAATGATATGATGAAGAACAAAAAAACTGCTTGTCTGAAATGCCACAACTAAATGGAGAAGCCTTTATCTAAAGAGAGATACATAAAAAAAAGGCCTGACATCCTCACGCAAAGCCCTGTGCCATGGCTTCCTGCACAACCCACAGAGGACTCAAGAAAAGGAGGGCACGTCACACATCACACTCACCACATCCTCTTTGGCCTTTTTCCCCACATCCCTATTTTGCAACTGTTTGGCACACTTTCATTACATGTTATGCTAAATCACTGCTATCCCTGAAGATGTCACATATTTGGCATATGTTCAGGAAATGCTTAATACAGTGCGACAAGACAGTGTGGCTATTGTCTGACTGAGGCATGCAGTCAAGCCAGAATACCACAATGAAACACCCAAACTACGCAGGTGTATTTCATGCCAAAATAAATAAATGGGTCACCTTCATTGGGGATGATTTCCTTGTTGGTGCTGCTGATTTTTCCACATGCCAGAGAAGGAAACCGCGGGATGATTGAGGGAGATTAACTCCTTAAAAGATGAAAATTAAATGTTTTAAAGAAATTTAAAAATGCAGACACAGAACAGGATAACTGAGAGAAAGGGCGTAATGGTTTGTGAAAAGGAGTCAAATTCACTGATGCCCACTAACACGGATTACAGAGGGCATTTAGAGCAGGTATGGGCCAACTCTCACCCAGAGAAAAGGTGAAAGCAAATAAATTTGTGTCACAGTATCATTAACAACAAATATTTGGGAGTCAGTTATCATTCGTAGTCAAAATAATTATTCTGGGTAATGTTGCATTACACTGAGCTGCTGATTGTTCTGAATGATTTATTCAGTTTCTTCAATGTTTTCAGAAGTTTTTGATGTGCATGGGTGTCCAGGATGTTTATCGTTTTGTGCACTCTTTTTTGCCATTACAGATTCTTTTGTCCTATTCAATTACACAACATGCATCCTTCCCCATACACCTCAGTAAACATATTAAAATGGCTGCTGCTTTGCTTAATTATTAACCAACAATTTAAAGTTGAAGTGTTGCTCAACGTTTAAGCTTATCATTTTCCAACATCTTAGCAAACACATATGCAATTCAGTCAGTCATTATAAGTAAATTCAAGACATCAACTAACTTAAAGCAGATGTAAATGTTCACACAATGTTGCTGCAATTGAGTAATGATGGCTTTTCCTCAGACTTTTCTCAAATGTTCACTCTCTTGCAATATTCTTGAAGACCAGAGAAGTAAAATTGAGAGAGACAGGCAACTATGTCTGTGATTAAAAAAAAAAACAGAGCAGGCTTAAGGTCTAATTCCAAATCAAAACAACAACGAGGAAGTAAATTAAGGCTTATCTTACCCAACTTCACAAAGCAACCATTTATATGAGAGAAAATCAAAATCTCATTAAGAAGAAACACTGTTTGTCATGTCAAGGCCAAATCTTTTTCAGTGTTTGCCACAAACTCGAGGATCATCTGATCAGAGTTTGTAGGTCCAAAGTTAGTGGCTTGAGGACCCTTTAATTATCCTTTAGCCTGTGAGTAGAATGACTTTAGTACATTTTGGGTGGTTTTCTCCCAAAATCCACTTCCACTAAAGGCCCATTCACGCATCTACGTCTTTTTGGTGATGGTGACCAATTTTGTGAAACCATCAACATGTCCATGCAATCCTGTGGTAAATTTTGCTGTATGGAGAGAACTGTTCCTGTTTCTTGTGGCTCCCTTACTAACTGTAGACAGATCTAAACAATCGTCAATATAAATGTAAGACATTTGCATGGTGTTTAGGTGAGTTTGTTGCCCAGTGGAACTTGCTGCTCCAGAACGTTGTACAGGGCTGATCGCAGCTGTAATTGAAGGGTAGCGAAGGTAAGCCGAGGTTAGTTTTGTTGGTGTTAACAAGCATTTTGGATTCTTGACATTGGCTCACTTTTTTGTCCATTCACCAACCAATCGAGTTAATCAGCTGTTGTTGGGTTACTCCAGTCAGACAATTAATGTACTGGTGGAGTCTATTTTTGATGCATTGTTGTGAAATTATGTTAAGCTTGTTTTTTCAACACTGAAAACCACAAATAATATTTAACTATACTCAAGGGTAAAGAAAAAAATGTGAACACTGATGATATATGGTGGTCTAGGAATATTTAAGGAAATAATAAATGCATTTTGTTGATGTGAACAAGATTCACCATAAATATTTGTAACCATTTTAAGAGAATCATAAGTTTTTGCTTTTCTTACTAAACTGTACTGTAGGGCTTTATTAAGGATCACTTCCTGTAAAGAACAGGGCCTGACAAAAGATCAGTTAATTCCAAATCCACGACAAGCACATGTACAGGCATAAAGCAGCTTTTAAACTAGGTACATCTATCTGTAAACAGACTGCAAACTGCAGTGTTGTTTACACACATAACTACTTTACTGCTATGCAGGACTACCTGATGGGAAAATACAATATCTTTATAGTTAAACTTCATGTATTTCTTGGTTTGCTCCTAATGTGTTTTTCTCACTTGCAAACCCCAATTCCAATTGAGCTGTTGGGTGTAACATGTATGTTAAAACAGAATACACTGATTTGAAAACCATTTTGATCTATATTTATCAGATACCACTCCAAAGACAAAACATTTATTGTTCAATTTGATCAACTTATTATTATTATTATTATTATGTTTTTTTTTTTTTTTTTTCAAATATTCACTCATTTTGGGTTTGATGATTACAACATGTTCCAAAAAAGCTGGGACAAGAGCATGTTTAGCTGCTGTGCTACATCAGCTTTCCCTTTAACAACAATCAGTAAGCATTTGGGAACTGAGGACACTGACTGTTGAAGCTTTAATGGTGGAATTCTTTCCCGTGCTCAACTGTCTGGGGTCCCTATCATTGTATTTTGCGCTTCATGTCGTGCTACACATTTTCAGTGGGTGAAAGGTCTGGACTGCAGGCAGGTCAGTCTAGTACCTACTCTTTTTTTATGAAGCCACGCTGTTGTAACACGTACAGAATGTGGCTTGGCATTGTCTTACTGACAGATGCAGTGCAGTCCCTGAAAATACGTCCCTTGGATGGCAGTGTATGTTGATATAACCTGTATGTATCTTTCAGTATTCATGATGACTTCACGAATGTGCAAATTACCCATGCCATGGACACCAACACATTCCCAAACATCACAGATACTAGCTTTTGAACTTTGAACTGATGATAATGTGTTGGGTCCTTTTCCTCTTTACCTGGTAGGACACGAGGTCCATGATTTCCAAAACAATTTGAATTTGAATGTGGACAATACCACACTTTAGCCTGTAGATGATCAAATCCTTTAAGTCCTTGCAGCTGTGCATTCAGAAAACTTGCTCTTTCACTGTTTAGCTATTTGCTTATTTGCTCATGCTTTACAAAGGAGTGAACTTTGGCTTTTCCTTTCTTGGGAACTCTTGAGCCTTTCAGAGATGCTGCTTTCAACATTCAAGATTCAAGATGTTTATTGTCATATACACACTAAAACACAGGGGTCGTTAAGGGGCCATGAAACTCTCATTTTGCGACTGACCACCACACAACCCACACATATAAATAAAATAAAGAAAGCCTAAATATCAGATAGAATATAAAATAAAACAGAAAATATGAAATATAAAGCATACACATGCAATAAAAAAGGACTTATCTAATTTTGACACTGTTTTATATTAACCTGTTCACCTGTGCAATGTTACACCCTAGCTTTTTTTTTTTTTTTAGCTTTCCTCATTTTTTTGTTGCCACTGACCCAGCTTATTTAGAAAATTTTGCTTAATCAAATTCAAAATGAGTGAATATTTGCAATGCAACAAGTTACCATTTCAACATTAAAATTCTTGCTCTGGCGTGTATTCCAAAGGGATTTGCAGATAACTGTATTCTGTTTTTATGTATGTTTGACACAACATCCCAACTCCATTTGAAATGAGGTGTGTATTTCATTCAAATTTAAACAGGAGAGGCACCCATCTGCAGGGCCTGAAGGCCGCCATATTTGAACGGCATACGGGAAAGGCACAGCTGAAGTTGGTCTTCCTCATGTACTCTTATTAAATAGACAGTTCTTATATGTCTCAAATTGACTTAGCTTTAAAAATTGTCTTTCCCAACACAAACTTAATGGATGCCTTATACACTCATGTGTTTTTTTTAAAGGAGCCTGGTCTAAAAATTGTGATTAAGGTGAAAAGTGTTGGCCTAGTTATGCCCAGGTAATAAGTGCAGGCAGCAGACAGACAAATACAGAAAGGAATTCTTTTTGGTTTATAAATTACAGACATGTACACAGTGTAAAAATGATAAAACAACAGAGGATTTGGAAGTCACACAGAAAAAAAATACCAAACAAGACAAACCATCCCGGGATTGTTGGCAGGAACAATCTGATCTGCATTTGTAGAGTAATGAAGAAGTGCAAACAGGTGTCAAAGTGAAAAGGTGAAGGTTGTGTGCCACCTGGTGGACAAGGTGAAGTAGGGGAGGAGGAATAAGGAATTTGCCTTCCACCTGACCTTTACTGTTTTACACCCAGTCAGTGAATATGTTCAACCTACAAGATACTGTGGTGGGTAAATAACATTAGCAAAACAGTGATTTGAGTTTCACTCTGACTTTATGCTACTAACTCCTTTTTCAATGAAGTTAGGAGGTTGTGTGCAGAAATAAAAAAATAATGCAATGATTTTGGCCGATATTCAATTGAATACACTAAAAAGTTGTGAAGAATATTTTGACCTTTGTTCACATTTTATGTACTCAACCTTTGTACACAATTTATGTAACCTTTTTCACGTATTTGTCTCTTTATAACCTTGTTCCAATCTTCTTCAATCATCCATGTACTTGAATATTTCTTTATAATCTCTTTGTAATCATGTTTGATAATCATTGTTTAGCTTTTGCATTCTTCTGACACAAACACACACCCACACATTACATACTACACTATGTGACCTCGTGTGGAGGCTCCTTCTTATCAACATCGTGATCGGGCTGGGGACATCTTCCACAGACCGGCTCGACCCGGCTCATTCCGAGACGGAGAGGAGCCTGTGCGGAGGTCACACACCTTCTTATCACTCTTATAAAAGAGAGGAGACATTGTATTTCTTCAGTCTCAAATTGACTTAGCTTTTAAAAAATTCTTACTGATTGCATTCAGCTGCCTCTTCGTCATCTTTTATTTTAAGTTATGTCAGGTGTTGGTACGAACCGTGAAAGTTACACTGAGCTCTTAGAACTGTGAAGGGACAAAATCCTGTCAAAAGTCAAAATATGCAATATTGAAACTATAAAGTTTTTTTAATTCACTCATTTTGAAGTTAAATCCAACCTTCCAATAAAGCTGGGGCAAACAGGGACAACAAAAACTGGGAAAGTTGAGGAATGCTGTAAAAACACCTGTTTGGATCTTCTACTGGGGAACAGGTTAACTGGAGACAGGTGAGCGTCGAGGCTAGGTTCAAAAGGAGAATCTGAAAGGATCAGATGTTCACGTGTGGTTCAAGGATGGTGGCTCACCAGTGTGAAAAACTGGGTAAAAAACAAGTCAAACAGATTCAGGATGTTTCTCAAAGGACATTGAGCCCTTTGTTGGGTGTCTGATTGGTTTAGTGACTGACCAATCAAAATCGGAGAACTGTTTTTCAATGCATTGTGGTGAAATTGTCATAACTTGCTACTTTGCTAATTTGCTACATTTCAATGCTGACAACATTTAGTGCCCTATAAAGAGTCGGTGGAAAATATTACGATTTCTGTTGATTTTAACAGCCAATATCAGACAACAGGTCCTTCACCAGTTATACTGATGTGTTGGATTTTGACTTTTTCTCATACGACCTAATGTAGTTTTGTCTTTCATCTTTCACTTAGGCCAAAGTTTAATCTTTACCTCAGGCCAAAGTTTAATAAGAACCAGAGCAATTAAACATGGATGAAAGTGAATGGAAAAGCAAGTAACTTTAATTGATTCAACTGGAAGAGAAATCAGCAAACCTATTTTGTCCAACCTAGTAACATTTAGTAAACAGGGTAAAACATCTAAAACATAGTAAATCATAGTAAACATTTAGTAGAAGCTGACTTCCTGTAAAGGACAGACCTCAACAAAGGGTTATTTGCAAGGGACTTTAAGATTTCATCAAACTGATGTCTGTTAATGTTGACAATGTTTCAAAGGTATACAGCTCACAGCTTTAAAATGACGTTATTATTTCTTTCTTTATGCCTGCCACGGTGCTCTATGGATGCTTTTTTGTTTTGTGTTAGAAAAAAACCCTGAATCTCTCTTCAACTAACATCTAAGCTTAGGATGGGATTTAACTTTCTCTTTAAGGAATAAAAGAAACAAAGGGTCTCACTGATGTCTCAGTACGTTTTGCTGTGTACATGTTCGTGCAGTTTTTCAGGCAGACAGTTAGGTTGTTTGTCCAGTAGATGGCTCTACCTAACCACGACCTGTTCAAAAATTTGAACTACAGTAAGGTCATCTTTACCATCAGCACTGACATACACTCTTTCACACACACAAAGACACACACACACAAAGATTGTTCGGCTGAACGTAAAAAAAACACTCTCACACACAATGAAAACTAATAACCACTGTCTGTTCGTGTCATTAGTGACATGCAAAGTTATTGTTCTGAACACAGGGTATTATTTAACATCAAGTCTCATTTCCAAAACAATTAGACTGCATTTTATTACCAGCTTAATGGATATTAAGGTATTTTTAAATTTTATTATGAATTGGTGCTATACAAATAAAGACTTATTGACTGACTGTTATGCTCCCTTATTGCATTTCCTCTTATGGGTGGGGGTTAAATCTACATTACTTAACAAAAACAGTGAGGATAAGTGTGGATTAGATGGGTCTGGCTCCTCAACATGTTATTCATAGGCTATAAACCTAATATGGAGCACTGAATGATGGCAGATGTATAGCTTGTTTACACTGTTGTTTATACTTTATGCAAACAGCAACTTATTTCTCAAGGCTGAAAAACATTTTTGCCATCCTACTGTTAGTACAAAGCATTTCCAACAAGGTCTCTTTTACTTCTTGTTTGGATTTTACACTGAATGTCCCAGACATTTTACTTTTATGCCAAATTTAAGTTTATGAAGAAAGAGCAGGACAATATCAAAATCATGGGAAACATAATGATTTAAGGGTGATCACAGTTATATGACTGATAAAATCACTAACAGATATTATTCATGAATCGAGTTTACACAACACTGCAGATTAAATTGAATTGTTTCATGTCTCGTTTGAATGTTTCAAACAAGGACCACAACACAAAAACCAGTGAAGCTGAAAATTAATTTCCCATGGTATTAATTTTCACATCAGACAGCTGAGGTGTTTGCTGCTGCACAGTATTGCTGTTCTGATGACTGGACAGTAACCAGGAAGAAAAAAAACAACCAAATAATAACCATTATTTGGTTGATGATT
The DNA here is from genome assembly GCA_036419115.1 of Scarus forsteni. Lineage (NCBI taxonomy): Eukaryota > Metazoa > Chordata > Actinopteri > Labriformes > Labridae > Scarus > Scarus forsteni. The sequence goes on from JAZDUH010000136.1 coordinate 31,475,942, forward strand.
GATTTCAAACCGGTTTTAACAATATCTTAGAGATGTGAAGACTAAATTTGACATCACTGGGAAGTCTGTGTATTCTTACGTCAGATGATAAATCAACCACTGTCTTAAATAAACACTAAAATAAAGTGGGATTACCAGACTCAGAATCAATGAACCTGCCTGCTATGGTCTGGCTGTTCTTTTGCTGTCTTACAGTATAGTCGTAACAGACAGTGAAAATACAGCTATGGGTCAGGGGCTTGGGCAGTATTCATGGTTCTGTATTTCAAATAAATCTGACTAGCAAATCCTTTCGTCAGCAGGGGGAGAACATGACACCTACACATTTGACCTATGACACCTATTTACATTTGACTGATGACCTTAAAATCTAAGTACAAGTAGCAGTTTTAATGAAGTTGGGACATTGTATGAAACATATACTGAAACTAGTGCTGTCAGGCGATTAAAAAAATTAATCTAATTAATGACAGGATTTGTAATTAATTAATCTAATTAATCGCATTTTAATCTCATATCTGCTTTAAGTCCCCACATGAAGAATTTAAATTCTAGGATATTATAAAATTGTAGTGCAGGACTAATCAAATGAATACACCAAAAAGAGAAGATTGTATATCTACATTTTTATTGGTGACTAAATAAAACCAAAGTCAGGGCAACTTCTCCAGAAAATTCTAAGCTCAATCAGGCAACTCAAATTACACTTTAAGTGTGTTTAATAAATCAAATTCAAAATAAGAAAAAGGTCGAGGAAATCCAGCAAAACAATTAGGCCTGATGCATTATTAAAGAATGTAGTACAAATATAGATAAATTAATTCCAAAATAAAATAAAGCTGAGTCTCAAATAGGCCATTCCTGTTGTCACCTGGGCTTTGTTTGGTTTGACTAGAGACGCATGTGTGAAGTGACATGCCACTGCCATGTACGGGTCCTCCAATAATGGCCAATATCAAAATGTTTGTGTGCTACGATTAATCGCGGTTAATTTTTTTAATGCATTAATTTGCACTGTAATTAATTAATCTAATTAATGCACTAAAGTGACAGCCCTAATTGAAACAGAATACAATGATGTGCAACTATATTCAATTTAATACACTACAAAGAAAAGATATTACATTTTTGAATAACTTTTTTTGTTGCAAATATTTACCCATTTTCAGTTTGATGCATGCAGCAGAGGTGTCATGATTGGTTATAAAAGAAGCATTCCTGAAAGACTCAGGCCCCATCCACACAAAAACAAAACGCTTAACAGTTTCCAAAATGACCGTCACAAAGATGAAGGAAAATGTGTGCGTCTACATGAATGCACTCGATACGCTTGAAACGCTGTAAAACACATGCCAGACCTCTAGGGGCGCTGTAACGATATGATGGAAACAAGCGGAAACAGACAAAAAAACAGTGGGCATGCGCACATGTGGCAAAAGTTGTAAACAGAGATCAAGTGATCATAAAGTGCCGTAATGTGTCCTCGATAATTTGACATCACTGGGAAGTCTGTTTGTTCAACTCGGTGGTGATTGAGAAGAAGGAGATTTTTCTGCAACAGGGATAGTAAAGTCACTAGATTGAATCTGCCTGCTATGGTCTTGCTGTTCTTTTGCTGTCCTACAGTATAAGATATTAAACTGTGACGTAAGCGTACCTGAAAACTTGCGGAGAGCCAGTAATCACGGAGCTGCGTATACGGCATTTCAAAATCTTTCCACTCTGGAACCTGGTTTCAAAAACGATCGTTTATAGACCTGCAAAATGCCGTCTTCGTATGGATGGTACGCATGCCTTTAGACCTCGGTTTGTCTCCGTTTAAATGGGGCCTCAGTCATTCACCAGCAATGATGTTCACTACTGCGTGAGCAAATAGTCCAGCAGTTTAAGAACACTTTTTTCTCAATGCACAGTTGTAAACAATAAAAGGACTTCATCTACAATCATCTGGATCCCTCAGGTCGCACTGCATAAAAAAACTCTGTAAAGGATATTACCACAAATACGTCAAATGGGTCAAGACGTACTTGTTCACCTTGGCCTTTGGCAGAGTATAGTCATTTTTACTGAGCTTTTGTTAGTTTTACTGGTTAGTAAACATATTTATGCATTATTGTTTTTGTTCTTAATGCTTTTATTGGTTTTTATTACTCATATTGGTTTTATTGTCTGTCTTTTACTGTATCTGCCTTACTACTGTAAAGCACTTTTGTAGGCTGCTGGCTATTTAAATGTACTATAGAAATAAAGTTTACATTAACACTGACATGGGCTCAGGGGCACCCTAGAACATCATTGCCGCATGTAACACAGCGGTAAACATACTCCTGTCCCAACCTTTTTGGAACATGTTGCATGCATCAAATCCGAGATGAGTGATTATTTCAAGAAACAAAAGTTAATCAGTTTGAACATTAAATATCAATCAATCAATCAATCAATCTTTATTTGTATAGCGCCAATTCATAACAAGTGTTATCTCAAGACACTTTACAATAGAGCATAAAGCTCTTCATTTTATGGATACACATATATGCATAGATACATATATACATATAGAATACACATATACATATATATACAAATATATACATCCAACACCCAACATGAATCCATATGTTATATGTAATATCTTGTCTTTGTAGTGTATTCAAATGAATATAGAATGAAAAGGAATATGCAGATCATTGTACTGTTGAACAAACGCATTCTACATACAAATCTGTTTCCAAAATGACCGTCACAAAGATGAAGGAAAATGTGTGCGTCTACATGAATGCACTCGATACGCTTGAAACGCTGTAAAACACATGCCAGACCTCTAGGGGCGCTGTAACGATATGATGGAAACAAGCGGAAACAGACAAAAAAACAGTGGGCATGCGCACATGTGGCAAAAGTTGTAAACAGAGATCAAGTGATCATAAAGTGCCGTAATGTGTCCTCGATAATTGTTTGTTCAACTCGGTGGTGATTGAGAAGAAGGAGATTTTTCTGCAACAGGGATAGTAAAGTCACTAGCTTCATTAGCACATATGCTTCACGTACGCCACCATTGTTGTTGTCGTTGCCGCGTGCGGTGCATGTGTGTCAATGAAGATATTAAACTGTGACGTAAGCGTATCTGAAAACTTGCGGAGAGCCAGTAATCATGGAGCTGCGTATACGGCATTTCGAAATCTTTCCACTCTGGAACCTGGTTTCAAAAACGATCGTTTATAGACCTGCAAAATGCCGTCTTCGTATGGATGGTACGCAGAGTCGGCAAAAAGCTTATGCCTTTAGACCTCGGTTTGTCTCCGTTTAAATGGGGCCTCAGTCATTCACCAGCAATGATGTTCACTACTGCGTGAGCAAATAGTCCAGCAGTTTAAGAACACTTTTTTCTCAATGCACAGTTGTAAACAATAAAAGGACTTCATCTACAATCATCTGGATCCCTCAGGTCGCACTGCATAAAAAAACTCTGTAAAGGATATTACCACAAATACGTAAAATGGGTCAAAACGTACTTGTTCACCTTGGCCTTTGGCAGAGTATAGTCATTTTTACTGAGCTTTTGTTAGTTTTACTGGTTAGTAAACATATTTATGCATTATTGTTTTTGTTCTTAATGCTTTTATTGGTTTTTATTACTCATATTGGTTTTATTGTCTGTCTTTTACTGTATCTGCCTTACTACTGTAAAGCACTTTTGTAGGCTGCTGGCTATTTAAATGTACTATAGAAATAAAGTTTACATTAACACTGACATGGGCTCAGGGGCACCCTAGAACATCATTGCCGCATGTAACACAGCGGTAAACATACTCCTGTCCCAACCTTTTTGGAACATGTTGCATGCATCAAATCCGAGATGAGTGATTATTTCAAGAAACAAAAGTTAATCAGTTTGAACATTAAATATCTTGTCAATCAATCAATCAATCAATCTTTATTTGTATAGCGCCAATTCATAACAAGTGTTATCTCAAGACACTTTACAATAGAGCATAAAGCTCTTCATTTTATGGATACACATATATGCATAGATACATATATACATATAGAATACACATATACATATATATACAAATATATACATCCAACACCCAACATGAATCCATATGTTATATGTAATATCTTGTCTTTGTAGTGTATTCAAATGAATTATAATTTCTCACATTCCACTTCCTCTCAGAGCTTAAAAAGTATTGTCTTCTGATAAAAGCCAAACACCCATTTTTGTACAAAAAGACTATATTGTGCAAGTCAACGCAATAAGTATAGGAGTCAGTAAGTTAGAGTTACAAGTTCATAAATCCAAACTGTAACAAGCTTGGAGCAGACCTGGAGCCCTAGTTATGAACCTCTGCACTGGATTTCTCAGCACCCACATGCTGCCCACTTATTTTTACCTATTTGAGTTCATGTGTAAAAACTAACTTAATGGTGCTGGAATGTATACAACTGCACATGGCTCTCACATGTATGTGATGATATGCTGAAAGTACGTAAACATATAGACATGTATCTCTGCATCACTGATAGCTCCAGATAAATAAGAGGTCGCTTTTGGGAAATAAAGAAACAAGTTTTTAATTTCTGTTTGGACAGCTTACAGTATTTTGGACAACACTCCTAAAAATCTGACTATTAAATATGCATTACAAACTACAAAACAAAGACATCATAAAGAAAATAAAAATAATAATTTAAGTAGCATGAAATTAAGACAGTTTTCAACGTGTTTAGAAAATCTTTAGACTAATAACAGAAGGACATCTTGGCATTTATCCTTTTAAAAAAGTTCTGAATCAAACAACAAGTGCTTCATCTTACAGATTTGGGCATCATACAGAACATATTTACACCAGTTGCAGTCTTCAGAAACATCTTTTTAGTCCTCAAGGTGGTTTCCTTGCTGAAAGGCACTTATTCAATTCACAAAAACATGTTATAACTATACAGGCTTGATTTAAATAAATACTAAACATAAAAAAACAAAAGTTCTTAACTTTTTTCCAACAAAGTGAGTACATTATGTCACTGAACTAACAACCCCCTGAGGATTTTTAAGACTATACACTAAGAAAACAGAAATAAAATCCACTCATTGAGTAAAAGGGTTTGTAGCTAGAGCTGAGTATTGTTTTAAGTTGATAAGTTGTTTAAGTGCAGGATGTACTAATAACATCCTGCACTAATATCTGTGCTTTTGTGCATTCAAATGTTTTCAAAAATGATAGTTTGATTTAAAACATGACACACTATAAGTGTGCATTATTAAAAGCTGCAGTGCCCATTTGTGGTAGTTCTGTGTAAACATAAGCAATGACTGACGCACATTATTCATTTTGCAGATTGCATCATGGATCAATACCCAACTCACAACACAATGCAACTCCCTAGCTGAGAGCCACAAAATAAATGAGCTATGCACCAAACACACACCCTCAAATAACCATGATTAAAAGCAAATAAAACCCCCAGACTTGATGAGGAAGGCACTCCATCAACAGAAAACAAACAAGGCTCTAAACTTCACTGGTGACAACATAGACATTCTTCATTGTACGGTACTGTTTCAGGACAAATCTCTACCCTGCCCCTCACTATTCTAAGGTTACAATAGAGTTAACCACCTTAGTAGCTAAATCAAAATGATTCCCTCCTGGGAAAAAAAACTTAAATACAAATACATTAGAAGAATATGTTAAGAAAATAAGTTGCAATGCCTGTAAATGTGTGCTTGTGTCACAGCAAGTTTTTAGAAATCATAGTAACAAATTCAGCTAACAGAGCCCATATTTCATCAAATGTGCCTTTTCTTTTAAAGAAGAGGTAGAAAATGAGCAGGCACATCACCCCTAACAAACAGTTTTCTACTGTAGTTATAACTAAAAAATAAGTAAATGTTGGCACCAAACTATATTCCAACTTTAAATCCAAAAATGAGTCTCATATTTGCTCTCGACCACATTTATGATGAGTTAAAAGATGAAAACTGGTTTACATGGCTACTGTACCAAGTGAGTGAACAGGACATACTCAGTTACTTTTTTACTTTAAAAGATAATCCAGGAATTTTGCAGTGGGCTCGCTTGAGGCCTTTGGCACTAGTAAATAAAAGTACTGATAAAGCAAACTGCGAGCTTTGTCCCTGAGGGGAGATTTCACAGGCCTTGTAATCAGTAATCATTAGGTCAAAATTACACAAAAAATTTGCTTTACAGCAAGATTCTCAACAACTTTTCACTTTCCCCCCTTTTGCCTCTGTTGAGAGCTTTTGTATGTTTCAGGGTCTCCTTCAGCCATTAGCTGGTCATGTTAAAAAGAAGGACGGAAGAAACTGTTGTGGAAACTGAGGAGCAGAACAGATCACAAAATACCTGGCAGTGCAGATGTATAAACTGTGAGCCCATGCCCATAAACAGGCGCATTATAAAAAATGAATCAAGTACAGTGAGAGCATATAGATCTGTTATATTTTTAGACAACTTTTTTTTACCAGGCTGTAAAATTTGTATTTAGGCCATAAAAAGGTATGTTTCCAATACATAGCTCTATGTGTGTCAGATTTCTACAGTCAGCCTCAAGTGGACACTTCAGGAACTGCAGGTTTTGGCACTTTTGCAGTGGCCTTCATGTTCAGTCCTGGAGGTTGCTGTCTGGTTTACCCCAGAGATGCATTGACATTTCACTGTAGTCAATTGTTAATGTTGTAGGGGATCAAACCCTTAATCTTTCTGTTTAGAGAAAGTAGACTCTGCCACTGATCTACACGATCCCAAACATACAGAGCCGAAAAAGGAGTCACTTGTCTGTCAACCCTGCACCCAAACAGCAAGTTTAACATTGTCCCTGACAGTTTGTGAATCCCTAAGGACCTAAGATTGTACAAGCCCTTCTGAAAGTTTTAAGTCTGTTTTGTGTTTCTACAGCATTTTCTTGGAGGTATTACAGCCCAGTCTGGGGTCGTGTATTCTGTGCCACATAAGGTACATGTGAGCTGACAGGAATCTGTGTACCAGCAGAACTTCTTTATAAAAGCATGGATCATATTCATCAAGTTTGCTGGAGGGGATGTGCAGTCCTGCTGTCTTCACACCCATGTGGGAAGAAGGGTTAAGTCCTGCTTTAGCTAAACACATCCCCATATAAACATCATCAATAGGAAGAATAGGAATGGACTGAGACATTTTGAAGATGACCAAAGCTGTATAGCCGGATAAGAGGAAGCCACCACCACCACAGTATGGTGGGTATGAATTTGACTCCTGTACCTGAACTGGGATATAATATTTGCTTGCCGATGATCTGATAGGACCCACATTCTGGATCAGATGGCCAGTAAAAAGGTGCTTACTTCCATCATTGTCATTGAGGCTTTGAAGATACTCTACCATGTTGTCTGTGTTGGCAAAAACATCATCATCACCGTTCAGAAGGAACCGAGCCTTTGGACAGTTTCTTTCCATCCACTCGAGGAAAAGTACCTGCTTCAAAGTTAGGTTGTAAAATGTGTCACTAAAGTCCCACTGGAGAATGTCATTGTACTCCTGTTGTTCCAGCTCCAGGAGTCGGTTAAGTCTTTCTTTCTCATAACCGGATGCTGTTGTTCCAGAGATAAAGAGTCTTCGAATCGATGCACCGTTGTGTACCCTCTCTTTGGCCCAGGTTTTACGCAGCACCTCCCTGCGGTCATAGTTCCCAGGAGAGCTTTTAATAACTAGCAGAAGGAAGATATCTTGTCCTCCACATTTGTCTGGAAGGTCCAGCAGCATGGGAAAATGGCGACAGTGGCGATGGTAGAGAAAGTCTCGAATGCTTACAGGAAGAGAGCTGAAGCCTGTGATATTGGAGGCTGACTTATTCTGTTCACATTTTGGCCAGTTGTAATTGCGAATGTTTGCAATGGGCTGTCTTTTTTTGCTGTCCTCCTGCCTCACTTTTTCATGCAGGTGGATGTCTTTTTGGTCTTTAAAAAGATGAATGACCAAAAGACCAAGAGTTACTGCCAGAAGAAACGCTCTTGCTCTGATGTTTCTCATCTTCGGTAGTCTGCAGCTATGAAAAAAAAAGACATTTTACATTAATGCACTTCAACAGTGAAAAAAGCAACTTCTCAAATTTTGTCATGACACATAGATACATATCAGAAATTGCACCTGTATCCATAAAAGCAGTTCAAGAAAGTAAGAGAAACATTCAGAACCTTCAACAGTAGGAAACAGCGTGCTACTCTGTTTTTTGATCTTAAGGTCTTTACAGAATTTATCACCCAGTACTGCTTTAAAAAGTTTAACAATATGCTTGATAAAATGATAATGGTTGATTCAAGAACTATCTCATGGCAAGATAACAATATGATCAATCATTAAGAGGACTTTTGGCCGCCTTTGTACTGAACCCAAACACTCTCTATGTAAAGTCAATGTACAGAAGCAATGGGGTGTGGTTAACCCTCCCACGACACGACGGCCGCGACCAAGGTGACCACGCCGCTCATCAAATTGTTGGCAAAGTTGAAAAAGTGGATCTTTTCAAGCTATGTGATGTGTGGCTATGTGGAAACAGCCAAGCGGCAATATGTGGGTGTGTGATGGTACCCAGTACAGATAGTTTTTAGTCTGCTTCACAGAGTGACAATCTAAGTCCATGTGGGAAACAAAAAGCTTTACTTTAGTACAAGTATATAATCAGTGAACAGCCAATGGAGACTTGGTGTCCTATGGTTGACGTGACATGTTAAAGAATTAAGTGCTGTGTGGAATTAACCATTCGGTCCTCTTCCAACCTGTCTCAGTTAACCTACTATCCTGGGAATCCTGATCATCATCGCTAATGCTGCGAGCCTCTCCATCTTTACCAGCTTGTGTTACAGTCTTGTAGTGGTGACAGCAGCATAATGCTCCTGAGCATTATGCTGCTGATAATGCTCCCCAATTCTGCATTCTGATTCAAAAGGCTTCACAAGGAACTGAACTGGCAAGTTTAAAATAAAAAAAACACAATTTGTGTTTCTATTCTAATGTCAAATATATGAATTTGGAGAATGGCATCATCGCTACTTGAAGAGACACGTGTATTGATAAACTAGGAGTATAGTTAAATATTTTTGTTTTGTTATTGCAATAACTAAAAAAATCATGTATACAATTTGATATTAACACCAGACAGGAGGTTTTATTCTGGGGTGTACCCTTTTCTCCAATGTAATCTAGAAAAACCCTTGGTGAGGGATTTTGTTGTAGTCAGTGTTGGAAATTGCAGTATAATTTCTTTAAGGCACGCTTTGGCTACAGCTTTGAAACCTCTGGATACAGTTGCCCATTCTGCAAATGGGTTCCAGATTATACTCACAACATCATCCCCTCCACCCCACAAGAGTCCCATAGCTCAGTCTGAGCTTTAAAGACTGCTTCGGCTCTTTGCACTGTCAGTTTGGACCTCAACACAAAGCATATTAAAACTCAGAACTGGTTGCTTGTGGTCATTTTAGATCCCTAAAGGTTTACTTTAAAACCTTTTATTGCAAATATTTCAATTGTTTTTGTTATTGTTATTTATTTGGTCTGTCAAATGACTGTTAGAGAAATACATATACTTTTTCAGTGCCTTGTATAATACCAAACACAGCACTTCTGAGAGACCTTCCCAGGGCTTGCAATGTTATTTATCACACTATCTGAAAAGCAAGATAATCCTGATTTTGATGAAACTTCTCAAAACTGATCAAGAGCTATCACATAGGCAGACAAGTGTGAGGAGCACCTAGGGCTACATATTCTTTAAAAAGTTTGGAAATGTTACTTTGGTCAATTATCTTTCCCTTTTAATCAGATGGTACTCTGTTTTATATTGTTGGAAAGCCTAATTAGCCCCCAACACTGAGGTACAACTTAGTGCCAAAATCCCAACTTGAAGCTTATATTTTGTTACAAAGAGTGGTAGCATTACTTTGTGTCAGCCCTGGTTCTACTTCCAAACTCAGGACTAAGTTCTTGGAGACTGGTTAAGCCAATAACAGACCGGTGAGTTTGAATCTCAGGAAGACAACACCCCAAGAAGATCGGTTTCTCACCCTTGTGTCACTGAGTAACGGTGGGTTTTTCCAGAGGAAGAGGGGATTTTGGCACATTGTCTTTAGAAGCTACCCACACATTTCACTGTTTTAATTATTCCACTAAAGCACAGTCATTTCAAGTTGTACCTCATTTTATAGGTGACTAACTAGGCTTTCCAACTATCTCAAATAAAATACCAAATGATATTATTAAAAGGGAGAAATAATTGGCCATATATAATTTACAAACATTTTTTTTGAGTATACCTTGTTGACCTTGCAAAAAGAGTTTCACAAGGTAATATCCTCAGATCAGTCCTTTTTTTCTCTTTTAAAATTAAATTTAAGCTCATTTAAAAAATGATGCTGTTATAAGTTGCTTTGATCACTTTTTCTTTTTAAAAATTAATCTTCTCTCATACTTGAGTGGACTGCATGTCTGCTGCTGAACCATAATTAAAAAACAGAATAGGTGGCTTTATTCCTTTTCCTGTGAGCAGTGTGCTTTGCAAAAAAAAAAAAAAAAAAACAGCTCATCTCTGAAATGATCAAAGGGTTGACATTTCGCCAGCACATCTCAATTTACCACCATTTCCTTGTAGACATGGCGTGTGAACAGCTTGTACCATATCACACTCTGCTAGTTTGGTAATTGCGATGCTTTACATAAATGACATGTTCAGAAATGGGCAAGTGACAGTCTGAAGGCCACATGTGACCCCCAAGTCCATCAATGTGGCCCACTAGTCAATCTAAACTGTTTTAAATACAGAGAATAAAGAACGTGTGACAGAATTTACCATAAACACATTAAAATAGCACTTTATCTAAGAAAACAGAGTTGTAATCAGCTTTAATTATTTCTGTAAAACTACATCTTGGCTATTAATAAATTAATTTGTTGGCTGCATAAACAAGACATAAAACTCCCAACCATCAAACCAGACTGAGGGACAAACAATGCCACATTTGCTCTCGTGTCGCAACAAGTTAGTAATGTATACACTGACACAAAGTTAAAGTGACCTGTATCTTATCTTGACCTTTAGATCAGGATAGATACAAAGTGTTCATGGTTATCACAACAGCAACAATAGGACTTAAAAAAACATGAGCGGCAGCAGAAGAAAGATGGCAGCTGACAAGTGAACAGCACAGCACATTCACTCATCTACTTCACTTAAATGTGCAGTTTGTCGGTGAAGTAAAAATAAATTGCGTATCAAGGTGTGGAACCAAGAGCTGAGATAAACATTTGTTTAGAAAGCCTGAAATTAGTTCTATTTAACCAGATTCTGTTCAATGTTCATTCAAGGTTTGACATCAGTAACCTGGCAAAAAAAGAACTGTTTTCACACTTTCTCATCTGCAAATCTCAGACTTGAAAAACATTAACCCTCAAGCGGCATACGGGTCTCTGACAACCCGAAGGCATCAAGATGCTCTTTAAAAATGTAGTTGCCTTTAATGCAATTACATGAAAATTGCGGCAGGTCAGCATAATCAACCTCTTTTTCAAATACAATTGAGCATCCCCCCCTGCACTGCATCATGGGTAATTTATACAACAGAATGGCACAAAAGGCCTTCGGGTCCCTATAGACCCATACACTAGGTGGCACTGTACGTTACAAAATTGATTTTGGTGTGCTTTCTGGCACAATGCACACATCTATTACCATCCTCTCACTCACCTATACCAAAAAAACCCCCATCTCACCCCACCCCCACCCCCACCCCCCAAAAACATGCACATTCACACACACACGCTAGGTTATGCTGTAGGAAAAATCTGACATTTCCTGGCTTTCTGGCACAATCAAAGAATCAAACTCCACTCTCTCACTCATCCACACACACCTCCAAATCTCAACCAAAAGGAGGAGGTGCCGATACTGCAAAAAGAGTGACCGGAAAGTTGCTACCGGGTGCCGCAAATGTAGATCATACGTTTGTAAAATTCACACCCTGGTATCCTGCCACACTTGCAGTTAGTTATGTTGTTCTGTTGGTTTTGGCCACAACAAGCATGCACCAAACACACACACCAACACCCACACACCCACTCACCCACACGTCCGAGGATCGCCTTCTTCTGGGTGCTACTGCTGTTCCACAGAGCACTGCGCATGTGCAGGTCTGTGTGTATCAAAATGTTATGTTAACGGGTTGAAAAGAAAACATGTCTTTTAAAAGTTTTATAACCATTTGGATTTACTTCACGTGCTAATACGCCATCCCCTGGACCACTGTGGAGTATTTTGTCCACTTTCGTCAGTCCGGCTCTGACTCCTATTGACCTCCAGCGATTGAGCTAAGCGAACTACGATGCTAACAGCCGGGAGCCAGCCGCTGGACGCAGAGACACAAAAAAGGCATTTTTGAGCTTGTCTCACTTTGTCAATGATAGGGAAAGGGCGTGAGTCCAAAATCGTCGGAGTATTCCTTTAAGAAAACAAAATGAAGGTATATTAAAATTGGGCAACAGTTAAATCTGTGCTAGTATAAGGGGAGGGAAAAACTGTGCATCTGGTTTACTATTTACATTAACAAATATTGATTTTGGTGCATAATTTGCCCATGGATCCAGTGTTACATTTTAGGAAGTTGCTAAGGCCCAATGGCTGACAGGGGGGCCTTAAAAATGTTTAAATTATTATTATGACTTTTTACAAATCAATTTACTTACATTTTGCCATAGGTCTATTTTCTCTTCACATACATAAAAATGCCAAGTCTCTTAGCATTTTAACATGTTTGGGTCTACATGAAAAAAGCTGTAGAGCAAGAAAATGCATAATCTGCCCACATTTTTGAATCCCTAAAAATAAAAGATCAGAGATTCATGAAAACTGTTTTTCTGATAAACAAAATCTTTTTCATTGCTTGAAATTGCCAACTGTACAGTGCATGGTTAAATTCACAATTGATTCTATAATTTCAGCTGCAGAGTCCATTGCCTGAAGCTCATTTGTGTCTTTAAATGGAATAATGTGACTGTAATTACTTAAGTGATGTCCCGGGGGCAGAAAACTAAACTAAGAAAAACCGAGGAACATGGACCTAATGCAGATATTAACATAACAATATTGAACTAAAAAAGGCTTGAAAATTCTAAACTGAATCCCTTACAAAAAATCCACAAAATAGAAACACAAGGAGAACTTACAAAAGATGCTGGAGGACAGGGTGAGATGGCAAAGACGAGAACATGAGGAACATGCAGGAAAACACGGTACAAGCTGGATAGAAGCAGGATTCACACAGGAGAACAGCAGGAATGAACTGACCCAGAGGGGCAGATACACAGAGACGTTATACACAGAAATCAGACAGAGGTGGGACAATCACACAGGTGAAGGGAATCACAATCAGGGATTCACACAGAGAGGGGGCCGCAGGAACCACAGGGAGAGGCTTCAACATAAAACAGGAATGACAAGAGCGGGAGGAACATGAGAAACAAGAGTTTTAATTACATCAGAAAAACATGATGAAAGAAGCCTTAAAACCGCACTATGTCAGATTCTGTCTTTCTGCTCCCTGGGGGCCTCTATGGTTGTTGAATGTAACTGCACTGTCGTACACCAACAAGCGTTTGTTGACATACAGAGGGATGTAAAGCGAGCCGACAGGACGTCCCGAAGAACTAATATACCATGTGCCTACAAGTCTGACAATAACAGGGCTATATCAGCATCATTTGGACATCCCTCTTCCTCCTGTTACTCTTCAGTTTTCTTTTTCTCATCTCCTCCGATAAAACTTAACTTGTCTTCAGGTTTTTCACTGCTTCCGTTCTTAGAATGCTACATTTATCTTTTTCTTCTTCTTCTACTTGTTAATTGGCTAGTGGCATCCAGCATCAAAGGAGAAATACCACCCCCTAATATGCAGGAGTGTGAGCCAGAGGTCCCTGTTTCCATGAGGAAATTAAGTGCATATTTACTTTAAACTAAATTCTACTCATTAAATCTGTTTTAAAAAATTCAGAAACTGCATTATGTTCTCCTTTTCCCAATGTTTATCTTTTGCCTCAAGAGGGAAGTGATGTATTATTTATTTTATTTTTATTTTAATGTTTATTTGACAGAGACGATACATACAACATTGCCACAATGGGAAAATGTGAACGTATATAAGACGTCTAGCTTCAGCTAATTATGCCGTAAAGCAGTCAAAGCAGTAAAAATGTGTCGTTTTTTTAGTGTGAAAGTGTTCCTACTATCCACAGGAAAGTTAGATAGTGCCAGTGAAGGCGATCCAGACCCCTTCAGACTTTGAGGTTTTTAGGCTGTGTACCATGTCAATGACTCTAGAAATAGGCTATTATATTAGGGTGTCAAAACTGCGTATTGTTGGTTTAAATGAACAAGGAGCAATATGAAACATAAGAAGCAAGAGCTTTAACTAAGCACAGTGTGGCAAGAAACACAAGAAACAAGCACATTAAAGAAACAAACAAGACAAGAAACACAAGGAAGAGGTGATTTAATTAAAGAAGGAATGCCTATGCGGTACCATAGTGTGCGTGCCAGGCCAGTAGTTGGTGATGGCTTTTGTTGTGTCCTTGGTGAACATCACAAATGCATCCCTGCTGCTCAGAGCACTGATGCAGCAAATCTTCTTTCTGTTTGAGGAGCAATAATAAACCGAACAATGTTAGCAGTATGTTGCTCGGTAGTTGGCCATAACTGTTGTTGTTGTTGCTCCTAGGTGTGCACGCTATCTTTATCTGAAAGAGTACTCCACACCGTCAGTCACAGAATCTCTCTGTTTTCAAATGGGCCTCTAATGAAATAAAGGAATGCCAAGATTAATAGCAGCACTGACAGACAGTCATCTAAATATGTTTATTTGTATGAGAACTGATGTTTTAATTTTATTTTAATGCTTAATTATCTAGCTGCAAAACAAAAGAAGCAAAAAAAAAACTCTACTTGACGGAGTGGGACAATAAATAAATTACGAAATGTCGCCATTATTGTCTGTATGTCTTTATATTATAACCATGTACATACATTTATGATTACTGCTTTATATACAGGAGTGTTTTCTGACTTCACCTATTTTTGAATGCAGGCACGGGTTTTAATCCACAGCTGCTTCCCTTTTGTGTCATTTATTTCACTTTTATTTTTCACTGTCTTTCATTAACACACACCTTAACAATATCATTTATATAAACACAATTAGTCACACCATAAACACTAAGAATCATGTTTGTTCAGATGAAGTCCTCTTTCTTTGTGGCCGTTCTGGAAAACAATCCTTTAGAGAAAAGTACTGAATAAGAGGTGGAGGCCCTCCTGTGCCAAAGACATCTGGGCGTTTTTTCAGGCCACATGAGTCTCAAAGGATGATGCATATAAATAAAAGCTTTTCCCTCACTTGGCCTCACTGCTCTGAACAACAACCAGACACCAGCGAGTGTAAGCAGACATGAGGTGGCCTTGGCATGCGCCCGCAGTGTCCTTGCATGAGCTATTGCTCTGAGTGTTTGGTGGAAAGAAATCAAACGCTGTCATGTCTCCTTAAAACGGGTGGAATATGTGACATACCGTAGGTGACGTCAGCCGTTAAGCCGATGAATAACTATATGGTGAGTGAATTGAGACATTCACTTTATAAAAGTGACCCACCTAGATGAGCGTTACCCTGTTTCTCAATGTGAGGAAATCACACATCAGTCTTGTTCATTGACTGAAAGCAGGTAGGGAGTCCCTGAAGTCTGTTTATTCTTTCCTTGTGTGTATTACAATAGCTCAGCTGGTTGAGTATTTTCTTTGGTAAATCATTAGTGGGTCATTATAAAGCCTCTGCTTACAGACCGATGGCCTACAAAACAGAGAGCAGGGTCTGTATATGATTTTGCTGCTATTTATCTTAGCAGACCAGTCAGACAGATCTGCATCACCTGCTTTCTGCCTGAGTAAAAAAAAACGTTAAAGGGGACATATCATGCTTGTTTCTCCTTTTCACTATGCCAGACTAGGATGCCTGCAAAGCATTTCTGCCCTCAGTACAAGTCATTTAGTTCCTTCATTGCCCCACAATAGCGTTCTCAATATCCTCATTTTAGGCCATTATCAAGCTCTTGTTGAAACACTCGGATCTCAGGATGACCTACAGTTACCTCGTAACGTCACAGCCCTTTGTGCTCTGATTGGTCAGTTCTATCGGGGGTAGAGCCAGCCTGTCCTTCTTCTTCTACTGTATTTTCCGGCAGGCTCAAAGCAGCGACCGCGTATCGAGTCCCCCTACAGGCCAGAGCTGGTAATGAGTGAATGTGAGCTAGGGATCTATATACTGCTGCTGGTGGATGTGTTCCTCGGTGATGGTTTTGTGGCAAACGGACATCACAGAGGAGGAAGTGTTTTATCAGATTACTCCAATAAAAAGAAAGGTACCTCGTGTCGTCACGACGATTTAAATCTCGTGGACATCTCGCAATGGCCTATTTTCAGAGGCATAAAATCTCGTTCTAGGATATCAGAAAAAATACAATATCTCATTTTTTGAAAATTAAGGGGGTGTAAGGTCTTGTTTTCAAATTTATCATATTATATGTAAGTATTAAATCATGCATCAGCATGATATGTCTCCTTTAAAGATCTTCACTATGTCGAGGATTCAGTGTAGTCGTCTTGTACTAAAGGTCTTCAGCAGCGTTTACATCTTCTTCTTTAGTTCAGTCAGACCTGGGCCATGACTGTTGGCCCAGAGAAAATCAGAACTGTGACTGTTCAGAAACAGTCCTGAACAGAGAAAACATGCAGAAGTTCTGTTTGGACTCATTAGAACTAAAATACAAAAGTAACATGAATCATGGCGGGGACATCAGTTCAAGACCAGGCTTCAACATGGCAGTGAAAGAGTTGAGGGATAAAGCAAATAGGGTTTCCTTTTTTTTGTGTATTCTGAAATTAAAGTCAGAATTACAAGAAAAAAACTCAGCTATCTGAGAGAAGAGTCATACATCTGAGATTTAAGTCTGACTGAGAATTGACTTTAGCATTTTTCAACCCATAGTTTTTTTTATCAGCAATGAAATCTGGAGGCCAAAGTTGAATCAAAACTTGATCCGATTTGACAAAAAATAACTGAAATGTTTCAGGCTGAGTCCTGTATCACTGTATTATGTTTAACAATGCTAACAGTGCAAAATCAATATCCTCTCAAATTTAAAACTTTCACATTTTGCCAACATTTGAAAAACCAGGGACTCCCCATCCTGCCATAACATCACCCTCATCAGCCAAAAACTGGAAATTAGGCAATGGCTGCAATCTGCCCTGTTGACTTCTGCTGTATGGTATGTATGTGTACACGAACTTGCACTGTCCCCTCTCAAATAAATAAACAGATACAACCAAATTGTGAAAATCGGAAAAATCCCATCACCACCAAGAGAAATGAAGAAACTAAGACATTATTGCAACCAAATATTTCAAAGTTTGTTAACTGATACCAACCAGTAGAACCTGAACACACAACACAAACACACATATTAATACATATAAATATGCACAAACACAGAGACACACACACACATACAAGAACAACACATATACAATTCGGTGTCTTTTCTTTTTTCATTATATAATTAAAAATTATACTTGCATTTATTAAACATTGTTTTTTTTCTTTGCCATTAAATGTTTATTTATGTTATTATTACCTCTGCCAGGGAGGTTACATTCTTGACAACATTCGGTAATTTGTGTAATTTGATAACCGAATAACTCAAAATGTTGTTCGTGGCACAAGGAAGAAGATTTTGGAAGTAATTCAGATCCTGATATGGATATAGAAAGGATGGCTTAACAGTGTGAGATAGTATCATGACTCTGCTAGCACTGCTTTGCTTTGTATGAATTTTTTCTTTATATTTCTTGTTCAGGTCTCTTGTTCCTTGTGTCATGTGTCTCCTTTGTTACTGTCATGATCTTGCGCTTTGTCTAAGTTTAGTCAAGTTACCCATTTTGTGTTCATGGTTTGTGTCTTGTCATGCGTTTCCTGTTTTATTTCCTGTTTGTTCCTCCCTTTCCTCCTCTGTGCCTCTGATTATGATTCCCTCCACCTGTGTGATTGTTTCACCTGCCTGATTACTCCTCAGTAGCCAGTTTTACATGGAGCCTAATATTCCGATTAGAATCGGGTTAAAAGCCCAAACCGAATATAAATGATCCATATAAACACCTCAATCGGAATAAACAGGCCAAATCCGAATAGAATTTCATTTGGTTGCACAGGGGTGGTATATTCCTTTTCCAAAACCGGTCAAAAGTAAAATCCTGTCATGTAAACGGTGAATCTGAAAGCTGTCAGGTTGGGTTCTGTCTGTGCATGCTCAGCCTTGACGTAAACAAGCACTGACGTTTACTCACTTGGAAACATGGCTGCTTCCAATTAGAGCACACAGCACTGGTCTGCATTGGAGAGTTTGTTTTTAATACAAACTCTCAAAGAACTAAACATTATCGCACGTTTAGACTGTAGGAAAAAAAGAAATACTAAACTACTGAATTAAAAAAGTCCACGAAAACGTCCAACAAATAAGGAACCGCTGGAAAACTCTGAAGGCTTGCTACTATAAGGCTCAACAGCACAACCCTCAGATAATTCAATAAAACACCTACTTACCGCCATCTTTGATGAATCGTGTGGTGTTTAAATAGATCTGCGCGTATCAAAATAGTATAGTAAAGTATAAAACAGCTGTTCCGATTAAATGTTGTGGCACATGTAAAGACCAGAACAGAATAGATCACGTCACATGTAAACAGTTCACCTGAAATCTTTAATCAGAATGAGAAAAAGTCTACATGTAAACCTGACTAGTGTGTTTAGTCTTTGTGTTTCCCCTTGTGGTTGTGGGTTCATTCCTCTTAATGTCATAGTCACAGTCACTACAACAGTGTAAGTCGTGTGTCTTTTGTATTTTGTGCTTTTCAGTTTGTTTTTGTTGATCTTTTCAGGAACTTTGATTTGAATTTTGTAGTTTTTCTCATTGTTTTTGTTTGAACCTGGCATTTGTACTTTGTTTGCCAGGTCTGATCTGTTACTTTATAAGAGAAATTTGTTCTGTACTGTGACTTTTTGTAATGAATTATTATTTGTTTTTTGATCCTGTTTCAGTTTATATTCAATCATTTCGTTTTTTAATCTGCATTTGGGTCTCCCTTGCTTTTTTTTTGCATTCACCTGCTGGACAATGTTGGAAATATCTCGACAGAGGTTGGTTCTCTCAAAGCGCTTGAACAAATTGGTTAAACCCCCTTTTTTAAATGTTTTATTTTCCATTTTTCATGCAGTGGTTTTAGGATACTGCTCTGCAAATCTATCCCAACAAAGCAAATGTTTAATCAAAATGATAAAGGCACTGATCATCAATAAAGCACGTTTAAGTCATTTCTAAACATTTTATTTAACAATGAATTGTTTTAAATCACTTTTAGCAAATCTATGCACTGCGTCACTTCTGAGACAGTTCACCTACTTTAGCTCATTGAAATATTCATGTGATACACTTAGAGCTTCTATTTTCAAAGTAAATTATTACACAAAAGAGGAAGCAAACTGTGAATAATTTGTTTCCCGGTGTCCTCTTCTGTTTGATATGTTACTTCTCTGATTAGTCTTTCAACTGTCCAACTCCAAAAATGGGAGCCACTGGACCAGAGTAACTCCACTTTTGGCTTTAGCACAATTTCAGTCACATCCAACACTTTACTACAGAATGTTTTTTTCCCTAAAAAAAAATAATAATTCTACTTTTACTTCTGTAAAATTCATTTCCAGTTTCAAAATAGTGATAAGTATTTTTTAAATGTGTGACACCCACACCCTTGAATGGGATTGTGATGGATGCCAGTGAAGAATTTCAACTAATTAGTATCAATATAAACAAGTATTATAAAAGACTATTACCAAAGTCCACCATTACTGATATACTGCAACGTATACAACTGCGTGCAGGCTACTTATTAATAAATTAAATTTATGTTACAACTTCTCAATAAGTACAAATATCCTTATCACAATAATTTTAAAAGGCAGTCTCGTTACCTATCTCAGTAGCACTATTTTTGACATGGCAGATCCCGGACTGACCAGCAGTAGCTTATTTATTAATATATTTATATCTATTTCTTCATTTTTATTTTATTAGTAATATTTTTTTAATTCATGATAATTAGTAGTATTATTTGGAAATCTTGTTTTATTTTACTTTATTAATGACTGCTTTAGATTTGATTCTTTGATGTGGAACATTTGTCCCGTCTTTTCCTTTTTTATTTGGTCTTGTATTATCTGTCTTATTTTGTACTGTTTATGAGAAAATGTTCATAAACAGATTGTGGTAAAAAAAAAAAAAAAATGGTAGTGAGTCTACTTCTGAGACTATTGTACCTTTTTTGTTGGCCACAGCTTCCCTAATCTAATCAAATCTGCTTTAGTTCACTCAATTGTCAAAGTAACTGTATTGCATGCCTTAGCTATCTCTGCTCCTCACTTAAATAAAAATAAGTGCTCTTTTGGTGGAAGGAGTAGAGTAAATGCTGTGCTCTGAAGATGGGAGAGTGTGTATTATTTACCTTGCATGACAAAATGTGCAAAATGATTGTAACCGTGCAACAATCAATTTCTGTATTACTTTTTCCTTAATTTTGTTAAATCAAAATCATAATAGCATTTGTATTTACATTTTTTGCCCAGCACTTTTGGAATTGGTCAGGTGTAGATGGCCTTCAGCCTGGGGTCCACATGTGACCCTCATTATGAGAAACAAAATGTAAATGTAAATTTCTAGAATAACCTTTGATTATTGGTCAGTGTTTTTTGCTTTTAAAGATACTGGTTGTTATAATGGATTGTAGTTGTGCTAGCAGAAGTCTTCTAGGAGTTATTGCTACTTACATGACAACAATAAATTAAAGTGAGTGAGAGATGTGACATAACCATTTTGTGCTCAGAGGTGTTAAAATAAGGGAATGCAGTGATGATATGTCCCTTTAGTCTGTCCATCACTTTAATGGAAATCAAGCAATGTTTGACATTTGTGGGTATTGTTAAAGAGCACTCGGCTCGTTCTCCGTGTATTTTGGTGTTACTCTTGTTCTACAGTAAAACGGCTGAATGAGATGACTTTTGCTTTAAAACAACATGCAAGCCTGGCTGCCATATTATGTTAAGCTTGCTGCAATGTGACACTGATTCATCACATTGTGACTGGTTTCCATGTGATCTTTTCTCTACATCATATGATATAAACAGTAAATTTCCATAATAACGGACAATAATTTAGTCAATCCATCAAAAATGTGTGTTAAGGTTGCCCTTACATCTAAGACATTTAAATGCATTATTGCATAAGATCTGTAAACCTGAAGCTTTTAAGACCAACTAATATATTTAAGAGGTTTTTTTTGAACATGGGAAGTTTTATAAAAAATAAATCAGATTCTTAGACTTAAAGGTCGATCACTTCTGTAATATATGACACTTATTTCAACAAGTGGTTCATAGTCTGCTCGGTGCTTCTAAATTGCTTGGATTGCCTCAATTCTGTTTAAAGCCCATTAAATTGGACCTTTTACGTTTTAGCCTGAAGGTGGTGTAACAAATTGCACTGGAGGCTATATGTTTCCCTTTTTGTTAATATGCAAGTAATTTCAAGTTTTGAGACAGCCTTCTAGCCATAAGAGAATGAAAAATATGCCTATAAAGTATTTATAAAATAAATGTTGATAAAAACGTGAAATTAACATGAAATTACACGTAGTTGTATCCAAATGTTACCTCATTTACATGGACTTATTTTTGCTATACACTTTAAGATTGCCAAAACATCCAGCCTGTTTTTTTTTAACATGAGAAAACTATATTTTAAGTTGAATAGAAAAAACATCAAACTTCATTGTTAATGTTTAGAAATAAATGGTGTTTTGATGGTCATGTATCAGGATATTGCTGGAGTGCAGCCAGGTTGCCTGACATGTCTGTGTGTTCTGTAGAGCTGGATACATTCATTAAAGTATTAGTATTCATTTACTCTTAACTCTCAAAATTGAGCTTTGTCTGGAGACAGCGAGGACAAAATCAAGCTTTCTTTTTTCTATTCAGAGAAAATACACCTTTAAAGACCGTTGTTTTATTTTTACTGTCCTATATCAAATTATAATTGCTCAAATCTGTTTTCTATTATCTAAGCCTATGCATTATTAACAACAAAAGCCCTGATAGCTGGTAAGTTCACCGTTACTCCATACGGAAACTCGCTACTCTGTTTAAGCTTCCTGAAAAAAACTAGGACGACCGACCGCAGTAAAGAAGAAACAAGTGATTAAGCAAGAGAAAACTCACCGTGTGAAGACGAAAGGTGCTGCTGCTTGTTAGTGAAATGATAAATAAAACAATACAGTCCAGTGGACAGCAGCATGCTGAGTCTCAGTGGTTTGACTGCTGTAGAGACTCAGAGAGTGGGCGGTGTCTGTCTGAGCACATTCATCCATCAACATCCAGTTATCTGCAGGACATCCTGAGCAGGCTTTTTGTCTTTTTAACCAACCAAAGAACATAGAAAATGGATCTATCTATCCATCCATCCATCCATCTATCTATCTATCTATCTATCTATCTATCTATCTATCTATCTATCTATCTATCTATCTATCTATCTATCTATCTATCTATCTATCTATCTATCTATCTATCTATCTATCTATCTAATCCCTCAGTACGAGCAAAGATATCTCATTAATCTGTTTAATTTTAGCTGACTTATCATTTAATAACTGCCAAAAACACATTCTGAGGAAGGAACTAAAATTGATTCATTAAGTTTTCTGATTAATAAAAGTTTTTTTCTACATTTAACAACCTGATGACAGTTCATTTAAATTCACCCACTGCGTTTTTTCCTGAGCAGCTATTGAATATTTTATTATTGTAACCACATATCAGATTGTTCAGTTGGGAAATTAACTTTTATTCAAAAATTTATTTAAAAAAAAAAAGAAGATGATATTTGTGACATCTGACATTATGCTCAATGCTGATGTGCTTGAATATTCATGATTAATGAGTAGGGGGGAGTGAGGTGAGTTGAGCCAGTTTTTACTTGATCCCTCTTTAAAGTGAGGGGGTGACAGTTATGTCTCCAACTAAAATATGTACACATATTTCAGGATTTTGTGCATCCCTGGGAATAATCCCTTTATATTCCCTTTGAATGAGAAGGAAGTCGCACCAGTTACCTGTGATAAGTAGCTGATTCTGAACAAAAGATGAAGGTATTCTGGCACATATTTAGACAATGAAATATACACACAGCAGTACATATCACCACTGAGCCAGTGGCTCAACTTCCCCCAGACCTTTTGGCTCAAATTACCCCAACCCGGCCATTTTAACAAACTTGTATCATCCAGTAGTTTAGAGCTAATGTAATACTAACAGTATAGTATCATATTGTAACTTCCTACAGCACTAACACATGTGCAAGATGTTTTCAAACTGGTCTGTAATTGTTCAGACACAAGAATCATGAAACCTTGAACATAAAAAATCACTTTGAATGTCAAAAAACATTTTTTTGAACTTAAATGTGCTTACCACTTATTCCATGTGCCTCTCTCCGTCACAGCTTGGGTAAAATGGATGACTCTTTAAAAATGTGTGGTCACATGACCAATTTTTTGGAGAAACAAGGGGTGGCTCAACTTCCCCACTGGCTCAACTCACCTCACTCTCCCCTACTGATGGGCTCTAACAGTAACTTGAGGGTTTTAGATCATCTCAAAGTTTTTCCCCCATCTTTATCATGTACTGCTAACTGCAAAACTCTAAGGTTTGATGGTATTTCTAAAGCTACAAAATCCCCTTTTCTACATAAAAAGTAATAAAAGCACAGAGAGAGCTCACAACTGAATCATTAGCTGCTGTTTAGTTGTTGTTGTTGTACAAAAATTCCGACCAGAGTGCCCCACCCCATCATTCAAGAAACACTGATGTAGATAAAGCGTAGGGTGGCAAGGTGGCACAGCAGGTAGTGCACCTGCCTCACAGCAAGAAGGTTGCCGGTTTGATCACAATGTTTGTCAGGGCCTCTGTGTGGAGTTTTCATGTTCTCCGTGTGCATACCTGGGTTCTCTCTAAGCACTCCCACAGCCCTAAATCATGCTGAAAAGTTTGACTGGTGACTCTAAATTGCTTTTAGGTATGCGAGTGAATGGTTGTCCACCTCTCCATGTGGCCCTGCAATCAGCAGGTGAATGGTTCAGGGTGTACCATGCATCTTGCCCAATGTCACCTGGGATTGGCTCCAGCCCAAAGGAACAAGCGGTTTAGATAATAGCAGAGGGATAGATCAGGGGTGGGAAACTGGAAGCCCGGTGGTCACATGCAGCCCCACATCCAACCAATGCAGCTCGCCAGTCAACTCTATATATGAAAAATGTATATACAAGGGGAAAACTTGACAAAATCTGAAAAGAAAATGTTAAACAGCAATATTCCTGAGAAAAGAGCAGTTATTTATTTCTGCAAAACTTTAATAAACAATACAAAATGTATTTAAATAGGAAAATAAGAATCAGCAACAGCTCTGTAGCTTACACTGAAAAAGTATCTGAAAGATGCCTGAATTTTGTTAAAATCAATAAAGAAGTATTGCTATTTTTATAAGAGTCAAAAAAAACTCTTGATATAATTCCTCCTTTTCTATGTTCCTATTATTAAATAAAAAAAGTAATTGTTAAGATGGGTGCATCTGACAACTGCCCAATTGTGGCCCTCTGGCAGCAAGGCAACACTGGTGTGGCCTTCCTGATATGAGGCCTTAGGCTGAAACATTTCAAAATTTAATAAAATACAATGGAAAAGTAAATAAATTACACAAAGCACAGGAAACATCTCAGAAGACTAAACAAAAATAAATTAAAATTGAATCATTTCTTTAAAAAGCATTACATAAAGTACAAACATATCTAATAAATGAAATAATATATTAAACACAACAAAAACAGCATTATTATTATTATAATGCAAAAAAATGCATTATTTCAACATGCAGAGAGGTACTCCAATTAAAGAAATACAAAGTCTAAGGCTACATTAGTGCAAGGGACACATTTTTATTTGACAGACTTTACAGGGGCTTGATTAAAAAAAAACAAAGGAATATATACAGTATTGATCTGACATACAGATGCAGCTGCTTCAGTTTCCCCTTTCCAGTTTTGCACCTGCCCTGTTCAAACCAGACACCAACCAGCTTCAAGCCACTGGGAGTGTATTTATACTTCACTCAAATAAAGTGGATGTCATTTCACCACATGTAACCTCTGCTGGTCTCAGTATTCCAACACCATGTCCAGCGGGCAGATGGCGGCTGATTCAAAGTGTAAACAGGAGTCCAGGCCTGAAGATGAAGAAGCTGGAGCCAGCAAAGATGAACACAGCTGTAACAGAGGTTGGTAAAAGCAAGTTAAGGTCAACTTTGCTGGCGTTTACAAGCAAGTTGGAAGAAAGGCTGAAAATTTTAAAGAAGAGCAAGTTTTTTCTCCATACCTGCCAAACAGCTGCATTGCCCAAATGACATTACCTTTGTTCTGCATGGCCTGACTTTGCTCTACAGTTCCCTCTTGATGACAATAGTTGATCAAAGCGTTGGTGTATAAATGCAGCTTTAGCACCAGTACCTGTCTGAAACGCCACCCCAAATAGACCTACCAGTGTTGCCCACTGTTCCCACAGACCTGTTTTAGATGGCAACATTTGTGCAAACAAACTGAATCAGCTTAATCCAAAGCTTTTCAACAGGATTCCGATATTGACTTTTACTTGGCCATCCAGTGATCCATACCTTTTCTTGGTCAAACAGTCTCAGCTTTGACATGCTCGGAGTCATTGTCTTGTTGGTATGTGAACCTACAACCAATCAGATTGAGTCCAGAAGAGATTCCATGATGCACCAAGATATCATTGTAGACATTATTGTTTATGATTCCGTCAATTTTCAGTAGTTTGCTCATGCCATTCCCAAAAATGAAATGCCATACTATACTGGAATCTCTGCAACAAAATATTTAGCTTTTGTGCAGATATAAACACAATGATGCCGATCAATGATCAAACAGTTCCAATGTGGACTCATCTGTCCAAAGTAGCTCTTCCAGTCATCAACAGTGGAGTGTTTGGGCCCCCTGGCAAATCTGAGGCATTTCTGGATGTTGGCAGGCCTGAATTATGGCTTCCTTGCAGCTATTCTTCCCTTTAAAGGATAAGTTCGGTTTCTACAGCTTTCACATTGTTTATAGAATGAAGTAGAACAATGTACACACCCAGAAGGCTTTCCTGATCCAAACAGTGCTTCGGGAGATATTTAGATCCAAAATCGAGCGGCGGACATCCGTATAATGGTAGCACGCGGGGCACGTATAGCGCCGCTTCTTAAACTGCGTTAATCGTCCAAAAACTCATTATTTTCACCAATATTTTATCATGGTCTGCTCGGGCTACTCCTCCATTACAGTCTGTGTCGCTCCAGACATGTCTTTGTAACTGTGCAGACCTCTGAACTGAAGAAGGAGAACGTTTGCCTCCGCGCATGCGCAGTACTCTCTGGAGCGCTGCCTCCGCGCCCTCCTTTCGATGAGCTCCTCATCTGTAAACTCTGGCTCGAAACTGTAAGGACACCCACCATATTCAAAGTTCTCCTCCACAACATCTTCATCCGATAGATATTCGTCCATTTTGCAC
Source organism: Scarus forsteni (assembly GCA_036419115.1). Classification (NCBI taxonomy): domain Eukaryota; kingdom Metazoa; phylum Chordata; class Actinopteri; order Labriformes; family Labridae; genus Scarus; species Scarus forsteni. The sequence goes on from JAZDUH010000136.1 coordinate 31,502,757, forward strand.
AAAACGTTCTTCTTCTTCAGTGTATAAACAATGTGAAAGCTGTAGAAACCAAACTTATCCTTTAAGCCTTGTTCAGTCAGTCAGTCATTTGGTCATTCTGGAGACTTTCTCAGATTCTGATCTAGAAGGTTTCATCTCTGCCTGAGTTTCAGCAGTGTTCTCCTACTTAGAATCTTGAGGTGTCTGGCATATGCTGCAGGTAACTGTCATTCCCACCTCTTCCTTGGTGCATTTTGTAAGTGCCAGTCTTGGGGATTGACTACAAAGCATAGTCACCAGACTGTGAGAACACTATATCCGTCCCTGTTCATCTTAGACACCAACCAGTACATTTGGTGGTGGTCTAATACATTTGCAGAGCACTGTATATTTATAGGTGTGTAATTAAAGGGAGGTTTAACATTTTCAACAAAAACATCTCTCCTAAAGTCAGAAGCAAGGACGCAAACATTTTCAATTGCCACAGTAGGCTTCTTATTGGTTCTTCTCACACAAAACTGATGAACCAGTATTTAATGTCCTGGAAATGGTACAAGAGAATATGTCAATAAAACTTTTCATGATTGTCACATCAGTGTTCTTTTACTCCAAAAGACATGAGATGTCAGTCTGTCCACTGTTACTTTGTATGTTTATGAAAGGATGTTGTCCTTATATTGATGATGTGCACTGAATCCAAGCTATTGGTTGCAAACTTTTTGCCAGCACTTGGACTCCACTCACAAAATACACCAGTGTGCAAACATGAAAATGGTCTTTTTTTAATCCATTCACAGGCACTGTAGTTCACAAGTCAGAAGTCTGAGGTCCAAGTCCACTAAGAGGTCACACAACCTCTTAGGCTATGTTCAAATCAACTTATTTTCAGTAAATTTGAGTGTTTTATAACATTAACAAATCATTTTGCAATGCAATAACATTTTTTTTTAATAAAATGAAAATGAAATCTTGATGGTCCATAAATTCCACTCTGTTGTTCAGGTTTAAAAAAGAGGTGACTGGGACACCTGTCCAAAGCACTTCTCTTCCTTCCTCTATTTGTCCCCACATCCTTTTTCAAATTGTGAAGCCAGTGACTTTTTCATACCTAATAATAGTCATGCACAAAGACTCTGCAGTTGACTAAATAACACTGTCGAACTGTAAACACCCCTGTATGACCATTTAAAGGCCTCACTCAGTCTGGACAGTCGCAGTGGCTCTCAGCAGCTTCACTTTCTTCCTCAGCGGGGTGAAAACACACGTCCATTTTACGTCTCAGGCGCTTCTTTAGGTGAAAGCGTCGCTGCACTAAGACAGTGTTGTACTCCTGTGCTTTAAGTTTGGAATAATAGTCAGAGAACTTGTTGAAGAGGAACGATATGGGCATGCCATTCAGGATGATGCCGAATGAAATGCAGCCAAAGGCCACAAAGCGGCCCAGGATAGTGACAGGAACCACATCACCATAGCCCACAGTGGAGATGCTGACCTAAGATAGAGAGAAATAAACTGATTCAGTTTTCATTCACATTTCTTTTCTGTAGAGCAGTATAAATATGAATAAACTACAAGGACATTAGTTTAAAGTGGTTTAAAGTCGTATGGTCTCCCCTCTAACAAATACAGAGCATCTACATTTAGCAGAAAATACTTAAAATTATATTTGAAAGCATATGTCAGAAGTTCAAGGGGGGCAAGCAAACAAAATTCACTGCAAAGTTTCTCTGACTTTTTATTGTAAAAGTGAATATGCCTTTAGTAAGCTTCAGTGATGAGCTGTTTTTTTTGGGGAGACTTGCATGTTATCATGCTTTTGAAGATTCCAGTTATTTTCAGACTAACACAACAGCTTAACTCCTCTACAACTATTGGAGATACAAGCCCTGAATACAAAGTGCTTCACTATATGTCAGTTTAAAATTAAAGTAGAATTGTTCCAAGACCGCAAACCTCAGTCAAGGCATTTCCAATATTTTCAGGTCAGTTATTATGAAAAATGTGCCCTATCTCTCTCCCTTTTTCACAAATTCTCGAAACATATCTCAAATCCACATCTGGCTTTGGACGAGACCAAGATTCCCAAAAAGTATATCTAAATCACTTTAACATTTATTTAGTTATTAGCGAATGTGAAAAAACTGCCCCACTTGCAATGATAACAAATTCTTAAAAAAAAATCCTGAATCTGCATTCTGTTTCAGATCACCACCAAAAGCTTATCACTTCCTGTGCCATGAACAACATGCCCTGATAATTTAATCGAAATCAGTTCCTAACTTTAAGTTATCCAGGTAACAAATACGCATCTAATGACAGCAAAAACATTAATTCAATGGTGGAGTTAATTAGGTCTACTTTAAATATTTATTAGTGCAGTACTGCTAAATTTTCACAAAAAAAAAGACAAGCAAAATGTCTCCACAGCATGTGAGGGTTAGGTTTCACTTCTCAATATGCAGTACCAGACACTCCACATCCACACTGAATCTGCTATCGGAAATCCTCTTCAACAAAATTTCATAACCACACTGCCACCGTGGAGTTTGTTCTCCCATCAGATGGTGAAACTGTATTTTGCATTGAAAGAATGCTGCTCCCTCACAGCCTCGCTTTTTGAAAAGTGTGTTGCAGCCGCTGAGCTATACATTAGATGTATGTTCATAGAAGCTATGTCAATATGTCAACCAACACTTCATCAAGTCATCTTTCTGGTGAAGAGGTACGTTATTTCAAACAAACTTTACTTTGTTCTGATTCAGTTGGAAAAAAAACCCCATAAATATCAATATTTCCTTTGGATCATTTTATATTCACGCCGCAGTACAATGAAGTGGGCAGCGTCCAGGTCGAAAAGCAAGAGCTTCCCTTACCCAATTAAGCCAAGGCTAGTGTTGCTTTGACTACAAGTCACGCTGTGCATGCAATAACTACAGTATCAATAATAACTCCCTCTGGTGTACACATTGGAACATAGAGGACACCAGATAGCATGGTAACTTATTACAATGTAACCCTTGTAGAAGTGTCAGCAGTCAAACTGTTAAAGATGTGGAAAAATGGAGCACGGCTTAAACTTCACAAGCTGGGAACTAACCAGTTTTTTTAATCAGTCGATGGTTCTGGGTCCTGTGATGATCTGCTGTTGAGACGGTGAACATGTGTGAATCCTACTTTTTACAATATTACATAAAGTGATGTATTAGAACAAATGCACAATTTACTGCAGATATAGGGAGTTGAAGATATCTAAACATGTATAAGAGTGCGTGAAAACTGCCAAAAGCTGACCTGCAGTAGTGCTCATTTTATGTTAAAGGATAAGTTCGGTTTCTACAGCTTTCACATTGTTTATAGAATGAAGCAGAACAATATACTCACCCAGAAGGCTTTCCTGATCCAAACAGTGCTTCGAGAGATATTTAGATCCAAAATTGAGCAGCGGACATCCGTATAATGGTAGCACATAGGGCATACAGCGCCACTCCTAGAACTGCATTAATCGTCCAAAAACGTAAGAGTTTCACCAATATTCCATTACGGTCCATTCGGGCTACTCCTCCACGACAGTCTGTGTCACTCCAGACATATTGTGTAACAGTGCTGACCTCTGAACTGAAGAAGAAGAGCGCTTGCTCCGCACATGCGCAGTACGGCTCATTGTTTCAGCGGCGACCGCCGGGTACACAACGACTTTCTTCTTCCAGTTTTGTGCAAAATGGACAAATATCTATCGGATGAAGATGTTGTGGAGGAGAACTTTGAATATGATGGGTGTCCTTACAGTTTCGAGCCAGAGTTTACAGATGAGGAGCTCATCGAAAGGAGGACGCGGAAGCAGCAAGTACTGTGCATGCGCGGAGGCAAAGGTTCTTCTTCTTCAGTTCAGAGGTCAGCACAGTCACACAACATGTCTGGAGTGACACAGACTGTCGTGGAGGAGTAGCCCGAACGGACCATAATGGAATATTAGTGAAACTAATACGTTTTTGGACGATTAATGCAGTTTTAGGAGCGACGCTGTATGCCCTATGTGCTACCATTATACGGATGTCCGCCGCTCGATTTTGGATCTAAATATCTCCCCGAAGCACTGTTTGGATCAGGAAAGCCTTCTGGGTGTGTACATTGTTCTACTTCATTCTATAAACAATGTGAATGTGCCCTCATCTTGTTGTGTAATGTGGTTGAAATCCACAGAATGAGCATGACAAGTTTTAAGTTAAGTTATGGCAAGAGAGAGATAAAGCAAGGAAGCATCAAAAACATCATGTAGATTTGTTGGTCCTTCTGTTTTGACTGATTGCAGTCTTAAATAGCTGTCTTATAAAATAATAAAAGTTGTTTTGATTAATTCTTTGTACTAATAAACCTAAAGGAATTAATTATTCAGAACATGGAATCAAAGTATGCCACATTTTGACAACCATACTCAATACTGATCACAGCACGTTTACCATTTGTACCGGTTCTTACCTGCTGTGTGACTAACACAAAGCAGGTATAAGCAGACACGCTGCTGAAAGTTTTGAGAGTTTTGTTTTCTTTCTGTTGCTTACCATGAAGCTGTTGCAACAGAATTTAATCACAGGGCTTTTTTTTATGAATCAAACTGTGCTTTTTACAAGAGTCAGCAGCTTGAAATACAGTCGACGTGGTTTCTGGCATTCTGAGTCAGCATTTTAAATAACACTAATTCTTCAGTAGAGAGTGAAGGACAGGAGCTAGGTCAGGGTTTAGACAAAGGATTACTTACCACCCTCCTTGTGTGATCTTTTCTCAGACACAAGTTTGTGTCACTATTGGGACAAGGGACCAGAACCCTCACATTTAGATTCAAAGTTCCTGTTTGTATTTAGGTCATGATAATGAATGTCTAAAATATGCAGATGATTACAAAGACTCTTATAGAAAGACTACACTTAATGGGGTAGAACTGCTATGAATTCATTTAAAGATATTTTCATGTATATAGGTGTGCATAAAGGTGTGATGTTTAAGTATATATGGATAGGTAATCAGATAGGTAGAGAGGTATTGATATGTGTATAAAAATAGGTAGGCGAATGTTTAAATATATTTCATAAGTCCATGTAATTTGCTTTCATGACAAGTCTATGGGAGAACATATGTTGAATACAAGTCAAATATGTAACAGGGAATAAGGGGTAGGACCAGATAACTTTTACTTCTTCCTACTCCTTTTCGAGCATGTACATTGTAACTTCTGATGAATACTATAAATTAGTTATTTGTTTTTTTATTTCCTCATATTTTTTGTGTTGTATATATTTTTGTTGTGATATGTTTGAAAGAAACAAATTTTTTTTTTAAATTCAGATGATCAGCAACGTCATCAAGAGCCAAGGTTTAAAAGTAACCTGATAGTTTTATAAGACAAGCGAGTAAATCAGACATTAATAAATCAAAAGTTGTGCCAAACCCCTGCAAAAAGCCTGAACTGTAAAAACGTGCTGACATAGATATTTGTGCAATTCAAGCTGCAAAGTATTACTTACCTGTCATTTTAAAAACAAAGAACATCTCAATTAGGACTTGTCAGACATTTGTTTGTTGCTGTGGTATCAAACAAGCACTGATTGATTCTTAGTCATATCAAAGTTTAGAATTCATGACAAACCAAATCAGTTTAAAGTTTTGATAACTATCGGTCCACTGGCAAAACGTTATGGGCTACTATTAACTATAAATACATTTTCATTAATGAAAAACTTCAGCCCATAGCAGAGGTTGCCAAGTGGTGGCTCTCTTTCTGAGTCAATGCAGCTAGCAAGTCAATTTCAAAAACATTTTTGTCATAACTCATACTCAATTTCAAAGTTGAGTAGAGACCTAATATCACCTCAGCCTGCCCCAACTGTTACCCACTTATTCTACATTGTGCTCTATTTTAAAGGGAGCTGCACTCCATTAAGTGTTTTATTAAATGTAAAACATCATTTCAACTTATTGAATACTTTTCCTGTAATAAGATAGCATAGCTGTTGAATGTAGACTTTTTGGTTAGTGCTCCAAGAGATCCAAGAATGAAGGTCAGTGCACCTTATTGATAGTTTTCAGTCAAAAGGGTGGTGCAGAAATGGGTCCAAAAACAAGCACGCAAGTCAGCTTTTTTTTTTTAACATGTCCTGCTCCCCTGTCTTAACCTGACATACCAGACGGACTGTTCAGCACATCCACGAGATATATACGTATTTCAAGTCCATCAGGGGAACATCCAAATGAAGATAAATGGAAAGAGCAGAACCTTTCAAAAAAGGTCATTGAATTACTGTTTTGTCTTTTACACTCAAAATGGACCATTGACAAGCTGGAAGTCATTTTGGTCTTCAGAACAGCAAAACCCCACTAATAGCTGCTGTTATTATTCTTCAAAGGGTGCTAATAAAAGCTGATTGTCTGACAGGTTACAATTGTTTCAGTTTGAAGCTTTACTTTACAGGATGGTTCTGCATGATAAATTACACGTAATCTGGCAAATACAGCAGTTTTGCTCAGTTACCTTTGTCCCAAAGTATGGTAACCATACATCCTGTTTCAGCCAACAGCGTCTCTTTTCAGGTCTTGGGTTCCCACAATCATTCAAAAAAGTCCTGATGTGGGACAGTCCTCATCCCTATGTTAACCAACAGAAATAGGATACCTGCATTTCACAAAGAGTACAAGACTGTACTGTTACCAAATCCTAAAACATGTATGGATATGCATCTAAACTCCGATCACCACCAAAATCGAATTACTTATTTTTTGACATGTGAACACTTCCAGAAAATGTCATCATAATCTGTGCAGAAATTTTGAGTCACAAAAATGTAAGAAACTGTCCCATCATGCAATAAAAAATTGTTTTAAAAAGTATCTGGATCAACACCAGATTTTAATCACAACCAAAACGTCACTTCTTCCTTATGCAATGACCAACATTCCCTAAAAATGACTTCATCAAAATCAGTTCAGCACTTTTTGGACTGTCTTGCTCACAGATGGAGGGGAAATTAAAGCGGACAAATGCCAAAAAATATAGCCTTCTTTGCAGAGGTAATAAATACTGGCAAGGTTTCAAAGACCCATTGTTAAAACCCACTGCCTTTTTTACAAAGGCAGCAGTGCAATGTCGGCTTGCTAACATTCAGATTACCCACAAAATTAAGTTATCCCTACACCACTTTATGAGTCCTCAATTTATAACAAACAGGTAAGAGAGAAAGGCAGGTGACGGTGGCAGCAGGTCAGTTTCTGCTCATTATCTTTTGTTGTTGTTTTGATTGAAAGCCCCCTTATGGCCGAATTTGACTTACACTGCAACATATTTTGGTATTTTTGAAGTTGGGTTGTCTTAATTACTTGACAATAGTCAGTGAAATGGCTGAAAGAGCTCACAACAGCACTGCACCTTTAAGGAGAACATGTTGAGACAACCATTAAGGTACGCTGCTATTGGCGGCTACGGTTAATTTGCAATCTCAGATCGCATCATTTTTCTCAGTAAGATTCTCTTGTTTGGCACTTTTTGACAATGTAGCAAATGGCTGTGTTTCTCCACCTGTGCACACTGACTCTACTAATCTGCTGTTTCAGCTAAAGAGCGAATAGCCATTAGCTGCAACACAGAAACTTCACAGAGGAAGAAAAGGCATCATTGGATGAGAATTTGAAATATATGGCATAGTTTAAGCTAAACAGCCATGGATACTTACTGCAGCCCACCACCAGGCATGTGGGATACTGCTGATTGGAGTTCCCTCGGTCTCCCTCTCAGCTGAATGAAGGAGAGCGGAGAAAGTGAAGATCCCCATGGCAATAAAAAGGAGAATACAACAGGCCTGCTGGTAACACTGACGCAGAGTAAAACCAAACGCTCTCATGCCCGTGGAGTGGCGAGCCAATTTCAAAATACGAAAAATCCTCATGAGCTTGATGACTTTGAGGACCTGGCTGAGTTTGCTGACCCGGGCCATGGCTTTCAGGTCTTCCTGTGTGCTTACGTTCTCGTGGTCAGAAAAGGCTTCAAAGACGATCTGAAAGAAATAAGGCATGACAGCCACCATGTCCACAAAGTTCAGTCCACTCTTTAAAAAGATCACAATGTTTGGAGTGGTGAAAAGCCGAATCACATACTCAAAGGTGAAGAACACAATGGTGATGATCTCCACCCATTCCATATGCGTTTTTCCTTTGATTTGATAGATGTGGAGGTCCTCCACAGTGTTCAGAGTCATTGCGAGGATGGAGAACAGCACAAAAAGGTTGGACATCACAGTGAAAGCCTTGGCTGAAGTAGAAGAGTACGGGTTCTCCACAAAGTTCCACAGTGTTTTCCGTGTGTTTCCAAAGGCCATCTCCTTGAAACTCTCATCATCATATTTCACCTCAATCTCAGCCATCAGCTCCCTGTCCACTTTCAGGTTCTCCTTCACATCCTCTATCTTCTCCTGGAACACCATCCAGCAGCACAGTTGGGTGTCCTTAAGGCTCAAGCCCCAGTATGCGATCTCCTCCTCGAAGTTGATGGGGCACATTTCCCTTATGACCCACAGGACTCCGCTTGTGTAGAAATGGCAGACGTGGTGGAAGAATGCAGGATCCCGGTCAAAGAAGAACTCATTTTTTCTTACTGAGTAGTCGTCACATAGTGTTAGAAGTTTTGCTCGGTCACTGCACAAGGCTAACGAGCCTATCCTGGTCTGAGGATACTTCGCAGCGTACAGTTTGGGGATATGAAACACCTTTCCTCCAACGTTCACAATGATGACCTGCTGCTGTTGTGGTCTTTCCTTTGCTTCAGGGCTCTCTGATTTGATGCCCTGGCTGTCAAGATATTCCAGAGATGTCCAAGCTTTGACAGCCTTTTCCTGAGAAAATGGGAAAGTTTTGATGTCCTCAACGCCCTTTGACAGACAGTTGATAGTTGAGCGGCGATTTTGCAAACATTTCTGAAGTTGGGCATTCACTGATGCCATATCAGCTGTGGTCCAAGGCAGGGAAGTCAGTCAACCATAAGAAAAACAGGGAAAAAGCATAACAGGAAACACTCCAGGAAAGTGAGTCTAAAAACCCCTGTGTCTTGCTGAATCATCACAAAATCAGTGCCTGGTCCCACAGGAAGTGATATCCCAACGCATGGCAGCTCTTCCTGTTTTTCGGTGTCATCTACAGCTATTGTTGGTATATATATATATATATATATATATAGATATATATATATATACTGTGAAGACAACACGCAGGCATTCGATTCCGTTTACTAGCCAGACCAGATCAAGGGTAAGTAGCAGGGATCTCGTTTTTGTAATCTTGTTGGGGCCCTTCCAAGTTTCCTTAAGTAGTTGTAAATATAGGGGGAGGCGGGATTAGAAAACAAAGTTGATTTAGGGATTTTAAAGCAGCAGCATTTTCTCCAGGAAGCTGAGGGAATCAAGGCTTTCAAATTTTTTCCGACTCATGTTGTTAAAATCAGAAGCGGACAAACAATGACACCAGGGCCATCTGAGTCCAAAAAAAAAGAGCAATTCCAAAATGATGATGTTCATTAAGGACTGAATTTTAACATGAAGCGTGCTTGATTTATGATTAAAGATAGAATGATCATACATACATATATATATGTATATATATATATATATATATATATATATATATATATATATATATATATATATATATATATATATATATATATATATATATATATATATATATATATATATATATATATATATATATATATATATATATATACACACATATATATATTATGTATGTATATATACATACATATATATACATATATATATATATATACATACATATATACATACATATATATATGCATGCATATATATACATATATATATATATATATATACATATATATATATATATATATATATATATATATATATATATATATATATATATATATATATATATATATATATATATATATATATATATATATATATATATCTCTTAAGCTTTATTCAGTTAGACAATTTGTTCATGTTATTTGCTTGAACAATTAGGCATGCTTTTAGCACATCCATAACTGAACTAAGTGTTACTCTTGCCCCCAGTCTGACCTGTTGGGGCCAACCAGAGCTCCCTGAAATCTGACTGGCCACCCTTAAACCTTTATCTTATATGCTTTAAATGCAAGATTTAACAATGGTTCAATTGTTCTTGTATTTCTTTGTAAATAGCCCGGGTGAAAAAAGATTGGATACCCCTGACGGGGAGAAATGCTTTCCTTTGCCGTAGGTTATGGAGAAGTTGACAATCTTGGTTTCTACTTGTGTGTTTTTAATTCTGTTTTACTTGTGTTATTTGAAATTAAAGAAAACTGTTTTTCAATTATATGTGACAATGACTTTAACACAGTCATTGAAGAAAAAAATCTACATTTTGTTATATTTATTTTGTATATATATTGATGAAAACTAGTTTTGTCAAAGTCAAATCATTTGTTTTATCACATTGCACAGAGTATTCTCAACCCTCAGCCTTTTACATGTCTTCAAGATTTTCAGAAACAAAACAGAATGAAGAGTCCTACGTGGGGACGATCAGCCTCAGAGATGATGCTCTCTCCGAGTTCAAAGCATTTTCATTTATAGTGGCTAGCATTTTCATATATAGAAGTATGCAGAGTTTCACACACTGTTTGACAGCCGACCATGGCTAATTCAGAAAACCACACTCCCCCTACAAAGCAGGTCACGTTGACATATTTACAACCATAACAGGCAGCAGCTCAAGGCCCTTTTCAAGGGGCATTTACACAAAGCACAGCAACATAATTCAGTCATCTTTACACCTTTAAACATCATATTTGTACCAAATGACGGTGCAATACTGTGAGACAGCATGGCACAGTGCATGCATCTCATAAGCACACAGGCAGACACAAGCATACAGCACGGCCATCCCCTGCTGATTTCCTTGTGCTCCCTTCTCACCAATATTATGCATCAGATACTTCATCTAGAGGCCATACTGCCCCCAGGAGGTTAACAGTGGATTTCTAACATAATGTTCTCAAAGAACTGCATGAATGGAGCTACTGCAAATGATTAATCCAACAATGCTGAGAAATGAGGACACTACTATTCATTCTAGGTAAAAGATCTCATAAAACAGCTCATTTAAAAGTTTAATGTATTCTTTGCCTTGTGATATATGTAATTCTGCTGAGTAAGGTCTCTGGTACAATATAATGTTGACTACATAATCTCACCCGGAAAATTATGTTGGATGTAGCCCGTCTGTGCAGAGTGATTATTACTTGTCTAATCTCCTGATTTTAGGGAGATTTTTTTTTTTTTTTAATGTATATTTCTGGGCATTTTGTGCCTTTATTGATATAAGAGAGACAGTGGATAGGCTTGTGAAAGGGGGTGAAAGAGTAGGGGAAGACACTCTGCAAACTGGTCACAGGCAGGATTCGAACCTGAACCGGCAGAAGCAAGTACATGGGGAGCTAACCGCTAGGCCAAACCAGCACCCCGATTTTAGGGAGATTTTAAAGTTGCTTGCTGTCTACAACAAAATTTGTAATATATTCAAAGTTTTAAATCCATAACCAAGTAGAAGAGAAAGTCTTAGCAGGTTTATGAGTTCATCACATCATTATTAAGACACAGTGACTCCAAGTATTTTTAGTCAAAAGGGTTAACTCTTCTCCTTTCTCTTTAATCAACACCTTTGCTTTTCTTTTTTTTGACAGTATGTTACTGCCTTACACAACGCTATAAATCTGCATATATAACTTAAAACAGGTAGGGCTTAAAGAAAGTTTCGACTTCCAACAGATTAAGGGTAATCTTCTGGGAGGAAAACATTTGGCACTAGCTTCAAAGCCTTAACCAGTCTATACTAATTTAAGTTTGGGAACTTCTGGTAAAATTAAATCACACATACTATTTCTAAGCCTTCAAAAGTTGTTAATTTTAAAATTGTTTCTTCATTGGAAATGTTCAAATAATGGTGGTTTCATCTTCTTCAAATGTGAGAAAGAGGATGTTCACATGACAGCATGTTGGGCTGCAATCCACATTGCAATCCTGGCTTTTTTACCTTTTGACCTTTTTAGTTTAGCTGTAAACTATAACAAACTTACATAGAAGAGAACTGTCGCTGCAATGAGGATGGCAAAGACGACTACACAGCAGAGCTGGGGGACTGATGAAGGATCCGGCAAAGTATTACCTTTCTAATTAAACTAGTGATTGACAAATGTGTTAAACCACCACCTAATGTAAGGTTCATGCAACAGTTGCCCTAAATTAACAGCACTGGGAATTACCAAAATGTTCTTTTATGTTTCTAAAATTGATAATACACCAGTAAGTGGAAGCTCAATTAGAGAAATATTTAAATGCTAAAATATAACAACTATTGTTCTCTATGAATTTTCCAATTTACTGTTTTACCAAAAAATGAAAAAATGTTAAGCACATAATTATGTTTTTATTAAAATGTCAAATTAAACAGAAACATTAGTTTTAGTAACTCATTGTTACACTTGATTAATTCCTGACTTCTCAGAGAAGTCCAGTGAGCTGGCTTAAATCTGGGCATAAAAGGGTGAATTCTGTTAGAAGTCCTCATTTATGCTCAAAATGCATGTCCAGTAACAATTACATCTTCATATATAAATACGTTTTTTAAATATTTTTTATTTTCATTTTAGTTACTTACATAAAAAACGAAACTTTACTCTATATTAAAGTTGAAGACCCCTGTCCTTTTCAAGAAAATTATACAAGCTAAGTCATGAAAGCTTATTTTATCATCAAATATTGTGACTAAAACTGCTATAAAGCATTAACATGCTAACAAAGCTAATGTGCAATATTTGTTTCAGCTTAGTAGTGTTGTGCTCAAGACCACACTATCTGAGACCAAGACTTGCCCGAGACCAGAATGCACAGACACAAAGACGACACCAAGACTTGTGGGAGTTAAGACCGAGTCAAGACCAAGACTGAGACAAGCGAGACTGAGACAAGATTGAGACCATCAAAATCAATTTTAGAAACCATGACAAGGTTGAACAGTTAAGTGGGGTGTCCCTCAGTCACAGCACCGGGAAGGTTTCAGTCACCACAGGGGAAAATAACACATGAATTGAAGCTTTTTTATATTTACCAAGTGTTCCTCCTTATTCTCATCAATGAGGTTGAGGAACAGCAGATGAGTGCTGGTCTTGATCGGTCTTGACGGAAAATCCTGAGTCCGGCCAGTCCGAGAAAAGACCAAGTAAAAATGTCCTCGAGTCCGAGACAAGACCAAGACCTTCAAAATGTGGCCTCAAGACCGGTCTTGAGTAACACAAGACTACGGCTTAGCATGATATGCTAACAAAATCTGAGAGAATAGAAACAATCAGGGATGCACAATATTGGATTTTTGCTGCTATCTGATATACTTATTGCCCAACTCATCATCAATGAGGCGTCAGTGGCACAGTTGGATTGTGGCTTGGTCAGTAATCGAGAGGTTGTTGGTTCAAGCCCAACTCCAGATGACAAATGGCGATTTGTCCTTGGGCAAGACACAAAGCTCCAAGTTGCTCCCACTGCTGCATCAGTGGCATGTAAATGGGCATTAAAGGGTGGGAATGTGGTAGTTGGTACTGATGGAACCATCAGTAAGTGAATGGGTGTGAATGTAACCTGTGGTGTAAAGCAGCTGCGAGTAGTCATAGACTGGAAAAGAGCTAAATAAGTTCAAGTCCATTTACTATTTGCCATAATATCGTGTCAAGAGTGCAAAGTCTCTACTCAACAAAAATTGACCCCCACCTCTCATGGTTACTGTTGTCAAAAACAAGTGTAAAACATAAAAAATATTTTATACTTTGCTAAATTAAATTTTTATGGTCTATAAAAGTGGTAATTTAATGAGGATGAGGTAAAACATAATGGCACAGTTGTAGCCGACATTTTCCCATTATCACAGACAATATACAGCATACTTATGGCAAATTTTTATCGTCAAAAAATCAGCTGTAAAATATCAAGAAAAATGTCCATATTTGCCAATACCAATAATTAACTTTTTATATCTGCCAATATCAATACCAGTCAATAATATCTTGAAATATTTATATATAATTATTTTTCTTATATGGACACATTTTCCAGAGGAAGGTCAAAGTTTATCTAAAATAAATGGACTTAATTGTTCAGCAGCTCACTGTGGAGTTATGGAAATGAATAAGATGACATTGAAAAGAAAAGTCATGAGCAATTAATTTTTAAGTATTAAGATTTAAAACATCTTTTGTTTTCCTCAAAGGCTTCACCCACATTTGCTCCGTCATCCCAAAGTCTTATTCCTTTCCATAGACAGATGTAAATTAAAGGTAAGCCCTCTCACCTTAATCGACTGTCTGAGACCTGCCCCTGCTGACCATGTTGACGCACCTCACTCCAGATCATCAGATTAAAGCTAACAGGGACAAAGGAACAGGAGAAGATGGGATGGAAAAAACACATTGAGGTGTCGTAAGCCTTGGAAATAAGACTGGACTGTTAAATGTTTACTATGGGAACAAAACATGAATGTAGGTCAATACAATACAATATTCTTATATTTAAAGACCGCTCTACCAACACCTTATAGATTTTACCTTCATAAAAGACAGCTTCTTTTTCCCCTCTGCACCTACAGGTCCACAGCGGGTCAAGACCCAAAAGTGAATCAGAGCTGTTTACTTTCTCGGGAATGTGTGCCCAAAATGTGGCAAAAACTTTTAAATGTTTTTACAGCCTCCACCAGACATTCAGCACGTCCATGTTATTTTACTCCCTTTGTCTTTTTGTTCAACACTGCCCAGTCTGCAACTTTTTTTTTAAATCAATTTAAAGTGGTTGTATCTTCTCAGTGGGAAGGTGCTGCTGTTCTCAACCAGTAAGGTTAATCTACTATTATAACTGTTAATTTATGGTGTAAATCAATGCAACACACATAACAATCCTTGAGTTTACCTCGGTTGTCCTCCCCAGGTAGTTTTTCTAAGTGTCCAGTGACTTTGTTCAGACCAGACACTGGTAATTCATTGTTGCTACTTGTAAGCTATTTCTGTAATGCTGTTTCTTTTTTAAGAAAAGTAGAGATACTAATTTCTAAAATCTGGTAATTTTACATAATTGTTAAAAGTACTGCTGGATTACTCAGCTATTTTCTGTCCTTGATGGGCTGACATCATGTGACCACACCGTAAATGACTAAAAACTCCAAAGCAGCATAGAAATGAGAAGATAACGCCATATTTTACCAGTTTAAAGTATTATCATTTTGCATTTGTCAATGAAATATGTAAACATTTTAATCTCTTGTAAACTTAAGTTTCTTTAAAAGAGAAAGAAGTAAATAAACATTAGTTACTTTTCATTTTAAGCAGTAAAATGTATAATTATTGCTTTTAAGGATGATTGGGTAATCAGCAGTTGATTAAAATTGGTTACACTGGTTATGTCTTTTGACTTTGTGCTGAATCATAATGAAATCTTTTACATAAGCTTTTCTAAGTAAAAACAAACAAAAATGGTTTACAACACAATCTGCCTTATTACAAACATAACATACTCTGATACAGTTAAACGTATGTGCAGGTACAATTTCATATTACGTTTCTTTTTTTTCAGTACTTAGATTAGAAGTTTTTGTGCTGAGAAATAAGCCAAATGAAGTGCAAAAAAAACTCACAGTTTGTGTAAGTTTGCACTTGAGGCTGGCTGCAGAAACAAAGTGATATACTGTTGTTGATCCATGTTAAAATGCACATCTTTACAGAAAAGCAGTTCAACCGACAGACTGGACTCAAGCCCCCTTCAGTAACACAGCTGACATCCCTCAGACTTCAGCCTTGATTTTTCTACATGACAAATATGCTGAAGAAAATCCATATGTGATACCTTCTGATTATGAAATCACTGTAGAAGACAGACTTGTTTTGAACCAAAAAGAACAATCAAAGTTGTGAATAAAGTAATAATAGTTTAAACATCTGTAAGAGTCAGTGGGTCAGTTCTCGCACTGACCTTATACAGACTGCTCATCATCTCCGCTGTGACCTGGAGCAGGTGATATGCAGTGAGTGCAGCTTTTTTTTTTTTTTTAACTATTTCATCGCAGATTTGGGGTGAAAAAATGATGCTTTTTTAAATACATTTCCGAGAGCTGTCTGAGTCAGCTGAGACAGAACGTGGGCAATTTTGTCCAAATTTAATTTTCCGGGGGGGCAGAAGAACCCCTTATTTCATGCAGCTCCCATCAAAATAAACAAATATGATGAGTGCCCCACCAGATTTCATGCACGACACTTTTTGCAAAGCTTAGTTTCAAAATCAACACATAAATGTATCTATATTTTTCGTGTGTTAGAATTTATTTTATTTATAGGGGATAAAAAACAAAACAAAAACAAAAACAAAACAAAACAGTAGGAGCTTAGAGAGCATCGACCACCAAAGGATTTATGACACTGACTGCTTTATCTTGCAATGTTTAAAAATTCCTTAAGAAAAACAAAACACAACAAAACCCTGGATCCAGATCTGGAATCAGATTACCACCACAACTTTCCATTTTCTTGCTATAAACAGACAAATGCTAGCAAAAATATTACCTTGGTGGAAGTCATTCCTCTTTTCAGAATATTTTTAAGACTACAGACTCTTACAAATGGATGGCATTGTAACTGACAGATACAATTTTAAAAAATAGACACAAATATGGAGGAAACATAAAATACTTTATTTGATTCATTTACAGCATCTATCAGGTTTATCTTCCGTGCGCCTACAGCACTACAATAACTGAACCTCTGCACAAAAATAAATAAAACCCCTATTTAAAATAAATACCAGCCACACCACTCAGCAGTTCAAGCTCACTAACAGAATTGTTTCTCAAAATAATGCTGTTTTTAAATCAGTCAAACAGATTTAAAAACATCATCTGAGATCATAACAAAATCAACGCAATTTTTTTTTTTAAATAAGGCAGGTCCATAAACCAAACATTCACTCCAACACTGAACAGCACCTGTGCAGCAAAAACAAAAACAAACGGGAGACAAAATAAGACACAAATTTGTTCCCAGTGCAGTACCAGTTAGAAGGCATCACAACAAACTTGAAACCATAAGAATGGTATAGCCTCTTTTACTGACACAAATTTTAGACATTTTACAGGCTCAGCTTTATGTTTTTTATTCTGCCTGGTGGAGCCGTGAAGTCACACTGGATTGTTATCAATGAGAAAGACATGTGGAAGATATCATGCAGATAAAGCTGCATGGATTTTGCACAATGGAAAAAAATATTATTAAGTATTTATTTTTTAGTCAAGCAACGATACCAGAAAGAAAAGTTCAAAACAGCTGAACAGCTACAACAAACCTCTCTTTCATTTCTACGCCCATGGTTAGAGCTCCCATTTGTGCTTCACGACGATGCACAGTAATTCAATAACTTGACATTATTTTTTAGTTCCAAGTAATGACAAAGGAGGGCAAATAATCTATTGATAACTTTGATCCCAACTATTATTATTTGTATTATATAATCATTTAACTTTGAAGTATTTTCCAAAACCAGATCCAACTTTTGGACATTTTTTGTTTATTTTAATTTCTTTAGTGAGCAAGATTCAAGTCTTGGAACAAAGAACACAGCATACCATTTTATTTGTGGCTTTTTTTGCAATGGTAGATTTTGTAAAGAGAAAGGGGCTTGCAGTTACTTTGTGTGGCACGAACACGACCCTCCTTATCAACTAAATATGGAGCATTTTGGAGAGGATGTCACATTTATGTCACAGCAGCTGTGCATACTGGTAGAGAAAGACGACAGATAAAGTATAAGGCAATGGAAAAAGAGTCTCATTGTGCTGTGAGGTGTGACGTTATGGTTCATGTTCTTGTAATTTTCTGCCGTAGGACAATAGATGGAATTCAGTTATTCTGCTACATCTGCATTTAAATTGATGAAAACTGGGATGGGATATAATAACCTGCTCCATTTGAAATATGTTTGGAGCAGCAAATATCATAACCTTCCACTTTGTGCCGTGTGCTTAGCGAAAAATTATGATGTCATGCTTTAGAGAGAGGCAGTCCACAAGAACACAGCCAAAGGTGTTTGAAAGTGTGGCTTCATTTTCTAGATTGGGGATATTTAATGCCTGTAGCGGTGTGATTTGAAGCAAGGTTGTGAACACCTGCAGCTTAAAGCAGCCTAAACATCCAAAGTGTTGTGTTTTTGACATCACTGACAGAAAATCTGTGAAGGCCCCCTACTTTAACAAAGAAAATCTGTAACCGTTAATAAAGGAATCAATAAGTAACTGTGTAAAGAATGGCACTGATGTCAATAATATCCTAAATTTACATCTCTAATATGTGTAGTCAGTAAGTCAGTGACCGCGCCCTGTCTACAATCACTCATTTATACGAGTAGCATCACTTGGGAGCATCATAATTGGGATGTTCAGAAACCATAACCTCTGTTTGGACAGATATATGACCTCCTGATCGCTGTTTTGTCGTTTGCACCTGTACCTACATCAAAACGCACATCCTGTCACAAAAAAAACACAACCCAAGTACTAGGAAAAATGTCACCTCTATTTTCTCATTTGTTGGGTGTCAGATTGGTAATGCAGTCACACTTTGCTGAAGTTGTCTGTGTGAAGGAAACACAGTCAAAGTGTGAAGACCAGAGTGCATAGTATACAAACCAAGAGGAGCTGAGCCTGTTCCACAGAGAGAAATACATTAGATTTGCATAGAAACATTTGTCAGTGGAGTCTTTGCAAGATACCAAAAAACAAAGTGTTACTGCTCCTTTAATCCAGTGTGTAAGGCACCCTCTTTTTCTGAATCTGAATCTGACTGAAAATTATTCAAGAGGTACGAATACTTCCACTATTAGTGCAAAACTGACTAACAAGAGAGAGAATGAACTAAAGTTCAAGGCCAGTTCAAGACACCAGATTTTCTCCTGAAGTGACTGTCAAATAATTTGTGATGTACCTGCTCATTGGATGTAGAATTAAAACAAGGCATGGTGTCAAAATGAAGCATTCAGGTTGGAGAAACGAGGGGACATTCACAAATCTGACAGAGAAAGTGCAACTAAATTAGACATTAAAAGTATCTACAACAACCAATTATCTTTCGCCATTCTCTGTTTGGTCTGCACAATACCTGCCAAAATAAACTAACAGCATGTTTTTGTGTCCTGAAAGACAGGCACTGGTCTTAAAATAAGCTAAAGTTAACAAGTGTGTAGACTTAATCTGTCATTTGTTTTAGAGTTTCCCTGGCAGAGAAACTAAAACTCAAAAAACCGTTCAAACTAACTGGATCATACTGGAAGGTAATCAAACTTGCAGCCTCTAGGATGATGCTAATTAACAAAAAAAAAGGCTTAATCAGATGTTTTTCACAGCAGCTCTTGGCTTTTAGAGCAAAACTAAAGCTCTAAACAACAAAGAAAAACCCTGAAGCTACAAAAGCTAAGAAGAGAACTCGTCTTTGAATCCAAAAGCCTGCCCTCTGATATTCACGGAGTCATTACTTGAGTCATCTCAGATGCTTCGTTGTCATGTCATCCTCTCTGCCTTCAGGTCACCGCGGGGTCAAGATTGCACCAGGGGAAGCCTGGTCAGCTGACCGTGAGTGACATGCTGCCTTCATTCACCTTCCAAGTCCAGCTTAAGCAGAGTTTCCTGGCGGCAGAGAGACACCAGGTTTAGTCAACATCCCGCACGCTGTAAGCCAATAAACTGATGGGAGCAGGTCAAGAGTGTTTATCTGGGAAGCTCCCAGAGCGCTTTCCAAGAAAATCTGAGACAAAATTCAATCACAGTAAGCTCATGAACGTTAGAATCAGACTCAGAGTCAGGGTTTCTGAGGTCAGCTATGCATTTCATTCATTAGTCAGCAAGATATCGAGGATCACTGAAAACCTACTTAATGGATAACGTGTCATGGCAAAGAGGGTGTAACAAAAAAACAAAACTAAAGTTCTCATGATGAACCCACTGTTGAGGTTTTAGTATCCTAAAAGTTAGTGTCTCTTCTCTTGATGCTGTTTAGTTCAGCACAGACAGAAGATACTCAAGAAGGCTGGAAAACATGGACAAAAGCACACTACATATCATTTATGGAAATATTTCAATCTGCAAAGAAAAAAAACACTGGTGTCACAATACCAAAATTAAAAACATTAAATGATTTAGACATCTGTTTTGACAATAATACAATTAGCAGTTCAACATTATTTTGAATTAATTTGTATTTTTAATTTTAAAAAATCCAGAAAAACTTGCACACTCAAATTATACAAAACACAACAGCAATTTACCACATGGAGTCTGATGCTGATAAAAATGCTTCCAATACTTTTCAATACCATATTATTATTATTATTATTTTTTTTTTTTTAATGTATTTTTTGGGCATTTCTTGCCTTTATTGATAGGAGAGATACAGTGGATAGGCTTGTGAAATGGGGTGAGAGAGTAGGGGAAGACACTCTGCAAACTGGTCACAGGCGGGATTTGAACCTGCACCGGCAGAAGCAAGTACATGGGGTGCCTGGTTGCTAACCACTCCGCCAAACCAGCACCCCAATCAATACCATATTTTAAGAATGTTATACATTTTCAATATAATATATAGATACTTGATATTAATAGAATTTTAATCAAGATTCCAATCACTTCTCTCCACAATCACAACACTGAGTCATCAAGACTGAAAGATTACTGTGCCACATGACATGATCTTTTTCTTTTTCCATCAATATTTAGATTTTTTCCCAGCATGTCTCTCATAAAAAAACTAAACCAAAATACTAAAAGGACAAGTTCAGTGTTTTTTAAGTAGGCTTTTTGACATTTATGTCAATAGTGGTCATCTACACCACACTATCAGAGTCAGACATTAAATAAATGTATTACAATTCTTCTTCTTGATAGTCTTGTGTTAAATTACAGTTTATAAAATCAAACTTTAAATTCAGTTGGCAAGCCCTTAAGAACACACAAATATATCAACATGCTACTTAAAATCTAAATGACTGCTGGAGTTCACTTTGGATAAGGATGTGTTTGTGCTGGCCTTCTCTCCTTCTTTATGTGGGTTCTGGCAGGCGGCATTTAGGGTAAAAATTTGGGGGCTTCAGGGAATGAGGTCAGGAACCACTGTTCTGCGATGTGGTCTGGCTTCATCTGAGCTGTGTGGGTGTGGTCTGTCAGGATTTAAACCAACATTACAGCCTAACAAACCCTCAGATGTCAGAGTTTGATTCAAGAGTTGCCAAAATTTGATTGGTGTCCAGAAATGTGTGATGTCATCTGTTTCCCAGCTGTGTGACGCCCACAGTAAGTGGGTGAGGAGAGGACAGGAGATTCATTTCTCGTACCACTAAAAGCCTAAATGTGGAAGACGTGTGACAGAAATCTAAACAAGTATATTTAAAAGGACCTTCAAAGGCTCTAAAACAATTTGACTTAAAGAAAATGGGTACATGTTTTTAAAAAAGAACAAATAGTCACTTTTACATCAGTATTTTCTGTTTGCTGCCATTTTAATGCAGCCACCAAAACACCAAAGGGATTAGAGCTGAAGACAGAGCTGACGGTTTTAACATTGCAACTGTAATGTACATATGCAAAACTGTCACATGGCAGAATTTGCAGTATCAGTCAAATGACTCAAGAGGGTTATTCTGCCAATCAATATTCCTGATGATAATCATCATCTTGTTTTATTCACTATCAACTGTAGAAAACCACCTGACATCACATTTGCACATCTATTCAGAGAACATACCACAGTGCATGTAAGGTTTTGTGTTTCAAAAGTGACCATGTAAGCTGGAGACTTTAGCTGTTTTTATTCTCTCCCTTTCTGTAAATCATAATTCTAAAAATGCTGCTTATGAATGTGCTTTTACAAGAGGGCATCTGTAAGGACACTTTATATCTCCAAACTTGTCTTTTTTAAGGCTTTAGTATTCAAAAACATGGGCTTGCTCAGAGAATTCACTTTAAATGTCTGCTAAAAGACGCACCAGGGGCGTAAGACAATGTTGATAATCAAATATATAGCAATATTTTGTGAGGAGATATGGTATTGATATTTTATAAAGCGATATATATGTATAAATTTAAAGTAATTTGTTTTGTATTGTATTGTATTTGTCTGTCAGCTAGTCAGCAGCAGAATATCAGCAGTTTGACTCCATCACACGTGTGCTGTTATTTCTCTCACTGGGACACAAAGCTATGTTTGACCAGATATTCAAATATCAGTTCGAGCACAAGGGTGAAAGTCTGAAAAGTGTACATTGAACATTAACCAACTGATCCAACTAAGGGCGCACTTGACACAACCTGACCATTCTTTGCTCTCTTCACCTCAAAAAAGTATACTTTGAGAAAATAGAGGGCACTCTGCACCGACAACATCATCTTCAGAGTCACTTGGAAGCACTTTTGGCTCCACACAAGTGATGGTAAAATAGAAAACAAGACCGGGCTTTGTGTCGATAATGTGCAAAGCAGCTATCTTCTATCTCCAATTTCATGGATATTCTTTTTTTGGTGTTTATGTTAACCCTCTATGTTGGTGAGTGTGTCTGCAAACTAACTGAATGAAAAGGACAAACAGCTTTAAAATCCACACATTACAAGAATTACTTCAGTGACGGGGTTAACTGATTCCCTGAAAATATTCAGTTTTGGAGATATGAGATTTTTTGCTCGACAGCAAATACATGTGCAACATGCGACCCACGGGTGTAGTCTCAGGAGAGGCTAACAGAGTTATCTCATTAAAATACTTCGACTCTGTGTTGAGGCTGGGCCAGCAGGGGTGAAATATTTTTGGTTATTAGAGTGTATTCTCAAAAAACAATCAATCGTAATATTTGGGAAACATGACAGCCCCACGACACAAATCTAGTTAGAACGTTTTTTTTGCACATTATATTGTGGGCTTTAAGAGGCACACATTTTTCACAGACTACACTACGTTGACCACCGTGGGGCGGCAGTAGCTCAGTACGTAAGGACTTGGGCTCTGGTGGCCAGTTTTAGTACCAACTGAACCATGTTTGGACATTGGTTTTGGTAGCTGGAGAGGTGCCAGCTGACCTCCTGGGCACTGCCTTATGTGCCCTTGAGCAGGGTACTTTACCCCAAAGCTGCTTGGAGGCACTTCTTCAGGAGCAGAAATTCATCCCCATTAGTGCATGATCATAGGACCTGTTTGTGGCTGTGCTTGTATTTTTCAGCCTGTGTGTTCAGTGTGTCTCAACAGAGAGTAAAGAATTTGAATTTCCAGAGATGGTTAATGAAGTGTCTCTTCCTCTTCTTTTTCTATTGTCAGTTTGGCCAGTACAACTATCTCCTTTGTATGTGTCCAACTAAATGAATGGCACTGCATCTCTAAAGGTTATTAATTCCTGTTTTTCTGTTTGTTAATGTGCACCATAAACTTTTCTTGCCTTGTTTGGTTGTGTTTTTGATCCAATGGGTGGCTCCTGGATGATGAGAGGGTCCCGAGACTCCTTTAGGGAGAAGCTCTGCTCAGTGAGGGATGATGATGGGCTAAGCTCCTCTCTCCACCACCACAGAGCCATTCCCACCAACACCAGGCTGAGAAACACTGAAAAAAAACACAAATCCAAGCAGGAACTGAGTCACTCCCTGGAGCTTTTGCAGACATGACAGAAACTTTGCTGAGAGGATGACGTTAACTTACTGCTGCCTCGCCTACTCTGGGTGAAAAAAATAAACATGAGTGTGAAGTTTTGCACATCAGAAGGTTCACCTCAGAAGCAAAGACATTACACTTAATCAACTAAGTAAAAAATAAATGACAGGTCAAGCTCAAAATCATGAACATTTTCATCTGCTGATATGAGTCATTTTATATTTTCTTCTGGTTAAATTTGGCAACAAACATTGACTTCCCTCCCTCTTTTTAGTTGAACATGCTTGAATTTGCTAAAAAGCTCTTTGATAACATAAATAAACACTGACATATGATTCCTGTTAAACTTTTATGACTCACAAGGGAGTGATAAGTCACATTTCTCTACCCAGCAACAAAAGAAACAGCAGATGGATAATGTTATCAACACACAAGACAATGTGACAACACTTTTACACTTTAGAAATGTGGGAGATAAACAAAGGAAAAGTAGCAACAGATTTTTTTATCATGCAATCCTCAGGGTGGGCACACAGGAGCAAACAGACACATCACAGTGGAGATTAACAGACAACATGCAGGACCGGACAACCTCAGAACGTAACAGAGATGGAGGAGGTGTCAACAGTCAGGGTTGGAAGTAGGGGTGTGCGATATGACGATATTAAATTGTTAAGGATTATAACGTGGGGATGATCTCATAAAGCAGAAAGATTGTCAGATCGTCTGTGTGGGCACAGAGACTTTGACGCACACCCGACTAGCCAATCATAGCACATTACGCGCAGTGCATGGTGGGATCTCCTGTTTGGTTATGTAGCTTGAAGCCATGGTGGAAAGAAAAAAGGAGATTAAAGCTTGAAGATGTGTGAACAAAAATCTGTTATAAAGCAGCTGTATCATTCACTCAGGTTATAGACATTGCAGTTTGATAACATTTGTTCTAAATTGTTGCACTTTAAGAGATAATGTTGATATTGTTGTTCATTACCTTTTATGTCTACATTTATTGCACATTTTTATAAAAACTGCACTATTTAAATTAAAACCTGTTCAGAAAGTTTCTTTGGCTTTAATTGTCTTTTTCTTTTAGGGTTTAACATGTTTTATATGTTAAACATAGGGGAAAAAATGGTCAAACATGCCAATTAGTCTAGAAAAATCAAAGTAAAAAAGAATCGTGATAAAATCGTGATCGTGATTTTATTTAAAAAAAATCGTGATATGATATTTTTGCCATATCGCCCCCACCTAGTTGGAAGTATAATCTACTCTTGGACCACAGTTAATACAAAACGACTCAAATGGAAAATACTTATCTGATGTTCATAATTACAACTCTTGACATTTGTTTTTTTATAAAACAAAAAATGGAGGCATTTTTACCTTTAATTCAATATGGTTCTACAGTGAGTGCAGCCTTCTTTGGAGAATAAACCCAGAACTAGAGGCGCGAGTTCACAACTCTCTGCCACTTACCACTAACCACTTCCATGATGAAGAGTTAATCAATGTAGTTCACTTCACCTGTTGGTGGTCGTAACGTTATGCCTGATCTGTTTGTATATATGAACATGCACTCTATACATGCATGCAAACAACTGCATACATACAAACACAATAACTTATTTTCTGAATCTAGCCAAATATCTAGAATTTGTGATTATCTGTTTTTAATCTGTCTAGCATCATAATCATCAATCATGTGAGAAAAACTCAAATAGTTTCAGTCCTCTGATAAAAATGCTCATTGATTTCTGTCAAATATCACTTATTGTAGCCCTCTTAAGTCTCAGCCTACAGTATATTTTTGGCAATTAAAAAAAGTTTGCTGGCAAACCTTTCCATGTTATGTACTGCATTGACATAATTTACATTATAATAATACCTAAGTTCATGCTTTATGATCAGTTACATTAGGTAGAATTGTCAAACAGATATATTCAATAGTCAAAAAATGTAGATCTACTTTGGTGATTTACTTTGTTGGTCTTTTCTGGAAAAAAATGAAAAAGTAGCATTTTTTTAAAGAAGCATGCTGTGAAGAATAATTTGACATACAAACACCTTCTTCTCACTCTAAAGGTGCGTTCACACCGCAAGCGACCTAGCGACAAAAGTCGCATCGCCCACTGAGGTAGCGTCGCGCGTCCATAAATAGCCTACCTGTTTGGTCGCCTGGCGTCGGACGTCGGTCGGTGACGTCACGTCCGCTCGAGATTTACCGCGATCGTATCATATATCACATAATAGGGTGTATAAGCGTACATTATTCCAGCTGTGTCCTTTTCACTCACTTTATCAGACACAAAACTCTGCAGCTGATGATGCAGCAGCATTATCTGTGAGTTTACCGCGGTCCGTCTGCAAATGTCCTCACTGAGATTAGTTCCGCCTATGCGGAAGTCTTCCGCTCTGTAGTCCGGATGAATAACAGCACCGTCACACGTACACACACCGCTGATTGGCTGATGCTGCACAGCCACGCACGACATCGCCTGAATAGATCAACTTTTTTTAACTTTGACATCGCGCGACGAGTGAAGTGGTCGTCTTGTCGCCAGCTGTCGCATCGCGGGAGGGTAAGCCCCGCCCCATCGCGGCTGTACATTGACTTTGCATGGAGAGTGATCGCCAAGGTAGTCCAGGTAGCGTCCGGTGTGAACGCACCTTAATGCTGCGTTCACACCGCAAGCGACCCAGCTACCAAAATCGCGTCGTCCACTGACATATCGTCGCGCGTCCATAAATACCTAATTTTGGTCGTCGGCCGTCGCTCGGTGACGTCACGTCCGTTCGAGTTTCACCGCGATCATATTATATAGGATGTATAAGCGGACATTATTCCAGTTGTATCCTTTCATTCACTTATCAAACACAAAACACTGCAGCTGATGCCCTGCAGCAGCATTATCTGTGAGTTTACCGCGGTCCGTCTAGGCGGAACTAATGTCCTCACTGACATTAGTTCCGCCTAGACGGAACTCATCCGCCCTGTAGTCCGGATGAATAACTGTCTGTCTAGGGTACCGTCACACGTACACACACCACTGATTGGCTGATGCTGCACAGCCACACGACATCGTCTGAATAGATCACCTTTGTTTTTTAACTTTGACATCGCGCGACTAGTGAAGTGATTGTCTTGTACGCGGCCGTTGCATTGCGGGTGGGTTAGCCCCGCCCCATCGCGGCTGTACATTGACTTTGAATGGAGAGTGATCGCCGAGGTAGTACAAGTAGCGTCCGGTGTGAACGCACCATTATAAAAGAGAGAAAACATTGTATTTCTTCAGTTCAACATCCAGCCTTTGCCTGTACTGTTGTCCTCCTCGCTGGCGAGTAAATTCCATCTGATTGCACCCAGCTGCCTCTTCGTCATCTTTTATTTTGAGTTATGTCAGGTGTTGGTACGAACCTTAAAAGTTACACTGAGCTCTTAGAACTGTGAAGCGAAAAATCCTGGCACATGCCCTGCTGTTAGTTCTAAAGACAGAGAAGTCCTGGTGGTTTCTGGAGCCATGTTATGGAGATTTATTGAGACAAAAAAGTTTCTTACTGATAAGAGATAGAACTCCAGCGAACGTTGGATCAGACACAGTTGAAGTAGGGATTGTGCGAGAAATAGCTGGAAACCTTCCCGATTTGTTTTGTCCTGTTTCTGAAGAATTGCTGAAGAAGTCCAGACCATGGGACAGTAAGTCATGTTGACACATTACGCCAGGACGTCCACATTCAGAGGGACCTAAGATAGAGACAAAAGTATGGTTAATCAGGTTAAAGCTCACTGAGAGGCTCGAAGTAAGAACAATCAGAGAGGAGCAGCACAGGTGAAGCATTTATCCCAATTTATTTGTGAATTTACTGCAACCCTGACACACTAGGCAAAGCTTATCCTTAAATGAGGCTGGTACATCAACGTCACATATCATAATTCTCAAAAGTAAAATATTTTTCATTCACTTTACAAAAAACAAAATTCTCAACAAAAGTAGAAAACAATGTTTGAATTTTGGAGGGGCATGTTGCAAAACAGCAACGAAGTTGGATTGTATATTCAGTCAAACGTGCGTCTCTTGACTGTATTGTTCTTTAAAACTGATCAACTTCTGGAATGGCTGCAGGTTAAGACTACTTTTATTCTTCAGGTTTGGATGACTGTAATGCACTTTGTTTTGGAATAAATAAAGCATTCAAACTAAAAACTGGTGGCGATTATATTGACATGATCGTTTGTGACATACATTTTGTATTGTACTGTAGAGCAGGACCCATATATGTGCGGTGTCTTGCATTGACTTGAAATGTGAAAAGTAACAATCTGATTTTGACAGCAAGAAAGACAATTATTTCAGTGTTAAGACAAACACATGCATATCTACTGTATTTCTAAACAACATTACAAAACAATATAATCCAATTAGATTGACTACCAAAACTGATATGTTACATTTGGAGTATTTGACAGTTTAAACAAGGGTGCTTACACTCTTAATTTTTAAACTGACATTAACACAAAATCTATTCTTTCTCTGTATGACAAAATAATGGTTATCCACTGGTCTAGTTAATTTCATTTAAATAATGATGGTTCATGTGGCGACTCCGATCATAAAGAACTGATTTTAAGGGATTAGGAGCACTACTGTGCTTGTGAAAAGTCGGTGCATTGTGGCCTCGCTTCTATAGATTAATTTACTTTCTGGATTATGCTCCCTTTATAGAAATATCATGCTGAGCTCCCTTTACAGAAATATAATGCTAAGCAGTTATCTAAATGCCAGGGTTTGCTAGTCAATTGAAACTTTTAATTGACCCATGTGTTATCTAAAGGGTCATCCAACATGTGATCAACCAAAGGTCCCATGGGGACTGGCTCTGATTTAGGGGTAAGTCTTCAGGGTTTCTGAACCTTGGGCCTTTAAAACAGGGTGTTGTGCCTGTTTTTGACACTGGAAAATTACATATGTCCCTGAGTAGCCACTTTTGGATTTCAATATCACTGAAAGAAGCAAAGATTTGTCTAAAATTTGCTGTCTTTGGTAAATTGGGCCCAGGCTTTCAGATTCTGGCAAAAGCTGCCTTCACACCAAATGCGACTCTGCGACCAAAATCGCGTTGCCCACTGAAGTCGAATTGTGTGTCCATAAATATCTCATTTTGGTTACTGACACCTGTCGCAGTGGTTCGGTGACGTCACGTACGCTCAAGTTTCACCGCAATCATATCATATATCATATAATAGGATGTATAAGCCGACAGTATTCCAACTGTATCATTTCACTCTATCAGACACAAAACACTGCAGCTGATGCCCTGCAGCTGCATCGTCTGTGAGTTTTCTGCGGCCCACCTAGGCAGAACTAATGTCCTCACTGACTAATGTTTCCCACATGGACATAGATTGTTACTCTATAGTCCAGAAGAAAAACTGCCTCTCACATGTACCATCACACACTCACAAACCGCTAATTGGCTGTTGCCGCACAGCCACACAGGACATCGCCTAAAAAGATCAACATTTTTTAAACTATTGCTATGTGCGACAAGCGAAGTGATCACCTTGGAAGCAGCAGTCGCATCGCGGGAGGGTTAGCCCCGCCCCATTGCAGCTGTACATTGCATGGACAGTGATTGCTGAGGAAGCTCAAGTTGGTTTTGGTGTGAAGGCAAGATATGTACGATAAATTGGTAAAAAGTGTATTTTTAAGCCATTTTTAATCATTTTTAGAGTCTCATAAGGTCTAAATTGAGAGTTTTGCAGAGTCAGGATCCCTCCTGCAGACAGTCCTGTACTCAAATTGCAGGAATTGAGCATCAGCAGCCGGTTGTAAATTATTGTAGGCTGACACTGTCCCCCTGAAAGCTGTTTTTGTGTATAAACACATCATCACTTTGGAGACCAATAACTCAGAAATTGGAAGAGATGGGTGTTTTGTGATGACACAATCTGAATGCCTGGGCCTAAATTTCCCAGGAAAACAAATTTCAGAAAGAAATCTTTACTTGTTTCGGAGACACTGGCATCCAAAAGTGGCAACTCAGGCGCAAGCACAATTGGCAACACCCCTTTTCTTAAAGGCCCCATAGGTCAGTTTCTCCTGGTTCATTATACATGTTGAAGCACCTACATAATTTGTTTTATGCCATATTGGAGTTGGTGACTGTGCAAGACTTCTGGACTTTGGATGAGTTTAAATGGATTGATCCAAAAGGTATGTCTGAACACCTCAGTTTAGATCACCATTTGGCACAGATTCTGTATATATGCTCCTCAGACAACACTGTATGAGTGACACCAACAGTGACAGTCACACCCTGCTGTGTCCCATGTCAGATGGGAGCTTCTCCTTTGGAAAGAAAAAAAAAGTCATGGAGGCTGAGAAGCACAGAATTTATTGCAGTGATTTGGCTGTTTATACCTTTCGGTTGGAGAGCAGGCTGAATTATGGCCAAACCACCAGGAGAATTGGCGTTTGAGAGCAGCACTTGAAGGTTTGTGCCGGTGTGTTTGCTGGCTCTGCAGATGGAGTTTGTCACTTCATCACTCCAATATACAAAACCCTAAAAGACAGAATGAGCGCATGATTAGCTTGGAGCCGCCCTTTTCTAAACACTAACACTAAGAAACACAGTTGCATCCATTAAAATTTTGGATTTGATCAGTGCAAGGGGTTGCAAAGGACATTTCAAGAGTGGTCACAGTCTGACTTTATTAAGTAATTCCTCTGTAGGCATGTTTTTTTAATCAGCATCATTCTGAACATTATAACCTCACTCTGGACCTCATTTGAAAACTCCCTAATGAGTTTAAAAACGTGCAGTGTTGCTCAGTTTTTTCAGATACATTAGTTATTACTGTTAAATTTACCTCAAACACAACAAATCCGAATGGCCGGTCCAGATAACCGTTAGACTCCACCACTGTTTTACGATGATGGCCCTCGAGATCAACTCTGGAAATGCTTCTCATAGATTGATCGACCCAGTACAGAAGCTGGCGAGGCAAATCTGAAACAAAAAGATAAATTCAATTCTAAAAACATTATCTGTACAAATAACAGTAACACTTAGAGCAGAAACTCAGATTAAGATGCTTACTTTTCTAAAATCAAAGTGAATGCTTATTACTACTATTGTATACAGCCCAAACTGTTGTGCAACAAGTTTTACACGCTCCATCACATGATACTTTAACAAAAAAAGGAAAAAAGGGTGCCGCACTGGGACTTCTCCGTCACTTAATGGCACCAGTAGCTCCTAAAACAACTTGTTTCCCTTGCCTCAGTATAGACATCTTACTAGTTTGACACTGTATCATTTCACTGTAAAACAAGAGAGTATTGACTGTGGAATGAATTCAGAGTCATTGACAACATGGCACTGAGCAGCGCTGAACTTACCAACCACCACAGAGTTAACTCAGTCAGAGTAGACTTGGCCCACATGGGAAGGGGGCTTTAAAGTGGCAGAAACTCTAACGGAGCCTCCCAGACAGACTGAAAATACAGCTGGATCAAGCGTACTAAAGAGGTTTTTGAACATTAGCGATTGCGAGCATACTCTTTGAGTCACCGACAAGTAGATGTAAACCCGATTTATGGGCTCTTTGAATATTTTGTTGATTTCCCCTTAAACTAAAAATGTTCAAAATCTAAGATTCACTGTGCATTTATCTTTGTGGAAAATCTCAGAACATACCCAGAGAGAGAGCGACAGGCTGGCGAAGTGCACTGCTGACCAGGACTGTTTTGTTTCTTCCGTCCAGGCTGGACCTCCAAATCTTTGGGGAGCTGCCGCACTCAGCATAAAAGAGCAGTCTGAGAAAATAGAAGGAGCTTATTAGGGTATTACCATAATCGCCTCATTAATGCATCATGATACATTTAATTATTGAATTGGTGCAGACTTTTTTTCATCACATAAAGTTAAAATTTTAAAATGCAATCAAGAAGTCATTTAACCATCCTGCCTTCAATGTTGAACTTTAGAGATGATTTTGGAGGTCATAATTTCAAAACTAATGGTCATGGGGCCCTCTGTTCATCTCATGCTTGTAATGCAATACATCAAGAATAAGTTAGCAGTTTTTTTTTTACAAACTTGGCACCAATGTCTTCTCAGCTCATGAATTAGTTGTGTAGATTTTGGAGGATATTGGTTGAAGTTCTAGGACATGTTCATCATCATTTTTAGGTTCATCCCTTGTTTGACATCAAAGTAGGGCACTGATACTTAAGGGGGCATTATTTAGTCTTTTTAAGAATGCATAATCTGAGCGAAAAATGAACTGATGTGATTTTGGACTTCAAAGGTCAAGGTCTTTGGACTTTATATACATCTATTGCCTATGATTTCTATGAGC
Source organism: Scarus forsteni (assembly GCA_036419115.1). Classification (NCBI taxonomy): domain Eukaryota; kingdom Metazoa; phylum Chordata; class Actinopteri; order Labriformes; family Labridae; genus Scarus; species Scarus forsteni. The sequence goes on from JAZDUH010000136.1 coordinate 31,534,859, forward strand.
CACACTACCTTAAAAAACAAACAAAAACACTCAAACCTTTACTCTCGAGTCATCACTGTACTTTTATGATAAACACTGGTTATAACTCTTTACTAATGTCAATTTTCCAAGACATTGTTAGCTACATTTTAGTAGGTATGATAGTAATGCATGCTTCCCAAATGGCAGCATGTTGGCATCTGATTCAAAACATATTCGTTCTATGGCTAAAATTACGGATTCTTGTGAATAATCAATCATTAGTTGTTTATGAGACATATCAAATATATATGTTGGCATAAAGCACTCAGTGTTCTGGAAAAAAAGTATTATAAATACAAAAACTTTGCTTGGTAATGAATTAAGAGCAAATGAAAGTCTATTGCAGCTGTCTGGCTCTCATTTTAACTTTACCTTCGTGAAGGATGCACCGCTACAGCAGAAGGTTTGTCCAGTCCTGGAATGAGCAGACGTTGAGCTGAACCGTCCAGCAGTCCAACATAAACTGAACCACTCTCCATGTTGGACCAGAACAGGAGCTGGTGGATCCAGTCTACAGCTAACCCAGACACTGAACCTCCAACTTTTAGCACTGGATCCTGCCGGTCTTCATCCAGAGAGACCCTGCAAACAACCCACGGTTTTAAAAGTTTAAACTGATATCTTTTTGTGAGCACATTTTTTTTCGTATTTCCGTTTTAGTCCATGGCCATTTCGGGGCTCCATACACTACAACAGTTAAACTCTCTGCCTACAGTACAATTGATGGTCCATATCCTATATCAGGTGGCTAACAGTAATGCTACCCGCCACAAATGCTGCCTATGAGTACATAGAGCATCTTCATGCAAGCCAGAGCTCTGCGTAGTTTCTTAATCCAACAGTAAACCTCCATTTACTTTATTACATCTTTATGACTACATGAGAGGAGGAAAGCCGCCACGGTCTAGACTGTACTCACACCAAACAGGAGCAACTCCACAGTATAAACTCTTACCTATAGATTAAACCTCGGCCCTGCTCGGCCCTGTACAGTGTTCTGTTTGAGATATAGGCCACTACAGGTCCAGGTCCTGATGTGTGTGGAGCTGGCTCTCTCAGGTCAGTGCCATTGATGCCGATCCACCGCAGACCCTTCGAGGAAGTGAAAACCAGCTGAACCTTCACACCTAAAAAAACCACACACAGTGTTCTTGTGTCATGAGAAGATATGAAAAAAAAGATATCAAATCTAAAAAGATATCAAATAAATAATAATGTTACACGTGCGGTCTGTGAGTGTGTAACTGCAAAACTGCTCTTCACAGAAGAGGTTGTTGATGATAAAGCTGTGTGACTATTTGAATGCTGTCATTTAAATTATGTTTAACTGGAATTAGAAAAGGAAAATTAAAAATGACAGATAAAAATATGGTATGAGGGGAAAGTAATGACATTTTCCATCAAAATGAGAGACTTAAAAAAAAAGTTGCCTCCTACTCCATGGCTTCAAACTTCATTTTTCATTTAAGGCCACTCTGTTCTCCCAAACTCTCCTCGGTGACAGCCAACAGCACACGCAAAATCCTGATTTAAAGAGGGTGGTCCACACCACTTTGCGCCGGTTATGAATTGCGCATGCAGTCATAGTAGATCATCGCAACATGCCCACTAATAGCACTTGCAATTTTTTAGTTTGCACACTCAATTTAGCACTTGTTATTTTGGATCTAAGTCTCTAAAAAACACGATGTAACAAATGCTTCCTTGTATGTGTTATCTGTCGGCCTATCCACCCTGATATCAGTCAAGTCAGTGTTTGGTTACACACGTACAAACTAATGTACAGGGCCCCGCTCACAGCTATTGTGTCCAGCTTTGATGACAGAACACACATGTATGTCCTGAGAGAATGTTTGATGCGTGATGCATGTTTGCCCACATGTTTGTGCAGCCTGCACAGCGAAAATGAGTTCCTGCCAAAGTGGACAAACTTCTGACCAATGGCTGATAATAAGCAAAGTGTTTGAACAAATCTTTAAGTGTGCACTTATTCAAACACTGTTGTTGAAGGCTGTGTATTTATGAGGCATGTGGACAGTATGGAGGGGGATGTAACCAAATCCGTTTCAACAAGGCTTCAATGAGTTTATAAAGCCTAAGAGAAAAAAGGACAACCTGTAGAGACAATAAATACTAAATAATACAGAGACAGCTTCATCATGCTAAAATCATACATCAGTTTTCCTTCTGTGTCGGGCTATTAAAATATTATATTCTTAAATAATTTTTCAATATCATGTTTGTTTGTTTGCTTTTAATGATGAGTCTGTGGTTTTTAACCCTTGTGCATCCCTCTAACTTACTTCTTTCTGGGGACCCTTGAGTCAAAAATGTACATGCAATAAAAACTGCAATAAAATCAAACAGCTAACTTTTAGTGTGTTTTCTGCATTAATCTCTCAAACCAGCTCTGCTGAAAACTCTTACCAAAAACATTTTCAGGATATGAATCCTTTAAAAGCCAATTTGAGTACGTACTGCCACTTGTTTACCTCTGCTAAGGAGGTTATGTTTTTGCAAGAGTCTGTTTGTTTGTTTGTTTGTTTCTCTATCAGCAAGATTACGCAAAATCTACTGGATGAATTTACATGAAAATTTTACCAGAGGTGTGGTTTGGTCCAAGGAAGAAGCCAATACATTTTGGTGCTGATCTGATCCAGACTGACGTCACAAAAAAGCATTTACATTTATAACAGAATATACAATTTATTTACAGCAGTTAATGCCTTTAATATAATCTTACTAAAGCACTGGAAAAAAAGCCTTCAGAAATTCCAGAAAGAGCTTTAGACTAGATCATGGACCCAGTTCTTTCAGCCAATGATTAATAGTCTCTGTTGCACCAAAAGTCAAACCTCATGACAGCTCTGACAGCAAAGCATAAAAACAGTTAACTTATGTTCTCTTATTGTTCAAGTATTGCATAAGTGAACAATGACATGTATGGCCTTGCTGCATTTACAAAACATATTGCCCAATGTAACACCTCCCCTGTTTTCATTTTAGATGGAACCACTAAATTCTATAAATCTAGGGAAGAAATGCAAGTAGAAAATAATTTACTGTCCAGAATGAGGAGAGAAAGAAACAACTGATGCAACAAAGGCCATAGATGATTGACAAGTTATGGCTATTAAATGAGACTGCACTGACGAGGGTAAAGCCACATGGTTCAGTCAAATGTGTGTTATACATCTAAGGTTATGTATTCACGCACAAGTGCAGTAACTTTAAAATGAGGGAAGTCTTTCACTGCTGGCTACTGCTTGAGGTGAACGTGCTTTTACTCAAGTATCAGCTTAAAAGTTGAGTAATCCTTTAACTTGCAATATTTGGTGAAAATGAAGAAAAACAGCAGCCAGTTCTTTTGTACATTAACCAAAGTGTACGGAAAACACCGCAGGTAATGTGCATGATTTTGTGGAGGCAGAGAGGATGTGAAAGACGAACATCCTGGGCGCTGAGGCACATCAAACACTTCTGAAAACATTTGACAAACAAGAAAAAAAATGTTTGAAATGATTGACAACTCAGAATAAGAACAACAGCAGAAATAGACAACAGGTCCATCACTCGGTTAGCAAACACCATTGTACAGGATATCACCCACTCACTGAACTAATACATCATCCCACTAGCCTCAGGGCGCAGGTACAGAACAATCAAGTTCAGCAGGGCTCGCCTGGGGAAAAGTCTGATCCCCTCAGCCATAGCTGCCTTGAACAGCAGGCCCCGCTGATCTGTCCGCAGCTCATATTGTATTGTATAGTATTGTATTTCCTTGTCCTGCACTGTTATGGCGACTGTATGATGTCCTCTGTTGTTGCTGTTGTCTGTTGAGGTGCAATGTTGTTGTTGTTGTTGTTGTCCCTCTGTAAATGTACAGTCAGTGGAAATGAATTTCCCCCTTGGGGACCAATACATCTAAATCTAAAATCTAAAAAAATCTAGTAAATTGATAAAGAGACTATTTTTGCAATTTTACATGAAAATTTGAAAGTGACTCGTCTGTCTCAAGTCTGTGCTCAAACACATTTCCAGTCCAAGAAGGTCAGACGACAGGATTTGAGACAACTGTCCTGATGTGAAGAATAATTTGACCTTTGTACACATTTTATGTATTCAACATTTGTACATATTGTGTATAATCTATTCATGTATTTGTCTCTTTATCACCCTGTCCTAATCTTGTTTAATTGTCCTCGTACTTGAATATCTCTTTGTAATAATCATTGTTTACCTTTTGCATTCTTCTGACACACACACACATTACACATCCACACATTACATACTACATTATGTGACCTCGTGCGGAGGCTCTTTCTAATCTGGCTCATTCGAGACGATGAGGAGCCTGTGCGGAGGCCACTCAATACACACACCTTCTTCTCACTCTTATAAAAGAGAGAAAACATTGTATTTCTTCAGTTCAACATCCAGCCTTTGCCTGTATTGTTGTCCTCCTCGCTAGTGAGTAAATTCCATCTGATTGCACCCAGCTTCCTCTTCGTCATCTTTTATTTTGAATTATGTCAGGTGTTGGTACGGACCTTAAAAGTTACACTGAGCTCTTAGAACTGCGAAGGGAAAAACCCTGACACCTGAGAAGACCTGCTGCACTGATTTGATGAAGAAGAGGAGTTGAAGGAGAGAGACAGTGAAACATATTGAATAGATTGTAAACAGATACAAAAAATTACAATTCTTTGCAAAGATGATGGCTTTGTTCAATTGGTTTGTTTGCTGTGTAGCAGGAATATCTATCATTAACAATTATAAATATAAACTGATCTTTTAGAAATCATTGGTAATTATTCAGGGTGTATACGTTACCTGAATCGGATACTTCTGCTACGAATTTTTACTTAAAAATTAGTATAAGCTGCAAGAAAATCTATCCATAAATAAGGCCGCATGTGTTGAGTGACGTATTTACTATAATATATTAAGTACAGTATTAAAAGAGACTTACCTGGTTTATCACAGAGGCTATAATAGCAAACTACTTAATGCTAGCAAATGGGAAAGAATGGAAATATGATGAACTTATTTCAGGATTTTAAAACTATTTTGTGGGTAATGCTTCAAATTGTTATTCATTTTTATTAGAACAGGACACAGTGGTCACGGGGTGCTTGGACAGGAGGGAAATGACCCTCTGAAAAGTTGAACAAAATGGTTGAAAATGAAAAAAAACAGACATAATGCAGTTGAAAATGATCCTGTTACAATGAATGTGATTTCTTTGGCGAGTGAAAAACTGCATAAAAGGTCGATAAGTCAGTTATAAGTCAGTACTCTCTCACCTTTGGCTTTGCACTCTCTGGTCGTGACATTCATCTGGTATTCCTCGTGGCAGCTACAGGTGAAGCTGCTGTTCATGTGAACACACAGCTGATCACAAACATCAAGCTCCAAGCAGGGATTGACCTCTGGATGGAAGACACAACAAAAGGATTATTTTCATTGAAGTCCATCTTAAGTTACATTTAGCAAAGAAAAAGGAGAAATAATAAACATAAGAAGGATGAACTAAGACTCAAAGATCTTACTCTTCACATGCTTTGCAAAATAAATTAATGTCATTACATATTCTACATTTGGACAGTTATCCTTACACATGGAGAGGTAAACTAAATTCAGTGTCTGTTAGAAAAGTCTTGTATTCAGGCTCACCCTCACACTGGCTGTCCCCGATTAGCTTCATATTCTCAGGGCAGACGCAATGGGAACCTTGAGGCAGGTCCTTGCACTCATGGGAGCAGCCTCCATTATTGACCTCACACTCGTTCTGATCTGCAAAAACACCATCAATGAAAAAAACATTCATTTTTTTGCTTCTTTTTTCACACACACACCAAAGTTGATCTACCAAGTCCATGTTTGAGATATTAGACATCCTGGAGTTAAAGCAATAGCCTCTTGTGTTCAATCAGGTCGGACAGTAAAGAACTTAGAGGTATGTGTCTTATTTGGTGATCGCAAAGCCATAAACTGAAGCCCTCTCCTCACCAATGGATCTGTCAGTTGTACCTCACTAAACATTAGGGCTGAACAATTAATTGCAAATTAGAATAAATCGCAATATGGCTTGTTGCAATTTTCAAATCGCAGAAGGTTCAATATTTTTAGCCCAAAATGTGTTGAACATTTTGGCACTGTGATGTAGTTTTTCGCGACTTCGTGCCTTTTTTTTTTTTTTACCTCTATTCATACACTTTTATCCCACTTTGGGACCATTTTTACCTTTTTTTGATCCCGTTTTTGCACCTTCATGCCTATTTTGCCCCCATTCATCATTTTTTGGCTACTGTCAGAACCATTTTTGGAATTATTACATGGTTTTTGAAATTTAATTTCGAATTTAATTCCCAATTTTGATGCCTTACTCAATTTTCCTAAGCCACTTTTGGATTTGTTTTGCAATTTCATACCTATTTATTAACCTTTTTCCGCTTTCATACCATTTTTACCCAGTTTTTACAATTTCATACCTATTTTGTTTCTGTTCTTCACTTCTCCACTTTTTCTCAAACCTTTTACCCTTAGATTTATTTCATGTCATATTGGTTTTACTATAAAAAGATCAGCTGTTTATGTTTGTCTAAGAATACATAAGATGAGGAACATTAAAACAATCGCAGAGTAAATCGCAATATTGGTGAAAAAATCACAATTAGAATATTTTCTCAAATCGTTCAGCCCTACTAAACATCACCACTGATGTGACCATGCTGGAGGGGGAGAGGCTGGTTTGACAAGTCCCAACTCTTCAGCTGTGAGAACAGTCCCTAACTGTGGTAATAACACAAAGTCTGCTCTCAGCATCAAGGGGAGTCAATACTCCAACTGTCCACTTGATAAACCTGTGATATAAACCATCAACTCATTCATTTATATCAGAAGTGTCCAATCCTCCAATATGTAGGTCAACTTTTAGTTGGCCCACAGTAAGCTCCAAATTCACCAATGAAAATATGGCCCACACTTAAACTTGAAGCTTGGGCTTCACTGATATATAAGGCCAATTTTAAAGGTGCTATGAGGAGAATCTATTTGCGGCGACATTAAGACTCTGCTACTCATGAGCACGTGCGGCGACTGTCGTAATGCTGCGTTCCAGTAACCTCGGAACTGAGAGTGACATCATCTCCAACTTATCGGCGTTTCAGTTGAAGTTAGAAAAAAACATGCCGATCTACCAGGCTTTTGTTAGATGTTGTTAGCTCGGGGATGGCGAGGTTAAACTGAGTTCCCAGTAGGAAATTCCTACTTCTGACTACAACTGGAACGCACTACAATCTGGCACATTTACAAGTCAATGTTCATTACTGTGCACTGTCCTCTACTGGAATAGATAAATAAAATAATTAAATACACTGACAGAATTTGGAGGTTTTCTGTGATTTGCTCTTGTTTTGGATCTGAAAGAGTAGATGAGCAATCAGCATCTGGGAAGGTCATTGCATCCTGACCAGGGGGCTAATTCAGTGGTTGCAAGGGCTGGACAGGGTCCCCTGAAATCTGACTGGCCCACCAACAATATTTCACAATGATATGCTGTTTGCATGGCTGAGCCACTAATGAAAAGCTATACTGTAGAAGTATTTTCGCTTAAATCCAAAAATTAAACATTTCTCAAATTATGCTGACCTGATATGACTAACTAACTCTAACAGTGTGTATATATAAAGGTGCCCCAGTCATCCTTACTATTATGTACACGGCCCTTGGCGAACAATGTTTGGACATCCCTGTTTTAGAGGACTAAATGTAGTCAGGATGTTTATTTCTAAACTGTACTGAGGAGGGGCCACTTTGAGAGAGAGCGTCTAATTAACTTCTAGATTTTCATTATTGTAAACATACTGTCTTTGCTTTTATTGTTTTGTAATATGCTGTAACTGGTGATTTATAGGCTGCATTTCTGACCAGCAGAAAATCAATCTTAGAGAAAAATAAACCCAACAAGCATGTGCAGACAAAAACAAGGAGATTGTGAAAAAGAATATTGTAAATAATGAGGAGGAAAAAGAAACCCAGAGGGACTAGGACGCCAGCAAAAAAAGGTTATAAGAACCATTTTCTACCTCTGAAAATGTTCTCTCAAGGTCAATAATGAATCAACAAAAACATTGCAGCACTGCCACTGGGCCCTCACAAACTCATAAACACATAAACCAAAGGGGAACCCTGATGTGACGGACAGTATGACCCCTATGCAGCGAGGGCCAGTGCTGTGCTGCCCTCTGCTGTCTGTTTGATAAAACAACGCCAACAAAGCCCTGGACTGCACACATTCAGAAAACCAATTACTCATCTTTTATCATCAAATTACAAAACCAATTACTCATCTTTTATCATCAATAATCACATGATGATAATTTGGAACTCCTCTCTGATTACCACTTTTACTTGTTGTCAGGGAAAGTATTAAATATTATACTGAGTGGAACTGATATCAACATGAAAATAGCCCTTGACTGACAAACTGGTTTTGACTTTTTTTTCTTTTTATTCTACATTAAATTGGAAATATTGTCACTTCTGACAAAACTGTCGCTATAGCAGGTAGCACTCATGCTAATATTTTCACCAGCAGCTGTTATTGAAAGGCTTTATAGTTGCTCCTCATTGTCGTCGCACTTGCAGCTCCTGCCTCTTTCTACTAAAGAGACGCCGATTGGGCAGAGCCTCTGTAAACTGAGCCCAATATTTACAGCTCAAACCTTTTCAATAAGGATCTGTCTAATATAAAATTAACTAAGTGGACCCAGCTGCACTGCAATGCTAGGGCGTTACGCTAAATGCTGGCAGAATTTCATAGTCCATCCTTAAACGTCCTTCGGTTTGTTGATATTACAGATTGAGTGAGGGCAGGTGCTCACTGGGCTTTATGTGACGTTTTCAAAGACTTGAAGTGACATCACCACTCACCACATCTTTTCTCATCGCTGCCGTCAGAACAGTCCGGTGAACCGTCACACCTCCAGGCCTGATGGATACAATGCCCGTCTCCACACTCGAACTCTGCGGCTGAGCATGTGGGAGGAGTCTGAGGCTGTGGTGCAAAGTGGCCTGAGGAGAGCCAGAGTAACAATCATAAAATCCTCTGATGACTTTGATGCTTGACCTCTGATGACTTTGATAAACAATCCCATAAACAGAAACTTTAACAATTCAAATAGAAGGGGTGTCATTCAAAGTAATACAAACAATCTGATACATTTACAACATCATATCAGCACTGATCTTTGGCATTGCTACATCACAGATTGAGCAACATCAATAAAATCCTCGAAGATCTCTTGGCATACCTTCTGGGGTTTTTTTTTATTTGGATGGCCAAATAAGGAGCACCGACAATCTAAGGTTTGCACACCAAATACATTTCAAAAGTTTTGTAAGCTTTTGTATTTTTCTGGTATAGGCTATAAACTATTTCAGACTACAGTGTCCTCCTCTTTTAGATTACAAATATACTGATGCTGATATTTGACAAGTTTTTAATTAATGTAAAACCCCATTAATAAGAAACTTTTGGTCTTGTTTTATCATGCTATGAATTTAAGTCATACTATTCTCCTAAGAAAAAATATACATGATAAATAGTGTTTTTTTAATTGGCAAACTCTCTGATTTAACAGTTTAATTTGAAATGCAGTCATATTTATTAGCCTAATATGAATTACAGTCACACCACTTGAACAGCTTGTTATATCAGTACAATCATGAAAAGTTAGACAGCTTTTATAGCAAAAGCAGTTAAGCTAACAAATGACGCTACAAGTGCAGAGATGCCATGTACACATCTTTTTAGCAAAATATGTTACATAATATGCTACATTTTAGGCAGTCTATCTATCTATCTATCTATCTATCTATCTATCTATCTATCTATCTATCTATCTATCTATCTATCTATCATTTTTATCTAATAGCCACAATGCCATATTAGTCATGTTTTTTGTCTTGGTTAATTATTAGAATGTATTTTACAATCATGAGTGCTGTAAAAGAGTCGAATTAGCCTACGAGTTTAGCCTTGTTTTTTAATTTCAAAGGAGAAGATGTCTAATCGTGACTTCAAAACTCACCTGTCAAAACTATGGAGCTCAATGTTTTAGTCAAAGCTCATGGTCAATGTTTAATAAAATGGTTAATAAGTGATACAACACATTTTCAACTACTGACAGTCTCTGTCCTTGTCCAGATACAAATTTAACCTAAAAATGTTTTGATGTTGACAACAGTTTGTCCATGATGATCCACGTAATTTTGCTTAACAAAATAATATATATATACACACACTACACTGCATTGTTTTACTCTATATCTTCATAACTATACATTTAAACGTAAATTGCGCTTTTATTATTTGATGGTTTGTTTAATTCATTACTGGGACTCAATGTTTTTACTGTTAATTGTATCTGTTTTTATCTTTTGAAATTCAAAAATGCATCAAACTCTTTGAAATAACTTCTCCTGAGTTTTTCCTTTGACAGTGTTATAAAGTTGTGGTATGTGCTCTGACACAAATCCCTCTGGAATTCAGTATCAAAGTCTGTAATGATTTAATGGGATTACAGACAAAATCTGCCGCAGTATCCTGCCCACAAAGTCAAAGGAAGCGGGCAGTATGAGAATGAATTTTTACTCTACACTTAGATCCACAATCTGTAGTTTGAATCACTAAATCTGAATAAGAAGAGCACTGTAACTATCATGTTGATGCTGCTGACTGAGCAGAAAGAGGGAAATTACAACCTTAAACTTACAAATTCCTTCATGTGTGGACTCTGTTTCATGTACAATGAAAGAATTTTCTATCATCAAGTTTCCAGTTTTACAAGGATTACTAAGTCACATTTTCAGTGTTCCTGGAGAAATGTCGGTCCCTGAACCAGCGATTTGAATGATCTGTACATGAGCTATCTGTCCAGCTGTCTCACATTTGCTCTAAATCCAGCCTTAGATTAATGGCTCAGATATTTTTCTTTATGTTGCATTAACGACAAGCATCTATAAAACTCACTGTCCTTCCCACCATGAGTCGAAACTTTAATGAATGTCTGTTATAGTTGTTTTTTCTTTTCTTTAATTTGCACTGATTCCCTTTTCCTGCTGAGGATCATCACTTTTGTTTCCATTACTGAGTTTACTTTCGGTCACCAAAGAAAAGAGCAAATGAAACGCAAACAGAGTTCCTTACGTGGGTGTGTGTTTTGAATTTGAAATGGGATCACTTCATAGATGTTGTGCTCACCACAGAGGTGTTCATCTGATCCATCTGTGCACTGCTTGTGGCCGTCACACAAACTCAGTCTTGGGACACACAAACCATCACCACACCTGAACTCCAGCTGTTCATGGCAGGAGGGGAGGGAGTGAGGCGAGGCACCTAAACGCAGAAACAGACGGTTTAGTGTTACCACAGCAGAGGTTATATCACAGGAAAATGTAATAATAAAATAATGATAACTTTTAGAGGCATGAAGACCTCTGCCTGATACTAGGAGTTAAATTCACCCTCAGGGATGGAAATCAAGAACCAGTTTTAACACTTTTCTGATGATTTGTCCTCTAATCTGCTTTAAGAGTTATAATTTCTCCTATCAGCTTATTTCAATTAGTGGAAGCAGGAGTGTGATTGCCAGCAACATGCTGAAACATTTGTTGCAGCAGAATAGTCCTAAATATCAGAAAGATATTGTGTTTGACATCAGTGACACAGACATTCTGTGAATGCAAACGTATGCAACACATCGCACTCATATTGTGGGGGTGATATATCATGACAGTCTGAAATGCATACAGAGATTACTCAAGCAGGGTGAGCTTACAGTCTACTCTTTTGAAGTGTTAATAAAACATGATATTATATACTAACAGTATGCAGTTGTACTTAGTCTTATCTAAATAAAGAACTGTACCTGTAAAGTGCTTTCCTGTCATTACCAAATAAAGAAATATTGAAAGTTAATCTACCAAATAAACAGTCAAATGCTAGAATGCCTGCTGCCCAATGACCACAGGCTGAACAGCAATACAAAGCAAATGTCCCAAATTTTAGAGTTTGAGTAAAAAATAAAAGTAATGCCTTATTAGGGGTCTTACTTAAATGACAACGCACCACCATAGTGGTGAGTAAAATCTACTACATTGAGAATTAAGGTGTTATTAAAAAGGCTTTAAAGTCAGTTGTCTTTCATTGAGAAAATGTGACATCTTAGATTATTTGATAAGTAACAACAAAGATGTGAAACATGATGCATCAAAAAACAGAAATGCTTGCAAAGCAACATTCAACATTGTACCAGCCGGGTGTGTGCACAGTTTAACAGAACAAATAATGCATAAATAACCTAAATGTAAAAGACTAACATCAATGAAGGATGCACACTGTCAGTAGGAGTTTGGTATCAGCAGATATCGGCCTAATATCAGCTGATATAGTAGCTTTTACCAATATTTACATCACATATATCATCTATAATAATCCATAAAACACACTAATGTCTGCACCTCATCACTGCAAGGGGTTATTTAAAATCAAGTTTCATTTTGTAAGTGTTGTTTTTTCTTGTTTTACATATGCTCCTCACAAAAAAACTGTCACACCGTAAGGCAACGAGTAGGTTTTGTAAAGACTTTGCGTATTTGATGAGAAATATAGGTCTCAGGGAAGGAGTTCAGAAATACTTAAATATTGTTCTAATACTGTGCATCCCGAATATGAGTAGATGTCTTATTTAGACTTGATTTGCAGTGGTAACACTCGTGCAGTTTAACTAGGAATAGAGCTTTCTTCAGATGCATTTTAATTTAAATGAAGAAGTGTTTGGACGATAAAATAAAGTATGTAAATCAGAAAATTCATCAAGCACAAATGCTTAAATGTCTTGTTTTACTGTTTAACTCTTCAATAACAAACCTCACTTTAAAGCTTTCAGTTGTATTGCAGTGAGCTCAGACAGTCAGTAATATATTTCCATTCATTTGTTCATTCATCAGTTACTTAAGGACAGATTGAGCAGCCCGGGTCTCTGGTCTCTGGTCTCTGGTCTCTGAGCTGCAGGTGGACTCCGCTCTCACACACAGACGCTTCTCCGCGGATAAGCGTCCTCAAAAAGGACTGACACACACTCACATGTCAGTTCAGTGTCTTACCTGGAAGATGAAGGCAAGTGAGGGAAAACAGGAGCAACAAACTGCCAAGGTCTCCCATGCTCGATGTCCTCCACGGCTGCAGCGCGTGCGGCGCAGAAATATGACGCAAGAGCTGTTTCTGTCAAACTGTCGCGTGAACAACAAACGGTTGTTATCGTTACTGTCGGTGTCCAAACTTCATCCCGTGTTTATTATTGACAAATAAAACCTGGTCCTCATGTGGGTTTGGTTTAGTACAGGCTCCGAGATCACTGCTGAGGGCACGAGCGGAGGGCACGAGCTGAGGGCAGCACGAGGCTGTTTTCTGGATCTCTGCTCATCTTTAGTTTCATGGCCAGGGGACAAGCCTTCCAGACTTAAAACTAGAGAGATTAATATTTTTACAGCAAGACAATATTAAACCAGACCAACTTAAACACCTCACAAAGGGACAGATAAACAAATAACCAGAATATCTAAACTGAAATGTGTTCATAACATTTTCATGACAAAATCTTGTATTTTATCTCTTTTATCTTTATTCTTTATCTTTTCCCTTCTTTTATTGTTTTATACTTTCAGGTCTATTTTTCATACACGTTTTTAATGTTGGGCTCATTTTAGTCTATTACTGTTTTTATTATCATTACTCTTCTTATAAATGTTCATGATTTTTTGTACCCTTGAACAGCACTTTGGTCAATCGAGGTTTTGTAATCTACAAATAAACTTCGACTTGACTTCACAAAATTCTTTGTAACTAATGATCATTTTTATAATTAGAACTAAAATTATACATTTAGAAATCTCCACTTTCCTAACTCATATGCAGTTTAATTTCCATCTATTGAGTTTATTGCTTTAACTCAAACTTAAGTCTAAATATAACTTCATCCATTAGTCTTCGTCATACTGGATGTAGTGACCTAACTGATGTCTTGTTGTGTCAACCCTGTTATCTCAGGTTCACCCATAGGAGGGGATAAAAGGGGGAGCTTTCTGGGGCCCACAGTCATGCAAGGGTCCATGAGGAACATGGTCTGTCCCAAATGAGGACCATGAATTTCTGTGTTTAAACCCAAATACTTAACATTTCTTATTATAGCAGGAAAAATAGACATTTCATTTGTTGTTTCCTGTTTTAAAGTTTAGCTGAAATGGTCTAATCTTTATTTCTGATTTTGATGCTGTGGATGGGACAATGTAATTTAACGGCACAATAATGTTTTGTTTGCTCAGCCATATTAAAATTCTGATATTATAATTGTCTTCTTTCAGTATACATTTAATTTTTTGGACTTTGTATACCTGTATCTCAATGACAGGACAGTGGATAAAGTTGACAGCAGAGAGAGATTACTTCAGGTGGGCATATTTCTTGATTTGAATTGTTGTCATTCTTTCCTTGATAAATAATGGTCGTACAACCCCTCAAAGTCTATACTGTGATCCTGCAGTTTTAACTATAACATTAAGTAAAAGAGCTTTCTCAAAAGATATTATGTAGAATATATTTAACTTCTAAAAGTCTGTTTTATACACACTTTATGGTAAAAATGTATTATAATTAAAAATTTCTGCATGACTGCATTTTTACAGGCATGTTTACAGAAAGATTGGATTAGACAGAACTTTTTTAATCCCTTCAGAAGACTCCTTTGGGGAAATCAAGATTCCAGTAGCATTGAATAGTAGTACACAGGTAGAAAGAACAGAAGTTATCAAAAAAGTAAAAACAACTTGTATATCAAAATAAATAAAACTAAATATAAAAATATATGGCTACTGCTCCTTTCCGTCCTCCGTCTTCCTGTTACTCCTCATCCCCCCCAGTGAGGAGTAATACATACCCTTGCAGCAACAATTCAATTAAATGTGTTCATATTTTTACTTCAAAAAAAAAAGGTTTTAATCTTAGCAGACCAAAAATTTAGACGCAATTTCTCTCAGGAAAAACAGGCTTTTAAATGGTTTGACAGTTTTTGACTTTATGTATTGTCTGCAACAGAGTTGACAGATTTTTCTGCGACTAAATTGTTTTTCATATTGGATGTGTCAAATGTTACAGGTTTAAGCTCAGCAAATACTAAAAAAGTTTGATTTTAAAAGTGTTCTATGATATAAACAAAGTTTAATAAAAAAAAAAAAAAAACTCTCCCAATTTTTGTTTTCATCCTCCATGTGAAATGTATCCACAATTCTGAAATGAGCCTAATACATAAAGTCGTCCCACTACACCATCATACATTTATAACAGTCTTAGATGTACTTAGTAACATACTTTAACGGAAAATGAAAATGTCAAAC
Source organism: Scarus forsteni (assembly GCA_036419115.1). NCBI lineage: Eukaryota > Metazoa > Chordata > Actinopteri > Labriformes > Labridae > Scarus > Scarus forsteni. The sequence goes on from JAZDUH010000136.1 coordinate 31,550,339, forward strand.
AGGTCAAGACCTGCGCACCGACCCCTCCTCCCACTACTTTTATAAAACTGTTTAGAGGTCAGCAGATGAATGCACTGATCAGTGCTTTCACAGTGACCTCTAAGCCAGACAAAAACAAACATGCTGTTCATGTCCTTATTTCTGGTTAAAGCAGTCCATGTTAGATGTTCAATAAATGCAGATCCTGTTCTGCCCTGATCATGCTTTAAATGTTTGCCTCCTCTGTGGTTGAGTTTGACACCCCTGCTTGAATAGAAAATGGCTCCTAATAGGAATCATTTTCTATAAATGCAATTTACTTCCTGATTTTTTTTCCAGGGGTGATGCATAAGAAAGTAATGGTGTTAACCTCAAACTGTCTCTTATTGTGAACTGCCCCCTGGCTTTTTAACTCACCTGTGACGCAGTCCTTCAGATCTTCTACACGCTGTGACAAGTCCATTTACACTTAGTCTGTTCAAAATGCTTTTTACTTGTGTTCAGGCCATTGTATAACCAGAATAAGCAGTTTGACAAGAAAAGTTAAATAGAGGACATTTTATTCACACGTTCTATTGTAGAGGATACAACCAGAGCACAGAGCTGTCAAGGCTCAACAGCAGGTAGAGGAATGAGCTGCTCAGAGGTACGGCTGATCCGTGGACAGAGAAGGCTCCTTATACACAGCACCTGGGGTCACTGGGGCTTTCGGAGCTTCAGAAACTTGACTAAAAGAGATGAGAAGAGTCAAGCAAACATTTCAGCTACTCAATTTTCAATCATTTTAATAATTAGTAGCCAAATACCAATTAATTGCCATTTTCTGCATGCTCATGTAAAGAAAGGCATCTCAGGGTTCTTGACGTGTTTTTATTTTGCTTTTTGTCAAGAAATCCCTGACACAGAGCCATAGAGAAAATTTAAAAATCCATTAGAAACATAGAAATATTTATTTGCATTTGCACAGTATTTATATGATTAGAATAAAGCTTAGGAAACAAAAAAACTGTGAAAGTCACAATTTCAATCCTCAACTGTAACACCTTTGTGTCCTCTGTAGCTTGTAAATTTTTATTTGCAGGAAAGTTTAAATTCTGCTTTCAAACTGAGTGTCCTACTTTGAGAAAGAAGAGTGATCATGAGAGAAAGGCTTTTCTTGTAGACTGTCTAGGTCAAACAGAAGAACATCTCTTTACATTAAACATCACACAAATGACAGGAAGTATTAAGTACTAAGATGCTGATCTTCAATCTTTGAAAATTTGTTTCCTTATTCAAAAGTTGATTTCTTCCATAGAACAAGATCTTATACTATATTTTATACGATATGTGAGAGGCTCAAGTTAAGTTACCTGCCAGCTGTGATAGCCTTCTGTGTGGACATGATGACAGTAGCAGGCACCGACTCTCTGCGTCCATCTCTGGTGAAGTAATAGTTGGCAGCATACTTATGGCTCGGTCCTACCGGTAGTTTGGGTGGTGGCTGTGTCCTGGAATAACAGCATTGTAAAGAGAATTTAACTTTGATATTATTAAATATAAATCATGTAAATCAGGTTGTTTGAATAAATAGGTAATCCCTTTTGGGGTAGCAGGGGGCTGGAATCAACAACCATTCATGCTCACACCCACACCAAAGGGCAATAAAGAGTCACCAGTCAATCTTATGAGCATGTTTTTGGTCTTTCAGAAGAAGCCACAGTTCCTGGAGAGAACCCATGCATGCACAGGGTGACCATGCAAACTCCACTCCATCCTGACCACCATGGGGGTCCCTCTTGCTATGAGGCATTTGCACTACCTGCAGCGCCACCGCACTACCCTAAAATAACATTTTGTTCAATTATAATTTATAAGGTGCTATAACATCCAAAGGACCTTGAACTCGGGATGAACAAAATAAGTAGATATGCACATTTCTGCTGATATTTACTGCCAGTATATTGGCAGTACATTTTGGCTCTTTATATCCTCTGTAGTGGCTGTAATGTTGGCAGAATTTCCAAAATGCATGTTGAAGGTTTCCTATGTCATCACTGACTGTCAACCTTTATAAATCGAAGGTGTCATCACCATGGAAGGAAAAGGTCAGGACAAGTAAAGTGGAAGCTTGTGCCCTGGACAAAAAAATGAGTATTTGCAATAATAGGCTCAGAAGTATCTGCAAATCAGACAACAAAATTCCAACATGGTACATCCCTAGCTTTAACATGCAAGCCTGGACTGAATTCACATGTCTTATGTACATCATTCTTCAAACGTGTGGATTATCAAGTCTCCAACTAAAGCCATATTGGTATTAAATACACCAGTTTAAAATGAAAGTGTTATTGTTACTGACCATTGATTTTGAACAGGAATGAGGGACTTTAGACTGAATTCACCTTCTTAATCAAAGTTTGAGTTGCTCACTGAGCTTCTCTCAGAAGTCAGAAATTAATCAAGCATAAAATTCAACCACTAAAACAAATTATTCTTATCAGGAATGCAAGAAATAATGTGTTTAACTACCCTTTCTGTTTTCTGTAAGACAATACATTTAAAAAATCGTTGGTGACAACAATTGTATTGAAACATCAAAACACAATTTCTTTATCGAGTTTCTACAATGCAATAACCATCACAGAAAGAAACATCAACTTGATTTGGTAATTATGTTAACAAAGGGCAGCTGTACATGACTTACTGCATTAACTTGTTGATTCACAACTACATCTGAGTATCCATTTTTAACTCCCTCTAGTGTATCTTTATGCTATCTTCCTTCACATCTTAATGTTATCGTGATACTGACCCTTCAGTTTGTTTTCTGAGTGTATAATTATCATCATAATAAACACCATCGACCTGTGAACATGTCAGACTAACACAATCTTACCTCTTTGCAATCTCCGTGTATCTCAGCTGAAGCTTGGCCTGCAGGTCGTGCTGAAAAACGAAATAACACATGAACACCAGGCTCTGTTTGTCCTAAAGTCTCTTTAACACTTTATTCAAAACAATAATAACCAGTCATCTGAGTGAGCTGCTGCACACAAACTAGCCTAAATGACTAGCTCTAATGCTACATTAGCTTTAGCGCTGATATATTTGATACGAAAACCACACAGAAATGAACTAAAGGTCTATCATATGATCCGTAAGCAACACAAATAAACTCAATAGATGTGTTTCTTACACCCGATAAAAGGTTTCGAAGCCTCTGGATGATTTTTGTTGCAGTCGCCATGTTTGATGTGAAGGACACGGGGCTTCTTCTGTCCCATAAAACAAGTGCAGCGCCACACCGCCACCTGCTGGTGTGGGGGCACAAACGCTGCTCTAGACAGTGTAAAGATTACAAAATTACAGGTGTTTTTTAATCTGAAATTTCAATTAGAGGATAATAGATTTATGCATTCCATGATTATTACAAATAAAGTGAAATATTAGAAGTCCTTTTTTCATTTTAATCATCACTATTACTGCTGCTAGTGCTGAATATACGGGAAGACACAGGTTGGTCTGCACGCTTGTGTTCACATGCCCCTAACACAGGAGTGCATCCTACAAAAGGCATCCCTAAATTCTATAAAGGTCTTGCAGTGAAACAGGGGTATTTTTCATTTTTGTAAATCATTTCAACAGTGGGTAGTAAACCAGTAAAGACACAGTGACTCATGAGATTAGTTCTCACCGTGTTAGAGGTCATTTATCCCAAAAGTTAATCACAAGTTAACTAAAAAAAATGTGAAGCGAAATTACCAGTAGACTTGAAGACAGATCTTTGTTTTTAATAAAAGCAGCATTGACCAAACAAACCATGAAAATGGTTAAAAGATTAAACTAAACCACTCAAAATGGAAGAAATTTAAAAAGGAAATTTACATATGTACATATGTGTGTGCTTAATAAGTTCATAAAAAAGTACGTCATACCTAAATTAGGGATGGAAATTGATAAGATATTATCAATACCAATGCTGTTAACAATCCTGCTAATCGATCCAATTCTTTAATGATTCCCTTATCGATTCCTGCAGATTTTGCGAGTGGGCAAATGTTGGTCTGATTTTCAGTGGCAACAATGTCAAACACATCACAGCATAGATATCTGCTTCTGCAAGATGCTGGTGTTTCCAATCACTTAAGGTTGTGTAGGAGGTGCAATGAAAATTAAGCTACAATTCTGATGCTTCTGAACCCTGTCAGCGGAAGAAATTGATAAGGGAATTGATAAGCAAAAAGATTAATGATATCGATTCTTTGATGGAGCTGTTAACTGTTATCAGACATCAACCATCTGCTGGCATCTGAGAATTTAGAAAAGTGTATCTAAACTGTTTTTGTTCTCTTTTGTTTGTGGGTATCGTTCTGTTTTAATTTCTCTCAGCTTTACCATTCTTTATTTCTAAAAATGCAAATAGAAAATAATTTCAAGACCAATTTGAGTATATTTTTTCTACCAGATCTGTTAGAGCAGTGTAACTGACTTAAACTCCCCTCTTTGGTGAACAATGATGATAGAAAACGGTTCAGCAACAGTGAGAGGTACATGGAGGAGGAATCAAAGAGAAATACAAATTTTATTTGTTGCACGAGAAAACACAGTACAGGGCGACAGTGCCGGTATACCATGCATCAAGTATTACAGATGTGTGCTTGTTTTTCATGCAGCATGCACCAAACAGAGGAGTCCACAGGAGAACACGTGCACATGTACAACAGTTTATCCTGCCACGTTGTCCTGAAAAAAGAGCTTTGACACGAGCTGAGAAACTTTGTTCGATTCTAAAGACTCAGACTTTTTACCTAATATTCTGAATGACTTGCAGGAGAGCAGCAGCATGTGGGCCCTTTGCCACCAGTTGCCCACCTGCCTGTACTGTAAACTATCCAATAGAGATGGGCAGTAAAGTCTTTTAACTTTGGCTTGTTGATTTTGCACAAGAATAATTCAAAAACTCAACATATTGTCCAGTCCTTCTCGAGGAAAGGAATTAATGAGATTATTTAACATCAAATCCATTATTAATTCGCTTCATTCATCCAATTCTTGATCAGTTCTCCTAATTCTTGTTGATTTTTCTGTTTGGAAAAGCATTAACCTTCATATTTTCTGTGTCAACATCAAAAACATTGCACTGCTGGTATTTAATACCATTCTGATGTTTTCAGTCTACTCGTGCACGCCTCTGTCTCCTGTCCACCATGATAACTTCCTTACAGAGCCAGGTGGGGCGATATAAAAAAATTTTTTAATCCAATTTATAAGATTGAATAATTTAAAAAAATGAGGCATGTTACATCTACATGTGTTGCTGAATTTTTGGAAGATGTCCATGTTTTAAAGACATATTTTTGAATGTTCAATGGCTACATATTTCAAAAGTTTATATAGTTTTCCATGATTTTATGAGGCATTGAATTTGAATAAACATGCCCAGGCCAACAAACTCTTGTAGTGCATGTTAAAGGGGCTATTTTGTTTAACTATGAATGTGCTGTGCCTTGAGTTTTAGACTTGTTTTTAGGCATTCCATGATTAAAAAAATGTTTAAAAAACACTGCTCAAACTAATAATACCGATTCCCCATTCCCATTTCTAGTGTTGCTTCAAGGTAAGACTTTTTTTTTCAAATGTGCATAAACAAAACCCATGACATACCAAGACACCTCATTAATTGTGGAGCAAATATTCAGTAACCAGGTTTCATTTCCTTTAACCTAATAAGCAAAACACAGTGTGGATTAGCATAAACAAAAAAGTGTTTTCATGAATCAGTTCATATTTAACAAAATGTTAACCTCTAAAGCCTCTCAGCTCTGTGCCAAATCACTCTTCAAGAACATTTCAAAAGGAACAGAAACAGAACAGATATTTGACTTCTGAGTGTTTTCCTCAATGGTATCAAAGAGAGTAGATTTATCATAAACAGCCACAGGATAAAAAAAAAACGACTGTACACTTCAACACGTTTGTTCATGTAAACAATCGCACAGAGCCACTGTCAGTCAGGGTCATAATCTCAGTGTTTGTGCAACACCGTGAGATGAGAAGACTTTTTCCAAGAGGACTGTAATTTATAAAAGACTACACAAGAGAAAATGTACAAAATCCAGAAACAGCAGCGAACAAATAAAACAAAACATCTCCAGGTTTGCATTTGTGGTGAAAAATCAAAAATACTGATCTGAATCTTGACAGGTTCTTTCCTCATGCTTCAGCTGTTTTTGTGCATTTCATGTCCTGCAATAGATTGTGAGTCAAACACACACCTTTTATCAAAATATACAACAATATTTACACAATACAAAGACATAAAACGTTTGTTTAAAGGAGCCCTGGGTTTGGATTTGATGTAAGGGTTTCCCTCGGTTTACTTTCAACATTCACCTACAAAAATACTTATCAAAATACATTTGTGCACTTTTCCCTCCATGTAAACATCACTATGTGGTGAAAAAAAGAATTAACAGCTTTTTACACTCAGCATTTTTTGCATGCCAAAGAGGGAAAAAAAAGGGGAAAAAAAGCTACAGTTGGAAGAAAGTACTCCAAAAATACACAAGGATCAAAAACATCTACAGGTACAAAAAGCCTTAAAAAATAAATAAACATTAAAGATATTCTCCCAGAGCTCTAGTGAAGACTTTGATTTAGTTGCTCAGCGTTTCCCTCTGAGGTGCATGCACTGAAAACGGAACTGTCACAGCAAGGGGCAAATAATTGGCACATCAGTCAGTGCGTTTACATGCAGTTAGAAAAATGAATTCTTCTTCATAAAACTGAACTTCTTAATGATTTAAAACAAAATCGAACCACATGAATACTCAGCATGTCAGTCGACCCGTCGTTGTTTGCCCTTAGATATCACCGAAGGCTTCAGGACTAGCGTTTATTGAATTCTTGCATGAATTTTGTGTATGAAGTGTGTTGCTTGTAGTAGTACAATAGTGTATTATTATTAGATGTTTTGTGGTCAGCTTCATTTTGAGTCCAAACAAGCCACAATTTGGACCACTTCTCTCATGTCTCCCATGATCCCTTTCTCATACCGCTTTCACACTAAAATTAGCGTGTCAAAACGAACGAATCAAGCTGATGTGATCACGTTGATGACATCATCAGCGCGATGTAGCCCCTCCATGTAAACAATGGAAAGGAGCATGGAGGTTGTGAATGCGCAAATTGTTGCTGGGAAGGCAAAGAGTCATGTAAGTTACAGACGGAGGGCGCGGGCGTGATATTATGCCGTGGGGACATTACGCTGACGTCATCTGTAAATTAGCGGGTTGACCCGGTTGTGATGTTCTCACTGAAGCCGATCGGAGGCGAGCCGGGTCAAACAACCCGGGTCAAAATGCCGATTAAATCCTTTCAAACTGCCGACAGGAGCTGACTGTTACAGGTTTTTTGGTCAGTCTGAAAGGGGAATTATCGTTTCTGCTGACTGCCTGACTCTCTGAGTTGCTGGGCACACAGGGGAAACTGGGAGGAAGTGATAAGGTGATTTATCTGCTTAAAGACCACCAGACATTTTCAGCACCATCACCGACAACTACCCCAGCTTCAGCTTTGCTATCTGGCAACTTGTGAGTTGTGTGGATGTGTGTACAACTCCCCTGCCTGACCCTGTCTGACCTTGTGAGTGCTGTGCAAACTGCCTCGCATCTCGAGGCCCCTTAACACAGCTCCCTAACAGGAGACGATTATACCAGATAAAGGTGTTTGTCTTTAACCATGCCTGCAGTTAGGACCAAATAAAATTGGGAAAAAATATGTTTTTTTTTCCCCTTCTGCAACACATACTGTGATTTTCAAGGTAACTTTTCAGACAAATGCTACATCTCAATTTAAATTGGATTATTTTACAAATGAAGGGATTTAGTTATAGAAACTCTGGGCTTACGGTTGTTATACATGTACGGTTTGATAATGTGAACTATCCATCAGAGCCTTGTGATTTTCACCTTTGTAAAGCTCACTTTGTTGCTTAGCTGGGCATCTGTGGTTGCAGTCTAGTTTTTGAAGACAAAAAATGTCCTGAAGAATGCCCCTTTGTATAAATATTCACTAATTACATCTCAAACAATTATTGAGAAAGATGCCCAACTGCACCATTATAAGACAATGAGCTAAAAGGGGTCATATTACCAGAAAGCGGGCAAAATTCCTTTCATGTATCCACATCGAACCAGAACTTAATTGTGCATGTAAACGTACTGAGTGTTTACATATGTCACAGGGAGAAAACACTGAGGGACCTTTTGTTGTAGTACAAGTTACTTCTGAGTAACTACAGAGCAAAGTCTCCTGCATCATCCAGAGCTTCATTTTTCATGACAAGTTTCACGATTGTGAAGAAAACACAAACTAAGAAACTTGTAAAACTCTAGAAATAAACAACACAAAGGATAATACCTAACATTTTAACGATCAAAGATATGGCTTGGAGGACTCTGCACTGACAGCTTGGCACATAAAACACTCGATTTATCACACTGTAGTTTAGTAACACCTGCTGTTTGACTTTGGATTCACGCTTCAAGAAACATGATCAGCAAATCAATGGAAGTACTTTGATTCATCACGACTTGATCCATTATGAAAAACTTTGGCCACACTTTGCTTTTGCGCTTTAATCCAGGCTGCTTCAGCCATCTTCATCTATACAAGAGCTTAAGCTTCTATCCAAGCATAACTTAAAAGGAGCATTTTCCATTTAATATGCAAAGTAATGCGAGGCAGCTTTGAAAGTCCGTGCAAAGCAGCCCCTTGTATGAGAGTAGTGGTTAATTATGGTCAATACCAAGTTTGCTCATAAATCATGTTTCCCACTGTGTGAATCAGAGGTCATACATACATTTTTGAAGACTTAATCAACAGCAGTATAGACCGATTTGGAGTTGTTGCATATACCGATGGCAGAAAGTCTGTGGAAGCAAGAATGTGATTAAGTCAGACACTGGACTGAGAAAATGTCTCAACACACCTTTGGAGGGTACAAAATGCTGATTACAAATATGCTTTTTGAAGCAGCAAATATGGGTGAGTTTCAAGTTGCTGGACGCTAAAGTTAGGATCAGTAATGTTATCCAGATTCATTGTAATGGTTGACACTGTCCCAAATATCCTGACAGCAAACAACACTTGCATTTTCAGAAAAAGGGGGAAAAAAAAAGTTCTGTCATATTTTAATTAATCGCTGCCTTAGGACTCTATTAAACACAAAGTGTCAAGTGCTACCCAACTTCAAGTACCTACATTCATTTTAATTTTAGTATCTTTGTGCAGTTTTCTCTGGTTTTGGGGCTTAATGTAAATATGAGGAGTTGGCATGTTCCATCTTCTCTACTGATAAGACAGGAGGGGAACAAAGGAAATAAACAGCTTTCTTCAATTTCATTAGCCACAGTACAGCCACATGGCCTTGTCACACGAGTGTTTTTCAGCATGAGACCCTTCAAGAGAAAAGTTCGGACATGCCTGCCTTAGTCTGTGCTCCACCATTATCTGAAAAGTTTAAATATTCTCTCCTTGATACATCAGTGGGCCATTATGGTAGCGCCTGCTCCCAGAGGCCTACTGCTGTATGACTTACAGGGGCAACCCCCCAAAAAAGAGATGCAGGGTGATCAGGATTTTATGGTATATTCTGGATAGGTCAGAAATGGACTAAGGACCAATCTATTAGATTTTGGTGGTGATATAAATCCAGATGTGGATCAAGGATTTTCTTCAATGTTTTGCTAAAATGCAAGTTCAGGCAGTTTTCTACACTTCTGCTGATAACTCAAGTTGTCCAACAGATTTGGAAGACATTCTCAGGGAACGTTGATCATGGCACAAGGGACAAGTGGTTAGCTTTCGGTTTTCATCCAAATTCAGATCCAGGAATTTTATCAAGAATTTCCTTACAGTGGGAAGATTTTCCTGCATTTTTCAATTTAACTTGCCAACAATATTGGAAATGCCTTGTTGGAGGTTTGTGCTCTCGGGACACTTCTAGTTTGCCAAGTAACTCCATAAATATGTTCTCGGGACATCTTGGTTCCATTTAAATAAAAAAAGAAGCCATATTTGGGTCCTTAATGTTTATGTATTTTCCTACAAGGTATTAGAAATGTTTATCCACTTTGCCTTTGATAGTTAAGTTTGGGTGCTGACCTAATTGCTCAAAATAAGCTTGGGACAACATAGTTAAAAATAATGAATAAGGCCTCGAGATAGTCCAGAACTTTCTGTTTAACATGGGCCACAGGCGTGCTCTTTCTGCCATCAGTCAGGCTCCATCTTCAAATATGTCATGACTGTGTGAACAGCACCAAAATGCTCTTTTACACCAGTGGAAGCTGCACTGACAATGAGAGGAAGAAAAAGCAAACATTCAACTTCATATTTTGAAATAGCTTCTTGTACCTTTTGGTCCTTCGACAACATCAGCTTCATCAAACCACTCTGTACTGCAACATTTATGTAAAAAATAGACATCCATAAAAAAAATCCAAATCCAGTCCACAAACATAAAAACACGATCTAACAGTGTGGGTACAAAAATGTTGATTCTTGGCCGCACAACCCATGAGAACTTCCCTCTCTCCCTTTATTGACTCACCATAGTTTACAAATGTAATAAATAAGACCAGAACTTCTGCAAAGCCTCATGGCAGATATTTACAAATACAAAATTCAAGTAAAATCTTCCCCCACGTTCTCTCTCCCAGTATGACAGGCTTGTGAATGAGTTCAAAACAACAACAAAAAACAAGAAGACAGGAGCAGCTGAGGGAGCGGTCACTTGGTCTGATGCCCTTTTTGTTCAGTGTCCTCTCTGCACTCTGACAACGCCCCAGCCCGAGAACCAGAGGAGGGGGATGAGGAGGAGGGAGCCTCTGCCGCCGGACTGCTGCTGTTCTCAGCAGGACCTTCCACCTGCTGAGGATGAGATGACGGGATGTCCACCTCTGACTCGGGTTTCTCGTTGCTCTCCTCTCCGTCTGAACATGGCTCCCACTCGTCCTGCTCGCTCTCTGTGGAGCCCTGCACGGCGATCTGAGGCACCAGAGTGAACCTCCTCACCACGGGTACCTCCAGCTCCACATCCTCGCTGGTTTGTGGGCGGCTGAGCACCCAGGCCATCTTGGGCTGCTGCCGCTGCTGTGGATGAGCGTGCGCTCCAGCAGATGTGGTTGTAACTGTGACAGTGGTGCTGGTTTTCTCCTCTGGCTCGTCAAAGCTCACCTCCTGCACCGCCTCCTGTTTCTTGAAGGAGTCTCTCCGCTCAGACAGGTTGAGCTTCCGCATCACAACCAGCTGCTCGGACCGTTCAAGCCTCTGACTGCTGATGTAGTTCCCATGCCTGCCGTGATCCGCACCAATGTACGAGCCTCCGCAGGCACCCTCCACCTCCGAGTCACCCAGCAGGTCTGCCTCACCGTAATACGGCACTTCCAGTGTATGCCTGCGGGGGGCGTATGACTTCTTATCACCATGGTACACACCAGATAGCTTCTCAGCCGACTGCACCCTCTTAAGCAGAGGAGATCGCGGCGGCTCGGCACTGCGAGGCCGGACGACGTGTCTAACAATGGTGGGTGGGGACAGGGTTTTGCCGTGGTAGGTGTGGAGGGTTTTAGCGAAGCCCGAGAGCGGAGAGGGAGAGCGCTGCGGAGATAAAGGTTGGGCTGAGGATGAGGAGGAGTTGCAGGCAAGAGGAGAGGGGGGGATGTTGCTGGTTGACTTCCTTCGGCCCACCTTGGTGTAGCGCTGGGTGCTGAGTTTGGAGCCCAGGCCGTGCAGGGAGCTGGGTCGGATGTGCGCAGCGGGAGAACTGGGAGAGCTGGAGCAGGGAGACGTGCTCTGGGGAGAGTTAGTTTCTGGGGAGCAAAGGTGACATGGTTTCAGAGTGAGAGCTTAAGAGTGACTTTCACTTTAGTTCTGGATTAGGAAGTAAATGATCCCATCCAAATCCACAATTGATATTTTAGAAAATCCCTGGATCAACACTTTAAATACCAGAGCAAAGCTAACCAAAGTCCTGAATATGTTAGTGCTTATAAAAATGAAACATTTGATTTGGCATAAAGTGGCACAGGAAATGGAGAAAAAGGCAAACACAGATACTGTTGGTGTTATCGTACATGAATTCATACTGAATCATGTTGGAATGGGAGGGTTGGTTCATTAAATACTAACTAATACATGCATACGTGCAAAACTGTGCTTAATCCAGCTTTCATGCAGACCAGTGAGGTGGAGTGACACACAAAAGAGACTTGCAGCCAAATCAGATCCTTCCCTTGTTTAAGTTTCTTGTCAGGGATAGGTTGGCTCTTGCTATATAAATACTACACAAAGGCAAAAAAAAAAGTAATGTGCAAATACTTTTCTATCTACAATATTTACAGTATTTCAAATACTCAATGGATAATTATTGCAATCCACTTGTTGCACACTCAACAGCTTATTTACAGAGTGATTACATCTCATTATGAAACAATAATGGTACTGAGCCTGAAGACAAAAGAACAAAGTTACATCTTCCTCTGACAAAGTGAGCTCACCAAAGGTCTGATGGTCAGGCGCAGGGCTCCTGCAGGGCGTGGAGGGGCCGGGGGAGAGGCTGTGTGTTGGCGAGCCTGGAAGACTCTCACTGGAGGAGACTGAGTGGTGGAGACCAGAAGAGAAGCTGCGACTGCTGTGCATCACTGTGCTCTGTTTAGAGAGCTTCTTCAGGATGCTTCGTCTCCTGCAAGAAGAATTAGAGTCAAGTACTGTCAGTATAGAGTTATTTATGAGTACTTACACTTACTGCACATCTGCTTTAGATTCAGTATCAGTGTTTTGAATGTCCTGACAAATTATGGAGATGCTGACAATCTGCTTTTGACCATGCATCTCATTTTTATTCATTATTTGACCTTTACGATTATCCACATTATAATAAACTGATGAGTATGAACCCAAAACAAAAGTTGTGCTAACTTTGAACACTGTAGACTCTTAATAAATACTCATATCAACTTTAATGGTAATTGAAAGTGTTTGCTTGTGCAGTCGACACAACACCACTGAACAGAGCTTCTCCTGCACTGGACTGACACAAGTCAACACTAGAGGGCAATAAAACACAAACTTTTACTTGTTTGTGAACTCATGACACATGATAGCATCAACTTCACAAGAATGAGTACGGATGTTAATAGGCAGCATCTTTAAGAAAACCATAATCTGGTCCTCACCTGTCATAATTATCTCTCCTCTTGCTCTTCTTGCTGCGTCGAGCCATCTTCCCTTTGTGCTTAGTCTTTCGAGCTGGACCGACTTTGATCGATGTGTTCTCGAGCGCTATCGTCTGCAGAGCCATCTTGCTGCCACTCTGCACGTCATAGAAAGAGAAGACAAACACATTTGTGTCTATGACTGAAAAAAGAAGCATTCTGAGTACAACATCAGCCACAACCGCAGCATGTTTGAGTAAACTGTCACAGTACTGACCTCCATAAGCTTAGAACTGCAAGTCATTTTCCGCTATGAATGGTCTACCCTAATTTTGTGGTAACAATGGACATAAAAACTCAAACATTTTAAGAATAACCAAGCTGAAGACATATTTTTGGTGAAACCTGGGCTGTAAGAATATATATGCTGTAATGATGTCAGACTAAAGTGTTTAAAGTTGCATGACCTTTGTGATAAAACAACAATTAGAAACAAAAATAAGTCTCAGAAAGTTTTACATAAATCCGACACAGATCAATGATGAACATGACTTTCCCGTCTGATTATGGTTCACTCAAGCCTTATGGATAAAGGAAAAGAAGGAGCATGCAAAAACCCATAACATGAATCATTCATGTATGTACACTTTTAAGTTCAGACACTTTTGTTGGCTCCATAGAGTGATTTGTGCCAATCCTGGATAAAAAATTCTGTCTCTTAAGTGTTACAAAGGGCCACATTAGGTTTCCCCACACTACCGTTTTTATTCTTTTGGGAACTGACATGTAACTAACACTGACACGTTTTACATAAGGAAAACAAAATTTTTAAAAATATCACTGTTGGTCCACAAACATAAAACTTTGGATAAAGTGAGGGAAAGGAAATAGACCCATCCACTCTGGAACATTGTTTTTAGGGGTAAAATGATGGAGTGCCATCACAACAGTACAACATTTTGAAGACCCCACATGAGAATAAAACAAACAAACACCCATCAACACAGATGTGGTATACTGAACTTTTTGTTTCTATTATCTACTAGAATTCTTGTTGGTTCAAGAAAGATTCTTGTTTCAATAAAACTTGTCAAGATATGAAACAACTTATCAATTTCAAAACAGTATATCAATTAAAGCTGCGCTCCAAAGAAAGGAAGAGTTATGACTCTGCCAGGTAATAAAGACCCTGTATGACTTTTTATTGTCTTATATCTCAAATATCAAAGAGGCATAAAGGATCTGTATCTTGAGAAAGAGATACTAAGATACTAAAGATACTAAGTTGTGTCATGTCACTGACATTACAGTGAGTTTCGTACCTTCAAAAGCAGCTCTAAGACTTCAGGGTGGACCAAGCCTTGGACAGATTCTCCGTTCACGTGGGTGATGAGGTCCCCTGTGCAGAGCCCTGCCTGATGGGCCAGGCTGCCCTCCTCCACACTCTGTTAAAAAAGCAACACAGGGTGAGTGAGGAGAGCAGTTTCATTTAAGCATTACATAACTGTGTTACAACATCAATCTTTTATGGTTTATTGTTATCAGAAAAGGGCTGGGCAATACACCGAGCTTTGAGTTCTAATGATATCATTTAAGAGATATGAATTAAGACAAGTTGTTTATGTCATGTCAATGTGGCATACTCTTTCTGACTTCATCTAGCCACTGGTGCTTGCAATGTTCAAAAACTACTTTAAAAATAGTTCTCAGGTCATTTTTTAATAGAATAACAATTTGCAGTAGGAACCTCTACAGCAATCTACCAACTGGACAGAAAATCAATGGCAATGTTAAGTTTAAATTAAGATTAATATCTTTTAATTCTTTTTTTTATTACAGAAGCATTGTAAGCAACATAAAATCAAGTATGTTCTTATTTCAAACAACCGCAACAAAAATAGTCCTTCATGTGTGATGTTAGGCGATTCAATGTTTTCAGTATTAATAAAATCAGACAACCTCCTGCACCAATTGCACCAACAATTCAATTGCACAATAAGTTCGGCAATATTTGGAAACGTTGTATGCTAGTTCTGCCTACTTCTCAAAATGTTGCTAATCTTTTGTGCAACTGACACAGGGCCTTATTAATCTGGTTAAAAACTAATTGAGCAACTGGCTTCTGCTCTTTTAGAAACAGATCATCAAAAATAAGGATAGTGAATTAGGATGACTTTATCATTTTAGAACACAAGATATATTTTAAACTTGCAATTTTTGACAACCTCATTGAATATCAGTGTGTGTAGGCTATACAGTTTCTTATTGAATCGCTAAAAAGGAGGTATGACTTATGGTCCCTACTGCCCCACTTGAAATGAAAACCCAATTTGAAGTCTAGAATCAACACCCACCGACACCATATGATGTACAGTGTAGACGTCGCTGTCCCCCATGTAGACCCGGATGGCCTGCAGGGTGAAGCCGTACTTCTTTCCTGAGGTGTGGATGACAATGGGGGGCCTGAAGCTGCTGGGGCTAAGACACAGGTCCCTGCTGGGGGAGGAGTCACGGGAGGAGGGGTTGGAGGAGAGAGAGCGAGGGGAGATGGGGCTGGGCTGAAGACCACTGGGGGAGTCATCTGGGGAAATGAACAGAAACATTCTCATTTAAATATTTGATATGACTTAAGTTGATCTTGACCCTCAAGAGCATCCAGCAGCACTAGTGCAATTGTGCCATGAAGAAACATATAAGCAGAATAGAAAGGCAAAGAAAATCCAATACAAATATTTAAAAACAGGGTCCTAAAATTTCTAAACAATAAAAGAGACGTTGCTGCAGGTCTGATAACTGTTCCAGGTTAAGATGAGTGTGCCCTGACAAATTTGCCTAAACAGCGGTCCAAATAATAAAACTTTGTACCTGTGGTGATGATGAGAGACAGCGCAGACACGGAGGCTGATTTAGGAACCTTCCCTCCACAGGGAAGCCTCTGTCTATCCGGTGTCTCCAGCTGATTTCCATAGCGTCTGGGGCCAGCTGGTTCTTTCGGGGATGAGTGTTTGCCCCCTGTGCTGTTGCTGCGAATCCTGATCCTCCGAAGGTTTGACACAACCACCTCAGCTGCAGGTAAAACAGGTCAAAAGTGAACAACAGGCTAATATTCCAATATAACCAACGGCACAAATGCATTGTAAGAAAAGAAATAACAGAAAAAAAAACAGTCAAAACAAACCTTCATCATCCGTGGAGAGGGCAAAGCGAGGCATTGTTTCCAGACTGTGGGTGCTGCTCATCACAAGAGGACTGGTGCTCCTCTCTGACTGGGAGGAGCTGGAGGAAGCCCGAGGGCGAAGGCTACAAACAGTCAGAGACCAGCCAGACAGGTAAATCAACTGTACAAGAGTCCAAGAGACCAGACTACATCATACCCACAAAATATTCTTATGGACTGAAATCATGTCCTGGTATTCTAAAGATGAACAACAACACTCAATTTATGTCCAGATAGTTTTTTTCTGGAAGGAAAATGATTGTATGGTTCTAGTAAAAAATCAATGATATTACTGTCTATTTGATAATATGGCAACAAAAACAGAGGCTTAAGACATCCAATAGAGGACACTTGTTGTTATTATCAAGCAAAAATGCTGCAGCAAAAATCCTATTCTCTATTTTTTGTATATTATTTTTAACAAAATTCACTGAATTCATGTTGACAAAATGTTTTGAATACCATTTGATTAAAAAAGATAATGATTAATCTGATAAGAGATATCAAAGACATCAGAATCTTTATGATCTCCAGTCATATATTTAACCAGAAGTGAGACACAGGGAGGAAGTACTGCCTTAACTATATTCTGTAAATGTTTGTCAAACTGTGTAGATAAAAGGGGGGGAGGAGATGATGGAAGGGTATAATAATGACATCTGTGTTAATTGGCTGCCCAAGTGATGTCTGATGGGAGAGGTGAGGAGGGGGATACAGGCGGCCAAGTAGACTTTTAAAAAAAACGTATGGCATCTGCATGTGATGAGCAGAAAACACACATGTAGGTGGAGGCTTTACTGCTATTAAATAGTAAAAGGTGTCATGTTCTCCTGCTCTTTAACTTCACTAAAGGCAAAGAAAATGTACTTTTGCAGGAGATGGGACCTTTAGAATGACCTCAAGCACAACAAATTGTTCCTAAATTTAACAGAGATCTGTTGATATTGACTTATACCTCTTAATTCCTTAGGGAACAAAGGGACGCCACTGTTGATATTAAGAAATATGAAATATCCTGAACTTGTGCTGACCTGGCCATGCGTCCAGCATGTCTGCGCTCCGCGCTGCCTTCTGCTGGACTTGGGGAAGGACTGGCTCCTCCCACATCCACTCGGTCTTCTTTGTCCTCACTGTGGCTGCGGTCAGAAGAGAAGCTCAGGTTGGATGGCGTTGCCAGATATTCTGTGCTGCTGTAAACCTGAAACAATGAAGCAACAACAGTGGGCTGAGATGAGTGCTGTAAGTTTTCAGATGATGAGCTATGCTGCCGATTAGAGTGGTTAATACATGATTTAGTCAGAACAAGAAACTAACTCGGGGAAAATCTAAACTGGGTTTAGTACACCTCCCAATGTGCAGTTTAAGAGCAGTAGTGTAACTCTTGTAGTGTCATATGCTGTATCTGTGTGAAACTGGGTCCTGTGTGAAAAACTCCTGCTTACTACAGCACAGTAGTTTAGTTTTTAGTCTGTTGGGACAAAATGCAGACCCACAACTCACACTGCCAACCTCTGATAGCTGCCTGCTGTCTTCAGGCGATCCTTAAAACCATCTTTCACAAGGTTGATTTCCTTAGAGTAAACCATAGTGTGCTGTCCTTATAAAATATTAAGAAATGAGCAGTACAAAGAATGGGAACAATTTTGAACTTCGTCAGAAAGTGACTCGTGGTGATAAAAGCATGTGTTTCCACTTTTCATACAGGCATTGTTTCCAACAGTGTTCAATGAACTCAGCTTACGTAAACGCTGTTATCAAAAGTGCATCTTCCAAAATATATTTTATGGTCATTTGGACTCTTCCATACTCTACACAATGCTTTATCAACAATTGATGCCAAATTCTGACAGTCTACTAGTGGTCACCTTTTACTGAACTTTTACTAGCACAAGATCTTACCTTACTGAAGCGATGTGACCAGGAGGCAAACTGTCTGATTTCTAGGGAAGATTCTTCATCATTCGTTTCCTCATCCTCATCAGAGGCTAAATGATGGTAACGCTCTGAACGAGCTGAAAAAAGAAAGGGGAAGATTTTAGTTGCAGAATAACTAACAAAATTACCTTTTTAATACCATAATAGTCATTGTTTTCAGATTAATCAACTGTAAAAGCAGCATTTAACAGCTTATACAAAGTTCTAGTATTTTGGTCTAATGCAACACTTTTAAGAAAAAACTTTTATAGATATATTGCAGTCCATCACTCACTGTCAAAGTAGCTGGTGTCGTCCTCTGCCTCCAGTTGAGGGATGAATTCAGCTTTCTGTCTCAGGAGACCGTTCCAGTCCAAACCCAGAAAGAAGGGGTGCTGTTTGACTTCTGAGGCTCCTCCTACAACCACAAGGATTTCACAACCATCAGAAACTAAACAGTTTTCCAATCTGACTGATTATTTTCTGATTAAAGGTTCTGAACTATTTTCACTCCTTAGCTTTTTCTTTCTGCTTGATCTCTAGCAGAGGGTATTTTTTTAAATGACATTTCCTTCTGTAATCATTAAACCCTGTTTTTCCAAATATATATATATTTTTATTGGTAATGAATACAGTAATATTTTCAAAGTCTCTATCCTATTATCCAACTCCAGACTATTGACTGAGCAGTACCAGTTCCAAGTCGGTCTAAGGGACTCTGTCTGAGCAAACGTGTGATCAGGTCCTGAGCATCAGATGGTAGAGCATCGTCTCCCTCTGGCCAAATGATCTCATCTGCAAATGAGAGGAACAGAGAAAAAAGGACATGCACAACCTGATTAAGCTTCAAAAGATCATGGCAAAGTTTCAAATACAAAAAATTCAATTATTAATGCTGCTCTTTCTTAGATCTGTTGTTTTGGATCCCAGCGTTTTTTGTTTTTTGTTAAGAATTCCTTAGACTTCGGGATAAAATGCAGTGTGGCAAGGCTGTAAAAATATGCTAATCCTATCTTGCATTTCTCTCCTGTTCCTACAGTAAATTACACTTACCACTGACAACTTGTCCAAAAAGCTCCTCAGGTGTGTCTCCAAAAAAGGGAACACAGCCAACCAGAAATTCATAGAGGATGATCCCCATGGCCCACCAGTCCACTGGCTTCCCATAGCCCTGCCTGAGGATCACTTCAGGAGCGATGTACTCAGGAGTGCCACACACCTGCACAGGTAGAGCACCACAGGTGAGTTTTGGGCAACAAAGTGTAGTGCTGTCTGTCAGACATTAAATAAGGTTTGAACCCTTCTCACCTGTTTGTCGATGAACTCTCTTGTGTCTTTCTCCATGTGACCCTCATACAGGTTGGTGGTCATGTTCATGAGGCCAATTTTCGAAAGGCCAAAGTCCGTTAGCTTGATGTGTCCCATTGATGTTATCAACAAGCTGTGCATGAGAAAAACACCAGAATAGTTAGTTAGCCTGGATAACTTACAAGATCCAAGATTGATGTAATAATAGATGGATACAAAAATTAAATATTTTTTACTCTAAATGCAGTTTAATAAATAATTTTGTGTCTGTTTGGTAATATGATGAAGTTTAAGACAGAATTAGACTTAAGAACAGTTTTGGCTGATTTGCAACATTAAAATGTCCCAAACCCACACACTGGTTACTTTGGTCAGACCACAATATCATATACCCACATCTGAAGGAACAATTTCTCCTGAATTTGTGTAATATGACTTCAGAAGTACCACACACCATGTCATCAGCTGTTTGTCAGCCTTTCTGACAGGCACTTATGTTAATGTCATAATTTCTCTAGTTGGTCTTCATTTTTAGTATCCCTACAGTTACTCTGGGAACAGCTGTGTGTGCTGCAGTTTGTTGCCATGTGTGTGAGCTGTAAAAGTATGCAACATCCAGCAAGTGAAAGTTCCTTTTCTGAACACCCTCTGTTGGGGGTAGTCCATCAGGGGAGCCATACCAGGAATTGTAAGTATCAAGCATGTTTGATATTTACAATTCATGATAAGGGTCAACTTGCTTGGGGGTGGTAAAATATTCATATTGAGACAACAAAACTTTTAAGTGAATAACACTCTTTTATATATGAAAGGGGCATTTTGGTCCAAAATCAAACAGAAATTGTATCAGTGTTAAAACCAGACTGTGAAACTTAACTTAAAAAAACACCATACAGTTAAAAAACTATGGGACAGCAGCTTTGTGGTTCTTGGTCTGTTAACAAAAAGCAACAACAAATCTAGCTCATCCTGCGCTTTATTAATTAATTCCTACAAAGAAGTAAACTGGGTCAGAGAGTACTGGTGTCCTCCAAAACTACTGAACAGAATTGAAGTGGGCGTTCTCTTTATTTTTTTCTCACTTGTCAGGTTTGAGATCTCGATGCACGATGCCATAGTTGTGGAGATACTCCAGGGCCAGGACAGTTTCCGCAAAGTACAGCCGTGTCATTTCAACGGGCAGTGGGCCCATGTTCTTCAGCAGGTTGGCGCAGTCTCCACCTACGGAAACAAGATGAGCATTATGTTTACTTTCATACCTATTTTACAGGTCGAATTTCTGGCCTGTTCCAGTCTTATGTTTTTGCTCTATGTAAGCCACAACAAAGTAATCCTTTTCTTCTCTACCTTCCACATACTCCATGACCATACACAGGTGACGTCTTGTCTCAAAAGAGCAGAACATGGAGACAACAAAGGGGTTCTCAGCGAACGTCAGGATGTCTCTCTCCACAAAAGCCTGCTGGATCTGGTTCCTCAGGACCAGGTTCTGACGATTTATCTTCTTCATGGCAAAACGCTGACGGGTCTCTTTGTGCCGGACCAGGTACACAGCCCTGAAAGAACGCACAAGAGGAAGAGTGGACCTAAATTTCAATCTATACTGTTAAATACTGACTTGATGAAAGGAATATTCTTCTTAGAGACAAGGAAAATGAATTTAAAGGATATTTCAGTATTTTCAAAGTTGGATTGAATCAGGTACTTGACAATCTTCAGTAGTAAAATAAGTAAAGTGTCTATTTTTGTGTTATTAAATGAGTTTTACTTGAAAACCAGCAACAGAGGTATGTACTAGTGTCTGAAAAATTTCAGCACTTCATTTTTCCATCAGGAGGTTTCTGTGTTTGGCACTCTGAGACAATGCATGTTTTCTTCTATATACTCCGGTTCATAAAGGTAGCCCTGTGCATCCACAGTAAAAAAGAAAGTCAAGGTCACTGAAGTCAAAATCACTCCTATTTAGTTCAGCATTAGTTTCCTCCACTGTTGTTGTCTTCCTGCACCCGCTGACTGAAACAGAAGTCTGACAAAGCCATGAGTGCTGGCAGAAGAACACAGACATTTGCTGATTACCTCAAGGGAAAATGATGTGCTCTGAATTTTTTTCTGTGGATCATTTTTATTCAAAACAGAACAACCTAACTTCAAAAATACTGAAAAATCCCTTTAAGTGATTTATTTGCAGGAAGGTTTTTATTTTAACTGGGAAAAATGTTGCAACCCTGCAACCCAAAGGGACCAGCAGTATTGATTAGTGATGTCTGGATGCAACATTTTTTACTGGACATTTGGAAGTACAAAGGCAAGAATAGGCAGAACGATGGCATGTTCTTACCCATAAGCTCCATTACTGATGAGTTTGATTGTTTCAAAATCACTCTCGAAAGGTTTCCTTCTAGTGGGAGTCAGACTCTGTGGGGGCTTGGTCTATGGAGAGAAAGCAGAAGAAATATTACAACAGGCTTTTTGTAGGCAACTTACAAACTGACAGAACAGAAGACATTCAGGTAAGCTGTCTTTTGTCTTTTGACTGGTAGCCTGTTTTGCTTCATGTTACTCTTGCAGTTTAACAGCCTAATTGTTCACGATTACTGGGTTTAAAAGAAATGAATATCCATCCTTTTGGGTCCATTAGAAAGAGAACACATCTTTTTCCATCAACATATCCTCTGCACATCAGGCAGTTTGTCTCAGTTAAAGTCTTAAAGCTTACCTCCACGCTGGCATCTGACTCCACCGACACTGCAGGGCCAACATCATACTGATCCAGTTGCACCATGTCTACAAATAACAGAGAAAAGTGTTTAAAGGAACTGCAGAGCATCATCTATTCCCAACAGCACTAAACATCATGTACCTATGCTTTTAAAATGAAACCCAAGCTAGGCTAACACACCGGGAAAGCATGCCTGCTGGAGTGCGGCACCTGAGGGACAAATGGCCATCTCATGTAGCTTGCCCGCATAAGAACCGCGTCAAGTAAAAACAACACTTAAAGCTATGAGTGCGGCTGAAAATAATTATGATTGTCCTTTCAGACAGCTTAGAGAAGCAGCAGGAATTTGATGCTGTAGGCTTTTAGTCTTGTGCATAGAAGGTCTCTATCATGTGAAAGAGACATGCAAATTATATTAAAAAAGAGTATGAAACTCAAAACAGCACAAGATGACCTGTAGAATTCAGCATTAGTAATTCTAGCTAACATGTTCTCAAGCAGAAAAAACTGCTGCATTTCAGGTTATCATAAACCCCACTGCTGATGTCCTTACTGCGTACTGGCAGGCACTATGTCCAATTATATAATTACGCCGCACAGCACACTCAGTGCTTCTCTAAGCCAC
Source organism: Scarus forsteni (assembly GCA_036419115.1). NCBI lineage: Eukaryota > Metazoa > Chordata > Actinopteri > Labriformes > Labridae > Scarus > Scarus forsteni. The sequence goes on from JAZDUH010000136.1 coordinate 31,573,303, forward strand.
AAACAGCACAGTATTAACCACAGATGACCCGATCAATGACTGCAAGCTTCAAGTCTCTTTGACTAATGACATCCTACATAAAATTCAGCAGGTAATGATCAGCTCCCACTGAAACAGGTTATTTCTAGTGTTAATATCAGTGTTTTCTGATTGAAATTTCATGGTGGTTGGTGAGGTTGTTGGGGATAATGCTCCCTTTGCCCCATCAAAGTAATCCATCAGTCAGTGCAGCTCTTATCTTTGTCTGCATAGAACAACACCAGATAGAAAAACAGGTCACACTTTAGATATTCGCAGAGAAATCAGGAATAAAATGTCCTTATTATTTGTCAATTATGTGCAGTGTATGTATGTTTGATTACAAAAAAGGGCTGATTCAGTGACACAGAGCGGAGCGATAAATGTCACTTTGACAATAGATATACAACAAATACAAGTGCAGGTGTTTTTTTACCTGTCTTACAAAGGTGTACACCCTAACTAAAAAGTGCTGCTGAAAACAATGAGCATGATTGTACATACAGTATAGGACACTTTTATCCAGAGGAAATTTAAAGTTCAATGCATCATTTTATGTCCTGTAGCTTAGGATGACTCTCCCATTTTAGAAAAAATCTTTTTCCTCTATTCAGTTTCATGTCAGTTAAAAAGACCACCTTATTCCTCTCAGTTATTACTTAGTGTGCTATGATAGCGTGTTATTGACTTCTATTCTGTAGGGATGCCTGATCTGACTGAAAGGATTTTATCTGCACTCTTCTTTTAAAATGTATTTTATAATTAATGTTGTTTTTATTTTTTATTGTGATTTTAATGCATTTTTCTTGTTCTGTAAAGCACTTTGAATTGTCTTGTGTATAAATTGTGCTCTACAAATAAAGTTGCCTTGCCTTGCCTGATATTAGATTTTTGCAACACTTATTTTCCCTGATACACCAAACTGGTTTGGCCAAATCTGAGCTGAAAGCATTTCCAACCTCCTTCATTTGGTTTATGTCAAAGTGCTTTTTAAAAACAGCAGGTTGAGCTGACATGAAGCGAACTGGCACAGGGACTAAAACGTTTTCTAAAAACATTTTATAAAGGCTTGATGTCTATGTTACAACAGACTATCATTTACCTTCCAAAGGGTCCCGTGTCAGGCCGAGCTGGCTGATGATGTAGCGTGGGATGTCCGTCTTGATCCCACGACCCACTTTAGCGTGACCCTCTGCTGCCTCAAGAAGGTGATAAAACTCTTCTGGGTCAAACTCCTGTCAACCACATCAAGTCCTATTAGCATGGGCAGACTGAAACCTTCATCCTACCACAACAAACTCACATCAGCACTGGCTAATTTACCTATTTGTAATTCTTATTTGACTCTTTTCACCACTATTTTATGATCACTGTAAATTACTTGTTTTCACATTTGTATAAAACATTTATTTAAATTAAATTTCTATCTAATATATTGGAATTTAAATCTAATTTATTGTGATACTTAGTGCTGTCAGACAATTAAAAAAAATAATCTAATTAATTACCAGATTTATAATTAATTAATCTAATTAATCACATTTTAATCTCATATCTGCTTAAAGTACCCAAATAAAGAATTTGAATTCTAGGATATTATAAGATTGTAGTGCATGACTAATCAAATGAATACACTAAGAAGTGAAGATTTGTAAATCCACATTTTTATTGGTGACTAAATAAAACCAAAGTCAGAGCGACTTGTCAAGATAATTCTAAGCTCAATCAGGCAACTCAAATTACACTTTAAGTGTGTTTCATAAATCAAATTCAAAATAAGAAAAAGGTCGAGGACACCCAGCAAACCAATTAGGCCTGATGCATTATTAGAGAATGTAATAAATATAGATAAATAAATTCAAAAATAAAATAAGACTAAGTCTTAAATATGCCATTCCTGTTGCCACCTGGGCTTTGGTTGATTGACTAGAGACGCATGTGTGAAGTGGCGTGCCACTGCCATGTACGGGTCCTCCAGCTGGCCAGTATCAAAATGTTTGTGTGCTATGATTAATCTTGCGATTATTTTTTATAACGCATTAATTTGCGGTGTAATTAATTAATCTAATTAATGCACTAAAGTGACAGCCCTAGTGATACTAAGCACTTTAAAAGTGACATATATGATTTTCAGGGTTGCAATTACACTACATTTGTTATTTATTGATCTATTGTTCTAATAGGATGAATATCAAATTGTGTCATTTCTACTGACATAATCATCCTTCAGAGATCACTGGCTTCACGTTCTGCTGACACATTTTCACTTGTGCCGAGCGGATAAAGGTCAGAAATTCATTTCAGACCTACTTTAACTTGAACTGACTTCCAACTCTTTTCAGTCAAGCTAATCTCATTTTCAATTAGGAAGAGATTTTCTCTCCTCAGCTTACCAGACACTCCAGGAGGCGAGCCGGCCGAGAGATTATGATCAGTATCTTCCTCACCAGCTGGGTGATGATGGTTACCTCCTCGCTTTCAGAGCGCTCGTAGGCCTGCAAAAACATGTGAGAGCAGGGAGCAAGTTTATTTATGTAATACTTTAATCCAACCGGCTCATCACAAAATGCACAAGAGGAAAAAAAACCATTCAACATGGTTTGAAATCATACTTTGAAATCCTAAGAAACACGTGTACAGTTAAGTGAATGCATTACATTTAAATAAAACTGGTTGTAATGCTCTTGACTTCAGTCAGATCTGAGCCGGAGCACTTCAAGAAGAAGAGTAAAAAAACTAAGCAGAGTCTATTCGAAGCAGACAGGGACAACATTAAAAAGAACTTGACTTAAGTGAGTAAGAGAGGAGATCACTTTAATCCAAGAGGAAATATTAGAATAATGGGAGGGGTGGGGGGAGTCGTGATGACTCATCCTCAGCCTTTCTTCTGGTCTGTTGGAATAACAGTCTGTTCAAGTAAAACACTGGCTGCTTGTGTAATATGCATTTGCGTTCGAGTCATTTGCATGTACAGTTTGCTTAAATCACACTGGTGCACTTGACATCAGCTAAATATAAAATAAAGCCCTAAGCAGATAAAGTCAGCTCAGCATTAAGGAGAAAAAAAAATGACCAGTATGGCTCCATCCAAAAATGTAAAATTGATACAATAACATTTGAGCAAGAAAAAGCAAATCTTTCAAATTTCTCTTAATTTCCCAATGTTGAAATTTAACATTCTTAAAAACTTGTTTCACAGCAACATAGCATTAAACAATACAGGTCTGAGCTCTCTTTCACATGATTTACATACTGGAAAAAATGTTTGAAAACCCAGATAAAGTGAACTCTCAAACTGCACAAAGAAACTGATAAAGATACAGAGTTCATGGACATAACATCAGCCTCAAAATTAGGGGTAGTGGCCCAAACATGTTCCCCTCCCCCACCGCTCCAACAGAAATGCATAAGGTACTTTATGTAATGTAAGCAGTTTGTGTAGGCTACAGATATTTTACTGCAGCAAAGCATGGGCGTCTTATTTGTTTTTCTATCCACCACAATGTCTCTTCTCCGCTGCTCTGTTCATGTGTACCTGCTGGGGGGAGATTTGGACTCCTAAACAATAATATACCAACTCTTGAATACAGATGCACTATTATTTTCTTTGTCATAGTGCTACCCCAGTCCCAAACTCAAAGGAGTCCTCATAGCTGTTTCAAATTTCATATGAGCTGATGAGGCTACAATAAAGTCTGTACACTGTGGGGTGTTGGTTTGGCGGAGTGGTTAGCAACAAGGCACCCCATGTACTTGCTTCTGCCGGTCCAGGTTCGTATCCCACCTGTGACCAGTTTGCAGAGTGTCTTCCCCTAATCTCTCACTCCCTTTCTCAAGCCTATCCTCTGTCTCTCTCCTATCAATAAAGGCACAAAATGCCCCAAAAATACATTAAAAAAAAAAAAGGCTGTACACTGTACAACAGCCGATACCCTGATCACAGACCATTAGGCTGTGCTCAAAATATCAATACAGCAAAGTATCAACACATACTTCTTATTCTAGATAATCAATACATCACGAAACACTTTGACAACAGCACTTAAAATACACCCTGTTCAACATTACCTCCAGTGCTTTTTAAAAGATGGCAGCAGAAGCAAAACTACATAATTCAGTACATGTTAAAAATGAGTTAAAGATCTTCGAGGATTTGGAATAAAAGTGTCTCAAGAACCCTTTCATCGTGTCCTTGCTCCTTCTGTACATGCTAAAAAAGATCAAAATATGTGGGGAATGCTGCATTTATTGTTTGAGCCATGTCAAAGTAAAATTTCTGTCACTACTTGGGATGGCATATATCAATCCACCTGTCTATCCTTATATTTTATCTGCATGTGCCTTTATCTATCTGTCTATTTATCTATCTATCTGTCTTTCTATCTATCTATCTATCTATCTATCTATCTGTCTGTCTGTCTGTCTGCCTGTCTGTCTGTTTGTCTGTCTGGCTCAGATCAATATTGGAAATAAGGATAACATTCCTGACTTTTAATCTACGTAAAATATGAGTCCCTCCAGGTCCTATTGCTTTTTTGTCCTCAAACAGCATCAACAGAACCCTTCGTGTCCTGCTGTTGGCTACAGTAACATAATTGGTCTGCACGCACATTCATGTAACAAGAGGGTGCGAACTCAAAAGTCCTTTGGGTGCCCTGGGCCCTGAGCTACCTGAAAAAAAAACTTTCAGTGTTTTAGACTGAATATTTTTGATTTGGCAAATGCTAGCATTAACTGTAGAATCCTTTACAATAAGGGTAACAATAGTATGTGAGAGACTTCCTGTTCTGTACTATAAAAACATTAATACTTTCAGATGAGATATGTTTGAATAAGTAAGCATTTCTGATAACAGAAAAATTACATTATTATCAATTTCTAATTGTGAGCCACCAGATTACAAGAGTTTGAACAAAAATATTTCATCTGCTATGAACTGGATCTACTTTGTATCATATTTAACCTGAAAAAGCCAAAGTAAACGACTTAACTTTATCTTTATTGCTAAACCTTTTCCACTTTTTTTACCAAGTGTACTTGGCATAGAAAGTGTGTCTCCAGGTTTGTGTGCATGTCGGCATTTGTTCCACTGTCTGTGAACAGACTTATCAGTTCAGCTGGAGGTACAGTGAGTCGACCAAGCCTTCTGTCTGACAGCATGCCGAAGAACAGGGAAGGAGGTTGCTATAGAAACTAACATTTTATCACAACACAGATAAGATCTGTTACAAATCGTGGATGGTTCACCCTCTCTGGCTGTTTCCACCATCAGATCTATTTTGTGTGCCTTTGGCTAACAGACGGTTATTGAGTGATGTTCCTGATTGCACCACAGCTGGATCGATCAGGTTTCATTACTTAACCACGTCCTTGTGTCCACACGACCAGCTCACATGCAGCTGCTGATTGGGTGATAACTGTTTTAGTCACATTCTGCAGCTTTCATTTGGTTTTACTATATTTTTGCAGCTATTTAAGTCATTTGTAATGGTAAAGCTGTCTGTCACCCACCTCGTGAAGCAGCTTCTCAAGTTTCTCCTGCAGCTCGGCAAAGTAGCGTGAAGTCACCAGGCCTTTCTGGGACTTTTCCAGGCAGTCTCTGACCAGCTCCCCCAACTGGTGCTGGATGAAGCCCAGCACCCCATCGGCCAGCGGGAGGGAGCTGTCTGGAGAGCAGTGGGTGATTATCTCCAACAAGCGCTCCTCCATCTGGGCCGTGGCCTGCAGCGAGGACAAGCACACAAACACATAGTTAAGGCATTAAAAAAGCTGTGATTATGATTTTTATGACTGCTCTAGGAACAAAATGACCATAATACTGTCTATCTGTTGTGGATTCTGGTGGCTTTTGATTAACGTCTTTGGTTTAACAGTAACTCAGATGCCTGCTAAAATTATCTTGAAAAGTTAAACATCTGTTTACTTCAACTTATCAGGCAGGACAAAAACATATCACAACAGTAAAAAAGAAAAGAATGAGGATGACACAATTCTCTAGTAGTACCTTTGGAAAACGTTCTTTGTAAACATGGTTCATCATGACTATCTCGTTATCAAAGGAGACACTCGAACGTCCCGGGCTGCAAAGGAAATGGGACAAAGAATGAATACATTTTTAAACAACTGTCCAAAGAAATCAGTCTCGAACATTATTCAATCTGCACCTTTCCTTTTTTAAATATGCAAATAAATAAGCAGTGTACCTATGCATGTGTGTTAAAAAGGTGATATCATCATTATGTTGGTCTTAATAGCCGTCAGTCCTTTATAAAAAAAAACGTTTAAATTTTTTCTATAGTTTTTCATGTAGACTTGTCGGGGGAATAGAAATGAAAATGAGCTTACAGCTCGGCATGAAATTCTACACATACACACACACACACACATATATGATTTTGATGACTGATGAGAGCATGTTAAATCAGTGGTGTTAAAAAAAACAATCATTTTTACTTACTGAGCAACCCTGATCCACCTCTATGCTAACTCTGTCTGAAGCTGAAGATAGACTCGCAGTTTGTATTCTTGCATTCAAGTTTGAATCTGCTGGTGTCATGAACCGGTTCTGTATAAATATTTGTCTCGTACGTGAAATGTTATCTTGAAAATATAACTAGTGGGCACATGATGGCCTCAGCCTGTATGCTAGTATCGGTTGTGTTAGAAGTAAACTGCTAACATGGCAGTGATTCTGAGACTACAAGTAAAAAATAAATACCAGTAATCAATGTCATCATCAAATACTTGTGAACAGATGACCAGTGGTCAGACCTTATCATCAGCTTAAATTTAGAAACATTCATTTATTGGAAATTTTCAATGCATGTAGCCAGAAAAGACACAGTTGTCTATTGTCAATTGCCAGTCTCTTATGGTACACTATTCAACTAGGGTATTTGTTACAACATTTCAAGAAATTTTGTTTGAATAATGTAACAGCTTCTTTCATTCATGTGTTGTAAAAATGACATAACTTGATAGAAGTTCTGACCCCTAGTATGGGGTTAAGGTTTTGCCTTAGTTTGTCTGTTCTTAGTTTGTTTGTCTGTAGGCAAGACAACTCAAAAAGTTCTGCATGGAATTTGACATTTTTCAGGGAATTTGCTTCATGGCACAAGGAAGAACTTTGCTGATTTTGGTAGTTATGAAACACCAATGTATTTCCAGTCGAACTTGTTAAAAATGGAAGAAAGGGCAGTTTTCAACCTTTTTGCTAAGAACTCAATAAGCTCAAAGACATTTTTAGAGAATGTTGGTCATGGCATGTCGGGGTGGGTCAATCAATTTTGCTGATGATCCAAACTCAGATATAGATAGAGGACTTTCTTTTTTTTCAATATTTGTGTTTACATTGTGTGATAGTGCAGATTTTCACTTTTTGCTAATAAATGGAAACAATGGCTGAAATGCTTTAGCAGAGGTTTGAACTTTTGTAGTAGCCTCAGTTTTCACTCCTCCATACGATGACCCTCCGTCCATCCATCAAACATACACAGTGGTGAATGAATCAACATGACCTGCTTGATCTCATGAGCGAGACCCAAAACCCCCTGACTGTTAACATCTTTCTCTTGGCTAACTATGTGCATCTGCCCAAAGCCCTGATACAAGTACTGTCATTAGGAAGGATGAAACATGCAAATGTGGATGCATTACTTGAAAAGAGCTCAATATCACCTCTTTAAATCCTCCAGATTTATGTATTTTGCACATCCCCACTGACACAAAGAAATACAAAACAAAACAAATTCACGCCTTTAAGCTGGGAGGCGTTGTGAAACTGGTTATATCATCGAGGCCTTGGTGGTTATCCACAGATGACCAGGAGTCGATCCAGTTCAGCCCACCATATCCAAACATAAACACATCAATAAAATTTTACTTCTGCTTGTTTAAAAGGTGAAATCGAGGTCAAAATCTACTCTTGTAAATTTGATCTCCTCCTGCAAAAGAAATGCTGTGTGCCAACATTTGATTTCTGCAGTTCTTCAGCAGGAAAAGATTCAGAGAAGGTTTCACTCTGATTGTGTCTTTTATGCGCTTCCCCTCGGACAGCTAAGGTTTTCCTGGCAAAAATGTGAATTTTCACCAACAGTTGAGTAGTGACCTAAAGCATCACTGTATCCTTTTAATGTCACCAAACAGAACAGATGGAGGGCAAGCCTTTCACACACAAGCAGGCTCCTGAAGCTGTTTTCTGTCATGAAAGACTCCTCTGTTGAAGTGGATGACGGCTGTTAAACAGTGCAGCAACTCATCGTAGCTCTCTGCATCAAGCACCCCCACCCACCCCCTATAAACCACCCCCTCCCTTGACTACAGTTCAGCAGCAACATCCCTGAGGCGCTCCTTTAGCTAGCATGCCCACGCATTGCACACCATGGTGCCAGAACACAGAGCGTGCAAGCATCTCAAAAAACAGCGCCCAGCAGAGCCAAGAGACAAAGTTGTCAGAAGCACAGAGGTCTGCAGTGAGATCTGCACCTGCCCACCGGCCAACAGCCCGTGGAATCAATCTGAGGCGCCAAATGTGTGCTTGCTTCTGAGTTTGTCTTGGTCATGCAGACATCTGACAGTCGGTACATAATAACTCAATGCATCTCATGTGTAGTCTTTAGTTATGTTTATGGAAAATATAAAACATTCAGTCTCCAAGGGAACACGGCATCATTTAATATTGGTAAGAGATGTTAGTTTTCTTTGTTTATTAAAGCCCAGAAAATGTTACATTATGACTGACATTCCCTGTAAAATGGATCAATAGCTTTAGAACAGACACTTACACAAAGATATTAAGATTTTTTTAATTAACAGTTGATAAATTATGATAAAGTTGTAATATCTTCGAACTCTGGGTTTGATTTATTCATTCAGACCGGTTGGAGGTTAAAAAAAACATACTGCTGTGCTGATCAGGTTTGTACACCGATAGCAAAACTTTCCATCTCATTTTTATGTTAAACTGTTTGGAATTTCTGCTTTCTCCACATCCACCTATGATCTTTTAGGATTTTTGGCTGTTAATAACTGACAGAAGCAGCAGGGGACTAGTTTGTACTCATAGTCCATTAAGACCAAGAGGACTGGATTTAAAAGACAGGCCTTCGCTCTCTGATTTATTCATTTTTTTGCCCCTTGAACAAAGCCGCTATTCATGAGCCTCACAAACTCTATATGCGACTGTGAGGAGTGGATGGACCTAGAAATGATTGTTGATTAACAGTGATGCAATGATTTGTCTTGCACTGCAAATATTTGCAATACATTGATAGAAAAATGCATGATGTGCAAACCTTTGTAACAATATTTTCATTGAATTACAGATACATAAAGCATTTGAAGAAAATGCAGTCTCATTGTGCAAAGACCTTGAATGCCCATTTTAAATATTTGTTTAAAGTAAGAGTGTGCTGTCCTGCATTGCCGTTGATGTCTCTAATTTTTGCTCTTTGTGCAGGGCAAAGTCCTCGCTCCAAATATCAACAACATATTTTAATTTAAAATATATCAAACATTTTCAAACCTTGTTGAAACAGTTGGAAAAACATTTGAATCTAAATTTCAAACCTAGTAAAAAAAAATGACATGCACTCCTAAAGACTTTTTATTCTTTTCAGGGGCTCTGACCCTGAGAATTTTCCGAGTTGCTGCTCCACAAGAGCCCTTCAAAAAAGAAACTTTTCCTGCAGTTTTCCTCACATTCACACTTGCACATTTTTGCCACTGGCTCTGCTGGAAGAAGCAAAAACTACAAGTGCTACGAGAGCACAAACCTCTGCCAAGGCAATGGTCCGCAGTGTTACGCAAGTTCTTGTCAAAAATATGGTGAACAGCCTGATCTCACACTGTGAACAAATTCCTGAAGAACTGTCCTGTATTTTATTCTGGCACAAAGTGAAATCCCGATGAGCTACCTGAGGCTCCGAGAACGAGGTCGGATGACTGTGGTCGGCCTCCCGTCTTCGTCTGCCATGCTGTCTGTGCTGCGGAAGTGTTTGAAGAGGAAGTGCAGCTCATCTTGTGTCGGCTGGTAGGGAAGCTGGTGAAGGCGCTCCTGGGAGGATGAGGACGACTGCAAACACAAATGGGAGACATTTTTTTTTCAGAATCAACAGATTAAGATTTTGATTCATTTCTGTGCTGTTTAAAAATAAGCCACAGTTGAACTTGTCTAACTTGTCTAAAACAGCCTTGGCTAATTGTTTTAGCACTTCTACAGAATGACTGTAGCCAAATATAGTTACAAACTTAATATGGGTACATAAAGAAAAAAATGAACTTCAGATTAGATCTTGTGTCGTATGAAGTGAAAAGGAGAAAACGTGGAATACAGAAGGTAACAATTTTCCAAAAATTCTATCAACATTGTTTTCAACAATTTTATCTTGTTGACACTGATTTACTCTCATGATTCAAAGGCCAATAAAAAAGAGAAAAAAATCTTTGAAGCATTACGATAACAAGGTCAAATATTTACAGACAATTGAACTAAAATCTTTGACACCTCCAAAATATCTAAAAGATATCTTTATTTCTAGACTGTATATTTAAATTCAACCACATGTACTATTTTTAGGATGTAAAAAAATTACAATAAACCAAATTGTTTTTTAGTGAAAAAGTTGTACATTTTGAGGAATAAAAGTAAGTTATTTTCAAATTAGGGGTGGGCGATATGGCAAAAATATTATATCACTATTTTTTAAAAATAAAATCACGATCTTATCACGATTCTTTTTTACTTTGATTTTTCTAGACTAATTTGCATGTTTGACCATTTTTTCCCTGTGTTTAACATATAAAACATGTAAAACGCTAAAAGAAAAAAAAAAGACATTTAAAGCCAGAGAAACTTTCTGAACAGGTTTTAATTTAAATAGTGCAGTTTTTATAAAAATGTGCAATAAATGAAAACATAAAAGGTAATGAACAACAATATCAACATTATCTATTAAAGTGCAACAATTTAGAACAAATGTTATCTTACTGCAATGTCTATAACCTGAGTGAATAGTACAGCTGCTTTAGAACAGATTTTTGTTCAGACATCTTCAAGCTTTTATCTCCTTTTTTCTTCCGCCATGGCTTCAAGCTACATAACCAAACAGGACATACTTCCATGCACTGCGCTTAATGTGCTACGATTGGCTAGTCTGACGCGCGTCAAAGTTTTTGTGCCTACACAGACGATCTGACGATCTTTCTGCTTTTTGACGATATTAAATCGTTACAATCCTTAACGATTTAATATCATCATATCGAACACCCCTATTTCAAATAAACATTCAATTTTTCCACAGCTTTCTAAACTTCAATTTCTTAACTAAGAATTTTTAGATTAAAAAGTTTTCATGCTGCTGGAAGTAAAAACAAAAAAGAAAGTTACAATAACTTACATACTTCCAAGAAATAAAAACACTGCTTTTAATGATATGGCAGCAACTATTGAATTTCTTCAATAACCTTGTAAATCCATGCCAGTTGGGCAATTTGAGTGTACATAGCATGTTAATAAAGAACAGTCAATCAATAATATAAACATTTAAAATCATAAACAATAAGCTCTAAAAAATTGATAGACTTGTAAATAAAAAAGAAATAAGACTCATAAACTTGGATATTTTAAGGAAGTGAAACTATAAATATCTTGCCCTAGAGGTTTATTTATAATAAAATGTAACAAAATTCACCATATTCCAGGCGATATGTACTAAAACATTACACAAGAAAGGAACATGCAAGATACAATCATGATGAAGGCTCTAAGAGCTGGAAAAAGAAGTCAGAGAAAGTACTCTTGGGCTCGATACCAAGTTGACCAAGTTTAGTCATTTTTATCCTAATTAGTGCTCAGTGAATCGTTCTTAAACTGAACAGGACATTGTGTATGTTGCTCACAATCTATTTATGTGTTTAATTATGCAGCCACTGTGCGCTGAACACAGGAGGAGCAGAGGGACGGCATCTGTGAAGTCCTTTATAACGTCTCAGCATAAAGAAGGCAGTGAGTGCTGCTGAACAGCTCTATTGTCCCTGCTGACCTCAACGCCTGTGCCAGGGTCTCCCCAATAAAGCATTATAATAGCTGCACATGGCGGACTTCAAGCAAACCCCTCCCCCATCTCTTTATTCAAACATTTGATTTAAATTACGTAATCTGGCTGAGTAAAGAATACTGCCTTCATCTGAAGTAAGATCTGTCAAGAAAAGTTTTAGTGAGTAGCACTGTGCAACTTTTAAATCCCATAGGTGTTCTTTGACATTTATTCCCCCGAACGCTTGACACATTATCTTTAAAAATAGAAGAAAACCCCCTAACAGGAAGTTAGAAAGAGCACTGAACTTTAGATAACTGTACTGATGGAAGTTCTGCTTGAGGAGTTTCTTTACTGAGGAGCTTTATTTGAAATGTTGGTGCCAACATACTGATATGAGGAAACTCTTTCTCAAATGTTAATATTCACCATGTGTTAAAGGTGGAGCTTGCCAATGCTATTGAACAGGGAGAAAATGTCGAGCTGGCAGGTTAGCAGCTCTCAACAGCAGTAAAGACAAATTATTTAGTCTCTGGCAATAAGTGGGTATCATCACTGCTTAAGCAGTGAGCTAAGGACTTATTTAACAATGTGATAAACACTGTGATGGTTTTTCGGGCATGCTTGTATGCATGAGTACCTACACCATCAAACAAGTCTTGATGAAGGCATCTTTGACCACCTTTGTCTTAGCAGTCGATTTCAAACAGTCTTCAGTATGCACTGAGAATCAGCACTTGGTTTGATTAACCAGATCTGATACTGAAGCAAGGAAATGTGATATGCAAACAGGGTCTTTGTCACCAAAGGATCTAATTTTATTCCATAGTAGTTCCTGGAGATCTACAGGAGACCTTTAAACAAGAGTTATTTTTAAGTGGGGTGAGGAACCCCTTTAGAGGTTGGTAGATACCAAAGAAGGGTCTAAGAAGCCTCCCGTAAAGTAAGGAAAAACAAAATGAGTCCAATTTAACATAAGGAAATGCAAAAGTGCAAATTATGTATAAAGAATATCACTTGAATCTATGCCTTAACTAGGGATGGGTATTGATAAGATTAATTCACACCTATGTGATTAACAATGCTGTAAAAGATGGTCTGCAGGCTTTTACTGGCAACAATTTCACAGACATGACACTTCAGATTTCCACGCCTTGATCCATAAATAAATAGTTCTGCAAGTTGCTGGTGTTTTCACTTACAAAAATGTCCAGTAAACCCCTTTTCATCAAAAATCAGGCCACAATTCTGACGGCTTCTGACCCATGCTCATGGAAGGAACTGATAAGGAAATAGACTAAACATTTCGCTATGCTTTTGGCCTTCCGTTTAGATGAGACCATGTTGCGTTTCCAGTGAAAACGGAAACTTTTGACACCGCTCCCCAGAGCGGAAAGATTTGATTCCGTTCCTCTATCCGGCCTCGTGTAAACACAGAGCAGAGCGTTTCAGGGGGAAAAGCTGACATCACCGCATGCGCAGTACTCTTTCAGATGGAGGCTGCGCGCGCATACCAGGAACAACAGCAGCTTCCTCCGTCCGCCGGGTAACGTGTGAGCGTCTTACCGTGCTTGGTTTGTTATCCAGAAAAAACTATCCAGACAGATTTGTTGTCCGAACTGATTTGTTGTCCAAAAAAGAAAGTCCTGCTTCTCTGTGCGCCTGTTCGCCATTGTTGTTTGTGAAAGGTTTTTCTTCGCTCGTGTGTTGTAGATTAATTCAGCCTATGCTGCATCTCTGCAGACCTACACCGCCATCTACTGAGCCGCATGCACACTACAGCGGATTTACAGGGATTAACTTCTGCAAGTTGCTGGCGTTGTCATGTAAACGCAGAAGAATTCGAAAACGGAAAGGGAGAATCTTTGCGGCTTCAAGTCAGGAGTTTCCATGTAAACGGCCCCTCAGCCTATCCGTACCACAGGTTCAGTCATTTCAATAAAGCAGTACTTTTTTCACTTAAAAAATCCTAAAACTGTAAAGGAAAACACTATCCTTTTGAAGTACACAAAAGTCATGGACTATGAAATCATTAGAGGTGTAGAAAAATATCGATATCGCAATACATCGCAATATTTTGACTCCAGATATAAATATCGACATTTCAAATCTTAGTATTGATATTTTTTGTAGAAATAAAAACTCATATTTTATCAGAGCTGGGAATAAAATAAAACTTATAAAGATGTATGCAGTTTTTTTTTCATGCACTATTCAGTGCAGACAGTGACAAGAGAAATAAGTGACTTTTTTTTTAACTTACTGTTGTTCTGTCAGTAACTCAAACCTCTTTGTTCTTCATGTATTTGATTACAGTTTGAGCTGCACTACAGGTTAGAATGATTTAAACACTTAGTTAAAGGGAAAACAAGAACAATTTCTTTGCAACATTAGTTGAATTGACTTGATGCACTCTGTGTTAAGTGTACGTATGTAACGCTGCATTTGACATATTTCAATTACAATAAAATGGAAAAGTTACATATTCACTGTCTCTAGGTTTTTCCTGGTTTAATGTAGAATATCGCAATATATCACAATATTGTGATATCGTGATATATCATGATATTATCGTATCGTGAGCTGAATATCGTGTATCGTATCGGAAAATAAGTGTATTGCTACAGCCCTAGTAATCATGACCTTTGTTTCGAGCATTAATTGGTCCCCCACATCAAAAAGTGAGCTGTGGGTTGCATTTATAAAATTTCAGGAGGTTTCAAAGAATTTCTTCAATAACCAAGCAAATTAACATTTCATAAGCTTGTCATATTCTATGTGGCATTGGCAGGGAAGAGAAAGCATATGTAGAATGATATGATCTGTGCTTTACGTTTGGAAGATACTTTGCAAGGGCATGAATTTGGTGTGCTTTGGGATTTTACTAAGGTAAGGGTGCCTCGGACCAAAAAACTCTCAAAAGCACTGCTTTAACCTGTGCCTGAACTCCACACTGAGAGTCAGCTTTAAGACATGAAAATTGTTCAGTGTGAGGCCAAGTGGAAGAATGAACACAGCTGTTAAAAAACAAAAAAAATGAAAACATAAATAAATGTGTGAAGTTGTGAAGTTTCCTTGTCATCAAATGTTGTAATTTAAATATATCACACAATTCTCAAAACAGTGCAGAGAAACCCCCACAAACAAACACATATTCTATTCACCCGGCCTTTAACAAAAACATACATCCACTATGTCTCTTACTCAACACAATGAGCTGCACAGACACAGGAGGAATGACTAATCCGAGCAGATGATGGAAGAAAACAATTAACGGTTTGTCATCTCGCTCTTGGCGTGAGCCGCTCTGTGCTATTTGGGCTGACTGAGGTGTGAGAATTGCCTGGCCGCCATCTATCGACCAGGAGGAGGGGATGTGGGGGGTGTGATGATTTGGGTTGACTTACTGAAACAGTGGAGCTTGGTGGGTTGGTTCCATAGCCAGATGAGGGGAGGGATGCCAGCGACCATCTACGTCCCTCCGCTCTGAGAGAGACGGACATGCATGTTACATAAGCCTCTACAGCACTGGCATTAGTTAGCATTTCATATGTGGAAGCCCTTACATAACACACAACACAAGTGTCCTGTGCCCACAACAGCATGAAATTGGCGTCTTTTTTCTTTTGTCTAAATCCTTCATAATGGGGGTCTGCGCTCTGATTTGCAGCTGCTCTTTTGTGCAGCTTGAAATCAGGCAACAAACAGTCAAACAAAAGGATTATTTTCTGGGAGAGAAACTCTAAAACATAGAACGCACATGCAGTTTTGTAACAACCATGGTTCAAGAATGGAAATAAAAGCTACCTGTCAGCTCGAGCCAGGTGACTGAGATCAGGAAAGCAGCAGAGAAAAGGGAAAAGCAAAGAGTACGAGTGAGTTTGGGAAACCCTGTGTAAGTGATCCTGTGACCTGTGGCATTCAGATGAAGTATTAGTCCTGACAGTGCTGCCTTCCTTGCCAGTTTTCATTTGTCCTGACACATGGAGTAGCCGGCAAAGTAAATTAATTTGAGCATATAGTTTACATAACAGGAACAATTCTTCACTTCAAAACCCTGCCAGCAAAAGAAGCCAGACTCTGTTTTGCACCAGAAAACAGTAAACAACAGAAAAAAAACTGAATTACATGAAAACTTTAAAAGGTTATGCATTACAATATGAGAACTGTTGTTTTACAACTACTAACCATTACTAAAAAATGGCAGGGACCCTTATGCAATCATTCCTTTACTTTTTAAATACTAATTTTTATTAGAATTGACATATATCAGCCGAAATAGCTGAACAAAGGTATCTTCTAATATTTACAGCCTTTATATCTGCCATACATGTTGGCCATATATATTCCTGATATCTTATATGCTCGAATACACATACTGTATGTACAATGCTTAACCTTACTGTCACTGCATAGGTAAGTTTCAAAATAGTTTCATTTCTTCAAGAGGGAAATGTGTTTTTTCTTGTTTTGCATGTGGTCCTTACACAGAGTGTTATACTGAAAGCAACAAGTCAATTTTTGTCAAGATTTTTTTGTCTTGGCAAAAAATATCCATATCAGTATAGGTGGCAATGAACCCAGGGATATATTTATTAATATATTACATAGGAAATATACATCATAAAAAATATAATAAAAAAAATCAAATGTTTTAAGTCAATACCTTCTGATATTGGCCTATTTGTACCGATGTCGAACCAGTAACATAAATGTTAAACCTTGCTAATCCTCGATTAACCTTCTTTCACTTTGCTGTTTAATTTGTTTTCATTTCTGACTGTCAGGCATGTTGAGCACTTTATTCCCTCACTAGTCAGAGTTTCTAAAACAAATGAACAAATGGTGAAGGCAGAAAGAAAAACTAACAAGACTTGCTGTCAGGAAGCCATGAGGCCAATTCCTCATATGTAAATATACTTAACATTAAATCCAATTTTGAATCTGGTTTGGAAACAAAGATTTTGTAAGGAAACCAAATGAATAAAATGCTAGGACATCACTTTAAATTTGGATTAAAATATTCTTATACAGTCCTGACAAGTAAGCAAAATCTCCAAAAGAAAGCTGAACAATACCATGGCCATGTTGATCAGAGCAACACGTGAAAGAATCAAGGCCATAGTAAGAGCTAGCAAAGTTGTTTTGAAGACTTATTTCTGACTAACCTCCAGTTATTATTTGTGAGTTTGTTTTATTTCCTCACCAGTGTATGCTGAAATGAAGATCTTTATTAAAACTGACATGAAAAAACAGAGGTTAAGGCTGATATTAACAGGGTCACTGATTGTCTGCAGGGCTTCGAGTCTTCAAAGCAATGACAGCTGCTGAAGGAAATGCGCAACTGAAACATTCAAAACATACTTGGCGCTATTACTGTGGGAATTAATTAAATGTCCCATGGTACAATAGAACAGTAGAATACATAATATATTGCCTGAAGAGTTAAGATGAAACGGTGAATATTTCTTGCATTCACGGTGCATTCAGTTTCATGTTTAGTCATCACTTGACGTGCTTTACTCTAATGAAAGCTTCAATTTTCTCAGCAGGTGTTAGTCTTTCTTTGTCTCCCCCATGGTGTTTAGGAAAGAAACACCTGAGCTGCTCACTTGCAGGCTACAAATGCCTGAAGGAAAACAAGCCTGTTGCCATGGCAACCAGGCTGAATGATGTGTAAGTGGGCTTCAGGGGTACCCTCCTTCTAACTGCACTCATCCTGCTGAGGAGGAGCGGAGGCTGCCATGGGGGGGAAGGTGTAAACGCTCAAGGCTGAGTCAGCCTGGAGCAGTCGTCTCTCTGCTGTTTCTCTGCAGCTCCAGACTGTCTGCCTCTGTCTCAAACACACACCAACAGACAACTGAACAGGATACCCACAGAGTGTGATCACACATCTGATTTAATCCATCACTGAAGTTTTAACTGGTGTTTCGTTCAATTGGGTGCACATGCAGCTGAACTAAATGTATTATATCTGGGGCTCAGGGACCAGAGCTGACCAAATTCAAATTGATTAACAGAGTTGTATAGACAGTATTATTTCTGTGGTACTATCTTCAGTTTCAGTGAATTATGAAATACAAGAGTTAAGTTTTCCTAAAGCTAAAAAGATCAATATTCTAAAATAATACAGTTTAAAAGCTTAATATGTTTAGTTCTAAATCAAGCAGCAAACTGCAAGTGCAGAAGTGCCAGAAACTGAAGTTCCTTGAGTGTCCACTTGAGGCTGGCTGCAGGAAACCAACAAGGTTTTTTGGACAGAATTAACTGCCACAATAATAACATTTACAGCCTTCAATCTAAATATTTAATACATGAAAAGGCTTTCACTGTATAGGGTGACTTTATTTACTTTAAATCTAGGATTATTTCATTAGGGTTTTCATTTTTAGAAATTAAGAGACTTGATTGACATCTTTAGACGAGTGCATGGACTTGTGGTCCAACAGCCTAAAGTCACGTCCCCTTCTGTCTGTCAGTCGGTTATTAGACAATTTGGTTCGGTGGGCATGTGCAGTAAGGCAGCGTCCACTAATTGGCCAAAAACATTTCGGCAAATTGCAGAAGCATTAATCTATGTAGCACAGCACTGATTATCATTTGACACTGTTGCCACTATAACCTTGGCAGGTGAGCTTTTGCCCACATAGAAAATCCACACGAATTGATACAGGAATCTCTAAAAAAATCCAATCAGTTCGGAGAGTAGATCATGGCATTGATATGAATTAAACCTTATCAGCTATCATCCCTACTCAGGAGTAAGACCAACTCTTATGTCTACGAATTCTCTAAAAGAAATCTAAAAAGAGCCTGATAAGTTCCAGTCTACTCCTTCTTAAAATGTTTAAATATAATATAAAATCCACAACCTTTCAAATTTACCAAAACATACGTCCCATCAGTGGGTAAATGGACCCCAGAGAGCAGTAGTGACATACCTTCGGGCAAATGGAAAGTTGAGGCAGGCACTGGTCGAAGCATTGCGAGGGCTGTCCAGAGGGCTGCTTGCAGCTAAAAGGGGAAGGACATAGTTACCCTCAGTGCTTTTCACTGCTGCAATAATAAACGCATGCACAAATAGAACAGAGAAGTCCACATGAACGGGTGGAAATTTTCTAAAAGGAGGATGACATCATGATTCTGCAGTAACTCCTTAATCACCGCCAAACCCACATCATGAAACAGCTCCTCGGCGAGGTCAAATATGTCATCTTGGTTTTACTTCCCCAAACATTATAGCACTGTGTCTTTACTATCTTAGCATGGCTGGAAGGCTAATACAGTTAAGCTTCAGTACAGCGTGGAGGTCTGGGTACATAAGAGCACGTGTTGTGATTTACGAACATACAAGTGGTTGAGTGCCAATTAGTACACAAAAGAGAGAGAGCTGACTGCACTGCATGACTGAATAATCTTCTATGTGACTGAGATCATAATGAAGCATCTTCACCCTTCTGCTATGAGGGGCTCTTGATGAAAACTCTTTTCATAGCAAGCAGCTGCTTTTCCACATCAGAAGGCTCTGCTTAGTCGAAGCAACTGTTGATTCAGAATGTTGAACATCAACAATTTATACATATCCTGCCTCTTAATCTTCACTTTGTGCACTTCTGTTTTATTCTTAAGAGTTTAAATTTACAAGCAAGAATTTAAGAGACTGCAACAGTCCAGCATGTGACACAACTACCCCTTGTTACATGTTGCAATGGTAATGTGCTAACGTATGTTGGTGTTTACTGCTGCCTTTAAAGATGTCAAAATGTAATGCTTTTCAAAACAAACACCATTGTTTCTCTGACAACTTATTAGACAAAACTATTGACAAGGGCAGCCGTGTTTGCAATGTGGATTAGCAACTGCAATAGCACTGACTTTTACAAAATGTGATAAAGCTGATTTGAGGAACTTTTACTTTGCACCTCTTTTGGTAGGCAGAGCAGATCCTCTCATCTATTTGTTGATCTTGTACTGAAAGCTGGGTACGTTTTGATTTTCTGGTTGTCAAGAAAGGGCTCTAACATATATTTAAAATCTAAAAGGGCAATTGATTTGAAAATTGCAAATACTCTACGCAATTTTTAATGCGTCTCTCTATTCACATTAAAAGCAATGCATATTTTGTTCGATTTATTGTGTGCATTCTAGAAAAAATGCACTGCAGCAGTCAAAACAGACTTGACATCAATTGGCATCACTGTGTTAATTTTATTGAACAAAAATCATACGGGTCCACCTGAATCTGTAAGGAGAGGAAAACATGGTGGGATTCACACCTCAATTCAGGAGCTGCTTTTGGACTAAAAGTTTGAGTAAACACACACCATGTTCATACCGCAGCTATAAATATATATAAATAAAAATATATCACTTAATATAACATACCAGGGCGATGTAAAGTAACCTGCAGATTTTTATCATCTCTAACCGAGGTTGTTTTTGCAGTGAGGCGTCTGACAGGTGAAGCAGCTCCAAAGCTCATTTTATAGACCTGAAGCTGCTCAGACGGACTAAATGAGGGATTTTTCATTTGGTATTTCGTGCCTCCACTCTTCCACATATCCCTATTTTAGCTCCTTGCAGGGAAGATCTAAAACACAAGGAAATAACACGAGTAAAGAAAGCAGGATTGACAACATGTTGTCACCCACCTTTAATCTTTACTGCGTAACATGAAGGGAAAAAAGGCCTATTCACACTTAAAGTTCCTGACATTTTCTAATTGAGCTGCATGTGAGAACAAAAAGGGCCATTTTCTTACCCAGACTTTTGCATTTAAAGTGGCCATAAAGAATAAGCTTAAATGAAGTTTGAGGTTTTATTTAAAGGCCGTTGTTTTGTACCAGATTCTGAAGAACTTCCTGAAAGTTTCAGGCTGAGCTACCTGTTTAAACGCACATGGAAAATTTATCAGTCTGGATTTCCCTCTTTTTTTGTCTTCTACAGTAGGTGTGGCTCACTGTCATTTGAAGAGGCATTTTACTAAAAGTCAACCTGATACTGGCTACAGCGTGGCTTACAAGTTAAACAAGCTTAATGGTGTATTAGTGAGCATGTGGCAGGGCAAGGTGCCCTACATCTCTTAATAAACATCTCTTTATGATTTATAATGATATTTTCTCATGTTATGACAAATCCAAGATTGGACTCACTAAAAAATTCCAACATTTTGACATATCAGCCATGATCTGGACAAATAGGTATATTCTGGTCACTCTTGATCTGTTTTGAAGAATTTTAGTAATTCTTCTTTGTCCAAATACATCCTTTTGTGTTTGATTACTTAATCAGGAATAAGAAAACAACACAAGTGCCTGTACTGGTGTGGGCATGCTTCTGCACGGCACTTAAATACAAACAAGAAAGTCCAGTTTAATTGTCAGGGTAGGATAAAGGCTCTTTAGGGGCAGTTAAGCTTCAATACTTGTAAGATTAGATTCAATTACCACAATGTTCACAAGTTCTCCAGCAGCCATAAACGTCTGCATCTATTTTTATTGGTTATTGCTGTGAGTTACTATGTGCAGACAGTCAATATCAACATGGTTTTCAGAGCAGTGCTCCTGTTGGAACTTGCCGGGGCAAAAGGTTACCAAACGTCACATCAGATCTTACCAGTGTGCAGTGAGAGCGGCGAGAGCGGCCGGGACAGCGTGGGCGATGGTGTCCCGACTCCCAGGCTCTTCCTGTTGCTGCTGCGACAGCTGGAGCGAACACAGGGAGAGAGGATAGAGGGGAGAGTGAGCAGACTGCCAGTATCAACACACATCACTCATCACACACTGTATGAAAATGTCTTCAACTGTCATCACCTGCAAGCCAGTAAAATCTGTTTCAGTGTCACCCAGCTTGTAATTAAAAGATGTTTGTGTATCCATTTAGTCATGTGTTCATTTGGGAGTATAAAACATAAGGGGTGTGTGAGTGTAGGGTCTCAGTCATCCAGATTATGGTTATCCAACACTGGTTACAGTGGAAACTGGACTAGTTTAGATTCTTGAAGATTCACCTCTTCTCCAAAAGGCTTCTTCAGTTCTAGTCTTTCAGAGAAGAAGCAAAACGTCTTCAAGAATCTGAACCAGTCCGGTTGCCACTTTGATCAGCACTGAAGGGACCTTTGAACCTACTGACAGAATTACAAGCATTTAAATTGATTTATTTAACCACATTTTTAACCAAAACAGCTACACAATGGTGTGATGAGCAGGCAAAGCAGGTATCCAATATCTGTGATTTGTTATACTCATCATCAGTAGAAGTGAAACCTTGTGCTCAACATCCTTTGATGAACATCTTATTAATGCAAGCTGTTTCAAGCATGGTTCACATAATATCAGAAATTTAGACACTAATCTGGTACTATTAAAATGACAGTATTGACGTCTGTTTTGACACCACATCATCAAAAATACAAATCACAGGCATCCAAAATGAAGGATGGGCATTGCAATCCAGTATCAATTTGGTAGACTTAACTTTCAGTACCATCTGGACCAAATCACAACCCAGTTAACTATATGTCAGAGCCAAAGATGCTGACACGTCTCTGCCTTCTCTGCTCAGCGAGCTGTCTGTTACTACCCTTCAGCAAAAGAAACAGACATTAAAGGGGGCAGAAGCACTATCACATTGACCTTGTGCAGCAGCTGACTCAGTTTTGAATAAATAAAACAGTTGTGCAGATACAAGAAGTGAAACAGTAAAGAAGAAAGTTAGGACTTGTCTAGTAGAAGTGAGATGTAGAGGGTTCATTGAAAGATCAGCTGTCCCTCTATGTAAAGGCTGGGAAAGACTTATGGAAAGGTCAGCTGATACTGTTCAGCCTACTAAGTGGATTCAAATGAGAAAGAGTATTCCCAGTTGAGGGTCAAAATAAAGGCTGTGAAATAGTCTCTTCTTCTTTGCTTTCTCTTCTGCCCTTTTTTGTTCTATGTCAATGTGGAGGAGGTAGAGCAACAGCCCTCGCCAGTGGGGATGAGTGCTAGAAGCTAACTACTTTAAGACTAAGGAGGAAACAGAAGGGGCATCTTTGGGGCTTTTTTGTACCAGTTAGAAGATGAATTTGTTCCAAGAAAGTTGCAAGCAACACAACAACTGGCTATTACAGCAAAGGCAAGCTTTGGAAATCATTCAGCATCTCAGAGTCAACAACAATGGACATGGAGTGATACTCTGTACAATTACAGGTCAGCAGTGTATCTGAGTAACATTTAGTCTCGCCTGAAACTCGCCCGATATGAGAAGTTGTGCCAGGTACAACGAAAAACCCCAAAGGAAAACCAAAGAAAACGAGTTATGTCGAGCTGAGTTGAGCAGATACAATGGAGGGAAAAGGCCCTTTAGGCTCTCCCATCAGACTTGACTCTGTAACCTGTTTATAATCAGATCTCATATAGCCAGATTACTCAAGTAGTAATAAATGACGTTATCGGATTACAGATAAAGGCCGCTATCAATTCAATCCTTGTAAACACACCTAAATTGTTACCCAATAATCTGATTATAGTTCATGCATACAGCTGTTCCTGTTACATTTTTAGGAGTAAAATACATAGAACGAGCAGAAGAAAAATGAACAGTATACGCTGAAGAATATTACAATATTATATATAACATTATGAGCATTGACAGGTAGCATTTTTGCAGTAACAGTAAAATAAGTTTTTCTGCACAACAAAATAAAGCATCAAACTTAAATAATTGGTTTATGACAAAATACAATGGGGCATGTAAGGTGGGGTTTATATAAAGTGTAAAAAAAGATGTACTGTAATGAAATCATTTAAACAGTCTTACAACTAAACCAAGAGACAAAACAACATCAGCTGAAAAAGATGTAATTAAAGAATCACGAAAACCTGTTTTTTTAGACATTGTTCATGAAACGGCTTTGAACCAGATTACCTGCACAATCCAAGTTAACTGAATCAAGTAAGCAAATAAACAAACATTGTCTTTTTGTCCGATTGGCTTCTCTTTACTATTCTTCTAATGTTTAGTGTGGGCAGGACAAGTTGTGTTTTGTTTGTGGGGCCATTATTATGCTACGGTGGGCAGTCACTGACTGAAGATTGCATGTGTTTCCACTGAGTGTTGAAGCATCATTGACTTTGAAAAATCTGACAACCTTAGCAACAGGAGTTGCTTAAAGTTAATATATAGAACCCCACCTAACATGGGGTGCATTCTTTTGCTGAAAAAATGTAAGTATCCATCCAGTATGCTGGGGTGTTTCTTAATTACTGAAGTCAAACTGAACAACCAAGAAAAAAAGTCACCTTTTAATTCAGAGTTCTAATTGTTGTCATATTTCAATTAGGGCTGGGAAAGTAATTGAAAAATAATTGAAGGATGTGCTGCCAACATGGAGGAGACACGCACCAATCTATCAGAGGACCTTGTAGACAAGAAAAATGCTGTCTCTGTTGTTTGTGTACATTTTACTTGAGGATTACTGCTTCAACACAGCATAAAATAATCGTTCATTAATCATAATCGAGGTAAGAGCTTCAATTACTCGTCATATTCATCATATTTTCTATCTAACCCCCCTATTTTTTGGCCCATCCTTCTATTTTCATTGTGATCTGTGTGTCTGTGCTTGTGTTAAGTAGTAGATTGAGGACACACAGGCCACAATGTATGACACAACTACAGGGGGATTAAAAACAGACACTTGACCTCTAAAGGAGCAGACTGTGATCCACTAAGCCTAGAGTAATCTAAATGCTGAAGACATCAGAGCAACAAAAACACATCTGTGTTTGGGTAACCACCCAAAGGTAAGGGCAAAATAAAGCCCAAATAAACACCGGATGGGTTTTAATGTGTTTTTCATTTGAATCACTCACATTTTAATCAATGAAATCAATCTTAATACATTTGAACTATTTTCTTCTCCAAATAAACTGGTTTATTTTAGTCGGGTTGCCTGCTGATTACGGATTGTGCACACCAGGTTAAAAAAAACCCAGAGGCTCCTTTTGCATGTCACTAACTCCTCTCTCTGTCTGCCTCCCTTTTAAATCACATAAAATCATTAAGGTCAAAAATCACATCTTAAAATAATGACACCCAAGCTTTTCTGGTGGAATATATTCAAAAATGTTAAAATTAACATAGAAAAACAAAACGTTTTTGGGGCAAAATATATATTTAGCTGTTACTAAACATAAATGTTTGGTGTTTATTCAACAGATCTTCTTGTCTATTGCTGTCGCACACATGCAGTTGTGCAGACAGACTCTCAGAGTGCATGTTAACCAGTTTACCTCCATTAAGACAGACTTTACTGTTATGAACCTGGTAAACATGGGTGTGCACAGTAATCATTTATTATGGAGCAGTTTAACTAACTGTGAATTTTTATGACCTTTTTAAACATGGAGCCACTTTTTCCAATTTTTAGGGTGACAGCTGGGCAAATGTTTTAATAAATAGCAACTTTTTAACTTCCTGAATGGTTAAAATGCAAAAAAAAAAAGTCATGGGGAGAGTTTCGGTGTTTATAAAAAAAGATTAAATTACTTTGAGGTTGACCTTTATAACAAAGCTGACATCTCTATGATAAAAACATCATAAGAAAATAATCAGCAACATCGACTAACAATACTGCCTCTATTTATTATTAATGTCTGAAATCACATCCTCATACAAAATATAGCCAGTTTAATACATAGTTCATAATTTATTTCTCAAGTGGATCGGGGAACAGCTCATAGAAAGTGAATAGGGAAGGCAAAACTGTCCAAAAACAAATCCAGAATGTCACTGTTTGATGATACCGATAGTCTGGCCAATCAGATGAAGTAATGGGTGGGCACTGGGCACTGCTGCCAAGAACTAAAGTTCATAACGCAAGTGACTTTTATACTTAAGAGTAAAGGTCACCTTTTCATAGAGGAATGTTCGCATTGTTCCTTGTTTTCTACCAAATGAAGAAATGTTGTCAAGTTCTGTTAAAACTATCACTAAAGCAGGCAGCATCCACACCAAACTCTGAACAAGAGGCCATGTTTACAGGCCTCTGGCTGTAACACCCACCTCGCTCCCCTTAAATGACCCTGAGTTAGTATTTCTGCAGACTGAGATCGATCATTCCAGCTTGGAGCTATGCCTGATTACAGACTATCAGGTGGACCCAGCTGCTCTGCAAGGTTATGAAAGCACTACCACAGGGCAGGTGCTTGAGGGATTAATGGGGCAAACAGCCATTTTAATACACTGTGTAAAAACAAGATGCCCCACACAGGTAATAATTTAACAAACTTGTAGGGAATGCGAGACTTTCTAAATCTGTGAAATCTTTAAAACAGGTCTGGAAACATTTTTATTTACTATTAACTTCTCATGAGTTCAGCTTATGATTTTTTTTCTCTTTTCATCTCATCTATGATTTTTAACAATTTATTTTTTTCTGTTTTGTATTTTATTTCTCATTTTTACCTTGAAATTACATTTTACTGTCTGTCTTTTGCCACTTTTATGCCTTTAATGCCATTTATCTGCAAATCACTATAACCTGCTGTATGTATGACTGGTGAAATATATAAATAAAGTTGCTTGCCTTGCCTTTTCACTGTTGTAAAGCCTTGCTTATCTGATTGTAATGCTCACTTTGACAAACACCAATCTAAAGTGATGTTTCTGGGGATATATACTTTAAAACTAATGGAAGATAAGAGGCTCAACAATACTAAACACACCAAGAGAGATCAGCAAAGAGATTAAATGCATCAGCTCCTCTCCCCTTCTGGGTCTGTGTGCTCCCCTCTCACTAACATGACACCTTTTCAGACTGACCAAAAAAAAACAGTTTAAACCCGGTAACAATCTGGCCCTGTTGGCAGTTTAAAAGGATTTAATCCGCAATTTGACCCAGGTCGTTTGACCCTGCAAGCAACACGGGTTTTAAACAGCTCGCCTCCGATCGGCTTCAGTGAGAAAATCACACCCAGGTCAACTGGCTAATTCACAGATTACGTCGGCCGCCGACGTCCCCGCCAAGTTTGTACATTTTTAAAGAGGTACAAAAGTACAACGTAAAGAAAACCTTGTCCACAGCCTCCATGCTCCATTCCAGCTCATCTGCTGCCAATTTGACTCAGGTCTGCCGGCAGTGGGTTAACCTGCGTTCAAAACCCGTACTGACCCGCTAAATTTAGTGTGAAAGTGGTATAATACTAACTCTGGTAACGGAACAAACAAGGGTTACCTATTCAGTCTTTAGAAGTTCACAGGGGAAGCCAAACATCACAGGGGAATAAATATCAGATCGAAATGACATCAAATGTAAATGAGGGCATTCTCTTCAATGCCGATACAGACTGAAAATGAGATGCTAGCTTACAATTCATCAACTGTCATTGCTTTTTTCTTTCAGTCCACAGTTCAAGTTATCAGTCAACGACACTTGGGGCTTTAAAGACAATAGATAATAGGCCTATGCTTAACATACCGATACAGTAAAATACTGTTGGTGATACATGTATGAATACGGATTCTACAGAATCGACACAGCCTCAACGTCTGACAGTTGTTGTCAAAACTCTTTGGGTTATGTTAACAATGCCACAGCTCAAAGTAGAAGCCAAGCTACATGATATGTTCCAAATTTGAACTTAGGTCTACCATCTTTGAGGACCTGAATTTAAAGGGAAACTCCGGTTTTTTGACACCTGGACCTTATTTTTAGGTTTGTGCATGCTCATATACTCACTCAGACAAACATCGTGCAGCTCGGAGTCCTTCAGAAGTTATTTAGATCCAACCGATTTAGCCACAATTAGCGGGGGCCACGGCAAGGGAGCTTCAGCGCGGGACATAATCTCTGCAAAATCGCTCGTCTCTACCACAGCCCGGTTTGTCATTGCAGGGAAATCCTCCAGAGTAGTCAGACATATATTCCTGGATAGATCCATACGCTTGTCAGCCGGTTTCAAGTCCCACTCTGAGCAGCAAACACACTCCTCTTCTGTTGCTTTAGGCGAACACTGTCTACAAGCGCACCACCAGCTAGCATTGAGTCGTGGACGTGCTCCTGTTTGTTGTTCTCGAGCCAGCTGTCCGTCTCTCTCCCTCTGCATCCTTCTCTCATGGAGCTCCTCGTCCGTGTGCTCAGACTCAAACCGGTCGTCGTAGTCTGACTCTTCGGCATCAGATAAATATTCTGCAATGTTGCTCAGCAATGCCGGCTAAAAGTAGCTGTACATTTGTGTCGCGCGGCTATGACGTCATCAAAAGTTTGTTTACCAGGTCAGCTGACCCACCTGAAGACGGTAGACGAGCTGACTTTATGATAACACTGCCGATGGATGAAAAAATATAGCTGAAATGAGCGATTTTGCAGAGATTATGTCCCGCGCTGAAGCTCCGTTGCCGTGGCCCCCGCTAAGTCCGGCTAAATCGGTTGGATCTAAATAACTTCTGAAGGACTCCGAGCTGCACGATGTTTGTCTGAGTGAGTATATGAGCATGCACACACCTAAAACTAAGGTCCAGGTGTCAAAAAAACGGAGTTTCCCTTTAAGCTTCTGATAACTTTTATCTTCATTCCTCTTGTAATGAAACTTGTCAGGAATTCTGTTAGAAGCATAGTCAATGTTCACAGTATATGTGTGTCAGAATACATATCGTATAATGGCCTCAGTGTCAGGATCTATATCATAATTTGTGGTTTCTGGAAATACCCAGTCCTAGTAGACAGACAGACGCTTGGCCTAATGGTATCAGTTACTCCTATTGTAGTTTTAGTTGTAGTCTTTTTCTGTCAGCATCAAAAGACAGACAAGGAAGACACTGCTATTCTTTGTGATATTTCCAACTAGGTAGGCAGAAACACTTAGTAGCATCTGCACGTCTTTTACACACAACAAGCACAAAAGATCCCTCTGAAGGCCATCAAGGATTCATAAAAACAAAAGGTGGCATTGTAACTTGACATCTCACACCCTGAGGTGACTTTCCATTCAAAGCTTTCACTAATTATTTCAACACCAACAGTTTGTCAGGTTAAAATGACACAGCTCAGTTGAGGAAAGATGAGGCTAAAGATGTTTGAGTCTTCATGCCTTTGTCTCTGCCCACTGAGATTTAACTCCACAATGCGATTACATCCGCCCTCAGAGCAGCTCTGCCTTGAGAGATGTTTACGTAATTACAACTCTAATCTGCAGGCAGATGCATACAACACCAGCATGGCCATGTCAGAGGCAGAGCGAGCACTGGTGAGAGCCAAAATACCACAAGGAAATCTCCTGTTGACCAGCTCCAGGCTGGAGGGGAGCGTGTGTGAGTGTTCGTGTGTGTGTGTACCGACAGCAACAGCAAGACCAGCTTGAGCCACAGATGTCTGAGATGTCTGAGTGTGTGTTTGTGTTGACTGGCAGAAGAAAAGGAGGGAGGGAGTGCTGAATAATCCCCAAGCTCTGAAAAGAACAGGCGAACTTTGACCAATAACATTTGATAGAGCAGATTTTACCATGACATCAGGGTCAGTCATCCTTTGTAGTGCTGACATGATCAGTCAAATGCAAGAAAACTGATATTCAATCAACTGCTCAGGAGCTTTTACGCTAATATGGCTAAAGTCTGCCCCTGAAGAGAGCACATAAGGCCGCTTTTTTACGACCTTTGGAACAAACTGAAAGCTGAAAAACCTGCATTTGCTTGACATGTTTGGATCTGAAGATCGAAATTATCTTTTACCTTGATTATTAATAAATTACAAAATTGAAGGCCTGTGTTAAGTGCTGACAGACGCTTACTGCAAATTTTTAACGAAAACTATTTAAAGATTCCAGCTTCCAAATAAAAAGATAAAAGACAACAGAAAAATAGCAAAATATAGAGCATTAATCTACATTATTTAAGTCTCGCTTTAACACACATTCACCTGTTCCTTTCATGGTGACGGTCCATTTGTGTTCGAAACAGATGTAAACAAAGAAAAACTACATCTTTTTTTTTAATAAATGATACTTTAGATTTGTAAAAGTGAACTGTCAGTGATGATGAGGTAAATCATCACAGTACATTTGTACATTCTATCTATATTACAGCCAATATACAGGACATACACAGCAAAGTTATTGTCCAAAATGTCCACATCTGCCGATATGATCATAACATTTATCAGAAAATATCTGCTGATCTTACAATAATATCATTGAAGACAAACAGTTGAGCCTTTGTTACTTCTTATATTTAAAACAATCCACCACTGGATCTTTTATGTTCAGGTGAACATATCAAGAGGCAGAGCTTAACAATACTGAGTAAAAACTATACTGCAATATTTTCCCCTCCTGTGATACATCTTACAATTTTTTGAAAGGGAACTTCAATATAGGTTTTGTCTTTTTATGTGCATTTCTGGCAGCATCCATACATAGTGAGCTCGCCACAAGCGTCTCCATGTTTTTAACTTCCAAAAAGATCCTGCTTTAGCTCTGATGAGCTTCTGCTGTTATAACAGTAGAGACAATTGTTTCTTCAAATGTTATACACATGCACATTGAATTCATATTACCATAATCAAAACAAGGTAAAGAAAAAAAACCTACTGAAATGTCACTCTTTGAACTGCATTTGCCAAGAGTATTGTCTAAACTGGATTTTGTCCATTTGATGTACAGGAAAAAAACTCATTTCTCAGTGAGCCTACTGTTGGTCATACCAATGGATATTTTGTTGTTGACAGTCAAGGAAAAGAGAAAATGTGCAGTGTTTGTTTCTATCAAATAGTAAATTAATGGCAATATGAGACGCTTGGAATCATGGGACTGACATGGCATTTCCTGCATTGTAACAGTTTCGATGTTAAGATGATATACTGTTCAAAAACATCAGCACCTTCCCAGTTTAAACAGTTACTTTGTGCAACAGCAACTAATAAAATTACTGTTGACATCTTCAGCTGATATAAAGGCCATGAATGTGGGCAGAGTTTAAGACAATGCACTTGCGTACAAATGGAGCTGCATTTTACTTTTACTGGTAACATTTGCGCATCATGTACGTGTTTACCAAATAACGTTGCTGTTTTATCACATTCGAATGTCTACAGCAATGTTTAGACAACAAGTTTGGGCTGTTTGTTTACACAATAAGAGCATTTTGGAGGCCTGACATCACAAGAGTTTTGAAAACAGGACCACCTCTGTTGTGTCAACTAGTAATGCGTAGTTTCCTCTGAAAACAGGCACTAGCACATGGACACTGCAGTTCTTCTCAACAGCTGCAGGCAGGTAGGTCCACAACAACCACAACTGCAGCTCCTTAGATCTTTTTGTGCTGCTTGCTCCCCATCCAATTGTTCTTGGAATTTGCACACTTTCTCTGTAAGGTCACTTCAAGTAGCAACCCCAACTCTGCCTCTGTCCACGCAAGCATTCATGTGACAGGTGTTTTATCTGCAAAGCATAGACTGTAGAAGGAACTGGAGGGTGAGTTTACTTAATTGGCAAATGAAGGAGGCTTTTTAGCTGAATCAGAGGCAGCCCCTTGTCAAAATCACTCTCATATCAACTTACAAGCTGGTGCTGGGCAATTAATAAAAAAAAATGAAATCCACACTTAGACCCTCTAATTTACGTAATTCTACTCATGTCGGTTATTTTGATTATTTTCCCCATGCAAGTCAGGTGACTGTGCCCCCCTCCATACAGTCTGCGTTCACTTTCGCCAAGAGCAAAAGACGCGCTGCCAACATGAAGGAGACAAGCGCCAATCTATCAGAGGACCCTGTAGCCAAGAAAAATGACATCTCCCTTGTTTGGGCACATGTTGGATCACATGCAGAGGACACTGAGCAGAAAGAAGTTGAGTGTAAATACTGCAGATAGCCAAAAGGAATATCCAGAATATCTGCCATATAAGCAAAATACACATATGTACCATGATGCTTCACCTTATTATCACTGCATAGGTACATCTGAAATCAGGAGTTTCACTTTTAAGAGTTAAATGCTGTTTTTCTTGTTTTGCATGTGTTCTTTACACAAATAGACAGCCACATTAAAAGCAACAAGTTAAAACAACACTATGTAGTTCCACCCTAATATAATATTTCTAGAGTCATTGTGATGGTACATCACCTTAGAACAGGTTGAATGATCCCTCTGTCACGGTCTGAAGGGGTTTCTATTGCCTTCATAGGCACAATGCAACTTCGATGTGGATGATTGGAACACTTTCACACTAATAAACTACACATTTTTACGGCTTTGACTGCTTTATGGCATTCGTCACTTTCCCCCTGAGGTGAAAGCTAAACATTGGGAAAATGAGAATATAAAGCAATTTGTAAAACAGATTTAATGAACAGAATTTAAAGTAAATATGCTCTTATATTCCTAAAGGAAAAAGGGACCTCTGGCATACACTCCTGCATACAAGGTGGCGGTAATGCTCCCATGACATTGGATGCCACCAGCTGTTAAACAAGAAGAAGAAGAAAAAAGCTAAATGTAGAGTTGTTATCATGGTAGAAGCAGCAAAAAAAGAAGAAAAAAAGTTTTATCAGAGGAGGCAAAAAAAAGAGTGCGGGAAAGTAACAAGCTAAATGCCCGGACAGGGATAAAAACTGGCCCGGCGTTCGCTCGCTAGTGTGGGCTGAAAGATAAGGAGGGATGTCCGACCAATGCTGATTTAGCCCTGTTATTGTTGGACATGTAAGTACATGATCATTTATTCGAAAAGAAACATGATCAGACTGTTATGCATGGTTTATTTGTCTCTTGGGACATCCTGTCGATTCGCTTCTCCTCCCTCTATATGTCAACAAATGCATGTTGCTTTACAACAGTGCAGTTACACTTAATGACCACAGAGGCCCCAAGAGAGCTGAAAGCCAGAATCTTACTTAGTGCTGCTTTAATTAATCATAAAGTAAAGTCTTTGTGCGACTCATGAAAATATTGGTATTGGTGATAATGACTTTTACACATTAGATACCACAAAAACTTCAATACTTTGCATCCTTACCTAGCATCTGATTCTTCTAATGAGCACCATGACTAATTGGAGCCAGAGGATGTAAACTAGATTATTGCAAAGGTTTGTGCACTGATATCACCAGTTTACATCCAAGGCCCATTTTTGGAAGCCTTTCAGGGGTCCACTTGTGTGGACGGCCCTGGACAGAAGCTGAATTATTAGTTCATGTTAACAGATTCACTCCCCAACTTAAACTGCATCTAATGAACGTGCTGTGCTGCTGCTGTTGTGAACCAAGTAAATTATATTTTAGTGTATAAAAACTGAAGCACTGCCTCTGCAAATATTAATGTCCACAGTATGAGCTGCACTTCAAATTTACAATCTAAAAAAACTCCGTTTATTAACACAAACACCAAACTGAACAAACAGGATTAACGTTAACGAGCAGGAGCCGAGCAGCTTCGTCCTCATGTGAATATTTTAGCTTGATATTGTCCCTCCTCTGTAGACATTACACAAGTGATAGTAAGACAAACAAAAGCCAGGAGCAAAAGGAAAAACATATGAGAGTTTTCACGCACAAAGCCAACATAAACCTTCCCACGACCTCACCAAAACTCTTAGCAGTACCTCTTTGAGCGCTTCAGCAACGCTCCCGGAACAAAATGAGACTTGTTCTGGCTCGGCATCCCAGACCACTGACTCGGATCCGACATGCTGGAGGGTTCTTCTTTTTTGTAATTTCTAAAAAAGCTCAGGTCGATGAGAAACCCGCTCCTCCTGCAGTGTCTCTCCCCACCATGGTCTCCTGTCCTCGGCGGGTCCTTTTGTGTCCACACTGTCTGCCTCGTGAGGACCCTCAAGCAGCTCCCGGGCTGCCGTTACGTCCTCCGGTTTGCCCCCTGCCCGCGAGCCTGTTGTCCCCGGCGCATCCCCCCCTCCATGGCGGGTCAGCAGTCTGTGTGATACTGTCCACTGTCCACTGTCCTACAGCAGCGGCACACTTTAGTCCGGCCAAACACAGGCGCTGCTGGTGGCGTGTGTCTCCGTGTGAGCAGGCTGGAGTCTGCTGCTGCGTTCAAGTGCGGCTCGTTTCTTCTGCTTCTCACAGCCGGGGACAAAACTACCAAGCTCAATTTTTGGAAATAAGAAGTCAAACATTGTACATAACCATGAATACTCAATTTCAGTGCTGCAACAAATTAACAATTAGTACAGAAGTCACGGGACACATGTGAAAAATTTCACAACTTATGGTAAAAAATTATGGATAAATAGCTGTTTGTCCTCAACTGACAGGGGCATTGCTAAGAAGTTGCAGGCCCAGTGAAAATTATCACTTTGGGCCCCACCACCACATCTCACAATGACTCTGAAAATTGCTTGAAACCACACCCAACTATCAAGAAAAGATGAATAATCAGCCTTTAATCAGGTTCATGTCTTCAGTTTAATGACTGCTTAAGTGAGTGGCAGATCTAGGATATTTTAAAGTAAGGGGCCATCAAGGAGCCACATTTCTCAAGTCAAGTGTTTGTCAAACATGCACACAGTCACATTTATGATAAGGCACACCCAGTCACACATTTTTAAAACATTATAATACAAAAAGCGTAGATGTTAAAATCTTTTTACTTTCACATTTGAGGATGTGAGCATCTTCAAACAATGGTATTGGAAAACATGTTTCATTATTGGGTTTTCAAAAAGCACATACCTTTTAATCTTACATTTCATGTTCGTTCAAATGATAGTCTTCTTCAGTCGGCTTTATTGGTGGTGGACATGCCTATTTGGCACACTAATGCCACCAACAGTTGGGCATTCATCTTTACTCTGATTGTCATTCTCCAGCAAAACGACAGGGGCACTTCAGGGGGGACGATAAGATTTCAGATGGGGCCAATGCCCATGTTGCACCACCCCTAGAACCACCACTAGTTTATATATGTTCACAATCACCAACGTGATCTTTACTTTTGATATACAGAGAACTGTGGTGTTGTATTTCTTCTCTGTATGAGGTTCTCTGTCATCTCAGGTCTACATAGTCCATCTGCATCTGCACAGGTGCTTTGATATTTGTCCTCAGGAGGCAAATTTAAAGTGACATCCAGTGGAGTGCTCCTGGTTTGCTTTAAGCATCAATACTATTCCAATATTTCCACTGTAATTTGAAATGATCTGAAACTGAGCACTTGCTTTCCGATGTTGGGTCAATCTGCTTGGTAAAGATTGATGCAGTGTTGG
This sequence comes from Scarus forsteni, assembly GCA_036419115.1. NCBI lineage: Eukaryota > Metazoa > Chordata > Actinopteri > Labriformes > Labridae > Scarus > Scarus forsteni. The sequence continues at coordinate 31,608,546 of JAZDUH010000136.1, forward strand.
GGCGTCTTCTGTTCAATGTGTATTTCCAATGAACCAGCACAGAGCTGGACTGACATACAGTCTGAGAAAACTGTCTAAGGTGACTCAGAGCAATTTGCTGAAGAGTGCGTGGCATGTACAGAATGCTGCACAGACCAACTAAGTTGAAATTTGGGGTCAGAGCACTTGTCACTTTAAGGCTTTCTTCCCTAAGTGGGCCCAGTCTGCTCTGATTGCTCACAAGTCTACTCTGTGGCAAAAGGTCAGTCAGTGCTGCTCTACCCTGTATGCAAACAACTCGGCATTTTACATCTTACCTGCAATGGATTTGCTACCACGAGCCAAATGGGCTTAAATTAATGATAAAACAATGACACAGTACTTAATGGACCATTACCCCCAAGAAACACAAAATTTTATCTCTTTAAATTTCAAAAAGTAACATTTTAGGAGACAGTGTATTATCTTTTGAGGACATAAATTTTAATACTTGCAAAATGACCAATTCTGCATTAATTTATGTATAGCCAAGCACTGACATTTCCTCAAATATTTCCTTAAATCACTGAAAACAAAAATTCTCAATTTCTATAATTATTACATAATGTGTCTTGTTAAGGCGACTGCAGCGACAGAGTCAGCATGACAGACTGCAGCTGTATTACAGCCATTCTTTATTTTTTACACTATTTTCACACATTGTTGGAACAGGTTTTTTAAATAACCAGGCACTGAGCAGATGGTTTGTAAGTGAAGGTAAGAAGTGACTAATCAAATGTTTATTTCTTTGTTTCAGTAGCTAAGATATCTGCTGCACAAATATTTTTTCCATTACTCTTATCAAGAAATCCTCACCCAAAGTCTGCCATGCCTGTTGTGCAAAACAACAGACATTATCTTATTTAGCCCTGTTGTCCCTCCCTGTAATAGTCCTACCTCGGGCCATAGATGGAATTACTGCTGTAATATTGATTTATATGATACAAGTCATTAAAATTATGCACCCAGTTAAAACAGTGTCTGAGGAAAGGGTGTGCTTTTATTATCCCACCAGTCACAGTGGCAACTAGAGACAAAAAAAAATAACTTTATTAAATTAATTAAATTAATTTCCACCCTTAGTCAGAACCGTTGTCTCCATAGAATTTTAATACCAGGTCAAGAATTTCTTAAACTGTTGTGACTGTTTGTCCGAACACAAACAAATCTAAAAAACAAACAAAAAAAACATAAGCCCACCCACATGCATACTGGTCCTTTTCCTTCCTATATGGTCTCAGTTGCCTACAGCATTTACCAAAACACCAAATAGTCAGGCAATAATATGAAAACTTATTATGTTACCCAGAAATTAAGCAGAAGAAAGTATTTGAAGCTTTATTCTAAATAAGTAAAATAACAAGATTAATCCAACAAAATCATTATTAATTATATTTAAACTAAAAGCCAAACTAAATACTAACTACAGACAAATGCCTCCTACAAAGACCCTTTCAGACTTACACTTACCACCACTTTTTATACTTAAAAACGAACACCAATAAACACAGGTGAGGTACATTCAAGATTTTTTTCTTTTCTTGTAAAAAACTGCAACTTTTTCAAACTGAGATGATTATTTTCTTTTTTATGTCAGAGAGAAAGTGACAGACATGAGACTGGGACATGCATGTGAACACAATTTTTTTCCATGCATACTTTACAAGTGTCACATCATGACAGCAGCATTAAGAATTCCCCAAACTATGTTAGATATGGTTTGTACCATCAAGTCACATTAAGTTAGAGACTTTTATGACTTATAAAATTTCTAATATAAGACTTTCAGAGCTTTTTCATTGAAATACTGCATTTTATGTCTCTTCTCACTCAAGTGCATTTTTACTGGAGCTCCATTTTCCCACAGAACTTGAATGCAGCTTCAGGTTTGTTGTTGGATTGTACCACAAGGCCTCTGGCAAAGGGTGGTTTTAAGCCAAACTTTTACACAGTGGTTCATTCCAGCACTGATATACCTCGAGAGATTATACTGTAGTACAGCACTGTATGGACATTTCAGTCTCACCCGGATCCGGGCTCTGCTTTTTACAGGCATGTAACAAGATTCAAACCAAACAAAATATGCATAATTTCTTCAGTTTACTTAATTTTGCTCTGATTACTTTAAATACCACTTGAAGTTTGTTGTGGCCTTACACACTTAATGTGTTCCTTTGTGTTTTCATCCTGTTTTTATGCAAATAAGTCCCTTTGTAAAACTTCAGCTATATTCTAAGTCTATGTAAAATTACCATATAAGTTCAAGAATCTCTTAACTGTGATGAAATGTGCAGCAGGTACACTGCAGCATTTGTCATATAAGATGCGTTAATGCCAGGACCCTGCATATCATTATCAAAGGGTGATGCAGGGAAGCCATTTACTCATGCACAAAAATAGAATATGATGCAAGAGAGTGAGCATGTTCCTGGATGGTGCAACAAACAGAGGGCTCTGAATAATAAAATGCTGTGAGGAAGGATGCCATCCTTTCTGCCATACGGTGTCAACAGATGACTCCAGACTGTGTTAAGGTAGTCATATTTGTCAGATCTGAACATCTCGTTATGCTGTCCTACTTAAATTTGCTCATTCTGCAGCACAGAAAATGGGATGGATTCCTGTGCAGTGTATGCTGTGTGACAGCCTGACACACACCGCTCATCCAGAAACACGCTGGATGCAGCCGCCTCTGTTTGCTGTCTTGCCTTCCTCCACAGCACCCAACAGCGTTGCCAAGCAACCCACATAGACTTCGAGACAACTAATAAATGATAGGTCTTCACTGGTGAGACAAAGGAACCTTAATCTACCAAAAACACCTGCAGTACTGGCATAGTTCGGATGTTCTTTTCAGTATTTTACTGACTCTGTGTCACACTTTAAAAACAAAAGTGAGGTGCCTTCTTTTATATTTCACTCCACAGTTCACAACATTTTTTGCCTCTTGAATATTTTACTATTAATGTGGTCTGGGAGTTGATAAGAGTTTTACTGATGGTACTGCCATTATCAAATCTGTTTACCAATTTAATTATTTACTGATTCCCTTATGGATTCCTGTAGTTTTTCTGTGCGGACTTAAGTTGGCCTGCATGTGTTTTCAGGGATAACAAACATGTCTGTCCTGAAATCCAATGCAAATATTAATGCTTCTGCAAGTTGCAGGTGTTTCCTTCAACTTAATGTTGTGCAGTAAGCATCTTTTTGTTGAAAATGAGCCACTCCCTTATTATGATATTCCTCCGTAAATTGAAAACAGTTTTTCGAAATTTTGTAAAATATCTTCATGGGGTAAGATCTTTGTTGAACTTGGTCATCAGTTTAATACATGTATGCAGAGGAGGTGGGTGGAGCTGACAGTGTGTCTCTGAAGCCCTGTTCAAATGGAGACAAAAACGTTTTCATTTTGAAAACGTCCTCTGTAAAGATGGCATTGTTTTAAGGAATATGTCAGTCTACACGAAAACAATGAAACGCTGTTTTACATGTGCAAGGCCTGTAAGTGGCGCTGTAACACTGCTCCAGACAGCCACCAAGACCAGAGAAGAAGACCTGGAGCGTGTGCATACATTATGAGAAATGTGAACAAACACTGGCGTTTGCTGCTCTCCATGTCCCCTTGGTGCTCATGGTGGTTGTAGTAGAACAGAAGATTTTGCTGTTAAAGCCACAACACGCTCAGTGGCTCCTGCAGCACAAACGTGACACTGTACTTCCTGTTGTCGTTGGGGTTGCTGCATGTGTTGTAAGGGAGGTGAGACTATGTTGTCATCATTTTTTAAACTATCCGTAAAATCTCTCCACAAGGTAATGCTCAGCTGACCTCTTCAGATTTATCCACTATGGTAGCTGTTTTCAAAAATGTGCGTATTTGGGAGACCAAAATGCTGTTTCCATGTGGACCAAATCGTCTATGCTATTTAAATTGGAGTGGATATACCTGAAGTCGTCTCCGCATGGACAACCCCTTAAAATAATTTTGTTGTTTTGATTGAGAACCACTCTGCAGCATAATTAGCGCTGTGTTTTTCAGCACATTGACCAACCTTTTTTCTCCCTCTAAATCAGCCATCAAAATCTTTTCAGTAGTACCAGTGTACTAGGGGGCTGTAGCTGCTTCCATCTGTCATTGGGTGACAGGCAGGGTATACCATGGACTAGTCACCATTCAATCACAGGTATTTAAGGGCGTTTTCACATTAGGTCCACTTGTTTTGAACCGTGCTGCGGCGCAGTTCGCCATGGGTTCACCCCTTCCCCCTCCCCCGCTGGCTTGCATTCACACTGGCAACATCGAGCCATGCCTGGACCCACTTGTGTATTTACTCAGTTTGTAACAGCGGGGGGCAATATGCACGTGACTGGTTACCAAACCTGCTACGGAGAGGAATGAAGAAGAGGCTACCGTGGTAACCATTTCCTACACCAGACAACCAATGTTTACGCTTCGTTCTTTTCTACATTTTCCTTCAAATGTGTTTTTTTATCGTGTTTGAGACGGCATCAGCGACCTTCTGGACCCTCGTAAATCATCGTAATCCTCAACCAGAATAAACAAATCGACAAATTGAGTAAGCAAAAGATTCAACCATGGGATTAACAGGAAGTAATGCATCAAAAGTAGATTGGTTCGGACCACTTTGTTTCACACCAGTGAAACCGCACCAAATGTAGGGAGATGAAGCGGATCGAGACCACCCCTTCATGGAGGTCTCGATCCGGCTGATTTGGTGCGCACCAAAGTGCGGTGGTTGCATTCACATTGACACTAACGTACCAAACCCTGGCCCAAAACTTCTTTGGTGCGCACTAAATGGGGTTGGTGTGAAAACGGCCTAAGAGTCACCAATTAACCCAAGATCATTATTTTGGTCTGTGGGAGGATGTTACAGCCCCTGACAAAAACCTGCAAGGAGATCATGCAAACTCTACACAGAGAGACCTCGTCTAATGGGTGAATAGATCTCAGACCTTCTTTCTGTGAGGCAACAACATTACTCATCAAACCACCGTAAAGCTATCCCAAAATCAGCAGAAATGTTTTATTTTTTGAGGTTTTATAAATTGAATGCTATTTTTCAAGTAAGCCAATTATTTTTACTCTGTCTTTACTTCTACTTTTGCTGAGAAAACCTCATTAAAACGCCGCAAACTGTCTAAAAACAGTCATGAAGTGTGCCTGTCAACATTATTGTTATTGTTATCCTGTTTACAGCTGCCTTTGTTTGCATGTAGAGACACATTTCTTTAAAAAGTGGCAATGAATGTTGAGTTTATTTTAAGAATTTTCCTAAACAGATACATGGTTGTCAAGAAAACTTGCAGACAGTAGTATATTATTTGGTAGTTGTTAATGGGAACATTACTCATAAATAAATCCATAAACACCAATTGCTCTTAATCTGATCTGCAGATACATCATAAATATGGGACTGGTTGTTGTAAACTACATTTTCCATGATCATTCCTGTTAATAAAGGCCTTCGTTGTGTGTTTTTCTAAGAAGAGTTTGGAGAGCTTCCAACCAAAACACCTAAAGGAGATGATGTCAAGGGTCTTGAGGTATCATGGGAGTGATTTTATGGGATTGATACTGTATCTCAAATGGATAAAAGTCAAGACATGCTACAGGGTGAGTTTTGGCCTCAGGACACTGAGATGATGACAGAGAGTGATCATTACAGGTCAGCAGCTAAATCATAAGAAGATAAAGGGAAATAAAAGGACAGCTCAAAAAAATGTAAAATTCCATTTCTTCATAGATCACTGGATGCTGAATTTTTGTGAGACTTTGTTTCGCATTTTGAAGATATTTTTGGTTTAAATAAATACTTTTGTGAGTGTCTTCTGAGTCTGGGTCCAGCTTCGACTTTTTCTTGGTTTAGTTTTTCACAATCCTGACCGAATGAACAGATCTCTGCTGTGGTTTACGAAAAGGACCGAAATGCAAGAATCCATATAAAGTCAATCAAAAATCACCACAAAGCTAGAATTTTAAAACTCCAGATGTGAGGGAACTTAAACAGAACACTAAGGACACAGCAGAGTAGAAAACACGAGGAGCCGCTGGGAACATGCAGTACAAACTGACAAAGGGCAGCAGGAACACAGAGGAAGGCAATCATACACAGGTGAGTCTTACAAGACAAGACACAGGTGGGACATTCACAAAAGTGGACACAATCAGGTTAACAAGGCACTGAACGAGAAACACTGAGGACCAGGAACATAATGAACAAGAGGGAACATGACAAGGGAAGGAGGTTAAATAACACTAAAAACACAACCAACTCGGCACATTATTATTATTTGACACATTTGACACTTCTCACGTTTAGTGCCTGTGTGATTGGTGGTCTTACCTCCAGGGATGAAGGGTTTGTAAGGGGCTGCAGGGGCTGCATGGGCTGCACGGGCTCAAGAGGGTGGGGCTCTGGCATGTGGGCGACAAACTGCAAAACAAGATAAGTTGGCATTGATTAGATTCTGACTCAGCACATGGTCACATCGACGTCTGTAATCGGTCGGCAGCAGAGTTTTGGACTGGAGACTGCGGATGATGGCTGTGTCTGATTTGATGACAGCAACACTCAAGAGTGACAGACACCCACAAGCTGTCAACAGGCTGGCACTACTGCTGCACTGTTAGCATTGTTTAGTACTGTATGGTTGGATGTATGAAACATTTGGGACATCAGTTATATTAAGATTTCCAGTGTTACTGAGTTATCCTTTTATCCAAATGTGTTTGTGCCTGGATGTTAAGCATTAGAAACAAGAGCTCTTTTTGTTGTTTTGTTTTTTTTCTGTGGCATCGGCATTAATCCTGAAAAACCTCGACCTGTTGACATTATGTTTGCCATCTTGTGGTCTTACACGTCCTGACACAAAAATTCTTCAAGAACAAAAACTTAATGGATATTATGATCTCAACTTGCTGAAATATACAGATTCATTACTTTATACAGAATTGAAATCAAATAAAATTTGAATCTGAAACAATCTCAGAAACAAGAAAACAAACTGGGTTGAAATAAAGAGTGTTGGTACTTTATCAGTGCTCCATAACATCTAATTGTTCTTGTTACACCAGACCTGATTAACTGATTGGCCCAAAGACTTACACACTTACAGACATTTCAACACTGTGAGGCATTATAATGGATATTTTGGGGGATTGTACACATTGTGCTTTAGGGACTTCAAGAATGTTGTGGAATTTTTGTATCATAAAAGGTAAAATATAATTTTAAATGGTTTATACACAACCATGTGCCCATACCCTGTCTACGTCCCTGAAAATGATAAAGATCCCCTCTCCCCTTTTGTTGCATGTTTCACCTTTCAGAGCAAATCTGCTTAATTGGTCAGTTTAGAAAAACCCTGTAATATCATTTGAGGGTATCTTGCATTCACGAGATGGGAGACATTTTCCTGAGCCAGGTGTGTGTTTAGTCCAACCACAGTTGCAGTGGTATAAAAATGCTTAGGCAGGTCTATTCACCCACTGTAAACATTAGAGCACAACACTCCAAATCTGAAGTTACACCCACTTCTTGTGACAGGTGTGATTACATGGGTACTTTACTAACACTAAAATAGTTTAAAGTTCTGTACTGGGATAAAAAAGATGGATCTGTAGGAATCTCAAATTTAATATCTGAGTGGATGTTTCGGTACAAAACAGAAATGAATAAATACATCCAGGGCATTAACACTTGATTCCTAAAGCAACAAACATTGTTCTCAAAGTGTTTGCTAATTAGGAAACTAAATAGTCCTAGATAGTGACGCAGCCATTTAATTTTTTTTTGCCATTTTTGTGGTAAATAAAAAAAAAAAATTGTAATTCCTGCCTCAGCAGAGACCTGGAGTATGCATCTCACTTCCCAGATTCAGATCCCAAACTAGTCCCAATATTTATGTGACAAACTTGTCAAGGAGTTATGAATATAATATTTTTAATTACAATACAAACTGAACAGTGCGTTTTCAATATGACAGGTACAAAACTAAAGGCAGCTGAAGCTTGCATGCAAAATAAAGATTTACCCAAGAATGATTTTATACAAGGAGAAAAAAGCTAATAAGCTGATCTTCACATAAAATAAACAAACATCTTTTTAGAGGCCAAAAGTGACAAGATGCTGTTGTCAGGAGACGCCAGCATCTGTGCAGACTGAGGCCTCTTGATGGGACATCTGTTTGCTCGTGAGCCAATTGGATGGCCACTCTTCACCCCACTGGACCCACTCCTCCAGCCAATGTTTGCCTAACACCTGCACTCAAAGATCCTCAACAGATCACTGAATCCTCACACACAATACACATCAGACTTTCTAAACTTCCTGAAAAGGATTAAAAAAAGTGACAGTTACAGATCCAGCCACCTCAATTTTCCCTTCCCAGCCCACCTCCAGCCTGCTACTAGCTAATTACCAGCCAACCTCCATCCACTGGAATCCCACCTCCCCACATCTGTGGGGTTGTGCAGAAATTCCACTGAAAACACACCCATCCATGCTGTTGCAGGGTGTCTCCATGAGGTGGCGCTTTTCTCACATAAGAACACAGCTGCCAAATCAAGAGAGCAAATTCACTCAAACATGGCCTCAGGTTTACAGTTTATTTTTTGGGAAAGTGAGGAAGTTTGAAGTGGTTGTATCTACAAGGTGTAATGACAGCAGAACTTTGTTATGGTGCTTTTGCAGGAACATACTTTGTAAAGTTTTTTTCCTCTCAATGCTGATTTTTAGACATTTCCAGAGGCCGGTATAGACTTATCATCAGGCACTTGTACTGCTGCAGGAGAAGCTGTAATACCTAATTTCAAGTTAGATTCAGAAGAACAGAGCGTAGTGGATTCCTGTCCACCCAATACACAAAAGCAATTTGTCACACCATATGAAATATTATCTGCTTTTTCACTGTAACAACTGTTTTAAATAAGAATCTGCATGCTCAGCCATCCTCAGGTCTCCATCCTTTAGGATGCTGACCCAGCATCCTCACTGTTTTTTTTTTTTTTATTATTGATTTCCCTGCTCAGATGCTGGCTCTGCCTCGTGGGCTCCACACTGCTCACACTATTGTCTCAGTGCTGCAGAGGCTTCTCTCTGCTTAACACGGCATCGGCTACCGAAGGGCTAATGAATGTGTTGTCATAGTAATGCGGATGGCAGGAAAAACAACTCCTCACACAAAGACTCCATATCCTGTAGTGTCGGCACATAATTATACAACACACAAGGCTCATTAAGCCATGTTTCATCTCCACACGTTTTCTCCTTCAGAAACTAAACTGGAGCTTTCAGAGGTGCTTGATTGAGTAATCATCATCCCTAATTTCCATTTGTGTACACTGAGCAGAAAATCTCTGACTGACTCAGTAGTGACAGTCGCTCTGAATTTATCATTTGGCACAAGGACAGAAGACAGATTGTTTCTACTGCAAAAGTTACACTTGAGGAGAGGACATTAATATTTTGAAATTACTATTTTATAAGTAATTTCTTAACCTTGATGCAACCTTAAAACCTGCCCACTAAATGGCCCATTCAATGTATTTCACTAGTCTATATGGAAAAGAATCCATGGAAAGTGTTTGGGAAGCCCAGAACCTTTCAGAGGCATATCCATCAGATTATGTAGTAGGCGGTTGCTACTGCACTACAGAATGTTTCGTAAAACAAACTCTCATCAAAACATAGTGGAAGTGGAACAAAAATATCCTTTCAATAAATAAGTTTATAGTGTAATATTTGTTTATTATTTAAAAAATGAGGTCCAGATCTGATAAAACGTCCATCGAAGCTGTTAGCATCTATGCTAATCTCCATACGAGCAGTCACTTGTCCCACTCATAGCTCCCACCTCATCCTGCTCTAAAGGCTTCTTATTAGGCTGTCCCACTTTGGGCCGCTCACAACTGTTGTAGATTTGAGCTTGGCAAGATGGATCTGCCTAATTTTACAGACATTAAACCAGGCAGCTCCAACTGCTGCACAAGGCAGTAACCTCGTTAACGTTATGGTCTGGTTGTTTTGCTTTTCGTTTCGCTTCCAATCTGTCAGCAATCAACTCTCCTATAAAGACCGGTAAAGACTCCACCACTCTGCCAGATAATTCTGTCCCGTTCAGTAGTGTCAAACCTTTTGTGGACCATTTTTGTACAACTCTAATGAGACATTTATCATATTGTTCAGAGTGTGGGGTTTTTGATGTTTTCTCAGTTATTAACTGCTGCTTCTTTTTGGATCGTTTTTCTCCAGGGTGTTGCTGTGCTGTATCCACCAGGTTTTTCTACAGAGGACTCCAGCCTTCAGTTCTCCAGCCAGCACTCAGCCTCTTCAGCTTTTGTTCATGACAACTTTCCTGAGCCTTTTTAAGTTCCTGTTGACCTGCTTGTGTTTAATTAATTATCTGGCCACAAAATGGACAATACAGAGACTGCGCAGTTTAAGCTGGCCCTCTCTTCAAAAGGGGCTCTAGTAGGCCAGCACGAATCCACCTTTAAGATAGTGCTGGAAACCTTCAGGATCTCTCCACCTGCATTACACAGCTTGGTGATCCGATGGACCATGTGGTGACCCAGCTTTCCTCCATCACATCCAGCAACAGTTCATCTGCTACACCTACAGACCCACAAGCTGCACCATCTGCTGTTCCTTCTCCAGTTCAACCTGCTGCCACACATCTTTCATCACAGCCCTGTGAGCCATATATCCCTATCCCTGTCAGGTATTCAGGTAATTTAGTGACATGTGTGTGAGTGTTTATGAAAGGCTTGTCAGATGAAATAAAGGATGAACTTGCAGCCAGAGATGAGACCTCTAACTTAGAGGAATTGATAGGATGAGCTACCCGTTTAGACAACCGATTAAGGGAGAGACGCAGGGAGAAAGGAGTCAGGCAAAGAGCCCAATATCCCTGTCTTCCTAACACCTACCCTGGGGTGCAGCGCTCTTCTCCTTCGGACTCCACCGCTGTCCACCCTGAAAGAGCTTCTGATCCATCTCCGTCACCCAGTCAGGAGGAACCCATGCAACTAGGGCGAACCAAGGTAACAGCTAACTTCTCATGAGAGGCGACGACAACTAAGCCTGGGTTTGTGTATCTACTGTGGCCAGGAGGGCCACTTTCTAGCCACGTGTCCAGTGTTGTCAAAAGGACAGGCTCATCAGCCACCCGAGGGACGTTGGTGAGCCATACTTTCTCTTCTCCAAACCCCTCGAATCATGTTCAGATCCAAGGTATATTGCTCTAGCCACAAAACAATTTACCTGTTCAAGTTTTAGTGGACTCTGGTGCAGATTACAATTTTGTGGACATAAATGTTGTTCAACAGGCTAATATACCCACCAGTGAACTATCTAATCCAAGGGAAGTTCTAGCCTTAGATGGTAGGATTACTCACAGAACTAAACCCATTTCCCTCACCATCTCTGGTAGCCACCATGAGAGCATTAAACTCTATGTTATTTAATCTCCTCAGTCTCCTGTAGTTCTTGGTTTGACCTGGCTGAAAATACATAACCCTCTGATAGATTTGTCCACTGCTTCCATTGTAAATTGGAGTACTTCTTGTCATGCAAACTGCCTCAAGTCTGCTTTACCAGCCAGTGTTTCTCTCTCTCAGGATGTACCTGAGAAAATAGACCTAAGCTTCATTCCCAGTGAGTACCATGACCTAAAACAGGTTTTTAGCAAAGATGGAGCCCTTTCCTTGCCTCCACATCGGCCATATGACTGTGCAATAGATCTGTTACCTGGGTCTCCATTTCCCACCAAAAAAACTTTACAATCTGGTACAACCTGAAAAGCAAACAATGGAAAGCTACATTCAGGAATCACTGTCTTCAGGTCTTATTCGTCCACCTTTGTCCCCTGTAGGGGCGGGTTTCTTTTTTGCAGAAAAGAAGGACAAGTCCATGCGTCCCTGTAAAGACTACACCGGCCTGAATGACATAACCGTAAAAAACAAATACCCTATTCCCCTTATAGACTGTGCTTTTGGTCCTCTACATGAAGCTGCTGCATTCACCAAACTTGACTTGAAGAATGCATATCATTTGATCAGAATCAGGGAAGGGGACGAGTGGAAAACAGCTTTTAACACTCACTTAGGGCATTTCGACTACTGTGCCATGCCTTTCGGCCTTACCAATGCCCCTGCTGTTTTCCAGGCGCTAATTAATGATGTGTTGAGAGACATGTTGAATCATTTGGTTTTTGTGTATCTTGATGACATTTTGAGTTTTTCTAAAAACATTGACGAACACATTGGTCATGTAAGGAGAGTTTTGCAAAAACTCCTCGAGAACAAGTTGTTTGTTAAAGCAGAAAAATGTGAATTTCATGCCTCAACAGTGTGTTTCTTGGGGTTTATCATTGAGAGGGGACAGATCAAGGCTGACCCAGCCAAGATAAAAGCAGTCCAAGAGTGGCCAGTCCCCACCAGTCACAAACAACTCCAGAAATTTCTAGGTTTTGCCTTCTTCTGTTGCAAATTCTGCCTTTTGTTAGCTAAAATAGATGTTCACTGATGCTCCTTGTCCCCTCTGTTTTGGAAACAGCCAGTCTTCTTGTGCTGCATGTGTTCAGGCTTCATGGCATTCCCCAAGACATCGTCTCTGACAGAGGTCCCCAGTTTGCCTCTCAGGTGTGGAAGTCTTTTTGCAGGGCTCTGGGGATATCAGCCAGTCTGTCATCAGGATACCATCCCCAAACCAATGGGCAGACAGAGCAGACAAACAAGACTTGGAGGCGTCCTTGCGATGATTTCGCTTATCGTCCGCCCTCCTCCTGGTCCACTTTCCTGCCATGGGGTGAATACGCTCACAATTCCTTAGTCAGCTCTGCCACAGGCATGTCACCATTCATGCCCGCTAACGGTTTTCAGCCTCCTCTGTTCCCCAGTCAGGAAACAGATGTTGCAGTCCCTTCTGTTCAGACCCATCTCGACCGTGCTCGCAGAGTTTGGCGGGAAGCTCAGGCAGCCCTCACTCGGACTACTGCTAGGAACCAGCAGTTTGCTGATCGCCATCGAATTCTCCAGACTACAAGGTTGGTCAGGAAGTCTGGTTATCATCTCGTGACCTGCCACTCCAAACTAACTCCAGCAAACTTGCCCCCAGTTACATTGGTCCGTATTTTATAGAGCGCATCATTAATCCCAGTGTCGTCAAACTCAAACTCTCCTCTGCCCAAACCAGTTTCTACAAGCGCTCTGAGCCCTCTGGCCGAACCCCCTCCACCCCCTCATTGATGATCATCCTACTTTTACAATCCACCACCTGCTGGATGTTCGCAGGCGGGGCCGTGGTTTCCAGTATTTGGTGGACTGGGAGGGGCACGGTCCAGAGGAAAGGTCTTGGGTCACTTAACAGTTAAGACTAAGTAAAATTTCCTAAATAGGGGCGTAGCAATACAATCCATCTGTTGTCTATGCAGTTTATCTCAATTAGCATTGGGGGGGTGCAGGAACCTTTCCCACCTGAGTTCAGCCAAAGGTAGGGTTCACCCTAGACTGATCACCCATCAATCACAGAGCTAACATACAGAGATAGACATTAAACATTTTGAGAACACAAATGGTTTAAACATTAAAGGTAGATTCCTGCTGCTTAACTGTCCGGGTCCCTATTGTCATACTTTGCACTCCAAACTTTACAATTGGGACAGGTGTGGACCACAGGGGCTGATCTAGTACCCACACTTTTTTTTACTTCAAAACTCAAGTTACCCATGCCAGGGACACTAACACATCCCCCTACAATCACAGATACTGGCTTTTGAACTTTGTGCTGACAATAACCTGGATAGTCCTTTTCGTCTTAAGGCCGGAAGATGCAACATTCATGATTTCCAAAAACAATATGAAATGTGGACTTGTCAGACCACAGCACACTTTTCCACTTGGCATCTGTCCACCTTAGATGGGCCAAGAGAAGCCAGCTGTGTTTCTGGGTTTTATTGACACATGGCTTTGGATTTGCATGGTAGAGCTTTAACTTGCACTTGCAGATGTAACAACAAACTACATTGACTGACAGATTTCTGTAGTATTTCTGAGCCCACATAGTAATATCTTTTACAGAATTAAGTTATTTTTATGCAGTGCAGCTGAAAGGACTGAAGGTCACAGGCACTTAGTGTTGGTTCTCAGCTTTACTGCTCTAAATCTTTTGATATTATTTTGATATGATTGACTGTAGATGATGGAATTCTTATATTTCTTGCAATTATAGGTTGAGAAACATTGTTGTTAAACCACTGGACTATTTGCTCATGCACTTGTTCACAAAGTAATGAACCTCACCTCGTCCTTGCTTATGAACAACTGAGCCTGCTGGCAATGTTCCTTGTAATGTCAATCATGACACTCACCTGTTTCCATTAAACCTGATCCCCTGTGGAAAGTTTTAAACGGGTGTTTTTTTTAGTATTTCTCCACTTTCCTAGTCTTTTAATTCCCCTGTATCAGCTTTTCTGGAATGTGTTGCAGGCACCGAATTTAAAATGAGTGAATATATGCAAAATACAATAAAGTGTATCCATTTGAACATTAAATTACTTACCTTTGTATTGTATAAAACAGGGTTTAAAGGATTTGCAAATCATTGCAATCTGTTTTACTTACCTTTTACACAACGTCCAAACCTCATTGCAATTTGGGTCTTTACAATATCTAAAGAATGTCATGGGATATTTGACTCTACTTTTACTTCAGTAGATGATCCTGGATAAATGTGCCCATAAGGTTTGATATATTTCCTGAAAAAGTCTATTCATGTAAAACCTGTGAGCAAATTTCTTTCCTAATTGAAACAGTTCAGTCTGATTATCTTCACCCTGCTGTAGCTGTTGTTGTGCCATTGTTTGTCTGACTTCCTCACCCATCAACAACAACCACTAAAACCCCTAACATCCTTCCCTGCTCTGGTGTAAAGCCTCCTCTCTATCTGTGCGCAGGAGCCTAAAAATGAAACACCAACAGCACATTGCTCTGCTGAGATGATCCACGGAGGAGGCAGATGGATGGATCAGAGAACGTGTGCAGGGAGCTCCTACGCCTTATGGATGGATCAGTATCTAATGGGCAGCAGGTAGCCCCCCCTCCCTTTACCCCCCGCCTCCCCTACCCATGAGAAAAAGAGGGCTGCAGTCAGTATGTGGAGGAAGTGTGGGTGGATGTTAGGCTGCAGCCTTGTCCTTTTGATGGAAAAATGGGATTCACAGGTTAGCAATTAGACTGAAACAAAATACATCTCCTCTATCTTCAAACCACACGCCTTTCGGGTGGCTTGGCGCTGCGAGGGGGGAGCGTGTGATTCATGCAGGAATCGTGGAGTGAAGACTGCATGTGAGGGTTAGAAAATAAAGAAGACAAAAGAGCAGGAGCAGCAGCAAAACATGAGGAGACAAATCACATTGAGGCATAAACTGAAATCCTGAAATGGAGAAAAATTGTCTCATTTTAAGTTGAAACTATTTTTCAGTTAAAGGAGTAATCCAACAAATATTTCAAGAGCCTAAAACCAAAATTACAGGTTATTAAAATCAAATCACTTAACATAAAAGTTGCATTATTCTGTATGTTATTTCCTGATGTATCCTTGTGTTTAGAGGAGCACAACATGAGAAGTAAGTGTCAGTATTGGCAGACAGCCTTAAAAATATTCATCTGTAAGCATCAGCAGAGATGAACATTCTCACCAACATGTTAACTGCTGATATGACCATACAAGGTGACAGA
Organism: Scarus forsteni; assembly: GCA_036419115.1. Lineage (NCBI taxonomy): Eukaryota > Metazoa > Chordata > Actinopteri > Labriformes > Labridae > Scarus > Scarus forsteni. The sequence goes on from JAZDUH010000136.1 coordinate 31,624,324, forward strand.
TGTACCATTTGTTGACCAGTGCCACCATCAGTTCCGATAATCAATCCAAGCCATTCCCCATCCCTTTGCTGACTCTTTTGGATTTTCTTTTTTAAAAAAGTAGATTCTACATCAGGGACACAATATGCAGTCCAAGGGCTGCAGAGACCTTTCCTCTTAGTCACTGTAGCCAGCAGAATCATTCTGAATTACAACAAAATGTAAACAAGAAATGAAAAGGCTATGAAAATATAAAGCACAAAATAGTTCCATAATATTAAATGGTAGTTGAAATATATTAAGTTCTTGCACAGAAATTTGGCAAGTAACTGAAGTCTCTATGTTTTCATCAATACATCAATTAATGTATTTGTGTAAATTAAAAAATACGATTGAGTAAATCATATATTAGAAAAAACAGCAAATATGAGTATTGCACTGAAAAAGTAGCTCAATTTATTTATATTCTTTGTTTGGCTTAATAAATGAAGTCTTTCTACTGTATTTTAATTTATTGCTTCAACTTTGCTTCAGAGGTTTTTTATGAAACACATGTTTTTCTTTTCTAAATCAGAAAGTGTAAAGTTTATCCTTTACCTGTTGTGGTGTCATTCTTACGAAACAGTCCACTGTTAATAGGAAAGGTAACAGTGAGGGCAGGTGGATTTGGCAGCAGTTATTTACTCAACTTAGAATAGTCCAGTATTTCATTGGAGTGCGTGGGTAAAAGAACACAAATTCAGAGATACCATCTGTACCAACGTGACTGTGATACAGAAACACAGCAGCAGAGCTGAGGAGCAGGTCCTGATACCCCATGTTTCATGCTTTGAAGTAATTCCCAATGTTTCCACAGCAATGATCAGCATGTTGTGTCTCTCATGGTGGCTCAGTCATTTCAAGGCATGTCACCAGTGTTAAAATTAAGGTTTTCTCTGGCTTTAAAAACACTGATAGTTATTTAAAGTGATGTTAGTATTCAACCAAATGTAATACAGCAAGGGATGAGCCATTTTGTATCCTTTGTAATGAATAAAAACATTTAGTTTACATCCATTATCTGAATTGCTTCCCTTTTGAGGTTTTGGGGGGCATAGTCTGTCCCAGCTGACATGTGGTAGGAGGAAGAGTACATCTTAGACTGGTTATCAACCAATCACAGGAACAACATGTGCAGACGGGCATTCACAAAAACACTCTCTCACCCATGCACAATCTAGTGCCATCAATTAACCTAACATACAAGTTTTTGGTCAAACCAGCAACCCTCTTGCTGTGAAATATGAGCACTTACCTGCTGTGCCCCTGTTAAGTTTGCCTCACTATTTGTCAGAAACTTGTAAATACTGTATCTTTAAAAGTATATATATATTTTACACATACTTTGCACGTATTCTGGGGAATTTCCTTGTATAACATTACATACAGTTCAGTTTTGAAATAATACATTTCTTATTTTTGTTAAAATCAAAAGTGTTTTTCTTGTTCTGTGGCCATTTCTTAAACAATACAATGACACAAACACGTAAATAATACAATTGAGTGTACTATGTACAAGAAAAAACAGCAAATATGATTTTGCAAAAGAAAGAAGCAATAAATGACTTGTATTCTCTTTTGGCTAGACAAATAAAGTCTTTCTATTTGTATTTTAAGTCAAACATGAACAGTGTTTCAGTTGTGTTCTATTAAAGCCATATTTGTTTCTGTCGTCCAATTAAGCTAGCAACAATGACTCTCTGAATGAGTAAACAACGTTAATGTGGCCCACTCCATCACCAAAGTTGCCAATTCCTGGCCTACACAAAATGTATCCGTCAACAACATGAAACAAAAGGCACTCTTGATATTTAAGTCACAGCCAGAGATTTTAGACCTGCTGATGTCAGATTTTACAGAAGTAAGCTACACTTCAGAACACGTCTGTCTTAAAACAATGTTAATATTCTAATGTTGATTACTCTGTTTTGATAATTGTGGAAGGTAGTTGTTGTAAGTATGATTATAATTCTAATACCTGCCCCTCTGTACTTGGTAGAAACCTTTAGCTCCTCAGCACTGTTCTTGCCTCAAAACACAAAACAACCAAAATCCTGAGCTGCTAACTAAACAAAGGAGCCTGAGGACAATGTCAACAAACCACAGGGGGGTTAGTTTTAGATCAGACTGTACTGTAAAGTATTGAGTTATATATTCTATACAAGTCTGCCATTATTGTAAAAAAAAAGTAGATAATAAAAAATTCTGTCATTGGTTTTTGTCTAGTGTGTGTCATGTTTTTAAGTGTGGGTTGTTGTTTTTTGTACATGTAAGTTCACCAAAACCAGTTAAAAACATTCTCTGTGTATTGATAATATTATCAATAGCTATCCCTTTTCTGTCTTTTTACAATTATTTTTTTTAGTTTTGCTTTAATATGTTTTTCGTCAGCCCAAACAGAAACAAGGGATCAAGCTCTCTTAAATCAATCCATGTAAATGTTTAATGAACAGTTACTATTAAAAAAATTACCATCATTTAACGGCCATACTGTGCAGCATTGCTGGATCTCAACACATGCAAAAGTCTGTTTACACTCGAGTTCTCCAACAACAACAACACATGACAAATAATCCCACTCTTAAAGCAACTTTCAGAAGATTTTATGGCGACTTCGTGGTGTTAGAAAATATAAAAAGAACTTACTCCAGAGTCAGGGAGGGGATCTTCAGTTTATCTCGCCGGGACTTCATTGTCGCTCAGTCCGCGCCAGAGCTTCATGGACTCGGTCTGAGATTTGCCGGCTGACAGCCTCTCATCACTGCTGAGGCTGGTAGAACTAAAAATAACCGGGCTCACAGAGGATCGTTTACCGGCCACTTCAGCGGATTCCGTGGAGATTTTTCGTCCTCTCTTTTCGGTGTAGTAAAGGAGGATTTGCAGAAGAAATGACGCGCCGGGGACGAGGTTTCCCTCTTGTGCGCACCACACATAGCGAGTGGCACTGACAGAGGAGAGGGAGCGACGGGTCACCGCTCACCTCCATGTGACTGCTGGGGAAGGAGGGAGGGAGGAAAGGGGGGAGTGTTTTGGAAGGGGGAGCTGAATCAATTTGGGTGCTTGATGACAGCCAGCAAAAGAGCAAGGGTTGAGTGAGGATGGAGGCTTGAATGTAAAACCAAAACAAAAATATTTCCCATGAATGCTCTTGAGTTTGGCAGTTCAGATAACAACATGTTATGTAATGAGGCTAATGCCCCAGGAATTTATTTTCAAAGTTTGCTGATAAAAAAAAAGAGAAATCAGATTTTGGCATGCCTATGAACCCCTCTATTTCAGCCCTGCTCAGAACACACAGAGATGAGGTTAAGTACAGCCTACTGGCGCAAGATTTTATCGTAAAACTGTTTCATCCTTACTGATCTGACATTTAGGGAGCCAGGAAACACACATTTTTGGCAACCGGTCCCAGAGTGGATAGATATGTGTTGACAACAAATACAAACATTTTCAGAAAGGTTGATCTCATAGCCACACAACTCCCTTAATCCACATGCGCTAACCCTGACAACAACAGAAACAATGACAGAATACAGTGTAGTGTTAATTACGTAAGCCGCGGCAGACCAATCCAGACGGCTTACGTAGTGCAGGGAGCGCGCGTAGACGTGCACTGCGGAAGTGCGCTATAGCACTGTTTAGGCTCGAAAAATGTACTAAATGACTTCGTTTCGAATTAATTATGGACACTACCCGCTCAGGACACTTGGATTACAGCGGACGAGCAGTATGAAGGAAAATAGGCACGTTTTTGTGGACTTTTATGGACCTTTTTCTTCGAGCTCCGTCGTCCCCTGTTAGATGGACGTTTGTTCACAGCGAAAATCACTCCGGACCTCCAGCTGCATTTGAGACATCAAAAAAGTGCTCCAGAGTGTTGCTCAGCATGAGGGTGAGTAGAAAATTAAGGCATATCATTCTTTGGGTGTAATATTCCTTTAAGCTCATGCTCTTCTTCTCTGGTTTTGCTGTATGTCTGCAGTACCATTACAGCACCACTCACAGGTCTGGCATGTACACTGCAGGGTTCAGTGTTTTCATGTGGACAGACACAAGTCTTGAAATTATTCCATGCTTGCAGAAATCGTTGTAAAGATGAAAACAATTAAGTCTCCATGTGGTGGTTCCACCTGAGCTTCTTAACCGTGCCCTCTAAGTGGTGGGTGTGGCTTTGGCTTTTAATCTCTGTGCTCTAAAATTCATTACAGCTACACACCTTGGCATATTCCTTCAGAGGTGGCCTTTGGCGTAGGTGGCATGGGCAGGTGCCGCTGAAAGCAGAGGAAATAGATTAAAATTGAAATATAAGGACAGATTTTCCTCTACTGAATACAATTACTCTCCCTACTATTATTATGCATTTGATTATTTGTTTTAAACCTGTTGATGGTGTTGTGTCATTTTCTATGTACCGTGACTCTGTATGGCGGCTATTTTGGCCAGGTCTCTCTTGTAAAAGAGATTTTGTCATCTTAATGGGACTTCCTGGTTAAATAAAGGTTAAATGAATACATTTAAAAAAATCTATTCTTTAGTTATTTACTGAAGCATAAAATGGATGTCATGTTTTCCGATTTGACTCCTAAACAACATGTGTTGATATTAATTACCTCTATTGCATGTTTTTTGGGGGTGCAATACAATACTTTGACACCAGATGAACTATTTCATACAACCATAAAACATTTGCATTGATAATCTTGGCAACAGCCCACAGACTGTGTTCAGGAATGTCAGAACCTTTAAAAGAAACAGACTATTATACGTATCAGCCTATATTGTGGTATACCTGATGCTGCCAAGTAGTTGACTGCAGCGTGAGACCCATTTGGTTAATCAAACTTGTGACAAAATGTGTCAAGAGAAGAGCAAAGCCATCTTTTCTATTCAGAAAGGCATTCAGTTTTTCTCTGTGTTCTCCTTTAAATTAAGAAATATTGTCCAGTTCAAATACAACTTTGACTGTCACCCCATGTATGCTAATCTCTTCACAGGAACCATCACAGTTTATCCATTCCTCAAAAATACTGACTGGCCTGTTTGTTTTCAGACTGGAAACAAATGTACCTGCTTCAAATTTATATACATGAACCCACCTGCTGACAAACAGTAAATCTGGTAGATCATGCATCTTTGCAAGGTTATAAGGGGCTTAAGCTGACGTCTTGCTAAGGGCCTCATTTGGTTTGGGGCCGGCTCTGTGTTTCTTCCTCTAAAGCTAACCTTGGCCTTGCAAAGACAGCTCTAAGGAAGTTTCTTTCATCTGGAAGTATTTGCATATCCCTTGTTAAGTCTTCAAGGGATTAATCAAACTGTTAATCAGGGTCATTCAGAAAACAAATCTAAAATAACTACATGCTAAAATTAGAAATGGTTAAAGTTTTTGGAACCTCAGCTTCAACAATACACGTACCAGACAAGCGTGGTTAAGTGATTGGTAAAGGAGATGGCCTGACACACCAGATGGGCAATTTAGAGTTTGCTTCCCAAAACATATCCTGAATGTGCCTGGAAGATTTTTCTGTCAGCTGCAATAAGATAATGCCAAACTGCTGAGGATAAAGAACATAACGCATGCCAGATCATACATCAGACTTGTGTCTGTCAGGAGAGCAGTGAGCACATCTTTTCCATTAAGAAATTTTAGCAGAGTTGTTCTTTTGTTGTCTAGTTCTAATAAAAACAGCTTTTGTGTTCAGGCTTGCAGTGGCTTCTTGCTGTCATTGTGCTCATATTTTCCGCCTACTCGAAAGACTCTGATTGAAATCAATACCGTGTCTAGAATTGGGGGTTTTTTTTGGTAATTTCCCTGTTTCTTGAAGGACTTTCTTTATTTACTGATGAAATTGCACCTTTGTCCGTCAGTCCAGTGTTCTATATAAAGTAGGCAAAAATAGAGCCTGTGTCATATTATTTGTTATTCTGGTACACTTTTTAAATGTGCACGTCAGTGCTATGCTCTTCTCTCTTTCTTTATTCACCCAGAGCTAAAATGAATCCACCATGAGGACAGCTCTTTCCAACATTTAGCAACAGTTACAGTTGGGCAGGTTGATACTTTAGGCAAAACCAGACTCATGCTGAACAGCCATCTGCCAAAACTGTGTTTGGGGTGTTTTGGGATACAGACAGAAATGCAGAAAGATGTATTGACAAATGACTAGAGCATAAATTGGACTTGGATCCCAACGTGGTGCATCACCTTCACTTGTAACAACACCCAATAAGCACTTGGAAACTGAGGACATTAATTATTGAAGCTTTGTAGAGGAAATTTTCTGCAAGTTCTTGCTTGATGTATGACTTAAATTGTACAACAGTTCGGAATCCCCTTTGTCATATTTTGTACTTCTTAATGGGAAGCAGGTCTAAACTGCAGGAATGTCTCATAGTCACACTCTTTGGTTACACAGTCATGCTGTTATAACAACATGCAGAACGTGGCTTGGTGTTGTATGGCTACAATAAGCATTGATATCCCTGAAAAAGATGTTGATGCCAGAAAATGTTGCTCCAAAATCTTCATGCATCTTCAAGCACTAATGGGGTCCTCCCAGATTCCAGCTGTTACCCATCCCACGTTTCCAAAAACAATTTGAAATATGGACTTGTCAGACCACAGCACACTTTTCCACTTTGTATCAGTCCATCTCGGATGAGCTTGGGTCCAGAGAAGCTGATGGCGTTTCTTTGTGTTGTTGATATATGACTTTCATGGTCGAATTTTAGCCTGCACTTTCAGATGTAGCAACAACTTATGTTTCGCTGAGCCCATGTGTTAATAGCCTTCGCAGAATGTTGTTTTTTTATGTTGCTCTGCCTGAGGGATTGGAGATCATGTTCATTTGGTGTTAGTTCTCAAACTTTTCTGGTATGTCAAGGAACAAGGTTCATAGGATAAGGACACAAATGCATTACACTTCACGAGCAGTCAAAAGGTAATACGGTTTATTGGTAGAACAGTCAAGGTTCAAAGGGTATCCAGGAGGCAAAAGACTAGGTCAAAAACAAACAAGGTAATAACAGAGAGATGTGACTATGAAGAACACTGGGAAGACTGTGAAGTACAACAAACTAGTACAAGACAAGGAGATGCATGAGGTTAAATGCATAAGGTAATAAGGGGTGATGAGAAACAGGTGGGGACGAGACATTCAGCGTGCCGGTGAGTTGCAGGGGGGTAGGGGTCAGGGCAAAGAGGAACACATCTACAGCAGGGTCAGTGATTTTCAAAATAAAACAGGAAGGATAAGAGAAGGAGTGTTCCACTCCTATCTCAAAGACCGCACTAAGTTCATACAGTTACAGTCCTTCCACTCCGACATCTTCCCAGTTACTACAGGTGTGCCCCAGGGCTCGGCTCTGGGGCCCCTCCTCTTCAACACTTACCTCCTCCCCTTGGCCATATTTTCCAAATACAATATTAACTTGCACTGCTTCACAGATGACAACCAGCTCAACCTTTCAAGCAACCCCAATTCCACACTTCCACCCCCCTCCCTTATTTCCTGCCTATCTGAAATTAAATCTTGGTTCATCTCAAGTTAAACAGTGACAAAACAGAGCTCCTTTAAATTGGCACTAAATCTACACTTTCTAAAGTTGACAGCTCTCCCTTACCATCAACAGCTCCTCAGTTGATGGTACCCTAACCCTTCCCCTCCCCTCCAGTTAAGAGTCTGGGTGTCATCCTTGACAGCACTCTGTCCTTTCAGTCACACATTGATAACACCACCCGGTCTGCTTATTTTCACCTCTGCAACATCAACCGTCTCCGCACCTCCCTCACTCCTCACAGTGCCTCCATTCTTGTCCACAGCCTTGTCTCCTCCAAGATTGATTATTGTAACACTCCTCTTCGGCCTTCATCAAAAGTCCCTCCATAAACTCCAACTGGTCCAGAACTCAGCTGCCCGCATCACCACCAGAACCCTCTCCAACCATCACATCACCCCCATCCTGCAGCAGCTCCACTGGCTCTGGGTCAAGCATAGGATAGAACTCAAACTACTCCTATACGCCTGTAAAGCCATCCACAACCTCGCCCGTCCATATCTGTCTGACCTTCTCCACATCGCCACTCCAGCCTGCTCCCTCAGATCCTCCTCCCCCACCCGCCTCACTGTGCCCTCCGCCCACCTCAACACCATGAGGAGCATGGCCTTCTGTCGCTCTGCTCCCCAGCTCTGGAACTCTCTCCCACCGGACATCCGAAACCTGAACTATTTGTTCCTTTTCAAATTCAGACTCAAAACCCACCTGTTCAGGACTGCGTACTCGGTACCATGAATTTGCCATTCTCATCCACTTAACCGCCATTGTCTGTTGTGTTTTTCTGATTTTATAGTTGTATTGTTTTGTTGATTTTATTGTTGCTGTCTATATCCTGTACAGTGTCATTGAGTGTCTTGAAAGGCGCTTTTAAATAAAATGTATATCATTATTATTATCATTAAAAAGATCAATATAAACGAAAACCTGACCAACATGACAGATTAGAGTTTTTGGATGGTCTAAATCTTTTTGATGATATTATGGACTGTAAATGACGAAATCCCAAGATTCCTTGCAATGGATGCTTCTTTCATACTCAGTCATGACACTCATCTGTTTCCCATTAAACCTATTCACTCGTGCAAAATTGTGTTTTTTGAGCATTCCTTGCTTTCCCAGTCTTTTGTTGCCACTGTGCTAGCTTTTTTATTTTAATTTACAAGGTAGCTGTTGCTGTTCAATAGTCTCTCTGGACACTCTTTTTTTGTTGCATGCATTTCAATATCTTCCCTTCAAAATCACAATGAAATGACACCAAATTGTAAGAAAAGAGTCAACATCAATTTCAAGCTCATCTCCCTCTCTTCCCAGTGAAACAAGACAAGTCCTATGGTCAGGATGAAGGTGGGGAATGCCTCCTCTAAACCATGACAGCTGCCACCAAGAAAGCATTTCTCACCCTCTGAATCATGCCGTGTGTGTGTGTGAGCTCTGCCTCGCAAGCCTTTATTTCTTCAGTGCGATGCAGGAAGCCATTAATTGCATGGACAGACTTGATTTCCCCATGGAGAGAGGCTGTGTGAGAGTGAGTTTGTGTGTTTATGTTCGAGTATCTTAGCCCGTGTTATAAGCGTGCATGTGTAAATCAAATTACTGAGCTCTGTGTCTCATTTTTTTTTTCTTAAGGCTCCTCGGGTCTGTCAGTGCATGCACGTGCTGCTGTGAGGTCTCTACACGTTTTTTTTTTTTTGCAATGGGCTTGAAAGTAGATTTCCCCCTTAGTCAGTGTGTGTCTGTGTGGGAGTGTGTTTGTGTGCAAGTGTATGCCAGTGGATGTGTGTTGCAAGTGCATATTGGAAAGTCAATTGTTTTGTACTGATTGTGCTGCAGGTGGGTGTGTGATTGTGTGTGATGTCCAGTATTTGTATACTTGAGAGTCAATTTGTGAGCAGCCAATCAATAGCTCATCTCTGTCTGTGTGTGTTCGTGAGTGTGTGGTTTGTCATTTGTTCACCTCAGTTTCGTTTCTATGGAATTGCCAAATCACCAACAGCAACAGGCAACTGCGATGACACCAATGTCTTCATGGTTGCTGGGGAGCTGGAGATAGTTTTGTGGTTGCGAGGCAGAGAGAGGGAGAGAGATTTCCAGGGTTGTCTGTTTTTTCAATCCTGACTGTCATAGCCTTGTCAAAACACATCCTATTACTGATGTTACTTTTTGGCCACTTGGAGGCAGCAATTTTTATTTTAGACCAACCAAACAACCCTGTGTTTAAAAAAAGTCATTTTAGAAAATAAAAAAGGCATTCCTTGAGTGTCAGCTTGAGGCTGTTCTACAAAGGCACCAGAAGATCTGAACATACCACATGTTTAAGTGTCCTTTTCTACAATAAAAATGAGATGAGCTGTTTTCAAAACTACCAGCTACAAACCTTAATCAATGTTTTAAGAATTTGAAAGACAAACCAAAAAGGCCAAATAAAAGGTCATCTTCAAAGTAAGTTTTCATCTTACACTGATTTTTCATTGTATAAAGACACATCTGTATTTTAAATGAAAAGTTTACTTGACGATTGCTAGCATTAGCATTAGACCACAAAGTGCTTCTGTTGCAAGTGATATTTTAGCCTTAATAAAATGACTTGTTGATATTAGAAACGAAAAGTAAAAGCCTTGTAATAATTATCTACCACACACCAGTTTAAAATTATGACTGGATATGTAGGTCTAAGTTCACCAAAGGGAATATATATTTATTTAATAAAAATGCCCATTAAGTTTCTTGCTGGATGGCATCATATTTGACGTCCAGCCAAAATGGAAAAGAGGATGACATAATGTGCGAATGGTCAATATAATGCATACTGCATAGTTGTAGTAGTAGTATGTACATTTATAAATGTGCATTTCAGCAAGGGGGATCCAGTGACCAGTGCCACAAGCTACAGATTTACACACATCAGCTGCTGATATCTTCTGATGCTGAAGCATCCTGAAGTGTTTTTACCAAGTCACACTGCTATTTCACTGAATTGACAACATAAGCCCAAAATTTGTACACCTGCATCAACAGGTAACCTGTTGTAAGTTCCAGTCGGGGTTTCTCCCATTTATGGTTCAAGTCTCCATCGGCAGATGCTTTCCGGTGTGTTATATGTGTTCATACGAGTGCAGACAGTCAGCCAAAGCTGTATGGTGCACCAAAGTAGTGACAAAACAAACTGGCTTAGTGGTGGAGACCTAAGTTAGTTCAAATGTATTGACTACAGCATGCAATCTGACCTGACACATCAGACACAAAAAGTGTTTTGGGAATGAACAGAACCATTCAAAAGCATATTCAGCAGGTAGTTATATGAGAATTCCATTAATTGCATTCATTACAGGCCAATTAGATTATGTAGCATGCAGGTGCTGGGATATAAAATACAAAATGTATGCCATGATGTAGAGCCAAGTCTCACGTGTCCATTCAAAAATGCTTTCAGTGTTGTTTGTTTTTCATTTAATAAAGATATATAGTTGAGATCTGATAAAATTGTTTCTAATGCTAATCTCTATACCAGTAGTCACTTCCTGCTGTGGTCTTGCTCCCACCTCTTTCTGCTGTAAAGGGTGCTGATTGAGCCACCCTGATTTGGGCTCCTTAAAATCATTGGAGACTTGAGTTTGGCAAGTTTGGGCTGCCTGATTTCTGACATTGAATCAGGCAGATCCTGCTACATTGCAAGATATCATGCCATCTCCCAATGCTGGCTTTGTGGCATGTTTTAACATCAGCTTTTTTAAGTTCATTGCTGATCTCTTTGACTGTGGCTAAAGCTCAGGCTAATGATGTGCACCTCTTTAAACCCCACTCAAAATCTAAAAGTATTTATTCAAGGACACAGGTATCTCCATTAAAAACAACAACAACAACAACAAAGTCAAACTGGATAAAAACTGTCACATCATGTGTTAAACGATCCACAGCTCTCCCTCACAGGTGATGCCCTGACAGAGAGATTTCTTATTTTTCATAGAACTGTGACTTGCATGTTTTAAATAATCATCTCAATAATTTAGAAGAACACAGCAGAGTTTTATTTTCCCATGTGAATCCAGTAGATTTTTGCAAATTTAGTCTTGATACCAGTGAAACTAACTTTCGAGCCTGACTGTCTTGCATCTCTTCCTAGAGAATCAAGAGTGCTATGGCACAGATCAAGTTATTTCTGTGGAGAGCATGCACAGGTAGTCTATTTGATGCAACTGCTTTAGAACGACAAAGGGCATGGCATCGCTAAGCTTCTATATCTTACCTGTTGAAATACATGAGCAGAGAGGAATCTTGGTTTGAATGTGTGCGTATGTCATTCTGTCTGGTCGGCATGAGAGTAGTGGGTGGTGCTGGGTGGTGTAGGGGGCTTCCCGTTCCATGATTGTTTGGCAATTGTTTTCTCAGGCAGCGTTTAATAGGAGAGTCGAATTCTCAGTTACCATGGCAATATGGGCTTCCCTGCATTTCTCTTCCCATCAGTGTCAGCATCCTCTAGTCTCTACAGTGAGAGATGAAGCTCGGCTAAATGATGTTTCAAACAATGACCCTGAGAGAGCAGCCAAGGCAGATACTCATTTGTGAATAGGCTTTTACAGTCTGCACATGAATGGAATTGTTTTTTAAGTGAAGTTGTGCTTTTTGTCTACTTTGTTTAACCACCTGTGTAACAATATAGACAAGTATGCTCCAGGAAATAATTGTGGAAATACAGTACAAAATTCTAGAGTAAAATGTTACACATCTGTTTCATATTGTTACATAACTAACCAGTAAGTAGATAAAGTACTTTTTTATTTGCTGATTGATTTTTTTTTAATTCTCCTTGTGGTTACTTTATGATATAAATTTACCTTTACACATATGTAGAAGACCTTCACTTAGAAGGAAACACGAACCCAAAGACCATGCAAACCAAGATCGTTAATGTAGAGGAGGAACATTAAAAATAGTAGACATTGACTGAGATTAATTAAATTGGAAAACAGTTCAGTGAGAAAATATAAACTTAAAATTTTAAAAAGATTACAGACCATAAACAACAGCAAGATTAAACTGAATTAAAAAACAACAACACCCACGCTTAAAGCTTTAGAAAAAGACTGGTCCCCATGACACAACAACTCAAATTCAAGGTGTTGAATTTTGCTAAGAAAATTCTTTCCATGAATGTGAGCTTTCTGTTTTCCACTGTTGTTTGAAAATGTTTTTTTTTTTTTTCATTTTTCTTGTGGGATTTTTAAGTTACCCTCTGTTTCCCATCTTGAGTTCACATCAAGAGTATTTACTGTGTTCTTGGATTAATTACTACTTTGAGATTATCTTTTTGTATAGAATGTTTTCATATGCTTTTACAAATATTTGGATTAGTTCATTTCCAGCATTTATGTTTTTTGTGATTTCTTTTCTCAGTTTCTTCTGATTGGTAGATATCTGAAAATGTCTTGACTTTGTAGACCAAGGCCCACTTAAGATCCTGACACCTCCAGACTGTACCCTGATTTGATGGTGAACAGTGTGTTAAATACTGCAGATGTCCAGTCTTTAAATTTAAAGTTGTCTTTTATTTGGTGTGAACTCTGGTTCATATTCAAAATTTCTATTTGCTTTATTTGGTTACATTTTAAAGATATTTATTCCAGTTCTGTAGGAAATAATCCATGAATTAGTCATATCTGTTGGATTACTGCACCAGTATTCCACTTTCCATTTGTTGTTCTATCTCTTTCCATCTTGCTTCATAACTAGGAGAACACCAAGCTAATAGGGTTTGAGTAGAGCTGCCATATAATAGTTTTTTAGATTTGAAAGAGTTAAGCCACCTTAATTTGTCTGTAGTTGTAGTATCTTGTATCTTACCCTACGATTTTTTTCCCAGCTCATATAATCCTTGAAAAACAATTTGTCCCGTTCTCTTAATCGTTAACCTGGTTCATTGATGGTATTGACTAAAGGAAATAAAAGACTCTTGGCAAAATGTTTATCTTAATTGATTGCATTTGAGAGCTGAAACTATTGACAAGACTCAGAGTAACAACTTTGGTGCAGAGTTTGGACCGTAGAGTGCAGTGCTGCTGTAAACATTGCGCTGAGCATTGGTGAACTGGTCAATCACCACAGAGTAGACCAGCTGAGCAGTTATTACAGACTCAGCCCGCATGTGGAAAGGGGCCATAAAAAGGTCACATTGTGCTTTATTCAAGTTTTGTATGCACCTTAGTGTGTTTTACGTGTCTCCGCTGTATGACAGAGTTCTTCTATGTACAAGACAAGATGTCTGTATCATTGGGATTTTTCCTTCCTCACATTGTCAGTACGTAGCATCCTGAGTGGAAAAATGCCCCCAGCATCAGACTTTTTCTTTCACTGTATTCTCAGCATTGCACCCATTATCATCACTTCTCTTAAAGTGGCATATCAAAATCCAGGTATGGGGCCTCAGGTGTCACTTTTGTAAACAGGCAGTAAATTAGCTGCTTCATATGATCCAGAGGGGTGGCACGGTGGCGCAGCAGGTAGTGGGTGTGCAACAGAGCAAGAAGGTACCCTGTTTTGATTCCCAGGTCAGACAGGGGCCTTTCTGTGTGAAGTTTGCATGTTCTTCCCGTGCATGCGTGGGTTCCCTCCAGGCACTCCGGCTTCCCCCCATAGACCAAAAACATGCTACTTTGGTTAATTGGTGACTCTAAATTGCCCTTAGGTATGAGTGTGAGCGTGAATGCTTGTCTGTCTCTCTATGTGGCCCTGTGATCGACTGGCGACCGATTCAGGGTGTACCCCACCTCAAGCCCAATTACAGCTGGGATAGGCTCCTGTCCCCCCGACCCCAAAAAGGGATGAAGGGGTATAGAAAATGAATGAATGAATGATATTTTCCAGAGAACAGATTCCTGGTCCTCAGCTGCTACTGTGTATTTGGTAGGAAACTCACACAGAGCAATTTTATAAACAGCTGTATGAGTGTTCCTTGAGAAATGGGAATCAACTCAAATAACCAAACATTAAAAGTTGGGGAGAAGATCTCTGAAGGTGAAGAGCACTCCCAGTTATGGATTTTGGGTGGTCAATCAGACCTCATGGGCTCTGGTTGCCTCTGACTACGACATGATTTATAGGAGAGATACTGATGGTTAGACTCAACATTCAGACAACCCCCCCCGCCCCCCCCCAAAAAAAACCAAAACAAGAAAAACTGTCCAAACTTAATGGAGACATGACTTGCAAGAGCATTAAGAGCTTTAAGAGCATGAAAGCAAGGGCAAGTCATGCAACTTGCTATTTGTTTTTTTTTTCATCAGTCAAAGACAAACCTCCTTTCTTAACATGGACTATATTTAACTTTACCATTTGGAAATTATGGCCTCCAGGCCATAATTGGGACACCACTGAAGAAAATCTAATGTATCTGAAATCTAATCTCTAATCTCGAAAAATTAATTGAAAGAAGTGTTATTATTCGAACATGACTAATTGTATATGACAAAGAGTTTATGTAAATAAATGAATAATAAATAATTTAACACAGCTGTATGATGGCTTTGAAATGCACCTTAAAGTGCTTGTATTTGACCTTTGAAAAAGCTTTCTAGCCCTGTTCAATGCAGTCACATTTGGCTGACACATCTGAACAGACCTTCATTTTTTACGCAACATGCAGCATCTCGTGAATATTTGCACTCAATGACGTCATGCCTATCTGATTAATTATTCGTACAACCCAAAATCTTCCTGTGGAGTTGTTGTTTGAAAGTGTTTCTACAGTAACTCAGAAAAAAAGATCTTGCAATGTAACTGCTGTTCACAGATCGAGGCAAACACACACCTAAAATCTCACCCACAGATACAGAAGACTTCAATAACAGAGGAGAGAGAGGAGGGCAGGCGGGGATGGCTGTGCACCAAAAACCCAGGGAAACGTGAGGTGTGTGAGACATTGTTTTAGTCACTGCTGCATGGGAGGAGAGGAAAAGAGCTGGAAATAAATGTGAGAACTATGACTTATAACTTATCCACACATAAAATGATGGAGCTAAGCAGCAACGAGAATAATGGACCAAAGATTGAAACTCCTTTTGCTGATTTGTGAAACATGATATATCCGAAATTATCATTTGGAAAGAAATAAATAATTGTTATGCTGATGCCAAAAAATAAATCATTATATCCTTCATTCATTCATTTTCTATACCCCTTTTTTCCTTATCCCAGGGTCTAGAGCCTATCCTGGCTGTCATTGGGCTTGAGGTGGGGTACACCCTGAACCGGTCGCCAGTCGATCACAGGGCCACATAGAGAGACAGACAAGCATTCACGCTCACACTCATACCTAAGGGCAATTTAGAGTCACCAATTAACCTAATGAGCATGATTTGGTCTGTGGGAGGAAGCCGAAGTGCCCGGAGGGAACCCACACATGCACGGGAAGAACATGCAAACTTCACACAGAAAGGCCCCTGCCCGACCAGGGGATCGAACCGGTTACCTTCTTGCTGTGGCACTACCTGCTTCGCCACCGTGCCACCAAATCTTTATATCATTCTTGTAAATAATAAAAAATTGCCACCAGAGCAACAAAATACATGTTTTAACACAAAATTGTTCAACGTCCCACACTAATGCAACACCCCCCCACCCCCAGGCAGGCCTTTTCCTTTTAAACTAAGGACAGTGTCACTTGCCACCTGTGCACTTTAACAATGTTTGTTTTGATTTTTTAATAGTTAGCAGGTTATTTTTCAATTGGATGCAACCTTATCATGTCCTATCTCAGAGATGAAAAGAAAGTATTAAATCCCTGATTAACACTGTCAGAGGCTTTACTGTATCTGTAGGTTACAAAGCACAAAACGGACTTCTCCTGATCTAAAAGTTTGTATTCATTAATGCAGTTTTAAATTTATCCCACAAAACACATTTGTGCTTCATTGCTAAAGGGACCACAGATGGGCCTCAATTTGCCATCAGCACAGCTGGATACTGTCAATTGTGCTTTATTTAGTTGCAGCTGTTTTTACTATCACTAAGGAGGTTGGGTCTTGGTTTTTGTGTATTTGTTTGCTCCAAAAAGCTGCCTATGGATTTTGATGACATTTTCAGTAAATATTGGACACCGCAGAACAGAGAAGTCAAAAGTTTGGTGATGGTCTGAATGTTGAGGTATTAACCGAGGTTTTAATGTTGGACCCAAAAGCTGAGAACTGGAGGCAGGTTGCAGGTGCGATAAAAGATCTTTCTTGAACAGGTGAGGGAATAAAGGGGAAATCAAGGACCTGTGAGGGATGTCCATGAGGAAGGTGAGTAGGTGGTTGGCGTGGTGAGGGCTCATGGAGGTACTATGGAGAGGAGCAAGGTAAGTAAATAGGTGCAATACAATAAACAGACAGAGAAAGCACAAAGGCAAAAAACTTCTAACAGGAGATCAAATGTTCCAACAAAGAAAGTCTTTTTAAGAGAGGGAAGACTGACAAATCACTGGAAACGTGGAAATCCACTGGCACCTAAAAGGTCTCCACCAGCCAGCTTTGTAGGTGAAGGTGATGAGGATATGTTTGTTCAATCTGGCAGTATTTTACATTTTAACTCATGTCAGAATTGTCTTGATGGGGGTTTGTGCTCTCACTGTAAAATCCAATTAGTTATCATTACTTAAAAAAAGCATGCAAACTGGTTGCACTTAAAAAAACAAGTGCAGAGAACTAGTTAATTTTAGTTGTACTAACTAGCACTTCCTTTGTAGAGTACACTTACAAATGAGTTTAAGCAACTAAAACAATCAAGTAGAGTGTACTTGACATCCTGCAAACTTCAGGCCCCTGTCCACCCCGGGAATCAAACCAGGTACCTTCTTGCTGTTAAGTACATGCACTACCTGCTGCACCACCATGCCACTATGTGAGCTCAACTCTGAAAATCTGAGTGGTTCAAAAATCACACGAGTGAGCTTCACTATTGCGAGTGAGCTTAACAAAAAAAAAGTAATCTTCACTTAAAAAAAAGAAGTATTTTGCATTTATTTTGCATTTTTACACATGCAAGTGATTGTTACTTAATAAATACTAGTCATAAAGGCATATTTTTTGTTAACTTAGTAAAGTTAACTCATGTTTGCAAGTCAAGGCAGCTATTGGATTTTACAGTGCTTGGACTATTTCTAGTTAGGATTTTTCCCTCAGCCATGTGCTCAAATATATACATGATTTACAACTCAATGGTCTTTTAGGATAAACAAAGCTGCCTGAATCTGAATCTGAAAACACAGACTGAAAGTGACATCACATTGAGCCACATACAACCAATATATTACATTAAGAAGCTCATATGTGCTTATTTACCCAACAGTGTTTCAATAATGAAATAAAATCTTGTACCTAACACCCTGGATAGTTCGAATGATTAATCCGAATGTGTCAAAATACATGTACATCCTGACCGTGGATTAAGGGTAAACATCTTTCGTATGAGGGTCCAAGTGCCTGAAACTTTAAACTACTTTTGCTGTTTGCTATGTTATCAAACGGATATCAATTCAACTGGATTTTAACTATTGAAATACATTATAAATGAAAAAAGATAAGAACATTATAGTTCTAGATTTTACTAATTAGTTCAAATAGTTTATCTTATGGTCAAAGAACATGGTACTTGTGTTTTAGGCCAGCCAATGCAGTCAATGCAAAAGATATTTAAGCATCAGTGTCATCTTAACTATGTTAAACTGGGGCCTTCAGATTGAAAGACAGTGTCTCCACGTCTCTGGTCTGCAGGCACACAAAGAGTGAAGTAAAGATGTTTCCCTTGATGACAGTATAATGTCTCCAATCTCTGAAAGCACATAACCTGAGGCCTTGAATTATCCCTCCTCTGAAGGTTTTACTGAAGCCCTGAGTATCGCTCTGTTGTGTATTTACTGCAAATAAACTGCAGAGTGAGGCCCCATATTAAATTTACCTGCAAGCTTATAAATCTCACACAAATGGATGCTGCAATAATCCGAGGATGCGATTAAAAGACAAACACAGTGAACACAGTAATAAAATTCAGGTAATAATACAGAAAGGCTCTAGCCGCTGATAATAGAAACACATTAGATTGTGTAAGAGACCATAAAAGGATGTAATTCCAATGAAGTTCAATACAGGAAATGAGAAAATAACATCACAGGGGAAGCCAGCAGCAATAAGAGAGCATGTGAGTTTGTTTGTGAGGCTGTGAGAGGAAAAAAGAGGCGGGTGTGTCACCACGTGTCTGTGGCTCTGTGATGACTTGTATTATTGTATTTAGTCCACAAGATGGCACAATGACTCAATAATACCAACAGAATAATCACATCACCATCTGACTCCTATAGGTATTTGTCATGTCTTCAAATTCAATACCTGGTCTTCCAAAAGAAATCTGAATCAGTACTACTATTTTGATCTCCAAGATGAAAGTTAGGTATTAAAGTTGCTCCTATAAACAGTACAACAGAATTTAAATCTTTAATAAAACAGAAAATATAATTTATTATTATAAAAAGAATGTACCTCAAAACAATAAAACACTATATCATTGTATAAACACTTTTTTCACAAAGTAAATAGAATTTAACTATAAATAGTGTGAACACTGTGAACATATAAACCCCAATTCCGGTGAAGTTGGGACATTGTGTAAAATGTAAAAAACAAAAAATCAGAATGCATCCATATATTTCTGTGCCGCTTATTCTTTTTGGGGTTGCGGGGAGCTGGAGCCTAGTCTAGATGACATTTGGCCAGAGTTGGGGCACACCCTGAACCCGTCGCCAGCCAATCACAGGACAACAGAGAAGTTCATTCATGCTTCCTCTCAAAGCTAAGGGCAATTTGTAGTCATCAATCAAACCACTGAGCATGTCTTTTTGTCTGTGGGAAGAAGCCAGCGTGCTCAGAGACAACTTGGGCATCCACAGGAAGAATATGAAACCGCACACAGAAAGGCCGTGACTGACACGGGGTTCGAACCAGCAATCTCCTTGCTGGCACGCATGCACATTACCTGCTGTGACTGTGCCACCAAAAAATGATTTCTAAATCCTTTTTTGAACCTTTATTGCATGAAAACACTACAAGTCATTTGATGATCAAACTGATAAACCTCATTTTATGCAAGTATCCCCTAATTTTGAAATAATGCGTGCAAATAGTACCAAAAAAGTTGGGACAGGGACAGAAAAAAATTAGGATGGGTTGAAAAATGCTCAACAAACACCATTTTGGAACATTTCACAGATGACCAAATTAATTCAAAATAGACAAGTGTCTAATTGATTATAACAGGATTACCCCTAAAAGCTTAATCATTCACAAGAGAAAAGGTCCACACAGGCCTGGCCTTTATGCCTTTCAGCAAGCTGCCCAGCAATCAGACATCAGTTTGGGGGATGTATTTCTAGGTTTACCTGCTCTGAAACAAAAGAATTGCAGTAGTAACACTTCTCAAGACCCTGCCTCCAGATGGGGCCAAACTCCACAATCAATAAATCAAAAAATGTCCCAAACACAACTATCATAGCACTACTCAGGGCTATCACAATACAATATCACATAATTTCTGCATTTCATCATCTACAGTCCATAATATCAAATGTTTGGTTCATCATGGCCATACCAACCATGTATGCTGGTAACCTCCAGTCTCTCAGGCAGCTGGTAGTAAAAAACCTGACATCATTCTGTAAATGGATGACCACATGAGCTCAGAAACAAAAGAAAACACCATATATGAACATAACAACACCCAGAAACACTGCCCTTACTGCCTAGCTCAGGGCAAGTATCACTGCGAGCAGCCACACACCATCAAGCACTTAAAGCATAATTGTCTAATATTAAATAATTCAAACCAAAAAGGATGATGTGGATGACTGCATGAGGCCCACCTGAGAGAGAGGGAGATTCTCAATCATGCTGACTTTCTGCCTTCTTGCCACCTGTTGAGCTGAACAGAAAGCACCTGATGACTCAGGCTCTCCACCTGCATGCAACCGCAGACACCTGGGTAATGAAAAACACAGGCTGAGACAAACAATCATGCAGCTAGGACGACAGAACTTGAGGAAAATGGGAGAGGTCACCACACCTTATACAAAACCCCAAACCAGTGAAGTTGGCAAGTTGTGTAAATCGTAAATAAAAACAGAATACAATGATTTGCAAATCCTTTTCAACTTATATTCAATTGAATACACAGCAAAGACAAGATATTTAATGTTTGAACTGAGAAACTTTATTTTCTTTTGCAAATAATCATCAACTTAGAATTTAATGGCAGCAACATGTTGCCAAATAGTTGGCACAGGGGCATTTTTACCACTGTGTTACATCGACTTTCCTTTTAACAACACTCAGTAAACGTTTGGGACCTGAGGAGACCAATTTTTGAAGCTTTTCGAGTGGAATTCTTTCCCATTCTTGCTTGATGTATAGCTTAAGTTTTTCAACAGCCCGGGGTCTCCGTTGTTGTATTTTACGCTTCATAATGCAACACAGATTATCAATGGGGGACAGGTCTGGACTACAGGCAGGCCAGTCCAGTACCCGCACTCTTTTACTACGAAGCCACGCTGTTGTAACACGTGCAGAATGTGGCTTGGCATTGTCTTGCTGAAATAATCAGGGGCGTTCATGAAAAAGACGTTGCTTGGATGGCAACATATGTTGCTCCAAAACCTGTATGTACCTTTCAGCATTAATGGTGCCTTCACAGATGTGTAAGTTACCCATGCCTTGGGCACTAATACATCCCCATACCATCACAGATGCTGGCTTTTGAACTTTGCACCTATAACAGTCCAGCTGGTTCTTTTCCTCTTTGGTCCGGAGGACACGATGACCACAGTTTCCAAAAACAATTTGAAATGTGGACTGGTCAGACCACAGAACACTTTTCCACTTTGCATCAGTCCATCTTAGATGAGCTCGGGCCCAGCGAAGCCGGCGGCGTTTCTGGGAGTTGTTGATAAATGGCTTTGGCTTTGCATAGTAGAGTTTTAACTTGCACTTACAGATGTAGCGACGAACTGTAGTTACTGACAGTGGTTTTCTGAAGTGTTCCTGAGCCCATGTGATATCCTTTGCACAGTGATGCCGGTTTTTGATGCAGTACCGCCTGAGGGATCAAAGGTCATGGGCATTCAATGTTGGTTTTGGCCTTGCCGCTTACGTGCAGTAATATTTCCAGATTCTCTGAACCTTTTGATGATATTACGGACCGTAGATGATGAAATCCCTAAATTCCTTGCAAAAGCTCATTGATAAATGTTGTTCTTAAACTGTTCGACAATTTGCTCACACATTTGTTCACAAAGTGGTGACCCTCGCCCCATCCTTGTTTGTGAATGACTGAGCATTTCAGGGAAGCTGCTTTTATACCCAATCATGGCACCCACCTGTTCCCAATTAGCCTGTTCACCTGTGGGATGTTCCAAATAAGTGTTTGATGAGCATTCCTCAATTTTCTCAGTCTTTTTTGCCACTTGTGCCAGCTTTCTTGAAACATGCTGTGTATTCAATTTAATATAGGTTGAAAAGGATTTGCAAATCATTGTATTCTGTTTTTATTTACGATTTACACAACGTGCCAACTTCACTGGTTTGGGGTTTTGTACAATCCCACTCCAAAAACCACAAACTTTCCCACTGATCTGGTATACTGACCTGTAGATCTTCATTTTCAATGTGCTCATATTGGCACATTCACATGAAGAGATGAGTGGGATCAGAGGAGGCTGATTTTTTATTAAAAACAAAACACACTCATCAAACCACCATCACGATAAAAGCTGATTAGAGGTGTTAATACAGATTCATAAACCTCCTCTGGTGGTAAATCAGTGTCATATTTGTCCAAAGCGTTCAGTCATGGACGTGATTCACACTAAGTACCAAACATCACTCAGATATCTGAACCCTTTACATCTGAATCATCAGTATTAAAAGCGGGTCTCTATTTACACAAGTGTGTGACCTGATCATGTGCGTGGGAATCAACCACAAATATAAAACCAACATCCCACCAACAAGACCTCCTCAAAATGTTCACTGGCTGTGTTCGTAGAGTCGTAAGATCGTCACTTCAAAGCCCCCCAACTTCCCCCTCTGTGGTTAAAGTGTTGCTCCATCTTGGTCTGTAAGGAAGTGTGTGGATGGCTCTTGAACAAAACTGTATTTATATGAAAGATGCAGAGAATCTGTAAAAACACATTACCATGCAATTTTGTAACAACTGTGAAATTTTATAGTTGTGATTTTCTTTACATCCAATGTACTGTTGGATCAGTAATAAACTAGTACAACACTACAATGAATACATTTTTTTTATTATAACTTAATAATTGATACAGTCAATAACAGATAATGTAGCCAGACAATAAACATACGTACACTTCAGCACAGAAGGACAGTTGATAGGCGTCAGCAACCAATAGTTACCATTAAGATTATAACAGATAAAGCCACAAACAGTGGTAAGGCTATCATGCACGCAAAGTTTCCATATAAAGAAGTTCAGAAGTCCCTCGGTCCATATCCATTTACAAGAAATAAAGAGTCAAATGAACATGGTGTCCTAAAAGTGGGTAAATTAGACCACATGCCTGCTCTGCTTTAAGTAACCCTCTGGAGTCTGGTGTTTTTTCCTTCATATTAAACTGATTTTTTCCTTCGATTAAATAGGGATTATGATTAAACACATTTCTCATCATACCCGTTTTTTCAGGCTATAAATGTCCTTTTTTTGACCCAGATAATTGACATTAATTAGAAATATCAGGCTGACAAAAGTTAAATGACATGAACAACATCACGATGGATCATTAACATCTTTCTTCACATGTTCCTGATCATAATCACTGGTTAGACGAGACGAGTTAGACAGGAGCTCTGCTCAGTGCACGTAGTTTGTCACCAACATCTCAGAGACAAGTTTTCAGAACCTTTGCAGACAAAACTGAAACTGTGTTGCACATCTAAATATAGGTTGAAATGAGAGGTGTTTTGTCAGTAAATCATGTGAAAAGAACATTATCGAAAAAACAAGGTGGGTTTAAGAGCAAGCTTTCATGTGAATTTGAAAATACCAAAACATCTGCCTTAAGGTATTTTCATCAAAGTCCCCTTTTTATTACATTTTTGCTCCACAATATGTCAGTTATTTATTTCATGTAATTTTGCTCTGCTTTCTACAAGTACATTTGACTGGGTACTTATCCACTTTTCATTCACAGCACATTATGTCACCTCATTTCATCTTTCTGGACATAAAAACATGTCTTATGTCAACTAACTTGAAATCCACTGTAAAAAATATCTCATATTGTCCTGTGTTTGGACCTCACTCTTCCATGTAATAGCTTTAAATGCTCTATTTAAGTATTTATTCGATCTATTCTTCTTAGATTTTACATTATCTAATTTATGTTTCTTTGCCCTGCACTGCTGTAACACTTGAGTTTCCTCTCTGATAACCAATGAAATATTATCTTATATGTTTTTGTTCTTCTAGTTTATCAGTAAGATCTACCTTGAAAAAGTCACACAAAAAAAAATACCCAAATTTCCCCTGAAAGGTTGATGGAAAGCTTTGCTCTGTCTAAATCAACACTCATCTTGTGAGTAATTCTTCAGCTTGAGCTCCTCACTGTCTGAGCCACCTTGAAGCCTTTCCGTTTCAGGAGGTGCTCATGTCGCTGTAGGCAGATAATGGCTTCTTTTTTTTTTTTTGGTCAGGTTTGTACAAGTTCCTGCCTACAGCTTCCTCCTCCTTGGTACAAAAATGCTTCATCAGTACAAATATCAAACCAGGAGACTGTATTCTCAAAGTAGCTCTCGCATAACCTACACTGTAGTGCCACAACACAGAGCCTGGCATCAACACAGATCTTCTACCATGGTTGGCAAGATTATCACAAAGTTTCTTGGAGTAGTTTTGATCATCGCAACTCACATGGTTTTCACAGGTAAGACTCCTGTTTGTGGTAGCTGTTGATATAGCACATTCAGCAGCCAAGGTTTTAATGTTTTTTTACTTACTTGAGCTGCATTTTAAGCCTTTACTTCATGTTTTTATCTTCTGTTGTCATTATAAGATTTCATAAAGCTGCTAAAAATACTCCTCTAGTTCCGGACCAAGGTCATGATGTCACTTACTGATATTGAACCGTGCTGAGGAGATCCGCAAGGTTATCACCCAGGACCTCTCCTTTTTCCGCTGTAAATGTTTATTTCAACCATTACATTTTTTCCTTTATGAGTGGATAGAGGTGTTATATTTAGGTGTAAATATCTTTCAAAATCCTATTGAGCTCTTGTGTACGATAATGAGAGCGTGACAGTAGAACTTTAATTCTGAAAGTTCACTGTGACAGTGATCAGTGCTCATCACATTGGTTCTCCCATGACATTTTTTTTTTTAACTATGTTGGATAATTGATCATTACATGCTCTGTTTCCAGATAGAAGCAACACTCGGTCTAGATCTGGCTCGAGACTGACACAGGTTGCTTTCTGTCTACATTAGCATGAGGCATGTGACCCAAGCATGGGCCAGGCAAAAGGTGGCTCTGGGCCAGCAGTAGCAGACCAGAACTGAAGAAGAAAAAGACCCTATAATAATCTCACAAGCAAACCTACTTTTCATGATTTTATTGAGCATAAATGTCTCAGAGAGTGAAAAGCTGTTATTAAACTACAATGAGACTACCAAATGGTTGTTCGATTCGGAAGAAATGACAATATTTTAATGTAAATGTTCTTTCTGTAACCTTATGTGTGAATGACCTGATGAAGTTAGTCCTCATGGCAGTGGCAAAGTGTCTAAATTACTGGTGATCAAGAAATGATCAGAACTACAACAGGTCCATTTTTGTAGTCCTTTAAGCAATTTCATTGCAACCATCTTTTTTAAACCTCAATAACTGTTTTAAATTCAAAATTGAGGCAATATCAGATCTAAATTTAAATGTTAATCTTGAATACATTTGCTCAAAAAGAAACTTATATTAGATATTCATCCAAAGAGGGTAAATCCCATATACTTCCAGCTTTTGATAGTTCCATCAAATGAAGTTTAATCACATAAAATATGCTTAATTCTCCTTGATCTACACATTTGTGAAATGTCCTGTGACATTAACTGTTTCATTGACATAAGCTCTGTTAGTTCAAGCAAGATTTGAGCCAGATGTTTACTTCCTTTTCCCATTTATTTGTTTGAGACAACCAACTGTTTTGACATCATTTTCCGTAACTTTTCAGATTTATTTTTAGCTTGAGTTTAAAAAAAATAAATTAAAATAAAATATGAATGATTTATATAAAGTCAGGAAAACAACTCAGTGCCGCTGCTACAGTTGATGCTTTTGATCTCAAGATAAATAATTTTTCAGGTATTCTGCAGAAACATGCCAATGTCCTTTTATTTGGATTTTTTAAATGTCTTTTGCAGTTGTTAATAAACTGTTTATTTTGTTCTACTCTGAACTTCTGACTCTTCTGATCTGCAGCCATCAGGTACATATTTTCTGTCAACAAAAGATAATTATTGAAAGAACATTTTCCAAGATTATATAGATGTAAAAATATTTAAAAACTAATCCAACTGGTTTGACAATCTGTGCAGTCAGGGTGTGTTTTGGCAAGAATCTGGCTAAACAATATTTTTCCCTACACAGGGGTGATGACAAGATATATCGCAATATGTTGTAATACCATGAGCAGCATACTTCACATTTTTTTTAAATTAGGGTTGGACTGTATGGCCAAAAGCTGCACTCACACCTGTCCATGTAAAGTCAATGTACAGCCGCGATGGGGCAGGGTTAACCCTCTGGACTGCTCTTGGCTATCGTGTTGCTTGTTCTTGGCCACCAAAATTGAAAAGTTTGAACTCTTCAGGCAGAATTGGGTGTGGGTGTGTGGCAACTTTCATTCAGCATTGCATGGGTGTGTGACGGTACCCAGGAAAAACTGTTTTTATTCCGGTTCACAGAGTGACAATCCATGTCCGTGTGGGAAACATTAGTTCGTGAGCACGTTAGTTCCGAGACGGGACCTCAGAGAACTCGCAGATGATGGTGCTGCAGGACCATTAGCCTCACTTTTTTTTTTTTTTGGTGGTGAGTGAAAAGGATAAGCTACAGTTCGAATAATGTCAGAAAATGCATTCTATCATATGATATGATATGACATAATTGCAGTGAAACTTGCAGACGTGACGACACTGAGAGATGGCGACAGTGACCAAAATGAGATATTTATAGTCGATGATGCCGGTCAACGTGATTTAGGTCAGCAAGTCGCACTTGGTGTGGTGGCAGCTTTAAGATAAGAACTTCATTTCCTATTTTAACAATTTTCCCCATCTCAAAGCACAAAAAATAAACAACCAAATATTATTATTATTATTATTATTGCATATAGAAAGTCCTGCCTTGAGTTCATTGAACAATATGAAAAAAATAGACTTTTTTTTCTCTAAGAGTTAAAATACATGCTGTGCTTGGATGGCGTGGATCTCACAAAATATAAACATAGTTACTTTCTATGTCACAACTTACAAATAGTTTGTGTTGGAAGGAAATGTGGTTGTGCCTTTACCAACAAGAGGCTGGTGTAGGGGGCAAAATGAGCAGTGAAGTGAGTAAAGGAAACATTTTTTTTAGTTCTCTGCAACAGAAAAAAAGTCATTTATAGAGTTAGTTCGTAAAGTTCCCTACTTGATAGTCTGTTTTATGTCAATTATATCATAATTCAATAACAAATGTATGTGTTATATGAAACCTATAGTTTCTGCTGTGTTGTTTGTGTATCACACTCTCAGGCAGTTTGGGCAAATGACAATAAACTGTCTGTTCCAGTGCCAAAAAATAAAAACATTAAATGGAGAGAGATGGAGAGTAAAACAAGGAACATCTGCTGCCCACTAACAGACAGAGGCTGAACTCCAATAATGAACAAATCTCTTTACTTGCTGATAGTTTATCACAGATAATTGATAGAGAACTGTACAGTAATATATACTGATACATTGGTGAATGGCTATTTAGTACACTCCTCCTGTATAAACACATGAATTGCAAACTAGCTTATTAAATAGCTAGCAACAAACATGGATATATGGAGTTTTGGCAGAGACATGCATTTAACCAGAGGCCATTTTGGGTGGATAAGCCCTGTCCTCAAAGAGAGAACCCAAGTGAACAAATCCTGTGCAGGACGAACAGACAGCAGCAGACACAAAGAGACTTTATGTATAGCGTGACGCTGATGAGAAACAGTTGAGACAATGACAGAATGTGGGCACAATCAGGTTCACACAAAAATTCTGTGACTGGGAAAATGATTGCTTGACATGTTCTGTTGGACCAATCTGTCATTTGAAAAGCAACTGTATTGCAGAAATGTACTTTTTAGGTGGTTTAAATGGACAAAAACCATTAACATGATCAAACTGTGCTTAAATAAAACAAAGTGGAGGGCCACCACCCCAAACGAATAGTGGAAACACTGCAGCCTCTGCTCAGAATGGTTGCAAGTGTGCAGTGGCATGAGGTCTGTTTCAGTGGTTTCCAAATACGGGGCTGTGAGACGGTATTGTGCTTTGAAACAAAACCAAATGTTTCTTCTAAATTTAGGCTATTTAAAGTTAATATAAAACTAATGAGTAAATTTCCAGTTAAGACTAGACTAGTTTCCATGTACAGTTTCATAACTTTAAATACCTTATCTAACCTCCAAGAGAGCACGTACTGTGATAAGCAGACATTTTTTTCTAAACACTCCCATTAATTTTTTCTCCTTTTTTTAAACAACTGACCTGGCAAATATAAATGGATACTCCAGAAATTATGAAAATTAACAGTTTCAATTATATCCTAGAATAATTGTAAAGGCACTTTATGTTTCTTTTTGTCATAATGTCAGTGGTATTGTTGATCAAGGGTTGATTGAATAATAAATAAAATGCAGATTTTCATTAAAAAAAAAACACTTAACCTCCTGTAACATCACTGACTCCTTCTGTATTCTCTACAGAACAAACAAAAACTTGCATTACCCAGCTGTCTTCTCTATACTGATTTTTCAGCTACAGTTAAAAAAAAAAATTAACCAAAATGACAAAATTGCTTATAAAGATATAGACTCTCATATGTATCATATTTGACCCACTAATAGAAGACTTTAGGGTCCAGTTACTTGTGCATTTAAATGTTTGTGAATATTATATTTTACTTCAATTTGACAAAGCATTCTCTTTTATATTGTTTTTTCGTTTTTTTCCACACAGACTGCAGCAGAGCACAAGTCACTGGGATTCTTGGGACCAGCATCACTCTTCAGTTCAAATTTAACATCAGCATCCCAAACGACACTTTGTCAATCTACAAGGATAAGGATAAGGTTGCGCAGTATCACAAAGGAAAGTCTGAATCTGAAAGCAATTTTTATGTCTACCCTACAGAAGATTCTGTATTTTTCCACATAACAAATCTACAAAGAAATCACAGTGGAAATTATAGGGCCAGCTTATTCATAAATGAAGTCCCAACAGAAAGTGAGTTGCAGTTGACTGTCGAGAACAGAAGCACAACAGGTAAGATACAAATCTTTAGAACTGATGTTGATAACATCATGTTTCACAAGCTCACAGAGAATTTGATTAATGGTTGAGAACCAAACTTTATAAGTTGTGTTTATGTGAACTACAAAGCAAACAAACCATCAGATGGAAATTTGACTATTTACACTCTATTATATGCAGACATATTCATATAAAATTGTATCAAATGCAGACAAAGTTATTCAAGCACTTGTGCAAAGTTGCCAAGTGGTCTTTATTTCGAATGGTCACTATGTTAGTAATTTGAAAGGGAACAAGGTTAATTTGTCTATCTTAATAAAATAAAAAGAAACATAAAAGTTTTTTTGATACACCAAAGCAGAATCCTATAAGAGAAAAAGAGCATTAATTATTTGTCACCAATGTGATCATACTCTATTGTCTATAATGTCTTTCTCTTCAACTGAAGGGAAGAAGTGGACTACTTACTGAGCAGAGAAGCAGAGAGGGTTCAGCATTTTTTCTCTAAAGTTTTACAGAATATTTCTGAAATGAAGCACCAGAATTTGTCAGATTGGTCGGTACTGGATGTGTTGGTACCTACTCCATAGTGATTCTAGACTTTGATACTCATCACATGGGATGGGATCATTAAGGCAACAGAAAGACTCGGACAAATCCAGAGCGAGATCTAACCTGATACACCAGATGGACATGTTGCACTTATACTTCCCACCTCCTCCTGCTTCAAAGAACTCTGATTGAGCCGACTGCCTTGGGCTGCTCACAGTTGTCATAGGTTGGAGCTTTGCAAGATGGATCTGTCTGATTACAGACCATGGATCAGGCGGGATCATCTGCACTGTTATGTTAAGAGAGGTCAGCCTGTTCATGAAGAGGTTATTGAATCCAATCAGCTGCAACTGTGTTAAGTCTCAACCTAACTTTAGATCAACCTACTAACAGACAGTCTGAGTTGAAGCAGCGCTTAAGGGTGTCTGACCAATTGGGGTGCTGGTTTGGTGGAGTGGTTAGCAACCAGGCACCCTATGTACTTGCTTCTGCCGGTCCAGGTTCGAATCCCACCTGTGACCAGTTTGCAGAGTGTCTTCCCCTATTCTCTCACCCCCTTTCACAAGCCTGTCCACTGTCTCTCTCTTATCAATAAAATGCCCAAAAAATACATTAAAAAAAAAACGGGTGTCTGACTAACGATGACATGGCATGGGCTTGATGTCATGTCCCTAACTGTGCATAACCCTTAAGTCTTCATCAAATATTTATGGGGTTAATATTGAATGTTTAATTTCCTCCAGAAATAGAAGAGCAGAGTAGAAAGCAACTTGCTGTTTTGGTTTCTCTCACCTATTTATGATAAAGGCACACTATCCCTTCTATGATGATTATGATCAGCACCTGGCATTGCATCAGGATTGTGCACCCTCTAGATAGCACACTGGAATTGCACCAAACTGCTGACTGTCACATACATCTCTCTCTCAACATATATCTATCTATCTATATATATCTATATATATATAGATAGATAGATAGATAGATACATATATGTGTGTGTGTGTGTGTGTGTGTGTGTGTGTGTGTGTGTGTGTGTGTATATATATATATATGTGTGTGTATATATATATATATAGATATATATATAGATATAGATATATGTGTGTGTGTATATATATATATATGTATATATATATATATGTGTGTGTGTGTGTGTATATATATATATGTGTATATATATATATGTGTATGTATGTATATATATATACACTCAACAAAAATATAAACGCAACACTTTTGTTTTTGCTCCCATTTTTCATGAGATGGACTCCAAGATCTAAAATTCATTCCAGACTAACAATATTACCATTTCTTTCAAACGTTGTTCACAAATCTGTCTAAATTGACAGATAGTCAATTTATAGTTTGATAGTGAGCACTTCTGCATTGCTGAGATAATCCATCCCACCTCACAGGTGTGCCACATCAAGATGCTCATCGGGCACCATGATTAGTGCACAGGTGTACCTTAGACTGTCCACAATAAAAGGCCACCCTGAAATGTGCAGTTTTGTCTCACAGCAAAATGCCACAGATGTTGCAAGCATTGAGGGAGCGTGCAATTGGCATGCTGACAGCAGGAATGTCAACCAGATCTGTTGCTCGTGCATTGAATGTTCATTTCTCGACCATAAGCCGTCTCCAAAGGCGTTTCAGAGAATATGGCAGTACATCCAACCGGCCTCACAACAACATTCCACAGGCCACAATTGACAATCTGATAAACTCTATGCGAAGAAGATGTGTTGCACTGCATGAGGCAAATGGTGGTCACACCAGATACTGACTGGTTCTGAGTCCCCAGACCCCCAATAAAGAAAAAAACCTGCACATTTCAGGGTGGCCTTTTATTGTGGACAGTCTAAGGCACACCTGTGCACTAATCATGGTGTCCGATGAGCATCTTGATGTGGCACACCTGTGAGGTGGGATGGATTATCTCAGCAAAGCAGAAGTGCTCACTATCACACATTTAGACAGATTTGTGAACAATGTTTGAGAGAAATGGTAATATTGTGTATCTGGAATGAATTTGAGATCTTTAAGTCCATCTCATGAAAAATGGGAGCAAAAACAAAAGTGTTTCGTTTATATTTTTGTTGAGTATATATATATATATATATATATATATATATATATATATATATATATATATATATATATATATATATATATATATATATATATATATATATATATATATATATATATATATATATATATATATATATATATATATATATATATATATATACACATATATATATATATATATATATATATATATATATATATATATATATATATATATATATATATATATATATATATATATATATATATATATGTATATATATATATATATACACACACACACACACACACACACAGTACAGCCACAAGTTTGGACACACTTTCTCATTCAATGTATTTTGTTTATTTTCATCACTATTTAAAATGTAGATTCTCACTGAAAGTATCAAAACTATGAATGAACACATGTGGAATTATGTACTTAACAAAAAAGTGTGAAACAAATGAAAACATGTCTTATATTCTAGTTTCTTCATAGTATCCACCCGTTGCTCTGATTACTGCTTTGCAGGCTTTTGCCGGCATTCTCTTTATGAGCTTCAAGAGGTGGTCACCTGATATGATTTTCACTTCTACGGTGTGCCTTGCCAGGGTTAATTTATGGAATTTTGTCCCTTTTTTAATGGAGTTGGACCATCATTTGTCTTGTTCAGAAGTCAGGCTGATGCACAGCCAACGGCCCTATTAGACAACTAGAATAAATGCAAGAACCAATCAGCTAAGTTAGAAGAAACAAGTGGCCATCATTACTTTAGTGAGAATCTACAATGTAATTAGTGATAAAAATAATAACTGCCTCAACACATTTGATATAAAAAGTTTTGCTAGGGAAAACGTTATCTGCAGACAACATGAGTTATAATTTCCTGTTTACCTCCCACAGTTCCTCCGGTGCAGGATGACATCCCGATACCTGTCAGACAGGGAAGTTCCGTCTCCCCTCACATCATCACGGCTATGATTGTGGTTTTACCTGTGGTGGTGCTGGTTGCTGCATTTACCTGGCTTATCTGGTGTCTCGTGAAAACAAAAGGTAGAAAACTATGTGGAAAAAGATCTTCTCAAAAAAGTTTTTTTTTTCACCAGCTGTCCAGTTTAATTATTCTGTTACTCTGTTCTTTCTCAAGATATTAATCAGTAGAAATAATTAGCTTCATGTCTTAATTTTTGTTGTTGTTGTTGTTGGATTTGATAAAAACAAAAGAGAAAGAGGTGACATTTTTCTGTTAAGGGCTCTAGTCAGCAGAAATCAGAAAAAAATTAAGTAAACAAAGTGAAGCAGGGGAAAATATTGTTATTCAGTGGAAAATGCTATTATGTGGTTATATGCTAAAAATGCAAACCAGGTTGCAGTTTCACTTCCTTAGATACAAGGTTTTGAAAGGAAATCCTCCTTCAGCACATTACAAATGCAAATTTGCCTACTATCACAACAAGAAGAGTGGAAAATCAACCGAATTATCGTTCTCTTTAACCAAAGGGCATCCTCTTCAAACCAAACTGTCCCACTTAGGGGCGGAAAAATGCTCCTTAGATGTGTTTTGACCCCGTAACCTCAAAGAGCCCACATGATCTTTTCCCGTATGTGTACAATAATGCAGGCTTGCATCTCTCATGTGACACCAACCTGATTGAAATATCTACAGGTAGCTCTCAGTCAGAGCTTAAAAGAAACTGAAAAATAGAGCAAATTTACTTATTCTTCTAGATGATTTATTCCACTGGGTCAGAAAGAATTAAACTTTGACATTGTATTTTATTTTTATGAAAAGTATAAAAAAGTCTACTTATTAGTTAAACAAATAATACTTTTTTAATTGAAAAAAACACTTTACATTTTAAAATGCAATGTTATTTGATACTGAATTTTAAAACTATTTTCTGTTTTTATATTCTTCTCTGGTCTTGGTTATTAATATTTACCTCTGTAGTGTAAATAATGTGTGCAAATAGATTAAAACTTGGTGTAACTGTTGATCTCTTTAAAATTTAATTTCTTTTATTCTTATTTTTGCTCCCTTACCTCTGCTTGGAAATGGCTATGTCAACTCAAAATGTTCTCAACATGTTTTGATGATATTTTCTGGCAATGTTAGTCATGGCACAAGGAAGAAATGATTTGCTGTTGCTGGTGACCTAAATGGATTTTGATGACACTTTCAGGGAAAGTCAGTCATCGTACAAGAGGCAAGTTATCAGATTTTGATGGTGATCTAAATTGGGATGTGTCTCCTCGATTTTTTGTAATTTATTATAATTAATTAAAATCACATTTAACTTATTAGCTAATGAAGCCCTCAGACAACAGTCAAAACTGAGCACTCCACAAAACTGGGTTATAGGACCAGGAGAAAATGATTAAAAGTTTTTTTACAGAATGGAAAGTGGCTAATGCTAATATGAGCAGTGCTAGCACCACTTGTCTTCAGTTTTCCAATAAGTTAATGCCAAAAGTGGTTACATGTTGCTTTGGTCTTGTGGGTAAATGTGGTATAACTCGATGGAGCCTGTATACAATGAACTTTTACAAATACATAAGTAAAGACCGAAGCTAAATCAGCGTAATGACCAGAAGGAGCGCTAAGGGATAAAACTGACTTGAGTACAAAACCCAGCAAGAAGTCTCAGAGCAGAACTCAAAGGTAACTTGCATCACTTTTAAGATTCCTGAAGGTAAGGCATAATGCCCCAACAAAATCACATCATCAGCTCCCTTATTTTGATTGTTGATCTGCACTTCTTTTTTAATCTATTCTTCAATTTGCTCTTTTACAGACAAAAATGAACCATCGCCAAAACAAAACTCCAATCCAGCGATCCAAGTAAGAGCAGACATTCTCACTTTTTGTTGTTTTAGATCAGAAGTTCACAGTCTTTGCTGAAGTTCTTCATCTTATTCTTTATCATCTCCTTAGGAAACACCTGAGGTGTCCAGCCATATTCCTGCAGCCTCACTGGTCTACAGTGTGCTGGACTTTCCTAAGAGAGCTTCTGCTGTTGTGGAGATGGACTCATGTGATACAGAGTACGCTGTTGTCAGTTACTACTGCTAAACCAAATGGTCTGATCTGATTAGTTTTTGTCTGCTCATATATTAGGTATTTACGGTAGTGAGTAGTCAAAGCCTTCGGGGGAATTTGGGGGCATATTTTTCTTTTTTACTTTTTTCAAGATTAATAGATAACTACTTAATAAGCTTTAAAGAAACTGGACTAAGACACCAAACCACTTGGGTTTAATTTTGATCAACATGAGTACTGTATATTTTGCTGTCAGTTCCACATTTGCAATCATCTTGTTGTAAATTGTTGTTAATAAATGGACCAAATGTTTATTTATACTCGATGAAATGCAACATGTCCACACTAAGCACAGTGCTGAAACTTGTTTTTCTAAGAATGTAGTTGTATTATTGTCTGTTTTTACCATAGCAATGTAAGGTTTGTCGAAACATTTTTTATTAAAATGAAAATTAAAGACCAAAATGCACAGACTTTTTATTAACTTGTTGAGTTTTTGTCAATGACTGTAGAGCAATTTAAGTGAAGTAATGTGATGGCAGTCATTAATTTATCAAAGTTCGCTTTGGAATGTTGCTGAAGCTAATCCATGGACGTTGATTTACTGCACATCATCTCAAATAAACTTTAGATCAACCAACTCACAAACAGAGAGGTCTTGGACAGGACTTAAGGCCATCTTACAGATACTGACACCATGCAGATTGAATACATGTAAATCCTCAACGATCCAAATCCATAAATCCTTAACATGCATGACATGGAAAGATTCATCCTCTTTACAATGAGAGCACTGGAGTCTATTATTTAGACCAAAGCCATTTGTTAACCAGGCTGTAAGGTTGCTAGTGTCAGGCTGTAAAAACTGTCAACACCATCATGTAACTTTCAGGTTTTCTGTAGCCAGCCTCAAGTGAAGACTCTCAAAGTTTTTGGCACTTCTGAAATGGCTTAATCTTTTAGCCCTGAAGGATTGAACCACTGGTTTTCATTGACTAAAATCAGAATTAAGCCTTAATCACATTCACACTGGTCTTTTAGCTAACTATTGCCAATGTATTGGAAAATTTCAAGCTAAGTCATTTTACACAAAACGAAGGCGATGCTAACGTAAGTCAGGTGTTTAGAAAAGTTAACACATGTTTAAAATGTTAAGATGTTTGATCCAACACGCTTGTTAAGGCCAGCAACAGCTGAACCTGGTGATTTAATGCAAATTTACATTATTTGCTGTTGGGTTGATGTAACATTCAGCAATGCCAAGCTCAGTTTGGCCAAAGTTCCCCTAAGTTGAGCGCGCTACCCATGCATTACATCTATATTGGTGGATATTTAATTTGTCTACATGTAGTTTTGGTGATTAATAAATGTCAAGCTTTTCAAAAGCTCTTCTGAAATGAGATATGATACATTTTTGCATCAACTTTCCTGTCAAGGTGAAATCTGGATTTCAAAAGTTGCATCTGTGACTATTTTAATTCTCCGTGTGGAGGCATGACGTCTTTAACTCCTTTTGAGTTTCACTTTAGGTCATTTCATCTTTTCTGTCGTTGTTTTCATCGTGTGGTTTATCACACTTACACTCTTTTCATTTCTTTGTTAGATATAACAAAGCATGGACCCAGAAGTGAGACTGTTGAGTATACCAGTGCTGTATCTCCACAAATACAAGTGTGATTTTCCATTTACTGTTTCTACAGCTTCATTCACACAGACTTTTCTTGGGCAATTTCTATGCAAGTTGTAACTGCATGAATGCAGTGGTTTTTGCTTCAGCAGGAGTTAAAGAAAGTCTTTGCAAATTTTTAAGAAAAAAAAATTGATCATGTTCTAAAACTTCAATTATTTATGTGTTTTCTATTTCATTGCTTCAAACTATAAGCGTCTGTGGCCTTGTGGCATCTCAAACAAACCAAGAATAAAGGTGGATCAGGGGTACTCAGTATGTGAAAACCAAAAGGTTTTATGAGCATTGGTTACTGTGAACTACCCTAGCAGTCATCAAAAAAAATATATGAATCCCTGTTATGGCAAAATATTACCACTTAAAATATCAGGAGTGTCATGTGTTTAACATCTTCAGGTGAAATTTGTGTAGGCCTACAGTTCTTTTGCAACCCAGAAAATCCACTGGAACCAATTAGAAATGGGAGTAATCAACAGAATAGTAAAGTACATTTTAATTCATAAAGTCATGGACACAGATTTGTAGGCCAG
This sequence comes from Scarus forsteni, assembly GCA_036419115.1. Taxonomy (NCBI): domain Eukaryota; kingdom Metazoa; phylum Chordata; class Actinopteri; order Labriformes; family Labridae; genus Scarus; species Scarus forsteni. The sequence continues at coordinate 31,661,361 of JAZDUH010000136.1, forward strand.
TTAGGAAGCTAGCATTGCCCTGGTTCTCGACTAAAAGCCTCTTGGATTTTTCACTGTTCTGAATCACTACTTATAGTAAGGTCTTAAGCAAATAAAACATAAAAAAGGGCAAGAACACAACACAAACACCAGGAGCACTATATAAAGGACTGAGACCACATCAGCAGAGATAAACAAGGCAAAGAGAAATTTTAAAAGTGATTGAAAAGCGATGGAAGAACAAATCAATAAAAAAATAAGAACTGGAGGAGCTCTGATGGAGAGAAACCTTATCAATTTTAGTGTTATATCTTGACTTTGAACCAGGAGGCCCCTGCCCCAATGATCTGAGGCTGGAAGCTGGCTCATTAGGGCGCCAACAATTTAGATGCTGTATGTCATAGGAAGGAAGACTCATTTAAGCTTTAAAAGTGGTCAGTAAAGTCTTAAATCAAATTCTAAACTGGACAGGAAAACAATGAGGAGAAATGAGAATATGATGGATGTGGTGCAATCTGTTAAAGGAGTACTCCGACTATTTTGGACCCACGCCCTTTCCCTATCATTGACAGAGTGAGACAAGCTCAAAAATACCTTTTTTGTGTCTCTGCGTCCAGTGGCTGGCTCCCAGCTGTTAGCTCCGTATGTAGCTTAGCTCAATGGCTGGAGGTCAATAGGAGTCAGAGCCGGACTGACAAAAGTGGACAAAATACTCCTTGCAGTGGACCAGTGGAGGGCGTATTAGCAGGTGAAGTAAATCCAAATGGTTATAAAACATTTTAAAAGACGTGTTTTCTTTCTTAAATCCGTTAAAATAATGTTTTGATAAACACAGAACTGCGCATGCAGAGCTCCATGACCGGAAGTAGGAGCGGACTGAGTACTGCGCATGCGAGGTCCGTGTGTGTATCAAAGCGTTATTTTAATGGATTTAAAAAGAAAACACGCTTTTTAAAAATGTTTTATAACCATCCTGATTTACTTAAGGTGCTAATAAGCCAACTCGCTTTTCTTTCTTAAATCCGTTAAAACAACGTTTTGATAGACACAGACCTGCGCATGCGCAGTGCTCCGCGGACCGGAAGTAGCAGCGTGATTGACGGAAGTGGACAAAATACTACTTACAATGGTCCAGAGGATGGCTTATTAGCACCTAAAGTAAATCAGGATGGTTATAAAACATTTTAAAAGACGTGTTTTCTTTTTTAATCCGTTAAAATAACGTTTTGATACACACACGGACCTGCGCATGCGCAGTACTCAGTCAGGCTCCTACTTCCGGTCCGCGGAGCTCTGCGCATGCGCAGTTCTGTGTTTATCAAAACGTTATTTTAACGGATTTAAGAAAGAAAACACGTCTTTTAAAATGTTTTATAACCATTTGGATTTACTTCACCTGCTAATACGCCCTCCACTGGTCCACTGCAAGGAGTATTTTGTCCACTTTTGTCAGTCCGGCTCTGACTCCTATTGACCTCCAGCCATTGAGCTAAGCTACGTACGGAGCTAACAGCTGGGAGCCAGCCACTGGACGCAGAGACACAAAAAAGGTATTTTTGAGCTTGTCTCACTCTGTCAATGACAGGGAAAGGGCGTGGGTCCAAAATAGTCGGAGTACTCCTTTAAAAGTCAGAACATTAAAATCTTGTTTGCTTGTGCTCATCACTAATCTTATTTCAGGGGTATTTCTGTTACACTCTCCTAAAACCACACACGCCTCTGCCCTTTGGAACCAGAAAGTACTAAATGCTAATTAATTTTGACTCATCCTTGAACCACTCTATTCACAGCCCTTTTCATTGTTTAATTTTTGTGTTTTTTTCTCTTTAGTCTGTTTACTGACAGAGCACTATATAAGATGCCTCAAAAACATCATATATATTTTGAAGTGCTTGGCCTCATGACTATATAAGATGATCTGCAATGCTGAAGCTCATTGTCACTGAGGTGACACACCACAATGAAAATATCAAACTGTTCAGGAGTAGTCAACTGGTTGAATTTTCAAGGCCCGGATGTGTTGTTGTTCTCAGGAAGGAAATAAGCAAGCCAAGCATTTAAAAATGCTGACAAATATTATAATCAGGTGGCCTCAACTGTGCAATCCACCAGTTGTGCAGTTTCTTATCTGCTGTGGCAGCAAAAAGTTTTTCCAAGAAACCGTTTGGCTACCTTGAACTGTTGGCACTAGAATTGCAAAACAAAAAAGCAAAAAGATGAATATGATTTTTGTGACTGAGTAAAAAGCCATTGGCTCATTTCTGTTGGATCTCTGGGTCCTATGAAAAACACAGATCATGTATTTCTGTTAAATGCTTCGTGGGTATGATGGAGCCAGTCTGTCAACTTTTTCTCTTCAGCTTGTTGAAAAAAAATGTCATTAAGTTTTCTGAAAGAAAAATGATAGTCAATGATGTGAAGGATAGCTGATGTCTCTGTTCATTCGTCCAATGAAACTGCGTCAGTAAACTGGTGCACTCTTATCTGAGGTGAAGCTGGATGTCAGTGTTTTCTTGCATGTTTGCTGCTACTGCATTTGACATAAGCAAATAACGTGCTGCACTTTGCACAGCATAACACCCACCTCTGTTGTTTGAACGTTTTCAACAGACAACGCTCTATCATTGTCACACTTCAAGGTTTTGCATCATCTGAAAGCAAGATTTAAATAAATGATACAGAGACCAGTGCAACCAGTGTTTCCCCTTGCAAAGAGATTATGTTTTGTTTTGTCTCTTTGTTTGTGTTCTTTTAACTTTTGTAAGAACTGATGCTTGCACACAACAGATCTTTTTCAGTAGATAGAGTCATAAATTACACATCAAATACACATCTATTCTCCAGTCCACATCAGGGACAGCTGGACTGGCTTGCACATGCTTTTGTTTCCATGCTCTGCTTTTTCAAACACCTGCCCTGCTTGGTAAAAAAAAAAACTGCAAACAAGGACTACAAAAATGACTGGCTGCTGGAAGCATTTCTGACTGATTCTTAACAAAAAATTATAATTTATACACTATTGCCACAGCCCCGAGGACCAACATGAGCAGGTCACTGATCCAGAGAAATGCTCAAACAACAGGTACAAGTTGTTTTACATTGGGGATTGTGCAATGGACTGGATTTCATGTTTAGATATCTTCTGTTTAGTAAAGGGAAAGTTACTGGGTTTCCATAATGCCAGTGAAGGCAGCAGTGTGTGTGTGTGCATGTTGATGAGTTGCCATGAAAAAGAGCTAGAGATAGGAGATCAGAAGAAAGAGAAGCTTGTTAATGAGTTTTTGGCGTTATAGCCCACAGTAGCCTGTGTTGAGTCATTTAATAAAGTGCATGGAAAGTTGAAAAAGGTCTCTATAGTGAACCGCCACCATGGTCAACACCAGTGGCGATTGCTCTAAGACTGCAAGGGAAGCTCAGCTTCCCCTAAAATGTCCCCCAAAAAAGTGGTGATATGTAGGCTACTGCTGTGTGTACATTTCATTGACTAAATATGCGCTAGAATACCTTCATCTTTTGTTCAGAATCAGCTACTTACCACAGGTAACTGGCGCGACTTTAGTCATCCCCGCAGCATCCCAGCGCTTCAACACAGCCGGACGCTGAGCGTCTTCAGACTTCAGCGGTTAAATATAGAGTGGGTTGTTCCACTGTGGAAACTGGACGGTCATTGGATAAACGCTGGGCTTTGTCCCGCCCATCGGACGCTCAGCGTCTCTGGGGATGTGTCCGAAATCACTCACTCATTCACTCACTCACTATCCCCTATGTAGTGTAAACGATATAGTGGACTATATAGGGAATGACCAAACGACATTTCGGACACTACACAGAAATTTTCTAAACGTCGCAGCGTCAGTTGATGAGCCGGTTATTCCTGTGACGGAAGTGGACACGCCAAAATTCACGTAAACAAACCGGACACTCGGGAGGATAAGTAGGAAATTTTGAAGCTGTTCACAGCCGCTAAAAGATGTAAAAGAGCTAAACTACGAACGTGTTTAAAAAACTTCAACGTTTCTTTTAATTTATGAATGAAAGCAGCGCCTAACGGCCTTCCTTCTCTTCTTCTTCTACGGTAAAACACGACCGCATTGCATTGTGGTATACGGGAGTACCATGTAGGGTACATCGTATGTACACTCATTTTTGCTGTGCATTGTGGGTATTTTGTAGTGCACTATATAGTGGATGAAAATAACTGATGAGAATTCGGACACCACTACAAAATGGCGTATACACTATATAGTGCACTATATAGTGTATAGTGAGTGATTTCGGACTCAGCCTGGGAGTCTATGAGGCAGTGGGCTGGCCTGGACGCTCAGCTTCTGCATGATGATTGGATGATCTGTCTGAGGCCGAATCCTTTTTTGATTGACAGTGAAATGAGCCAATCAGCGATCTTGAAGGCTCACCCTTCACCGGGGTATCTTCAAAATTTTACATTCAGTTGTTCTGGACTGATTCGGAGGATTTATCGGTCACCAGCGACTTTATCTTTCTTAAAAACGACTAGCGTTGTGTTTGAAGATTCTCTCCTGCCACCTTTTCTTTTCACCAACAAGCAGCTGTGGCTGGGGAGCTTCTCTCCCTCTCACTCACACTCACAGCCTGTCATACAGTGGTCTCACGTAGCAGCTCCAGCTGCGAGCAAGCTGCACGTCATGGCAGATAGTATGAGTGTTGTCAACCAGATTTTGGCGAGGCCATTTGATAGTGTTCCTTACGAAGAGAAAATTAGAGTCAAACAGCAGGGCAGATCAACTCCTAAGATTGATTTAGTGCAAAAGGTGGGGAAAAGTATCAGGTCTTTTCAGCATTCCTGGTATGACAAGGTGAGCTGGCTCACTGTAAGTGCTGTCACAAATAAAATGTGTTGTCTGGTCAAAAGTGGGTTTTGGGGAATAAAATCCCAGGAAAAGACAGGTCTGTGACCCTGTTGTTGGTACAACAGGGTCACAGATCATTCACATAAATAAATAAATTTATGATGTAGGCCAGAAAAAAAATGAGCTTCCCCTCCCTGACTGACCAGCAGCCGCCACTGGTCAACACCACCATGTTGTAGTTTAGTAGTGACTTAATACAAGTTTTTTACTCTTGAAGATTATGCTTATGCTTAAAAAAACATTTAATATTGCTAAGAATGTCACAATGAACAAGAAGTGTAAATTTCATATTTTTTGGTTGACTACAGTCATAATCAGCAATGATCAATGATCACAGTGAAAATGTTTTGTTAAGCCTACAAAAAGAGGCCATCCCTGGAACACTGTAGTCTCTGTCAGTCTGAGATGATAGAGACTCCTTTTCCTATATGGGCCCGATTGGTTGTCAGGTCCACCCCGATACTTTTGGTCAGTTCAGCACTGTCATGTTGTCAGTGACTCTGAATTCGGTCTAAAGGAGCGTTTACACCAAATCGACTTGGCGACCGAAATTCCAAGTTCCTGCGCATAAATACCTCATTTGGTCACAGCCGCCGTCGCTCAGTGGCGTCACGATTATTTGAGTTTCATCGTGATCATATCACATCATATAATAAGCTAACGTTATTCCAACTGCATCTTTTCCATTCACCTACCAATCACAAAACACTGCAGCTGATGGTCCTGCAACAGCATCGTCTGCAAGTTCTCTGCAGTCTCATCTTGGTGGAACTAATGTCCTTACTAACCTAATGTTCCCACATGGACATTGACTGTCACCCTGTGATCTCGAATAAAATGATCTGTCACTGGTGTCGTCATAGACCCACCCAACACTGGTTGGTTGTAGTGGCACAGCCACATACGATGTTGCTGAAGAGTTCAAACTTTGACGACCGAACGACGAGCGACCAAGAAGCCCAGATCATGTTAATCGTATCTTGGGAGGGTTACCCCTGCCCCATTGCTTCAGTCCATTGACTTAACACCACTTTGGAAAGTGGTGGCCCAAGTTGGTGTAAACGCACTTTAAAGCCTGCACTCTGCAATGTGCTACACCAGGCAATTTAAGGCAGCTGCTGATGCCATAAAGAGGAGGAGATGGAAATGCCAAGATGGTTCTTTCGGTCTTGTTCATAGATGTTCTTCGTCACACTGAGGAGATGGTAAGTGGGAGGTCTCCACCTGATGACCCTAATGGTGTTCTGGCTCTTGCTGCTCATCTTGGTGGGCTTGGAAAATCAGTAAGAGGCTGTGTGTTAGAAAAGGTGGAACTGTCACTACTTGGAGCTTGCATTACAGAGCCTGGCTCATCTGAAGGTGGCAATGCTGTGGCAACAAAGGGCCATGTGGAGGACTATGTAACTCTTCAGAAATGTATTGGGATACTAGTAGGGTTAGGGGCCTCTTCACTAACTCCCGACCCTTATTAATGGCACAAGTATTGTCTTTTTCTTTCAAATGCTGGGGTAAATTTTGACCTTGTTTTTGGCTTATACTTGTGACGTCTTTAAAATCAAATTTTTCACTTTTTGGGATTCAAACTAAGATTCTGAGCGCTAATGAAATGATAAGGGCTCAGTGTAGATGACTACAGCCCTTTATTCATTTGATTCATATCCTTACAAATGACCATTTTCTGCCACCTTAACCTGAACCGCACCATGACCTTTAACAAGTTAAAGCAACAAGCTCCAAGTTGTGACATCACAAGCACTACAGCAACCAACAAGAAGTGTTCAGAGGCTGATCATTTGAAATGAGATGATGTTAAATACATTTACTAAAACACTCAAAACAGAGTATGAAGCTGTTTTGCAGAGCATTGCCTGGCGAAGGCTATTAATAGAAGAGCTAGCATCCCTTTTGGTCCTTCTTTAAGTTTAACATTCATATACTGTATCTGTGCCACAGCAGGCTATTTTCTGTTCCAGTTAAATAGTTAAGCTACATTCACACATCATCATAGCAGCTGACGTTGACCAATGTTTAGAAGTGATCAAAATTCCAGTTAAAGTATGTTCTCAGGTCAATTATGCTCTGTTCAACACAGGCCCACATGTCTAAAGAGGAGAGAAAGATTGTGCTGGTGTGCTTTTAAGTTTCTCAATGTCCCCCTGAATAATTGCAGATTGTTTTAAACATTTGCCAGCATGGATATAATGAATGTAACATAAAGTAGACTTGAGGGAACTCTGGCCAAACGCTGCTTGGATTAGCTCATTGATGTACAAATGCATTCTGATGTCACTCAATGATTTCATGCAAACATATATGCCTTTTATACCACATGCAGCTACAGATGGTCTCAGTATTCCAACATCATGCCTCCAGGACGAATGACAGCTCCTCAAGTTGTAAGACAGAAGTCTAGTCCTGAGGAAGCAGCTGGAACCAACAGAGATAAATGCAGATGTAACTGAGGGTAGCAACGGTAAGAGGAGTTCAACTCATGCTACCCCTTATTAGCATGTTGGATCAAATACACAAAGTTTAAGCATGAAATGATGAAGTACCCTGGAAACATTGGCATTATCCAACTAATTTTAAAGAATTTCATCGTGGCCTAACTTGGCTCGATCCATACATTTGCAAAAAATGTTGGCCACAACTTCAGTGTATGTGGCCTTTATTATGTTGGGCAACCTACCCAGAATTTTTAGAGTTACTTTTATCTAATTAAACATGAAAAAGATGAACTGAAAAATAAACAAAAGAAAAAGGGACATGAAAAAGCATGCTCACTGTCTTTACCCCAGGTCAATGTTATTGCCTCCTTTCTTAAAAGCTTTTAGAAGACATTTTAGGATCTTATTTTAAACTACTACTACTATACTATACTGCTGAAACTATCACAGCTGCCTCTTCACGTTCAAAACGATCAATTAAACTCTAAAATTATCATTCATCTAAAAGGTCTTCTGAAAAGCCCTATTAGCTCAAATGCAGGGTTACACTGTCCCCTGGTGGCATAAGCCACAACCCAAATGAGATATAAAAAGGTTTTCCTAGTGAAGAGTTTAATATTTATTCTCTAAATCATAGGTAAAAACAAATAGTTTGATTCTGTAAGGGGAATTTAAACCAAAGAGAGATGGTGTTCCTATAAAGGCACACAATAGAGGTGACTTTTTCTGTGTATGACCAGGCTCTAGGAGTTGATGAATTATGAAGTAATAATTTGTTTAACCACTCAAACACCACACAAGCATTCAGACTATATAAAACAATTTAATTATTATTCAAATAAAAAATTAGCTGTTATTATTCCTATTATTTTTTATTATTATTGTTGTTGTTGTTGTTTTTTTTACCCGTGTATTACACTCAATCAATAATGTTTTTCGTATATTAAAAATAATAATAATAATTATTTTAATTATAATAATAATAAAAAATAAAATAAAATATAATTTATGGCTTTAAGTAAGCCTCAAAAACAAAATGTTGGATCATTCTCTTGGTTTTAAAGTTATAACATTTTAGGTAAGTTAACATTAGCGCCATCTGCTGAACTGTCTGCTCTACAGCTTGCACAGAGTGAACTGCTGAAGTGTAATGGGCCATAAATGGAGCATATGAGAGAAAAGACAATGTCAGTTTAAGACGCCTTTCAAAAAGTAAACACATGCTCAAAAAAAGCTCTCAGAAAAAGTGTGTCTGTTTTTGTATGTTGAATTGATTAAGAATTATTTGGACCTCAGTGAAAAAGCACTTTCATCGGCAAGTCTAGTTCAACAGCTTTTAAACATTCCAACATTATTCCAACTATCCTTTTCACTCACCACAAAACACTACAGCTGATGACCCTGCAGCCGCATTGTCAGACAGTGTGATCTGGAATTAAAACAGTCTGTCATGGGAGTAGTAACTGACCCACACAACTCTGACTGTCGGGGCACATCTGGAAGGGTTCAATTTTTCAACTTTGGGGACTGAGTGCCGAGTGGTCGCATGTTCAAAGCAACAGTGTAGCACAACTACTTGCGCGACCGGGTTGCATGTCACTTTTGGTGCATTACAGGCTTACTCCTGCCCCATCGCAGCTGTACATTGACTTACATGGCGTGATCATCTCGGTCAGTCAAGTCGCGTTCAGTGTGAATGTACCTTTAGGAAGCCTTTAAGAGGCAGGAACTCTGCAGAGCATGTTGGGTGGACTGAGAATATATGATCAGGAGAACTCAGTATATGAAAACTGTATGTTTTTGAACAAAGGTGGTTGAAAAAATCCTCTTGCAGTCTTAAAAATTAATTTATAAACCTAACTAAAAGTCCCATATTTGCTCCTTTTCTGCAGTTTAACATGGATCTTTGATGTCGTGAAACATTAGTAACATGCTTTGGTCAGAAAAGCCTATAAATCAAGCACAGCTGCATTCTTTCCACACTCAGGCTCTCTCTCACGCTCCCTCTGTTCAGAACAGCTGGATTTGAGGGTGGTTGTCCTTATGTGCAGCAGCATGCTCAGAAACATACAGGGACTTAATGATAGTCCTGTTGCATATCTCAAGAGAAGTGGAGAAAATCTCCAGCCATGCGCCACTTACAGTTCAGAAGACACAAAAAACACAAATTAATGCCGGTTACCACACAACAGCGAAGCCCTTTTCCCCCAAACATCACAGGCTAATGCACAATATGCTAACCTCTGACTAGTCGGTTAGACTAATTATATTCAGCCAGCTGTTCAACTTATGTTGACTAATGTAAGAATGTTCATACAACTTAGTTTATACTTCAAACTCTCAAAAAGTAGCATTAACATTGATGAAAATGTGAAGTTACCTCAAAGGGCGTAGGTTTGATTTTGACATTTTTGGGGACATAAAAGTACACCAAAACGGCACCCCTGTTGATGTGTTTTGCATTTATGACTGTTTTCTACTGTCATGTAGAGCTAATCAAACAAGCAAACCATCTTATTCAGAAAAAGATATTCTACTGGTATATACTTCACCTCCAGCCTCTCCTCCTAAATCTCTACTGTCTGTTCCTTGACCAAAAATGTATTAACCCTTTAACTACCAGCTCAACTGTTTGGCTTTGTTTGCAGGTTTTTTTTCTGTATCCTAAGGAATTGACTGAAACAAATGTGTTAATTTTTTTAAGACATTAAAAATATCCCTAAATGTACTGACTTTTGCCAAGCATTTGAGCAGGGAGTTAAAGGGTTAATGCATGACATATGAACAGTGGGACAGTCAGAAATTTTGATGGTATGGCTATAGTCTGATAAATATATAACCAAAAATCAAAAAGGGCTACCGATAATATGATTGTATAAAGTCATGTTATTAATTTGAGGTTTCATTGTATTTTTTCCCCACAAACTTTTATTCTTGGTCTTCAATGCCTTCAAAGCCTTTCTTTAGTTATAAAGTTAAATACTATGTTTGTTTTTTTATATTAAGGACCGTGCAGTCGTGGCATAATATTGGTAGGGATGTGTCCCTAGCATCCCTACCCAATTCTACGCCCCTGGTTGCCTCTGGTTCACTTCCCCGTGCTGTGAGCATTAGCAGCAGCACTAGCAAACTAAATAGTACACAGCATTAAAATACTCCCATTTCGATCATTGGGTTTGGCAATGGTTTGTTGGAACTGAGCCCAGATTCAGAAAATGTCCAGTTGCCAGTCCTGTGTCAGCTGCAGTCAGATGTGAAGCACACACATACAGGTATTAGCTGTAGCTGGCACGTTCCCTCAAAATTAATCCACTATACCCTTTGATCCTGTGAAGCTGGTAACCTTTAAGTGATGATATAGTTAGCTGTTTTACAGCCACCAAACTTCTCAAGCTGATCCAGAACAATAATGAAAGATGGAGGATAAAGGTCAAACTGTTGTAAGGTTAAGACTGACCCACCGTCACCTCTTGTCCCATTAACAGTTTTCTTTTGATTTCAATATAGCTCTTTTTACTGTAAATAACACTCCAAGAGTTGTATGGATGAATATCACAAAATGAGGACCAAAAGCTCAAAGGAGACTTTCTTGTTATCACTATTGACACGTTTGCAGGTAGGACCCAGAAGCAAGCAGTTTGATTAGAACAGTCTTTATTAACCAAGTTCAGAAACAGTTCAGAGCGGGCTGCGAACCCGCGACCAGGAGATCTGTGGACGGGCGCTCTCCTGACTGAGCTAACCCGGAGCTGTTCAGCTGTTGGTTCCCACAGCCTTTTCACGGAAGAAGCTGAGGACGGAGAGGAGCTCAAACAGTCTTTACAGAGGAGTAGCTGATTCTTGAGCGGGGCTTCAACCCGCAACAGCGAACTTAAGAGGTGAACACTCCTCTGATTGCAGCACCTCAGAGGAGTCCAAAACTGACACCCACACCGTTGAAACAGAGAACAGGCTGTGGCTTGAGCGGGGGTCGAACCCACGACAGCTCGGTCCACAGTCGGGCGCCTTACCGACTGAGCCACCCAGGCGATGCAGTGACAGAAGCTCACACAGTCTTTATAGAAGGAGGTGAAGCAGGCTTGACTCACGCACAGATGAGCTGAGGCGCCAGGAACACTTGGAGGAGGGATTCAGGCGAACTCGCTGTTGTCGAAGACAGGCAGGAAGTCAGACACCAGGCGATTGACACAACGAGAGCAGACTGGGTTCGCAACTGGAGGCGGAAGCAGGGTCAGATACCAGACGGGGTCACAACGAGAGCGGGCTGGATTCGCAACAGGAGACGGAAGCAGGGTCAGATACCAGACGGGATCACAACGAGAGCGGCCTGGGTTCGCAACAGGAGACGGAAGCAGGGTCAGATACCAGACGGGGTCACAACGTAGAGCGCGCTGGATTCGGCAACAGGTGCGTTCAGCAGCATCGAAAGCCGGGCAATCAGACAGGCGCATGAATACAGGACAGTAGCTAGTCGATACCTTCGAGTCCAGCCGAGGCTCAGGCCTATCAGGCAGAGTCTGGGACGAAACTGGTCGGCAACGGGTGATCAATCCGGGAAACAAGTCTGGACCTTTCAGCATGAGTGCGACGACAGTCTGACGCTGGTTGAGTGTGGAGCTGGGGCTTTTGTAGCTGGCTTGATTACGGGAGATGAGCTGCAGGTGTGAGCGGCGGCACAGGTGAGGTGAGTCAGGACTGATTAAGGTGCAGCTGGGAGTGACAGGCTGTGGGAGAGGCTGAGGCTGCAGACTGAGATAGACAGAACCCCCTCAAGGGACGGCTCCCGACGTCCAAACAACATCAAGAGGGGTGGGGCGGGTGGGAAGAGTACCTCAGTACTCTTCTGAGGCGGAGTCCTCTCGGACGTCAGTTGGACGGGGAACCTCCTCCTCCTCTTCAGAGGCCTCCGCGGTGGGAGAGCCTACAGGACTGGCGAGCGAGGGTTGCCGAGCTGGACGACCCCGCCTCCTTAGGGACGGCTGTTCCGGATGGTCCACGTGAAACTGCCTCACAAGTTCTTTATCCAGGATGTCTCTGGATGGCACCCAAGATCTCTCCTCGGGACCGTAGCCTTCCCAGTCCACGAGGTACTGTAGGCCTCTTCCACGATGACGGAACGGAGCAGACGGGCGGACGGTAAGGCAGGACCCCCTGGCCAATGAGCCGTGGAGGAGGAGGAGGAGCAACATCCGGAGACAGAGGACTCTCGTGAACAGGCTTAATCTTGGAGACATGGAAGGTGGGATGGACCTCATGGATCGGGAAGGGTTAACCTCACCGCCGGGTTGATGATTTTCTGAATGAGGAAAGGACCAACAAACTTAGGTGCAAGCTTCCTGCTCTCAACTCTAACAGGTAGGTCTCTGGTAGATAACCAAACTTTCTGACCTACCTGATAGGTTGGAGCAGGAGTCCGACGGCGTTGGCTGAAGAGGTATAGCGGTGGAGCCTTCTGGAGTGCAGCCCTGGCTGGCCCAAGTTCGACGGCAGCGCCGGGCGAAGGCAAGGGCAGAAGGGCAGGAGACGCCATTGTCCAGAGCCGAAACAACGGGGCTGGTAGCCGAAACACACTGGAACGGGACAAGCCGGTGGAGGACGAGACCAAGGAGTTATGGGCGACTCCAACCCATAGGAGCTGCTGGGACCAGGTAGATGGGTTCTGGGACACGGTGCAATCAAGAGCCGCTCCATCTCCTGGTTCATATTGCTCGTCTGTCCGTTGGACTGAGGGTGGAAGCCAGAAGATAAGCTGGCGGTGGCTCCCAGGAGACGGCAGAACTCTCTCCAAAAGGCGGATGAAAACTGGGGTCCACGGTCTGACACCACGCCCACTGGGAGACCATGGATGCGAAGACGGATGGAGGACCAGTTGTGCGGTTTCCTTGGCGGACGGGAGTTTCTGCAGGGGAATGAAGTGAGCCATCTTGGAGAACCGATCTACCACAGTGAGGATGGTAGTGTGTCCTCGGAGGATGGCAGACCGGTGACGTAAATCCAAGGAGATGTGGGACCATGGACGATGTGGGATGGGCAGAGGTTGGAGGAGACCGGCAGGAGCCTGATGGGAGGACTTGTGTTGGCTGCAGATTTGACAGGCCTTGACAAAGTCCCGAGTGTCCTCTTCAAGCGTGGGCCACTAGAACCTCTGCAGGATCACCTCCTGGGTGCGATGTGATCCGGGGTGACAGGACAGATTGGATGAATGAGCCCACTGCAGAACATCCGACCGTAGAGCTTCAGGAACGAAGAGACAACGAGGGGGACAGGAGCTAGGGCCAACCTGATCTTGGGTGGCGGCTTTGACCCTCTCCTCGATGTCCCAGGTGAGGGTGGCAACAACACAAGGAGGAGCCAGAATGGGAGCAGGTTTCTCTGGGCTGTCCTCATCTCGGAGGTACTGGCGAGAAAGAGCATCCGGCTTGGTGTTGCGGGAACCAGGTCGGTAGGACAGAGTGAAGTTAAAACGAGAGAAGAACAGGGACCACCGGGCTTGCCGGGCATTGAGTCTTTTAGCAGTCTTGATGTATTCCAAGTTTTTATGGTCTGTCCAAACGAGAACGGGTCCTTGGTTCCTCAAGCCAGTGCCTCCATTCCTCCAATGCTAGCTTCACCGCCAGAAGCTCACGATTGCCGGCGTCGTAGTTCCTCTCAGCGGGGTCAGTCGACGGGAGAAAAAGGCGATGGATGGAGCTTGTGGTCTGAAGGGGAACGCTAGATAAGACGCCCCTACACCAACATCAGAGGCGCTCTACCTCCACCAGGAACTGAAGATCTGGATCAGGCATTTGGAGGATAGGAGCAGAGGTAAACCTCTTTCAGGGTACGGAAGGCTGTATCTGCATCAGGCGACCAGAGGTAAGTTTTCTTGCTGCTTGTAAGAGCGGTGAGAGGAGCAGCGACAGTGCTGTAGTTTCTGATAAAACGGCGGTAAAAGTTGGCAAAGCCCAGGAATCGTTGGAGCTGCTTATGGACTCAGGAACAGGCCAGGAGGTGACTGCGGATACTTTGGATGGCTCCATTTGGATGTGGCCTTTTGACACAATGAAGCCCAGGAAGGAGACTGTGGGAACGTGAAACTCACACTTCTCTGCTTTGACAAAGAGTGAGTTCTCTAGAAGTCTCTGCAGCACAGACTGGACATGATGCACGTGGTCCCTGAGGTTCTTGGAGAAGATGAGGATGTCGTCGAGGTAGACAAAGACAAACTGGTTCAACATGTCTCGAAGAACATCGTTGACGAGGGCCTGAAAGACTGCTGGAGCATTGGTTAGTCCAAACGGCATCACAAGGTACTCATAATGACCGATGGGGGTATTGAACGCCGTCTTCCATTCGTCCCCCTCCCTGATGCGGACGAGGTGGTAGGCGCTATGTAAGATCCAACTTTAGAAGATCGCCGCTTCCCTGAAGTAGCTCGAAGCGGAAGAGATGAGAGGCAGGGGGTAGCGGTTCTTCACCGTGATGTCGCGAGCCCTCGGTAATCGACATACAAGGCCTCAGGGAGCGATCCTTCTTCACGAAGAAGAACCCTGCACCAGCAGGAGAGGAAGAGGGACGGATGATGCCAGCAGACAGGGAATTGTTGATATAGTCCTCCATGGCCTTTCGCTCTGGTGCGGAAAGGGAATACACCTTCCCTTGGGTGGGGTGGTGCCCGGGAGAAGGTCAATGGCACAATCATAGGGACGATGCGGAGGCAGAGACGTGGCGTTGGCCTTGCTAAACACACCACTGAAATCATGATACTCAGGCGGCACACTGGAGAGTTCAGGCTGGGCATTGGTGCAGACAGGGGGATGCGGAGACATGGCATCCTTCAGGCAGGTGAGGTGACAGGCGGTTCCCCAACCGCGGATGGAGCCAGTAGACCAGTCTATGACAGGGTTGTGTCGTCGAAGCCAGGGGTAGCCGAGGACCAGCGGCACTTCAGGATGATCAAGCACATGAAACTGGACAGTCTCTTTATGATTGCCTGAGATGAGCATGGTAACAGGGGTTGTTTGATGAGTGATAATCCCCATCTCATGGCCATCCAGAGCTTTAGCTGGAATTGGGTTATGGAGGGGAACCAGACTCAGTCCAAGTTGTTCTACGACTCTTTTGCTGACGAGACAGGAGTCCGAACCAGAGTCGATGAGGGTGGCCAGGGTCTGGGGTCCGTCTGGCAGGAGCAGGCGTGCAGAGAGGGAAGGACGAAGAACCCGAGGAGTCTGGAGGGAAGAGCTCACTCGTATCTCCTCCTTCACGAGTGAGCTTCTTCTTTTACCAGGCAGATGAGTCAGGGTTGAACTCTTAGCTCCTCTTCTGGCCCTGATGCGGAGATCAATCCGGGTGGTGAGGTTGATGATGCCATCCAGGGTCGAAGGGAGTTCATGGGAGACCAGAGCGTCTTTAATGTAGTCAGCCAATCCATGAATGAAGGCATCGATCTGGGCCGAAGAGTTCCACCCACTGCGGCTGGCCTGGGTGCGGAAGTCGATGGAGTAGTCCGCTACAGACCGTCGACCTTGTTGGAGCATCAAGAGTCCTGCTGCCACCCCGGCTCGATCAGGATTCAGGCCAAACACCTTTCGAAGTTCGGAGGTAAAGGTGAGGAAACTGGAACAGGCAGGAGATTGACGATCCCACTCAGCAGTGCCCCAGAGCCTCGCACGCCCTGTCAGATGATTGATGGTGTAGGCGACCTTGGCGGCTTCAGAGGAGAAACATCGAGGCTGGAGAGCGGAGAGCAGGGTGGAGTTGGTTATGTAGGCAGAAGAGGGCTCAGGCTCACCTCATAACGCTCAGGAGACCCCACTCTAGGTTCAGGAGCGCCAGGCGGCGCAGTAGGCTGAGTGACAGGTGCAGGAGTTGGAGCGGGTGGTGACATTTGAAGCCTGGAAGCCAGTTCGGTGACAGTCCGGGTGAGAGTATCCACAGCACTCTGAAGGTGGCTGGTAGATGTGGCAATTAGTCCCTCGTGATGAGCCAGCACCCCTTCAACCCTTTCAAGTCTGTCCATTGCTGATGGTGAACTGCTCGCTGGGTCCATCTTCTGGTCAGACTGTACTGACACGTTTGCAGGTAGGACCCAGAAGCAAGCAGTTTGATTAGAACAGTCTTTATTAACCAAGTTCAGAAACAGTTCAGAGCGGGCTGCGAACCCGCGACCAGGAGATCTGTGGACGGGCGCTCTCCTGACTGAGCTAACCCGGAGCTGTTCAGCTGTCGGTTCCCACAGCCTTTTCAGGGAAGAAGCTGAGGACGGAGAGGAGCTCAAACAGTCTTTACAGAGGAGTAGCTGATTCTTGAGCGGGGCTTCAACCCGCAACAGCGAACTTAAGAGGTGAACACTCCTCTGATTGCAGCACCTCAGAGGAGTCCAAAACTGACACCCACACCGCTGAAACAGAGAACAGGCTGTGGCTTGAGCGGGGTCGAACCCGCGACAGCTCGGGTCCACAGTCGGGCGCCACCGACTGAGCCACCCAGGCGATGCAGTGACAGAAGCTCACACAGTCTTTATAGAAGGAGGTGAAGCAGGCTTGACTCACGCACAGATGAGCTGAGGCGCCAGGAACACTTGGAGGAGGGATTCAGGCGAACTCGCTTGTCGAAGACAGGCAGGAAGTCAGACACCAGGCGATTGACACAACGAGAGCAGACTGGGTTCGCAACTGGAGGCGGAAGCAGGGTCAGATACCAGACGGGGTCACAACGAGAGGGCTGGATTCGCAACAGGAGACGGAAGCAGGGTCAGATACCAGACGTGGATCACAACGAGAGCGCCTGGGTTCGCAACAGGAGACGGAAGCAGGGTCAGATACCAGACGGGGTCACAACGAGAGCGGGCTGGATTCGCAACAGGAGACTTCAGCAGGATCGAAAGCCGATTCAGACAGGCGGGTGAATACAGGACAGAAGCTAGTCGATACCTTGGAGTCGAGCCGAGGGTCAGGCGTATGAGGCAGAGTCTGGGACGAAACTGGTCGGCAACGGGTGATCAATCCGGGAAACAAGTCTGGACCTTTCAGCATGAGTGCGACGACAGTCTGACGCTGGTTGAGTGTGGAGCTGGGGCTTTTGTAGCTGGCTTGATTACGGGAGATGAGCTGCAGGTGTGAGCGGCGGCACAGGTGAGGTGAGTCAGGACTGATTAAGGTGCAGCTGGGAGTGACAGGCTGTGGGAGAGGCTGAGGCTGCAGACTGAGATGTGACAACTATGAGGTATTAACTTAGCATCTTGCTATTGCTCAAACAGCAAATCACAGCCCTCCTTTTATAATAATAATAATAAAAATATAAGTATTAATATATATAGATATATATAATCACGAGTAAAAGGGAACAAACCCCCACCATGGCATTTCCAGCATTGTCGGGTGTCTTTTTCGACAAAATGTGGAAACTCCCCTTTTTCTTGCAATGTTAACGAATCATTAAAACCTTAATATCTGGATTGTATCACAGTCAAAATAATAACACCTCTTCTTTGTGCCATGACTAACACTCAGTGAAAATTCCTTTAAAATCCATATATAGAATAGAGTTATGCTGCTATCAGACAAATGCTGGTAAAAATGTAACTCCCTGGAAGAAGTTATAATGCTGAAAGAATATTTATAATAAAATTAACAAATAGTCAAAAGAACATACAATACCATGCCTGAAATAATCCATCAGAAGGCAAGAATAAATTCATAACAGGTAAACTAAAAGAAAATTTGTCTTTAAAAATTAAAATTTAAAAAATGACAAAAAAAAATCAGTTCAACTAATTCAAAATCAATTAAAACCAAACTATATCTGTTAAGTTTATTAAAGTAAGTTATGCTTGGTTTAAAAACAGTAAAATTGACCTAAAATAAAATAAAAGTTAATGCTGCAACTGTTTGTTTGTTGTGTAGTACGTGGCTTTAAAAAACTTGGGATGTTTGTGCTGTTATGTTAGAACACAACATAAAATATAGAATAGAATCGGTCCTTTTTGTTGTTTTGGGGGGATTTTTTTCCTCTGAAAATTCAACCTACTTTGTCGTTAAAAAAACAAACCCTCTAACATCTGAAAATGGTATTTCATCATTCATCTAAGACATAATCTAGGACAGATGATGTGGCACGTCAGGGCCGATGTTGTGTTTTTGCAGATTTCACTCTCTTGTAGTCAACCACATCTAAACTTCACAAGAACCAGAAAAAAAACTTTCTGTCTGCTGGGAAATTGAGAATGAAGTGTGTCTGTCATTACTTTCTTAGACAGAATGACAAGTTCTAGTTAAAACACCACAGTAGTCTCTACAGCTATGAGTAATCTATCTGCTTTTAAGGTCATTGTTCTTGAGACCACTTCCTGTCGCATGTTCTCTCTGCATCAGCCCTCTTAGTCCTCATGCACATTGTGTCTTTGCAGACGTCACTTTTCTTTACGCTGACTTGCAAAGGAATAGACTCTGAGAAGGAAACCTAAAAATTTTTATTTTTCATTGTTGTCACATAAAATTAAAACTTTATTTTCATTTAAGAAAAAGGTCACACACAGATATAAGGCAGCCCACCCAGCTGTCAGCACAAATCATTCAGGTACACATATTGTCTCTCAGAGATGTTTCCTCTGTGAGTAATTAGAGTTAGAGCATTTTAAGTCCATTCACATGATCATAATCTATTTCTGTATCTCTGTAAAGATCAATGTGGCCATCATTTGCACCACCAAATAGATCGTGTATTTTCTTGTCTCAAATTCATTGGTAATTGAGGGTGACTGACATGATGTCAAAGCAAACCAATCCAGCTTGATGTCTCCTTGTGATATTTAATAAAGAGAGACATCTGAAATCATTAACAGCAGACATGATAACAAAATTAGTGTCGTTGGCTTTTAACATTATTTGTTTGGTCTAAATTTCTGCTGGGTTATCTGATTCCTCTCCTCTTCTTTTGCTACTTCATTTGTAGATCCCATGTCCTACGAAAACTTTTTTTTCAAGTTGTCAGGAGAAGCTTTGAGACATGACGCCTTTCACTAAACTCTCAGTTCATGGAGAAATGTGCTGTCTCTCCAAAGAAAATGCCCCTAAAATCACTCCTTTTTCCACTTTCTGGATTTTGTCATGTAATAGCTATACAGCCTTCACCTTCACATGTAGTTTCTGCTAGTCACAAGCAAATGCCATGACTGTTTTGAAAGTCCCTGTGGCCAATAACCCCTCCTCCTCTCTCCCATCAGGCACCATTTGAGAAGCTGACTAAAGCCGGGCATCCACTGTACGACTTTTTTGATTGCGGCGTTCAGCTGCTGCTCATACTGTAGGAGTGAATCACAGGGGTTAACAGTTCACAGCTCATGATTCTTCTTCTCACACTATACGACCCGATGCTCGGATGCGATCTGACTGCTCACACTGTATGTCCATGTGCGACATGCATGGATGTATTATAACAACTTATAATAAAGTCTTATAATACATGACGACAGGTCGGACTCTTGTATCTGGAAATGCAACGTTAAAAGTAGTAGTAGAAGAAGAAGTGGAAAGAGGTCGGAAGCTCACAGATGCGAATGACTAACAAACAAAAACGCATTGCCTGAATAGGCTCCACTGTGCCTGCCACAGCTCAACAAGTTGACCCTGCATTGTTTGGGTCCAGGTCCGCTGTGATTCCATGCTGCTCCGTCTTGTGTATTTGTTTTCTCTTCTGTATCTACGTTTGCGCTCGCTCCTCGTTACCTCGTGTATATTACATGACGTGAGACGCATGATTGAGCCAAAACGCGGCCCAATCCCCCAAATAGTCGCACAGGTGAAAAATCAAGTAAAAAGGGCCAAAAATCGCACAGTGGATGCCCAGCTTTAATCAATTATTTGCATCTTCAGTGAAACATGATACCCATTTACCATCCATCAGATGACTGTGGACTTTGAACAATGTATTTTCTCATTTCACTGCTGGAAACACTGGCTTTGTTTACCTGAGTAAAATACACTGGATACCCTGTTTTATTATCTGTGAACGTTAAACTTGAATTCATCAACAAATACTCTGATATTTAATGGTAGATGTGCATCCTGTGTGAGCAACACAAGCTCAGCAAAGTGTGTTTTAAACTCATGGATGTTTGTCAGTATTTCTAATGGATCCTCATAGCAGAAGAAACTCTTCACCTCAATCTTGAGCCCTTCAGACCAGCTAGAACAAGGTGTAAAGTGCAGTCATCTCCTGCATCCTCAAATTAGAAACATGCAAGCTTTGTGCCTTATCACTCCACATTTTCAGTCAAGCACACACCTGGGTGCAATTGCTATTTAAACAGATTGAATGCTGGGTTGTATAAGTGACACCTGTGCCAGCTGGAAATTAGAGCTGTCACCTGCATTTCATGCTTTGTGCCAGGCAAGCAAGAGGGACCACAATGTGTCAAAAGTTTTCTTGTCAGTTACCCCTGAAACCAGCAACAGAGAAAAACAGTTTTTCCAAGAACTGTTTTATAGTTTTGAAGGTTTTGATTTTTTTTTCTATTAAAAGTCTACCCCCTGCTTTCACTTTGGTAGACACAAGTCCATATCTTTAAAAAGAAGTTACAAAATTTGGAGTAAAAAAAAAAAAAATTATCCATTACAGCGAGATGATTCTGCAGGAGATACAGTATTAAATATCTAGATACCAAAGGCTGTATATTTTTTACAAGGACAAACCATTTCCTCTGCACATACAGTTGGCTATACAAAGATATATGCCAAGATAATTTGAGCAGTTTCATTCCCTGTGCCAGTCATATAATTTCTGATTTAAAGGGACTCTGTCTTCACATCAAAGACCAAACCATTCTTGTAAATCAGCATGGCTAACTCATTTTCTAGCTGTTGGAGATCTGTTGTCTGTCCCTCTCTGGAGCTTCTCAATGTCTCATCTGTACAGTCAGGACCCTCGTCACTGATTTCTCTGGACATCCTTGAGTCCCCTCTCTCATTCCCCGTTCCCTCTTCAGCGCTGTCATCCCACTCATTTTCCACCCTCTCTTCGGACTCCTCTTGGCCACACTTGCCCTCTGGGATCAGCCTGTGCAGTGTCAGCGGATGGACCTCCTCTTTTTTCTCCAGCATCTCCTGTATCAGGTCAAATCAGACACAAGGACAGACTATGATATTCAAAAAGACTATGAACTTGGCTTACAGTTTATAGATTACTCTTCAGTAAAAAACAAAAAGTACTTCAAGACAAAGAGTTGGGATTGCAAAATTGAGGGATACTGGGGCCCCTCTTGAAAATAATAATAAAAGCAAAATAACTTTGATATTCTACATTATGAATTTTCAAGGAATCAATCTCAGTTTGAATCTCAAAGCTTTGTGTAATTAACTGAATAAACAAACCTCAAATTCAGTTGCAGGCATATTTTCATAAAACTTCACTTCAGTGAAGCATTGGCTTTTTAGTGTGACAGAGTAAATACCATAACTAGAAGTGCTCAAACCTCTGTAGATGCATTTCAAACATTGTTGAGCAAGTTATTGTAGAGATGTGAAAACCATCATATCTAACAATGTTAACAAATCTTTTTTATGTATTTTTGGCCATTTTGAGCCTTTATTGATAGGGAAGAGAATGACAGAGGATAGGCTAGTGAGAGGGGGCAAGGGACTAGGGGAAGCACTCTGCAAACTGGTCACTGGCTGGACATGCCTGGTTGCTAACCACTCCGCCACCCAGCATCCAATGTTAACAAATCTTTAAAAAGCCCTTGATCCACATGTGCATTCGGATCACCACCAAGCCTAATAATTTCATACAAATTTAATCAAATTCCGTTCCTATCCTGTTCACAAACTAATATACAATCTAACCAACACCTGCATAACATAACCTTCTTGGACAAGTTACCAAGAGCTCTATTCTTAAAGGAAAAGTTCGGTTCCTGCAGCTTTTACATTGTTTATAGAACAAAGAACAACAATATACTCACCCAGAAGGCTTTCCTGATCCAAACAGTGCTTCGGGAGATATTTAGATCCAAAATTGAGCAGCGGACACCGATATAATGGTAGCCCGTAGGGCATGGATCGCCGCTCCTAAAAACTGCATTAATCGTCCAAAAACTCATGTTTTTACACCAATATTTCATTATGATCCTTTCCGAATGATCCGCCATTGCAGTCTGTGTCACTCCACACAGCGCTGTGTGGCTGAACTGACGAGTTTGTTTACGCGCCCTCCGCGCATGCGCAGTGCGGCTCATTGTTTCAGGGAAAGACCGGCAGCTACAAATCGACTTTCTTCTTCCAGTTTTGTGCAAAATGGACGAATATCTATCGGATGAAGATGTTGTGGAGGAGAACTTTGAATATGATGGACGTCCTTACTGTTTCAAGCCAGAGTATACAGATAAGGAGCTCTTAGAAATGAGGAAGCGAAGGCAACGCTCCAGAGAGTACTGCGCATGCGCGGAGGGCACGTAAACAAACTCGTCAGTTCAGCCACACAGCGCTGTGTGGAGTGACACAGACTGCAATGGCGGATCTTTCGGAAAGGATCATAATGAAATATTGGTGAAAAACATGAGTTTTTGGACGATTAATGCAGTTTTTAGGAGCAGCGATCCATGCCCTACGGGCTACCATTATATCGGTGTCCGCTGCTCAATTTTGGATCTAAATATCTCCCGAAGCACTGTTTGGATCAGGAAAGCCTTCTGGGTGAGTATATTGTTGTTCTTCATTCTATAAACAATGTAAAAGCTGCAGGAACCGAACTTCTCCTTTAAGTTTGTTTTCACCTTAAATTTAGTTTGCTACTCAAAGCTCTTGGCCCCATTAAACAGCAGTGTACAGTCTAGCTTCCAAGTTGGTTCTCTCCTTACAGGAGTGGAGTTGATTATAGTCACTATGGCTAATGTATTTACTGTTGAAATAGGCCTCATACAACGCCACCTGGAAAAATCTGAACTATCTAATTAGGCACAAGGAAAATTCCTTCTATTTTGGATGGATGTCACTTGTGATTTTTCAGTTAACTTCTTCAGGGTACAAGTTTTTCCTGTCAAGGTTCCTTACCGGAGTCTCCCTTGGATGAGTTGTGAAATCAATTATCGGAGTTGGCACAGGAGGGAAGATCTTGATTTTGATTCTAGGCGTTAAAACAGAAAAGAAGCTGATGAAAGTCCATCCAGTAAAACTAGAGAAAGCATTTGGCCTCAAATATATACATATATGAAATATGTTCTTAAAATCTTCTGATGCAATTTAACAAAAGATTTCCTGATATTCACAAAATTGAACCCTAATTTCAAAGCAGGTATTGCTTGGAAAATTGGGCTGGCAAATAGTCGGTGTGCGGTTTAGCTGTCTAATTAAATTGTCTCATGTGTGCATTTGATGAGTACTATGTCAAAGGAATAGTTTTTCTTGTGGCCTCTGGCACCAGTAAATAGCCTGTTTACTGAAAGATGACAACAACTTATAGCACTTAACGGTGCCACTGAAAGCCTTGCAGTTGACCCACTTCAAAAACAACAGTGGCTCAACAACACTTTACTCTCCAGTAAGATTTCTTGCAGCAACTCTTGACAAAATCCCTGTGTTTGTAGCTATTTTGTCATACAGCACAAGGGCTATGTGTCCTTCTGCCATGAACTCTCTCATTTGATGTAGATGTCAAAGTGCTCCCAACTGCACTCTGACAGGTTGAGTGACATGGGCCTTCACCAACTTTGGCTTGAAAGGATTCCCTTTTCTGCAACGACAGATCATTGTGTTTGCAGTGCCTATCTTACCAATGAAGACTTCTATACACAGCAGCAATTTGAATGCTTATGGAAATTTAAGAGCTCTTCTAAGATATAAGATAAGATATCTTTTTGAATCCACCAGTACTAGCATGTTTATTCACATTTTGTTCAGTTTTGATGAAGTTAGATTTTGGTGTTCCATCTGAAAACCTGACTAGCAGATGGCAGGAGGGATACATAACCTTTATGTCACAACACACAATAGCTCTAAACACAGGGGCTTTGTCATTGAAAACGTTAAACACTGCAAAGAATCTCACTTCAGAAACCCCAAACTATCCCTGTCCAAATCTGTCCTCTGTTATGCAGCTCCTCACATCTTTACAATCAGTGGGGACTTCAGATTCATTAAATGTGTTGCCAGCCTAAGGGTATTTTCATAAGAAGATTTTTCCAAAAATCTGGGGAGCATAGTGAAGTTGCCCAGATTTATTTTTTTAAGGTAAGATGAAATCTATCAACATGTTTTTGGTGTCAAAACTAAGTATGGCTGTGTCATTGTCATTCAGACTAAATCAACCAGAATCACTTTCAATTTCAAGAAACATCAATTCTACAAAGAAAGAGTAATTTTAATGAAAGAATATTTCACTACCTTAAATACAAAGATGTACACATGGTTTATCAACATCAGAGGAAACCTACCTTTTCAAAACAAAGGTGCACATTGTTGAAAATAAGAAGAATACAATCAGTAAGCCCAGACTCCACCACACTGATTTCATGAAAAAGAGAAGATGAAGAGTGTTAGCACCCATATGAGAAAAAAAAACACTCCCTTTAATTATTATTATTCTTTTTTTTTTTTTTTTTTTAGCTCTGATACCGTTATAAGACTTCTCTGGCAGTGTGTTGATAACGACTTTGGCTCTCGGTCCCTCTCCCGCTCTGGTCACTCCAGCCACACTGATTTCATATTTTGTGGCAGGGGTCAAGTTTTCCAGATGGTATTGTGTCGTTGAAGCTGAGATGTTGTGGCACTCTAAAAGGACATGTTTTGATCACAGTTTTATGACAATAATGAAAGAGAAATACAGCACATACTGTACACTCACAGACCACCTGTAAGATTCACCTATTTAGCTGCTCATGAACTCAAATAGCTAATCAGCCAATAAAAGGGCAGCAACTCATTGCATTTAAGCCTGTTGACATGGTCAGGAAGACATGCTATAGCTCAAATTGAGTATCGTAATAGGGAAGATAGGGGATTTAAGGTCACTTATATATAAAGCTTGATGCACCCAGTTTATTTTGAAAGGTGAAATTCAATTTTTTTTTCACGATGCACAATGTTTTCACCGAGTAGTCTGATTTAGTAACCTGACACACCAGATGGACTGCCTTATCACAGGTAATTGATCGGGCGGTTCATCTACACTTCAAGGTTATTAGTTTGGTTCAGCACAGTTTGTTACAAACTGGGGCAATAAAATCTGATTTTGTTTGTGCTTCTTCTGTCAGCTGTGATACATGTCAGATTTGCACCAAGAATAAAAATGCTTGACATCACAGCAGCACAACACAGTGAAGCATTCTGTATAAGGGTCAAAATTTGGTATTAAAAACCCAATGGATGAATTCATCCTGCTCTCTACCAGTGGTTAAGACTGCATGTTGAGTATGTTCTTGGCACACTTTGGGCCCCTTGGTGCAAACTGAGCATGGTTCAGATCCCACAGCCTATAGTATTGCTGCAGTTCAGGTCTAGTTTTATGACTGTGTGTGTTCCCATCTACTGGGGGCTACTTCCAGCAGGACAACATACACTATATTGCCAAAAGTATTCGATCACCCATCCAAATAATCAGAATCGGGTGTTCCAGTCACTTCCATGGCCACAGGTGTATAAAACTAAGCACCTAGACATGCAGACTGCTTTTACAAACATTTGTGAAAAAATGGGTCACTCTCAGGAGCTCAGTGAATTCCAGTGTGGAACTGCGATAGGAAGCCACCTGTGCAACAAATCCAGTCATGAAATTTCCTTGCTTGTAAATATTCCACTGTCAGCTGTATTATAAGATCATGGAAGTGTTTGGGAACGACAGCAACTCAGCCATGAAGTGGTGGGCCATGTAAACTGACGGAGCGGGGTCAGCGGATGCTGAGGCGCTTAGTGCGAAGAGGTCACTAACATTCTGCAGAGTCAATTGCTACAGACCTCTAAACTTCAAGTGGCCTTCAGATTAGCTCAAGAAGAGTGTACAGAGAGCTTCATGGATGAGTTTCCATGACGGAGCAGCCGCATCCAAGCCATACATCATCAAGTGCAATGCAAAGCGTCAGATGCAGTGGTGTAAAGCATGCCGCCACTGGAGTCTAGAGAAGTGGAGACGTGTTCTCTGGACTGATCAATCATGCTTCTCAATCTGACAATCTAATGGACGAGTCTGGATTTGGCGGTTGCCCGGAGAACGATACTTGTCGGACTGCATTGTGCCAAGTGTAAAGTTTGGTAGAGGGGGGATTATGGTGTGAGGGTGTTTGTCAGGAGCTGGGCTTGGACCCTTAGTTCCAGACAAAGGGACTCTGAATGCTTCAGGATACCAAGACATTTTGGACACTTCAATGCTCCCAACTTTGAGGGAACAGTTTGGAGCTGGCCCCTTCCTCTTCCAACATGACTGTGCACCAGAGCACAAAGCAGGTCCATAAAGACATGGATGACAGAGTCTGGTGTGGGTGAACTTGACTGGCCTGCACAGAGTTCTGATCTCAACCCAACAGAACACCTTTGGGATGAATTAGAGCAGAGACTGAAGGCCAGGCCTTCTTGTCCAACATCAGTGTGTGACCTCACAAATTTCCCATAAACACTCCTAAACCTTGTGGACAGCCTTCCCAGAAGAGTTGAAGCTGTTATAGCTGCAAAGGGTGGACTGACGTCAAATTGAACCCTATGGATTAGGAATGGGATGTCACTTAGTTAAGTACTCCTGTGACCTTCACAGACATTACCTCTCAATCCAAAAGAGCACCTTTTAGATGTGGTGGAATGGAAGATTTGCATCTTGGATGTGCAACTGACAGTTTGGAGTTATCAAGTCAGTGTGGACTACAACCTCAAAAGAATGTTTACAGCACATTGTTGAACTATTCTAAGAATTATCCCTATAAAGCCAATTGTATCATATTTGATACATTCTTTTATAATACCTCTTTCTACTCAATATGATAAACAAATTACAAAAACAACATCTTAATACAATCAGATTATCAGTTGCCTAAAACACCTAATGTATCAAATGAGATACGAAAAATCTATATCTTGAATTTTATGGACATTTTTATTTTTATGGATTTTAGCAGAAAGTGAAACAAACATTTCAGCTCCAAAAAATTACAATTTTCTGGCTATAATCTATGGTCTTGGGCCTTAAAGGGTTAAGACAGTTCTGAAGGCATGACTGGGTCAAACCTGGCAAGGTGTATCAAGTAAAGTGGCCGCCAAGTGTACGTAATACTACACTATAAACACAATGAAAGGTCAGTTTCTTTAAAACCATAAATAAGTAAGTTTCTTCATACCTTCTTGTTCTTCCTCTAAGCCAAGCTTCTTGCTGCAGATGCTGTAGTGTGTGAGGAAACCTCGCTGGTCTGCTGTGGAAAGTGCTCGCCAAGACAGGTTCAAAGAGCTGTGTGTCTCACTAGAGGTGTTCAAGTCTTTAGGCTTTTCGCTTGGTTCTGGGAACAAATAATATCAACACTTATCAGTAAGTAAGCAAGTTCCAAAGTTACACCAGGACACAGACACTTTGAAATGGAAAACTTTTCCTGTCAAATGCTGAATCCCAAAAAACTAAAATTAATTAGCTTCGGTCTATTCCTTGGTACAAATCTGTATCTAAAAACCACTTACCACCCTCTTTTTTATAAACCAGGCAGTTTTCCACAGTCCGAGGTTTGTCCTTATCACATATGTGTTCATAGCAAAGGTAACGAACATAGTCCTTTAAGTCTGTAATGTAAAAACAGAAAGAGACAAATGAGTTTTAGCTTTGGAAGACAAGTTTGTAACGTGAGGGTTTGTGTTCCCTGAAAAGTTAATCTGTTTCTTTTAAGTAATTGTATTCATATGAAAAGTTTTGGAAACTACAAAATACACTCTTTGACACAGTCACAAGACTATTTTTTTAATGTATTTTTTGGGCATTTAGCACCTTTATTGATAGGAGAGAGACAGTGGATAGGCTTGTGAAAGGGGATGAGAGGGTAGGGGAAGACATTCTGCATATTGGTCACAGGCTGGATTCGAACCCAAACGGGCAAGAAGTATGTACATGGGATGTGCATGGTTGCTAACCTTTCCACCAAGCCAGCACCCCACAAGACTTCCCTTTTAAAGTTTGTCTTGATAAAGGTAAAAAAAAGTTTCAGGTATGCTGCTCCTAAAGATTTATATATGTAGACTTTTTGTCTTGTGCAAATACTCCGTCGCAGAGGAGACATACACACATTAAAGGGAAAATACAATAATAATAAAAAACAGAACATGGAATTTTAAAATGGAACAAGTGACTGGAAATGAAGTGGAACCATGATGTCTTTATCTTGTCCATGACAGATACTGATGTGCAGTGGCGGCTGGTGAAAAATACTCTTGGTGGGGCAGTACTGTGCAACACTCAATTTTTAACCATCCCACTACGATTCGACACAAACTACAGGATACCAGTGCTTTCTAAAAGTGTTATAATTGATTAAAAAAAAAAAACAGATTACAGAATGGTGCGCACACACATCAGACGGACACACACATAAATATATACAAAGAGTCAACCATGTACGGCCGAAAAGCTTAAATAACCTATATACAAAGAAAAAAGTAAGGTGAACATGTGTGAATGTGTAAATTAACAATGACTATATTCAGAAAAGAGTAAGGGGAACATGTGTGCATGTGTAAATTAACAATAACTTTGTACAGAAATGAGTAAGGGGAACATGTGTGCATGTGTAAATTAACAATTACTATATACAGAAATGAGTAAGGGGAACATGAGTGCATGTGTAAATTAACAATAACTTTGTACAGAAATGAGTAAGGGGAACATGTGTGCGTGTGTAAATTAACAATTACTATATACAGAAATAAGTATGGTGAACGTGTGCATGTGTAAATTAACAATAACTTTGTACAGAAATGAGTAAGGGGAACATGTGTGCGTTTGTAAATTAACAATTACTATATACAGAAATAAGTATGGTGAACGTGTGCATGTGTAAATTAAAAATAACTATACAGAAATAAGTATGGTGAACGTGTGCATGTGTAAATTAACAATAACTTTGTACAGAAATGAGTAAGGGGAACATGTGTGCGTGTGTAAATTAAAAATAACTTTATACAGAAATGAGTAAGGGGAACATGTGTGCATGTGTAAATTAACAATTACTATATACAGAAATAAGTATGGTGAACGTGTGCATGTGTAAATTAACAATTACTATATACAGAAATGAGTATGGTGAACGTGTGCATGTGTAAATTAAAAATAACTATACAGAAATGAGTAAGGGGAACATGTGTGCATGTGTAAATTAACAATAACTTTGTACAGAAATAAGTAAGGGGAACATGTGTGCGTGTGTAAATTAAAAATAACTTTATACAGTAATGAGTAAGGGGAACATGTGTGCATGTGTAAATTAAAAATAACTTTATACAGAAATGAGTAAGGGGAACATGTGTGCATGTGTAAATTAACAATTACTATATACAGAAATAAGTATGGTGAACGTGTGCATGTGTAAATTAACAATAACTTTGTACAGAAATGAGTAAGGGGAACATGTGTGCGTGTGTAAATTAACAATTACTATATACAGAAATAAGTATGGTGAACTTGTGCATGTGTAAATTAACAATAACTATATACAGAAATAAGTATGGTGAACGTGTGTGCGTGTGTAAATTAACAATTACTATAAACAGAAATAAGTATGGTGAACATGTGCATGTGTAAATTAACAATAACTTTGTACAGAAATGAGTAAGGGGAACATGTGTGCATGTGTAAATTGAAAATAACTTTATACAGAAATGAGTAAGGGGAACATATGCGCATGTGTAAATTAACAATTACTATATACAGAAATAAGTATGGTGAACGTGTGCATGTGTAAATTAACAATTACTATATACAGAAATAAGTATGGTGAACGTGTGCATGTGTAAATTAAAAATAACTATACAGAAATGAGTAAGGGGAACATGTGTGCATGTGTAAATTAACAATAACTTTGTACAGAAATAAGTAAGGGGAACATGTGTGCGTGTGTAAATTAAAAATAACTTTATACAGTAATGAGTAAGGGGAACATGTGTGCATGTGTAAATTAAAAATAACTTTATACAGAAATGAGTAAGGGGAACATGTGTGCATGTGTAAATTAACAATTACTATATACAGAAATAAGTATGGTGAACGTGTGCATGTGTAAATTAACAATAACTTTGTACAGAAATGAGTAAGGGGAACATGTGTGCGTGTGTAAATTAACAATTACTATATACAGAAATAAGTATGGTGAACGTGTGCATGTGTAAATTAACAATTACTATATACAGAAATAAGTATGGTGAACGTGTGCATGTGTAAATTAACAATTACTATAAACAGAAATAAGTATGGTGAACATGTGCATGTGTAAATTAACAATAACTTTGTACAGAAATGAGTAAGGGGGACACGTGTGCATGTGTAAATTGAAAATAACTTTATACAGAAATGAGTAAGGGGAACATGTGTGCATGTGTAAATTAAAAATTACTATACAGAAATGAGTAAGGGGAACATGTGTGCATGTGTAAATTAAAAATTACTATACAGAAATGAGTAAGGGGAACATGTGTGCATGTGTAAATTAACAATTACTATATACAGAAATAAGTATGGTGAACGTGTGCATGTGTAAATTAACAATAACTTTGTACAGAAATGAGTAAGGGGAACATGAGTGCATGTGTAAATTAGAAATAACTTTGTACAGAAATGAGTAAGGGGAACATGTGTGCGTGTGTAAATTAAAAATAACTTTATACAGAAATGAGTAAGGGGAACATGTGTGCGTTTGTAAATTAACAATTACTATATACAGAAATAAGTATGGTGAACTTGTGCATGTGTAAATTAAAAATAACTATACAGAAATGAGTAAGGGGAACATGTGTGCATGTGTAAATTAACAATTACTATACAGAAATGAGTAAGGGGAACATGTGTGCATGTGTAAATTAAAAATAACTATACAGAAATGAGTAAGGGGAACATGTGTGCGTGTGTAAATTAACAATAACTTTATACAGAAATGAGTAAGGGGAACATGTGTGCATGTGTAAATTAACAATTACTATACAGAAATGAGTAAGGGGAACATGTGTGCATGTGTAAATTAACAATAACTTTATACAGAAATGAGTAAGGGGAACATGTGTGCATGTGTAAATTAAAAATAACTATACAGAAATGAGTAAGGGGAACATGTGTGCATGTGTAAATTAACAATAACTTTGTACAGAAATAAGTAAGGGGAACATGAGTGCGTGTGTAAATTAAAAATAACTTTATACAGTAATGAGTAAGGGGACACGTGTGCATGTGTAAATTGAAAATAACTTTATACAGAAATGAGTAAGGGGAACATGTGTGCATGTGTAAATTAACAATTACTATATACAGAAATAAGTATGGTGAACGCGTGCATGTGTAAATTAACAATAACTTTGTACAGAAATGAGTAAGGGGAACATGTGTGCATGTGTAAATTAACAATTACTATATACAGAAATAAGTATGGTGAACGTGTGCATGTGTAAATTAACAATAACTTTGTACAGAAATGAGTAAGGGGAACATGTGTGCGTGTGTAAATTAACAATTACTATATACAGAAATAAGTATGGTGAACGTGTGCATGTGTAAATTAACAATTACTATATACAGAAATAAGTATGGTGAACGTGTGCATGTGTAAATTAACAATTACTATAAACAGAAATAAGTATGGTGAACATGTGCATGTGTAAATTAACAATAACTTTGTACAGAAATGAGTAAGGGGAACATGTGTGCATGTGTAAATTAAAAATAACTTTATACAGAAATGAGTAAGGGGAACATGTGTGCATGTGTAAATTAACAATAACTTTGTACAGAAATGAGTAAGGGGAACATATGTGCATGTGTAAATTAAAAATTACTATACAGAAATGAGTAAGGGGAACATGAGTGCATGTGTAAATTAGAAATAACTTTGTACAGAAATGAGTAAGGGGAACATGTGTGCATGTGTAAATTAAAAATAACTATACAGAAATGAGTAAGGGGAACATGTGTGCATGTGTAAATTAAAAATAACTATACAGAAATGAGTAAGGGGAACATGTGTGCATGTGTAAATTAGAAATAACTTTGTACAGAAATGAGTAAGGGGAACATGTGTGCATGTGTAAATTAAAAATAACTATACAGAAATGAGTAAGGGGAACATGAGTGCATGTGTAAATTAGAAATAACTTTGTACAGAAATGAGTAAGGGGAACATGTGTGCATGTGTAAATTAAAAATAACTATACAGAAATGAGTAAGGGGAACATGTGTGCATGTGTAAATTAAAAATAACTATACAGAAATGAGTAAGGGGAACATGAGTGCATGTGTAAATTAGAAATAACTTTGTACAGAAATGAGTAAGGGGAACATGTGTGCGTGTGTAAATTAACAATTACTATATACAGAAATAAGTATGGTGAACGTGTGCATGTGTAAATTAAAAACAACTATATACAGAAATAAGTATGGTGAACGTGTGCATGTGTAAATTAACAATTACTATATACAGAAATAAGTATGGTGAACGTGTGCATGTGTAAATTAACAATTACTATATACAGAAATAAGTATGGTGAACGTGTGCATGTGTAAATTAACAATAACTTTGTACAGAAATGAGTAAGGGGAACATGTGTGCATGTGTAAATTAAAAAGAACTATACAGAAATGAGTAAGGGGAACATGTGTGCATGTGTAAATAACAATTACTATATTCAGAAATTAGTAAGGGGAACATATGTGCATGTGTAAATTAAAAATAACTATACAGAAATGAGTAAGGGGAACATGTGTGCATGTGTAAATTAACAATAACTTTGTACAGAAATGAGTAAGGGGAACATGTGTGCATGTGTAAATTAACAATTACTATATACAGAAATAAGTATGGTGAACGTGTGCATGTGTAAATTAATAACTTTATACACAGAAATGAGTAAGGGGAACATGTATGCATGTGTAAATTAAAAATAACTTTATACAGAAATGTGTCTAATTGTCCACATTACTTTTCCTCCACATAAAACACCTACTTCTCTTAGTTTAAAGTCCTCCCAACTCCGTTATATGTTGAACATGAACGAATTGTTTGTTGGTACGCCGAAGTGACGGTAAAATGCGGGTTTCAGGGCTATCACAAGTTGACACTGTTCAAAGTTTGACATTTTGATCAGGCAGTTAAGATATTTACCTATATATTACCTTCGGTATATTTACGCCGTCAGGTAAGTCTGTAATTCTTCAAAATCTTTCGTTGTCATGCTTAATGTTGTGAAGTCACTTCCACCACTAAGTAAGTAAATGAGTCTAAAGAGCTAATTTTTGTGTATAATATGGATTTAGGAGATGTTTTGATAGTCAACAAAAAGGGTCCTTCAAAGGCACGCCCCCTTCACATCTGCCTGGACTGTCGCCAGTTAATCTAACACCAGTTAATACAGCACACTGGCACCGAAACGAGGGGCAATTTCAGAAGCACCCTTCAGAGATTATTTTCAACAACGCTGACTGGCCAAATTCACGTTGATATGCGTTTATCTTGCCCTAGCAACAGTCCCTTATTGGCTATTCGTCACTGTCTGATGGCGCTTTTTCCGGTGCCCATCAGACACGGAGGTAGAGACGAATAGGCTAACGTTTGTTTTACATTCATGAAAATTAATTACTTTATATATTAATATGTATATATTTATGTTTATATTTATATTTATATTACAAATTTAAATAAGCAATTTTTGGTAATATTAATTTTTTCAAAATAAAGTAAATACATTTAATATCACATTCTCCACTGGGGGGGCGGCGCCCTAGAGCCCTCTATTGGCCAGCCGCCACTGCTGATGTGGATAAACATATCTACTAAAACAAGGTAGATATGTCTCCCTACTTTTTGTTTTCTTGTATATACAGACCCAGAATCTTGCAGCGCTTGGTATAAAAATAGGCCTTCTATTCTCTAGATACTCAGTGTGTAAGAGACATAGCCCAGGTGACCCTCTCCTTTCTCTCATTTTTTCAAAAGTGGATGGACCAAGAGTTTTTATTTTCTTTATTTCAAGTATAAATGACCGACATAAATGTGCTGTTTTGCCCAATGTTTCCATTATGCCCCATACTGCTTTGTTAATGATGAAAGTGACTGACTCAGCATGCACAGACTTTCATATATGGAAAAGGGACAACTTACTGTCTTTAATTTTTTTTCGTTCTTTTTTCTTCTGCCTTCCTGATAAAGTGATAACATTTTCTGGCCTGAGGACTTCATCTTGATATTCGTACAATTCAAGGCAAGTCCCCTTTCTCAAGGTTCCATCCTGTAATGTTGGATTGCTACATGCTACAGAGAGACAAGAAACAAGAACGTTTAGTTTCCTTTGTAATGTAAAACATTTTTCCAGCATTTGGCATATTCACACTTTGTCCCACCTCCTAAATTTGCAGGTTTGATGGGGGGTAAGGATACCACAGCTTGAGGAGAATATCCTGCTGCGTTCTGAGCAAAGACAAAGATGCTGACAGCAGAGTAGGAGACATTTATAATGTGTTTGTTCTGATTTGATGATCTGATCTGAAGTTTCTTTTCCTCACAGGGACATCCACGTGAGGACTGTGTGTCATTCAGGTGAAAGGTCAGTCCTGTGATTTCTGCTGCAGAAGGGAACGACTGGAGGGAAGAGGAGATCAGTTGAGGCAAATCACAGCAAAAGGAACCAAGTGGACATGAAAGCAGGTGATCAGGTCAGTTTTTGAACAAGAATTTTCTGAAAGTACACTTGCAAATATTTGGATGTTGTTTTTCCCGTCACTTACACTCAAACGCAGTTCCACCATTCGAGTGCCATTTTTCAATCTTGTTGTGCTGCTGACATGAGGTTCTGTCTGAAGCACTAAGAAAAACAACATAGTGTGGTTATTTATGATTAATCATAAGCAACTCCACTACAACAATATTTAACCAATGAAAAGTATTTAGTCTTAAACTCTGACAATGTAGTTTGTTGACGGAGCCTAAACAGTGTCAGAAAGTTGGTAAGCAGTTGCTTCAGCGGACAACACTGAGTTCTGGGACAGTTTAACAGCTTCTCCAATGATTTTCCCAGTTTGTCTACAGAAAAGGATTTTTCTGACACCTGTTATGGTAAAAAGGGTTGTATTGCACATCTGTGAAAGCACTATTAATGCTGAAAGGTACATACAGTTTTTGAGCAACATGTGCTGCCATCTAAGCCACGTCTGTTTCAGAGCAGTCCTGATTATTTCAGAAATACAACGCCAAGCCACATTATGCATTAGGGATGAGAATCAAAAAATATTTCCAGTTGAGAATAAGTTACAACTCCCTCTTGGAGTAGATGTAATTTTTCCTTTTTCTTGTCAATTCTCTTATCAGTTCCTTCCACTTTGTTTTACATGCTTTTCAAATCAAAGATATTTTGTTCTTGTCAGAGGTTTCATGGCAGACAGCAACTTGCAGCAGCATTTATCCATGCAAGACAACACTGAATATCAGGAGTGCCATTTATTTTAAAATTGTTTACACTAAAAGCCTGCATTGGTCAAAGTTTGCCCTCACAGAAAATCAACAGGAATCAATGAAGGAATCATCAACAAGCATTGCCTCCTGCCACAATAAAATTTGCACAGACCCTTCCCATTCTTATTCTGCATGTGTTACAACAGCATGGCTTTCTAGACTGGCCTGCCTGAAGTCCAGACCTGTCTCTCTCTGAAAAGGTGTCCACGATCTAAAGTGCAAATACAACAAACAGACTGTTAAAAAGTTGAAGTCCTATATCAAGCAAGAGTGGATAAGAATTCCTCCTACAAAGCTTCAGTAACTAGTGTCCAAAGTTCCCAAATGCATATTGAGTGCTGTTGAAACTGATATGATATTACACAATCGTACACATATCCCTGTCCTGGCCTTTTCTGGAACATGCTACAAGGCATCAAACTCAAAATGAGTGATTTATTTTGTCAAAATCAGTTCAAACTAAATCATCTTGTCCTTGTGGTGTTTTCAATTCAACTTAGGTCAAAAAAATTTCAAATTATTGTATTCAGTTTAATTTAGTTTACACAATTTCATTAGAATTGGAGTTTTTAGTTTTGTTTTATGGCAAAAAATCATTACAGAGAGCAAAAAAATAAAAATAAATATCCCTGAATACTTAAAAACATCACCATATCACTTCATACCATCGTTTGATTGTTTTCTACAGTCTAACTTTTTACTCATACATTGTTTATTTAAGAAAGTTTAGCTGAAGACAGATCTCCAAATCCCTGTGCACCTTCTACGAGGTTTTAGCAGGAGCAGAGACAAAAATGAAGATCAGTGTAACTCTTGACTCAACTTTCTTCTAGTTTTTTATGTAAATTTATCAATAATATCATTAGAGTCATATAATTATGAGACACAAATCTAAAATTGTAGCAGCTCTACCTTCTAAGCAGTACCAAAACAAAAGAGGTACTTAATGTGTTCAGAGCAGCATAAAGTCACATTAATGCTCTCTTTCACTTTGTCTGAACCTAAAAATTTAAACAAGGCACAAAGTGCTTTAGCCTCAAGCAGTCTGAGCAGATTTTTGATTTTACCTGCAGGAACGACCACAGCTGGAGACCATTCGCTCCACAGTGGCTTGAGGGCCTGAGTTGACTTTTGTCTGATCTTGAGCTGGTAAGTCAAGTTACTGGAGAGTCTGACCTGACCTGTTAAAATAACAAAGAAACATACTTTTCAGATTAGAATTAAAATACTTAGAACTGTGAAATTAACTTTGAAAAAGCATTTGTTTCTGTTGTTTTTGTGTAAAAATTCCTCAACCATGTCTTTCTGCGTTACACTCATTTACAGTACTGCAAGTAAGAAAAGCCTAAAATCAGTATGTTTTCATAATTTAAAGAGGTGGCAAATGAGTGTCTGGATTCTGCAGGAAGGTATTTCGGACCATTCCTTCTTAAAAACACCTCTGGTTTGATGGTTGGCAAGCATGATTTCCAATTATATTCAGGTCTGCGGACTGGGATGCTTTTTCCAGAACACTGTTGTTCCACTGCGTGAATGCCTGTGTAGATTTCCGGCAGTGTTTTGGGTCATTGTCTTATTAAAATATCCAGCCGCCTGCATAACTTCAACATGCGACCCTCAACTTCAACAAGATCCCCTGTACCAGCACTGGCCCAACAGCCCCACAGCACCTCAACCAAATTTATCTGTGGGTAGCAGGTGTTTTCTTGGAATGCTGTGTTCTTTGCCACCATGCATATTTCCCCTTGGTATGACTAAATAACTCAAACTTGTTTCATCAGTCCACAGCACCTTATTCCAAATTGAAGCTGGCTTTTACAAATGTCCTTTTGCGTGCCTGAGGATGGCTCTGCTTGTGGCATGTGTGCAGAAAAGGCTTCTTCATCATCACTCTCTTTGAACATCTAGGGATGCACAATATTGGACTTTTGCTAATATCCTATGTGCCAATATTTTTAAAATTATTTTATAAAATTATTTCTGGTGAAGAGCACAAGCTCTGTACTTAACAAAAATGGACTTGTGTCTTTCAGTGTTATAGTATATTTTTGTGAGGAACAGATGTAAAACAATAATAACAGCATTTAACCCTTGCAAAAATTAAACCCTTGATAATTGTAACCATGCAGTGATGAGAAGGTGCATCAATATTTTTGTAATTTTCCTGTACTCCAGTTGATATATGGCCTTTATGTGTGGCCTATATATCAAAAGACATAAGACATAAGATCATCGGGTATTTGCCATCCTTGATCAGGAAGAGGGAAAGTTGAAACAAAAACGGCTCGCTTATCTTTATGTGTTTACACTGCTTTAGGAGGTGGTCTGTGGTTCGGATTTGACTGTTCTCCCCATCCTTTGCTTTTAACTACTCAGTAAAATGGAAACACAAGAGGTACAATCAAGAAACATAGCACAAAATATAACAAAAATAGCAGTATCATAGTGGGTCTCCAAAGTTCGGTCTACTTTTCACATCTGATTTAATTTCAAGGACCTAAATATTCCCAACTTAAAAACCTCTGTTGGAAAATACCATCTAAACTCAGCTTTACCTAGCAGATGAATGGCATGCCACAGTGACCACTTTCTGTATAGACAGTAAATTATTATGCAGCCTCAGAGGGGTACCAGACAAAAGCAGTGCAAACATGCAAGGCCTCAGTAAAAAGTTGTATTTTGTAGATTCCCAAGGAAGGACCACTTGATACAGGCAAAGTTAAAAAGTCCATATTACTTTTTTCAATTTTGATTTGCCCTTTGGTGGGTTTGATTTATCTCCCCTGCATGATACAGAATGTCTTTTTTTTTCTTATTTTTTTCCCCTTGTCTGTATTATCTTTTCCGCTGAGCACCGTTTCCAATGACAGCGTTGAAAAGACCAATGTATTTTTTTTCTAGCAGTCAGAGATATGTGAATATGATTCACTGCTATAGTGACCATCACCAGCCCTCCCTGTAGGCTACTCCATCAAATCAAGCTTTATTTAACTCCTGATGTGAGCTGAAGGGGAGGACCGTGCCACACCATAGTGCAAAAGATGGGGAAATAGTGACAGATAGGACAAGACAAGACAAGACAAATGGAAGGGAGGACAAAAAGGTAGTGTAATTAATTTGAGATAGCAGTTCAAGTGCTGTGCTGATCTTAGTCCATACAGGAAGTAAAGGCTGTAAGAAACCAGGGACACCAGAGATGTGGGGACTTGATAGTGGGGGGTGAGCCCACATGGATAAGAAATGGACTAGGATGCATCACAGGACATGAGAAGATGTGTAAGAGTGCGTGACTCAGCATGTTCAGACGGGATCAATCATTTCTCTTAGTTAGTCTCGTCAGGAGCTGGAGTATCTGTACAGGCATGCATGTGAGGTGGTCATCGAATACCCAAGTAGTTGCCCATGCCCAGGGAGACCACGGCCACAGACACCCTCCACCAGGGCACCCAAGACCCACCCCACGAGTCCCAAAGCTACTGGGCCCAGGAACAGCCCCAGAACCCAAGGGGGCAAAGACCCTCCCCAATGGCACCAAGGACAACACCCGGGGGTCCAGGGCGGGGCAACCCCCCAGCAGACAGCACCCGCTCTCACCAACCACCCGTCCACATACAGGTACAGTACAGTATTTCTGCACACAAGACACAATTGTTATATTGGCAGTTTAGCCCATTAGTCCTAATGGATACGACTACTCACATTTTGAGGTTCTTTCATTGGTTATTGTTGAACATAATATCTGCAGGAAGAATATGCATAAAATGAAAATAATGTTAAACTAAAAATGAACCTGTTTGAGTAACACATTTGATTGTATCTTAAGAGATTTTCTTACAGTTTCCCATGAGGTGATATTAGGACGATGATACTGGATCTCAGCTGAAGCCGGGTAGTTCTCTGCTGCTTTCCAGCTTAAATGAAGGTTGTCTTTATCCCAGGACATTGAAATGTTCTGTGGAGCGTCATATTTAACTGTTCAGGAGAAGCAAAATGTTTCTTGAATATTGTGCCAAAAACTGTTTGATTGTGTCTTCATCTGCAGTACATTAAAGGTATAAACAGTTTTTATTCTTTGTAAACCTGTTCAAAAGATCAACACAGTATTGCAATCTTGGATGCTGATGAATGAAAAAAGAACTTCCAACTCTTACTGATGTTTTGCAGTATGACAGGGCTCCTCACTGATGTGCAGGTGGAGTTTCCCACATGAGCCCTCACCCAAATGTGCACAGTTTCTCTTCTGATGAGCCGTTCCTCTGGAAACTCAGTCGTGGTCTGTTTGACACTTTCAAGCTTTCCTTCACTATGAATGAGTACAACAAGCAGTGAGTTCAATGGAAAGTAAGAAATTGGCACGGTCTCATATATGTTAGTCATCCATGAAAAAGTTTCAGGGTTGTTAGAAACTGGCACACTGAATTGTTTGCCTGACACTACCAAAAACTAAATTTGATTGTTGGTTTTACCCATAGACTGTAAAAAACATGGACGCGATGACACTGGGCTCAAATTGAAGCCTCCACAAAAACTGCTCCCCCGGTGACTGGCTGCAGTATAGGTCAAATTTCCGTCTCCCCCATTCATCTGAACGGGCCGAAGTGAAACTTCAAAAAATTATTACACCCCGTACAAATATTTCTCCCATCTGTATGCTGTGGTGATATGAAAATATTATTGGGCTGCGTGTTTTCCAAGTCCTCTTTTTTCGGAAAAGTTTCTTTTTTATAAGTTATTAGACTTTAAAAATAACTGCGGTTTACGGCAGCTTCACACGGCGTATGCTGCAGAGTGTTGCGACCGTTTACGACAGCTGCGTCCGGATTATGGCCCAAATTCTCTACTGGCTGCACAATGGCGGCACCCTGACGGGGGATATTTAGGCTTCAAATCCGTTACATGGTGGAAGGCGGAGCCACGCTATCCAGTTCTTATAATACATCCATGGTTTTACCACAGAGCCTTTGTTTTATGTTCTTACTATTATTTAATAATGAGGTAGCTCTTTAGAGTATGATCCTGACTTAATGCTCTTGCACACACTCGAAGGAGATCACACTGGTCATTAAAAATACCTCACCATTAAACCATTGTTTTCCCATGTAGGAACCGTTCCTGACTGTTTTTCTCTGCTGCTGCGCAATACAGATCTAGCACATTTTCGACTTGCTTGGAAGACAGAATAGTTTCACCTCTTTAGAGGAGGACGTGGAGTTGCAGTTCTTGTTTATGTCATTGTCATAAACTATTGAATGATGGAGAATTTCATCCTAATCAAATGACCTGATCAAGTTGGTGTCCATGGCTGTAGCTGTGGTGTTGGTATTATTGTTTATTTAGAAATTATTATAATTCATCTGTTGGGCTCCAGTCTATTTTTGATGTCTTTGTAAGCTGTTTGTTTAAACCATTA
Source organism: Scarus forsteni (assembly GCA_036419115.1). Taxonomy (NCBI): domain Eukaryota; kingdom Metazoa; phylum Chordata; class Actinopteri; order Labriformes; family Labridae; genus Scarus; species Scarus forsteni. The sequence goes on from JAZDUH010000136.1 coordinate 31,702,719, forward strand.
TTTTTTACCACACAGTTAGGTTTTACAGTTGGGAACCAAAAGTGCTAAAAAGCTAACTCATATCTGCATTGATGGACTCATTCTTGCACCATAGTATTCTTTAAATATCATATCATAACCATTGTAAAACATAGTTTAGGATTACACTTAAGCCCTTAAGTCCCCTATACTTTTGGCTAGAAGCACATAAGCAAAATCCAATACATTTAAGTTGTGACTTTAAAACAACTTATATCCACTCCTTATAAACAGAGTTTCCTGTTTACTTGAAGATAGTGTATGCTATTATTTATGCTTAGACATGACCTATAAAAGCTAATACATAAGGAATACAAAATATGATGATAGTGATTGATCACTTGTGTTTTTGATTAAACTGGCTGAAACTGCTGCCACAAGAGGAATTAAGTAAAAATTTGAATATTAATATCTGTCATTAAGTATTTGTGCATAAAAACATGCACAAATACTTACTGTACAAAATTGGCCAATACAGAAGAGGTATTTATCCGTTCACATTAGGCACTTAGTCCCTCTTAAAGTCTCAGTATTTGCAACATGTTTCCAAGACAAGAATGAATGTCATCTTGTAAAACATTTGTGACTCAGGAATACTCACTTGATATAGAAGTCATAGGTCACATCACTCTCTGCTGTGTTCATGCTCCACTCACATATGTACACGGACTTATCCCTGCCTCTTCTAAAGCACACAGGGCTGGAAGGAGCCTCACATGTTGAGCCTTGGAGAAAACATTCATGAGTGTCAACCTCTGTTATTTATATTACCTCTTCAGGGTGGAAAAGTACAGTCTGATACATCATATTGACCGCCCAATATATTTCATAAGTCTGTCTGGGAAACAGCCCATAGAAAATGTTTGGGGAGGGCAGAACCTTTTAAAGAATATCCGGTCAGTGATTGAATGATTCTTCCATTAATCGCATTCAATACGGGGCCAATCAGAAAATGTAGTAGGCAGACGCTACTGCTGCAAAAGATAAAAAGTGAGCCACTCCATAAATCAAACTCTAGGTAAACATGTTGAAAGTGAAGGAAATAGCCTTACTACAGAGAAGTTTGCATTGTTGTTATTTGTTTTTCATTTAATGAAGCTCTAGATCTGACAAAACTTCAACTGAAACTGTCTATGCTAATCTTGGTACAAGCAGTCACTTCCTGCTGTTGTGTTGCAGCCTGGGATCGCTGGTCTGAACTCACAAAGCTTTACTTACAACAATTGCAAATATTTGGCTTTTCCTTTGGCCCCATTCCATTATCATTACAATTCCTGATTATAGTTCCATATGTTGTAGGAAAAGTGCTATATAAATAAAGTTTGATTGATTGATATTAACTTCAGAGAGGTCAACAAAATTAGATAAATCATAGTTCCTGTGAACAGATAACATACGTATGTTGGTGGCCTTGATAAACTTTCATGGATGGCCTGTTGCTGTGGACCTGCTCTTAGTGGTTAATCCTACATCAAGGATCAACAGAAATGACTTGATTTAGCAAAAATTCATACTCTTAGACCAGTTAAACTCAGTCTAATTGCAGTTCAATTAGATGATGCTGTATTAACCATCATTTCTCTCCAGTCTCTAATCATAGTGAGGTTAATGGTAATATAAGAATGAGCTCTCTATCCTGATTGTTATTTATACCTCCATAATAAATACCTAATCTCTAGAAAACAAGATGCCACATTTCAAAGGGCTAATGTCAAATTTATATTCAATAAAGGCAAATATGATTAGGACAGGTTTATGATCTGAGCATCCATACGTTTGCTGCAATCATTAAGTCTTATTTTCAGTCCATTTTTCTCTGCCTGTGTGGATACATTTCTGGATGTATGGGTATGTGTAAATGCATATTTTTTTATGTAAATGTGTATATGTGCATATGTGTGTCTATAAAATGAAAAAGTCTGATTTCAGTCTGCTCTATTGTAAAATGCCTTGAGATTAAGCGTTATGAATTGGTGCTATACAAATAAAAATTGATCGATTACCAACAAATAAATCTGCTGTGCAAGGTTAACAAGCACTTTTAAAAAATGGAAACAACCAAGTAAATTTTATCTGTATAAACATCACAAAGAGTAAAAGCCCTTTAAAAGTTTTGTATCCTTTGCAGAGCTTCATCAGGTATTCTTCATGCATGTTAAAGAATCCTTTTATTCTTTTTAATGATTTTAATCTTTAGTCTGGTTTTGAATCAGAATTTGGGAAGCAAAACATGAGAAGTTTCTCATCAATAACATTGTGCATCCCCACCAGAACTTAAAACATTCGCTTTGATGGGTAGTGATGGGCATAAGCTGCAACTTGATCCATTAGCTGAGGTTTAGATCAACATCATTGTCTTGATATTTTTCCACTTTTTTTTAACTGTCATACTACAGAGGAACTTTGAAACATTTTTCTTGTATCAACTTTGTCATTATGATAGTGTTCAAGCGAAGAGAGCAAGCTGAAAACTTAGAAAGAAAGATTGGTTTAAGTCTTTCTCTAGTAAACAACCATCCAATATGTAGAAACTCAGGTCTGACCAGGACTTAAATTAGGTCTTTAGAGCAATACAAACCGGATGTGTTCTGTTCGTGTAAACCACATGATACTGATAAGCTAACCAATATTTACAACTGAATGTCTGACTGAATGTAATCGTCACTTTTCTTTTCATGTTGGTCTTCTGCCAATGTTGTAATTCATAAAGTCAAATGGATAAGAACGAACATAATTGAAAGGGGACAGAAGAGGTAAAAACACAAAAATGAGCAGTATAAAGTTTTTCTTTAAATGTTACCTTTGCTGATCACTGTGAGGACCATAAACAGAATGATGTGTCCTTGGAAGGAAGCCCAATATGTCAAAGTTTCCATCAAGTGTCGGGAGAAGTCACTGAAAGATCATTCTGCAGCATGTCCATTCAACTTGTCTTCTTGTAACTCAGCTGTTGTTCTCAGAAATGTCAGAAAGTTTCATATCTCTCAGGTTAGATGAGCCTCAGTAAAACCACAGGTGTCGAGGGGGAGGTTGCGAGTGACGTTAAACCAGACAGGGACGCCTTTGAAGTCGAGAAGCCGATTTCTGTACAGCTGTTATTGTTTTCTCCACACTTAGTGTCAGAAAGAAAATGACAATGACATGAAATGATAGAAAATGAGAACAGACACCTACATTTGTAACAGAGTATGAGTCTTTTTAGTCTGTTATCTGTTAGTATTGCTCTTACTGTTTTAGCTCCTTTGTCTTTTATTGACTTTTCTTGTGTTACATAAAATCAGATTGTGTTTAATTTAGGCTTCACCTTACATTTTAAGTTTAATATTTTTTATAGATAACTTAGGACTTATGTTGTTTTATGGTTTTATCTAATTATACCTGTTGTGCTCTCTGTTTGAATATTAATTAATTCATTTCCTTTACCCCTTTATCCTATCCAAGCTGTCATTGGGCGAGAGGCAGGTCACACAGAAAGGCCCTGCTCGACCCGGGAATTGAACCAGGGACCATCTTGCTGTGTGGCACATGCACTACCTGCTGCGCCACCGTGCCACCCAACTTTTAATATAATTGTTCTTTGATTAATTTTCTATACCACTTCTCCCTTTTGGTCCTTATGGTCTCATTTTTTGTTGCTTGGCTCATATCGACTGGGTTCTTGCGACTTATGAAAAGGGTCTTCAATGGTCTCTGGGGATGGCACCTGTGCATGTTGGTTTGCACCTTCTTCTGGGCGTAGTCGCACAACGAGTCATTACTGCCTCTTGTGTGTTGCTGAGTCCTGGTGTGACGCGGGCTGAAGTGCGTCAGTGTAATATTTTTGTGTCTCTGGCCTCATTGGGTCTGGACCTCCCCTGTTGTCATGATCAGTGACTGGGCCTGGATTGTTTGTGCCTACTTTTGGGGTTTTAAGTTTCCTTCATGCTTTGCGAAACTTTCTCAAATGATGGTCTTAAAGACACCAGAACCTCCAATACTCTCATTTTAGGTTATTTTTGTGCTTGTGCTTATTTTGCCTGTCTGATGGGTTCTTTGATTCAAATTGAGCTTTTTGGGTTGTTATGTCCCTCCGTGTTTAAGTTATTGTGCTCTCTCTGAATGTCCCTGCCTGTTTGTCAAAGCACTTTGTAAACCTCTTTTTTTAAAAGTGCTATACAAATTAAACTTATTAATATTATACTATAATAACTTTAACTTTAATTTTTAGCAATGTTAAGATTCAGTAAATAAACATTAACCAACCTAGACTGACACTCAGCTCTCTTTTTTTCTCATTTCAAGATGGAGCTAACTGCCCATCTAAGGGCCGTTTACATGGGGCCGAAAACGTTTTTCATTGTGTTTTAGCCTTGTGTTTACATGGGAACTCTTTGCAGATTGCCTGAAAACAGAGACCTGAAAACAGGCTCCAGAGTGGAGAGTTTTCAAAACACACCTCAGAGCAGCTCCGTATAAACCTGAATCGGAGCGTTTAAGGGTGAAACACTGACGTCACTGCATGCGCAGCAGTATTTCACACGAAGGCTGTGCACGTATATGCTACCAGGAACAACAACAGCTCCGGCCATCTGCCGAATAACGTGTGCGCCGCTTACCGTGCTCGGTTTGTTATCCTGACAACACCATCCAGACAGATTTGTTGTCCGAACTAAACATTGTTCAGAAAATAAACTCCTGCGTTGTTGTGCATCCACTCGCCATTGATGTTTGCAAAAAGTTTTTCTTTTTCGGTCGTGTGTTGTAGCAGCACAGTGCCCCTCTGCAGACCTACACCGCCATCAACTGAACCGGTATGCACAATACAATGGTTTCCTTTGTCTCCAATTTCTCCGCCTGAACGCAGATCGACTTGAAGTCAGAGCATGTCCGTTTAAACATAGCCCTAAAGTCAGTGACATATAGCAGCTAACTTGATAATGATGAATTTTTAAAAGATTATCATAGAATATTAATCAGGGCACAAGAAAGAATTAACTTCATTTTGGCAGTGATTCAAATCTGCATGCAGATCAAGTTTTTTTTTTTTTTTTTTAAGATTTACTGACATTGAAAGGTAAGGAAATTTTCCACAGTTTCAATATTAACTCAATAAGTTCTCTACAGACTTTGGTGACATTTTCAATGTTGTCAGTCATGGCACAAGGGATAAGTGATTAAATTGTGATGGTGATCCATCGATAGATGCAGATTTGGATTTTTTTCAAGAATTTCTTAACAGTGGGACATTGGCTGTTTTCTGCATCTTTGACAACAACTTGTCAAAAAATGTTTATAAATAACTTGATGTGTGTTTGTAACTTTTCTAACCTTTTAAACCAGTCACTGGTTTGAAGCGTTGATTTCTTTGAACACTCTGAAGTAATTTGCTTCTGTCCAAGTCACATGCGAGGCCCATGTCCATCTGATATGCTAACTTAGATATTCTGGAGCAATCTCAGGTTCAATGCTCTCAACCCACCTTTTCCATGGGATCGCCATGTAGCACCCGAAGAAGTGACGCTCATGTTATATACTTATTTACCTGATGACCAAACTCAATAGGACCAGCAACAAATATATTCTTTTCAAAATGTTTCAAAGGTGTAGTCAGTGATGTGGGAGAAAACTTGTAGAGAGGTTGTTGATAAACGAATTTAGACCCGCCTCTCCCTTCATACCTCACCCCTGGCTCCACCCCCGAAAGCTGATGGACGCGCATCGTCATGGAAACGGCCGTAGAAACTGTGTAGCTGACCAATGTAGCTAAAGTAACCCCTGTTCGTAAGACAACTCGACTGACAATATTGATAACATCACGACAACAGTACATTTTGGCAGATTAGACAATAAGATGAATGCCTGACGGCTGTTACTGTTATGTGAAGCACCACAAAGCTAATGTTGCTTACCTATCCAGCAGAAAGACGGCAACATCCACGTCTGTTTTCAGGTCTTTCAGTTCACGGAGTTCCCTCCACCGTCGGAAAGCAACACCAATATTGACCCGGGTCTTCGCTCTTCCATGGTCATAGCCCTTCTTTTTCACTTTTCACTCCTCTGACCTTTTTCTTTTGGGCTGTTTTTCAGCCATTGCAACTGCACATATTGTATCTCTCTCTTATGCTAACTGCGCACGCTACGCAACCTACTACTCCCCCTCCCCCCTCTGCTGATCTGCACATGAGTATGATCGCCCCCTGCATGTAGAGGGTGTACTCTGTTTTGGTAACTCGGCCCAAGCCACAGTATTTACCTGCTGAAATTCAGAGCCAAGGCTGTGTATTGAAACCGGACTTTTTTTTCAACATGCTGTCAGTGGTGACATCTTGTGGATGGAGAGGAGAAATACGGTGATTTTGACAAATACTGCATTAGATTAGAAGATTAGAAGATCGCTGACTACACCGTTAAGTTGACAATGATTTTTTTTTTTTCGAAATGCTGTATTTGTGGACTCAAATTGATGCATTTGTAATATGAGATTTTTTAAATAACATTTTCCTCATGAAAAAGACAGTAATATTCAGTCCACTGGCTAATCAGATAATTGCAATTTCTATCCTTTATGTTTTTGTTTTTGTTTTTTTTTTGCTTACTTTTTATTTTCATTCATTATTTTTGTGGCTTTTTATGAGTAAGCCATATGTGAAAAGTCTTGGTCATCACTGATCTGTGTATGACCTGTATAAAGTTCAGTGAGATTAAAATTAAGCTTTATTTCTTTGTTTTATCTCTCCTGTTATAAAACTTTTAAAACCATCAATCTGATATCATTACATCATAAATATCTGGATATTCCCGACTGACCTGGGGAAAAGATTTGTGACTTAATTGTGTTTATAGTGTTGAAGTTTTACATGCATAATACAGTAAAAATAACTCAGGCATTCTATTGATAGCTAAAAATGGCAATGAGTTACAAAGGGTTAAAGAGTCCAGTCTTATATTCCCTTTAGGGTGTTTGACATGTCTCCTCCACATATCAAAGTACTCTTGTGCAGAAGTCTGTGGCACTGGATTTCTCCCTCCCTATATTTACAGTGCCAGAAGCTGTCTGCAATGACCAGTTTGACATGCTACCGCCGTTTGTTAGCAGTTTGGCTTGGAGAGGCAAGCCCAGCACAGAGACTATTGACAGAGTGGTTGACAACAAAGTGCAGAGCAACACTGAACTAACCAATAACCACAGATTAGACCAGTCAGCCAATCAATGTGGACTACTGGGGTCATGTGGTGAAGGGTCCTTCAAAGGGTAAGAGCTCTACCAGATCTGCTGGATCCGGGGTACTTTGAATGTGAACTTAGAAGGATTGAGAAGAGGAGAGCTTACACTTTAAGATCTTTCTCACAATGGTGGAACTGATTCTGAACACACTTCTATACAACAAGGGGCAGAAGCATCTTCAAGGAAGTGGTGCAGGAGGATGAAACTTGACCGTTAAGGTGGAAACTGGTAAAAAGCTTGGCTTTGCTTCTGCTTCTGACTGTGGTGTGGTCCAGGAGACATTGATACCCCCAGCAGCTCTTCCACATCTTACATCCTCATTCTCATTTCCCCCTTACAGTTCTATAACAAACATGTTTCATTTTTAGTTTGGGAAGGTGAGCTCTGTTTACTCATGGATGTGCTGGACAGTTTGATCACTCAAAGGGAGAATACGTCAGTAGCAACGGTGTGAAAGCTTTTTTTAACAGTCATTCTGCTTTTTGTCACTAGGGTAAGCTGCATATGTGGACACAGACCCAAGGTTTAACCTCCTCTTTATTTATCATTTTTGATAGACAACTCAGTAGCCTTTGTTTGCATGTGGAATATGTCTTAAGTACTCCTTGTCCTCTGGCTTGTGTGTCAAGGCAGACAGGAAATCTGTTTCTGCTTGTCTTGGTGCTGCCTTACTCTGTGCAACTTTTGCAACTCAGTTTTCATTTTGCAACTGCAAAGAGGGTACAGAAACAAACTCATTCCAATATTTAGGTATATTACTGAGAAAGGTCCTGATTTGCGGTGAGGGAGGTATCGTATGTCTGTGGATAGTTTGTATGTAATACAGCTATGAAGACAAAATTGGCCTGTTTTTTTTGTTCAGAGACATGCTTTTTAATGATAATGAATTTTTTTTCCAATGTTATTTTATTTTTTTTCAACACTGTTTTTGATGTTTTCTTTATAGTAGAAAGAATGTTCAGAGACCCAGGCAGAGAATGGGGGATGAAATACAAATGATTGGCCCCAGGTTGGACCTGGAACCTAGGTGACCCACATAGGAGTCCAGACACATGGCAAGTGCATGACTGTAGCCCAGTCCCCCACCACGCTTACAGCATTATTCAGACAGTTATCATAACCATAGTAGGGCTGAAACGATTCCTCAAATATTCGCGAGTACTCGATTACAAAATATCCTTGAATTAAATTTTGTTCCTCGAAGCCTCGTTTAATATATAATTATACATATAAATATATATCTGGACTACTATACAGTGCACGGTGTTTGACACCGACGGTAATTTCTGTGGCACAACGCGCCTGCTACCTCCACTGCTGCGCGGCTTGTAAAATCATGAAGGAAGAGAAAAGAGAGGAACAGAAAGGAGGGGGTCCGCAGAAGAAATGGCAGAGAGTTTCCAAAGTGTGTGGTCACTACAAGAAGGGACGAAAAGGAAACACAGTGCAGTGTGTCTGATGTCAAACTGAGTGAGCCTAGCATGTAGCTTAGCATGATAGCACGTCGTTAGGGCTGCAACTATTACTATTACAGCATTTTAAATATGCTCATCACAGACATGCGTCCTCTCTCCATGGTGGAGGACACAGGATTTAAGAACATGATCAAGGATTTCAATCCAAACTACACAATGCCCTCAGAACACACTTGTGTGTTAATTGCAGAATTATATCACTGCTTTGTAAATCAGTATTGTCTTGGCTTTGTTTTAAGCCAGTACTGGTTTAAACTTTGAAAGTTGTTAAAATAAAAACCCTTTTCTGAGGAATAAACAGCATTTGGTTGCTCATTTTGAAAGCCCTAACATGTTGCATTGTATACAATTGATTTATTTGTTTAAAAACAAAAAAAGTATATTTTGTTAGAGTACTCGAGTACTCGAAGAAATAATTGACAGAGTACTCGATTCCAAAAATACTCAATAGTTGCAGCTCTAAACCATAGTACTTGAGCAAAGTCACGACGAAAATGTTGAAAACTGCCCTATAACGTGCAATGTTAATGAATCCTGGTGTATGCGCCTGCATGCACAATATGGGTGATGCTTTGCAGCTCTTCTGTCTACACATTAGTCCCTATGCCTTGCTCTTTCCAATATTATGTCTCTGATATTACCTCTGTCGACAGAACAAAGAGAAAATCGACTTGTTCCCCTATTCTGTCCTTGCAATATCCACATTGGAGGCCAAGCATCACAGGAATGAAAATATTACAGCTTGAAACTGCAGTGTGAATTTGGCTTATATCTCTATCTATCTGGCTGCAAAAAAAATTAAAAAATGTTAGAAAAACATACATTTAAGTTTGATATTTTCTTTGTTCACTTCAGAGCTTATTATCAGCAGTGTTTCAAAACACAGTGAAAAAACCCTTTTAATATGTTTGTTGAGGGAACCAGCAAGATGCTAATTTATGTGTTGGTCTACAAAAACGTGCACCACTTAAAACGACCGAACTTTCTCCTTATAAAGGTGAAGTCAGCGATCTTCTAATCTTCGAATCGAATGCAGTATTTGTCAAAATCACCGTATTTCTCCTCTTCATCCACAAGATGTCACCACTGACAGCATGTTGAAAAAAAAGTCCGGTTTCAATACACATCCTTGGCTCTGAATTTCAGCAGGTAAATACTGTGGCTTGGGCCAAGTCACCAAAACAGGGTACACCCCACATCCAGGCGGGCGATCATACTCATGCCCAGATCAGACAGAGGGGGGAGGGGGAGTAGTAGGTTGCGTAGCGTGCGTAGTTAGCGTAAGAGAGAGATATATTATGTGCAGTAGCAATGGCTGCAAAACAGCCCAAAAGAAAAAGGTCAGAGGAGTGAAAAGTGAAAAAGAAGGGCTATGACCATGAAAGAGCGAAGACCCGGGTCAACATTGGTGTTGCTTTCTGACGGTGGAGGGAACTCCGTGAACTGAAAGACCTGAAAACGGACGTGGATGTCGCCGTCTTTCTGCTGGATAGGTAAGCAACATTAGCTTTGTGGTGCTTCACATAACAGTAACAGCCGTCGGGCATTCATCTTATTGTCTAATCTGCCAAAATGTACTGTTGTTGTGATGTTATCAATATTGTCAGTCGAGTTGTCTGTCGGGGTTACCTTAGCTACGTTGGTCAACTACGCAGTTTCTACGGCCGTTTCCATGACAATGCACGTCCATCAGCTTTCGGGGGTGGAGCCAGGGGTGAGGTATGAAGGGAGAGGCGGGTCTAAATTCGTTTATCAGCAACCTCTCGACACGTTTTCTCCCACATCGCTGACTACCTTTAAATGGAAAATTCCTTGTGATGATTACAAAAGCTTTACAAAAAAGTTTACTCCAGGCTAGCTGTAAAGGGTAAGAGTGTTTCTATGGGCCCGAAGTACATATAAAAAAAAAAGCTCCTCTTTGATTTTCATTGTAAATTATTTTTAAATCTTTAAATGAATTACTTTGTAGCCTATTGGTTAACTCCTTTAAAATTTACATTTATTTGAAAAAAATGTTTTGAAGACATAGACTAAGAGGATATAAATCATTCATATAATCTCACCATATGGTATATGACGGTATAGAGTCTTTAAAAATGGTTATAGAACAAAAACATGAATAATCTGCAAAAGTTTTCAGTCACTGACAGGGTTGAATGATCAGAGTTTCATGAGAACTGATTCTACGATTAGTTAAAGCATCGTATGTGCTGAAATTGGTTCAAATGCCAAAAAGTCCTGTCAGAATAAAGTTTATTTCATCATTTAGGCTACTCCAATTCTGCTCTTGAATAGAAGCCAGTCTGTGTCTTTAAACTGGACATCTTGTCTGTGAAGATTTGAAGTGGTCCATAAAAAATCTTGATATTTATTCATTTATTTTCTCTCCAGGTACTTGGTTTCAGAAACCACACAGAGCTGGTTTGAACAGGGCCTGTTAAAATACAGTATATTTTCATGGGGCCCTAAGTTTCTGCCAGCGCCTAGAGTGCCTGGCACTGTAGCAGCGCCCCTTTTGGGCTCCACGGCGTCCCACCATGGATACATCCATTTTTACAGTCTATGGGTCCCACATGTAAGCCCACAGCGCCCCCCAGTGGCCACAGGTCGTCAGCACAGAGGGAGGACGTGTATCAAGAGGGACAGGTCAGACCTCCACCGTGTCCACATCAACCTGAGACAGACGGCTGCTGCCCTGTCCCTGCCTGAACGTCAGGCTGTCTCCCGACTTTCTGAACAACATGAGCAGGCCTTCGTGCCGCTGATCCTCCGGTAACATTTCTGAAAATGCCCTATGCGCGTTGCTTTGGACTAGAAGATGGCGGAGTCGGATGGCGGGGATTTTGCTTCGCAGTATCCGCAGAACAGGTGAGTGTGTCCGCATGAGGATGGGCTGTGTGCCCGGTGTTTGACAGGTCAGGTCGGTGTTGTGTATACGAAGCGTCCACGTATGCGGGGCTGACAGAGCAGCCGCAGCTGGCTGGAGCGCTTCATTGTCGGTGTGTAACTGCAGGAAACACCGAGGAGCTGTCCCGGGCCTCCGGGCAGCCCTGCCTCCTGCGCTTTTTTATCCCAGACCGCCAGAAGAAATGTGCCCAAGTAGATAAAACCTGATACGTGTTTTGAGCCTCCAACATTTTTGTCAACAGTCTGGCATGTATTTAATCATAATTAAAAAAAATCTAAATAGATATGGTAATAAAAAATATTTCAGTTAAACTATAATATCGGTGCTCTGCAGAATGCCACAGGCTTATTTTTTTTCTCAAAAAACGAACACATTTTTTGAAAGACATTAAGACTTAAATATTGATTTGTATTAAATAAGAATAGACTACCAATGTTGTACTTAGTTATGTCGGAGGTAAAGTCATTATAATTCCCCTGTAAGTTATTCTCCATGATGTTAAACCATAAAAGAAATAATTTGATTTTTTGTAAACTGAATAGTTTAGTGAATAGTAAGGTCTCGTGAGTTGTGGGGTTGCACAGTATCGGATTTAACTTGATATCCAGTATGCCTTAATTCAAAACATTATTGCTGGTATCTATAGTGATTCTAATATTTGTGAAACGCACAAATTCTCAATTCTCAGAAAATCTGAAGAGTCTCCCTGACAGTCCTTTTGTGTTAGTAACAGAACAAAATAGACATTCAGAAATAATGAGGTAAACCATAATTGTACACTTGTGAATTAATACAGCTATTTATACAGACGGTTTATGGTATAAATATATTTGTGTGTATGTGTGTTAAATAGATTTATAAATATAAGCTGTAAATGTCTACAAAAATGTTAAAATCTGCCAATACTGATAATCAGCCTTTTAGACAACTATCTACAAATACCAATATCCTTTCTATAATATTTTGTACCCCTAAATCTTCTAAGACAATAGGTTGAACCTATGAAATGAACAGAAATGAACACAAAAAAAAGATGACATAATTTCACTTTTCATCTTTGCACACAGAGCTGCAGTCTAAGCAGTAATTCAATAGAACACAATGGTATGCCTGAAATGGGATTTTTGCAGACATGCCTGTACTTCTGAACTCATTATTTTGATATGTATTTTTTGAGTTAGGAGCACAAAGACTTGACCTTCTGAAAACTGACCAGTGGCTTTCAATGAGAAAGTGTTTTTGTGTAGGTAACAAATATAAAACAAAATTTACCTTTCAAATATATGCAAGTGTTGGTTTTTAAATGTGCTAAGCAGTGATGATTGGAAACATAATAATAATGATAATAATAGTAATATCTTAAATTTTATAGCGCATTTCAAGAAACCTAATTATGCTACATTTGTGTATTTTACTGATATACCCAAAGTATGGATGAAATATGCTGTGGATTTTTATTTAGACATGAAAAATGAAGTTAAATGAAGCATAAGCATATGCCTGGACATCCCCTCATTGCAACCGGCCTCAACCATTTCAGTATTTCATTACCTTATATTTGCTTAGTTTGAAATTGAAATTGGAAATTCAAAAAAAAAAAAGAAAGTAAATACACACATAACCAACATGGCAGCTACAGTTCACATTTACTTGTCTACTTATCTCTTCCCATGGTGTTTTGTCTTGGAGAATAAAAAACAAACTTTGAAAATGTCCCGGTTTACATCCATGAATATAATGCTTCCCCCTGGCACTCTGAACAACAGATTCTGAGCTTTTTTGCTCCTTTTTTAAATTACATTGATAGAAACTAGTAAATTATTCTCTTACTGTATTATACATTTTGCAACTATTTGTAAATCACTTTTGTGTTTCTGATCTGCCTAGTTTTGTGTAACAAGGGTGAGAACCAAAAGAAATAGTTGTGTTTTCACCAAACACTGGGATCCTCTTCTGAATAAGTGTTCTCTGAAGTAAAATGATTCAGTCATTGATGAAGTGGTAATAAAGATTATAATGTTTTGAAAAGTATTGCATTGAATTGCCACCTGGTGGCCTCAGAGGGAACATCAGCTAGCTATGTCTGTGACAAAGCTTATACATCATTAACTTAATGACTAATAGAGTGCTGCATAATAGAGGGATTTATAGCTCTAAATAAGTCTGTAAGATCGACAACACCTGTCAAACCTTTGTAGCATTACAGAATGTATAAATCTATGGAAGGGTCCCTAAAGATCTTTTAAAGGTATTAAAAGGTCTTTTAATGTTTTTTTTTCATTTAAGTCATGGAAAGTCTTAAAAAGTCTTATTATTTCTGAACCTACCCATGTGAGCAAGTTCTTTTTCTTTCCAGTATGGCTAACAAGAACAGCACCCTGCGCTGTACATTCTCAGCCCCCAGCCACAGCACCACCCTCCTCCAGGGCTTGTCCATCTTGAGATCTCAGGGCCAACTCCTCGACGTTGTGCTTGCCATCAACGAAGAACGCTTCCAGGTCCACAAAGCTGTGCTGGCTGCATGCAGTGATTATTTCAGGTTAGTGTGACTCACAAGCCTCCTCCTTCCCCATTTACATTTTAGATTAGAGGCACTTACACAGAGCCTCTGCCAGAGCAATTTTCACTAATTGCTTTTTCAGAGAACAGTTAGCTTTAGTTCACATATTAACTTCATCAGGAGCTACTTGAGGAGAAGGAAAGGCCCAGTCACGATTCACTAAACCCCTGTTTCCTTTTTTTCTTTGATTTTATCTGTTTTTCTTCCTTGATTCATACTTACCTGAACAAATGTGTAATTCTTAATATCTATATTTACTGTGATATGATTAGCAGGGATGGAGATTCTGTAGAAACCCCAAATAGCAATAAGCTTACTGGTATAACTGTTGAGCTTTTTGGGTCCTGTGATGCAGCATCATTTTATCCAACATACAAAGCATATAACCTCCAAGCAAATCAGCATTGGACATCAAATTAAACCAAAACACAATCTGGTAGCTTGAAGAGAAATATATGTCAGCTCCACTGTCCAGTAGCAACCGGACACCTCAGATAGATGTCATTCACCTGTGCTTAAACATCCTCGAAATGCACCCATACTTTATTGCTATGTGTTTTGCTTTGAAATATGTCAGTTTAATGATGAAATCTGTGTTGGTATAAGCAGGGAAAAGCGAATTACCTTGTTTTATTAACTGGCTACATTTAGACATGCTTGAAGACATCTCAGAGAATTAATGTGAAACAAGAGTATACTCAGTTAGTCATAACATTATGGCCACTGACGGATGAAGTGCATAACACTGATTCTATCTTCATATGGCAACTGTTAGTGGGTTGGAAAGTACACATTTTGTCCTCAAAGTTGATGTTGGAAACAGGAAAAATTGGCACGCTTAAGGAATTCGGCGTGTTTGACAAGGGCCAAAATATTAGATGACTGGGTCAGAGCCTCTCCAAAACTGCAGCATTTGTGGAGGGTCCAGTAAAGTGGTCCAAGGAAGGTACATTTGTGAACTGGAGACAGAGTCATGGGTGGCCAAGGCACAATGATGCAGGTGAGGAACAAAGAGGCCTGTGTGGTTCTTCCACTGTACAGGCTACTGTTGCTCAACTTTCTGAAGGAGTTTATTCCAGTTCTTAGAATACACAGTGCATCACATTTTGTTGCCTATGGTACTGTGTAGCCACAGTGCAGTCGAGGGACAGGTGGTCATAATGTTGTGCGTGATTGGTGTATATTGTCATTCTAATGTGTCATCAAGAAGTCAGAAATTTCACCTTCTGTCAAGAAACATAAATGTATGCAGTTGGTGGGGGATTTCTTTTTCATCAGGACATATAGATCTAATGAAAATTTAGAAATACAGAACAAAAAACTCTTCTCATGACATAGCAGTTCTGTTAAAATGTTTTGTTGTCTGTCTTTAAAGCAAACTATAGAAAGATGACAGTGATAGTGATATAGTGATTGTCATAGAGTGTTAATAAGGATATCAGTGTTTGGTCTCTCACAGTAGGTCATTCATTCAACATTGCTTTCTATTTAGAAAGGGACTTAATAAGACATAGTCATTGACTAACTTGTCCTTGTGTTGCAGAGCGATGTTTACCGGCGGCATGAGGGAGTCAAGTCAAGATACAATTGAGCTGAAGGGTTTGTCTGCCCGCGGTTTGAAGCATATTATTGACTTTGCCTACAGTTCAGAGGTCACTTTAGACCTTGACTGTATTCAGGATGTCCTAGGAGCAGCAGTGTTTCTTCAGATGGTCCCAGTCGTGGAGCTCTGCGAAGAGTTCCTCAAGTCAGCAATGAGCGTAGAGACCTGCCTGCACATCGGCCAGATGGCCACCACCTTCAGCCTGTCTTCCCTCAAAGAATCGGTGGATGCATTCACCTTCCGACACTTCCTCCAGATTGCAGAGGAGGAGGACTTTTTGCACATTCCCATGGAGCGCCTCATCTTCTTCCTGCAGAGCAACAAACTGAAGAACTGTAGCGAGATTGACCTCTTCCATGCCGCCATAAGGTGGCTCAGGTATGACGAATCACGCCGAGCTCAGGCCAGCAGCGTCCTTTGTCATGTGCGCTTCCCCCTGATGCGTTCCTCAGAGCTGGTGGACAGCGTTCAGACGGTGGACATCATGGTGGAAGATGTGCTGTGCCGTCAGTATCTCCTTGAGGCCTTCAACTATCAGATTCTTCCTTTCCGACAGCATGAGATGCAATCTTCTCGCACCCTCATACGTTCCGACGTCATATCACTCATCACTTTTGGCGGGACTCCATACACTGACAATGACCGCACAGTGAGCACCAAAGTGTACCACCTCCCTGACATCGCCTCGCGCCAGTTCAAAGAGCTTACAGAGATGGAAGTGGGCTGCAGCCATGCTTGTGTCGCCGTGCTGGATAACTTTGTGTACGTTGTTGGTGGACAACACTTACAGTATCGCAGTGGTGAAGGCGCAGTGGATAGCTGCTACCGCTACGACCCTCATCTCAACCAGTGGCTGCGCATCCAGCCACTGCAGGAGGCCCGCATCCAGTTTCAGCTCAACGTGCTGCAGGGAAGGATGTATGCCACAGGAGGGCGCAATCGATCTGGTAGTTTATCATCAGTAGAGTGTTACAACCCGAAGAACAATGAGTGGACTTATGTGGAGCCATTAAAACGCAGGATTTGGGGTCATGCAGGGACTCCATGTGGAGAGAAACTCTACATCTCAGGGGGTTATGGTGTCTCGTTGGAGGACAAGAAAACGCTCCACTGCTACGACCCAGTTTCTGATCAGTGGGACTTCAAAGCTCCCATGAATGAGCCCAGAGTGCTGCATGCTATGATCAGTACCAGAGACCGGGTGTATGCCCTGGGCGGTCGCATGGACCACGTGGACCGTTGTTTCGACGTACTGGCGGTGGAGTATTATGTTCCAGAAAACGACCAATGGACTACTGTCAGCCCCATGAGAGCAGGCCAGTCTGAGGCAGGCTGCTGCTTACTGGACAGGAAGATCTACATCGTGGGGGGCTACAACTGGCACCTGAACAACGTCACAAGCATCGTTCAGGTGTACAACACGGACACAGACGAGTGGGAGAGGGATTTGCACTTTCCAGAGTCCTTTGCGGGAATTGCTTGTACACCAATTATAATTCCACAAAACACAACACGTTAACTTTCCGACAAGTGACTGTGAGGATTCAATTCCATATGCTCTTTCTGCCAAACGCAGAGTCAATACAAGGTTACAAAAACAAATACGTGTGTTAACATTAAGTTGAAGGAATAACAGTCAAAGAATCCAAGCATTCATCTCTGTTTTGGTTTGGCCAGGGTACGTCTCTCATTCTTCAAACAAACTGTAAAAATAGCTGAGGGATCTCTTTGAGTAATAATCACAAATAATTCCAACTCAGGTCCTGTTTACGTTTTGTATTGCCTCACATTAGCATCCATGCAGGGTATGTGGCACTGACAACCTGTAATAAAAACTTACCTAGACCTAACTGCACCCTACAAATTTATTAGCCAAATAGTATCCCACTTCAAATGTATCTGCAACCTTTTTTACTGTAAAGCTCCACCATCTTTACATTTCAAGATGCTCACGTTAGGGCTGAACGATATATCGTAGTTTTTCAATAACAATTGCCATAATGCAGTTTCGCAGTCGTCGCATCACAGGGCGTGCAATGTCCTTTAAACATGTCACTTCAGCTTCGGTAATGGAAACATAAGGAGCTTCTTTTCTTTTATTCCTGACCAATCAATGTAAGTCTGACTGATATCAGCCTCAGTAGTCAGAGAACTGATCAACATGCAAGCAAACTCCTTGTGTGTCTCGTATACATGTTAAAAAAACAATGCTGCTCCATACACATCGATATAATGGTCATTACGGCAGCCTGTCATTCAAAGTGTGTTTCAGTAAATTTCCTGGTTGTAGCAGTTTGTTGTTGTTGATCAATTCTCTGATCAAGTATAGAGTCTATTAATAGCAGGAGCAAGCTGCCATGATCTGTCACCTGTAGGCACATGCCAGTGCATCAGGCTTCATGAGCTCTGTATCATTTCAGGTCAATGTCATTTCAAACCAAACGAAATACAGTTTTAACATTGTCAGAGATGGTTGATGGCGTTTTCATAAGTTGCTGAAAAAATGCAACAAAATTAATTAAGATTAATCTTGAAGGACTCATGTCTCTTCCTTTCTCTTTTTCTTAGTGTATTTCTGTGCAATTTTTAGAGCACTAAAAGAAGAGCAGGGGTGGAGCACAGAGGGGATAGATTGAAAAATGTTTCCAGCAAAAAAAAAATCCTAATCATATTATTTCTTAATTTATTATGGCCTTCACACTGTCTCCATCTTTCTGAGACTGTAATACAGAATGTTCAAGATCAATATGTTATGTCTGAGGATAGCATAATTTTAGCAATAACAGACCATTTGATTAAACATCATGGGCTGTAGCCTCCCACTGGCTTAATGTATGAACAGGTTGATTTATAACAAAATATATAAAGAACAAAACAAGAAAAATGTAGCTGTTTTATTGAAATTTAATTAATGCATATAAAATGTTAGCAAGGTTTTTTTTTTATTTGAAAAAAATTGTAATATATATCGCACAGGCTTTTTTTCCGCTATATAGTTCAGCCCTAGTTCACATTGATTCCAGAAGAGTGTGATATATTTATGTTAAATCTCATCACACAAAGGGAGTTTCACACACACAACCAAAGGCAGACACACATTCAAAGAGCTGCACTCCCCCACTGGCTCCTCGCTCTCCCATCACCTTTATTACACCTCTGATACTACCTCCAGAGACAGGAAACAGAGAAGAACACCTCATTCCCCTTTTCTGGCTGATTTGAGTGCAGAATTTCATTTCCTTAAACCCTGTTTCAATTTTTGCCCTTGGTGTCTCGTGTTCTCTAAGAAGCTATTGGTGCCTCTTTTAAGTTTCTTCGATATTTGCCATGTGTCACACAGCCAAAACAATCTGGATCAGGCACAGTGTGACCTTTTGGATATCAAATCATTAGTACTCATTGAGTTGGGTTTACATCTAGGATTAAAACTTACAACCATAAGATACCCAGTTCAGATGTTAATGTAAGGTATAAATGGGAGCTTAGTCTGTAAAGGGCTTTTGCTTTGGACTGTACAAACAATCTAAACTCCTGTGTTTGTGTGTTTGCCATGGTGTTGACACAACCAGTTATAATGTCAGACATTTTGATTGTACAGTGGTGAATGTTTCATAATTTTTTTTTTTGTCCTTTTCTTAACAATTTCAACTATGAAGCTAAAGATTATTGTTTCCTGTTTTTTTAATGTACCGAGCAACAGATACCACATATCACTGCACACTTACAACAGCACAAGTGAACTGAAGTATTTGTTGTTTCACCCGAAAGTAAATAACTGCCAGTGTGTTTTTGTCTGAGATGAATCTTACACAAACAGCTTTGTTGTCCATGTCAACATAATGGCTCAGTGTTGACCTCAAGAGCAGCTACATAAAATATTAATGTGTCAGTGTGTAACGCTCAGTGTTATAGAAGCACTTCATCTCGTGTACCGCACATGCTCTTGTCCCAACACAACGAGAGAATACACATAATGTTCTCATTCCCTGAAAAACACTACTAAAAATGGTTGCGGTGCCTAAAGCCGACCCTTTTTGTTATTTTTTGTCTGCAGCTCTGCACTTTCAGAGCAGTAGTTATCAGACTCCTGATTCTGCTGCTCAGGTTATTGATGTTTTGATGTGAGTGCACGGAAAATGAAGCTTAAAGTTGTTCATCCTTTTGAATTTCTGTCTGTGTGCTGGTGAGGAGTGTCTGAGATTGTCTCCTGTTTGCCTTAGTGTGTGTGTGTGTGTGTGTGTTTGTTTTAACTGTACCAGTAAAAGCACATAATGTCTTGTTGAAGTGCAATAAAAAGGAAATTGCTGTAGTCTAAAGGGGAATGTAAAAGTTTGTTCGCTTTCTGTGCATCCTTTATTAAAGGTGTGTCCTGCTTTAAAAATACCTTCTGATGTTTTTTGTTTTTTTTAATGGAATAATGCACAATAATAGGTAGGGCTGGGTATTTCCAGCAACTTCACGATACAATACGTATCCCGGTATATGTAAGTTGTGAACCTTGACTGTGCTTTAAGCAAAATTCTTGGAAGTTTAGTTTTTTCTTATAAGAAGAAAAAGAACAAGGATGTTTTAAGTGGTTCTGCAACTTGAGAGACATAAATTCAGATCCTCAAAGATGGTAGACCTAAGTTCAAATTTAGAACACATGCTTCATTATGTAGCTCGTCTTCTACCTTGAACTGTGCCACTGTTAACATTACCCAAAGTGTATTTACAACAACTGTCAAAATATTTAGGCCATATCGATTCTGTAGAATCCGTATCGATACACGTATCCCAAAGGAGTGCCATACGATAGTTTGCCGTATTGATATTTTGAGCACAGGCCTAATAATAGGCCACTTCATTAGGTACATGTTGCAGGATTTTCCATTCAGAATAGCTTTAATTCTTTTTTGGAATAGATGCAACAGAGTGCTGGAAACATACCTCAGAAATTATGCTCCATGTTGTCACAATCTCAAAGCTGTCAAAGATTTGTTGGCTGCACATCCATAATGCAAATAACTTTTTCCAACACATCCCAAACGTGCTCTGTTGGACTGAGATCTGCGAACTGTGCAGGTCACTGGAGTGCAGCAAACTTTTTCCATGTCCAAGGAACCAGTGAGATGGTGACATTGCACATTGTCCAGCTGGAAGTAACCATTGAGAGATAGGTTCACAATGATCATAAAGAGCTGGACACTGTCCATGGAAAGACACTGTTGGGCTGTGACACTGAGACACTGACCATATGGACTTGAGCTTTGGCTTATATAGTGCTTTTCTAGTCTTTTAACTAATCAAAGCTGCTTTACACCGCAGGTCTCACTTACCCATACACACCCACAATGACTCACTGATAGTTCTGAATTTCTGTTAGTTATCCATCAGTATCTCTAGCACACCCTTTCATGCCCATTTACACGCCACTGACGCAACAGTGCGAGCCTCTTGGGGTTAAGTGTCTTGCCCAAGGACACATCCCCAGTGTCGCCCAGAGCTGGGTTTGAACCTGCAACCTCACTTTACACTTTACACTCACTTAGAAGTCCACAGTTTTTGATTTAAAGGTTATTTTTTTCCATCTAATAATCTGTATGACAGGTACATTTACAGCAATGTGCTTTTTAAATTTTTACATCCATTTTCTAAGATATACCTAAAGTGCTCTGTGTATTCAGAATAATCACTCAATCTGTTCTGGCTGAAAACAGCTAAATGTAAAGCCAGTATCACTGTTAGTTTCAATCATATGGCCCCAGCAGTATAAAAACTGGAATCTTTATACTTACACTTTTCATCAGGAATGGGCTACTTTGGTTAACAAGAAGGCCAAATTCACATCTCACTTTAAGAATGCCAACTTGTTGCAATTTAATGGATGCTCTCAACTTGAATATTACAGTTGCTCATATGCCCAAGTATATTATTGTCATACGAATTTATTAACATTTATATATGATTCCGTTTTATGAAGCTTAAGAAGGAATTTCAGCCAACTTCAGCTCTTTCTTGATATAATTTACAGAGCGTTTAAATGTATGCTGTACTCTGTTTAACTTCTCTTCCGACAAATACATAAAATGGGAGGTAAAGCCAACTATAGCCATATGTCATTTGAAATATTGCTTTTTTAAATGACTATCCCAATTTTTTTTTTAAGTTTTCCACATGAACATGAATGTTGTTGTTTTGTTTTTTTTTAATCTCATGCCGACATTAGTGCTGCATTGAAGGAGGATTAGGGGTGCATGTTGCCCCCCAGTGTCTGACTCCTACTTTAAATCTTCAGGCCAGGCTTCAGCATTTTATTTTTACTAAATTCCCTATTTTCTCATTAGAGCAGCCCCTGGCAAAAACACAGTTGCCCCAGTGAACTGTGAAGGCTCTGTACATAGATTTTTTTTTAAGCTGCTACAAAAAATAAATTCAAGGAAATATTCTAAAAGTAGTTGTGGTGATAGTCACTGGCTGACAGTCAAACAGAGGGATTTCCCTTCAAAAATTTTAAAAGATGGGAAAGTTATCATTATCATGGTTTAGACAAAGTATTCTTTCTGGATTTCTTTGTCAATTGAAACAAGTAAAAAAAACTGAAGGTTGAAAAATAAATGGTCTTACTGGGGGATTCCACTGGATGCGTATCCGGTCCTTCTCCGCTCCGCTCTGCTCCGTCATCTGACGCGCGTCAACTCCCACTGGATCCGTCTGTGGTACGAAGTATTGCGGCTCCGCCTTGCAGCAGGTCAACGAGCTCATAGAGTATTTTGTGGTTTTGCACCTCCAAAATCAAAAGCTCCTCATCCATGGTGAAGTGGGGTGAGACTGAACTTTTGACATCAGATCTGTCTCTGCCCTAAATGACGTTTTCCAGGTACAGTACTTTTCCGTTGTTGACACGGTTTATTTTATTTTGAAACATCCACGGATGTTTTATTTTGAGTTTGTGCTCAACTTTCTGTCCGACATGATATTCTGTGTGCTAAATTGCTGCACCGTGGTCCGGCATCCGGCAAAAATAGAAGCTCTGTGTATCTGCTCCGTCTGCCGGAGGCCGGCGGAGCAGATACACAGCCGTGCCGGAGCTGGTGGAAGTACACGCATTGCTTATAGTGGAAACGGAACGGCTCCGCTGCCGCAGCGGAGCGGAGACGGACCGGATACGCATGTAGTGGAATTTGGGCTTTAGTTTGGGAAAAGATGCAAACAGGGTGTATGAGGATATGTTGACTAAACAAATGTTCTGATTGTTTACAGCATAACAGTTTTCTGACACCTGTGAAGTCTGAACCTCAAGGGTTCCTGCAGCCAGCCTCAAGTGGACACACAAGGAACCACAGCTTTTGGGGCTTGCACCTGGTCTCCTCGAATAAACACTGAAGTAGCAAGCGCTTGCATTTTCTACATCCTTACTACATTTTACTACATCCAAACATTTGAGACACACAAAACGCATGCCACATTGAAGCATTGAAACACACTCCCTGTGGTCTAAATAAATGTTTGTGCTGGGCTTGGTCAAAATTAAATTTGCATCCATAACCAGAGAAGGTTTTGGACTCTCCATAATCCAACTCCAGACAGACAAAATGGAGCTCTCCATTTTGATGTGTGTCTGTCTAAATGCAAATGAGCTCTCCCTCACTCCAGCCTTTCTTTTCAGAGTTGTGCCAACATGAGCACAGCTGGGTGTTTCCATGGCTGTGGGGGGAGATCATTCAAAAGGCCCATTATGATGTCACAATGAGACATGAACCTGAACAGGTCGTCTAATTTTACCTTTTCAGACAGATGGACCACAGACACAGGATATATTGACTTTTTAAACCTTATATAGGTCACAGAAACAGGGGAAACCCACGTACTGATATGTGCTAAAATACTGAAACATTTTCAGAAAACAAAATGTCAATTTTAAAAACTGGTGTGACACAATTTACAAAATTTGGCAAATCCATTATAACTCATTGCTGCTTTGCAAAAAAGTTTTCATGTCCCTTTACATTAACATGACTGCAGATTCTCCATTTACTTTCTTTTATTATATTTACATCAGTAATTTAGTTGATTTCTCTATTATACACACAACATTCCCTTTGATAATTCCAAATTGATTTATGTCCCACAAAGACTTAATTCATATATATGTATGTAAATAAGTTAAGGAATTAGAAAGGGTAAACACCTTGTTTAAATGCTACAGGCTATACTTACATAGAAGTAAAAGCATCTGCTTCATATGAACCAAAGTAACTTTCACCAGGTATGTATCAGGATAAATGACAGCACGACTGAGAGGTAAAAACACAAAGTTTATTGGGGTTGTTACTGATGATAAAGCCAACTAACAAAGACATCAAAATACAGTATACTGTAATGGGGTTTTATTTTGAACCTAGATATTTTCTCATCCTTGAAGCTCTCCTAACTTTGTTCTGGTCTCTGTTTCATCCTCAAATAAACTAATCAATTATGTGCTGTAATAAGTATCCTAGTTACCAGGACAAATTAAAAGATGGCACAAAAGAAACTTACATTAACCATGTTATGGTCTAATGTAAATGTCCGCCGTAACCCTCTTTTTTATGACTACCACTTCAGTTTTCTGTAACACCTGTCTGATATGTAGTTTGGTGTACAACCTCAGTGATGGACTCTGTGATCTTATCAAAATTATTTCTCCTCCTTGTGTGCAAAACACTAAGAAAGGTCACCTTCAAAGGGGAAAGTAATGCAAAATAAGATGTACAAGCTTCATTGTGACCTGCAGAGGTCCACTGACCTGGAGTGAGATGAAAAACACCATGAAATCACCTGCACCTCTGTCAAGCTTCAAAAAGAGCTTGCACAAAAAGCTGACCATAGTAGCTCCTAAAACTCAGTGGCTGGAGATTGGAATAAAAAGTAAAACTAACATTATTAATGACATACATATGACGTTTTCTTACATATTGTATGTGAATACGGATCTCTAAGTAACAGGACATTTCTAGAATTTTTGGTTAATTAAATTCAATTTAAAGTTAAAGTTAAATCATGTTTGTGTCATGTTTTGATCGTGTACACTGTTTTATGATGGGCTTCTGATTAGAAACTCTGACAAGCTTTCAGGGAGTCTTTTCAAAAATGAACTATATCATGAGAAATTTTGATTGTATGCACCTGTTTTCATTTGTTTAGTAAATACAGACAATGATTGCGTGATTGACTGAAAATAACTTTCAATCAAGAAACCAACAGATTTATTTTGTCATGGTTTTTTAAAAGCAGCTCTCTCTCCTGTTTATTTGCCCATCATCACTGTCAACAGCAGCAGAGATGGGCATGATCTACGCACGTGCCGTGCGTGATGACGACACCAGAAGGCCCCAGCGTCGTGTGTAACGTAACATTCCATTGAGAAGAAGAGGGAAAGATGGCGTCCTCTAACAATCCTCGCAAATTTAGCGAAAAAATCGCTTTGCATAATCAGAAACAGGCAGAGGAAACGGCGGCGTTTGAAGAAGTGATGAAAGACCTGAACATCACCAGAGCTGCCCGGGTAAGAGCCGCTCGTTAACCCCGCCTGTTTACATTATGTTACATCGCTGTGTGGCATTTAATGAACGCTGCGGACATAAATCTGGACGCTGGGATGCTGAGGGGATAAAGTTCATGTGAACGTCGTGAGCTGCATCACCGTGACACCGCTAATGTGCGTTGCGCCCTGTTTGTTAAGTTGTTGTGCCACATTGACTCAGATAAACAAGCTAACATGCTGGGGCAGCGATCACTAGCTTAGCTCGGCTGCTGGTGTATGATGTGCACCTGTGCTTTGGTCTGAGCAGAGTCACTGCTGTCGTTTTATTAGCACACAAAGCAGGTAAATTCACCTTTACGTCTTCTTGAAATGCCAGCCCCGAACATCCTCATGGGTTCGTTGTTTTGTTGAGGCTTCGGAAGCATTTTGAAGCCAGTCTGAGGTGAACCAGCCTTTCCAGCTGTGATTTATTTCTTTTAATAACCATCACTTATTAACCCATTAGTTCACCCTAATCAACCCGACGACAGCAGATAGCCTATTCTTATTAAAAGGACAGGAAATCAAAGAAAAAAATAACACAGGCAAACCATAATTATTTGTTTCAACGGTTTATTTTAAATGGAAGTGATTCAAATTATTTTCCTTATTTAACTTTTCAACTTTTTGCAGCAACTATAAATAGGAATCATTTGTAAAATGTCTTATATTGTCCCAGGTTTACTACAAAGCCCTGGACTCTTTTTCTAAGATGCTGCTTATTTTCATCCACTGATAGAAAACTTCATACAATGTCAAATCTAAATGTTTTAGATTTAAGTGACAAGATTACTTGCCATTTTTTTTAATAGAAAAAAGTAGTTAAAGTGCATGCTGTTACACCAAGTACAGCTCCTCCCTTCTGAATATGGATGCAGAATAGTTGAATTTGCTCATAACTTTTATTAGGATGCTGCCTCTCAGATTCTTCAACATGGCCTGCCAGGCTATTGGAATATTATAAATAAATATTTGCAGAAAGAAAGCTTGATTTCTGCTAAAACAATAATAAAAAACTGGAGAAACTGAAGGTGTTATTTGCTGTCCTGTTTCTGTAAATCTGTATTTTAGGTACTCTGTAATGCATTTGAAAGTCAAGGTAAAATTGTCTGAAGATATGCTTTAATAATAAAGTAAATATCTTGCTACTCACAGGAAATATCTAAAACTGGCTTGTATACTGTGATAAGCACATAAAATTTAGTATTAACTACTTTAATTTGAGCCTAAATTCATTAAGAATGATACAATATCCTTTTGTTTACCGTCTATATTTGCCCTTTTTGTTTAATCATGAGAAACTGCAGTTTTCCCCATGAGAACATTATACTAAATACAACATTTTGGTCCTTTGGCAGTGAGGACAAAATTTACATGGTCATCTTAAAAACAGAAGTTTCCCAACTCTGCCTTACATGCTGATATTTTTTCAGACCAATTTTAGCGTATAAGTTGCAATGCACAGTGTTTTTGGGGCAGTTTCAGTATTGGTGGACAAGTGCATTATAAAGTGATTTTCAGTATTAGTTTCATAAAACAATTCAGCTTATATCTACAGCCAATTCATTAGGCCTGCATGTTGGCTGTTTACAGTATTTACCTTTTCACAGCTGCAATATTGGCAGAATGTTCAAATGTACTATCATAGCATGTCTACGTTGAAAGATCAACAGTATCATTTATTAGAGAACTGAATGTTGCTTTTCTAGTTTCACGTCTGTTTCTACCTCAAATTGACTGTCACTACGAGAAAAAACAGATGTGTTTTGCTAAAGCAAAGACTTTGTGCTTTTGATGAATAAATGTCTATCTTTTTTTGGCATCAGAGATAATGAATGGGGAAAAAGTAGCATACTGGCTATGAGCAATAATCCAATTTTGTGCATTCAGACTTCCACTATTGTGGAAGTGTCTATTGGTAAGTAAACAGGGGTGACAATACAAAAAAAATCCAATACTACTTGCAGGATGATGTTTCACTATATATTTGACTAAGTATTCCTTTTTTAAAAAATGTGAAATAGTTTTAAGAACCCACAATCTTACGTGTAAAATATCTGTTACTGATTGGTGTTATTCCTGTTAAGCATGGTCCCTGCAACATGGGTGAACTTTTTTCTGTGCTAGTGACAGAGATAATAACAATAGATTTCATGTAGACAGAGAGGTTAAAGATTGAGCGAATACATCCAAACTATTATCTCTAAAGTATCAACCAGTGAGTTTTACTATAATGCTACACAATACTGATACAGTATCTTGCCATAAAAACATCAAAGTGTGTTGACAGATCAATATTTTCTTACACCCTGAATATACGCTTTGAAACAGAATCAGAATCAGAATTGGTTTTTATTGCAAAGTTTATGACAAATACAAGGAATTTGAATCTGACAGTTGTTTTCTCAATACAAAGACAAAATAAGAACAAAAAACAAAATAAAAATAAAGGTAAATGAATATGCATTGTAAAGAATAACAAGTCTCTCCATTATTGTGATGAACTTTGTTCTCCTATTATGACTGTTTTAGTGAAAAAGGAAATAGTAAACCAACAGTGTTTCCAGTTATTTTTTAATCTTCTTTATCTCTGAGCCATAATTGTAGACTATTTTCTACTATAAGCCTTTATTAAAGAAAAAATCAGTAATTGTATGGCATCTATAAATACTATTTCAAGGCCACATTTTTAACAATGAGTTGTTTTTCACACCAACAGCAGTGTAACATCCTGCTGACAGGCCATGAGCTCTGTAGAGCACAAAGTAAAAGTGTGATTATTAACAGGGTTATTTATTAATGGAACTCAAACAGAGAAACAAATAATGAATTTACCTCCACACACTAAATACCTCATCACATGAGATGAAGCACAATGGTGCATTTCACACATTCTGCAAATGTATCTGCTGCTGACAAATTGGTTTTAAATATCATGACATGTATGTTTTTTATGCCATTATCTGCCTATACCAATATGATGATAATAATGCTGTCCATCCTTACCTCTGAAGTATCAGACGGGGTTCATGCAGATCCTAAAAAAGTCTTCACAGGGATAAAATAAAATAGAATTTAGGGCCATAAAAAGTCTTAAAAGTTCATTTTATTTTATGTCTGAGAGATGATTTAAGTTTTATGTTGCACTTTAAGACTGTACCTAGTAAGTATGTTTTGGTGTATTTCAAAGTTTGATCTGAAAGTTGTCTTAATAATATCTGTATCAGCGTATAGAGCATACAGTAAATATGTGAAAGATCTCTGTCCATATGTCAGGGTCCTTTTTTCTTTAGAAAGCAACAGACCTAAATGTCCTATTATGAGATAAATCTTAAGTATCCAGATGTGTCACAATTTAGTCCAATTTAAATGTCACAAAGCAGAATTCAGGTGCTTAAAGAAGTCAATTACCATACCCATAATGACTGTTTTTTGCTATCAGTAAAGAGGTGTCTTAATTTTTCCAAGTTTGGGCCTTGAATAGACCTTTAAAACTCTTAAATTTCATTCTAAAAAAGTGTAAAGAGACCGTCATCACATAAGTAAGTTAGTAAGATTATTTAAAATGTATACAAGCAAAACTATATAATGTGAAAAACCATAATAAACAGAAGAAAGCAGAAACATTATAGAATGTTTAAACCTAAAATGCCTTAATAATGAATAAGTTGTGGAAATGCTTCCTGTTTTCCTCCTGTTTAGTACCTTACTGTTTTCATCAAGGTTTACACTCTGCCTACAACCATAAAGAAAGATGTTTTTTTTATTTATTTGGAACTTCTTATTGAAATGTTGACTTGCAGAACACTTCATAGTGTTTATTTGAGCTGTGCTGTTAGGAAGTGACAAAAAAAGTCATTTTTATTGTCCTTGCCAGATTTCTTTGTGTTGCCATCCAAACATCAAATCATTGCCTTTCTTCACACCATAATCAGTCTGACTGCAGCTTGTTGTCAGAAAAGACTTTTATGAAAATGTCTTTGTTAAAACATTTGTGAGTGAACCGTATAACGTCATGTGTCTTGAGTAGTAGCTGTATGGTTGTACCATCTGTCAGTGAGGTTTCATTTACATCAACAGATTTACATCCTCTTTTTTTGCTCTGACAGATGTTGTGTGCTCTATCTGCCTGTCTCATCATTTTTTATCTGTTAATTAAGGGCTTCATTAATCATTCATTTCACCACTATGGACTTGGCAGGCATCATTCTGTCATCACTTTTTTATTGATTCAGATCAATCATCACTCATGCTTTCATTCAATTTTACTTTGCACAGTTGCAGTTACAGAAGACCCAGTATTTGCAACTAGGGCAGAATCGTGGACAGTACTATGGAGGCTCACTGCCCAATGTCAATCAGATTGGAAATGGCAACATTGACCTGCCTTTTCAGGTGAGCCCTTAGCCTCTCTCGGCTGGTTAATCAATGGTTTGATCTCAACCTTTTTGAGCTGTTGCTGATATAAATGGACAGAACAGGACTTTAGTCGTTATACTATTGATGAAAGGTTGGCTCAAAGAGAATTCAAGTCTAAGTTTACAATGTCAGCAAACTCAGGGCTGTGATGGCAGTCGAGTTTGGAGCCACAGTTTTTGTCAGGGTCCAGGTTGAGTCAAAGCTGAAATTATGTATCACAAAATTTACCCTGCTTTCTAATTTGGTCCCCAAATTTAGAAGTTTATCATTGCTTGTCATGGCTTTCCATCTTTAAAACATTTGCCAACTCAAGCATCAGTATGGGTGGCCCATGGCTTGACTCATTTTGAGATGAACACATTTGCACCATTAGTCCTTAAGACATGATCCTTAGACACAGTGGTGTTGTGTGCGTGCCTTGTTTTTTCTGGCCTCATTACCTGCTGTGTTCACTCCAGAACTCAGTGCTGGACACCAGTCGGACCACCAGACACCATGGGCTGGTGGAGCGCGTTTACCGAGACCGAAACCGCATCACCTCTCCACACCGCCGACCGCTGTCGGTCGACAAACACGGACGCCAGATATCCTTTTCATCATCAAAGGCACTTTGTGTTGTGGCATGTGTATTTAACACCTTATTTGAAAACAGTTTTTGCAATCATTTCACTAGCTCGTCAGTTTGAAAAGTGTTCACCCTATATCATCAAAACATTGTGACAAGGTTGTGTGAGCTCACAACTGAAATCAAACAAGAGGCTCCTTCAGGTTTGGCCAATTAATTAATGGTCTTAATTTCAACAATATTGCAGTGGTCCCAAATATACTACAAGAATATGTTTAAGATGTCTTTGCTAAAAAGAACTTCCTCAGATACTGGATTTTGGCATGCCTATAAACCTGCCTGTTTCAGCCCTGCTCAGAACAGGCTGTCTTAGTGTAAACAGTAATTCGCCCAGTATTACCTCACCCCTCTAAAAAATTTGTTGAAACGTCACCTTCTCATAGCTTTGGTCTGTTTACTGCAGCCCTATTCATGCTGCTATTTCTATCTCAAGTACTCCTGTTAGATTTCACTGGAACTGGCTGAGCGCTGAGCAAAACTCTGGCTCAGATCGAGGGAGGTGGCATATCCCTATATGACATAATTTAGGGAAAAGTTTGAAACATTGTTTTAGCACACATTTTGTGAAAGAAAAATGTCAATACAGAACCTGGAACTTATATGTGTTAATTACTTGATACTTTTTGGTACCATATGTTCCACAGCAGGCGGCATGGTGGCGCAGCTGGTAGAGCGCGTGCCTCACGGCAAGAAGGTTCCCGGTTCGATTCCGGGTTGGGAGGGCCTTTCTGTGTGAAGTTTGCATCTTCTTCCCGTGCATGCGTGGGTTCTCTCCGGGCACTCCGGCTTCCTCCCACAGACCAAAAACATGCTCATTAGGTTAATTGGTAACTCTAAATTGTCCTTAGGTATGAGTGTGAGCGTAAATGGTTGTCTGTCTCTCTATGTGGCCCTGTGATCGACTGGCGACCGATTCAGGGTGTACCCCGCCTCTCGCCCGATGATAGCTGGGATAGGCTCCAGCCCCCTGCAACCCCAAAAGGGATAGCTAGGTATAGAAAATGAATGAATGCTCCAAAGCTATTCAGTATCTTATATTCTAATGATCAGTAGTATTCAAATGTAATACAGCAGAAAAAATACATAGTACATATTCAAAAACCCTTCATACTGTCCAAACTAAACAAAATTTGGCACCATACTGTAATGAAATGATCGGATAGGTTACTGTGCCTCACCAATGTAAGATTCTTTACACCCTTTGACATTGACGTCATAGGTACATAATGGGGTGGCAAAGTGATCCCATCTCTGTCCTGGCTTTGAAGGAAGTATCAGTGACATGAAGAGGCTGACTAACTTGCTGTTATGTTTGATTGGTTGAGTTATTTATTAGGTATTAAATAATTGTCTAAAGCCCACCCACTGTACACCATGTTTCTGTGCACCCTCAGAAGCCGGTATTTAAAAAATGTGTCAAGATCAGTTCTATGTACAGTATATATAATTATAAATATCTTACAAAGAAAAGGTTTTTTTATTCCCAGGGCCTTTAAGGTGTCATTTCTAATTAATCTGATCTAAAAAGAAGTCACTATTTCTTTCTAAGCTTTTTTTTTTCTGTTTACGTCTCTGTCTCTCTTGCTTTGTCTCTCTTTGATGTGTACAACTTCAACATTTTTATCCATCATTGAGGGATTCTGTAAAAACTTTATACAATTAAGTTATTTGGCTTCTTTCTTTACTACATTGTATACAAGGTTAACAAAATAAGTTAATTAATTCCCATGAACTTTCTGTATGAAAAATGGGGGTGCACAGGCCTTGAGTGTCAACAGTTTCAAACACAGTTTCAAACTCCTGATGTTTAATGCTGTGCTGCATGAAAAAATGCCACCACCCTCACAGAGATACTGGCTGTAGTGCAGTTTGTGTTAAATTATTTAAAATTAAGCCACAATTTGACCACCTTTGCCCCTATCTGCCACAATTGCATATTTGACTTCATTGTTGATGTTTCTCTGATAGGAGCAGGATGCCCTTGGTTTAGCACAGGACAAAGTGAAAGGAATCAATCAACAAATTGTTGATGGATTCCTTGTGCTAGTGTATTTGACTCTCAGGTGAATCTGTTTCTGATTTTTACCACTACCTAAATAAAGCAATTCAAATGAACATGGGAAGAATTAAAAAAAAAAAACTTATCACCAATTAAAAACCAAAATACTTCCTTTTACAATACAGTTTTCTCTCTGCTGATAACTTCCTATGTAAAGACACACCCTAAAGTAACTGTGATTATAATCTATTACACTGAATAAAACTGAAATGAATCAAGCGCGGTCTGTCATGTCTTTCACAAATAAACAAGAACGTACTCAGACAAACTGAGACTTTAAGTAAAACTCGATATGTTTTGGTACTAAAATGTTCAGTGCTCTGTGTGTGTAAAGACGTCCCTCACAAAATTTCCCATATGTAGTGAAAGACAGAGGAACAATTTTGCTTTGCTCAACTACACAACGTTGTGTGTTGTTACTGTTTCTTCAACAACGAAACATTTTCAGGAATGTTCGGTAACACTGACTGAAACTGTTTTTCTAAGAAACCTCAATCCCAGTAACATTTGTGTGGGTTGTAGAGTATCATTTATTTATTATGTTTTAGGTCTTTGAGGTTGAATCAGCCAACTATGAATACCTGATATACTTTTTTTTATCCCTACTGCTTTATTCACCTTGACTAAGTTCACATCGACAGCTGTCCATACAGCTCAGTTTACCTCTCTCCACCGCCAGACACAAGCTGGAGAAGGTAAGCCTTTCCCCTCTTTTGATAATAGAACCAAAGCTCACTTATAAAAATAACCTCCTAAATGTGATTATTTTTTACTTACACATAAGCTTATTTTAGCGTGCAAGATTGCGGATAAAGGTCTGTGTTACTGTGCAGTCTCAGAATGGAAGTGTTGCTGCACAATTGGCTCCCTGCCTGCGTTGGGGATTTGGCAGTGGTTTTGCTGACTTCTCATCTTTCTCACACATTCAGGACAAACTCGGATTCTGCCTTACACCAGAGCGCCATGAATCCAAAACCCCAGGAGGTGTTTGCAGGAGGATCACAGGAGCTGCAGCCCAAACGAGGTAATGGAAGATCCAGTTACAAAGACACAGAGACGCTGTTATTTATTAATGCACTTTGTGCTAATGCAGGCGGCAAACCTTAAATGACATAAAAGGGAGGATGTCACAAAGAAAGTAGATCCAGACTCTTAGTGAAATATTTATAGAGCAAATGGATACCGATCCCTGGCAGAGAACCTGCTTCAGCATGTCCATACTCTGCATTTCCGAATGGAGCTGACTCAGGCTGATCCAGAGGCAGGGATCAATAACTCACTGATTATCCATGGATTATGTCTTTTTATATGTGACGCTTGGATGCAATGAATCCCAGATTGGCTGGCACCCACTCAGTCTATCTGCTGGTCACCTTGCTATTTTTAGACTGCACAGCACTATATCCTGCCCGACTGGCTGGGGTATTGATGACTCACTTCTTGCTCTGATTTCAAATTGTTATTTATTTTGTCATGGCAAGCAACTGTGTCTTGGTGTTTCACTAATTAGTACTGCTGCTAACAGTGCCTGGAACAGAGGACTCGGAGTCAAACACAGACAAGGATGGGCAGAAACAGCTGTGGGATGACAAGAAGGTACTGATGGGTAAAAACAATGGGCTGCCATGTGTACACTTGGTATTACACTTGTAAATCACTACATATATGCTGCTCATGGTTGTATCTTCTTACTAGGATGATTCATCAAAGCCTAACACGTGTGATGTCCCAGGAATCAAGTGAGTAGTTTAGATGTATTTCTTTATTTTTCTCCACTGTGAAACATTACAGGAACTCAGCTGCCCGTCAGCCATAAATCAGTCATCCTGCAACAATAGCAGCTGCTCCAGGTATGGCAGAAATGTACCTGGTTAGCACTAAAACATGTTATCCCTTGTCTTATTGTAAATGGTCAGTATATTTGTTATTTTGTATATTCTAACATCACAGCTAGAAAAAGACATACAGTGTATCAGGTGGTAGAGAGGCTTCCCATAAAAGGGGAAAAACTTTTTGGAGCCATGATGAGAAAAAAATGGTTTATGTGTACCGAAATGTACTTTTTACCCATCATACATATCACAGCTTCTAAAGTTACTAAGATACCCATTTATGTTCGCTCTTGTAGATGTAGCCTGTTTGAAAAACTAAACCTTCAAAAATGTCTTTGACTAAACTGACAAAGACTTCTTTTGTAACGTTAGCATTGTGCAGAACAGTCTGTTCTGATTGGTCGACCAGTCTTCTCAGTGGTAATTGGTCAGTCCAGCCTCATTTTAATTGACTCTGCGTTCTTTCTGCAGTCTGTCCTGCAGTAGGCTTGGTACCCAGACTAAATGAGCTTTAACTATTTAAGTGGTATTGAATTGAGTTGAATTGAATTGAACTGATTTATTTCGGTCTTGTCAGCACACTTATTCAGCATCACACATTGTCAATAGATGATCACATTGTACATGTCCGAAAGGGAAGACGGAAGAAGTAGAGCTTATCTAGTCCCGTCCCCATTTCCTCAATATTTAGTCTCCTCTTTTTTCACGTATCATCAGATTATTGTATGATATATCATCAGATATATAGTATGATGTCACAGTTGAGGCTCTGATCGGTGGGACAGAGGAACGAGCCATGTCAGACAGCTACTGGTGCTGTAAACAGAAGTGTGATGACTGGGGGCACTAACTAATCAAAATGAAGACTGTTTTTTTTTTGCCACTGGGGAAGAGGTTGTGTTTTTGCCAACGTGTTTATTTTTTGTCTGTCTGTGAGCAGGATGACTTAGAAAGTTCTCAACAGGATTAGATGAAATTTTCTTGTGATGTTGCTCGTGGCAGAAAGAAAGAGGAAGTAGACTTTGGTGGAGATCCGAGTACAGATGAAAACACAGGAATATTTTTTATATTATAAAGGTTATTTTCCAAATCATGGCAAGGGCCAGAAAATATGGCACCCCTGGTATAGACCATTGTCTCCTATTTCATGTTGAACAGTGCCACTTACCATTGATATTTCCACTTTAAAGTTTGGATCAAGTTTTCTATGATCAAAAATGAGAAAGACTTCGAGACAGGAAGATGTTAGTGTAACATTTATTTTGTCCATTCAGTATATTCCCATCACCAGACCAGGAGTTGAACCCCTCCTTGCTGCCAGCTGCGCATAACACCGGCGGGTCGCTGCCTGACTTGACAAACATCCAGTTCCCCCCTCCTCTGTCCACCCCGCTGGACCCCGATGACACTGTGGCCTTCCCCTCCCTCAGCTCGTCCAACAGCACGAGTAGCCTGACCACCAACCTCACCCACCTGGGCATCAGCGCTGCCAGCCATGGTGAGAACCTCTTTTTAAAAACTTGAGCAAAACTGGCATGCACATCAAGTGTGGAGGATGTTTGGAATTACAAAAAATATTAATCCACAGAAAAAGCTCCTCCGAAAAAGTAACTTGGGAAACTCTTGTTTTATTTCAGCTGACCGGAAACAAAGAAACCATTCATGTCTGCTTTTATTTTCTCCTTCTCAGGGATCACCACGTCTTCTCAGCCCACCATGACCGTAACAGCACAGCGCCGCCAGCCACCCGTGGTGCCGCTAACCCTCACCTCCGACCTCCATCTCCAACAGTCCGCGCAGCAGCTCTCGCCCACCCTTTCATCACCCATAAACATCACACAGGTACGACCCCCAGATGTTTTTGACTCTGCTTTTTGTGGCTCTGACAACAAACTTTTGAATATTTTATTATATTAATTTTCATGCATTTTTGGTAATGTAAATGGGACATCACCACCATCTTTAACCTTCAGAAATAATAACAAATAAATAGTTAACTTAGATTAGCCTTTTTTACCTCCGCCAAGGAGGTTATATTATCGGGAGAGTTTGTTTGTTTGTTTGTCCGTCCGTCCGTCTGTCTGTGAACAAAATAGCTCAAAAAGTAATGGATGGATTTTGATGAAATTTTAAGGAAATGTTCGGCATGGGAAAAGGAAAAACTGATTCGATTTTGATATTGATCTGAATCACCGTCTGGATCCGCCATGACGAAAAATGCAATTTTCATGAATATCTACTGAACTACAATAGATATCATCATGAATCTAGTTGCTAATGGTATGTTTTCATGGTCAAGGAATCTAAATATTGACATGAAATAGAGGTAGGACTAATATTTATGGTGAAAATCACAATATGACAGAGAACTGTGGTGCTGGCGGAGGTCTGCGCTCTCCAAGTGCTTCTCTTGTTTTTTATATGTTATGCTTGCATATCACAATGGTAGCATTATTGATATTTTCAGTATAATAATAAGAAGAATAAAAATTCATCATCATTTTCAAGAAGCTACTCATAATCTGCTGATAATACTATTCCCCAATAAAACACATAAAGTTGTCTTATTATTTGTTTTGAGTACATAAATGCAAAAAAATGAAGGCTAATTTGTTTAGAAAGGCTGCAAAGTAACAAAGTTTCATGACTCCTAATCATCAACACTTGGTCCGCTTCAACAGCGAATTCTCCCACAGGTCATTTGTTGTACAAGAGGGCATTCTGTGCTTGGTAGAGTTTGTTTGTAGATGTGAACACAACAATCCGTCCCTGTTTTTCAGCACAAACAACCTTGCAAAGCTCACCTGGACAAGGTGGTCTTCACTCGTTTTAATTGTTTGCATCGAAAACACAATTGCCCCGGGAACCAACACAAACAGGGTAACGAGTTAACTCATCACGAGGCTGCAGTAGTACAAGCAGTACTAGTATTGACTATTTCATCACAGCAACATGGCAGGTTATCACCATCGCCATGGCAGCAGGTCATCACAGGACACAACAACATCATCTGATCCAAAAACTTGTGAGGATTCCGGATCAGTCCAGCTCACTCAAGCATCAGAATTTGTCCTTTTAAAGCTTGTCTCTGCCTTTCCTTCTCCACAATGTTGGCAGTTTGTCTGTGGATGCCTCTGCAGGTATTTTATTGGGATAAGTTCCTCTATGACCTGCCAGTGTTAAAAGACTCTTTTCCTTGAGCAGTTTGTTTATATTTAGATTGTAAGGCGTGTCCTGTGTTGATGAATATGCTCATCTGCATCGTCTTATAAAGCACATTGACAACATTATCATTATTATAGTTTTGTGGGTAGTTTAACCTACTGACCTAGCTCTAACGATGCACATCATGACTCATACGCATAGAAACGCTGGCTGTGATGTTATAAGTGGAACTGAAATACTGAAACTACTAAAGGACATGCATATCAAAGGAAATATGCATATGTGTAGCAACAAAGCAACCAAAGTGTAAGTGTGAAAACCAACTTAGATGTGTTCGTGAAGGCAGAAGTACATCCCTTTAAAAGAAAGGAAATTACCTGAAACTTGAGTTAACATAATCTCTGTGTTACAACCCGGCTCGTCAAGGGGAAAGGGAAGCAACATAAGACCAGATCATTGTGGTATTAGGTGACATTTATTGCAAGAAATTAGATTGAATAATAAGTACAAAGCAAGTTGAGTCAACAGAAAAGGGCCGGAGAGTGCTGTTCAAATCAACAACAAAAGATAACCAAAGGAGTCTTATCTAAAATTAATGTTATCCTGCTTTTTACAAATAAAAATAAATTAAACCAGCTACCTCTGTCTAACCAAAAAATAATTACAAACGAGCAGCACTCCTAACGTAGTGAGTATAACAACGTAAATTCTAAGTGTGAATGTGTATAATATTCGGGTCTAACCCTGGCCCCAAATGGCAGTGTGTGCCGCACAAACACAGAGCTCAAGTGGAGCACGGCTTAACAGAGATCTCTACAGAGCAGAAAATGATCTCCTGAGCGAAGGCGGTCCAGGGTCTTGTACAGCGCCCATCTCCCCGATTGGCCAGCGCTCCTGCTCTTCACCAATCAGCCGTTTCTCCTCACCTGGGCACACCTAAGGGGACGCACCAATCACTCAGCTGCACTCACACACACTCATACTCACACTCACAAGGGGTTCTTTTAGACATACAGGGGAGGGATGCGACCGCAGCCGTAACACTCTGACTCCAACTTAAAACTTAATGTGTATTTGTACAGGAAGTTCTCATGTTACATGTTTGTATCCACACTGTCTACTTTGGTCCACTAAATGTAGTTTGGTTGCCCTGTGCTGTAAACTCAGGTGTGATGTACCAATGTAATAATAAAGTGTTTATTTCTGCAGGCCGTGCCAGCAGAGCCCCTCACCCTGGAGCAGCAGCTCGCCCAGTACCCCCTGTTCAACCAGCTGACGGCCCAGGCCCAGGCTCAGCTGCTCAGTGACCTCCAGAAGCAGCAGCAGGTCCTTTCGCAGGGCATCCAGCTCATCACTTTGCCACCCCTGGCCTCCCCCGGCTCAGTCACGGCCTCCGCCAGCAGCCCCTCCTCTGACAGTCAGAGCCAGAGCCAGACCACCGCCAGCATCAGTGTGAGCTCGGTAAGGAAACCAGGAAATCATGTCTTAGTATGAGAAAAGCTAGTTTGATAGTATGGCTTGGAGATCTTCTCATTTTCAGCTTTTTTCATGCAGCTCTTACAGTTTTAGTGACAGTTTGATCCATATTTAATATTGCTTTGTAACTTACCTTATCCAAAGAAAGTCTGCACTCTTGCTGAGGCTTTTTCCTCACTTACATGGTAGAAAATATTTTTTCACTGATTAGGTTTACATTTCCTATATGGAGTATGCATTTGATAGTTAGCCTGAAATGTTGTCATGTAGAGGAAATGTTAGTTTGAGTGGGGAAAATGCATTTTTAGATGTCAGTGTTTGAATTTATGTTTTTTGTTGAAGGAAGCTTCAATGAAACGTCACTTACCCTGTGCCACAAAGTGTTTATTAACTCAGATTGATTTGACCATGTGCCCTTGGTTTGGTCATGCTTTTAGAGGATTGATAAATTGAAATGGAAAGGAAGGATCTGAAGGTATTTAGTGTTGTTTTTAAAAGCAAATGGAAAATGGCACTGGAACAACAACACAAGGATAAAGTAGCTTCATATCACACAGTTGCAAATGATATTTCACAGAAAACACGGACAGAAAAAATGCATTGTGTCATGTGTTTTTAGCTATTTAGGAGCCATCTTGTTTTAGTTTTAAATCAGTATATTGGGACGTGCATGGGCACATTAAATTTCTCAGTGCATTATTTGCAGGAACAGTTAGTCATACCAAGTGTCTGAAACTCAGTTCTCCATCATGGTAATATCAGAGTTGTTCTTAATACATATTAGTGACCATCTGCAGCTTTGTCATTTAAGCTGTACCGTAAATACACCACAGGACAGAAGTACAAAGTCAAGTACAGTAAAATTGCACATTCAAATGTTGCTTGTTTTTCAGGGTTAGAAAAAGATATGTCTCCTAAGCATTTGACTGAGCATTGTATCTGGGTGCTTTTTTGAATGTCTTACCATCTTGGGATGTTTAGCAGATTTCAACACACCTGCCTATAAAGTGATGTTTTCAGCCTATTGGTCCTCTAAGTCTGATCATTTCTGTACCTTGCAATTGCACCTGAACTTGGCATTCAAATACAGAGCTGAAATCCATTTTTTTCTGTTACTGAAGTGCTTGAGTGCTTGCTTAAGATTATTAGATCTCTATGAACTGAGACTGCATACGGACGTGGTCCCTGATGCCATGATTTGAACTGGTTTGGCAGTTGGAGAAAATATGAATTACTTTACATTTGGTACCGCCTTGTCCACAGAAGTTTTTCATGGTTGTCTACCAGTAAGTCAAAACTTTGGTGCATTAATCTTCATCAAGCACAGCTTAATGATTGGACTCAGTCTTTAGACCTGAAAGGGTTGTTGTAAAGGGCTGTATAAATAAAGAACATTTACATTTACAGTACATTTAGAGACCCATGTCATTTCACTTTGCAAAGTTATACAAGCCGGTCCTCTGGCTCGCAGCTCCTCTTGAAAGTTCAAATAACGTTTGGGCTTTTCTTTGAATAAGAGCAATAATGGAGAACAACATGTTACATATGCCTCATAGTTATTATGTTATCACCAAGATGAGCTGCAGTAATAAAGTGATTACTAGCTGAGGTCCTGTATGTATATCCTCATTACATCAGATGTTGACATGTATGCAGTTCAACAGTTCTGTAGACCCTGTTCCTGCTGACACATTTATGGATACAGTCAGATTCGATGGAAAGTGTCTCTCAATGCTCATTATGTTAAAGTTAAAAAGTTAAAAACAAACATTTTAGCACTTGTACTACTAGAAACAGGTAAACATTCATTAAATGTAGAATATGCATCATAAGTAGGGCTGGGATGATTTTTTTACAATAATTTAGGTGCCAATTCGATATAAATTGCGATTCTATGATATTGCCGATTTTTGCAATCTTTAGTTAGCCTTTCTAACACCAGTGAAAAAGATGAACAATGATGATGCCTACAGACTATATCAGGAAAAATACACATCATATGTGAGTCATTTTTTAGGATTTATTCAGCAATGTATTTTAACCAGCTGTTTATACTCTCTCTTCAAAAACCTGGATTGCATTTAAAAGTGGTTTATTAACACGGACTAAAATAAAACATTTAAATTTGGAAAAAAAACGATTTAAAAATCATCAAACCGATACTTATGTGAATCGATTTTTTCTCCCACACCTAATAATAAGAGTATAGTTTTGCTATATTTGGATAACATAATTCAACATTTCCCTGTTTAAGTACTGTTGAATGATTTTAGGGCTGCCTTTACCTTTTGATTTGTTGATATGATGTTGAGTTCAATTCATCATATCCTGGTAAGTATGATATCAGAAAAATGATATCTGGAAAAACACTTCTGTTTTAGAGTGTCATTAAACATCCAGTCCTCTATAATGTTAGCACTGAATCTGATCCTTTTTGTTTTGTCTATTAATGCATCTTCCTCATTTTCACAGTATTTTTACTTTTCCAGTATTTCTGGCTTGGGAAGGAAATAGTTTTCTCCCTCTTGCCCCGGCCCAAACTATGACACGTTCCTGACTGTGACTATAAGTTAGCTAACAGCTATCCTAGAAATAAGAACAAATTTACCAT
Organism: Scarus forsteni; assembly: GCA_036419115.1. Taxonomy (NCBI): domain Eukaryota; kingdom Metazoa; phylum Chordata; class Actinopteri; order Labriformes; family Labridae; genus Scarus; species Scarus forsteni. The sequence goes on from JAZDUH010000136.1 coordinate 31,744,218, forward strand.
TCTGTACATTTCATACACACTCCCTCAGTTGTTACTTGCAAGTGACACAATGTAAACGTATTAGTAGGGCTGAACGATTTTAGGAAAAGATTGAATTACGATTTTTTTCGCAGATATTGCGATTTCAATTTGATTCACGATTTCCTTCAAATCAAGCTTTGGGATATTCACATGTAGGGCTGAACGATTTTAGGAATAGATCTAATTTCGATTTTTCTGGCAGATATTGCAATTCATGATTTTTTTTCAAATCAAACTTCAGTGCAAAATTCACTTTGTTTACAGTACAGACAACAGTAAGGAAATAAATTATGAAAAACACTTAACACATTATTCACCTTCAATAGTGATGATAAATAATCTGTTTTCATTAACTTCTACTCCTAAACAGAGGCTTTGTGTTGTTGACCTGCTTACCAGCACTTTTAACATATAAATTGTCTACAAATTTATAAAACAGTATGTGTATAATACTTGACACAACAGATCCTGAGTCAGTCAGGAGCGCTGCAAAAAAATTGCTGCTTTGGCGATCACAAAATTGCATTGTCCTAAATTGCGATTTCAATCTGAAAACGATAAATCTTTCAGCCCTACGTATTAGTGTAGTCAACTTTGTATCTGAATGCCACAAACAGATGTTGATGCAAGGTACGAATGACCTCTGTGGATGTTGTCACCTGATGAAGACCATTCAGCAAAAACTTTGTGACTATACAAATTCTTCATAGGACTGAGAAAGTGTTCAGGCCTAACTTCTTGTAACCACAGATTTAAACAAAAATAAATCAAGTGGTGATTTGTAATAATTCCAGTTATTTTTAGAGTTTAATCAGACAGTCCCTCTGCCATCCTTTGAGATTTGTGTGTGATGGGCATGAAGCTCAGTGCTAGCTAACCCTCTTCCCTCCAACAGTACCGCAATCAGACTGGCTCACCAGCCACTCAGTCTCCAACCTCCCCAGTCTCCAATCAAGGCTTCTCCCCCGGCGGCTCGCCTCAAGTAAGGGCCCACCCACCGAGCTCGCTGCTGTTTGGGGAAGGGCTTTGCGCCTGGGGGAAAGCTAAATGTAGATGCATTAGGCTGCTTTCATTCACCGTATCAGCGGTTAATCACTCATGTTGTCAACAGCTGCATAACTCATGTCTTCATCTCCACTGCTCACTGTGTGCATGACAAACATGGCCGGGTTTGTTGATGGAGTCTTTAAAAGTTCATTTTGTAGTCATTGGTAAAACTTTTAAATCTAATGGAAGAGTACATAAACAGACAAAAGCTTATTTTGATTATGTTTTAGGAGAATATGGAGTTCATGTCAGTTTAACTTGAGACCAGAAGTTTTTTCAGCACTTCAGCTGTTCTTCCCTTATTTTCATTATTTTCTCTTTCTGTGTAATATGCCTTGCAAATTCGCTGCCATGTTTCAGAGCCATTCTCTTGGGTTTTCTTGCTTATTTTCAGACTTTGTGTGGACCAGTAATATTTATAACAAACAGTCTGTCTTTTCTGAGTCAAGAGCTAAACTCTGTCTCTGTTTACATCTGCTATTGACATACTCACAAACCAGACATATGACACTCTCCACCAGGGTGAAGTCATGAGGGCTTTATTCAATCTTCAGGCAGAAGAGAAGCGCAAAGTCTGCTACGTATGTTTTAGTAATTCACTTTGTGTGTCTGGCAATTCTCAATATTGAAGTTTTCTTCATGGCACATGGCCTCATTTACAAGCAGTTACTTTGTAAGAAGGTTAGATGCAAATATATGTCTTTGAAAAAGCTGAAACAAAAATATTGTTTCAGACTCAGTTGTTTATTTTTTAATGGCTGAATAAACCATTGAGGTAACTTATTTACAGAGATCCTGTGGAGTTTCTTCATGAAAGCATCATCTTTTAAAGGGGACAGATCATGCTTGTTTCCCCTTTTCACTATGCCAGACTAGGATGCCTGTAAAGCATTTCTGCAATCAGTACAAGTCATTGAGTTCCTTCATTGCCCCGCAATAGCATTCTCAAAATCCTCATTTTAGGCCATTATCGAGCTCTCGTTGAAACACGAGGATCTCAGGATGACCTACACTTACCTTGCAACGTCACAGCCCTTTGTGCTCTGATTGGTCAGTTCTACTGGGGGTTGAGCCAGCCTGTCCTTCTTCTTCTACTGTATTTTCCGGCAGGCTCAAAGCAGCGACCACGTATTGAGTCCCCCTACAGGCCAGAGCTGGTAATGAGGGAGTGTGAGCTAGGGATCTATATACTGCTGCTGGACGAATGTGTTCCTCGGTGACAGTTTTGTGGCTAACGGACATCACAGAGGAGGAAGTGTTTTATCAGATTACTCCAATAAAAAGAAAGGTACCTCGTGTCATCACGACGATTTAAATCTCGCGGACATCTCGCAATGACCTATTTTCAGAGGCATCAAATCTCGTTTTAGGATATCAGAAAAAATACAATATCTCATTTTTTGAAAATTAAGGGGGTGTAAGGTCTTGTTTTCAAATTTATTATATTATATGTAAGTATTAAATCATGCATCAACATGATATGTCTCCTTTAAAGTAAGCTTGAATTCTCTCTTGTACATCCGGAATTAGGAAGAAACATTTTCAGGGTTTTGAAAAGACTAGTAAGCTGTCATTATTGGCACAGTTCAACTATCATGACATGATAATGCCCCTCATAGATCAGAACGATCGTTTGGAAAGTAAAAAGCAATCACTGTTCTAAATAGAGTATCTTAGCTCTTTGAATGGAGGCTGATTTCACAGTTAGTCTGATGTAGTTATCTGCTCCATTAAATCAGTACAAGCACATTTCTTTTTCCATACTGTGATCACAGTGCAGATGTAAACGCTGTCTTTTCTTGTTATGGAACATCTTAAAGGTTTGTTCATCCCCTTTTCTCATAAGTAGCACATTGAGCTACATATGATGTATGAAAAGTGCTTTATAAATAAAGTTTGATTGGATTTGATAAGTCTCAGCTCAACATTAAAACGTTTACAGCAGATTTACTCTGTCTCACATCACGCATGAAACAAGAGGGCAGATTTTTTAAAGATTTCCTTAAATTTGAAAAGAAACATAAACTCAGATGCATTTCAGGGAGTCAAAGAATCGAATTGCCGGACAGCTTTTGTGATCCAGTCTGGAGCAGCTAAAGCTGGAAGTTTTGTGCAGGATTGTTATGTTAGCTTTGCTTTCATACAGAAAGCTGCCGGTAGAGGTTTCCTTCAGTTAAAGCAGGTATGTCTTTTTTGAAGAATAGGGTCATGGTCTGTTTTTTGCTGACTATTTCTCTTTGTGGTACGCTAAGCCTGCTGATATGGCATTCCAACATTGAAAACAAATGTACTCCAAAGAGAAACCAGAACACCTCCTCCGTAGAAAATCCCTATCTCGATGTAGAGATTCTACCTTTCTATGGATAATTTGAGAACAGATGTTTGGAGAAAGATTTCTAGACAATAATGGAACAGCAACTGCATGGCTCTATGTAAGGTTAAAAAGTCCACACAGATCCTTATAAAGAGATTCAACCAATTCTGTTATCTCAAGAGTGATAGGATCTCTAAGACACGAGACAGAAGGATGCAAAACATTTTTCAATATATCTGAAATTGTGGCTATCAAACACTGATTGAGCCACCTTGTGTACATCAGACTCCACCACTAAAAACACCAGTCACACAGTTTTTGTTCTTTTTGCACAGCAAGGATGTTTTAAGGGGGAATTACTGTATTTGTCAACAAGATTGATATTTTCATACTATTTGTGACTTTTGATCACCTTAAAATTAAGTTTCAGCTTCCACCACTGTTACAAAAAAGAGGAGTCATAGAAAGTCAGAGTGGCAGCCAGATTAAAAGCTAACCTACAGCATGCTGCCAGGAAAGCACTGTCAAAAAGGAGACATGTTGGATGCAACTAGAAAATCATTGTATAAAAGTGATGTGTCATGCCACTAAGATGTATAATTATAAAATGGGCACACTACCTGCAATGAGGAATGCACTGAAATACAAGATAGAAGCAAATGCTGGTGTTTGCCATTGGTCATGAGACATGGGCATAACATTTTATTAAGAGGCCTTTTGAAAAATGTAACATTTATATTCATGTAAGGTTTTCAGCCTTTTTTTAATATAGGGTAACTAAGTAAAGTAAAGAGTTACTTTTTTCAGATGTAACGAGTAATGAGCAAATACTACTTTTAAAAAGTAACTTCCCCAACACTGCCTACAGCATGCTGCCAGATCTGAAAGCACTTTTTGTCAAAACTGGAGAATGTTGGATGCAACCTGATGGTAATCAACTCATAATGTGTTCTTATAAAAGTGATGTGTCATGCCACTAAGATGTATAATTATAAAATGGGCACACTACCTGCAATGAGGATACCTGTTTTTACACCAGATCAAAGCAAATGCTGGTGTTTGGCGTGCATTGGTCATGCACCGACATGCGTGTAGCATGTAACATTTATTAAGAGGAACAGACTCTGCTGGAGAATGCTTACCTTTCAAGTTTTGTCTTTGAAAATAAGGGAAGTCCGCTGTGAGCTGTCCCACAACACCAACCAAGCTCCAGTATCCCTCACATTTAAGACAGATGTACAAGAAATCTAAAATAAACTCTGTTTTTGTACATTGTTTATTCTTTTGTCAGAGAACTGCCGTCCATGCACTGCAGGCTGGCAGTATAACCTCAATTGTTTTGATAGATGTTGGCATCCATCATTTTGGAGCATTACCGCCCCTTCAGGCTAGAGACAGACAGCTAGTTCTCCAAAATCGCCAACCCCAGCTTTAACTCATAATGACATATGTGAATCCGTACAAATATCTAAAGCGAAAGATGGTAAGATGACCAAACAAGCGCAACATGGCGTGACACAGTAATCTTTTGATCCTAGTAATTCAGTTTTCATAACTATGGGAGACAGAAACTGCAAGAAGATTTAAAAGATAAGTTCGGTTTCTACAGCTCACATTGTTTATAGAATGAAGTAGAACAATATACTCACCCAGAAGGCTTTCCTGATCCAAACAGTGCTTCAGGAGATATTTAGATCCAAAATCGAGCGACAGACATCCGTGTAATGGTAGCACGCGGGGCATGTATAGTGCCGCTCCTAAAACTGCATTAATCGTCCAAAAACTCATTAGTTTCACCAGTATTTCATCAAGGTCTGCTCGGGCTACTCCTCCATTACAGTCTGTGTCGCTCCAGACATGTTTTTGTGACTGTGCTGACCTCTGAACTGAAGAAGAAGAAGAATGTTCGCCTCCGCACATGCGCAGTACTCTCTGGAGAGCTGTTCTTCTCTTTGCCTCCGCGTCCTCCTTTCGATGAGCTCCTCATCTGTAAGCTCTGGCTCGAAACTGTAAGGACACCCATTATATTCAAAGTTCTCCTCCACAGCATCTTCATCCGATAGATATTCGTCCATTTTGCACAAAACTGGAAGAAGAAAGTTGTTGTGTAGCCGCTGGCTGCCGTTGAAACAATGAGCTGTACTGCGCATGCGCGGAGGCAAACATTCTTCTTCAGTTCAGAGGTCATCACAGCCACAAAACATGTCTGGAGCGACACAGACTGTAATGGAGGAGTAGCCCGAGTGGACCATGATGAAATATTGGTGAAACTAATGAGTTTTTGGACGATTAATGCAGTTTTAGGAGCGGCGCTATACATGCCCTGTGTGCTACCATTATACGGATGTCCATCGCTCGATTTTGGATCTAAATATCTCCTGAAGCACTGTTTGGATCAGGAAAGCCTTCTGGGTGAGTATATTGTTCTACTTCATTCTATAAACAATGTGAGCTGTAGAAACCGAACTTATCCTTTAAAGTCAGACAATTAGTTGAGCATAAACTCACTGTAATCAACATGTATATAAACATAAGCATTTGTAACGAATCTGTGCCAGGAACAACGCAAAGAGCTGTTTGTATGAGACAAGCCATAGTTTAAAAAAATGACAAAAAGTGTGAACTGTGATTCCACCTCGCACTGGTCCTCTAATGAAATGTCAGTGGCCACAGCACAAACCATTGCATAGCCGTCATAAAGATACAGTCTATTAGGATAACATAATCAAGTTAGTTAAAACCTGAATTCCCCTTTAAAACTAGTGAATGTGTGTTGACGTCACAGTGAACAGGGCTGCTGCAGTCAGCACAACACTGCACTCGTGTCTTTTACACCAGGATGGAAAATATCCACATTTTCTTAATTTCTCCAAATCATTATTTTGAGTTATCTTTTTGTATTTAAAGTCCAAATTTATAATTAACCAATATTTTATGAACATCTGTTTTTCATTTCTGGGAGTACTTTCCAGTCACTGAACCGTCACAGCCCTTGTCATTAATAATCATTCGCTTTGGTCACCGCTCAGTCTAGCACTCGTGTGTTTTTCTGTTTTGAGATATCTTTTGCTCCATTGCTGAACTGCTGCTTGTGGGCGACAGATGATGTAACCTTTTACTAATGTAAAGAATCTATGGGCTTCAAAACATTGTTTCTCAATTGGATGGTGTTTCTCTCTTGCAGCATATTCCCGTGGTAGGCAGCATATTTGGCGACTCGTTCTATGATCAGCAGTTAGCGTTAAGGCAGACCAACGCCCTCTCTCACCAGGTAATACAAACCCTCAAGCATGAAGGGGCAATGTTGGAAGCGTTACCCTCTGGTCACAAGTCTGTCCTTTTTTCAGCTGGAGCAGTTCAACATGATTGAAAACCCCATCAGCTCCACCAGCCTTTACAACCAGTGCTCCACCCTCAACTACACACAGGCGGCCATGATGGGCCTCACTGGGAGCAGCCTACAAGACTCGCAGCAACTTGGCTACAGCAGCCACGGCAACATCCCCAACATCATCCTCACAGGTAGAAACACCACAGACCATCCGGAGTACAATATGTGATCATGTTTCAAGCACATTGTTTATAGAATGAAGTAGAACAATATACTCACCCAGAAGGCTTTCCTGATCCAAACAGTGCTTCAGGAGATATTTAGATCCAAAATCGAGCGGCGGACATCCGTGTTGTGGTGGCACGCGGGGCATGTATAGTGCTGCTCCTAAAACTGCATTAATCGTCCAAAAAATTCATTAGTTTCACCAATATTTCATCATGGTCTGCTCACGCTACTCCTCCATTACAGTCTGTGTCGCTCCAGACATGTTTTTGTGACTGTGCTGACCTCTGAAATGAAACGTTTTTTTTTTCCGGGAGCGGGAGCCGCGAGCATGCGCAGTACGGCTCATTGTTTCAACGGCAGCCAGCGGCTATTCAACGACTTTCTTCTTCCAGTTTTGTGCAAAATGGACGAATATCTATCGGATGAAGATGTTGTGGAGGAGAACTTTGAATATGATGGGTGTCCTTACAGTTTCGAGCCAGAGTTTACAGATGAGGAGCTCATCGAAAGGAGGACGCAGAGGCAAAGAGAAGAACAGCTGGCCAGAGAGCAGTCTTCAGTTCAGAGGTCAACACAGCCACAAAACATGTCTGGAGCGACACAGACTGTAATGGAGGAGTAGCGCGAGCGGACCTTGATGAAATATTGGTGAAACTAATGGGTTTTTGGACGATTAATGCAGTTTTAGGAGCGGCGCTATACATGCCCTATGTGCTACCATTATACGGATGTCCGCCGCTCGATTTTGGATCTAAATATCTCCCGAAGCACTGTTTGGATCAGGAAAGCCTTCTGGGTGAGAATGTTGTTCTACTTCATTCTATAAACAATGTGAAAGCTGCAGAAACCGAACTTATCCTTTAAACCATAAATTTATAAAAGAAACAAAAGGTCAGATATTATGAACTTGTGTCTTTTATACAGACATTTGACATTGTTTCACTCACATGTAGCTTTAGTACCTCAAAATGGTTATGGTACTATGGCCAGTTAAAAAAGTACACACAAGCAGAACTGACTGCAAGGTGCTTCCACTGAAGGAGAGAGTAAGTAGGGATGAGAGGGTGAGTCCTCCTCAAACTGTGATTTGTCATTTTAGGATTTTTGCCTTTGTCTTACCCTGAAATCAGTGATGGTAAAATAATGTGTGAGTTAGCTGCATCCAGTGCACATCTGTGACTAATATAGAATTGAACAGTGAGATATGCATATATATGTCATTATCACATAAGCAGACATTACCGTCACACATTATAAAACTCTAAGCTATTGAAAATTTGCCCCAGTCATCATGTGCAAGCAATTTTCAAACATGCACTGTACTGTAATGAAAAAAAACCTATGTGGTGGATTGGTTCTTTACAACCATCACATTAGGGCTGGGTATTTCCAGCAACCTCATGACACAATACAATATGTATCCTGATACTCAGGCCACGATACAATATGTATCCCAGTACACATTAATTGTTAACACTGACTGTGCTTTTAACAAAATTTTTGTCATGTTTTGTTTTTTCTTACAAGCAAATAAAGAACAAGGATGAGTTTTAAATGGTTCTACTACTTAAACTTGCATTTAGATCCTCAGAGATGGTAGATTTAAGTTCAGAATTAGAACAAGTAGGCTGGGCCATTGTTTACATTAGCCAAAGTCTATTGACAACAACTGTCAAACACTGAGGCAGCATTGATTGTGTAGAATCCTTATCGATGCACATTTCCCCAAGGAGTGCGTGACAGGGTTTTGCCAGGCCTACATCACGCAGGCTGAGATTTCATCATTAGCTGAAAGATGTACTACATTGAGGGGGCAGGGGAGTGCAGGGGTGCACGCTCTCAAAGTTGATGATCCCAAAAGACTCCATAGCAGCACTTAGCATTATATGGCAAAAAGTGAAACTCATCACAGAAAAAGACCTTTAAAACCTTTTCAATCCAGCAGATTTCCTGTGCAGGTGCACTCGCTGGTCACTCTTTTAGGTACAGATGCTCAGTAGTGCTAGTAGCTATTCAACCAATCACATGGCACAGCTCAGTGCATTCAGGCATGCAGACATGGTCAAGATGACCTGGGATTTATGTGACTCAGAATGTTGCATGGTTGTTTAAGTAAGACAGGCTAGACTGAGTATTTTAGAAACTGCTGATCCAATGTGATTTTCATGCACAGTCATCAATAATGTTAAAAGAGAATGGTCCACAAAACAGAAAATATCCAATGAGGGCCACTACAGTATCTCAAATAACCACTTGTTAAAACTTAGGTATGTAGAAAAACATTTCTGAATGCACAACACAATGAGTCTTAAGGCAGATGGGCTACAGCAGCCACACCTGGTGCTATTTCTGTAAAGTAAGCACCGGATACTGAGGCTGCAGTTCACACGAGCTCACCAAAATTGGTCAACATGGTCAAATGAGTCTTGTCCTCCATCCTACTTTGTATCAACAGTTCAGGCTGTCAGGTAATAGAATTATGATGTGACGATTTTTTTCTTTGCACAAGAGAATTGTTTAAATAGCACTGCATAACTGTGACCATTTCCACTTCTCTATGACCAAGTCAAGTCAAGTTTATTTATAGAGCGCCTTCAAGAAGACAGCAGTCGATCAAAGTGCTGTGCACAAATACATAAAAATAGATATAACAATAAAAATAGAAAAACATTGTAATAAAACAGTAAAAGTATAAAAACTAAGGTGCCTGTGGGCCTTTAAGGAAGATTTAAAAATCTCTAAGGTCTGGGAGGCTCTAATGCGGATGGGGAGACTGTTCCACAGTCTATGGGCAGCCGCTGCAAAGGCCCTGTCACCTCTCAAATGAAGTCTGGTTTTGGGGACCTCCAGTAGCAGCAGGTCAGAAGACCTCAGGGCTCTGGTTGGGGAGTGGCGATGTAGGATTTCAGACAGGTACAGAGGAGCAAGACCATTGAGGGCTTTAAAAGTGATTAAAAGAAGTTTAAAATCGATGCAAAAGCAGACAGAGCCTGTGGAGAGACGCTAAAACTGGTGTGGTGTGGTTGCGCCTTGTCTTGCCAGAAAGGATTCGAGCAGCAGCGTTCTGAATGAGCTGAAGGCAATTAATGGATGACTTATCCATGCCAATGTATAAAGAGTTACAGTAGTCCAGTAGTAAAGGCATGGATAGTCTTTTCAAGATCAGCCTGACCACATAGTACCAGTCCTGTGATGCCTGATTCCAGCCAGATAACGCACCAAGTCATCTTAAACTGGTTTGTTAAACATGGCAATTAGTTCACTTACACTCCCACAGCCTCCAAAGTCACCAGATCTCAATTCAATAGAGCAACTCCAAGTTGTTGCGGAACAGGAAATTTGCATCATTAATGTGCAGCAGACAAATCTGCAGCAACTGTGTTGTCCTGGTGATTATGAATGAAATGATTCCAGCGTCTTGTTGAATCAATGCCATGAAGATTTAATGCAGTTCTGAAGGCTAAAGTTGTCCAACCTGGTACGAGCAAGGGGCGCTTATTAAAGCGGCCGTGGTAGAGACACAAATGTTTCTACACAGCAGAGATGAAGGTGCTGGGAGCTTAACTCTGCAATGAAATGAAAAAAGAAGCACACTTCACAGAAAAGAGCAGGTTTTTGGCAAGTTTGTATTATATATCTATAAGCTTGCCACAGCACAAACATTCAGATCTATAACAATGTCTCTGTGAATATTTCATTTTGTTGCATTTAATCAGTTAGATTGTTCTTTCAACTGAAAATAATTGTATTTTTGGCAGTTTCATCTTTAATATGTAAGAACGCACTATAACATCTGCTGAATCTCAGTATGTATGTCATGTTTGTGCTCGTACCACACTGCAGAAGTGGCTTCATAAATGCTGTAGTGTAAAAATGTCCAAATGGTACTGACTGACTCCTCTGTGTGTCCGATGTCAGCGTCTCTCTCTCTCTCTCACTCGTTTCTCTGATGTCACGTCTCTCAGTCACAGGCGAGTCTCCGCCGAGCCTCTCCAAAGAGCTCACCAACTCTCTGGCGGGGGTGGGTGATGTAAGCTTTGACGCAGACTCTCAGTTTCCTCTGGACGAGCTAAAGATCGACCCCCTCACCCTGGACGGACTGCACATGCTCAATGACCCCGACATGGTGCTTGCCGACCCGGCCACTGAGGACACGTTCAGGATGGACAGGTTGTAACGTGACAAGCCAAAAAAAAAAAAACAGGAAGGAAAAAAAACACACTAACTTGTGAATGGAGACAAACAAAGGGCAGGATGAACCCTCTCCCTCGTTGCATGGCCGTCCAGCTGCCCGACCTCGCCCTCGACTCCGTGAAGCCCTTTGAAACGATGCGCCACCAAAAGACAACAGGGAAAAAGACATCCAGTGGCTTTGCCAGGGAATGGCCTTGCTGTCGTTTTGAATGAGATTGGTCGCTCAGCGCTTTGCTAGCCTGCTGTGTTTACAGTGTACCATTACATGCCACATTTATTCCAAAAATGCACATTTGACTTTTTTTCTCTTCATATCCACTTTGATATTTGTTTTGTTGATACTTTCTTGTAGCAGGAAGCTGCTAGGACATTGGGTTAAACCGTACCCGTTATTATGGCTGTGCTAAAACAAACAAAAAAAGAAAAGCAGCCAGTTTGTTTGCACCCTGCAATCAGATGAATCGGTTTCCCATCATGCCGTAACGGCTTTCTATTTCACACTCAAAGCTTTATTTTTGACAACCAAATGTTATTTTCATCATGTACTGTATGTTTTTATGCTTTGTGTATTTATATCTCTTATTTATTGATTTGGTTACAGATTTTATATTCCATTTCATAATTTAGATTTGATGCCAAAATGCTCTCTGTAGGCATAGTGTAAGATTGCACTGATGTAGTTTGTGTCTATTTATTGATTACTAACATATTTATATATGTGTTTGTTAAGCTACTTGGTTAATGAAGGAGTGCAAAACCTCCCCATAGTTGCTCTTTGGTGTTAGATGTGCCATTACCTGATGTAGGACGTGGTCGACGTCACCGTGCTGCAGCCCAATGGTCAAATCTTATTTCTCGTAGTTTTTAATGTCGCTCCAGAGAACACTGCGTGCTCCAGAGATGGGTTGGTTTTACGCCACTTAAATTAACTTTTTCTGAGAAAATGATCAGGTATTTCTATTGAACTAGAAATCAGGACAACCACATCCAAATTAACTTTCTGCCGGTGAACAGCTAATGTATCTATCCAGACCGAAGCTGTCTGTTTTTAAACACTAAAATCTTCAATCTTTTTAAGTCGTCACTGTGAAATCACCTGATTTTGCCTTACATGAGTATTCTACTGTTCTACTTCAGTGTCTCGCGTGACAAACGTATTTTCGTAACCTATCGTAACATTTTCTTGTATTTAAGAGGAACTTACCTTTTGGTCAGTGATACTTGTTGTTATGTTGTGTAAGGTTTGACAAATCAATGTACTGTATTTTGTATCGGTACAGTTTATAGCCAAATTGTTGATGTTTTTTAAAGTGGAGCTTACAAAAAAAACAAAAAAAGTAGAGGGATAGTTTGAAGTTTTTGAGAAGGAGTGCAATTATGGGGAGGCTTTTTGCTCCGTAACAGGGAAGCTCTCACAAAAATGCTGATGACCAGTTGCACACGGGTCAGAAAACTATACAAAGTATAAGAAGGTTGATGGCTGATTGTGTAGGGATTATTGTTAATATGGTGTACTTTATATTACTGAACACTGGTAAATGTACAAAAGTCTATGTTGAGATTAAGCTACAGAGGGAAATAGTGTATTTATAGAAAAAGTATTATATGCATACAGCACAGAGCTCAACATTGGTCCACTCAGTGTTAAAAACAGTCACAAAAACAATCAGGGATGTAGTGGAGTCTAAAACTGTTTACACAGCATTTTTAATGACAAATGTTTACACAAGTTTCATCTGAAAATGTACATACTGATATCAGCTCTCACTACATCCATGAAGCATTTCTTATTGCCAAAACATGTCAAACGAAGAGTGTCAAATTTCAATCTGCTGTGGCCTTTTGTCAGAGTTTCCCTGAAAGGCGTGTGTAGGTCTGTGGGATCATGTTCGGTATATTGTAATGTTTATGTACAGACAAGCTGATCATTTACTCACCTTTAAGCGCTGTTGGAAAGATCTCCCCCACCACATCCATCCCACGTGGAAAAAAAAAAGAGGAATCACATTTTGCTCTCCCGCACACCTCTGAAGCTGGAAAGCTGCGGGGTTTACTGTCTGCTGAAACTGCTTCAGCAAGGGTTTTGTTCGGCTTTCACATGTTTGTGATTCCTATGCAAATGAGACAAAAGGAAACTTGAAGGAAAAATCCACCTCTGACGTTTTAGAGTGTATAAAGGAAAGCTGCATTTATGTTTGTTGTTGTAGATGGTGGAAATAGGAGCTGAAAGAAAGCTTATCAGGGCTGTTGATGTGCTTCATCTGAAATGTGCTTCAGGAGGATATTGATTGTACGGAGGCTTTGACTAAACTGATCCAAGATACTGTTTTTAAATATCATTACATGCATTCGTATAGGTGCTAACAGGCTGTTTCTCAGATGTATTATTTTTTTGCTTCCGTCAAATCTGGTTCAGAAAATTGGCACAGAAATGGAGTGAACTGTCATAGGGAAGGAGGCATCAGTCTGAACTTAAATCTGGGCTAACCTTCTTGAAGGAGCAGCATTTGTTCATCGGGAAGCTTAAACTAAAACATGTTTTAGTACAGAATAGGGCTGGGCGATGTGGACAGATATTTAAAGTAACTGATAGGCTCTGGTGAGTTAGGAAGGGGGTCCTGTTACTAACAGTTAACACTTGAGAGGGTTTTACGGGTCAGGAAAATCACTAGAAACCACAGCATGTAAACCCAGATGGAGCTTCACATGCACACACCTCCTGCTCGTTGTGCGATCTCGTCTCCTCCCTGTGACGCCTGCTACTTCCTCTGATAGAAGTAGGATTTGTAGATGTCATGGTGCCATAAAATTCAGCTGAACAGACCACATGTGGCCCATGATAACATTTAAATCTTGATGCAGCGACTCTGTAGAAGTTTGATATATTGCAGGACAATCATGATGACTTAAAACATCACGACATTTGATTAACTGAAGAACTAAAACTCCCTGTTAAAAAGCCCCTTTAAAAAGATGATCTGCAGGATTAATGCAAATGAGATTTGATGTCCATTTACCCGTGAACATGTGAACATCTCTAACTCTTTTCAGCTGCTTTTTAAAATGTTCTGGCTGTCCTTTCCTTTTTTAGCATACTAATGTTCAGCCACATTTTCCTCCTCCATGGTTAGGGTAGCACTAATGAGAGGGTTCTGAAGCAGTAACTAGATGAGTAAAATTGTCTGTACTCTTAGAGAAGTTCTTTTTCTTTTTTAATTACACTTTTTAGTCTCAGCAAATTGGTAATTGTATTACACAAGTAAGAATGAGCAGGTATTGATATTGTAAAGATATTGTAACCCACCTCCAACAGGAAGAATGTGAGATGCTGAGAGTTGCGATAAGCGATGACAATCAAAGTACACTGAAAAATCCTCTTTATTCTCCAGTCCCTCTAACAAAGGATTATAAGTGCAACTTTTCTTTAAATTTGACCCTCCACATTTAGAAATCGCTTCTGTGGCAAACCTTTTTAAGAAAAGAAACCTTTTTTTAGTTTCTGGGAATCGATCTAAAAGGGATAACTTGTCTTTTTTAAGACTTTGTACCTCTGCTTCAGTTTTTTTACTGACTGGAACCAGAGAGAGAGTTAGCCTCTAACCTAACCTCTCACCTCGATCGTTAGCTACAGAGTTAATGATCGAGGTCTTTCCCCCCTGAGTCCTCGACAGCCATTAACCAGGGCTGCCTAAATCCTGCTGTAGTATGCAGCACACTCTTCACAGGGGTGGTCCAACTATTGTACTCAAGAAAAAGTACAGTTACTTTGATAGTATTTAACATAAGTACACGTAAAAGTGGCAGTCAATTAATCTTATAAAGTAGTACTTCAATTAAAATGTACTCTAAGTATTGAGTATTTTCTTGAATAAAGAAGAACATCTAACTTCAGATCATCCGTAAGACGAGCAGTTTGGTTCTCAGAGCTCAGATTTGAATATTTGCTCTTTAATTGTCACAGGAATGGTGATATCTCATATTTCATGTGGTCTACACACCAGAAGCTGCTCCAGAGTCCCTGCAGGCAACCATACGGTCACGTTCATTCAGACAGACGCTGTTTCAGAGCCACCATGACATGTACTAATTGATTAGTGTCATTCAGCAGATGTTGGATGATGAGATATGGTCCCATTCAACAGGATATCAAAGATTTACTGTTGTATCTTTTAAATTCTCTCAATTTTATCCTGTTCTCTAGAACAAACTTTTATTAGGGATGCACGATATTGGATTTTGGATATGCCAATATTTCCCCATGCATTATTTAAGTCTTTACTTTTAAAAACTTAATTTGTTCCTTTCAGTGCCAGTGTTTTATATAAAGGAGAGATATAAAACCAGAAAACAACTTTTTTTAATGTATTTTTTTGGGGCATTTTATGCCTCTATTGATTGGAGAGAGACAGTGGATAGGTTTGTGAAAGGAAGTGAGAGAGTAGGGGAAGACACTCTGCAAACTGGCCACAGGCGGGATTTGAACCCGGACCGGCAGAAGCAAGTACATGGGACGTGCATGATTGCTAACCACTCCACCAAACCAGCACACAAAAACAACTATTTCTGTAAAAAAAAAAAAAAAAAAAACTATTGAATTTTAAATGTATCCATGAGGTGTAACGACAAGGTGAAGAAATATGGTACTTTTTGTGTATTCGGCCATTTTGTAAGGCTAATATATATCAGCAAAAATGTATCAGCTGATACAGTTATTAAACTTTTTAGGCTAATATCTGCTGATATTAATATTGCAGCGATTATATTGTGCATCTCTACTTTGTGGTTTACATGACGGCTCATTAGCATGAGCATTAGCATCAGAGTTTAAAATGTTGAATTTTCGTAGTTGTTGGCTGGGTAATGGGTTTCTTTCAGCCCATCCCCTGCCTCCAATCATATGACCCAGAGCTTACCGTATCTATGGACTGGATTATGTGGTAGCAGAAACTTAGAGATGACCCATGAAGTGATGGCCTCAGGTGAAGCTAGGCCACTTGCTCTGCTAAGGACTCTTGTTAGCACTGTAAACATCGATTGGGAGGATTCCTAGCTTTTGCTCCAGGCAGTTTTAGAATTGAACTTGACCAGGTCCAGTTTTTCACGTGGGTGACCATGAGAGAACTAAGAACGTACTCAAAAATTGACAATAAACCTAAGATCCTGTTGATGCTTTCAGGTCGACTAAATATGTTGAATTGTGTATTTGGCTCTTCTCCATGAGAAGCGGAATAGCACTCAGCGTTAAGCTTAAACATCTGATGTTGGATTTTTCCTTTAAGTTTCTAAAACAAATGTACAAAACTCACTCTGCTGATTCCATCTTAAAAGGTTTGACTCATGAAAAATGGTGCATATGTTCAAGCCAAGCATCCCATCATATTTCAAAGTAGATTTGATCTTTCCTGTCACTTCCTGCTGAGTCCCTTGCACTGACCTTGTACATAATGCTATAGCTAAAACCTAAAACTGCATGACTAAAACTGACAGTCAGAACCTCCAAACAAAGGCCTTCTGGAGCTGCACAGGTTTGATTTGTGTAACATACGGCTATCACAAAGTCTAAAGGGATGCATGTTTGGGTTTTCTCCTGTGCGACAGTGAACTCCTGTTCAGTGACTCTGTTACCTCCATCTCTCTGTAATGCTACTTCATGAATGATAAGAGAATGTATTTTCTGTGGCAGTTAACACGTTTTTTTCTTTGTTTGTTTTGCCTGTTGCCAAAATGTTTCTTTTTGAGGTCTTGGTGCAGCTAGCTCAATGTACACTGGCATATTTGGGCCACTCTTAAAAGATAAAGAAGGAGATTATCAAGTCGTGAATTTGCAAGAAACCAAACTCAGAATTTTGAGTTTAAAAAGTGAAACATTGTACAAAAAAATGATTTGGAATATTCAGAGTTTTGCATGTGTAGATTATTGTTAGAATTGAAAACTTTCCCTGTGCTGTAGTTCAGGTTCAGGTTACTTTATTCATCTCTGTGGGTAGAGCTGCAGCCAGCGAGATAGAGGCACGCATCACACAAATCAGAAAACAAATGTAGCACAAAGCAACACAAACTCTGATTTAAAAACCCTAAAAACAACAGTATCTTAAAATAATTAAGAGCTTGAGGTTCCTCAAATCCAGGCAGAAGAGAGAAATCTACTTATAAAGAATGTGTGCAGACACCACAGCTTATTCAGCTCAGTTACAGCAGCAAATTTAAAACCATCCCAAGTTTGTTCTTCTTTTTTTTTTTCTTGTGATTCAACAAATTCTTGAATTTGAAAGTTTGGAGGCTTTCTTGCATTTTTTTTTCTTGAAATTTTGATTTTTTTTCTTTTCCTCGTACAATCAAAACTTCTTAAAATTGACATTTCTGGTTTTTTTTTTTTTTTTTGTTGTTTTTTTGAACATTTTAATCTTGATAATAGATAGACATGGACCAGAACTATGAGCACGTCCTGTTAATGTAAAAAAAAAACAGGACAATCACAACTTCTTAAAAAGGACATTTCTGGGTTTGTTTTTTGTTTTTGCTCATTTTAATCTTGAAAATTTAGTTTGAAAATCTAAGTTGTGCTGTATTCAGTTTTTTGAAGATTCACCTTTTTAAGGCTCCTCTTACAAATGTATGTCTCCCTAAACTCAACAGTGTGAGTTTGGTCCCTTGTCAAATAACGACTTTTATGCTTAATGTTTTTCATTGTAAATTCCTGAATTTGAACCTTCCCATGTCCACTGTGTCTTGCTAATTTACGACTTTGATCTAAAAAATTATGCAGGCTTCCTTGCATAACTCACTGATATCTTCTTTTTTAAAAGTGGCCCTTTTACTCTGCCATTTAAACCGCTATTTTATCTTCAGTTTTCTCTGCTGTGGATTCAGACTGTTGCTTCCTTCCATCTCTCTCTCTCTCGTGCTGTCTTTTTCCTTTTCTCTTTCTATCACGCTCTCTCCTCTCTCTCTCCTCTCTCTCTCTCGTACTCTCTCTACTGTAGCATCTCACTGCTTATGAGCATAAACAAACATTTGTCCTTCAGGAACCTGCTGTAACCCCATCCTCCCTCCTCTCTGTCTTGGCCTTTGAGGGAAAAAGAAAGCAGGTTGTTGTTTTGCTGGGATTTTCGTAATGGCACGTGCACTGATTGTTTGCATATGTGGACTTGAATCTTCTGAAACTTCTGCACAGTCGACTGCATGACATGATAGACACACTGAGCTGACCGTTAACCCCCCCGCTGTGTACTGGAGTTTGAGCTCGCACTGCTGAAGTGACATCAGATATGATTGTTTTTATGTGTTTGTTGCCTATCATGTCAGGTTCTGGGCTGGGTAAAGTGTAATTCTGCTCTTTGGTTGGTTCGTTTTTGTTTGTTTTTTTCTGTTTTGTTTTTGTGCAATTTTTAGTCCACTAGTTGCTTCGCACTTTATTTGTGACTTCCTGGCTCTTGAGCAGGGACTGTTCTGCCCGATGTGAATGCTGACTGTTTCACTCCAGATGTATACTCCGGAGATATTTTCATGTCAAAGAAAAAAAACAAAACAAAAGATGAATTCTCTATTTTCCTTTGTAAACTCTATTTTCTGCTTGTCTTGTTTTTTATCTGTGAAGATTTTAGGGGATGCAAAATCAGAAAGGGCTTACTCCGGTGCAGCTTGCGCTTTGTGTTGGAAAGGAACGGCACTCCGAATGTATTTCTTTATCAGTTACTTACCCACATCATTAGAACAGCACAGTCTGAGCGAGTCACGGGTCTTAAACTGATACTAGTTTAGCTATTGTAGGTATTTATTCTCATATTATCAGTCTGCATCTTGATCCTGACTACAAAATCTGCCAAGATAAAAGAACTGAATGGTATCCAAACTCTCCAGTTTACCATGCCTTACCTATAAAAACTGAGCATTAAAAACTGTATTTTCAGGCTAAGTCCACTGAAAATGTTTGGTACATGAAGCACTGTGTACCACAGAAGTCGAGTTTGGCTTGTCATTGAAAACAAGAGAACATTGTACTGACGTCCAGGCGAAGGTACACCATGCCTTTTTATGTGTCAGGTTTGCTAACGTGTTTATTTGACAGAAGCAGAAAAATTAAGTGAATATTTCGATTTGGGCAGTTTGAAGTTTTACAGAGGAGGATTAGGGCAGTGTGCTAAACTGTGAATTAAAATTCTGAATCTCTGTTTCAACACATTTGAAGGATTAATTGACAGAAAGTTTAAAAAGTAATTTTGTTAGAGTATGAAATCAAAATGATGAGATTATGTTAGAGTGTCAGAAGTCCATTTAATTTCCAGATGTAAACAGATCAGTGTTTTGTATTTTAATAGTAACTTTGAGAACCAATGGCCTTTGGAAAATTAGAATTCTGACTTGTTTTCTCACAAATTCAAGCTTAGAAGTCCTGCTTTAGGTCTCTGTCCGTTGCCGCTGTTTCTTGTGTAGGCAGTACAAAAATCTCTATTTTGAGCAGTAAGTCATATTTCTTTTGCCAAATACATTTAACTTAACAGGTAAACCTAAAGTCTGTCTAACAGTTGCACTATTACTGCAGTGCATGTGGATTTTAGTGGCATGAACACTGTCTTGAATGCAGACATGTTATAAGAGCCTTTGTTGATGCCTCTGATGGATGCTGCCTTACTGCACATGTTATTTAAACTAAACTTTAGCCTTCAACCTTCTCACAGACAGGAGGCTGTGTTAAGGTGGGACTTAAGGCCATCTGACCAATAGCAATGCTGCATTAAAGGAAAAAGGGCGGGATATAAAATTCACTGCCTCAGTGAAAGCACACAGATGTGTTATAGCTTTAGACTGAAGCTGTTTTTCAAACCAGGCTGCAAACGTGTGAATTAAGGCCATGAAAACCATCTTGGCCTTGCATACAATTATAAAGATTTAATTTCTTTGCAGCCCACCCCTAGTGGACACTCTGGGTACTACAGTTTTTGGCACTTCCATGTGGGTCTCCTGTTATACACTGGAGGTTACAGGCGAAGAATCTAGAAAACAGAACATAGAGCAGTCATAAAAGACAGATGATATGAAGAATTTTTGTACTTAGGGTGCCGAGGGCTGAAGACCCTTGACTTCACTGGTTTTGCATGTAAAATATGGTGGTAAAGGTTAGTTTGTGGCTGGTTTCCTGAAGAATTGCCTGTGAAAAGACTTGGAAAGAGAAAAAGAGTCAGAATTCTGAGATGAAAATTACATCTAAAGAGATGTATTTCAGGGGCTGTAATCCTCTTTTGGAGAAAAAAAGTATTTGACTTTATAAGCGTTATAAACTTTTAAAGATCGGTGTGAAAAAAGCCTTGACTCGATGAGGCAAGTTTGAGTCTTAGTCTGATAAATATTGATCTGTTTAATAGACATAAATTCATGTTTTCCTAATCCTCCTCTGTACACCCTTAGCTACAGACAAGACTTCAAAAAATGTATTTTATTGCACAGCTGAGTCAGTATTCTCATGTAGAGCCTTTTAAATCTCTTAAGAGGATTTTTTTTCACTAAAATTTCAGATATTCAGCAGTAAAATCTGAGGAGAACACTTCAGGAGAAAAATCAAAAGCTGGAGGATAATTTAGCAAACAAACGAGACAAATCACCTTATAGTAAATTTATCTGTATCTAAACTATAAAAAAAGTTGCCCACTAAAGTTTGGAAATGTGATTTTGATGGATTTTTCTCCTCTTTAATGATACCAACTGGTTTATGTTTTGTATTGTTAGAAAGCCTGATTTGGCACCTTCACAACAGAGTACAGTTTATAAGGACCCTGTATTCATGGAATGAACAACACAGCAAAACCTGGGAAGTGCCATTAGACTGTAAAGCAATTGAACAAAACCACGTCATAGCCTTTGGAACACTGTTGATGCCCTCGAATGGTGCCTTGCTACACGCGCCATCTCAGCTAAACTTTAGCTACATCTACTCACAGACTGAGAGGCAGTGTTGAGACCAGACTTGAGGCAGTCTGAGCTATAGCAATGTTGCATTTCCAAAACTGGAATCCTCAATAAATCCTCCATAAATGAAACACAAGCACGACCCTCACAGTGAGAGCATACAACCATTGAAGAAATAAGTTTTATAGAAAGCAGATGGACACCATTCCTTTATCTGTGTGGAAGTGCCTGTTGACCTACCTTCAAACGCTTCCTCTGTGGTTTGCGCATGCGCCCTGCGGCTAAGTTTCAGATTTATTTCATTCAAAAATTGAAGTGCTATTCTCAGTCTAAAAATAGATAGCATTGTGCAGTACAAAATGGAATCACGACAGAATCATATAGAGTTTCTGAAGTTATCTGATGTCTGTAGGCAGAAGCAAGCTAGCTTGACCTCTAGTGTTTGAGTTTAGCTAATTAGCAGTGGGTTAGCTTTGCTGGTATCTTTCTTGTTAATGGACACAGATGAAAGAATAGTGTCTATCTGCTTGTCATGGACTTGGAACGGAGGCTAGACACAAAAAGAATAAAAAAACTTGGCATATCTCTTTGAGATGACAGATTTTTGTAGCCAACACTGGCAGGCAGCCTACAGTTCCCCAGCGAAGCAAGGCCCAGTCTTCTTAGGGAGTTGTTTTTGCAGTCTGTGTTAGACTTAACCAGACTCAAGGAATTTAGCCCTAAAATTAAAAATGACTGATACCAAATAATGCTGCTACTTATTCCATGAGTACACAATCTTTACCAACAATATAAAATACAGTACCAATTGGTATTATTAATGGGGAGACGTCATCGACTTAAATAATATTTCCAAACTGTTGAGGGGTATATTTTGACTTTCAAGAGACAGTATTTACACACATTACTTGATAGCACAATGTCAATGTGTTAAAAAGCAACAAGCTTAAATCTTGTCTCACACTAATCAGACTGGAGTCCCGTTCTTAACGTGTATTCTGTATCTCAGGCTGAAGCAATTTTTCTGCTCGTCTTAACTGTTCATTCCCAGAGTGTTTCAGGCCTGGATAAAATCTCCCTTTAATAAAACATGGTGGTTCTCTAATCGACTCTTTAGCTCTCTCTGGAAAAAAAAAACAGATTTAAGTTCCTCTGAAGCTTCTAGTGAGAAATGCATTGTTCTATCACTGTTGTCCTGTAAGTCGTAGTGGAAAAAAAAAGATCTGTAGCTATTTCTTTGTTTGCCATGTGATTCTCCCTCTGTGACCATCTGTTTATAAGATGAAAGAAAACTGTCCATTAAATTGAATGTGGAAGACTGATTTTTTCTGCACATGGTCTTGATTTGCAGAATATACTGACTAAAAAAAAGAAAACAAGAACAACTGTCGGATGTCATTTTTCAACTCTGCAGCTTGTTGCTGTGGACATGCATGGTGTTTAACCCTGTTGTATATTGTCTTTGCTATTGTTTCTATTTTGTAATCTGTATTTCCAAATGCAAAATTTAAAAGATTATTTTGGATATGTGCATGCTTGTGAAATGTTCAGGATGTTGATTTCCACTAAAAGCTGTTAAGTTTGAACAAAGTCACGTCTTTTACTTAAACTTGTTTTGCATTTGCTGCAGTGTAGCTTTGATATGAACATTATTACATGTCATTCATAAGTTTTAAAGATTAATTAATTGACAGAATATTAGTTGGTCAGTTCATTTTATGAAAAAACTAGAAGTACTCTGAAAGCGCAACCCTCTGCCAAGGCATTTCTAATGCTGAGAAAGTATTTGGCAAAAATGTTGAAAACTGCCTTACTGTATCTCGTATGTTAGGAAATCCTTAAAAAGTTCTGGGTCCTCATCTGTGCTCAGACCACAACCAAAATCTCATCACTTCTCCCTTGTTCTAAGAGAGACATTGCCTTAAAATGTCATAAGATTCTGTTGAGAACTTATTGAGCTGGTAACAGAAATAATCAGTCTTATTGTTGATGGTGTTTGTAATTTTTGGTGTATCAGTGCCGTTTAGTTGTTAATTTTGAAATGAGCAGGTCAGTCAGTAATGCTGATTTCCAACTATCAGTCCAGCAGCCATAAAATTAAACACCACACATTTTAAATAAAGGATAAAATTTACCAAAATTCACATTTATTTGTTAATGTCAGTTACATTTTGTAACAGCATATTAAAAAGAATAAATCGTAATCTACATATACAGTGAACAGAATTATGTGATTGACATTCTCATCAGCACCCAGAAAATATTACTAATCCATACTTTATATTAATATTATCAATAAAAACATTTTCTGAACCGCCCTAGACTTAACAGTTGGCTCCTTCTGTGAATTCTTTTAAGCAATAGATTTATTAATCATCTATTATCTGTAGATTTGATCCGGGTTGTGCGTTGGAAAGTGTTTCCAGAATCCTCTGGGCTTGTCTGTTGTCAGTAAAGATTCACACCTTTAGCTCTGAAGGTGTCAAAGTCCTCAGGAATAGTGTCTGAAAAGAGAAAGGACACAAGGTTATTTGTTGATAATCAATTACAGCAAAGCTGCCTTTATTTATTGTCTTTATTTTGTAGTAAGAAGCTAAATATGCAAGCATGCTGCCCTCTTTCTTACACTTAAGGCTGTTTTGAAGAGTTGTGAGTAATCAAAATGATATCTCAACATTTATTTGATTATTGAAATTAGTGCTGCACAATATTGGTTTTGGTAGAAAAGAAAAACACTTTTTTAAGGAACCAGCAAACATTAAATCTGGTGAAACATCATTCATGGTGGAAACCAGGCCAGGAGTGACTTTGTAAACCTGAGATAGAAGTATTTTCTCAATAGCCCCAAATCTTAAAAAATCAAAAAGAACTCCAGACATCCCAGGACAGTGTCCACCTAACAGTAAGATGATGCAATTTGACCAATGATTGGAAATCTTATTTAGTAGACCAAAAATACAAAATAAAGTATCTGTTCCTCCGAAAGAACTTCCACATAAACATTAGTACATCATACCTGCTTACAACTGGCAAGAGAATGTTTTATGTTTTTTGAGTGACAAAAATCTTTTTATTAACATTAGATAATAAACAGAAACATACAGAGTTAGCTCTTGGACATAGAAATGTAGAATAATCCACTCGAATGATTCTAAGATTTTCTGAAAATGTAATGTTTGTGTTGTTAGTGGTATAAAATTAAAAATTAAATATACTGTGAAAGGTTCTACTGGACCTTCCACAGCCTAAGCTAAGCTCCTGATATTTGTCCCAAGTAATCCGCCCCTGGTGGAATCAAATGTTGTTTGCTCGACGTTTTCTTTGACAATAGAGTCACAACTAAAATATCTCCAAGAGCACAGAAACTTCACTGAGGCATTTCCAACATTGTAGAGAACGCTATTGTCAAAAATGTAGAAAAATGTCAACAAATACTTGAAAAAAATCTGGATCCAAATCCAGACTCGGATCACCACCAAAATATAATCACTTCTCTCTTGTGTCATGACCATCATTCCCTGAAAATGTCATCAAAATCAGTTGAGAACTTACTGAGTTTTTAGCAAAAATGTTGAAAACATCTCAATCTTACAATGTTGACAAATCCTTAAAAATATTCCTGGATCCACACAAGGATTCAAAATCTAAGCCAAATTTAATCTGCTGGTCCTTTGCCGATGTCTGACCTACCTTCAGAATTTTATCAAATTTTTTGTCATAGCCTAGCTTTGTCACTTCTTCCTTGTGCCATGACCAACATTTCCTGGAAATGGCTTCCCCGGGAAGTTAGTGAGTTCTAAGTGAATGTAGAAATCTGCCCTAACCCTTAGTAACAAATCGTTTACAAAATTCTGGATTGGTTTGAATCACCACCAAAATCAAATCACATACCAGATACATAAGAAATACTGTGAAATCACCTTGAATGGGACACAGTCGGGGCACAGTCGGATCCGTCCTCATCAATCATCCTCACAATCCACGATCAGCCCATTGAGCCCCGTACATGCCACGCTAATACCCTTAGTCTTAGGACTGCATTAGGCTTCCACCCCGCTATACTGAGAGCTGTGATTCTAAACAACAGTTCTGAACAGATCAAAACAATCGGGACCCTTTTACGTTCCCTGGCATTCGCCCACGACTTTATTATGCTAGTCCAGATCAAGTAGTGCATGCACTGAAACCAAAGCACACTTCATCAGGATTATGACAATCGTGCACAATCACCATGAGAACTGGGAATGTGTGACTGGGGCTTAATTCTAATGAAACAAACACATGTTATGCTCCACATTTCCCAAAGCTGGAAAAATCTTTGAAGTAAAAAGTGCAAATTAACAGTTGATGTACCGTTGCAGCGATAGCGCAGGTTGGCCCAGATGATGTTCTCCTGGGAGAAACAGAAGACCCCGAGGCGACCCCCTCTCATTGTGGAGTCTATGATGACACCTGTGTCTGCCACCATCTGAGGACCCTCATAGAAACGGACCCTACACACCAACACAGAGTAGGTAGAGTCAGCAAACTGCACTCTATAGAGAACTGTTTTTGTAGGGAACATTTTTCCATTAGGCTAACAGTAATTAATGAATGAATACACAGACTGTTAAAAAACCTTATCTCTCTGTACACAAGTTAAAAAAGGCAGTACCTGATGTAGCCGTCTGCGGGCCGGTGTTGAAGGAACCAGCGATAAGAAGTCTTGTCCTTCCAGCCCACGTTACGCGAGTCTTTCCAGAGCAGTTTGACCTGATCACTCGTGTCACCAGTGTGCCACAGAGCATTCCTCAGGTTCTCACCTGGACCTGTGTTGGACTTGACAGCCTTGTAAAGGTAAAAAAAAACACGGGTCATATGTTGTCTAATTCAAGTAATCTGAGAAACATTTGGAATTATATTAGATTAGTCAAATTATCACAGCAGCATCAAATGGCTTAATGTATGACAGCCAAAACCCTAGCTCCTCTGTGATTGTAAATTTATTTTAGAGTTAAAGTTTTCATCATGATTCCTTAAAACAGGAGAGAAGCCAAACTCTTTCTGGGTTTGTTGCCCTGAGCTCTGTGTTCACCAAATCTCTTTTAACTTGATTTTTGAAACTCGAGAGAATCCCAAATTTTTCCTTGGACTTTATTTAGAAAGTTTTTAGTTTAAGACTCTAATTACTATGTTTAAATTGACTCTTTTGACGTTAGTAAACAATGCTTTCTTTCGTGAGCGGGGGTGAACTGAAGGCAAAGCAATCCTCCACATTAGCCCATGCTCGCTAGCAAGTTGTTTTTGGTTTGTTTCAAACGGTGGTCAAATATAATACTTGGTTAACAAATTATGTGAAGTCTCTTACTCTTCAGAACCAATAGTTTGATTTTGTCAAGTGATGGTAGTACTTGCAAGCAACTCCATTAACTGCTAATGTCAATAATGAGTAAGAAAGTCTTGTTAAACCTTAAAATATGATATATTTGTCCCTTTATGGTTCAACTAGCATTGCAGTGATTTTATATGAAAGCATTATTCAATGTTTCCTTAGTTATTTCATTGATTAATTACAGTCTGATATAATATAATATAACACAATATAACATAATAAAACATAATATAACACAATATGATATAATTGTATCAAAACTCATATCAAATTTGACCTTGGCAGATTTTTGAAACCGAATTGGTCAGCAAAAATATTTTATTGAATTGCCAGTTATTAATTCAAATCTCATGTTTTAAACACTGACTACCATTCTCCTGCTATTGTAGATATGCAGCCTACCTTCAGTTGTATTCCTGGCTCTGCCACAGCTCTGAACGGGTTTGCCTGCCAATAGATCTGTTCCACCTGCTTCCACATCACCACATAGAAACTGGAGCTGTCCTGGTACCCAAAGATAAATCCTGCATAGTCGTCGTCTGTTACCGTGTTTACGTGAAATGTCCCTTCAAAATCCACTCCACTGAAAGCAGTATAACCTGTCGGGAATCACAGATGATTTAACTGGATGTCTTCAAGCTGCTGATAAAATACAAGTTTAGCATTTTATTTAGTAAAAGGGGCTAAAACCAAAAGGATTATTTAGTTTGAAGCTTTGGACGTGCTAGTAGAGCATTTAGTTGGCCTCATTTGGACAAACATTAGTAGTCAAAGAGCACTTTCCTGGGTTTCATATTGTGATTAAAATGTGCATAAATGTTTCTGATTAATCAATACTTAATTCAGCAAATGCCCCACTCTTTTGATTTTTGACATCTTTTCGATGTTTGAGATGTCTTTAACAGGAAAATGAAGGAATGATGAATGAAGGAGTAATCCAAATCAAATCCTAAATAGTCTTTCAAAGAAGATCTGCACAGACTGGATCAGAATCTTTTAGACTGTAAAACAGTCATTTTGCTGCACATGCAAACAATATTTTCCATGAGGCACATTTTGCATATTTATAAACTTGTTCTTGGATATGCAGAAATATGAATCACTTACCAACAGCCAGTCCAGGATCACTGTTCATAGTCTGAACAATCTCTCGTCCCTGCACCGTGAAAAAGTGTCCATGTGTTAACTTTATTCTGGTTCAGCAGACATGAAGCATTGTAGACCACAGACGAAAAAAACAAATACATAAGTCAACACCTCACCTGGTTCAGCACCACCCAGTTGGGGTCAATCTGTGCGTCTCCCTCAGGATCCAAAACAACCGTCTGATACTCCCTGAAGTCCGTGAGGGTGACCTCAGCATTTTCCGGACAGACATCGATGGTGTCCACCACTGTGTCGTTGTCAAAGTCTGTCTCACATATGTTACCCACGCCGTCACCTGTATGGATAAAAGAGGGCATTACTCTTAAAAGTAACTTACTGGGTTACATGAGGAGAAAGTTGTTATTAATACATACTGAGAGGAGAAACGTGGCAGAAGAGAATCTTGAATTTTCTTTAAGATTAATAAAGTGAACTGGTGGATTTCATGTCTGTCATCTGACAGATTAGCCTCACAAAGCTTTACACTAGATAGCTTGAACAAGGTCTAAAAAGGCACTGACCAATCAGCATCCTTAGAAGCAAAGGAAGCAAAAGCTATGGGTTTCAAGCAAAAAGCAACAGTAAGCATGCAAACTACTGTGGCTTAAAAAGAAATTCTCCCTGAATGCTGCTGAAGCACACTTTTATCAGTGTCTGACAACATTTCTTCACTTCAAGAAGAGCAAATAACCACGATGTCAAATAATGGACACAATACTCTTCACCCTGTTCAGACAGGTATCAGCAAGAGTTAAATTTACTAAGTGTACTCATTCTCACGAATCCATTATCTGATTGGCCCCTAATATGAGGAACAGATGAAACAATCATCCAGGAAGCTTTAAAGAATTTTATCAAAGCCTGCTGTCTTCAAACATATAGGCTGTCATCAGATGGACTAGTGAAATAAAAAACAAATGGTGCATTGACAAACAAACATACAAGTGTTTCAACAGAACATTATTACGCTGCCTTTAAAACTTAGGTTTCATCACAGCGTCTGTCCCATTTAGCTCAAAAAATATCATGGGGCATTTTTCACGCAGGCAACACTCTCCCCTCTCGACATTTCACATGATTAATTAGCTAGCTGCTTGCACTCTCTGACACAGTTGTGTTTACCTTCTACTGACACGCAGAAATGTGCCAAAAGGAAGAAGAGAAACAGAAACAATGCAGCTGCTTCATAGACTCTTTTTGTTTATAGGGCATAGGGTTGGGGAAACAGTGCTGTGTTTTTCCAGTCACAACTTGCTTTTACAAAAAAGTATCTACAATTGGATAAAGCCAACCTGACTTGCAAAGCTAGTGCATTATGTTTTTTTAACAACAGAAGTCATATTTAGTACGTTAAATGATTACTCTATGATGCATTAGTGAGATAAATTCATAAACCATCATCAGGATTTTTCTTTGTTTTTATCCACTGCTCATAAGTCTTTAAGTAGATGGAACTTCCAAAAATCAGGAAACAGTCCTACCATCAGAGTCCTCCTGCAGAGGGTTGGGGATCAGGCGGCAGTTGTCAGGTCCAGGTGGCAACAGATCTGGGATGCCGTCATTGTCGTCATCATCGTCACACTCGTCTCCCTTGCCATCCTTGTCTGTGTCCAGCTGGGAGCTGTTGATGACAGCTGGACAGTTGTCTCGGGAGTCCTGGTGTCCATCACCGTCACTGGAAGAAAGACACTGTTGCTATTATATGCTGTTACTGAAGGCCAAGACTGTTGCTATTACCTACGCCAGGAGATTATGTTATTGCCGGCGTCTGTTTGTTTTTTAGTTAGTTAGTTTGTGTGTTTGTTAGTTTGTTTCTCTGTTAGCAAGATAACTCAAAAATTATGGACAGATTTTGATTAAATTTTCAGGAAATGTCCAGATTGGGACAAGGAACAAATGATTCGACTTTGGGAGTGATCTGAATCATCATCTGGATCCGCCATGACGAAAAATGTGATTTTCTTGAATAACTACTAAACTAAAATAGATATCATGATGAATCCAATTGCTAATGGTATGTTTTCATGGTCAAGCAATCTAAATATTTAGATGAAATAAACATAGGACTAATATTTATGGTGAAAATCACAATATGGGTAAGGACTGTGTCGCTGGCGGAGGTCTGCGCTCTCTGAATGCTTTTCTAGTTGAAGATATCTTTCTGATGGGACTGTTTAGGACTTACCTGTCTTTGTTGGTGTCACAAGGATCTCCAATCAAATCATTGTCAATGTCTGTCTGAGATTAAAAAAAAAAAAAAAAAACATTGTCAGGATAAATGTTAAGAGACTGTAGGATTCCCCCTGGACAAGATAACAGGACTGCAGCAAGTCAAGAAGATTTCTGCCTCAGTAGTCTCAAAGCATAGCAAGAAAATATTTTCCTAATTTAGTTGCAAGATTTTGATGTGTTGCTGTATTCAGTTTGACCAAGGAGTATAAGGAAAAGATTTCTGACCTGCTCCGGGTTTGGAACATATGGACAGCTGTCACAAGCGTCTCCCACATTGTCTCCATCACGGTCTTTCTGGTCAGCATTGGGAACTCTCTTGCAGTTGTCCAGGTGATTGAGAATGCCTGAAGTTAAAGTATGTTATAAGTCATGTTCATGGCAAAAGAACAAAACATTTACAGTACACACTCCATGAGTGAATGAAAATCAAAAGTATTTATTAGTCATTTCTCTCATCTGGGCTTTAATCATTAACTCTAAACTAGTATGGACAGTTCTCCTCTACCTTAAGTCACAGAAAAGTGAAGCCAAAATGTCTCTTAAATAGGTGTAAAGATGAAGAAATATGACTGATGGAAATTAAAATTTACTCCCAAAGGGATTTAGCAAAAGTGTGATCAGCAGAGCATACAGTGAATTAAAAACAGCAGCCTTACATTTACTTTTATCTTCTTTGACACTGATGAAGAATGAAGAGATAAAATACTCACCATCTCCATCAATGTCTTCATCACATTCATCACCGTATTTGTCCACATCAGTGTCTTTTTGGTCATTGTTTTTGACAGCACGGCAGTTATCACAAGCGTCACCAAAGTCATCCTCGTCAATGTTTCTTTGGTCCACATTTGGCACCAGCACACAGTTATCCTGTAAAAACACTGCCTTAGTCCCAGGACAGGGTTTTCAAAGAAGTTTGACCCATTACTCTTTCACACTAAACCTGAGTGTTTAGGATTCCATCCCCATCTGCATCCTCGTCGCAGGCGTCTCCAATACCATCACCATCAGCATCCTCTTGACCAGAGTTTGGCACAGTGAGACAGTTATCCTGAAATCAGACATTTAACACTTGAAGAAGAGAGCACAGGACAAAGAAGCACCTGTTTAAGACCAACTTCAGAAAAAAGAAGTTTCAGCGCCTTTAAAACCCTAAACCACATCCTTCAAAAGACCAAAGTCAGTTATAAAATAAGGAAAAAATCCTTTATTGGTCCCAAAAGAGGAAATTCAAGAGGTACAATAGCACATGGGGGAAAAGAATACAGATGATAGCAGCACTGATTAGACATTGAATCAGGTGGATCCATCTGCAGTGCAAGGTTAGCAGTATATATAGTTATTACTAAAAAGTATAAAGTTTCAGTGTAGCATAATGAGAATATTCCAAGCAGTAGATGTCTGTTTATGTGAAATAAAGTGACATATTTTGCCCTAATTGACAGTTGACATGCTAAACAAAGACAGTTGATAGTTGTGATGTAAGTAATGAGGTGTGATTGATAGCATTAAGTCATGTAAAGAAACAACAGTGCAGCAGTATAACATTAGATATTAAGTATTTTTCAGTATAATATGGAGCAATAATAATAACAATAATATCTTTAATTATAGCGCCTTTAAAAACAGAAGTTTAAGAAGTGCTTTAACAGAAAAACAAAGGCACAATAAAATCAACAATCAGGTCAACAGAGATCATGACCAATGGTTTAGTCCAGGACAGGAATTAAAGTGCAGTTAACAGACCATAATACGATCAGTCAACTTTGCATGTTTCCCTCAATGTATCAATTGTTTAAGATCTAGTTGCACAGAGCACCAAAAATACTTAAATGTCATGCAGTATTAAAAATATTCAGTGGTATGTACAGTGTAACATCAATCAACCCTGCATGTTATATTCAATTACTTGAAGCGCCTTCAGGTCACAGGTCAAAATTTCACCAACAGAACTCATCAATGACCACAGATTATGTTTTGTTTGATTAGAATTCACTCCATTACATTTACAGTGCAGTGATGCTAATTGAATGCTGGTGAATAACTTTATGAAAATAACAGCATTAATTTTACACATTACACCATCACATAATAATAATTGTGGGAAAAAACAACATTCATTCTTTTTTACCATAAATTTATAATTCATTTTGCAGGCTTTGGAAATCCCTCGGTGCGTTGTTATATGCACCCTACAACTACACAGTCCCACCTGTTTAAATCAGAGGAACATACCCCCTTGACTTACTTTCACAATTCCTCTTATTGCTGATCACTAAATTCTGTTCACAATGATCTTTTTGGTATGTTTAGTTGTCGTCTGTGTTTCAAACTCACCTTGTTGCAGTTTCTGTCAGGACAGTCCAGTTTCTCATCAGGGAAACCATCAATGTCGATGTCTGGTCCACAGAGGTAGCCATTGCCAGCCCATCCAACTCCACACTGTGAGAACAGAAAGTGCAGCGATCACTGTGCAGAACACCTAGGTCAGTTTTACATCAGAAATGTAGCCGCAAACGAAATGCAAAAGAAAAATAACAGTTAATTACGTAAGCAAGGGGAAGAGTCGTGAGTCACACTTATAGGAGGTCAAAAATCCATTTTCAGTCAAACAATGGGTTTATATTTCAATAAAAAATTCACATTTTTGTCAAACAAAAATAATAAATATTTCTTGAATGCACCTCCTATTAGTCAGATCTGTTGTTGACTTTTATCAGTCCATACTGAGACAAAACACTATGAAGAGTAAGAAGATATACCATATCCTTAATTAGTAATTAAAATGATCTTTACATCAGTCTATTATCTATTTTTTCGGTCCTGATCAGGGTTGCAGGACATCCTTGACACAGAGAGCTGATATGTCATGACATTTACGCTTATGGGCACCCTTATTAAGTCACTAATTGAGTCAAAATGTATGTTTTTGGTCTTTGGGAGAACATAGTAGTCCCAGACAGAACCCACAGATGCTTGTGTACAGCACGCAAACTCAACACAAAGTGGAGCTACTCAGGATTTGAACCAGAAAACAACTTTCTGTGAGGCAACACTAACAACTTATGCCAGTTTCTGACATGCCAATATGTCTGAACTCATCATTGCTGATACCAATATTTATTTTTATTGTCAAAAGCACAAATCCTACCCTTCGCTAAAACTGACTTTTTCCTTTATTGTGAGAGTCTGTTTATGTTAGAAACAGATTTGAAACTAGAAAAACACTTCCATAAAAAATGTCCTTTTGGTTTGTGGAAGGGGACATTCAATGAAAATAAGGTAAACCGTATTCGTAAATTAGATCTTTCTGCTTATACTACAGTCAGAATATTGGATTGGTATGGCCAATTTCTTCATTCTACTATCTGCAAAAGTTTGTTTGTATGTCTGCTGAGATCTGATATTCAGTTTTTAGGTAAATATCTGCCAATACGGATGTTGTCCCAACAATATTGTGTACCATTGCTAGACTCTTGGAGGCTTCATGATAGTCAACGTGAATATCTTTATTCTCAGAAAAAAGGATTGACAGTTAAATGCTTTTTAATTTTTTTTACCTGACATTCGATTGTTCCCTCTCGGTGGACAATGCACTCAGCACTGGCGTGGCAGGGGCTTGGCTGACCGTTCCCACAGGCTCTCTCGGGCTTACAGACCCCCTGTTCCATGATATAGCCCGTCTTGCAGGGACCACATCTGAATGAGCCCTGATGACATAGAGAAAAGACCTGTAATTTTTTATCACTACAAATGTTCCTGCATTAACATTAGTGTAGTTATGAGTGTGATTTAAAACCTCAAGAGAGCAGTGGGAGAGGGACTCTGTGCTGTCTTAGATAAAAATGTTATTTTAGCACACACTGACCCAGATGCACTGCTGTAGGAAACACTTTACACATAATGGTTTGTCCTAGACTATTAGGGTTTTACTTCCTGTGATCTGTGGTTTAGATATAAGTCAAAATAAATATTAAAAAAGTGGGATGGTTGTGGCACAGATGGCTTAGCAGTTAAGTTCTCATGCACTGAGCAGCAGCTGCTCAGGTTAAAGTTTGGCCTGATGCTCTATTCCCTCACTCCCCCTCCCTAATTTCTTGCTGTATTCTCCATTTTTTAAAAGTATATGTGACTTTGTTAGGTTAGAAAATCTTGGAGAGTGGTATGTTTTAGATTGAGTGTACATTTCTGCTTGCAAATGATTTAAGAGTCAAAATTGTTGTGTTTCCATTTTAGTTCTGTTGGTTTTTGCTCTCTCTCCCTCCCTTCCTGTTTTTGCTGCAGGTCTGTGGAAGCAGGGTGAAGCAGCTGCAGCCAATCATGCTCACCTGTGGTCACTCTGGCAATCAAGTTCCCTTTAAAAGCTGGGGCAGGAGTCGACCACACTGCCAGATAATTCCTTCTTGTAAGGTAGAGTCACTTCGTTGCTCAACCGTTTGACTTTGAAAAGCTTTTTGACCTCTTTTTGGGAACCCTTCTGACTGAATCCTCCCTCTTCTTCAGGTTTCAGAAGAATCTGCAGCTGCTCCTTTTGTCAGTGTTTTGGACATCCTGCTTCCACAGCCTGCCTGTTTTTTTTGTTCTTGTTTTTTCTTGTTGCAATAAATTTTTGAAACCTTCTGGTTGTCTCCTCTGCATTGAGATCCAATTTTGAGTGAATCGTAACAGAATTATCTGGCCAAAATGGATCTCTCGCAGAGGTAGAAAGATCAAACAGGCTGTTTCCTCTCAAGGAGCTAGGGTTGGGCAACATGAGCAAGCTCTTCAACAAATTATGGACACTCTGAACACCTTAGCTTCCAGCATTA
This sequence comes from Scarus forsteni, assembly GCA_036419115.1. NCBI lineage: Eukaryota > Metazoa > Chordata > Actinopteri > Labriformes > Labridae > Scarus > Scarus forsteni. Next base: position 31,778,813 of record JAZDUH010000136.1, read on the forward strand.
CCCAGCTTGGCAACCGGATGGACCAAGTTTCCACACAATTAAACTCCCTGGCAGCCCCGGCCCAGGATCAAGTGTCACCAATGCCTTCCACCTCTGCTCCACCTGTGCCTGTTCCAGTTTCCCCGGATGTCCAACCCAGCCAACCCAGAGAGCCATACATCTCACCACCAGTCAGGTATTCTGGAATTTCAGGGTCATGCAGTCAGTTTCTCCACCAGTGTTCTCTTGTGTTTAATCAGCAGCCTTCAACCTATAATTCTGATAGATCCAAAATAGCTTTCATTATGAGTCTACTGTCAGACAAAGCCTCAGCCTGGGCCTTAGCTGTTTCCAACAATAACTCACCCATTTGTCAGTCTTTTGAGTTGTTCACAGCTGAAATGCTTAAAGTATTTGATCACCCAGTGAAAGGAAAGGAGGCTAGTAGCCGCCTCCTTTCTTCTGACAAGGTTCGGTTCAGTTTCTGGTTACTCTATTGATTTCCGCATTCTACGCGGCGAGGCGGGTGGGATGAAGGCTTTACAGGGGTTTATATTCGTGGCTTGAGTGAAGAGCTAAAGGATGAACTAGCTGCGTGATGAAACAACATCCCTGGATGAGTTAATTTCCCTCACCATTCGTCTAGATAATGCGCCTTAGAGAGACGTAGGGAGAGAACAGGCAGACAGGGCTTCTCTGTTAGGCCTCCCAGACAACTTGCACCTTCAGTTCCACCTCTACAGTCTCCAGATCAGCCAGCACCCAGCGCATCTTTGAGCAGCGAGGAACCTATGCAGCTGGGGAGGATGAGACTAACTTCTGCTGAGCGTCAACGCCGCTTTCTCCAAAAGCTCTGCATGTACTGTGGTCAGGCTGGCCATGTCCTAGCCAGCTGTCCTGTTCGGCCAAAAGACCTGGCTCATCAGCCACAGGAGGGGCGCTGGTGAGCCATACTTCCTCCATATCATCACCCTCCAACAGAATTCAACTGAAAGGTACCGTTTCCTGGTCACATGTGTCACTCCCTATTCAAGTCTTGATTGACTCTGGCTCTGATGACAATTTCATTGACTCTGATTTTGTTTCTCAATCCAAGATCCCCTCTGAACTCTTACCTGAGCCAAAGGATGTTTTTGCTCTTGATGGGAAGCTTTTGGCTCATGTCACTCATCGCACTACCCCTGTGTCCCTCCACCTGTCTGGTAACCATCATGAATCCATTTCATTGTACATAATTTCCTCACCTGCATCCCCATTAGTTTTAGGGCTCCCATGGCTTAAGCTGCACAACCCACACATAGACTGGTCTCATTCCTCCATCACTAATTGGAGTCTGTTTTGCCACTCTCATTGCTTACAGTCAGCCACCCCTGCCACAGTCACTGCTGCACCAGCTCCCCCTAAACCTATTGACCTCACCTCTGTGCCCTCGGAGTACCATGACATTCAGGAAGTTTTTAATAAAGACCAGGCTCTGTCACTTCCACCTCACAGACCATATGACTGCAGCATTGATTTGCTTCCTGGCACCCTCTTACCTACCAGTAAACTTTACAATCTCTCCCGACCAGAAAGGGAAGCCATGGAGACATATATCTCTGACTCATTAGCTGCTGGACTCATTCGTCCCTCTTCATCACCTGTGGGGGCTGGTTTCTTTTTTGTCGATAAAAAGGACAAGACTCTGCGCCCTGTATTGACTACAGGGGTCTTAATATTTATAACGGTGAAAAACAAATACCCCCTTCCACTCATTGACTCTGCTTTTGGGCCCCTCCACCAAGCCACCATTTTCACTAAGTTAGACCTTCGCAATGCCTACCACTTAGTGAGGATAAAAGAGGGGGATGAGTGGAAGACAGCGTTCAACACACAGCTGGGACATTTTCAGTATCTGGTCATGCCCTTGGTTAACTAATGCCCCTGCAGTTTTTCAGGCACTCATAAATGATGTCCTGCGTGACATGTTGAATAGATTTGTGTTTGTATATTTAGACGACATTTTGATTTTTTCTCGTTCCTTTAATGAACATGTTCAACATGTAAGACTGGTACTCCAAAGACTTTTGGAAAACAGACTCTATGTCAAAGCCGAGAAGTGTGAATTCCATGTTTCCTCAGTGAACTTTCTGGGTTTTGTGGTGGAGAAGGGCAAATCAAAGCTGACCCTTAAGGTCATGGCAGTGGTCGATTGGCCCACTACATCAAGAAAGCAACTTCAAAGGTTCCTAGGATTTGCTAATTTTTATCGAAGGTTTATCCGTGACTATAGCAAAGTTGCTACACCTTTAACCAAGCTAACTTCTGTGAAAGTTCCTTTTGTATGGTCATCAGCTGCTGAGACAGCGTTATGAAGTTAAAACGGTTGTTTTCCACTGCTCCTGTACTGTCTCACCCTGATCCTTCAGCTCAGTTTGTAGTGGAGGTTGATGCCTCAGACTCTGGGGTTGGTGCAGTTCTTTCCCAACGCTTCTTCTGTGGATCAGAAAATGCACCCTTGTGCCTTCTTCTCCCGTAGACTCACCCCTCCTGAAAGAAACTACGATGTGGGAAACCGGGAGTTGTTGGCTGTTGTGCTGGCGCTTCAGGAGTGGAGGCACTGGTTGGAGGGCTCAACTCATCCATTTGTGGTATGGACCGACCATAAGAACTTATCTTACCTCCGTTCTGCCCGCAGGCTCAACTCCCGTCAGGCTCGGTGGGCTCTGTTCTTAGGGCGTTTCAACTTTACTATCACCTACCGGCCTGGCTCCAGAAACATCAAGCCTGATGCCCTGTCACGCCAGTTTTCCCCTGCTATTGAGGAGCCTGCAGAGGAAACCATCCTTCCTGCTCCCTGTGTTGTTGGGGCAGCCAGGTGGGAGATTGAGAGGGTGGTCCAGGAAGCCCAAGATTCTGATCCCATTCCTGCAGAATGTCCAGGTGGTAAGCTGTTTGTTCCGCCAATGGCTAGATCTTCAGTTCTTCAGTGGGGGCATTGTTCCAAGGTCGCATGTCATCCTGGTTTTCGGCGGACCTTGCATCTTCTCCAGCAAAGGTTTTGGTGGCCCTCCATCTCCTCTGACACAAAGCAGTTTGTCTCTGCCTGCTCTGTCTGTGCCCGCAGTAAGGCCTCTCACCGTGCTCCTGCCGGCCTTCTACGTCCCCTTCCCATTCCTCACCGGCCGTGGTCACACATTGCTGTGGATTTTGTCACAGGCCTTCCTCCCTCAGAAGGTAATACCACCATCTTGACTATTGTTGACCGTTTTTCTAAGGCTGTGCACTTCATTCCACTCCCTAAATTACCATCATCTTTTGAGACTGCTAATCTGCTTATTAAGCATGTATTCCGACTACATGGTATCCCTCAAGATATTGTTTCCGACAGAGGTCCGCAGTTCATCTCCCAAGTTTGGAAGGCATTTTGTCAGGCCTTGGGAACATCTACCAGCCTATCGTCAGGATATCACCCACAAACTAACGGCCAGACAGAGCGGGCAAATCAGGATCTCGAGGCAGCTCTTCGGTGTGTGACCTTTCATCACCCAGCCTCCTGGTCCACTCACCTCCCTTGGGTGGAATATGCCCATAATTCCCTGGTCTGCTCCGCCACAGGTATGTCTCCATTCATGGCCTCTAATGGCTTCCAGCCTCCTCTGTTTCCAGCCCAGGAGTCTGACGTGGCGGTCCCCTCAGCTCCGCATCACCTAGAGCCCGTCCAAGTCTGGCATGAGGCCCGTGCAGCTCTAACACGCACCAAAACTCGAAATCAGAGACTGGCTGACAGACATCGTATCCCTGCTCCCGATTATCAGCCTGGCCAGAAGGTCTGGTTATCTGCCCGGGACCTTCCTCTTCAGACTGAGTCTCGCAAACTGGCACCCAGGTACATCGGCCCTTTTGAAATTGAAAGCATCATTAACCCCAGTGTTGTTAAACTGAAGTTGCCTGCCGCCTTGAATGTCCATCCCTCCTTCCATGTTTCACTCCTAAAGCCTGTTTCCACCAGTCCTCTGAGCCCTCCAGCCGAACCCCCTCCACCCCCCCGGATCATTGACGACCACCCTGCCTTTACAGTAAAGGAGTTGCTGGATGTACGGAGGCGGGGTCGGGGCTATCAGTACCTGGTTGATTGGGAGGGTTATGGGCCAGAGGAGCGTTCTTGGGTTTCTCCCAAACTCATTCTGGACCCTGAACTTTTTAGAGACTTCTATGCCCGTAATCCAGGAAAACCTGGAGGGCCGCCAGGGGGCGTCCCTTGAGGGGGGGGTACTGTTGTGTTTCCATTTTAGTTCTGTTGGTTTTTGCTCTCTCTCCCTCCCTTCCTGTTTTTGCTGCAGGTCTGTGGAAGCAGGGTGAAGCAGCTGCAGCCAATCATGCTCACCTGTGGTCACTCTGGCAATCAAGTTCCCTTTAAAAGCTGGGGCAGGAGTCGACCACACTGCCAGATAATTCCTTCTTGTAAGGTAGAGTCACTTCGTTGCTCAACCGTTTGACTTTGAAAAGCTTTTTGACCTCTTTTTGGGAACCCTTCTGACTGAATCCTCCCTCTTCTTCAGGTTTCAGAAGAATCTGCAGCTGCTCCTTTTTGTCAGTGTTTTGGACATCCTGCTTCCACAGCCTGCCTGTTTTTTTTGTTCTTGTTTTTTCTTGTTGCAATAAATTTTTGAAACCTTCTGGTTGTCTCCTCTGCATTGAGATCCAATTTTGAGTGAATCGTAACACAAAATAGTACAACTGAAATTTGCCCAGTTTTATCTGGCAACATATCATGTAAGAGTGCAAAGTGCGATGACTATTTGGTAAATGGTAAAAGGTAAATAGCACTTTTCAAGTCTCACTGGCAGCTTTATACTGCAGGCCACACCCATTCACTTACTGATGGTTGGAGTATCTGTGTCAGTTTTCCATCAGTATCGGCTAAAACTTTCATGCCCATTTACACGCCACTGAAGCAGCAGTGGGAGCAACTTGGGGTGAAATATCATGCCCAAGGACACATCCCCATGTGACAGTCAGCTGGGCTCAAACCTGCAACCTTCTGATTTCTCTTCATATTGCCAAATGTTAGTGATATTTCAATAGCAGACTTTGTGATCACATGTGATCGATAGGCCTGTGCTCAAAATATCGATACGGCAAAATATCGTATCGCACTCCTTCGGGATACGTGTATCGATACGGATTCTACAGAATCGATACGGCCTAAATATTTAGACAGTTGTTGTTAATACACTTTGGGTAATGTTAACAGCGGCACAGTTCAAGGTAGAAGATGAGCTACATAATGAACCGTATGTTCTAAATTTGAACTTAGGTCTACCATCTTTGAGGATCTGAATTTATGTCCCTCAAGTTGTGGAACCACTTAAAACTCATCCTTGTTTTTTTTCTTATAAGAAAAAACTAAACTTGTCAAAAATTTGGCTTAAAGCATAGTCAATGTTCACAATTTACGTGTATCGGGATACGTATCGTATCGTGAAGTTGCTGGAAATACCCAGCCCTAGTGATCGATCAGTCCACAGTAGCAAAGCTTCGATATCTTTCCCTGGATCATGTCATATTTTACAGGTTGTTTGGGCTTTTTATCTCTGCAGAAGGTGGTTATGTTTTTCAGAAAGGAAAGATAACATAATGGTTTTACTGGTTTTGAAAATATCACACTGACAACAGAATGTCAATGTTGTTTGCAAAATTGTTTTAAGTAAGCCTTGAAGGTTGGCTTCTTGTTGCTGCCCTATTACCAAGGCTGTTTTTATTCCCTTGGGCTCAGGACTCTGATTAACCTTGAATGCAATAATCAACTGTATCAGTATTTCCGAGAACAGCCCCTTTTGTTTGTATAAGTTAGCGGTCAAAGTGATTTGAATTTCCCCTTTTTATGAGTACAGTTTGAATAGTTTCATATCTTAAGCATGCCTCAACAGACAAAGGCTGGGTAGCTGAGTAGAATTTTTAACAGGGAACATAATATAATTGTTACAGGGACCTCTGGCTGACAAATGTCTCAGTATGAGCAGCTGTAAAGTATCAACAAAGTTATGTAATTAATATTTCTGTTGTATATACTCACGGGGGTGTTTGTACACAGAGCATTAGCCACACAGCCGCCATTGTTAGCTGCACACTCATCGATGTCTTTGCACACCTTAGTGAAAAAAAAAGACAGAAAGAGCAATCATTTACTTAAGCAGGCATTTGCAGGATCAGAGTATAAAGAAGTAACTGCAAAAGAATGAAGACCGTGCCGAGGTGTTCTTAAGGCAGAGCAGCAGATTTTTTTACTTGCTGTGTAAACGGAGAGAGTGAGGAGGTGCAGCTGGTCAATGCTGAGAGGAGGTGATAACGAAAATTAAGAGGTTCACTGCGATGTCCTTTAAAATCTGACCTGACTTGAATTTAGCTTTGCTGTTTGGTTTTGAGCCACCAAGCATACAAATAATTCCGATGAAAGCTAGATATCAATTGCTTTAAAATCACAGGTATTTTTGATCATCTTATTGATAGTATCCTTTATTTGTTGCACTTTGGCCCTCTGAAACTGAGCAGAACATTACTTGTTGTAACCAAAACTGTCCTACCCTGGAATAGAGAAAATCTGAGTTAACAGACAGAAAAAGCCTTGTGTTGCTCCTAATGGTCCCAAAGCACTCAGAGCATCTGCAACACTTAAAATGAGGCATGTTTGCATAAACACTAACACATCTGTGTAACATAGGGGCACCTTATAAAAGCCTAATGATGACCTCAGGGAACTTTTTTGCCTTCAAATGGTGCTCTCTTGTGAAAACACGCAGCAAAACAAAAGAAATATATAAATACATAATGACAAATAATGAACATTTAATGAAGCCAAGGAGGAATCACCAGCTATTGCCTCTGAAGGTTGAATAACAGGAACTAACCCTTAAGCCAGTAAATTTTGTTTAGATTTTGTTCTGCTGATGTCAAGACAGAAAATTCACCATAACAGGATGATTTGTCAGTTTAAGTTTGTGTCTGTTTGTGCATGGATTAATGGATTCTGACCTGTTTGTTGGCCTTAGCATAGGCAAGGCCAACCCCCTGGACCTGGGGGCCAGTGTAGCCAGCAGGGCAGGAACCACAGCGGAAACCAGGGGAGGTGTTTATGCAGCGCACACCCATGTGACAAGGTCTCACAGTGCACTAATTAAAAAAAGATACAGACACACAAAACACATCACATTAAAAAATATTTGTCAATGTTTGTAGGAACAGAAGTCTCAGAAAGGGACTGACATGTTATTTAAGTGATAAACTGATCAAATGTCTGCATACCTCATCCACATCAGTGCAGTGAGTACCGTTCCCCTCCAGGCCATCAGGACAGGACCCACACTTGATGCCCTGGGGTGTCTCTATACACTTCACCCCCGGGTGGCAGGGGTTGGGATTACAGGACGGACGGGGCTGCACTCCACCCATCCCTTGGGAGAGACAAGATTAGTTATACTGTACTCTAGTATTAAGTTGTTGTTTTTTCAGGGTATAACTTTTACACAGAAACTTGAAAATGAACCACTGATCAGTCTTTTGGCCCGGTCAACTTACCACAGGCTTCACACTCCATCACCGTGTTTTTCAGGAAAACAATCTCCTTTATCTGCAAAATACAGCAATCAAATGATCAAGTTACCCGTGTTGCCTTCAAACTGAAGATAAAAAATCAGTCAGCTTCTAAAAATAGGCAATAGGCCACTAAAAGGAAAGACACAAACTCAGAGACAAACTAGTTTTCAATAAATAAGTACAAACCCCAATTCATTTGGACATTGTGTTAAAATGGATAAAAAACCCAGTACAGTGATTTGAAAATTCTTTTCAGCCTATATTCAGCTGAATACACAACATTTCACGCTGATCAACATTTCATGGCCTGAGCTCATCTTAAATGGACTGACGCAAAGTAGAATAGTGTGCTGTGTGCAGATGAGTCTACATTTCAACAACTTTTTTTTTTACAAGTCATGAAGGTCATATCCTTCAGGCACAAGAGGTAAAGGGCCATCAGTGTTGTTACCAACATAAAGTTAAAAAAAGCATCTGTGGTGATAAAGGTTTTTTTTTTAGCTTTTTTGGAGCTTCAAGTTTCAAGCAACATATTCATATTGAATGAATATTTGCAACAAAACAATTAAGGTAAAGTCAGTTTGAAAATGAAATATTTTGTCCTTGTAGTGCACTGAACTGAAAAAGATTGAGATTGATTCATAAACCATTGTATTCTGATTCTTTATGTTCTACATTATGTCCAAACTTTCATTGACATTGGAGTTTGTACTTCTTTAAAAAGGCAAATCCCTCACAAGTGCTTCTGATTTGAAAGATAAGATAAATTACCTGTTGTTTCAGAAGCTCTTTTATTTCAGCCAATGCCAAGTTTGTCATTTTAATCTGACTAATAATTTCACCATCTGGAAAAAAAAAAAACACTTTTGAAATGTTCATCATTTAAAACTCTGGATAAGTTGAATGTGAAGAAGCTTAATAGCATTTTTTACTAGATTAGTTTGTAAGAAATGGTGCCATGTTCATAAGAAGGGCCCATAGCACATATTAATATTCACATCATGCACAACATTGTTATCTGAATTTCTATGAAGGTATCAAGTTCAGTAGTTCATAGAACAAGTTTATGAGTTAACAAGTAACCAAATGACAATAGTATGGGTAAGTTTGATAACACAACAGTAACTACATTAGTTTAATGCAACGTGTTTAATTGATCTTACAAGCATAACAGCTAGTTTGATATAAAATGTGCAAGTAAGTGATCCTAATATAACATGGGCTGAGGTTAGCTTGGTGTAGCATGCAGGTTAGCAGTTTCCTTAATGTGATCGCAGTAAAGCTACATGTAAGCTATACGTAAAGTGCTAGTAAGTTAGCTAGTAAGTTATTGTCACGTTAGTGTTATGTGGGCTAAGTAGGCTCAGTGTTGTGTACATAAATGCTTGTGTAACATCACATATGAAAAGTTTGTAAGACACCAAAACATGTAAAAATGTTGACAAAAACCTTTAAAAACTTTACATTAAGTAAAAGTATGGAAGTTGAAATTTGGGTAAACCAGCAAAAACCCACTAAGGATGGGATAATGAGTCTCAGTGTATTACTACTTTTACAGGTACTCTTTTGGTATCAGTTACTCCTCTAAAATATTGATACCAAATGAGCACTCAGTGTTTCTCTGTGAAGTTCTACAGACTGTCCAGTCTTTCCCTCTTTCTCTATGCCGAGGCAATGCCATTTTCCACCTCATGTGTCAAAAAGCACTCAGCTGCATCCACAAGCTTACATAAAGACACCTAACACAGTTTGTGCAAACTTATAATGAAATGATGGAAAGAAAACACAAGTTTATGTATTGCTTCTCCCCCAAAACTATTTAAAGTCATTTTTTAAAATGGCTTGGAGTGGATTAAGTTTAGTTTAAAATATGTATAAAACCAAGCAACATAGACCTACATTAATGTAATTATTTCATTTTAGTTGTATTTATGGAATAATTATCCATTCATTCAGAAAATACCAACAATTGTGACACTTAATCCTCTAACAGAGGAGTTTCTGCTTAAAAGAACAAACTCAATTTAAGATCTGATCATCCAGAATCTAAATGTTTTATTTACATGCATTGTTCAGTAAACGTTATGTATGCATTGTAGGAGATGACTGGTATTGCTATCAAAAAATATTACAGCAAAAAGGATTCTTGTATTAATTAAGTAAAGTCTGATATTCCATCACTGAAACTCTACTCTCTCACAGGATCCAAAAGGAGCGAAAGCAGGACATATAACCACGAAAGAAATCAACAAAAGAAGGTGCTTCAAAGTACTCGTCTATTATGGAGTCCTAAAGTTTCCCCAGGCTGACACAGATGAAACAACAGACAGGTGATTTTTTTTTGTCAAATTTCAACAGAGATGTTAGATAGTGGTGCATTGTAGACCCCATGACATTATTTTCCATTGATTATCAGATGTGTCCAAAATGTACATTCAACGTGGGGCCACATGTAGAAATAATTAAGAATGACTTGACCACTTCTCTACACATTGCCTGAAGATTTCATATCATGGAGGTTATTATATATTTGTAATTGAATATGCTTTGGAGAAAAATAAACAGCCAACATGATAGCTTTCTATTAATGTCTCATTGAAGCAACAGCCCTTCATTATTTAGGATTTTAGGGATACTAATCAGGTTATAGATGGCTCTGGGTGGCTCTAAGCTACCACTAGATCAACTCCTGATCAGGATGAAGAGAGTCTGCTAAAATGTACAGTTTACAGGAGGGAAGGTTCTTTAAGAAGATTAATATATTTTTTGTAATTTAGATCATGAGACAGAGCAGGTAACAGGAGTAATCTATGTTGCTGGTGCTGCTATTTGCCGATATGATCCATCTGTCTGTCATCAACCAATAAGTGAAAGCTTTACGTTTTGGCCATAGTTCATGTTATTAGAATTTGGAGTGGGACAGTTAAAACAGGACTCTAGGGCTTTAACACCCCTGACTTAGACGTTTGATTCATGAACTTTACTTTTTCTTGCAACACTTTAACAACAAAACCAAGTAGACCATAGGCTGCTGGGTTCAGAGAGTGGGCCTGTTGATTCTAAACAAAAGCCTTTAAGAGTAACTCAAGATATGTAATATATGACTTTCAGCAAACATGTAGCTATTTTGTCCTTTAGATTTTGGAACAACTTCAAGACGATAAAAACAACTTGTGCCAATCAAGATCAAAACTTGAATATCATCTATGTGAGACAGTCCTGTGTAATCAGAGATGAAAGATGACTCTTTATGTATGAGTAAAACATTTTGTGAATTAGCATACCAGATATCAAACCCACAGGCACTTTCTTGGCAGTAATTCAAACAGCATATCTTTGAGCCTCATCATTTTTGCTACTTTCTGAATATCTGGGATTAAAAGCTCTGCAGGGAGCAAATATGGACATATGGGAGGTATCAAACACACGTCCCGTCCACCACAAGATTCATTGCACGTCAAATACCTGAAGTTCCTCAGCCACCACTGGATCATTTTGTATCCACTACCCCCGCATTCACAGGAGATGTAGATGTTTTTATTTCTGAAGGAAAATTGATTTCCCAGATATGGAAGGAGACATGATTTTCTGGAGGATTCATTTCAAAGCCTGTGAGCTACAGGAACTCAACTCTCCTGGCGTTCTGTGTGGCTTTTCAGTAACAATATTATCTGGATTTTTTACACAGGCTGGCCTCTTGCTAAAATCTATCGGACACAACAGATTTATGATGATGTAGTAATTTCATTTTTTTCTTAACATACGAGCAAGCAAATCCACCTAAATCAGTCACCACTCAAATCAGTCTCCTCAGGACTGACATAAATAAATAAATGTAACTCTGTTCCATCAATATGTAACTTCACTTTTTTACTTTTTAACTCATCTTAGTGAATTTCTTACACTTTATTTTTACATGCAATGAAATACTTAAAGAATAATCTGACCAATTAAATTAGCAGATCAAAACTGGCATCTCTAAATAAATACATTAGCGTAACCAAGACATTGACTGATGCTGGAGCTGTATTTTATAAAGGTAGACGTCCGGTCACCTAAAAGAACACAAGTAAAACATATTATACTTTACTGGCAACAGAAACAAGCCCCAGCACAAAGTTAACATTTTGTCATTTAATATTTACCATTTCTGAATTTTGGGGAGGCACATGGCTGATTGCTCCTCCATTACTGGATAATTAGCACCACCAAGGAGATAATGTTTTGCCAGTGTTTGCTAGTTTGTTTGTTTGTTTGTCAAAAGGATAGCTCAAGAAGAATTGTTTTAGATTTCAGTGGTTACCATTTGCAAATGTGAATCAAAGAAAGTTTTCAAGGGCTTATTTACATATCTCAATATTTCACAAATAGTGCCATAAATGCCTTGGTGGTGGTTTGTGCTTTCTGAGCACTTCTTTTGGTTGGTAATTATCTCACGAGGACACATTTCCAGGGAAGTTAGGGGGGAAATGTGAGAGCTCTATGATGTTGTTTTTTTTTATCACAACGATCTTACCCAGATTTCTTTAATTCCAGAACCTTTAAACTGTTAAATTAGTGAGTGACAGGAAATTTTCAGGAAAATTACAACAAGCATGTTGCAAAGGGTTGGTGACGTAGCTTAATACTTAGATAAAACTGTTGAGATATTAGAGCACAAAATATAAACTGTTTAATTCTGTTGTTGTACATCAGTACATTCTGTGCTCCCTATTGAACCAAAACATATAATTGGACTACATGACCGTCGAGTGATGCTTGTATGGTTTAACTTTGTAGGTCACCCAAAAGTTAGCATTACTAATGGCTCCCTTAAAAGACAGCCAATGAACTTTTCATTAGGTTTTTCAATTATTACCACCACTAAAGAGTTTATGATTTTTCCAGCATTTGTTAGTTTGTTGGTTTCTTAACAGGATAATTCAAAAACTTGAGAACATATTTTGTGTATTTTTTTAAAGGACTTTTGGTCATGGCATGAGGAAGAAGAGCTAAGATTTATCTGGTGATCCAAACCTTAACGCGGATCCAGGATTTCTTTTGAGGTATTCTAAATTACATATTTCTAATTTTTTTGTCAATAACTCCACCCGACAATGTTGAAAATACCTTGCTGAAGGTTTATGTCCTCAGGTCACTCCTACAATCCTCCGCTGAGAAGGTTATGTTCTCGTTGTGTTTGATAGTCTGTTAATTTGTTAACAGGAAAGCTCAAAAAGTTTCAAACAGAATTTGAAGAGATTTTCAGGATAGGACAGAAGTGGGCCAAGGACTAATCAATAAGATTTTGATGGTAATGCAAATACGGATGCTGAATTTTTAAGGATTTAAGAATTTCAGAACATCACACAACAGGACAGTTGTCCACATATTTGCTAAAAAGTCAGCTAAGAATGTCAGAAATATCTTGGCAGAGGTTTGTGCTCGCAGTGCACTTCTAGTTGCTGATTAAAAGTCTGTAAATTCAAATTGTTCATTAACATTTTTACCAATAAACACCTTTTTCACAGTTTTAAATTATTAATGTAATGTGTGAGAGTAAAATGCTCCTCTCTGGTTATTATGGAACTACATTCCAGCAGTTTGACCGAGTAACTGCTTCCACGCCTCTGACTGCTATCTGGTGCTGTGACGTGTTTTTTTTTTAAAAAGTAGTTTTTTAGCTGGTGCTCATGGCTGTGTCAGTTGTTTCATTTTTTAGATTTTGGTTGCAGTTTGTTGACAAGTATTTTAAAGTATTTCAAATCTAATCTGCTTGTGTTTACCATGACCCTGACTTCAAGCATTTATCTAAAACACATTTTCAACAACCCCATAAACACTGAGATGAGAGAACAAGAAGTGCTAAAGTGGAGCTCACTTTAGTGTCAAAGGACCCATTACTGCACCATCTTATGACAAAAAGGAAAAAAATCCATCATAGTAATGAACTTTGTTTACATCACTCACCAATCCAGCATATTTGTTTACATCAGCTCTGCATTAATACAGAAAAGTTTGCTGTCTTTCTAAATTTATAACATCATTGTCATCCGAGGCTAGTGAGAACCATTTCATAAAGGGAAAAAAGGCATCCAGCTCTGTTTTACATTCATGACATTGTCTCAAAATACTTAAACATGTCTTGTGGAAGAAATAAAATTCCACAGTTTTTAGTTGCTACATTAGTTTAAAATAACAATATATGTCTATTTTTTAAAACACTAAAATTCTATTCTGTTTTATTGCAAGGTACAATGTGTATTTTTGCTTCATAATATCTTTGTTACAGATTGAGAGTTTCTGTTTGTTTTTGTCAAAGCAGGATTTTATTTATTCCTCATAAATTTATAGCTTACTTCTGAAGGGATGTCATAAACTTCGAGATATAAAGCAGAATTTTATTTTTACATGTAAATTCAACATGTTCCTGTATCAGAATTGAGAGAATTTTGTCTGACATTAAAAACCCTCCAGGTGTGAACAGCTTAAAGCAAGACTTCAGGTGCAGCCTGTGTGACTCTACCTTGAAATCTTGCAGCGTTTGCATGTGATAGCAGCTTATGATCACTTTGAGAGGGACAGTTTGTGGCTAAAATATTACACAAGCATTTGTAGGATTAGTGATATAAAGTAGTAATGTGTGTATGGATATGATCTCTTAAAAAAGAAAGCTTAAGTTATAGCCGTAAAGTTTTTATGTTTCTGTTTACACATCATACAAAATGCATGTTCTGATTTATCCATCATGTCATCATGACATAGAAAGGAGAAGAGTCAAACATGATTGTGTTTGACTTTTTGAACTAATTGACCTGGAGGCCCACCCCTTAACTACATGGACAGCAACCCCCTCCCATGTGATGTCCTGAAAGGTTTAGAAATCTCTTGAGCACAAAGCTCAGGAAATGTGCTCTTCCCATTAGTAGTAGCTATGTTTACTCAATGGATTCAACAGCAGAGAGAGAGAATACCTGGAATAAATCAGCCTACCCACTAATAGATTATGACATCAAACTGTACAAACTAAGACATTTTATTGTTGTTCACAATATAAGGTGAACAATGTCATTGCAAAACAGAAATTAAACCAAAAATGCAAATCAAACTTCAGTTTTAGGCTTCACAACATTTACATTTGAATCCATTGAGACATGACACTTATTGTGGCCAATCTGTATAAAAACTGGATAAAAATTAGAAAAATACAGAGCTGTTTTGGCATTTTTTTCAGTTTATGTTTAATTTATTATAAACATGAACTCATCCAGACTTTTAAAGAAAATTTTCTAAGTGATATTAATGCAGTTTAATGTCATGCAACAACAACCAAAATCGGGAATTAGTCATCTAAAATGGTATAAAATCTTGTTCTTACCTCTCTGCCCAGCCACAGCATGCCCCCCCATGCACAGCACCCAGACCAGTACAACAAACCTCAGCATGGTTAAGTCTGTGGTGCTCAGCCTCAGACGCCGCGCTCCTGCAGAAAACCTGGTTTGAAGCAGACCTTTCTCTCCTGCTTTTGGCTTATATAGTCCCCCCTCCACCGCCCCCTCCCTGGCCGACATCCTTGTCCTTTCCCACATTGCTCCTCTGCAAATTCGGGGAAGTCCAAGAAATGGGAAAATGAGTCTTAACTCCATATTACACCCCCACATTTATGTGGAATTTGACAAAACAGTCATTTATGGTGAACTGTATAAGTATCAACCTTTCAACCTGAAAAATGAGGAACTATTGAAGCCTTGTCACATCAGTTCATAGTGTTATCTTCTATTTTTTAAATGTTTCCATGGGGTAGTTGTCAAAGACTGCTTTCTTATTTTAAATGGCAAAGATTGACAGTGGGAGACACAATTTTAAACATTTATGTTGTTGTTTCTGTTAAAGTTGAACAGGGAAGTGGACGAACTCGGACACTAAGGTGTGTGAAGTGAGGAATGATTTGGAGCAGGGAGCTCCAGGTCGATAGTTTGAGGACAATAAGCTCCATGCAGGGATCAACCCAACCCCTTGGCCAATTGATAGTTTTCATGTGATGCTGCACACTTAAGGGAGAACAATGTCAGGTAAGAAATGCTTTTCATTTCTTTTTCATTATAAGTTGACCGTCTTGATCACCAAGGATATGTTTTTGACATGTTTTTATCTGAATTTTTAAATGAAAGAGTTGTTTTTCACTTTCATGCACTACCAGATATGAAGGCAAGTCTAAATTATACTTATACAGAATTTATCAATGAAAGAAAAAACAGAGAGATGCAGAAAGTAAATAGTCTGTTGGTCACACTGAATGCTACTGCCAAAAGAGACTTCTCCAAATTCTGCCATATCAAAATATGATTGCAGACACACTTTAGCTCCCTGTTCTAGTAACATTACATGAAAACTATCATAAGATAAACTACAATGAGTCTAACATTTCACAACTTGAAGAAGAAAGAAAGAAAGATATGAGGACGAGATTTTTTCTTTAAATTAAAAAAAAACCCTGAATATCGCACGGTAATATCTTTTGACAAACAGAAAAAATGAGCAGACAGCCTGGATAGACTCAAGCCCCATGTAACCCCAAAGAGATATGTGTCATAGACGATGAGTGGATGAACCTTTAGTCAATTTATGTACTTTTTAAACTAAACATTAAAACTTAACTGTCTTGATTCAGAAAAGTTTTTTTCAGTTTGTCAAAACTTTTGATATAAGATTTAAAATCCACTTCATTCCTGTTTTTATTGACTGATAGTGATGAAACGTACAGAAACTTAGATTGAAAAAATTATCCATCACATTTATATTCACTCTACATAAACTCTGCTGAAGTCCTTTTCATGTCAGACTTTACTATTTATCTTAACACACATAATACATTTACATTGACAGCTCACAAATTACAAAGGCATAGAATTTTATTGTGTATGTGTGTGTGTGAGAGAGACTGCATGTTTATAGGCAATGGGTTTAGCAGATGTTGGTTACATTCCTCGTGGTGAATGTTTTGGGGGTTTTCAGCCCCGATCACCTTGATAAGCTCCCCGTCCTCTCTTTGTATTCCCACCTGCCTTGCCAAAGGATCAGGGGAGTCTCACTCTGGACAAACAGCATGTTGGAGTCTTTGGCTGCTTTTCCGTAAATATAGGAAAATCTTGGTTGTCTTTTCAAACTGTTGTCTTATCTTCCAGTAAGTGGGTGAAGATACTAAAAGCCAGACTCTGGATTTTTCCATCATGGGCCTGTTCTTTTATTACCTGAAAGAAATATTTCACACGTTGCTTGTGTGCACTAATCTTGGAAAGTATGAGCTAAGTATTATGGGGGGAAAGTTGTGTGAAGCTTTGCTGTCCTAAATCAGAAATACAAGAAATTAAAAAAAAAAAAATGTATGTGGGATGAGCACATTTTCAAATCCCCAAATATGGTCACTTGCACCCAAACCCACACTTAAGAGCTTACTCTATGGTTGGATTTTTCACCTTTCAACACCATAGGGAATTCCTTAGGAGATTAAATATGAGACGCTGAGAACTGTCACTAGAAAACATATGGAAACAAAAAACAACTAGAAAAGCACTTGAAGAGCGCAGACCTCCGCCAGCGTGACAGTCCTCACTCATATTGTGATTTTCACCCTAAATATTAGTCCTACCTTTATTTCACTGAAATATTTAGATTCCTTGACCATTAAAACATACCATTAGCAACTGGATTCATAATGATATCTATTTTAGTTCAGTAGTTAGTCACAAAAATCAAATTTTTCGTCATGTTGGCCAGACGCTGATCCAGATCAACACCAAAATTGAATCAGTTCTTCCTTTTCCCATGCTGAACATTTCCTGAAAATTTCATCAAAATCCATCCATTACTTTTTGAGTTGTTTTGTTCACAGACAGACAGACAAACAAACTCTCCCGAAAACATAACCTCCTTGGCGGAGGTAATGACTGCATCAGTGTAAAATGACATATTTTTTCTTTTTGGTTGGTTGTCATCTAATGTGTAGGCTCTTCCAATCATTTCTTTTTCCAGTATGGCTTTGTACATGCAGATAGTTGCAGAGCTTGTGAATACAGCCTAGTTAGTGTCTGTCACTTCTCACAGAAAGCTGTGCGTCTGCTGGAGCCCTTTGAAAAATACAGATATTCTGTTTTGGCATGAGAGTGGCTTAACTTGATGCTCAGCTGTGGGACTTCACAGTTTGAAATGTTGAGCGAGCTAAGCAAAAGCCCAAGCAGCATCCAGTGGTCTTAAAAAGAGGCGAATGTGACACTGCTGAACCTTAACAGTCCAATTTCTGCTGTCTGCAGAGCCAATGGAAGTCACATAAACCTGTGCTGCTGGGCTACATTCACATTGATGCTTTGGCCACTTTTGCTGAAGTAGAGGAAAGGCAAACGACAGATTTATCTTTATGTCTTCTCATATGCAATGCTGACTTCATCTGGTATGTCCTCACAAGTATGCTTCCCCACTGTCTTGCCTCTCTTGTATTTGTAGACCATTTCCTCCTATATTTTTCTAAGCAGCATGAGTAGACACAGTAACTTCTTCTTGTGGTTTCCCATTTTGTCATTGAGCAGTCTTCTTCAATATCTTAGACAATGCTATAAGCATGATTTTTATGAAGACACTGCCCTGTAGAGTTTGGGAGGATATTGGTTTGTAGCAGAGTTTTGGCGTCATGAACCCATGGCAGTTTGTGTCTGTGTACTGATCCATGTGTGAAGCACAACTGAGCCTTTAAAAAACTTCTACAGCAGTAATAAACATGCTTACCAAGGGGAGGGGGAAAAATCTATACACCATAGTATCCCGATATTTGCTGTGGTGATAGCATACAATTCAAAGGTAGCCATTTATCAAATACAATTTAATGTATGAATTCCAACATTTAAGAAAGCTTTTCTGGTTCTATAAAAATATAGATATATGCTTGCCCAGAGTTATTTCTGTCAAACTCTCTTCAAAGATTTGTTAAAATGTACATAAATAAACCTGTAAAAATAAATTTTACCAGCAAATACTTTACCTAAAAGAAGCTGACATTGTCTTTGGTTCGGTGTTTGGCTGATTGGATTACATAATAGTACTTTTATTTGGGACATGGATATAAAAGTTGATGAATAGCCTCCTATAGCAGCTAAATATTATCCGATTTGTTAAATTATGAGTAACTATGATCAACAAATTGCAAAAAAATGGCCCTCTGATGATGTGCATTATTTCACCTGCCCTCTTGTTAGCAGGGTTGCCCATCCATGCCTAGGCCATACCTCCTTAATGTACATTGGGTCTTCATAGCATGTTACTGCCGACACTTACTAATGAATTTAACTTTTAATACTAAAGGATTTCTTTTTGTAACTTTTTATCTAGAGCTGTTAAGTTTTAAAAGAATACACTTGTATCTGACAGAGCGACACTTCTCATGAGTATCCCAAAAAGTCTCACGTTATGACCATAGGTAGAGAACAAAGTGACCAAATGTAATGAAATAAACACGTGTTTCCTGTATTCAACTCCAGAGATGTTTTCTGTTTCTGGCTCTAACTACTACCCCAATGTCTTCTGCTGCTGTTAGGAATGTTCAGGTCAAAAGTCGAGAGCTACAACCTCCTGCAAACTTCATTAGAGATGTTTTACAGCCTGTTCTACAAGAGATCATCAGCACGGCAGGGGGTCGCACAAGTTTCTCAGGACACAACCTCATGTTGACCTGTGGCCTCCTCCTGTCACCTCCAAACAGACTCAGAGTTACATAACAGAGAGGTTTTTACAGCAGAGGGAAAAGGCTGATTTCTGGGCCTTTGACAGTCCTTAATATGTCTGTGATTTTTAACACTTGATTTAAAAAGTTAAGAGTCACAAATGGACATTTCAAGGAGTTATAAACTGATCTCTAGTTAAAAAATATGATTTTAAGGCATCTTAAGGGTGAATTTACAAGCACAGAGAAACATTATGGCCATAGAATATAAATAAAATACATCTTTGTATGACCTACAAGCCCAATTACAATGAAGCTGTGGTGTTGTGTAAAATGGAAATAAAGCAGGATGCAATGATTTGCAAATCCTGTTCGATCAATACTCAACTGAATACAGTAAAAAAAACAAGCTATCCAATGTTTCAACCGCCAATGTGTTTTTTTTTTGTTAACATTCACTCATGCTGAATTTGATGCCTGCAACACATTTAAAAAAATCTGGGACAGGAGCATATTTACCTACTGAGTTACATCCCCTTTCCTTTTAACAACACTCAATAATTATTTGGGAGCTGAGGACAGTAATTGTTGAAGCTTTGTGAGTGAAATAATTTAAAATTCTTGCTTGATGTACGACTTTACTTTCTCCACAGTCAAGCGTCTCTGTTTAATTATTTTATGATTTATAATGCATCACACATTTATAATAGGAGGCAGGTCTGGACTGAAGTCTAGTGTCTAGTACCCATAATCCTTTATTTTAATGAAACAATGGTTGAACATCACACTGGTAGGTCTACCAGGGGAAGGAGCCATTTCCAGCAGCTACTGGCACGGTAAACAAGTGAGGGAGACGTTCTGATGTCACAGACTTTTTGTCTTTTGCATAGATCTGTTCTATCCTATAAACATAATACAAATACTAAGGGGCATATATAAGTTAAGAAACACAGGGACTTTGTGAATTAGCTCATAAGTACATATTACATTTAGTCTATGAAGCAATTTATATGTAAGTCACATTAAGCTGACTTAAAGGACCATTGTAATGAGCCATCTTGTTTTCAGGTTACATTGAGATTATATACATGCACATGACATTAAGCGATCTTATGTGCACAGCATATTCAAGTTAGCTTAAGAGTAAGCTTATTAAGTTAACCTATCTGAATATGTAGATTACTTAAATTGCTCTTTCTGGGCATGCTGTAAAGTTACATGGAAGCTTTTGTCTCATTTGACAAACTCTTTTGGCCCAAAAATGCAAACAAGACCATCATAAATAACTGTTTCTTTGCTAACTTTTTAATATTTTGACAATACTGTGGCAGGGTAATTGTCAAACAAATAAAATAAGCTGCTATCAAAATAACTGAGCAGGGGATGCATTTATTTGCCTGTTAAAATGTAGCAGGATCAGGGTTTGGATGGTTGCAATAAATATATAAATGAACTAGAAAGAACTCGGAGAGCGCAAACCTATGCCAATCGCTCACTAATGGTGGTTATCTGGATCACCACTAAAATCTAATCATTTTTTAAGTTGAGCTTTCCCAACATCTCTAGAAAATTACAGCCAAAGTCTATCCAGTAGTCATTGCACAATCTTGCTTACAACCAAACAGACAGAAAAACAAACAAACAAGCAAACAAAGATACGACAGCAATAACAGAACCTCCTTGGAGGAGTAACAATTAAAAAAATGCTGCTTTTTCTACGGGAGTACCAAGACCTAACAACCTACAGGACCTGATAAAAGCATTAAAGATTAAAAGTATATAAACACACGGACATACTGATGCAACCAGTCATGATATTCATATAAAAATAGCTGTTGATAAGCTGTTGTGTGTAATATTGTCATGGACAGTGTTTCATAAACTAATGAACACGTATTATTTTACTACTATGCAGTGGATCAGGGAAGGAAACCAAAAACCACAAAGACACAAAGTTTTTCTCTGTTTTATTTAAAGACATTATCCTCTCAGTGTAAAAAGCACTGATGTTTTGTTCAATCTGCTTCTTTCACATTTACGTTTCTGATTGAGAGTCAGCTGAATTTAGAAACAGTTTATTTTGTTTTGGAGGTGAAATGATAAAGAGGTTTGTTGGGAACACAACTACTGATGTGGAACAGAGGTCATCCTGACACGAACATGGATCACCACACCGCGCTGAGCACAGCTGCAGATGTTCACAAACACAAATAAATAGATTCAAAACGTCCAGGTTGGGTTGAAGTGTAAGTCATTTGCCGTGGTATTTACAGAGTTCTTGTGCTATGTAAAATGTAGAAAGCACCATTTTTTTTCTCTAATAGAAAGGGTTTCATTTGTAAAACATCAAACTGTCCCCTTCCCTGGAGAGGAATGGGAAGTCCCATAGACAGGAGGCCGAGTCAGAGGCAGTTTCACTTAGACCTGGTGGCCTACTCAGCTTTCTTGGCCTTCCTCTTACGAGCGCCTTCACTCAGTTCCTCCTTGGTTTTCAGAGGTGATGATGGAGCGGCAGGAGCGTGATGGTGGTCTTCCTCAGCTCCACCCAGAGGTGAGCCGAACAGAAGGTGGCAGACCCAGGACTCGATCAGAGCGAAGGGAGAGCCGTGAGAGTGGCGGGCAGTCATCACCACCTAAACATGAAACAGGGGAAAGCTCTGCTGAAACAGCTTCTTAAGCTAAATGATTTTCTTAAACACGGTATAAAGTAAATATAAATATCAAGCTTCAAATAAATCAGAAAAGCAAAACTGTCAGCGGCAGTAGTGACACAGCAGAGTGGGGCTCACCTTGCTTGTAGCCATGAAGAGGGTGAAGGCGAGGATAAGCGTGCCTTTGGACACAGGCAGGATGTGAGCCTCCTGCAGGGTGAAAAGGATGGCTCCATACAGACTGGCTTTAGTTGGGCTGCGGGGACAAACAAAAAATTTGATGAAATATAAAGAAAAATGAAAAATTCCCAGAGAGCGAGAAAGAGGGAAAATTAATTGTCTTTTTTTAAATGGATGCAACATCAGAAGATGTTTACTCTGAATGAGAGTCAGCACTTTAGCATCACCAGTTCTCTTGTCTTTAGGTATGAGATTTCTGAATAACGTTTGGTTAAAAATCCAAAATGAAGTAGATAGTTAACAAAAAAGTGGAGATTTTAAGGTTTTTATCCCAAAATACGTCTGAAATTTCACCACTTTAGAATTTAGAGGCACTATTGTGTCAACTCCATTTATAAGCTGCCAGGAGTCACCTACTCTTCGCTGGTGGATTGCCTTATTGAGTGTTTTTTTTCAGCTAACACTCTCTAAGCCCTTCATTCTCTTTAGCCTTTAGCTCTCTGTTAGATTGTTGCCTTTGTACTTGTGCTATTTTTTTAGGAACTCGGTACTAATCTCTGCTTTTCCCACTCTTCTCCTCACAGTGAACTCCTGGAGCCTCACCCTACCACTTTCGTGCATAGCCCCTCACTCACCTCGGGCTCTGGATTCACTTTTCCCCTTTTGTATTGACTTTTGGGGCTGTAAATAAAACCTGTAAACCTGTCCTCTGTCTCCTGCTTCAGCTTTGGGTCCAACTATAACAACTTTTGAGACTGTTACCTAACACATTTTTGAAAATCTGAGTGATGCAGAAATTTGTGCAAAAATGCACAAAAGTCAGTTAGCATTTGGTATTTCCTGATTCTCAAGCACAAAATTCAATGGAATTTAGACTACTGGTTTGCCTGAATTAAGCATGGTGAGGACATGCACATGAGATTTTAATGTTCAATGGGAAAAGATAAAATGCATCTGATGTTGCCTGCTTTAAGTCTTTAACTTCTTTTTATCTGTTTATAACCAGTTTGCAAACTAGCTGTCAACAAGGACTACAAAACTGTCAGAGGATCGAACAGCAAGCATTTCTGATAATTTTTTAAAAATCAATCATTCATACACTATTACCGTAGGGATGTTTGATTAGGAGGAAACTCTCAGATGAGAGATTACAATAAGACAGCATACACTGGAATCATACATTCAACTTTTGTAGTAGCTTCTTTTTTGTAGCAGTAGTAGTAGCTTCTAAGTCAAACCGGCATGTTGAGGTTTCATAATTACTGTTCAATCTCACGGATTGTGTCTAAGATTAAAAAATTATGAGAAGTAGGTTTGTTTGTTAATGTTATCACAAACAGCAGAACAAGTTTCATATTTTTTTTATTACCAGAGCTTCTTATCAGCAACGATCCACAAGACAGTGAAAAACTCCCATAGACTTTTAGTATGCTAGCACTCGGGGGAACCAGCGCAGTGCTAACTTGTGCTTTGGCCAACAAAAATAGGACATCCCTGCACCGATATACTTAGGAACACAGCTGGCACATGCATGAGCACTGACTTGATCAGGCTACACTACAAAGAAAATCCTAAATTGAATAGGTGCAATAAAAGTTGTAAGCTTTAAGGTTGCAGCTCTGTTTGGCCATGCTGTTCTGTAGTGCCCTGAAGTTAGCTCTCTACACATACTGATTGTGTTTATGCTTCAAATTTGATTTGAAATTTTCATCAAAATCAGTTGAGAGCTTCAAACCCTTATAAAAAAAATCCTGCACCTATATCTGGATTTAAATCACAACCAAACACTATTCACAACCACCTCACATTTAAAAAGCTGCTGCAAGTCTCTCATCCAAGTTTGCCCTTAAATTACAGTACTGTATCATGTGGAACAGTGGTTCCTAAAGAAGGGGACGGGGTCCTTGGAGGTTTTGAAGTTGAGGTTTAATCTAAAATAGGAGTTATGTTAAAAATATCTTTCAATTGTATAAGCTGCTCTTCAACAATATACACAAGGGGACTCCAATTACTGTTACTGATAGGACTCTTTCTGAGTACTCTTTAATGAAAGATAGAAAAATATTTTCTTTCCCTTTTTCATAAACAGAGGGGTTGTGAAAGTCAGTGACATACTGCAGGTCTGCCAAGGTGTTTTTTTATTTTCCACTGGAGGGCGCCAAAGTCTGACTATGTCTGCAGTGGCCTCTGCTTAACTTACGTGCTCTTAAAAAATAGCTGGCAATGTTTCTGCCACATTGTATGTCACCGTTAAGTTTGTTAGTTTCTCAGTTCTGAGTGGATTTGGTGCCTGCTTTAGGGCAGCAGTGAGGAATGTATGTTCTCTTTCAGCAGCAGGACACAGACTTACAATGACATGTTAAGGATCTCGTTGGTGTCGGGCCTCCACACACCGCGCAGCAGCTGCTCAAAATTGGACATCAGAGCCACCCCAGAACCTGCAAGGATAAAAATAGGCAGTGTAAAAAATGAGGACAATGCATCTTTTCTGACTGGTTTTATCTAGCTTTAGGTTTTTTCAACTTGGGTGTCTGCAGGGCTTCAAGAGGACAGGCTAAATAACAACTCAGAAAAGTTGTCCCCACATCATTTGGAGAATTTATATCAGTTTTGTTGAAGATTGCTCATTCTAAATATTTTATCGAATAAGTCTCTGGCTTTATAAGTTTAATTTTAAGACACTGAAATGTGCTCTTACATCAGTGAGAGATTCTTAGTTTGCCCAACTTTTTATTTCTAAGTAACATGGCAACTGTGAACTTTGGCACCGTATCACTTTTACATGAATGACCGGCACATGTGCACACTGGTATGAACATGCGTCATTCATTCATTCATGTTTAAATGTGGTCAGTGTGTAGTTTCCTGAAGGAGGTCCCTCAATGAACGCAGCTGTCAACACGGACAGCTGCTGCCACAGTGAGCTGCACACACCACAGCCTCAGCAAACACAATTTAACATGACAACAAAACCTGGAATCTGCTCCTCTCATTTGCTCTCGTGGTACATTCAAGTGAGCACAAAAATATTACACTACTGTAAAATGTATTCAAGTGGTATTTCATGAGTCTACTTAAGTAAAAGTTAAAAGTACATTATTGAACTATTTCTTTCCATATGTGTGCAAAATGGTCAGGAGGCTGTTTAATTTACAAGAGCTGTAAAATCTTTTGACAGATTATGATTTTATTTCATTCTCAATTCAGTTTTCTGGGATTCATAATTCAATTCAAAATAAAATTGATTCAGACAAAATTACTGTTAATGCATTCCCTATTTGTTGTAAAAAAAAGAAAAAGAAATAAAGGAGAAAAACATGTTACTTTACACTAAAGGTGCCAAATAAAGTGTTCATGATGTACACAGGTGGCTCGAGGAAAAGTATAAGCTGTATATCTGTGTAGATTCTAATTCATCTGGATAATGGTTGTCTTGAAAATTAAAAAATGAGGTAAACTGGACTGTGCTGAGTTAAAAACTCAACACAGTCTATGAGCTGTACAGAAAATAAAAACATGAATGGATGATACACTGCATTTTTATTTTTGTTTGTATTAGCTAATTACAATGATATACATATACTATAGAAAAACCTAGAAAAACATGGAAATAACTAAAAATGTATTGATATAATAGACGGAAAGACAACCAACACATCAGAAACAACAGATGACCTGCTTGGTATGAGAAAAGAGAGAGACTATCCTAAAGAAAACAACAGTTTTTGTGCCAGGCCAGTGCCATAAATTGACCTTTCATTGACCGTTAAAGGAAGTGAGTTAAGAAGGTGTATAAAAATCTTTTTACTGGGCTGTAGCACTCAAAGAGAATTTAACTTGTGGGAGGAAAATAAGCAAACTCAACAAAGAAAATTCCCAACTGAGATCCAGACACTCTTGCTATAGGACACTAACCGCTGTACCACTGTGCAGCCCAACATTTGCAGTAATGCTTCATCTAGCTTCATTCAAAAGGAGAACTGGGGTTGTTGAAATGTTTTAGCTCTTATTTCCACACAATGATAATTTGTTGTGTGATCATGTACTATAGTTGTTTAACTTTCTGATTTACAGTAGTTTGCCTGGTGCATGCATCATAAAGCTTTGAAAGGACAACTAAATCAAATTCAATCTCCTCCAGTTGAACAAAAGTGAAGCTAAATTACCCCCTGTGATAGCTGCTAACATATTCCGCTTGTGTTTAAGTTTGATCACTTCTGAGAATCACTCAGATTATTGTTTTATGTCCACAAAGCTTAAAAACTACTTTATTTTTAGAAATGTGTTTTCTGCCTTTCCTCATCTACAGTTAATGAGTCAGTGAAAAGCAGAAAGAGCTGCATTTGTAACAGAGTTGCTCTGATTTGTTCTTTTTTTTTCTCAGAAAAGGATGCAGAAAAATAAACACATGGCACTGAGAAAATGAGCATGATACAATCACAATACATGTTGATTCATGATTGAATAAAAATGATTTGCTGCATGTTATAACCAGAGGATAGTGAAGATTATTACAGATTCTGTACCCAGTCAATAGAAGACCTTTAAAAATGTTGGCCTCACTCCCAGGCAGACAGTTCTGTGTCCATTTTAATACATAGTTTCAACTTCATTTTCCTCAGCACAAGAAGAGATAACTCAGTGCTCCAACAAAACTATTCTTTCTGATAATCAGAGGGCACCATGACATGATGACTAAACACTGAACACTGTCACACTGTCTATCCTGTGATTGGTGACTGTGTACTTATAAATGTGAACAGAAAAATATTTGCTCTAAATGACAGGATTCTTACCTTTGACATATCCCACGATGACCATGATGAAGAAGCCGTGGTGGTAGGCGTGGTGGGCGTGGTGTACACCTGCGGCAATCTTACGAGTGCGAACGACTTCCTTCAGAGCAACCAACACAAGCTTGATGGGCAGGAAAGCCACACACTTGTAGAAGAGGTTCAGAGGGCAGTAAAAGATGAGGTACCTGGGTTTGTGATGACACAGAAAGGAATGGTCAGTGATAAAAAAATAAAATAAAATACTGTCTAGAGGTGATGACAGAAAGTTGTGGCTCATCCCAACAAAGAAAGTCATGGTCTGCACCCACCAGTACCTCACTAAAGGCAATGGCAAATGCTTGAATTTGCACTTACTAAAAGTAAGAAAAAGTGCCAATTATGTGCTAAAATACTCAAAAAATGTCCTAAGACTCAAACGTACTGCTACTCTTCCCAAAGTAAATATTTTTTCTGACATTTAACTTGAACAGGATGAGTCCTTTCCTGATTTACCTGCACATAACTTTGATTGCCTTGTGTTGTATTATCATCTTCAATCTTCTCATTAGATGCTAACCTGATAATTTGTTGATAACCAGCAAAATGCGCCCTTACGTAGTTTTATATGTTGGATCAGCTTTTCAATGGCTAATTTACATTCCTGTCATTACAAGTCACACAAAGGAAAACAGTGATTCATTTCTATGAAATGAAGAGTATGGCTTCGGCCTGCTCTATCGTCAACACTTGTTACAAATTGGTGCTTTACAAATGAAAGTTGATTGATCAGTAACAGAAAAGTAAAGAGCCAGGACTGTTCACCATTGTTCTACTGTACTGCAACGTAACAACAAAATTTAAATTGATTAGTATATCAAGTATTACGCAGTTGCAAAATCCATACGACTGTAGGAGTGTGTGTATCAGTGCTGGAGTCAGTGGTCTATTAATCAGGATGTTTGGAGTCAATCACTTCTTGCAGTCCTATGTCACTGTGTCTAAGGGTACACCCAAATTAACTTTTACTGCTTAATGACCCCATTGATGTGTGACCCATGACTCGGGTTCACGGATTATCGTTTATTTAAAAAAATATATCAGATATGATTGCATTAGGGTCCCCTGGCATTTTGTAGTCATTGTTAGCAGCCCGTTAGCAACCAGCCTTAAAAAAACAAAAACAATAATGCCTAAAAAATTAGAAACAGAGCAATACTAGATGGATTTTATGTTCCAAAATGTTCCACTCATCTGAAAAGCTATTCTTAAATCCTATATACTTTTAGCTGCAGGAATCGTATGGGCTAAAATGCTAAAAGACTTCTGCATTTTGGGACTAAATCCTGCACCACTCTATTTGCGCATTTGGGTTGATTTGGTAGCAAGCAAGAGATATTTAAAACAGACTTAAATATTTTTAGATGAGGTCTTCAAAATTTACTGAGTAATATTATAGAAACATAGCAGAGGTGACATCACTGTGTGTAAATTTACACAAAGATTGATCTTTCCCCTGTGATGGGTAATTTAGTCCAGGGGGGTTTCTTACCACACAGCCGAGGCCAGCAGGATGTGACTGTTGTGTTGGAAATAGTCGACGGGGCTGTGTCCAAGCATGATGTCTGCCAGGATGTAACTGCCAAAGCAGTAGAGCATGGCACAGAGCCAGGAGGCCACAGGACTCCTGCGAGAAACCTCCACCGAACCTGTAACACAGAGGAGAGGGAGAGGAAGTGAGGGACTGAGGAGCTGGTGGGTCTTCAGTATTCATACTGTTGGCCATTTCTGTTCAGAGTGAGAAGCTCAAGTGCTGTTATAATGTCCCAGGGCTGTGACTCAAGTCTGACGTTGGAGTTTTCTCTGTGGATTTTGATGACAATTTCAGGGAAGATTGGCTACTGCACAGGGAGAAGTGATTAAATATTGATGTTTATTTGTTTGTTTGTTTGTTTATTGGGATCCACATTAGCTTCAGCATCGTTGGAGGATGTTCTTCTGGTAGTCCAAAGTTTACATTGTGACAATACAATTTTCCACAATTAAATTAAACACAGAATGCAACTCAAGACATTACATGGTAAAACTAAATCTATGGCCTGTGTCGGCCAGGGCCTTTCTGTGTGGAGTTTGCACGTTCTCCCTGTGCATGTGTGGGTTTTTGGTTTTCTGTCTCTCTATGTGGCTCTGCGAACAGTTATTGTTGTGTTTGGCCACTTGGTTAGTTGGAATATGATCCAGCTTCCCTCACCCTATACCCCTAAAGGGAAAATCAGTATAGATAATGGTTGGATGGATTCATGGACAGAAAGTGTAGCTTTGCTGTTGCTCAGTTAAGTGCTATGAAAACCCTAATAGCTGTTAGGCCTGAAAGGTCCCATGTCCTGCAAAAAATAAAAAATAAAAAAAAGGTTGTTATAGGGTCATCACTGCAACCTGTATCCCCTCTTCCCCTGTCCCATCAGGCATTGTTTGGGCAACCAATCAGCGCAGATCTCTTTATCCAAGCATCCTGCCACCTCACTTTCCCCTCAGATCTGAATGTTTCAAAGGAGAGAGGAAAAGAGCAGTATCTGATTCTCTACAGAGATTGTTTTATTTTTTTTATTGAACTTAAATCAAACTGTTGCTTAGTAGACACCTACGACATAATGCGAACAACCCCTGATAAATATAACTTGCATATTTTTTATTTAAAATCAAACTATACATGCATGCATAAGTTAATTCTGAAATAGGTCAGTAAGTCTAAATTCTTATTCAACACTTAAGAGTTATTATAAGTTAGATCGATGTGTTAAAATGTTTTTAATGAATTAAACATCTTTAAAGTTTCCTCTACAATGATGTGATCTATACTCTATCCAGTTTGAAAGCTCCTTAACTCAGTCATATTTTTTTTCTTCATAAGCAGAATGAGGATTTGATTGACTTGTGTCATTGATTCGTTTATTCTTTCAGAGTGAGTTCCCTCCAGGCCACACTGTTAGCAATGACCTTAAAAAGCCAGTATCAGGGCTTCCCTTATGTGCTGTATCTCAGTCCACGCCCAGTTGACCAGTTTAGCTCACACCCTGATAATCCCCCTAATATTGACTCGAGACTTCTGCAGTGATGCATGAACTGATAATTAAACCACCCAACAAATGATTCAGTCTAAAAGCAGAGCAGGCATGGGGATACTTTACAAGCTGATGGAGAACTTGTTTGAGATAGGTCACATTTTTCTTCATGACATATGTCAGACTCAAACGTTTGTCTTTCATATTATCATACAATATATAGTATCAGGCTTATTCATGTAGGTCTTTACCCTTAATAGGGAAACATGAGTAACCTCCAACACATGGGAAATGTCCATCATTTAGTTTATTGCCATGCACTCCTGAATGTTCATCATGAACATGCTTTAATTTGGCTTTGACAGATCTCAAATCAGACTGAAAAAAAACTTAGAGGATATATGTGAAGACATGAACACAGTTACATTACTCCACACACATTACTGCAAAATCAGCAGTTTCAACTCACCGTTAGATAATTCATCTCACTCATCTTACACTGTGCTGCTTCATTTAAACCTTAATTAAATAGCTTCGACCTCTCTTTAAATTTCCACTGAGTGGAAAGTCCAATAACGGAGGGGTCATGTCTGTGTCACACTGTCTGACTTTGCTGAGGCCCTGCAAGTTAAGAAATTCCAGTCAGTGAAATTTTGGAGTCTACAAGAAAGAAAATCCTCAGTGTAGAATATTATAACTTTAGTTTTGTTTAAGTAACTTTGGTTTGACTGAGAACACGTGTTTCATCAGTGAGGCCTGTTCTAAACAGAGGCAGCCATATTGAACTTATTTTAACAGAAGCTAAAACGAAACAGCTATTTTCCCCCAATAATTCTGCAATTTTTTAATTATTTTATTAGATACCTAACCTTGTATCGTTACCAATCCATTATTCAGGGACTCAGTCTACTATTAGGTCTTCAACTAGACATCTCCAATGTAAGTGATACAGTAGATTACAAAAGAACATTAAATACAGAGCAGGCAAATAAGGAAGTCCACATTGCATGGAGCATGTACACTGTGTTAGTTTTGCTAACATCAGAAAATTTCAGTTGATATTGAGTTCAAGTGATACATTGTTTAAACATCTGAGAGGTCACCTACTGGTTTCTGAAGTGGAGTTTAAAACCCATCGACTGCAGCCACAACACTGGAAGTGCTGTCTTAAGGGCCAATCACATCAAGTGTCACTCGAAATGTTTTGCTGGTAAAACTATTGTTTTCACATCGCTCAGCCCACCTGCTGGGCAGCTCTCACAAAAACAACTGGGTTGAAAAAATGTCAACATTTCTGTTCAAGATGTGGAGTCACAGAGCATGTTTATTAATCTAGCAGTGCAGATAAATCAGCATGATTTAATGTCTGTAATTGGGCCTTTCTCTGTAAATAGGATATTTTCACTCCTCTGACATGTTCTGCTGAGAGTCTGTGTTATGAAGTGGCTCACGCTCTGTCTGCAGCATCTATTACACTAATGATTGGCCCATAATTAATGTGATTGATGGAAGGCTCATCCAATCACCTGCTAGACAGGCGGTTAAAAGGTTCTGTTCTTCACAAACACTTTCTATAGACATGGCCTGAATGGACTATCAGGTGTGCAAGGTGACATGTTTATGTCACTTTTGGCCAAAGTAACCACAAGTACAGCAGGCAAGGAGGCAGGCACAGATACAGGTTTACATGGATGCTTTATAGTTATTTGCAGTGTTATTTGGACATCATGATGAATCACTGGGGCTGAGAATGGAAAGGGCAGATAGGAGTCCTATAAACTGCTGCATGACCCACTTTCACTGCACTTTCAGTGAAACTGTCCTCCATCCTCATCAAGCAGCAGAACAAGGCTGAGGGCTCTGTATTTGTTCAGATCCATTTTCCACTAAGTTGGCCTCCCATATATGGGCACAGGCCTTCCCACAAGCACCTCCTGCATTTTAACCCCAGAGGTGTCTGTGGTGTGGCTTTACCTTGCTTGATATGTTTCTGTGTGATCAGCCGCTTTAACTAACTTGTGGTTGGTCAAGGAGAAGCTGAGGAGAAAACTGTGACAACTGTTCCTCTCTGTCGAAGTGGCTTAACCCCTTATAATGCACATCTTATGTCTTTCATAAAGTCAAAATGGGTGAGTTTAGAAAAGTCACTGTGTACAGAGAGACAACCCTTTGGCCCAGAAAGTTTTTGTTTGTTTGTTTGTTTCTGTGCATAAAATGGTCAGTTTAGCTCACCCACTACTTCCAGGGCTAATGGAGTCAACCCCAAGTAGACATTCAGAATAGCATTATTGTTCAACATCAGAGTTTGTTATTTAAGCTATTCAAGCAGCAGTTAAGTGATATTTAACAAAAGTGAAGACAAGCAGTGTTTAGCTTAACCTGAGGGTCCATTAACATGAAGTTATGATGAAGTAATGCTGAAGTAATCATGATTACAGTGTTTTAAAAATTGGTTCGATCAGTTGTTTTCAAACCTTGAGCCTCAGACTTACAGTATCTATTAGGAAATAATCAACATAATTAATAACTACGGGATCTTGATGACTGAAACACTATCATCAGAACATTAATTAATAAATGAAAGCAAGCATACGATTCTATGAATGTATGTCAATTAGTAACATTTCATCCTGGATACATGCATGAATTTATGATTAATAAATCCATGGTAAGTCAGGTATTTTGTACTCAAATGTAGCAGATTTGACAAACTTGAAATTGAACAAACTGGAGGAGACGGTAACATGAAATAGCCTTGCAGATACAACAATTAAAGAGCCCATATTTTCCCTTAACTCAGGTTAAGTCTTTTGGTTTTGATGATGGCTAGACTATGTTCTCAAGTAGTAATGGTTGAAAATCCTTCTCATTTCATAACACTAGTCCATCTGTTTTCTCACTCTGTTAGAGCACCTACCACTTCAAGGCACCCTTTCCCATAAGGTCCCGCTCTGCTCTGATTGGCTGAACAGTCTGCTGTGTGGTAACTGGTCAGTTCAGCTCTGCTTGGTACCATGTTGTCAGCAACTCTGCATTCATTCTAGTCTTTGCTCTTTGCTCTAGTTGACTTGCTAGTTCATGCTATGGCTTAAACTGTGGATTAAATAATACCAGGACATTATGCTGATGGGTTTTTTTGGAGGAGAGACAAGCTGATTCAGGCAGTGCACGGTGCTTTTAAGAGGAGGGGGAGAAGTTAGTACATTTTTGTCTCCTATTTTTAAAATTACTTTATCACATGGAGGAGACATTTAAAACAGTCTGAAATACTCAGTCAAAAAAAACACCCTATACCATAATAATTTCAGAATAAGATGAAAATATGACAGACAAGCCTCTACAGGTAACCTGACATGCCAGATGGACAGTTCCATATTAGAAATATTTTACTAATCCATCTGGGGAGGAGCCCTGCGAAAATGTTTTCAGGTGCAGAATCTTCAAAAACAACAGCAGCTTGTGATTGGACGATTGTTTGGCTCATCACAGACCAACCCATATCAAACAGCACTGCTATGACATAGCATATGTAGCGGCTAAACGTAGCTTTACAGCTAACTGTTACTCACTGCAGCTAACGACTTACAAGGGCAAACAATAGTTTATGGCCATTTGCCATAGCGGCTAACTGTTGTTTTGCCCTTGTTAGCTGTTAGCCGTAGTGGCTAACCATGATGACCACAGGCTAATTGACATTAGCTGCCATTATTTGCACAACAGGAAGTGACTTCACTTCCTGTCAAGTCACTTCCTGTTGACGTCACGCCCACGGCTCCCTCCTCTCTACCCTGATTGGGCCATTAAGCATTTAGCCAAGTAAAACCGTTGGACAATGCAGGCTGGCAAGACAGGGTTGTGCACCCTGCTATTTGCTTCTTGTGAACTGAACATTTAAAACATGAACTTTATAATTAAAGAGAATAGCGGCTTGTGACATGCTCAGTTTTGTTTGTGTATCTTATCTACTCTGATCTGTTTTGGTTTGTGAGCATCTGAGTGTCTGTGTTTCTGAATGTAACTACATGAGTGTGCATTAGCGCTGGCCCCCAAAAGAAAACCAGAAGTATGTGGAATAAATTGAAATACTGCAGTACCTCAAAAAATATTTAAACCTGCTCACTGATGATCAGTTCTTTTACAGGAATAATTCACTTTTGTCCGATAACTTTGAAAACAGTCTGAAATCTTAATTATTATTATCTTGTAGGACTTAAGCGTTTTATATTACTATGCAAAGTATGACAGTATTTTAAACTGTGTAGTCGATTTTATGAGGATAAATACTTTAGAGTGTCAGAGCACTGGTGAAGACATTCAGAACAGAATACGTCTGCTTCACTGCACAAATCTCCAACAACAGGTGGGTGAGAGTGTCGTGGTGGCTGTCGCTCAGTTCGTAAGCAACCTGATCCCAAGAAATGTCACACTATAAATATATTCTGCCCAACTGCTCCTCCTGCCTTTCAACTGAAAGGCCCGCCTTAACCTATGACCCCAACACTTGTTTCTCCTTCCACGCCCATGTGGTCCTCCTAAAAGCTCATTCATACTGTCCTCTAAAGTGGACTGTAACACAAGGACTCTCTGCTCAGGCACATCTATGCTGAATGCAGAGTGATCTTGCAAATATTAGCTGCAGTTGAAATTTGACTGTAAAATTACCTTAGATATGATGTCAGAGAGAGGATTGTTGTCAGAGTCATGTGTCACACTTAGCCTTTAGTCTGGTTAAGCACTAAAGCAAATACGAGGTGTTTACTTAAATACAAGCTCTGTCACTATTTTGCCTTTTAATTCCTGTTCCTAACCTGCATAATGTAGCTCATTTATGGATTTAATTTTGGATCTAATTTAATGCTTCAGTGTGTGATTTTTATTTGGTTATGAAACAAGATTAAATTAATTCTGCTGTATTTAAATGAGCCCCAAAAGCAAATAAAGAAGGACCATTTCAATAAAGTGAGTTTAAAATGGCTTTACCAATTGCCTCAGGGTTGGTGTAAGCTTGCTACTGAAACATCTTTTGTTACTTTCAGTTTTGGTCCTAAATGGCAGCTGGGCTTGGCGGAAATTCTTGAAGACATTTGGCCTTCCCTCTTTGAGGAGCTCAAGCTTCCAGTTGCTTTTGTGGATCAAGCCAAGAATTACCACGACCCGGATGGCTGAGTGCCTACACAGTCAGCCTTTGTTTACCATTTTCACAGCAAGTGTTCCCAGTGAGTGATGTACTTTACTGTTAAGAGGCAGTACAATAAGGTTTTTGTGTCAAAGAAACACAACTTTTGCATGTGCAGAGCAAGACGAGTACAGCTTTGAGGGTTGCTGCTCTGTTAACAGGGGACACCAAAATCAACACATCCATGAGTTTTATTGCAGCAGGACAACTTCTCTGGTCTGTTTTTCTATCTCAGAGTAATACACATGCAATACCATACAATATTACAATACAATATCAAGTGGGTGCCAGTTCTGTGTGGCTTATTGATGATCTAAGCTCAGGAATGAAGATGACATAACCTGCCTCTGGTTGTTACTTCTTTATTATTACTGATAGACAAATTAATTCACAAATAACTACAGTTTCTATAACTACTGTCTTGGTCATGTTGCTTTTGTGAAAGGAATTTCTCAGTAGGACCTGCTGATAAAATATAGGTAAGATGGATTAACTAATCAACAAAGCAAAAATATATCCTATTTTTCTTCAATTGGAAAAATATATTTGATTGGCTTTCATTCCATGTTTATCTCATTACATTAAGCTTTACTTTCTGGTTTTGATCTACAAAATATCAATATCAATTATAATGAAACACAGATATACGTTTCTTGGTAATTTATAGGTCATTCTGATCACCTTTATATAATGTATATATTTTTTATTTTTAATGACTATCTCTCTGGAATTGAGAATAACAATGATACGGCCCTTGAGGTAAACAAAGTTGCCCATCCCTGACTTAGGATTTTACCCCAAAACTGATGCTGAATCAAATGACGAGACTCAGAGGTCATTAACACCCGGCCTATGACACTGCCCAATCCGATAAGTTTTCATTGTGTTTTGGCCTCCCGTTTACATGGAAACGGTATACGGAGTGCTAGTATCAGCAAACTTTGAAACCAGGGTCTAGGGTGGAGAATTTTCAAAACGCTCCTCCATGCAGCTTGGTGCAAACAGAGCCATAGCATTTAGAGTTAAACACTGATGTCACCACATACACAGCCTACTCTTTCACATGAAGGCTGCGCGCCTACCAGGAACAACAACAGCTTTGGCCGTATACCAAGTAACACGTGTGCTGTTTACCGTGCTCGGTTTGTTATCCAGACAAAACTATCCAGACAGATTTGTTGTCCAGACAAGATACTCCTACGTCTTTCTATGCCCACTAGCCATTGTTGTTAGTGAAAAATTTTTCTTCTTTGTATGTGTGTGTTAGATGGCGCTGTTTCCCCGCAAACCTACATCGCCATCAACTGGACTGGCATGCACGCTACCACATTATTATTCATTTCTAGCGTCTCTGTCCAAACGTGGATCAAGTTTGAAATCGCAAAGAAAAATCTTTGCATTTTAGGTCACAGTGTCTCTTTGTAAACAAGGCCTCAGAAGTGTACTAGACTAAGCACAGCCCTCCCTTGAGCAAAAGCACAACTAAATAAATGTTGACAAACTGTTGAGGTGTAGTTACACTTTAAGCTGCACTGTGTAAACCTAGTTAGACTAAAATGATTTATCCAATTATAGTTTGATTTTATTTTTTAGCATAAATATCTTTGACCAAAATCCATCTAGGGTAATTGAGATGGGTATACTGAAATGTGGCTATAGCTATCATATCTTAAAGCACCAATATTTAATTTTTCCACCTCCATAGTGGCAGGTCTTCAAATAGAGAGAACAGCGTCCATCCTACTCCCACAAAGGAAATAGCACTATGTGTGTTTGGCAGGCTGTTTCCCCGTCTATGTACTGTACTTTGCAGTGACTGGGGCAAAGAGACAACAAGAACAGTGTGGGATAAATTTGGGAAGAGAAAAGGAGATAGAGAGCAACCAAGCAAGGGAAGCTTAAAAAGCAGGCTGCCAATAAAACTAAGCTGGCTATGCTGTTTTTAGAAAAAAAAACTTTTTTAACTGATAGTTTAGTCATTTATCAGTTCGTTATGTTCTCACATCTTTACCAGCTGGGGACACAACCCTACATGTCACGCATTTATGTTATCTGTGCAGAGGTGACAGCACTGTGCATTTCACAACAGTGCAGTCACACTCAGTGGCCTCTGGTGGCCACTAAAGTGTCACCAAACAAAGGTCTTACATACTGGTATTGGTGCTTTAAGTGAGTTAAGAGACTTACAAAAGCACCATGACTCCACCATACAATTAACCTCATAATTTTTACTTTCTGTAATCAGTTTATCTGACAAGAGGAATTGTAGAAAGCTTCACAAATAGCTTTTTTAAAATACTGTATAACAGAAGGGATATGTTGTAACAAGAAAAAAGTTTTTTTCATAAAACAATTCTTTTGGTCATCTTCAAAGTTGGTGGGTGGGTTAGCTGTAATTGAAACCAGTTGAGAGTACAAAAACACCTCAATCATGACAAAAGAATATTTAAACTTTCATTTGTGGAGGTTTTTTTTTTTCATTTCCTGTGATTTTGGAGATGAGAGGGCTTGCCCAGAAGTGACAATTTAATTATGAGTGGTACATATAAAAAGGAAGCATCCTTACCATCTAAAGTGGGAAAAATGGAAATGTAAAATATAACTTTATATTCTCCACAGAAATTATGTACGGTAACAAGTGTCTGAATGTTGTATTTTAGATTTTTAAAGCATATGTTGCAGCCCCTGTTAAAGGTGTAGTCAGCGATCTTCTAATCTTCTAATCTAATGCAGTATTTGTCAAAATCTCCGTATTTCTCCTCTCCATCCACAAGATGTCACCACTGACAGCATGTTGAAAAAAAGTCCGGTTTTAATACACAGCCTTGGCTCTGAATTTCAGCAGGTAAATACTGTGGCTCGGGCCGAGTTACCAAGACAGGCTACACCCCCCACATCCAGGGGGCAATGATACTCATGCGCAGATCAGACAGAGGGGGGGGGAGTTGTAGGAGGTGTAGCGTGCGCAGTTAGCGTAAGAGAGATACAATATGTGCAGTAGCAATGGCTGAAAAACAGCCCAAAAGAAAAAGTTTAGAGGGGTGAAAAGTGAAAAAGAACAGCTATGACCATGAAAGAGCGAAGACCCGGGTCAATATTGCTGTTGCTTTCCAACGGTGGAGGGAACTCCGCGAACTGAAAGACCTGAAAACGGACACGGATGTCGCTGTCTTTCTGTTGGATAGGTAAGCAACATTAGCTTTGTGGTGCTTCACATAACAGTGACAGCCGTCGGGCATTCATCTTTTTGTCTAATCTGCCAAAATGTACTGTTGTGATGTTATCAATAATGGGAGTTGTCTGACGAGTCAGGGTTATCTTAGCTAAGTTGGTCAGCTATGCAGTTTCTATGGCTGTTTCCATGACGATGCACGTCCATCAGCTTTCGGGGGGCGGGTCTAAATTTGTTTATAAACAACCTCTCCACTCGTTTTCTCCCACATCGCTGACTACACCTTTAACTCAATAACTACTGGAGAATCATTTAAGAGAAAAATATGGGTAGTTATGACATTAAAAGATGGCATATGTTTAAAATTAACAGCTTCATGAATGTGTCTTATATCTGGTAGACAATTTAGTCACCTTCAAGCCTGAAAGGAATAAAGAATAAATTTGTAGTTTTTTTGATGAGTTTAAAATGGGTTTGGTATCCCTGCCATCTGAAGGTTCACCTGATACCACAATGACTAGACTTGTAACCAGAGAAATCTCAGTCTCTTATGGGTGGAGATATCTGAAAGCTATTCACCCCCAGGTACAATAAGGTCACACCGGACTGCTCTCTCCTCAGCTTATTTCATGTTTAACATTCAATGTAAATAACTGGTTCAACTGCAGCCGAAAAGTGTTCAGCAGAGGGGCTTCAGAGGCCCACTGACACCATCTATTTAAGGATCTTCTATTTA
This sequence comes from Scarus forsteni, assembly GCA_036419115.1. NCBI lineage: Eukaryota > Metazoa > Chordata > Actinopteri > Labriformes > Labridae > Scarus > Scarus forsteni. The sequence goes on from JAZDUH010000136.1 coordinate 31,817,805, forward strand.
TTGCCTAAGTCACTGGTATGCACAGGCTTTCTCTCAGGTTTCAGCCTCCTCAGGCTCTGTTGCTCAAAGGAGTCAGATCCTGGAAAAAAAAAAATCAGGCTTTACCCAAAGCTGAGTGGGTTTTAATCTGGTTCAGTGATTTCCTTGGTGTAAATGAGGTCAGACTGCTGCTGCAGCAACAACAGAGATTCCCTCTCACACACCAAGCAAGAGGAGCTGCAAGTGCTCCTTTATGTAACAGGTCACGCTTTATAAGGAGAGAAAACAGCCACACAAAGTCCCTATAGGGATATAGGAGCGGGGGAGATGGTCAGTGTGGCAGGCAACTTTGATTTCTTACATGATTCATTTTTTAAAATGAGCTTTAACGTCTCTAAGTCAAATTGGATACGTGCTGTGTGAGGGGACGCTGAAGGCAAGGGTATCACACTCAGTTCCTCAGACAAGATGTAAGCTAACGTGGGGACACTAACTGTGCAGCTACCCTGCTAGTCTGACAACTTTATAGTCAGCAATAGATTTATGAGTTGGTTAAAAAAATTAACTAGAACTGCCCTGAGATTACAAGCCTCCACCAAAACATTCCCAACACTGTCTAGAGCAGGGGTGGGCAACTGGCGGCCCGGGGGCCACGTGCGGCCCTCCGCCTCACTAAATGTGGCCCACTATTCATTCCCAAAAACCAGCAGGTGTAAATAAGAAGAAAACTCAATTATCTAATGTAAATTATTCTATATAATTCAAACTGATATTTTATTGGCTTTTGTAAGTTATTTAAGAACTTACTTTGCTATAATAGTGTCTCTAAATATCTTTCATAAAACTTATATCACGTATTACTCAACACTTTATTTTAAAAAATGGCAGCGGCAAAATATTTGAGTTAAAAAAAATTGAAAAACACTCATTTCATTGATGTGAGGATAGCTTCATTGGCTTTAATTCCATGTATATTAGCTAAATTAGCTTAAATTCTATGTCAAGCTCATTTAATTATTCATAATAACTATTTGTGTTTTAATACAGGATTATTGGTATACTAATTTTATGACTAATTCTCGTATATTGTTTATCCAACATTCTTTTTCCCCATCAAGACTTGTTGTAACAATGAGGCCCTCAGGCTGAGAACAGTTTAATGTGGCCCTCTTGGTAATTAAAGTTGCCCACCCCTGGTCTAGAGAGTTATCATTTAAAGTGTGGTAAACTGCCCTATCTAACAAATTTTTGAAAACAATTCTTGGATCCACATCCGGATTTGGGTCACCACCACAATCTAGCCATTTCTACTTGTATCATGACTAACATTCCTCAAGAAAGTCCTCAAAATCCATTAAGAACTTTTTGGTTTATGAGAGAAAATGTGGAAAACTGCCATATCTTGCGATGTTAATTGATCCTTAAAGCAGTTTCTGGATCTGCATATGGGGCTGAAAATGGGGTGTCATGTGGAAGTGTTAAAGCTGTAGTTCCTCGAGTGTCTACCTGAGACTGGCTGCAGGAACCCTGGAGATATTATTGTGTGCAGGAATGGGCAGTTTTATGACCGAAGTAAATATCTTAACAGCCTGGCTAAAAAATGGGGGCTTCAGTCTAAATGACACATATGTGTGCTCTCTCTGTATGGGGGTGAGATTTTTTTATATTGTGCCTGTCTTTACTTCATTGAGGATTCAAGTTCAGGAAGTAGGGAAATGACTGGCATTGCTGAATGTCCATGAGGAGTCAATACTAGTCAGACAGCCTTATGTTCCGCCTTCACACAGCCTCTTCACCAGTTACTTTTGAGCTTTAGTTTGGTTGAGATGACGTGTACTGAATGGCAACACATCCACAATGTTCCAAAGGCTCATTTGATAATCTAATAGTTGACATCACATGGCTTCATCGAGCTCTTTTACAGTATAGAACTCGAAAGCAAAACTAAATTAGTATTGAAGCACTTGACTAAGATGCTCTTGTCAGAACAGCTTTTTAATTTTCAGATTTATTTTTTTTGAGCAGACAATGATCATTTAAAAAAGAAAAAATAACCCACAGGATTTCACTTGAGAGATCCTGTGCAATTATTGCTCGAGGGATGGCAAAAGATATCCTACTGCACTCTTTTGTCACAGCATAATTTAATATAGAACAATTGTTTTACTTTTTGTCTGCTATATGTGTGTTGAAATTGTTTTTATGTACTTTATACATGTATTGTTACTAACTCTTTGAAAAAAAAAAGGAAGTAAAATTATAACGGTCTCACTGGTTGATTTTGTTAAAACCTTCAGCCCTTCCTCTGTATAAATAAAGATGGTTTTTAAATCATTAGTGCACTTTCGATGAACTTCAGTAAATGTGAAATTACTCTATTCAAGTCATTTAAATCTAACTAAAAGGAGATTAGTTGCCCATAATTTGCTCCAAAAACTGATACAGCAATACTGATGTTATGATAATATTGATACTAATAATAATAATTACAATAACACTTATAATTAGAAGAACACAATTCCATCTATATTCATTCATACTTAGCTTTGCAATAATAAAATACTTTTAATAAATAAGACAAATACACAAAAAATGTTGTAGGGTTTAATTAAACAGTAGATATTCAATGAATATAAAGTGGGCTTTTACTATATTTATTAATTAAAAGTTAATTCTTACTTCCTGGCCTTAGTTGTAACAACTGTAACACTTTGACTTCTGCCATTAAATTGATTAAAATTATAATAAAACATAGAGACAGCTTTATCTACAAGTGCACATGTTTCTGTCTTTTACTAACAGTGTGCTTCATACTATCAGTGACTGAGGAAGATGTGGGGAAAGATGTACCAATTGTCCCTGGTCTCCCCTATGTTTGGGCACTTGTCCGGTGAAAACAACAAACAACATGGCTCATCATACTCAGGAGGCATTCTCTTAATCTGACAGAGTAACTCCTGTTTTAAGATGCAGAGAAGTGTGAAGTGCACTGACCTGGCTCATACTTGAGGTAGAGGATAGACACGATGTAATACGCCACATCAAACACAGGAAACATTCCCATTTTGGAGAAAGCCTGGGCAAAATCGCCCAAATTAAGAACTGCCAGCACGTCCATGTTGCCCGTCTGGTAAACAGCAAATCCTTTTTTGTTTTATTCCAACTGCGCAGCCTGGATGAGAAAAGCCCCCCCACTGCCCGGTCCGCCGACTCTCCACCAAAGCCCCCCTTACAGTCTCGACAGTGAAAGCCTGTGTGACACTCAAGCCCTCCTATTAATACCACAGAGCATCAGCTTCATCCTCATCATCATCATCCTCATCATCCACGCTCCGTGCCAGCTGCTCCACGGCGGGGGGCTTAACAACATGTCAGCTGCTGGAAGATCCAAAACAAAAGGCTCGTCCCCCCGTGATCCATATTCATCGGAATATCATTAAACAGGGTGAAGGAGAACCCAGACGATTGTCCTGTCTCATGAAAACACGCAACACAATCAGGCCCAAACCCACAGTATGTCTGCCTCTGATCCAGAATAAACAGGCGCCGGACATGAGGACACATCATCGGTTGTTTACATTACCACACATGACACAGAAATGTTTGTCATTAATGGTGCACGCATACTAATCCTATACAAGTAAACAATAGCGTTATTCCATTTAAAGAAAAATGGGTTCCACTGAATTTCATTCACACGGTTTTATGTTTACTACTATTCAAAATCTATTTATAATGCGAGCAATGCGCTCTGTCACCGCTAGGGGGCACCAAAGCCACACATATTAAAACCTGTTCCCCTCAAGCTTTTCAAAATGAGGGAATATGAGATATTTGGGTGTTTATTAAATATAAAACACTACGAAGAAAAGACATTCAATGTAAAAACTGACGAACCTCACTTTTCTTTTCTTTTTTTTCATATGCGCATTAACTTTGTTACATCACAGTGGTAGAGACAGGACAAATACAACGAGGATCAAGAGATTTGAGAACAGTTTTTATCCAACGCCACTCCAAATATAAGCTTTTAAGGTACCAGTGCAATATTGATATATGGTATACTTGTGTGTGTGTGCGTGGTTTCTTGTTTGTTTATTTTAACTGTTTTTAGAATTTGCTTAGCTGTTTCATTTGATATGTTTTTCATAGTATTAATGAATAATGCACTACTTGGGTGTCACTTTAATTTCATAATACTTGTTTTCAGATTCTGCATTTATGATATTTTTCGTGACTTCAAGGAGCTTGTAAAAAAGTTAACCCTAAAGCAGTATTAAAGGATTGCATGAAAGCCTGGACCATCAGTTGCCAGCCTTTGTTCTAAACATTTTTTTTTAAAATCACAGATAAATGGGTGCTAAATGCATTTCGTCTTTCATTCATTTTTCCTCCTCACAAAATTCCCACTGACCCAATATGTGACTGTGCAGTATGTATGTTAAAGTGGGTATCATTGTGTACCTTAGTGAAACTCCCACCTTGTTTGCATGTTCACATAAAAAGGTCATAAATATGTAAATCAATTGTAATTTTATTCCTTGTGCTGCGGACACCTGACGGGAACGCGAGAAGCCCATATTTAACCTGACAGTCAGGCAGCAGGGCACAATAACCCACGCCCGCTGCGTTGTGATTGGTCCATTCCGTTTTGCGTAGACGTACACGGAAGTGCGGCGTCTCTGTGATGATATGTGTACAAAATGATCGGGGACCTGTTAATATTCGGGTAATGTAATCATTTACTAACACTGTTCAATCTTTGTTTGATTTTAATTTCAGTATATCATACTGAGCGCAGTGCTATAGGGTAAACAGCAGCTAAGACATCATAATTAGTAAGTTAGCTTGAAGATAGTGCCAGCTCAACAGCTAACGCTAACCCTGAAGGTAAATCACCCGTCTGTAAAAAAACACTGTGTTTGGGATTTTCAGGACCTTACTGGTGAATGCTGGAGCTGTTCTGAATTTCAAGCTGTGAGTATTTACACCACACTTCCGAAAAAGAGAGATATTAAATATAGATCATTAAACAGCTGTGGTATTGTGTGTTTTGCAGTAAGAGGAAGGACTCTCAGGGGTTTGGAGATGAGACAAGATCACCGACGACAGGTGAGTATGGTACCTGTCTGTGTGAGCAAGAGGTAAAAGAAGGAAAGGACAGTGTGTGCCGCAGGTGTATGAAGGAGGAGAGATAATAACAACTACTACAGTCACTGTGATTCAATGGTATTTCTGTTACCTGGTCATTTGAATTTGCTTTTAGGTCTTGTACACTTATTTTCACTTGTTTCTGTTTAACATTTTAACCTTTATCACAGCAGGCGAAATCAATAATACAATTAAAAACTTAATAGTATTTCCATGTTACCATCTTTTGTACATTAACACTAATGCATACCAAGTTTCTTATTATGTTACTCATTACTGAAACAATACATATACTGAATAATACTGGTTGGATCAGTCCACAAGGCTTGGTCACATTCTAAAATTTACAGTTCATCAGTCACATTAAGTGGAAGAAATGTATATACTCCTCAAAAAGTTTGAAAATGTTATTTCAGTTGCTCATTTCACCCCTTTGACAATACCAGTTGGTCTTGTTGGAAAGCCTGAATGGTCACCTTAGCAATGAGGTTCAACATTTAAGAATCATGGCTTTGTGTAAATGAGACATAAATTGAACCTGAAGCTTAAATCTGGTGTTTAGATAAACAGATTGGAAGCATTATTTGGTGTCAGCCCTGGTACTGTTTCCAAACTTAGGACCAAGTTCAGTGAGACTGGTGAAGTCAAAGACGGACGGTGAAGTTGAGCATCCCCATAAGAAAACACCCCCAAGATGAGCGGTTCCTTGGCTTTGCTTAACTGAGGGACCACAGGCTTTCAGGGAAAAGGGGGATTTGGCATGTTTTTGGGTCCCTACCAAGACATTTAGCTGCATTGCTTATTCCATGACAGTAAGAACCTTTCCAGTTTAAATTGATGTAAAGGTGACTTATCAGGCTTTCCAACTAAATAACAAATGCTACCAATTGGTGTCATTAAAAGAGAGAATTAACATCTCCAAACTTTTTTGAGGTGTATATTTTCAGTGATAGTTTCTAAGTGCAAAGGTATGACTCGCAGTGTGTACAAAGTATATTTCCTCTCTAATATTTTATATGTATTTGTATATCTAAAGTAAGCATGACTGTTTTGATGCAAACATTTTTTCCTATGTGGCACATAAAGTTTTGATATTAACCAGCCAATGGAAAATTATATTTAGCAGTGTCAGGTGATAATTTTGACTCTGCTTGTACTGAAGGGAAATCTTTGAAACAGACAGACTTTTCTGTTGAATTTAGTTTCTGTTTGTCCCCTTTCCACTTTCAGGTATATGCAGGTTTCAAAGCATTGCAGGGCTCCAGACTTAACTTTTCGCATTGGTTGCAACGGTGCACCTAAAGAAATTTTTCATAGTTTCACCATTAACACCATAAGGTCATCATTTTAGCACCCTCCATAACTTTTATATAAAGTAAATGATTTTTAAACAAGAGCTTTGCTGCTTCTTCTGAAGCCTGACACCACAGTCAGGCTCCATTTGGGCTCATTTGCAAACTAACAGCTGATTGGATGATTACTGAGGGATGTGTGTGTGCGTAAGTGTGTGTGTATGTGTTTGGGCGGACCTACAGCCTGCAGTCCGTGAAAATGCAATGCAGGGACAGAGAAAAGAGAGGAAAGCAGGCGCTGTGTCTTTGTCTATTTTGGACGATTTTTTTCGCGACTGCAGTTACTTTAGTCAACTTAAGTGTGTAAGAGTGCGTCCAACACTTTTTCTTGGTACACCAGTGCGCCCAAGAAAAAATGCTAGGTGCACTCTTACAAATTTTGAGTGCATGTGCTCCCAAAATGGTTGCACTCTGGAGCCTTTTCACATTAATTAATAATCATAATAATAAAATAATTATTATTTCAATAATGATAATTGAAATGTCTGTATTCAGGTGACAACATCAGAGAGTTTTTACTCAGCCTGCGGTACTTCCGGATCTTCATCGCCCTGTGGAACATCTTCATGATGTTCTGCATGATCCTGTAAGTACTTATTTGTTCCTCTTTTCTCTAAATCTTGGGTTCACACATAATCCACATATGTGTTTAGTGGTCCTCTACTTTGCCATGCTAAAGACACTCACATCAAATCATCTTGAGACAGCCCCCCCCCAACCATCTTTTACAGCCGGTAAAAATAAAAAAGTTTAAGGTACAGTTAATCCAAATTATTTATCCTAAAAAATCTGTTTAAGAAATGCTCTAACAAGCAAAACAAAAGTCAAAACTCAGGGAAATGTACAAATAAGTCCAATTACAATTCAGTACTGGGTCCGAGATGCTCTGCTGAAGTGACTTAATCTACTGAACGCCACAACTAAAGCCAAAAGAATTTAAATGAGACTCTCTTCTGTCAGAGAAGGTCATTTTTACCATAAGAAGGGGGGGTCTCAGTATCATTAAAAACTCTAAATTCTTACTGGAATTTCTTAAGGATGCAGAAACAATGCAAAGAAAAAACATACAGTCATGGAAAAAATTATTAGACCACCCTTGTTTTCTTCAATTTCTTGTTCATTCTAATATCTGGTACCACTAAACGTATAATACAATGAACACAACAAAAAATGCAGCTGGTCACATAATACTTTATGTCCTATTTGACATTCTTAAGCTTAATTGATTCCCAGGGTATATAAGAGGCCATTTCATGTCACAAGCAGCACTGCACATGCAAAGGCCTAGAGTGGTTTCCTGCTTACATTCAAGCCGTAACACAACTCAGAAGTTGTCAGCTCTCACATAATGCCTAAAACAAAAGAATTATGTGAAGCCACAAAGGCAGCCATCTTGGCACTGCTGGAAATTGGCATGAGTGAGAGACAGGTAGCTTAAAAAACTGAAGATCTCCAAGACAGCCGCTCATTACAAAAAAAAAACAAGCTGAACATGGCACTACCAAATTGCTACCTGGCCGTGGCAGGAAACGTCTTTCTACCCCACGAGATGACCGTGCACTCATCCGCTCCTGTGTCAGGAATCGCCGCCAGACCTCCAGGGACCTTAAAAATGAGTGGGCACTGTCGAGAAATGTGACTTGTTCAGCAAGGACAGTTCAAACCGACTTGTTGAAGCTGGTTTGAAGTCACACAGAGCACGCAAGAAGCCCTTCATCAATGAAAGGCAGAGGAAGGCCCGGTTACTTTTTGCTCGAGACCACAAGGATTGGACTGTTGATGATTGGGCTAAGGTTCTTCAGTGATGAATCCAATTTTGAATTGATGCCCACTCCAGCCAACTTACTGGTTAGGAGGAAGCCTGGAGAAGCTTACAACCCAGACTGTCTTGCCCCTACAGTAAAACATGGGGGTGGATCAGTCATGATCTGGGGTTGTTTCAGTCTGAGGAACAGGGCAAATGCAATTGTGTGAAGGCCGAATGAACCAGGTCATGTACAGGACTACCCTTGAAAACAGTCTTCTTCCATCAGCTGGAAAACTCTTTCCTGCCTCAATGACTGGATTTTCCAACAAGATAATGCCCCTTGCCACACGGCAAGGTCAGTTAAAGCCTGGATGGAGAACCACAACATTGCCATGCCTTGGCCTGCTCAATCACCAGATCTTAATCCAATTGAAAACCTGTGGAAAATCATCAAACTTAAAAATGGAGAACCACAAGCCCAAAAACAAAGAAAATTTGTTTGAATTTGTCCAACAGGAATGGGCTGCTGTGACAGCAGAACAATGTCAGAAGCTGGTGGAGAGCATGCCAAGACGCATGGCTGCAGTCATCAAAAACAATGGTTATGCAATCAAGTATTAACTCTTGTGTGTATCATGTGTTTAAAGCAAACAGAAAAGAAAACATGGAATGCTTAAAAGTAGTGTTTTTGGCGGTACAATGCCATAGCTATTGATGTAAGAATTTAAGTAATTTTGGTTATTATCAAGAAAACCATGGAAAATGAATAGTTCTTAGTTCTTAAATTAAACTCTCATGAGCTATTTTTGTTGTTATCATTATAATTGTCCAAACAAATGTACCTTTAGTTGAGCCAGGCATTAAAATTAACAAGAAATTGAAGAAAACAAGGGTGGTCTAATAATTTTTTCCATGACTGTATAGCACTATTAAAATAGAATCAATATATATACTGTATTAAATGTACACCCAAATTACATAAATCAATATGAAATCAGCATTTTATGGTAAATACAACAATTTACTCTCATGATATACAGTCATTGTATTAAGTGTTTCATTATTCTGTAACAAAAACAGTCCATATCAGTGGATGATTTACAAAACCCAAAACCAGTGAAGTTGGCACGTTTCATAAATCGTAAATAAAAACAGAATACAATGATTTGCAAATTCCTTTTAACCTATATTCAATTGAATACACAGCAAAGACAAGATACTTAATATTCGAACTGGTAAACTTTGTTATTTTTTGCAAATTTTAGCTCATTTGGAATTTGACGCCTGCAACATGTTTCAAAAAAGCTGGCACAAGTGTCAAAAAAGACTGAGAAAGTCGAGGAATGCTCATCAAACACTTATTTGGAACATCCCACAGGTGAACAGGCTAATTGGGAACAGGTGGGTGCCATGATTGGGTATAAAAGCAGCTTCCCTGAAATGCTCAGTCATTCACAAACAAGGATGGGGCGAGGGTCACCACTTTGTGAACAAATGTGTGAGCAAATTGTCCAACAATTTAAGAACAACATTTCTCAACCAGCTATTGCAAGGAATTTAAAGATTTCATCATCTACGGTCCGTAATATCATCAAAAGGTTCAGAGAATCTGGAGAAATTACTGCACGTAAGCAGCAAGGCCGAAAACCAACGTTGAATGCCTGTGACCTTCGATCCCTCAGGCGGTACTCTATCAAAAACCGGCATCACTGTGTAAAGGATATCACCACATGGGCTCAGGAACACTTCAGAAAACCACTGTCAGTAACTACAGTTCGTCTACATCTGTAAGTGCAAGTTAAAACTCTACTATGCAAAGCCAAAGCCATTTATCAACAACACCCAGAAACACTGCCGGCGTCGCTGGGCCCGAGCTCATCTAAGATGGACTGATGCAAAGTGGAAAAGTGTTCTGTGGTCTGACGAGTCCACATTTCAAATTGTTTTTGGAAACTGTGGTCGTCGTGTCCTCCGGACCAAAGAGGAAAAGAACCAGCCGGGCTGTTATAGGCACAAAGTCCAAAAGCCAGCATCTGTGATGGTATGGGGGTGTATTAGTGCCCAAGGCATGGGTGACTTACACATCTGTGAAGGCACCATTAATACTGAAAGGTACATACAGGTTTTGGAGCAACATATGTTGCCATCCAAGCAACGTCTTTTTCATGGACGCCCCTGCTTATTTCAGCAAGACAATGCCAAGCCACATTCTGCACGTGTTACAACAGCGTGGCTTCGTAGTAAAAGAGTGCAGGTACTAGACTGGCGTGCCTGTAGTCCAGACCTGTCCCCCCATTGAAAATGTGTGGCACATTATGAAGCGTAAAATACAACAACGGAGACCCCGGACTGTTGAACAACTTAAGCTGTACATCAAGCAAGAAGGGGAAAGAATTCCACCCAAAAACCTTCAAAAATTGGTCTCCTCAGTTCCCAAACGTTTACTGAGTGTTGTTAAAAGGAAAGGCGATGTAACACAGTGGTAAAAATGCCCCTGTGCCAACTTTTTGGCAATGTGTTGCTGCCATTAAATTCTAAGTTGATGATTATTTGCAAAAGAAAATAAAGTTTCTCAGTTCAAACATTAAATATCTTGTCTTTGCAGTGTATTCAATTGAATATAAGTTGAAAAGGATTTGCAAATCATTGTATTCTGTTTTTATTTACAATTTACACAACGTGCCAACTTCACTGGTTTTGGGTATTGTACATTTTAGAGGGAAAGAATAGTCAAAGCAGGAATTTTCTGTATTATTATTGCCTTCCTGTTTCCTTCAAGTTTCTGTAACCTCTGAGCAAACCCTGACAGCTCTTAGGAGGATGGGACCATGGCACCGAGTCCAGTTTTAGTTTGTTTTATAAACCTCAGTGCCCAGATGTCTTACGGTTTCTTTGGCCATTTTAAATGGAAACCAACTATTTGTGACCCACTTTTAAATATTTTTGCCAATAAGCTCAGGATTGAGTGCCACTGTAGGGAGGGGGATTCAGAGTATTAAGGGATCTGGGTCTTTAATGTGATTGGTTAAAAATGTTGAAAAATATTGCCCCTACCCTTAAAGACTAATCTCTGAGTGCGCTCTGTGGCAGCATCAAGTTAAAACATCTGTTAAGATCTGTTTATTTCATATCACCCCTCTCCAGCCAGAGAAAATATTACATTTGTTTATCTGGGATTTGTCAGGGTTACATTCTTATATTGTGCTGCTTTACCAGAGAGAGGAAAATGAGCAAATGAAACACAAACCTCAGTTGATTGTGAGGTTTGGAAATGCAAGGACATGCACAAGACCAGTATAGTTGACATTTTAGGCTTTTATTGGTGCAAAACTATTTGCATATTAGTAACAGATCTGCTCACAAGCCACATATATGTTAACATATCCACAAGATAATACTGACGTGCTCATAGACCCTCAAATGCTCAGACAGATCTACAAATCAGTACAATAATCATCAGTTATGTGAAGTCATTGCCAACATGAGCTTGATTGTTGTTGGCTGTGAAACCTGTTTTAATAGGTGTAAGCAGGCTAGAGCAAACCTAAGAGCCGAAGGTCAAGTCAGTCACATGTCATCATAGATATTTATAGATTGCACACCACTTTAATCAAGCAGAAATCTTTGACACGAAACATTGATATAGGAGTGTGTAGGCAGCATTTCTTCAAACAGAAACAGTGAATATAGGATATAATGTTTCTATTTGTATGTGAAGTCCCTCAAAATAGGTTTACAGTCATCCCCATAAAATTAATTTTTTTCTTAAATTAGAAGAAGCTTATTATATTTATATACCACGAGTCTGAAATAATGATCCACCATGCTGTCTACTGGTGGATTTTGGGGACAAAAGAGCAAAAAGCTGAATGTTATTGTATACGAGTCTACAAAAGTTTACAAAACCTATAGTCATCATCTTAAAGATGCTATGAGGAGTTTCTAAGTAATTACAAAAAAGTCTCACTTTTAGATATATGCCTGATCGAAATACACACTTTAAGATGAGTTTTATAGCATCAAAATAGGTTATCTATAAATGCTATTCCTTAGCTCAGTGGTCAGGTCGGACAGCCGGCTACAAAACTACAATACTAAGTTTTCCAAAAATTGCTGCTTGTCACACATCAAAAACTACCGCTACGTAACTAGAAAGAGATACATTACCTTGTCACTTTGCATCCTGTAAGTTATTGAAAAAAGAAGTTGTAAGGCTATGCAGAGTTCTGAGGAAGATCCGAGCCGCATTTATTAGCATCACAGCAAACACACGCTTTGGCTTGGGTCACATCTTTTGATGCGTTCCAGTTGTAGTCAGAAGCAGGAATTTCTGGGTTCAGAGTAGGAAACTGCAACTGGAACATTCCTCGAAGTCAGAATTTCCTACTGGCAACTCAGTGAAACCTCGCCACCCCTGAGTTGACAACCGAAGATGGATGCCCCCCAGTGTGAACAGTTATTTAGCTCCTGTAATAATCAATTTATTTGCACTTCTGACTGGGGTGTGTCGCTCTAGATCAGCTGTATACATAGTATTGCTAGACTTGTATTTACAAAAATGCTGCCATAGTGATAATCACATTCGTCATACAACAACGCAGGGCGTGCTAACAACAGCTAACAATAGCCTGGTAGATCGGCATGTTTTTTTCCAACTTCAACTGGAGCGCCAATAAGTCGGAGATGATGTCACTCCCAGTTCAGAGGTTATTGAAAGGCAGTATTACGTCAGTCGCCGTGCGTGCTCATTGGTGTATGAGCACGCGTGACATTGTCCAGCGACATTGGAGTATGTCGCTAGAAAGAGATTCTCCTCATAGCACCTTTAACTGACCTATAATCTATAGAAATAATAGTTACGAATATGAATGAAAAACCCTCACCTCCTAACTGTTGTAAATTATGCCCCATTAATGATCCTTTTTGGTCATTTCGTCACTGAAGTGATGTGATGGTTTATTTACGGCAGGCTCATTCCAAAATCTGAACACTAGATGTCACTATAATGCCAGTTTCCACTCACTGCACCTTTAAAGCCGATGCAGAAGTGCTAAAAACTGCAGTTCCTTTTGTTTCCACTTGAGGCTCACTGCAGAAAAACAGCATATGTTAAACAATTGTTTACAACAGACAAACAAGTTTTATTACCTGAGTAAAAACACCTTCACAGCCAGACTCAACAGACAGCTTCAGTCTAAAAATGTCACATTTTTGAAGCCTCTCACAGTAGAGGGCGTAGTTTCAGAAGCTTTCCAAAGGCTCCTTTTATAGACAAGTGGGTGCCATCATATGACTTTATCATTTTTTTTCCTACAGTCAATGTATCTACTCTTTTGATGCAGAAGTTAAATGTCAACTGACAGCCAGTTAGGAAGCCATGCTGACAACTTGTTTATATTTTTATATTTGTACGAGCTTTAAGAACAAATACTTCCAGTCCCCAGCCATTAAAGATCCCATATTTAATTTCTTTCCAACAAATTTACATTGATCCCAGGTCTCCCACAAACATACTTTTGAAATTTCTTACCTACAAATCCACACAGATATCAACCTTTTGCATGCATCTAAGGTTTAAGAGTACATTTTCATGCTAGCCCTCTCAAAAATCCATTTTGCTTTTGCCTGTTTGTTTGTTTGTTTTTTTACCTTGAACACTTTCCTTGAATTTGCCTGTATGTCTTACATTTCTTAGAAAAACCCATTCTCGAAAAAAGCTGTTTTCTGACATGTTTTAACCTTAGTGCTCATTGTTTTTCACCCGCACAGATTATTTGGATCATGATCAGCATGCAGAGGGAGGATGGTGTTCATCACAGTGCATACTATATGGATGTTTGGAACGACTTTATTTGTTGTTGTTTTGTCCCTTAAACCTTCATGATCTTGATAACTTAAGACCCTAAAGTTCAGATCTCCTCCTGTCTGTACCGACAGTTATTAAATTACTGGATTTATTTTACCCCACTGAAGATGTTACATTTTAACTCTTATGTTATCTCTTAGACTGCATCAGTTCCTCTGCTTTAAATGTGTTGCCATTGTGTGTACTCTTAGTACACAGTCTTTCATAGAGCATATAAACATATTAGAGGGATACCAGGGCAATGAAGTGGAGTGGGCCTTGGTCATGTTTTCATCTGGTTAACAGTTTATCATTACTTCAGGGTCCCATTCTGTCCCTAATGACCTTGAGTTCAGATGTGATGTAAGGAAATTTAAATGCACCGTCATGTACATGTTTTATTCTGAACAATAAACTCTTTTTCTGATCTAGTTAACTGACTTGTATTTTGTTCATGATGTTTTATTTGTATTGTCTGTTTTTAAGTAAGAATGATGATACAACCTATAAAGTGGATATTGTGTGTAAATTGCATTGAAAAACATTTATATGCCTGTAACAAAGAGGTGGCAACACATTTCATGTCAATGTTTCACTCAGTAAAGCACAGGTTGGAAAGTAACTTCTACTGTCATTTCACTAAAGCAAAACAGAAGAATGAAAAATAAGTTTATGTGGTTGATTACATCAGCCACATTGGTTTTAACAAAGCATTCAAGAGAAATATACTGTATGTTCTTACTCTCACTGTGACAGATGACTTATTTCTTGTTGAGTTGTATATAAGAAATGGAGTTTAGACAGCTTTCTCGGTCTAAGATTCATAGTTCATAAATATGTGTTCGTAAAATCTGTTTAATGTGATATAAATGCAGGATTTAATATTGTGCCTAAAATGCACTTTATAGTGCATACAATAGATATTAGAACTGACTCATTATGATTTTCCACCTCTGAAGGCCCAATAATCCCATAAATATTTTACATATTTATAGTTTGAATAACCTAACAGTTTATTTTGATAGAAAATTTTCTACTGAAGTACAGTGACTCTCTAAAAGTGTAAAGTTTTTATTCCATGGGGTTTAGCTTCTCATTGGGCTTTTGTGTATATAAAAGTAAAAAAGTTTTTGGAGTAGGAGGAATTCACTGACGTGCAGAGTTTAATTTATGGAGGAGAATCATCTGAACAGGTGTCTGTTTGAGTGACTACTGGGAACATTGTGTCTAAGCAAGAATTTAGACCATGAGATCAGCTGAGGACAAGCTCTCTTAAGGTGGTAGGAAGTAATCTGTCTCTCTGTTAAATCTGTCACTTCCTCCTTTTAATATTTTGTGAGCACTTAGACCTTTTAATTTTTCTTTTAATGTAAAAATGTAGCAGTGTCAAAAAGTGGCATTATAAGAAGACTCAATTAAAACCTGAGACAGTTCTCTATACAATGTGATTAATGTTTCACGTCGCTGCCCAGGGAGCTCTTTGGTCCATGAAAGTTGTGTCTTTTCAATGTAGGTTATTGTACACTATGTTATGTATTTGTACCATTTGTCTCCTGTTTTTTTTTATTTGTTTTTCAATATTTAAGCTCTCTTTAATTGTCATGATCATTTATGTAGCTCTAAGGATGTTGTAGTATAAAATGTATGCATGTATGTGAGACAATGGCGGAGTCTGTGGTTCCTACACTATTGTTGTTCATCTTTCATAGCACAACATCGCCAACGTGACCAGTGATTACGTAAAAATTCTCCCAGCATGCACCGCGCTGCAGCTTCACAAAAAGCTCGATGAGCGGCGCAGTGACGGCTACCAGCCGGGGAGGGTAGCCTGATCCGGGGGGAAGGTACGTTGTCGTCTTCGTCTGTATTTGTAAGTCGGAGGCTGCGAATAAAAACAGAGACGTAAACGCATCATGGACATGGTGCGGACAAAGAGAGCGGAGCCTCAGCCGGGCCTGTGACTCTCCGCCGGCTCCACACCGCCCTGTCTGCGGGGCAGCCCGCTGTCTGAGTCCGTCCTGACCCGCGACACCGCCGGCCGGCCGGCTGGGCGATGACAGCGGCCGCAGCCACCCCGCAGGTGATGAGAGACCGACTGCTGCAGGCCATCGACGGCCAGAGCAATGTGAGTACACCGCTGTTTTCTGAAGAGAGTCCCGGGCACAGGGACGCAGACGGAGGGGCACAAAGGGCTGTCAGTGTGGGGGCTGTCTGACTCTCTGCTGGTATTTGCTCGCTAATTAGCCTGCTAACATCACTAGTTAGCCAAAGTTACTGTTTACAGACATACCACAGGCAGCTGAAGACTGCTGTGTGCTAATGCTGATGTCATACACTCAAGGGTTATAATACTTACAAGACAAAAGGAGATTCCGGTACAGTCAACATTAGGTGCACCAATATCGAGATGAACAGAATATAGCAGTGGTTTTCAGAGTCATTTTCACCAAGGCATTCCTAAAGCCAAGACAAAACCTCAAGATTCAACTTATGTCTATCTATAGAAAATGCTCTACTTAATGCCTCTTATAGGACCTTATCAGTCAGTAAACATTTCTTTGTTGTTAACAAATGTTAAGCAGATACACTGTAACAATACAATTTTAAAACTACATCCATCAAATACATTTTTAAGAAAACAAAGCAAAGTTTTTGGTTGACTTATAAAATTTATCACAAGAATCTTTAATTTTTTATTCAAAGATAGTCTCATTTCTTAACCTAAGCTGGCAAAGCTTAAAACAATTAGTTAAAGGTCAGGTGTGGTCCCAGTTGGACGCCATGTTAAGCAGCCTGAACATCCCTGAATGATTTTACTGGCCCGTTTTGAGTCCTGCCTAAGATTGTCTCTATTTTAAGTAGTTTTTCCTCACAACCTTAAAGGGACTGTGAGGAGTTTCTAAGTAATTACAAAAAAGTCTCACTTTTAGATATATGCCTGATCGAAATACACACTTTAAGATGAGTTTTATAGCATCAAAATAGGTTATCTATAAATGCTATTCTTTAGCCTTCCGGTCGGGTCGGACAGGGCTGGACTGGCCTGGATACTCAACTTCAGAAACAAGACAATTAAAACTAGAGCAAATTTATATTATTGGGACACGTCTTAGAGCACCGGGCTGTAAGTAGCGATATATAGCCGGCTACAACTACGATACTAAGTTTTCCAAAAATTGCTGCTTGTCACACATCAAAAACTACCGCTACATAACTAGAAAGAGATACATTACCTCATCGCTTTGCATCCTGTAAGTTGTTGAAAAAGGAAGTTGTAAAGCAATGCAGAGTTCTGAGGAAGGTCCGAGCTGCATTTATTAGCATCACAACAAACACACGCTTTGGCTTGGGTCTTTTGGTGCGTTCCAGTTGTAGTCAGAAGTAGGAATTTCTGGGTTCAGAGTAGGAAACTGCAACTGGAGCATTCCCCGAAGTGGGAATTTCCTACTGGGAACTCGGTGAAACCTTGCCACCCCCAAGTTGACAATCGAAGATGGATGCCCCCAGTGTGAACAGTTATTTATCTCCTGTAATCATCAATTTATTTGCACTTCTGACTGGAGTGTGTCACTCTAGATCAGCTGTATACATCGTATTGTATATTTACAAAAATGCTGCCATAGTGATAATCACATTCTTCATACAACAGCACAGGGCGCGCTAACAACAGCTAACAATAGCCCGGTAGATCGGCATGTTTTTTTCAGACTTCAACTGGAGCGCAGATAAGTCGGAGATGATGTCACTCCCAGTTCCGAGGTTACTGGAACGCAGCATTACGACAGTCGCCACGCGTGCTCATTGGTAGCAGTGTCTTTATGTCACCGCAAATAGATTCTCCTCATAGGACCTTTAAAATATGAGTCGGATCCAAAATCTGGCGTAGACAGTTACCTTGAAATATTGAGTTTTTATTTTTAGCTTTATGATTGTTTAATATAAATAACAAGAAACTGCATTGCTGATGCTATATTGTGGAGACAGTTATCAAAAATTTACAATCAGAGTAAATTTAAAACTAATTCATCAGTTGTTTAGTATATCAGTGACTTATGGTTGTACAAAATCCACCAACACACAACTTGGCCTGCCTGTCACACCACTTCTGAACCACTTGTACAGAGCAGGTAAAGCAGTGGTGTACAATCTTTTCTTGCCTGAGACACACCAAACGCAGGCCAAAATGCATTTAGAGACACAATAACACATCCTGCAGTGGTCTTTCATTATTAAAGACATTAAAGGTGATGTTTTCAGAAAACTAACAAGAGAGTAAATATCCAAAATATTATAATGCCTTGCAGATGATAGACAAGAATGAAACAGTCAGTTTCCATTGTTTATCCAAGTTGACCAGAGGATGTACTTGACACAGATTTGCATTGTGTCTCACTTTAGTCATACTGAGCCTGAAACCAGTAAATGCTCATTGCCTCAGACCTGCAGGTGCACATGTGAGAGTCCATTCAAATCAGGCCAAGATGTTTTCACAGAGTGTTTTCTATTTCTCTTCCACTAATGCAAATTTACCCTGAATGACTTTGACCAGGTCAAGGTAGTATGGACAAAGCACGATACCAGAAAAGAAATTAGATATTTGATACCTGTTTCGATAACTTAGAAAAATGTTAAATTACAGAATAAATAGTCCTTAACAAAAGATCAGTTGTGTTTATCTTATTTCCATCACACAGTGAAAAAAAATACAGGCCCAAGAAAGTAACTGAACATATCACTTCAACTTTGCAGTAATTCAGCAAGAAGGTTACTTGATTTGTAAACACATTCTTTGTCATGCATGATTGTCTAAAATCTGTTTTTCAAAATATGGTTAAATAGTAAACACTGAAAAGTTACTACAACATGTTTTGGGTTTTGAATGAAGCAAAACATACAAGAGAATAACAACGTAACAATTGAATAAGATGACTTACTAGTTTAGTTTAAGGAAGTATTTCTATTGTGTAAATAAAGTCTTTGCAGCTCTTGGAAAAAAAAACAGATACTTTTACTGTTTGTAAGCTTTTTTATTTTAAATCCAAATGAATGGGAAAAAAAGTTGCCACCTGGATTTAACTAAGCAAATAGGTACAAGCCTCCTATTAGATAATGACTGCATGAGTGATTATCTTTTAGCTGGCAGCAAGTTGGTTAAAGCAACTCAGGGGGTGTGTTTAATAGTGAAAGTAATAGCATTTTCACTCGCACAATTTGAAGGGAACTCAAGGGATTGGGACTGACCAGCTGTGAAAAAAAGACCTCATTTTGCTAGGGAGCATAAAGACTGGACTCTGGAGGACTGGAAGAAGGTCATGTGGTCTGATGAGTCCAGATTTACCCTGTTCCAGAGTGATGGGAGCATCAGAGTAAGAAGAGAGGCAGGTGAAGTGATGCACCCATTATGCCTAGTGCCTACTGTACAGGCCTGTAGGGGCAGTGCTGTGATCCTGTGATCTGGGGCTGCTGCAGTTGGTCAGGTCGATGTTCAGCAACATTATGGCTCAAAGAATGAGCTCAGCTGACTACCTGAATATACTGACCGAACATGTTGTTCCTTCAATGGATTTTTTCCTCCCTAATAGCACGGGCATATTCAAAGATGGCAATGCCAGGATTCATTGGACTCAAGTTGTGAAAGAGTGGTTCAGGGAGCGCGAGACATCATTTTAGCAGATGGATTGGCCACCACAGAGTCCAGACTTTTACCCGCTGAGAATCTTTGGGATGTGCTGGAGAAGGCTTTGTACAGTGGTCAGACTCTCCCATCATCAATACAAGATCTTGATGAAAAATTAATGTAACACTGGATGGAAATAAATCTTGTGACATTGCAGAAGCTTATTGGAACAACACCACAGCAAACACATGCTGTAATCAAAGCTAAAGGCAGTTCAACAAAATATTAGAGGGTGGTAACTTTTTTATTTGGTGGCGACATTTTTTGACCAGGCAGGTATATCGCCATCCTACACCATACTGCAAATTTCAAAAATGGATTATATTGAAAACCTGATGAACTGCTGCACCCTAATTCTGATTCCTTAAATATATTATTTTCAGATTTCCTTACTGCAACTTGATTTTGTTGCTGTAATGCAGACATGAACGTGAAGCATCGTTGTTGCTCAGTGTTGTTAATGTTGCTCTGTAAATCTCTTTGGCAGATATGCAACATGGTGGTAGTTATGGAGGTGATCTCCTTTTTGGAGAGACACCCCATCACCAAAGAAGCACTTGAGGTAAGTGATTTTAAGACCTTGGAAAAGCGTTTTTAAAATCTTCCATTTTACCAGCAGGTACAGATACAGTAACCTGAGCCTGAACTGAATATGTTGATAAACTGAATTGAGCTCTGTCAGCTGTTTAACACAAATCTGTTCTCCTCAAAGGAAACTCGTCTTGGAAAGCTCATCAATGATGTGCGCAAGAAAACCAGGAATGAGGACCTTGCGAAAAGGGCCAAGAAGCTTTTGCGAAACTGGCTGAAGCTTATCGAACCAGGGAAGGATGAAGTGCCATCGAAAGGACACGCTGTTGCATCATGGTCTTCCAATGGTTGCATCTCCTCTCCAGCTGTCACCACCCCATCAGGTAAAACCGGGACAGAGTTGAAGAACAGAAATGACTTCAACAACTGCTCCACCCCTGGGACTGAAAAACGGAGTCAGAAGAAACGAAAGATCAGCCAGATGGAAGGGGAGCTTTTCTCTGCCAAGAAACCCAAAACGACTCTTAACGATAAAGTACAAAACTCCAAACAGCTGCCAACCAATGGAATAAGAGGGAGCTCTGATTTTTTGACAGAACCTTATGCACATCAGCCTTTACATGGAGATGTTTCTGAGCCTTTAGACGCTGACAGGCAAAATAAAATCCTAGTCAGTGCTGTAAAACCTCATCCATGTGCCCCAGGACACAACAAGCTGCCAAGCACTTCCTCTTTGCTAAAAGCATCAGTCCAGCAGCAGCAGACCGCCTTTAGGGGGCAGCATCAACTTAGAACCTTACGTAGTTCCCTGCTCGGTCCTCAAACTTCAAGCCAAGAAGCTGACATTAAAGAATATGGGTCTGGGTCTGTGGACACCTCAGAGTCTTCCGTTCAGCCTTATAATAGTCGTGTTCAGGGTTTGAGGTCTGCAGATTTTGACTCCAAAAGCAAACGCAACTCTTGCAACTCTTCCTTGAGTGCTGCTGTCAGTGTAGAGAAGAAGAGTGCAGCCAGCATCACAGGGCAAGGACATGTTTACAAGCCTGAAGACTGTACAGTAAATTCAGAAGAACATCCTTCAGAAGATAGCACTAAACTAGTCAGGTTGAAAGACAGGAAGCTGACTTTTAACCCTGTGACAGGACAAATCAGACCCTCCTCTCTCAAAGAGCCTTGCCAGGGGGAGGTGGTCACACCAAACCACAGATCCGAATCCCAGCAGTCGGACCTTTCGAAACAAAACCCAGCCATTCCTCCCAGTCCATTCCAGCAGACAGACTGGAAAGAGCTGTCGAGGAGTGAGATCATCCAGTCGTACCTGAGCCAACAAAGCAGCATGTTGTCATCATCTGGGGCGCACACACCTGGGGCACAGTTTTTCATGGCGGAGTTCCTGAAAAAAGACGAACACCAAAGTAAACACGCCAAGAAGACGCACACGCTTGCACCAGAACCTCCAGCAAAGGACTTACCTGGAGTCAGCAGAGAGGTCAACGATGAAGACCTGAGAAGATTACACATGAAACACTGGTCTGGGGTTAATGGGTGCTACGACACAAAGGGTGAATGGTATGGCTGGACAGAGTGCATCTCTTTAGACGTGCACGAAGATGAGAGCATGCTGAATATACTGCCATATGTATGTCTGGACTGAAACTGAGATATTTTTCCTGAATTTGAAAGCCTTGGTCTTTCTCCAATTGCTGAGGAGTTCTTCGACCTGGTTTAAGTTTCTTTAATTTATAATGTGTCATCGGTTATTATGGGATACCAGGCAGACTGCAACTGTGTGTTATCCTTTGAAACATTACAATACAAAATGAGGGAGAAAAGCTGTTAAAAACTTCCGCACTTGCCTCTTAGCTTCTGGCTTGTTTCCCTGAATTTGTGCAGTGATGCAGACTGAAATACTACTGAAGGAGAGAAATAAGCTGTGAGCTGAGTGACTAACAGCTTCATAGCATGCTTTCAAAGGAAAGGTTTACATAATATTTCAGGGTGATTAAACTCATTCTTTATTACTTCTATCAAGACCCTTTTCATATTTTAAGACCTCTTTGCATCTTTAGCTCTTAACTAGTTACCTTGTCAACCATTTTATTCTCCATGACAGTTGATACATGAGCAGTCGTAGTGTGCAATAATCTGTATCATTGTGATGAGTTGAGCATTTCAGATGTCAAAAAAGCAAGAGAAATAAGTTGAGCTCTTAGGTAAGTGATGCTAGATATATTTAAAGTTTACAATCTTTGAAAATATTCAGAGAAGCAACAATTTTTGCTTCTGCAATTTTTTACTGTTTGCACCAAATGAGTATTTGCATTTCACTTGCCAGATGGACAGTTCAGTAAATACTATACAGCATATACCTCACTCGTCCAAGTTGGCAACAGACCATACAAGGTGTTTGAGAAGGGCTGAACTTATCAAAAAAACACATCAGGAGTGTGGTTTGACGATCGTTCTGTCAATCATACTCACGATGGGCCATTAGATGATGCAGTAGGTTGGTGCTGTTGCTACATGTTAAGTACAAAAAGTGAACCAACTCATACAACAAACTCTCGCCAAAACGTGCCGGTAGTGGAGTGAAATGATCTTTTCTATCAGTAACTGCCTTCAGTGTTTGTAGATTTTTTTCATTTTGAAAAGAAATGTGGTCCAGATTCGACAAAACTGTTGGAAATCTATGCTAATCTCTGTATGAGCAGTCACCTCCTGCTGTTGTCTCGCTCTTCGTTGCTTCTTCCTGCTTTAAAAGTCTCTGATTGGAGAGTGGATCAGCAGACTCTGCTCAATCCCTCCGCCTTGGAGTTTTGCAAGATGGACCTGTCTGATTACAGAAAAAAAAATCCAGCTACACTGCAAGGTCAGTTTGCATTACAGAGGTGAACAGAAGTAATGTGTTTTGCAAAACAGAGTTATAAACTCGTAACGTTGTATAATCTGGGGACATCCTGTATTCAGAAAAGAATTCTTGTACAGCTCTGATTAAACTGAAATACCAACTTAATTTAAAACAAAATGTGATCAGACTGGATGCTGCTCGTCACATTGTGTCTAATTTGCCTCCATTCAGCTGTATTACTAGTAGCCTCACTGATCAAACCTCCTTAAAAGCTGAAAGGCCAGCAGTGCCTCTGCATGTCAGAAAGTATTAGTATCTACAGTCCCAAACCGGTCTGGATGAAGGCATCGTAGACTTCCTCTGTGGGCACTCTGAGCTGACAGATTTGAAAACTCCAGACAGCACACACCGAGCTTTGTACACAGAGGAATTACCTCTTGGTATTTGAATGCTCAGATCACATTTTGATTAAAGGTGAACAGAGGGTCTGTGTTTGTGGGTGTGAAGACACAGACATTCACTTTTAGTGAAAAAGTGGGATCATTTTTCCAGCCTTTGCTTGTGTGGAGCACAGGTGTAACCAGTGTTCTTTAAAAGAAAAATGAAGGGTCCCACATTATAATCTTACCCATAAGTTTTCAGTGTTATGTTACTGTACAGATTGAGTTTGCAAACCACCCTTTGTTCATATGGAGGACATTACATTTAATTGTACAGATCTATTTAAGTCATTGTGTTTGTTGATTTTTAGTCAGATTTCCTGATTCCAGTTAGGCTGTCAGTCACATCTTTAAAAAAGAGTATAATCTAACACAATAATACTTACAAGATGCAAAATCAATAACATTAAACAGTACAGATGTTTTAATGCCACTAAGGTTGTCAAAAACAATGGTTAATGATAATAAGATAAGTGTTTTATAAGCAATACTGTGTCCCTCAGTTTATGATTTAACAAAAGATTAGTAGTTCCCAAAATAAAACTTCATATATGTCATAACACAGGTGCACAGGAGGAGAATGCATCCATCCAGCATGGTGGCCAAGCTCATGACCACTGACTAAATGATACAACTACGCTGACAGCTTTTATGTCATTTAAAGATTGTGTTAGAGCTTTCATCCCACTATTGGGAATAACGTAAGAAATTTGATAATATTGGTTCCAGGGACTAGAACTTTGTGCCGTCATTGCCTGGTGCAAACAGGTATTGATATCATGATTTTCACTTGTGTCAAAATTTTAATTGTTGTATACCTTCAATTCCAGGTACAGCAGCGTAAAAATATTTCAGGTTCACAGTTTTTGGTATCTCTTGTTTGTCCTATTCAAAAAAAAACCCTCATAGTCTTTGCTGCATTAACAAGTCAACTGCGTTTTTGTGGTTAACAGCAGAACTTATTTTTTTGCCAATGTTTAGGCTTAAAACATGATGCCATAAAGTAAAACTTGTACCAATAACATGTTACATTAAGATAAAAACAGTTCTTTTCTAATTTTATGTACATTTATCTAATGTTAAAAATGACTTGATTACCTTTCAATAAATTGTCTAAACTGCAAAAAGTGGATGCATATCTCTGGTCATACTGTTCTTGATACTTTACCATGTGTCTCAAACAAAGACAGCATATCAAATATGATTAGTCTGGTGGAATTAACGTCTGTATTTACAAATATCATCTTAAAATATTCATGAAGACACCTGGTGACCTGTTGTTCCAGCAGAGCACAACTGTCTCTAGCAGAGACTTCCTGCAAAAAGAATATTTGTTGTGAAACATTCAAATACTGACCTTCTGTTGTGAGGTTTGAATAAATGAAGCAACATGAAACTGCCAGATGTGACTGTGCAGATTGAACCGAAAGAGAGAAGCTGGGCAAGGACAAAAGACAGAGGAAAATGTGGTGTCATGTAACATATTCATTGACTCATTTTTGTTTAAATGAATGACTGTGTTTGGACTCTGTCAAATTATTTCTTAGATTTCTTTGTTCAGATTTATATTGGTGTTACAACAGCCACCTTCCTGCTTGTACAACAGCACATGTAACACAGGAAATCTCTTGATGATGAGACTTTGAATTAAAGTGAACTTAATTTGTTTTTACTTGCATTTTCCCTTTACGGTGTGATTATCTGTCTTTAAATTAATTCCAAGCAGTTTTTGCTGCTGTCTTATATCTTTGTACTGTAAGGAGGAGCTGTGATAAGAATTAATATGCTGGATAAAGAACTTGATATCATTCCTTCAGATATTGTTTGCCTTATGGAAACCTGTGTTTTCCCTGCAGACAAGCCTTAGTGAATGTCCAGAAACAAGCCTTTTGTATTCAGTTGAATGCAGAGGAAAACTAATTTGCTACTTTATCTTTTATGTGTTAATGTTGTTGACTGTTAATAAAATGATGGAATTGTAATTGTCCTCTTTATTTTATCTCTGTAGTAGTGTTATGAAACCAGAACATTCCTTATGTGCAGTAGTTACACTGTCTTATCATGCTGCATTAAGGATTGGAAAGAAATTAATCAGTGCATTTCCACAATCTCCCCTGGTTGCTAATCAGTCAATATTTTGATTTATTCCCAAGAAGTGCTTTGATTTTAATATTTTTCTACTGATGGTAACATTTGACATGGAACTAAACATGTTCAGTCCAACACAAATCTTAAATGTTGCTCGGGAAACTCGGGAAATCTATGTTTTACAGGGACTGGATAGATATGACTCTTTGGGGTATGATGGATCTTTTTGACATCTTACCTTGCAATGCCTTTTCTCATGAATTCATTTTTAATACAGTCTGACACAATCAAAGCTACACCTGATGCATTCATTTTCTTGGCCAATAATACATTCTGAAATTCAGAATCCTCAACTTCCCATACCCCCAATAAATGAAAGTATTTTTTGACAAAGACAAGAAGTTACAAAAGCTTTTATAATGGATGATATATACCCAGCTCAATTCTGTAGGATTCATATTTAACATTCAAACAACAGCAACAAAACTGAGAACAAGATTTCTCAAATATCCAGTTTCACCACAAACAAAAGTAACCTGTTTCAAAAAATTTGTCTCTCTCATGTTTTTCCAAGATTATGATTTGCCTTTGAAAACAATTCTTTTTTCTAGGAAAAAAAGACATAAGGACAAAAGAGCATCTGTTTGTCTCATGCTCTCACACCATCTTTTTAAGAAGCAATTCATTGAATAATTAAATCACAAACCAATTCAAAAATTCCTTTAGACCATTGGTCCCCAAACCACGGCCCGCCTCCACATTTGGCACGGCTCACACTGAATCCACACCTACAGCCGCAGTCAGTGTTATTTATTTCATTAATAGTTGGTTTATTTATTTCCTGACTTTTTTTCTGTGAAGATCCCGGAAAGGGTTATTAATATTTGGTTATGTGTGGCTTTCTGGAAGACAATAAATGTTTACATTAAGGCACTCCTGTGATCGTCACATTTTTCTGTTACAAACTGACCCCGGCCCCCATCAGTGAAGGGAAAAGTTATGTGGCCCTCACAGGAAAAAGTTTGGGGATCCCTGCTTTAGACTGTCAATTATCTTTGGCATACTATGAAAAAAAACACAGAACAAAATGATTTATCAGTCAGTGTGTGACTTGTGAAAAGTTCTTAGTTACAGAAGACAAAAACCTTTGAAGACTCCAACCACCTTTTACAAATTATTACAATGAGGTCCAATTTCACACTAAATATGTCAAACTGATGAAATATTTTCAAATTTTTTGGTGAACTACTCAAGTGTAACCTCACAAATGGAATGTTTTAGAATTTTTTCCCCTTTTCTATTTTTTTATCTTCCATTGCAGGTATTAGTAGGTATTTTTTATTATCTACTAATACCTGCTTACAACGTTATTGTATTATCAAATTATTCTGAATATATTGCTTTGCTGTTTGTACATTAATTTACAGTCGAATAAAGTTTTAAAATTTACTTTGGGCCTGGTGCAGTGAAAACGATATTTTACAAACGCACGTCCGTGTCAGGCTTTTATTTTGAAAGCGTGACCGGATGCCTCGTGTGTTCTTCTTCGTTGGTGTTTTGACTGCGGCGTCATCACCCAGACACTCCGCCGGTGACCCGTCACTCCGCGGTGGAAGATGGCTGCGGCGGACCGGCCTCCGTTCAGGGAAGGGATCCGGATCTTTCTTCTGTGTGTGTGCTGGTACACGGTGAGCTCGGGGGGAAACGTGGTGAACAAAATCATCCTGAACGGATTCCCGTACCCGGTCACGGTCTCGCTGTTCCACATCATCTCCATCGTCGTGTTCCTCCCGCCGCTGCTGCGGGCATGGGGAGTCCCCAAGACGGAGCTGCCGAGCAGGTACTACCGCTGGTACATCCTGCCCCTAGCCTTTGGGAAGTACTTCGCGTCCGTGTCGGCCCACTTCAGCATATGGAAAGTGCCGGTGTCGTACGCGCACACTGGTGAGTATGTTTGAGAGCTGATGATGATGAAGGAGAGTCCGCCAACTTGATGATGTGTCTGCGCCGTCAGCTGATGTTAGCTGCACGGCTAACGCTACCTCGACGTTAACTAGCTTGTTAGCCCTGTTGTGGTGCGGTGTCCCGTGCTGCTGGTGAAGACGAGCTTTTATTAGATTTATGAACTCACTGTGGACCTTTTACCGTCCAGCTTTAGGTTCCTGCCAGAAATAACCAAGTGGCTCTATTAGCTAGCTGATGAACTTAATTAACGCTGATGCACTACGGCAGGGGGGAGGGTCCAGTTTTAAGTGCGCTCCGTTTTGCCGTGCTCCTAAACTTCTGCTTCAGTTTTCCAGGCAAAAATCAGATCACAGCCCCTGATGTTATTTGGGATAATAACATTACATTCTCTTAAATTGATTAAAGTCAACTGGCAGCTTTATACTTAAATAGACACCTAACTTAAGCCTTGTTGTAAAGAGTTTAATGGGCTCAGCCTGACCTAAACATTTCTATACACGAGCTAGAGATGCATGGTTATCGCAAAACCATTTTCTAAAGCTAAAGGGATTATTTATCTGTTAAACAACTCACACATGAAAATAAGAAAAGCCCGACATTGAAAAGTTTTGATCATATTGTGTGTGGCTTGTGCCCACAATCTTAACACAGTACACCACACACATAACAATTCTGTCCCAACACTGATCTTAAATCCTGCCCTCCAATCCAGAAATCTCACGTGAGTAAACATAACCTAACAAAGACAAAGGAGAAGAAACATGGCAACATCCATGAATGTTGTCTGTGGAACTACCAGAAAGAATATGCAACATGAGAGGGCATACAAGAAGAGGGCATAGGGATGGTCTTGAGACTATTTTTGGCAGAAAACCCTGAACTTAAAAAAGAAAAGACTGTAAAAAAAATTCTGGGAGACCACATCAACATGTTAGCTGGTCCTGAGTTTTTGAGATCCACTGAACTTAATATTTATTCAGGTCGGCCGTGATTGTCTTTATTTACGTTTGCTTCCTTGTTCCTCAGTCAGCTCGCTTCTTGATTGGCTACATTCTGTTCCACATCATGGGTCATGACTCCAGAATCATCGGGTTTCCTCACACACAGAGGTTTTTGGTTGTACATATTGAACTAGTTGAATATGTACAATTATCAGCCCTGTCCCATTTCAGAGCTGATTATCAGGACAAATTCTCTCTTAACACACCTCAGACCACAGGACAGTCTTGTTGGATAATCTTATAAAACATAATATAATCTGCCGTTTGCTGTCCTTGGTCAGGAAGGGGGAAAGCAGGAACAAAAAGACCCTGATAATCTAAACATGCATATTCCACTTTATTTAACATTTAACATTCACATTAACTCAGAACTGGGAAGTGCAAACTGGGAATTAAGCCCCACCATCCCAGCTTTTTTTTTTTAACTTTATTCAACCAGAAGAACCTCATTGAGATTAAAAAGTCTCATTTGCAAATTGATTGGCCAAGACAGGCAGCAGCACATTTACTAAGTTACTGACTTAAAAAAAATTCAGACACATATACAAACATATCAACCAGTAAAGTCAGAGTCACAGAACAGAAAAGTTTCAAAGTATTTACAGCCTACTTCATCTTCATCTAAAGCCTTTCATCTGCATTTAAAACTATTTAAAGAGACCAGCTCTCCACAGACACAGTTTTTCTTGTCACAGATTCCAGTCTGCAGGAGCAGCATATCTGAAGCTTCTATTACCCATTTCAAGATAAACTTTGGGGACAGAGAGCAAAAAAAGATTTTAGTGACAGAGTCACAGAACGAAGGCTGAACTTTTCACATGAATGTAGTTACTCAAGTAAGATGGAAACAAGCCAAGGAAAGCCTTGTAAATCAGGATGGGCCAATTATTCAGTCTACTGGTGGTAAGACAGGCCCATCCAACTCGTTCATACAGATACAATGTTGAGTTAGAGCTTTAAGATTTATTATGAACTTCAGAGCTCCGTGATAAACAGTATCCAATGATTTAAGGCATTAAGAGGATGCATGCAGGTATAAAACATCACCATAATCAAGTGGAGGCATAAAAGTAGCAGCAACAAGACATTTTTTTGCAGCAAAAAAATGCAAAAATAAAAAAGTAAATTCAGTTCTAGTTATAAGCTGGTAATAATGCATACCAGCTACCTTTGAACTTAGAAGTGAGAACTGAGAATGAGGTCCTATTCCAGTCAGACATGTCCTAGTTACAAGCTGGTGAAGTCAGGGTACCTAAGGATCTTCTGGCTTTCAAAGTGGCAATTCCAGCCAAAGTGCATTCCCACCGACGTCTAATTCCCACCTGAGGGGCCATCCACACCGGTGTAAATTCAGACGGCTCCACATGTTTTCTCAATCATATTCACATTTCATTCACACAGATAGGGCGCTTTGGGCGCCTGAAAATGCACATTTTTGAAAACAGCTCCCAGAATAGATAAATCTGAAAATACCAGTCTTGCATTTCCACGTGCTTGATAAAAATGGATATTTTCTTAAACAATGGTGTTGTAGCCCCACCTCTGCCTTAAACCACACCCTGACATTAACAGAAACAGTGATGGAATACTGTTTTACATTCATGCTGCCTTACTGAGCCTGTTATGGCTTTACAGCAATATGTTCTGCTCCTCTACGACCACCATGAGCAACAGGAAGACACAGAAAAAGAACATACACCAGTGTTTGTTGACGTTTCTCATGAAGCATGTGCATGCTCCATTCTTCCCTGATTTTGGTGTATGTCTGTTGCAGCATTACTGCACCATTTGCCGTCCTGGCATAAAAACTACAGTGTTTTCAGTGCTTTCATGTAGGCAAACAGAACTCTTGCAAAAATACCGTCTTTACAGAGAACATTTTAAGAAAGAAAACATTTTTCTCTCTGTGTGGATAAGGACCCAGACAATCCTACTTCTACGATCAAACAGAACTTACATTTTCACACATATTTTAAACCTGGAATGGCACAATTTAGTTTACATTCTGCTTTTATTTATTTATTTTTTATTGGAGTGTATTCATAGTTCTTTGAGTAATTCATATTATCTAAATTCTATATGAAACACAATCAAGTTTACTAGTAACCGCCTGCAAACTACCTACATGTAAGATATAAAAATGACTTAAAACTAGGGTTCCACAGTCCCAATTCACAGTCTCATTTCAAACTGTAATATGTTACATTTTGTGTTTATGTTTGCCATTCATGAGACAGGATGAAGACTCGAGCTGGCCCTCTCTGAATGTCTGTTTTTAAATCACATGAACCCTCATGATAAGTACGGATCCTGATAGCAGGACTCAAGACAGGAAATGTAGTTGTGATCGGATTTTAAACTTGGAGAAATTAAATTCTAAAAGTCTGGAAGATACAAGTTTTTCAGACAAATGAATAGTCAAGCGATGTAATTTATATCAATGTAGTTTGATTTGTAGTAGAATACACTCTGGCTGTCGGTGTGTGCAGCCTTCAAGGGTTCAGAGCCGAGTGGTAAATAAGATACAGATAGACAAATACATAAATAAAATAGAACAGTTCTTATGGTAATATTGTTATACTGATGCATGCAAGTATAATAATGGACAGTTTTTCAGTTCTGATAATCAAATCATGTAAATTCTTGCACACCATTTTAATTGCACATATATGCATATTAGGGCTGGGTATTTCCAGCAACTTCACGATACGATACGTACCCCGATACACGTAAATTGTGAACATTGACTAGCAAGCAAGCAAAATTCTTGACAAGTTAATTTTTGTCTTATAAGAAGAAAAAGAACAAGGATGAGTTTTAAGTTGTTCTACAACTTGAGAGACATAAATTCAGATCCTCAAAGATGGTAGACCTAAGTTCAAGTTAAGAACATATGCTTCATTTATGTAGCTCGTCTTCTACCTTGAACTGTGCCACTGTTAACATTAGCCAAAGTGTATTTACAACAACTGTCAAAATATTTAGGCCATATCGATTCTGTAGAATCCATATCAATACACGTATCCCAAAGGAGTGCGATATGATATTTTGCTGTATCGATATTTTGAGCCCAGGCCTAATGCATATAACATTAAGAATCGACATAACTGACAATTTTTTTTAGTTTGTTGAAGTATTTTTGCAATTTAGTCAGTGCAATATTTCTCTTTGTCTCTCTCTCTAATGTAAAAATATGGCTGAAAATCCTTGCATACAGAAATTTTGCTGGTTTTATTTTACAGATCAGACTGGTCAGTTGTTGTTAGCCTGCAACTTTTGATCATTAAAGTCGAGGGAAAAATTGCCCTGCATTTATTGTTTAGGATATTTTTTTGTTGTTATTGCTCTGCCAGTTAACTGTTATCAACATAAATTGACTTTACTTGAATTATATAAACATGCATGCCCCTTTGTGTTTGAGTATTCAGCTAAGATTATATCAAACATTATTTATGTTCCTAATTACGCAGCCTGTAGTCCCAACCACAGCCCCACCAGGGGAATGCAATAGCACTAATCTGAGATGTGGTATAGTAGATGAACCATAAACATTGAATGACACAAGTTGCAGGTGTGGACCTGCTTCTGACAAAGTTTTATAACAAAGTTGCCACATCACATTACAGCCCTAAATTTTTCAATCGTAACTTTCCACTTGCTTCAGTTAATATCTGTTTGTTCAGCAAACAATCTGACTTTCAAATGTCCCCTGTCTGTTTTCTTTTCTCACTTCACAGTCAAAGCCACAATGCCAATATGGGTCGTGCTGCTTTCAAGAATAATCATGAGGGAGAAGCAAACCACAAAGGTGAGTCTGCTTGATGTAGGAAACGAGGCACAAGGCCTGCTCTGTCCTCCTGTTGTGTGAGAGTCAGCAGTGGTGATGTGGCACCGTGCTGCACCCAGCCTGCAGCTCGTATTACGGCCATCTGCGAAGGCCTTTGTCCCCGAGGATGATCCGAGGCTCTGTGGAGAGGAGGGCAGGAAGTAAAGGAAGTGTTAGTTTACACTAGCAGATCTACACTCACCTGTTAAATCCCTGAATCCAAACTCTACCTTTGATATTACAGGTCTAAGCAGTGTCTGTGTCTCTGCATGTCTTATCTTTGATAGATGTTTGGTATGCAGGTGGTGTAAGGGCTTCACACAGGTGGTTTCACATTAGAGGAGTAGGAGACAGTTTTACGAGAGATCTAACTGAGGCATCATGTTCTTTGAGATTTAATGCTTTTGAGGGACTGGACACAAGCTATAAAATCAAACATTTGCATGATATTGATCCATAAGCTTAGGGGAAGCTTTGTGTGGATTTAAGGACAGCTGTATTAACTTATATCATTGTAATGAACAAATTCTGCAGTGCACAGACTTTTTCACTAAGCTTTAGCTTTCATGTTTTAAAAGTCAGCATGAATGATAAAAAACTTCAGTTTAGTGTCCACTAGGGGTGGGCGATATGGCAAAAATATCATATCACGATTTTTTGAAAATAAAATCACGATCACAATTTTATCACAATTCTTTTTAGGTTGATTTTTCTAGACTAATTTGCATGTTTGACCATTTTTTCCTGTGTTTAACATATAAAACATGTTAAACCCTTAAAGAAAAAAAATGACAAAGCCAAAGAAACTTTCTGAACAGGTAAATAGGGCAGTTTTTATAAAAATGTGCAATAAATGTGAACATAAAAGGTAATGAACAACAATATCAACATTATCTCATAAAATGCAACAATTAAGAACAAATGCTATCTAACTGCAATGTCTATAATCTGAGTGAATAATACAGCTGCTTTAGAACAGATTTTTGTTCAGACATCTTCAAGCGTTTATCTCCTTTTCTCTTTCCGCCATGGCTTCACGCTACATGACCAAACAGGATATCCTACCATGCACTGTGCCTAACGTGCTACGATTGGTTAGTCGGGTGCGCGTCAAAGTCTCTGCGCCCACACAGACGATCTGACGATCTTTCTACTTTATGAGATCATCCCAACGTTATAATCCTTAACGATTTTATATCGTCATATTGCACACCCCTAGTGTCCACTTAAAGGGACTGTGAGGAGTTTCTAAATAATTACAAAAAAGTCTCAGTTTTAGATATATGCCTGATCGAAATACACACTTATTGATGAGTTTTATAACATCAAAGTAGGTTATCTATTTATGCTATTCCTTAGCCTTCCGGTCGGGTCGTACATAGCTGGACTGGCCCGGATACTCAACTTCGGGATCAAGACAATTAAAACTAGAGCAAATTTATATTATTCAGACACATCATAGAGCACGGGCTGTAGGTAGCCATTTATAGCCGGCTACAAAACTACGATAGGCCTACTAAGTTTTCCCAAATTTGCTTGTTGTCACACATAAAAAACTACCGCTACGTAACTAGAAAGAGATACATTACCTCGTCGCTTTGCATCCTGTAAGTTGTTGAAAAAAGAAGTTGTAAAGCAATGCAGAGTTCTAATGAAGGTCCGAACTGCATCTTTAGCTCCATAACATATACAGGCTCTGGGTCACATCTCGTGCTGCGTTCCAGTTGTAGTCAAAAGTAGGAATTTTGAGCTCCGTGTAGGAAACTTCAACTGGAACGTCCCCTAAAGTCTTAATTTCCTCCGGGGAATGCGGTGAAACCTCGCCACCCCCGAGTTGACAATCGAAGATGGATGCTCCCAGTGTGAACAGTTATTTAGCTCCTGTAATAATCAATTTATTTGCACTTCTGACTGAGGTGTGTCGCTCTAGATCAGCTGTATACATAGTATTGTTAGACTTACAGTTGTGCCCAAAAGTTTACACCCCCCAGCAGAATTTCTGATTTTTTGGCCTTTTCTCAGAAAATATAAATGATAACACAAAAACCTTTCTGTCACTCAAGGTTAGTGGTTGGGTGAAGACATTTATTGAAAAAATGATAAGTTTACTCTTTTTTTAATCAAAATGACAACAGAAACTTCAAAAATGACCCTGTTCAAAAGTTTACACCCCCCAGTTTTTAATACCGTGTATTTCCCCCTTTAACATCAATAACAGCTTGAAGTCTTTTGTGGTAGTTGTGGATGAGGGTCTTTATTTGCTCAGATGGTAAAACTGCCCATTCCTCTTCTCAAAAAGCCTCCAGCTCCTGTAAATTCTTGGGCTGGCTTGGGTAAACTGCACGTTAGAGATCTCCCAAGAATGGCTCAATGATATTGAGGTCAGGAGACTAAGATGGCCACTTTAAAACCTTCACTTTGTTCTGCTGTAGCCAATGGCAGGTTGATTAGGCCTTGTGTTTTGGATCATTGTCATGTTGGAACGTCCAAGAACATCCCATGCGCAGCTTCTGGGCCGATGAGTGTAAATTTTCCACCAGTATTTTCTGATAACATGCTGCATTCATCCATCCATCAATTTTGACCAATTTTCCTGTGCCTTTGTAGCTCACACATCCCCAAAACATTAGTGATCCATCTCCATGTTTCACATTAAGAATGGTGTACCTTTCATCGTGGGCCTTTTTGACTCCTCTCCAAATGTAATGTTTATGGTTGTGGCCAAAAAGTTCAGTTTTGGTCTCATCACTCCAGATGACTTTGTTCCAGAAGTTTTGAGGCTTGTCTCTGTGCTGTTTGGATTGTAAGCGGGATATTTTGTGGTATTCGTGTAGAAATGGCTTTCTTCTGGTGACCCGACCATGCAGCCCATGTTTCTTCAAGTGTCTCCTGATTGTGGATCTTGAAACGTCCACCCCAATTTTTTTCAGAGAGTCCTGTATTTCAGCTGAAGTTATTTGAAGGATTTTCTTTGCATCTCCAACAATTTTCCTTGCAGTTGGAGCTGAAATTTTTGTTGGTCTGCCTGACCGTGGTTTGTTTCAACAGAATCCCTCTCTCTCCCCTTCTTAATTACAGTTTTAACAGTGCTTCTTGGCATCCTCAATTCCTTGGATATCTTTTTAAATCCTTTTCCTGTTTTATACAGTTGAAATACCTTTTCTCGCAGATCCTTTGACAATTCTTTTGCTTTACCTTTGACGCAGAAACCTGAAATTTCATCGCAGTGAAAGATGCACGTGTCTGTCAGGAGCTCAGAAACTCACTGAGCTTTTATACACACACACAGTTTACAAGCTAATAGATCACGGGTGAGGATGGTTACCTTTAGTAGACATTCAAACCCATTTGTGTCAAATTTTGTGCATGTTATCAGGCCAAAACTACCAGGGGGTGTAAAATTTTGAACAGGGTCATTTTTGAAGTTTCTGTTGCCATTATGATTTAAAAAGAGCAAACTTATCATTTTTTCAATAAATGTCTTCACTCAACCACTAACCATGAGTGACAGAAAGGTTTTTGTGTTATCATTCATATTTTCTGAGAACAGGCCAAAAAATCAGAAATTCTGCTGGGGGGTGTAAACTTTTGGGCACAACTGTATATTTACAAAAATGCTGCCATAGTGATAATCACATTCTTCATGTGATCTTTGTGAACAACAACGCAGAGCATGCTAACAACAGCTAACAATAGCCTGGTAGAGCGGCATGTTTTCTGACTTTGTAACTGGAACGCCGATAAGTCAGAGATGATGTCACTCCCAGTTCCACAGCATTGCGACAGTCGCCGCGCGGGCTCATGGGTAGCAGAGTCTTTTACGTTGCCGGTAATAGATTCTCCTCACAGTCCCTTTAATATCTGCAGCTGATTACTGGACATCACACAGACATCTTACTGCAAAACAACAAAACTTGTTCACAGCATGGTACGAAAAGCATATTTAGTTTACAACACTATGCAGAAAGTTTGGATTATTCCTCCCCTTTAATTTTGCAACTGGTATTGTATTCAATCTTGTTGGAAAGCCACCTATGCAACAGGGTACAACTTGTGTGAGGATTGTGCATTCATGGAATGAGAAACACAGCTAAATGTGTGGGGGAGTACCCAAGAAATTTGTGCCAAAATCCCCCCTGGAGGAAAGCCTGGAGTTCCTTAGTGACGTGAGGGTGAGGAACTTTGGGCTTTGTGGCCTTCTTAGGGTGCTGTCTTCCTGGAACACCCACTTCAGGGTCTGCCTTTGAGTTCACCAATCTCAGCAAAGAAGGGCGGACACCAAATAATGATACAGGAACAGGAACACCAGCTCAGTGGTGCAGGGGATTTTTTTTGACATGTTTTTTTGAGGGGCTGCTACCCACACTTTTATCCATGTTGCTCTGCAGGTGTTAACACCCAGGCTCATCTTTCCTTCAGTCTTTCTCTGTTGCAGGGCTTAAATATGAAATTGAAATTTGCTGCTTCTAAGTTCTAATAATTAAATTCTAGGGAAAGGTTACGCATGTCAAAGTTACCACTGTTATGAGAAATTGTCAAATGAATCATAGGTGTAGACATTAGTCTCTGCATTAAGTCAAATTAAACTTCATTAGCCTCACTTTCTGTTCTGTAACGTTGCTTAAAAAGCTCTGTACTGCAGTTAAAACATCCTCTTTGTGTCTCTCTTAGACTTGAGTTGAACTTTCAGTTTTGATGGGAGGAGTGTTCAACAGAAGCCATAAGTATGAGGAAAAAGACCTCAGAGACTAACATGAGCTCGTCATGTTTACTCCTGGGCTGTGTGGACAGACAGTTGGAAAGTGGAGGTGGTGACGTGTTACTGTGTGTGTAAAGATCCTGTTTGTGGAGCGGAGGGCTGCCCCAACTGAAATGAGGAACTTGAGGTTTTTGTGAAACACACTAGAACAGATGGACAGAATGACTACTTTCTAAAACGCTCTCTGTTTTTATGTCAGAACAGACGGGAGAGTGGGGCAGGACTTGCAGGAATGCAGGGGTTGTTCTTGAGAGGAAGCTGCCAGCTCAGATGCCAGCGACCTCTGTTCATACAGCTCTGTCATTATAAGGCCATCAGAACTCAAAAGAAAACATGTGCAGGTGTTTATTTGCATCCCAGCTTTCAGAACTATATGTGCAGCGTATATACCAGCATGTTTATACATAGCTGTTTTGAGTCAAACCGGAATATAAAAATGAGAAGCTTTGTTTGCTGTAGAGTGAACTTCACACTGTGATTCCCTCAGTGTCACCACATGTGGGTGTAACCACCAGGATGAATAAAAACGCTCTAATCTCTGAAGTGGCATTCAGATGATTATAGACAATTGAGTGACATAAGCTGCGTGTTTGACAGAGGCGTGGGCCTGCCGCTGACGTAGTTTTATGACAACTTAATTTGCCACATCATGTTATAGCCCGAACACTTTTCAGTCTCTTACTTTCTGCCCATCAGTGTTATATGCCAGTTAAAGCTGGCTCAGGAAAAGTCCAGTCAGGCCTTGGGATAAACTGACTTTATTGATAAGTTATAATTTTGGAAAACAGATATTTGACAAATGAAATGTTGATTCTCTCCGTCTTCACAGCAATTACAGCCAATGTTTAAGCTCTTATCAGAAGCTTAAGTTTGTGTTCATTTTTGTGACCCCTGTAAAGTAATTGTCCTGACCTTTTAAACCGCAGGCCAATATAAGAAAACATGAAGACTAGGAGTGGGAGAAAAATCGATTCACATAAGTACCGCAATTTTTTGTCTGCCGATTTTTAAATAATTTGTTTGTTCAAAAATCCTTTTGGCGTATATTTATTTTGAAACACGCACACTGGACCGAGGGACGCAAGTGTGGCTGTAGAGCGGAGCAGAGAGAGAAAGGAAAAGAGAGAGAGACACACACAGAGTGCTATAGACTGAGTAAGCGTACTCACGATGCCGAGAGTACTTTGTCAAGTACTGGCTAACTCTGAATCTGAGGAATATTTACTCTCTGAGGATGACGGTCAGTTGTCCAGTGAGGACGAAACTGGCGGCGCGTGTGCGCGCAGCGGAAGCGGGTCCGCACGCCATTACAGTCTCCGAGCAGCACATACGAAGGCCAGTCCTCTGCCTCTCCGGGCCGGCGACTGCGGGGGACGTGGTCTGGGATGCAGGGAAGCTCAAAACACCGCGAAAAGTGACTGTGTTAGTGGGAATGAGACCGCGGAGCTCTGGTCAGACGAGGGAGAAGCCGGGGTAAAAATCACAGTGCAGGCAGCAGAGGCGTTCATGCTCAGCCCGTAAATTGCAGTGATAATGATGGGTGGGAAAACTAACCACTTTGAAACTATAGCCTTTTTAAATCTTGATAGCAAAATTTAATATTTTTCTTGAAAAAACTCTGGTGCCTAAAGGGTTAATAAGCTACTTTTATATGTAATCCAGGCTTTTGAAGAGAGAGAGTACAAACAGCTGGTTAAAATATATTGCTGAATAAGTCTTAAAAACTGACTCACATGTGATGTGTATTTTTCCTGATCTAGTCTGTAGGCATCGTCATTGTTCATCTTTCTTGCTGGCGTTAAAAAGCTAACTAAAGATTGCAAAAATCGGCAATATCGTAGAATTGCAATTTAAATCAAACCGGCACCTAAAATCG
Organism: Scarus forsteni; assembly: GCA_036419115.1. Taxonomy (NCBI): domain Eukaryota; kingdom Metazoa; phylum Chordata; class Actinopteri; order Labriformes; family Labridae; genus Scarus; species Scarus forsteni. The sequence goes on from JAZDUH010000136.1 coordinate 31,856,890, forward strand.
CAATAAATCGAATTGGGAGAAAAGTGAATCGTCCCAGCCTTAATGAAGATGGCCGGGCAACCTTAGGTCCCAGCTTTAAGTAAATAAAGCTGACAAAACCAGTGTGACTACAAAACAGCCCGCAACACAGCTTTTCCTTTGCAGCTTGACAAGGAAGGTAGCCAAACTGATTTAAAAGGACCCTGCAATCACCATGTCGAGTCCTGATTCAGGCGACACAAAGTCATTTTCACACTCAATCACAAAACCAGAATGAACCGCCTAATACTGACGAACTTCGTAGGAGTGTTGGTGTTTCAAGAATAATCAGGCAGTAGGGCTGAACAATTCATCGTTTTCAGATCGAAATCGCAATTTTAGACAATGCAATTTTGTGATCGCCAAAGCTGCAATTTTTTTGCAGCACTCCTGACTGACTCAGGATCTGTTGTGTCAAGTATTATACACATACTGTTTTACAAATTTGTAGACAATCTATATGTTAAAAGTGCTTGTAAGCAAGTCAACAACACAAAGCCTCTGTTTAGGAGTAGAAGTTAATGAAAACAGATTATTTATCATCACTATTGAAGGTGAATAATGTGTTAAGTGTTTTTCATCGTTTATTTCCTTACTGTTGTCTGTACTGTAAACAAAATGAATTTTGCACTGAAGTTTGATTTGAAAAAAAATCGTGAATTGCAATATCTGCCAGAAAAATCAAAATTAGATCTTTTCCTAAAATCGTTCAGCCCTACATTTGAATATCCCAAAGCTTGATTTGAAGAAAATCGTGAATCAAATTGAAATCGCAATATCTGCCAGAAAAATCGCAATTCAATCTTTTCCTAAAATCGTTCAGCCCTATCAGGCAATATGTGTTGGAGGTTGGATTTTGAGATAAAGTAGACAGCAGAGCAACATAGCTAAATCCGTGCTGATTACTGACATGAACCATTTGTCTTTATTATCAGGACATTAAGATTTTGTTACTAGTTTGGTTTGAAACTGGCTTATCAATTTTGCTGTTTAGCCCAGTGATGTAACAGAAAGGAAAAAAAATACACAAGCAAAAACTTTCTATCCTAAAAAAGCCATAATAATTTTATTTCTAAATGTGTCCAAGGTCCAAAATAAAACAGACTGCGAGCCGCAGTTGGCCCTATGCCACAGTTTGAACACCCCTGATCTAAGGCATCAGCAAGCCAATGGCAGGGTTACACTCTCTTTGGAGTGGATACGAGAAAATCTGCATTTATAAATTATGTCAAATCAATATTTATTATCATTATTCTGGTGTTTTAGCCCCATATAAAATGAAGATTATTTTTTGTGACATCCTGACTCAGTCTCAGAGTTTGTTGGTGTGTGTTCTTTCTCGTAGGTTTATGTGTCTCTCATTCCCATCATCGGAGGAGTTTTGTTGGCCACAGTCACAGAGCTCTCCTTTGACGTCTCAGGACTCATCAGCGCTCTGGCTGCTACGCTCTGCTTCTCTCTGCAAAACATCTTCTCTAAAAAGGTAACCGTTTCTTAACATTGTAGCATAACTACTCTCAAAAGAAGGACAGTAGAGGTTTTAGACACTGGCAAGTCTTGGTTGTTTATGTCTAGAAGGAACTCCTGTTGTTTGAGAATTTGATAAAAGGGCTGTCAGCAGTAATAAATTGGAGTGTTTGTAGCTTTAAATAAACTTTTTTGATTTGTTCTTAAGATATGGACAATGTTTTGAGTGTTGTATTTGTGATAACAACCAGGTTATCAAATAGCACACTTTTTTTATTAGAAACATTTAGAATTAAAACCTGGAAACATTTCCTTGATGATTGTTTCATAATGGTGCTTAATCTTCTTTTCAATGAAAAGTATTTGAAAGACTATTTTTATTAGAGTTACTGTTATTGAACTGAAGGAAGAATTAAATTAAATTAAATTTATTTAAATATTTTATTGTAGTTTTTGGTTGCAGTACCACCTCCAACCACAAGATGGTAATAACTGATAATTACTCTGTTTAATTTAACAAGTAAAAACACATCAACCTGTAATTTTGTTTTCTGCAACTGAAACCTTACAAATGTGATAAACAGCAATACGTGTCAGATATGAAGATTCAAAGAGATTCATTTTAAAAGAATATGTTTTTACTTTTACATGAAGGGATTGATCAGATAAACACTGTGAAGTTAACTCTTGACTCAAAGTCAAATTGGGCTCATGGGTGAGTATTAAAGTAGTTGTATCACAGAATACAAAGCTGCAGTCATGATGTTTTCAGGTCATTAGGGTGTGTAGTTGTGACATTTAAAAAATATGTTTAATTCAAGGCTGTTGAATGTTTGCTGTCCTGTTCTGTGCAGGTGTTGCGGGACACAAGAGTGCACCACTTGAGGCTGCTCAACATTTTAGGCTTCAATGCTGTCATCTTCATGCTGCCCACCTGGGTCCTTGTTGATCTGTCTGTGTTTTTGGTAAATGGAGACCTGGTGAGTGTCAATGGCAGATATTCAGTAGCATGTGACTTTTTTTATAACTCCAAATAGAGATATTTATGGATGTCTGGGTCTGATTAAGATGTGTATCTTTCATATTCGCTGCCTACCAAACCAAATCACTGCATAAAATTTCAGAGCCAAAGATGCTGAACCCTCTCTGCCTTCTCTGCTTATTAAGCTGTCCAATCTTTAGCTATGAAAACAGACATGACACATAACAGAAGCATTACAGCAGTCTAACCAAGCAGCACCCACCCCTGCTAACAAACCCCTGTTCTCTCAGACGGACATTTCAGGATGGACGGGCACCTTCGTCCTCCTGCTCATCAGCGGCTTCTGTAACTTCGCCCAAAACGTCATCGCCTTCAGCGTGCTGAACCTCGTCAGTCCGCTCAGCTACGCCGTCGCCAACGCCACAAAGAGGATCATGGTCATTAGCATCTCACTGCTAATGCTGCGCAACCCGGTGACCCTCACAAACGTTCTGGGTATGATGACGGCCATCGTGGGGGTCTTCCTTTACAACAAGGTGAGTCAGCACAACAGCTTTAAGTGGAGGAATCAAGTTTAAAGAGAAAATATATTTCTGATAAACTGAAATGTGTCACATACAATACAACAGGCCAGTTTAGCAGATTAGAGAGATGCTTCAAAGTCAAGTATCTGATAACGGCAGGGTCAACAACCTAAATATTCCTAATGAAAACACTGATCATATAAGTGTTGCTGCTTTTAATGTCACTACAGTCTTTGACATAACGGCATTGCTGTTTTAGTTGTGTTAACCTCATAATTGTACTAGATCCAGTTAGCATTTGGAAGCTGGACAAAATGTCAAATTATGATTGGATCAGGACGCTACATTCTAAGGTTCTTGTACCAAGCACCATGTTTCAGGCAGTAAATGAAGCAAATGCAGTTACAATTTGAGGAAATGTATTTCCAAAATAAGATTTGTCTTCAGTTTCAGCTTATCTCTAGAGAGTAAACATAATTTTTTCTCTTGATTTACATGTACTGAAGGGATTTGCATAGCTATATGTGTGCTTCAAAACAAACCGTTTGCTTGTATTTCCTGTGCATATAGAGCATTTATGTTCAGTGGAGCCCTTTCCTCATTCACAGCTGTCTTTTCTATTAATAGCAGTCAACAGCAGAGCACATAGAGTAAAACAGCTTTGCAAGTCCACCCCTCTTCATCCAGTGTTTGGCTGTTTACCAGTGACAGAAATGTTAGAAGAAAGTAGTTTGTGTTCATTTCGATAACTCTGCGGTGTCATCTTTTAAACATGATTGATCTTGACCTGACCTCACTCAGGTGCATAATGGTCTCCTACCCGTGACCCTTTAACCTGTATAATTAGTTAATAAGTTCTTAGAATAGGTTTTTTGGACATGTGCTCATCTAGGAGGAAATAAATGTGTCCCTGTTTTTCCAACTCAGTTGTTTGAACACATTAATTTATAACATTTCTCAAAGTCAACACTATTCCTACAAATATGATGATCCTCTGTGACCTCCTTCAAAATGATAAATATAAAAAGTCCAATTAATTCTATGTCACACACTGTCTACAACCTCAACTAATCAGCTTGTCTCTCCCATGTGCACATTTCAAGAATAATGCACACACAATGATAAGGATAAAAAATGTAGCCTGTTTTTTGTCTCCAACTAAAACTCAGTTCAGTTCAAAACTCTTTCATCTTCTTCATATAAAATATTTTTTCAGCAACTCAGAATTTTTAGTAGCATGTTGACATTTTGCAATGACTGGGCATCTTTAAGGATCAGTAACCACAAGACTACTACTAGATTAAATGCATTTAAGCTTATGTCCTTTGCCCTTTACTTGTAAGGCTGGTAGCTGATAATAATGTTATTTCCACTGTTATCACTGCAGTTATTGTTATTGTATTGATTATACTTGAGGGTTCAGATGTAATACTCAACCACAAAATGGTCAAATTCGGTGGTTACCAAAAACAATGATGTATCAGCATGCTGTCCATCCGAATGCAAGTTGATGTTCTAGTTTACCTTTGTAGGTCTTTTATGGGAATTATGGTACCTTAACTCCTACTTAATAACCAATCAGAACTCAAACAAGAGTCACAAGTGATACTTTATGTATACTAAGAGGTTTGACATGCCCAAACTTAACCGATGAGTGTTTAGCCATAGATTTGTGCCAGAAAACTAACTCATGAAGACACCCAGCCATTAAAACCTCGTTTTCCACTCTCCTCTGCCAATAGGCCAAGTATGACGCCAACAAGCAGAAGAAGCTGCTGCCCAGCACCAAGGACGACATGAGGTCTTTCGACAACCCCGCCCTGGAGAAGATCCAGGCCAATGGCTCGGGCTTTTCCCCCCACGGCTCGGAGCAGCAGCACGGCTGGAACAACGTGCTGACCGACCACTTCCAGTACAGCAGGCAGACCTACACGACAAACTACAGCAGCAACCACCAGTACGTGGTGTGAGGGAGGAGGGTGTCCTGCTGTCAGACATTTACCGTGTAGCTGCTCTCCCTGCTGCGGGTTCTCTCTGACCCACACACCTGACTGAAGGCAAGTGCTGTTTGAGATGGATAGAAAGAATAAGAAGAGTCGCTCATGACGTCAGTGATGTCATTCCTCTCACACGCCTCCCTGTCCAAACTTCACTTTCTGTCATTTATTATCTTTAACTTTGGTCCTGACTGTGTGGGATGGTCCCAAAGTGATATCAGCTGTATTCAGACTCTTTGGTGACATTCTCAGACATTTTTTCCAGACACTGGAAAGTGCCACACCAGGTTGTTATTCATTTGCACCTCTGGAGATGTCTGAGTTTGTACTTAAACCGGCCATTTTTAGAAAGATATATTTTTTTGTGTTTGTTCACTTTTAGAGGAGAAATATTAGCTGTTATTATTTACAGTGAGCGTTAGCCTGCACCATAACTAGAGTCATAAAGATGAATCTCATATAGGCAGCTCGGTGGAAAGGGCCTTAACATTTCAGTTTTTGTCATTTTAATGTTGTTTTTCTTCATAAGGCACCTGTAATTATGAGAATAAAATTAACACGTTACTACTGTTGGCAGTGAATAAAATAATCTACCACTGAAACACTTGTGAAAGGGATTTTGATGATAGTGATTTAAAGTCAGTCTGACGCTGATGTGGAAAGTCAGTCCAGGCTGTGCAAATTGTTCCCCTCCAACAACCAGCATGATATTGATGTGCATGCACTGTACGATGTGATTGTTGAGCACGATTAAGTGCTTACAGTGAATGTATAAAATCAGACCAGAACATGAAAGATGCTGTAAAGTTTAAAGTGAAAAAACAAGCAGAGATGGAAGTTACATCTGCCTTTATCTGAGCTGTTTCTTAATGCATGACTCAAATACAGTCGAGGACAAAAACACTCTTGGTCTAGCACAAGCTCGCCAGTGTCAACACATCAGCTAAAGGTCCACATTTATTTCCTGCTCGTACTTATTTGCTCTTATTTCTGAGAGGACACATCACAGATATGTGATTTTATTTGCTGCCTGAGAAGCATTAAAAGGAAATGCAGCTCCAGCATTGGAGCCATGACATGCTTACTTGTTCTCCTGTACAGAGCATAATGCACAGCTGGTCTGAAAGTTGGCAGGATATTAAAACCAGTCATACAACTCAAACAGGATAGAACTCACTTGACATCACAGAGAATACGTTTGGCACAAGCTTTATTTGGATTGATGTTGGTGTTGAACTGCAAATATCAGCACTCCAGTATGCAACACAAACATGCTGACCAGGGTAAAAAAATTAATGGTAGAACTTTACAGTTTAACCCAAATTGACAATAAGGTTTACTCTGATCACCATACAAGATGATTAAATACTTGTTAATTGATTTTAGAATTTTTACCTTCCATTTTTTGTTTTTTGCCATTGATGAAAGAGGAAACTGACCTGGCTGATGAATAGTCCTGACAGTAGTTATACTTTGACAAACTTCAAGGTTTTTTTTATTTTGATGAATTTTGTAAACAGAGCAATAGAAAGGCAACATCTGCAGGCTGTGATTGTTGTCCGGCCATATTCAGAGAAACGAGGGAAGAAAGTTTGAGCAGAAATAAGGACTCATTATTCTCTCTTATTCACAAGTAAATATACTCAGTGATTGTGCTATTATTTAAATTTTATAGGTTAATATTCTGAAATATTTCAAAAGACAGCCACACTGTTTTCAACCAGCAAACAGGTCTTTGAATTATCGTAATCATGCCTCTTTCATTGTGTGAAGGTTAAAGTTGTGATCAGGAACACAGTTCATATAAGTAGTGCAGCACTATTACCGTATAAAGACGAGCATATTTATATTGATACTACTCAAGTGATTCAAGATTACAAGTGCCTTATGAGGAAAATATTCATTTAAAAGCTGAAACAAAGATTGATCGAGTCTGTCTGCAAATTAATACTTAAACTGGTTTTGACACGGATCAGTAAAAATCCGACCACACCACCCAGTAAGTGTTTTACTCGCCGCTGTCACAGAACTCACTTTTCTGAAAAGCGCACAGAAACCATCCAAGCCCTGTGTTTTTGATTTGAAACTGAAATTTGAAACCTTTCTTTGAAACAAAGTGGAATAACTATCAAAATCTGTCTTGAGATTTGAAATCTTTGTAACATGGCAGGTGGGAGAGGAGGGAACTGAATCCATCAAAAATTGCACAAAACTCCGACACACCAACATGTTTCTACAGTTCACGCGTTGTGTTAGAGTTTATTTGCAATTCTTGGTAATTAAACAATAAATTACCCAATATTGGGTGCATATGACTTTTTATTTTTTTGTAATGGTATCACAAATGATGTTGATATCATGTAAAGAGATTCTTCTCAGAGTTTAAGCTCTGGCTTTGGGGGGAACCCTGGAGTGAGACCATTTCTGTGACCAGAACAGTCAGTGACCTCCAGAACAGGTTCCTCACCACAAAACCACAAACACATTTAATATCATGCAGGAAAAAGGTACGAAAAAAATAGAAATGTTAGCTTGAAATGAGCCATTAGCTTAATGTAAAAGCCAGAGGTGAAGTAAGTGAAACAAAACTTTCACATCAGAGAGCTAAAAGGGTTTAACACCCGTCACTGTAACCATGTAAAACGTAGGATTTGTGTTCAAACTTTATTTTGAGGTCACAGTATGAAGATAAAAACGATATAAATCATTTGTTGGATTTTTAAATTATGATGATTATTTATAGATCCACAAAGCTTCAGAGGCAGCATGAGAGTTACTCTGCTGTCAGATTTTTTTCTTCAGCCTGAACCAAAGCTGCTGGTCATTGTTTTATTATGTTTGTTTGTCTGTTTTCTTTTCTTTCTATTTTATTCTTTGATTTCTCTTTTTCTAAATCAGAGTCCAGGTTTGAGATTTGCACATCATGAAATATCTGAACTCAAGAGTCTGTTGAGTAACTAAAAGACATGGTGTCTAATTCAAATGGAACATATCGTGAAAAAACACCTTCAGCATCTTTGCACAAATATTGGACAGAGCTGCAAAATGGGAAATGATGATGCATTACGTTTACTTGAAACTAAAGGTGGTGTCACACGGGGATTGAAGTTCTTCTTTGGAGCTCATAAATCTGAAATTATTGAGGATCCCCCGAGTTCCCAAGTTGAAATTCCAGCTTGTGGTGTTGCAAGAAACGTCAAAAATAAACAAAAAGCTTCAGTTTTACGAGCTGTTGATGTGTTTCATTGACCTCAGAGCTCTGATGAAAACGTTACACTTGATTTGACCATGATCTGTTGGAGCGCTCAAACTCAGGACTACTGAATGTTCACAGGGTTTCTGTGATGTATTTTTGAGGACAGGATGAGTTTTGGAGGTTAAATTCAACTTGCGACACAAGTGGAAAGCATCACCAGCCAAACCAGTCCTTCGTTTGGGGTTCATCTACAGTTGAAGCATGAAACTTGATGGTCTTTTTAGAATCTGGGCTCACAGTGACATCAGAATGAGTCAAATACAGTCCCCTGCCCTTTATCTCAACCTCCATCCACAGCAATGAAGGCAGACCCTGAAAAGAGGAGTCTGATTCTAATTTAAAGAGACACGCACCAAAACTGACAGTGATCAGAAAGGCTGTTTAGAGTTGGTTTATCCATCCATCAGTCATCTGTTCCGCTTATGCCTTTTGGATTGCAGGGGTCTGGAGCCTGTTCAGGTGTCATTGAGAGAGAGAAACACTCTGAAACAGATGCCAGCCAATTACAGGGCCACATAGAGTGAGAGAGAGAGAGAGAGATAACCATTCATGCTCACACTGGTACTTAAGGGCAATTTGAGAGACAGTCTGTGAGAGGAAGCCAAAGTGCTTGGAGAGCACCCTCAAATGAAAGAACATGCAAACTCCACACAGAAAGACCCCACCCGACCCGGGGATTGAACCACCGACCTTTCTGCTGTGCGGTCGTGCTAAAGCTAAAGCACAGCTTGTTTGACATTCAGACCACTGCCTGTGTTTAAAGGTGGAACAAGAGAACTGATCCTTTAAAACTACCATTTGGCATTTGATGGTCAGTAATCAGAGGAGACGAGCACGGCACCAAAAGTTTGGTTTGTGAAGTTCAAGGTTCAAGTGTAACTTATGCAAACTAGAGTTTTTCTTGCTGTCATTCAAACAGTGTCAGACAACTGTCAATAAATTTAATAACAAGAAACATTTTTATTAAAGGTTCATATTGATCATTTTTATGAACTGATAATTGTTATAATGAATAAAATCAAAAGCATGCCTCTTCAGCTTCCCCGCAAGCCTGTGGTTCTCTTTTAATCAATGTCCAATCCAGAATGAGATGTCACACGTGATGATGTAGGGATGATGCATGTTTAATAGGTGCAGCAGAGCCAGTTGTAGCCTTCAAACCTTTTCTTTTGCAGACATTGATAAGGAGCGTTTGCGCTTAGATGTCCCAGAAACTTTTTTTTTATCAAATAAAAGCTGTGTTGCAAGGTCTGTTCCAGTTTTGTTGACTTCCATCTGTAGTGTTGATACCGTCTGAGGCCTCTTGCTGGCATATTGCATTGCATAAGCAGTTCACTACAACAGGCTGTAGCTTTAAAGATACAATTAAAAGATTTTAAAAAAAAAACTGAGTCTTTGGCAGGTGTTTAAAACGACATTGAGTGGTGCAGGGATGAATCCAAAAGTGGGAGTGAGTGAGCATCATAGTTCGAATTCCCCTTTCTAGTCCAGGATTTTGAATGAGCTCTCAGATTAAAAAATGCCTGTGGTGAAGCATGCAAGATTGTGACATTTTGTCTGTGACAGACATGCATCTGGAATCACTCTGTTAAAGTAATTTATAGTGTTATCCCATCTTAGCAAGCATTGCAGCTGACAAGTTAATAACCAGACCACAGAGCTGGCCAGGGACCTAAAATGTTTAAAAAACAATTGTCTCTTAAATGTTACGTTACACACACAGTTGACGCAGCCATGAACACTGACTGTATCATGGAGGGTCAAGATGGCTACGTTGTACTCTCATAAACCTGACATGAGGTTTTTACTGTCCCTACTGATGTCAGCATCCTAAAAATGATGAAAGTAGAGCTCATTTGTGAATATTATCATGATGAACAAGATTTATAAGTTTCCTGTGAAAAAAACACTGCATATCTTATTACTAGAAAAGTAATTAATGGAAAAACAGGGTTTTGTAGATAGAAGCAGCAATGCTTCGAAAGACGTCATCCCTGCACAACGTAATGATCCTCAATGATTTCTTTTTCCTCGATGTCTCATTAAGTGACACTGAAGTTGCACTCGTGAAGTCCACATGGACCTCTTTTCACGACTGCTCTTCATCTGAGCTTTGTAAGCTTCCTGTGATGGTGGGACAAAAACACACTTAAATTTGTTAATGTTTATACTATTAGGAACATTTAACAATCAGGTACCAAGATCTTCATATACGTATCAGTTGTTTTTCACAGATTATAAGGGTGTGTGGAGAGGTAACCAGCCACCAACCCTAAATTTTTCTTATACTGTTCATTTGCACGCATTTGATATGGTAAGTTAATCCTGTCTACACACTAATGAGGAGGTAATTCCACGAGGTTAGTGAGGTACTTCTTTGGGGAAAAGTGTTGTTTGCATGCATGTGCAGCCCACCCAGAAATATTAGGGTATTTTTGCAGGACTGTTGAAATCATGAATGAGGATTAAAAGAGCTGGTTATAGTAGTTAAGACCAAGAGTGTCCAAACTTTATTGATTTTTTTTTTTTTTAACAAGGACTGCATCCAAATAATCTAAGTTATACTGGGCCACCACAAACCAAATTATGGTGTATTGGAATGAACCGATCAAATGTTAATCAAGATTAGGTTTGCACATTGTTGGATTTTTGCAAATATCTGTTACACAAAATTTTCCAGACTCTATCGTTGATATTTTGTGTTAAGAGCACAAAGCCTCCACCTAACTACATTGACTTTTACCTTTCATGGTCAATGAAAAGCCAGAAAAACAACATTCTGTTGTTAATTAAAGAAACTTTTGATGAATAAAACTGGATATTCAGTGATGATGAGGAAAGCATCATGAAACAATTGTACATTTTTCCAATATTGTAGCCAACATATGGGATACTACTGGCCAACTTTTAAATTGGCGATACATTATGCAAAAATGTTTATCTGCATATACTGATAATCAGCTTAGGCAAATATCTGCAGATTCTGATATTGATCCAATAAGATTGTGCTTTTCTAGTTGAGTGATATTCTCCATAAATCTGATGATGAGATGAAGATGATAGCTAAGTAAAAAAGGGAACCTGTCCTGCTATTCAAGCTGTAATCAGTAATGAGTGACTAAATCACTTGACTGGAGCTCTGATGTGGGCCTCTGTTTTTAAGATCCAAAGAAAAAAGGGTCATAGATCGCAGTTAGTCCCAGGGCCATAGTTTTGACACCACTGGTATAGACCAGTATAGACCCACAGAACCTCTGGGAACAGACTCTTTTACATTAGATATAAATGCACACCTCATTTTTGGCGATTCACTGAGATGCATCCACCACATCAAGTTTCCAAACATGCTATGTTTCTTTCACACTTTTGGCCAGTAAATCAGCAAGTAGTGTAGGATGTGGTAAGAAGAACAGAAAGTGACCCTTTTGCATCTTTCAGGTGAAACAGACATCTTTTTTTTGCATCATTTTTTTAGTGTTTTCTGTTTAATGTCCTGTGTCATGTTGCCAAAAGCGGAGCCTGTAATCTTTCTGATGCTGACGCTCTGCAGCATGGAGGCCTTGTTTGCAGGTGGACGAGATGTAAAATTCATGAATTACACCATGCTGTAGTTTATGGATTCCCTGATGATTGTGTATTTCTGTACAGTGATTAAAGAGAACTGTAAATTAAGAAACAAACCTCTCCTGTAAAGATTTTACTTGAGATGTAAATGACATAAGAAAAGGGGGGATTACTTTGTAAAGCCTGTATAATTATTATTTTTGTGCGTCTTTAATGGATCTCCAGACAGAATTTTTACTTAAATGATGTTTATAGATTTTTATTTATGTGTTGAGGTACAAAACTGTTATACAGAGGTGCAGCTTTGCACAGTCTCGTGTGCTTATGTTTAGTAAATGATATTTTTAAATGTTGGGGAAAATAAAAACAATATGAATACTGAACATAATGACTGTTTTTGTTATTTATACTCAAGAATACTGTATACATGCAAATAAGCTTTTTTTTTATGTGCAATCACAGGTCACTTCATAAGGTAGACATTGTAAGCACCAGGTTGGACCCCATTTCGCTCCCAGAACTGCCAAATCTTTGTGGTAAAGATTCAGAGGTGCTGAAAACATTCTGCAGACCCAAAGCTGTGGGCCAGCTTGTAAAGCCTGACATCAGGCCCTTAAAGGGAATTTTTCCTTTTTGATTTTGTAAGTGTAGCCAGACTCATACAAGGCTTCTTCCTTTTGAAAGCAGATATGGCTGGATTCAAAATACATTGAGTTTAGGTAGGGTATTCCTCTTGAGTAATGAAGGTTGGTTAATTTTATTTATTTATTTATATGTTTAAAGGATAGTCCCTTAAGATGCAGCATCTGGTTTTCAGGGGAGTCCTTTACATAGTAGAAAGGACATAATCATGGAAAGTGTTGATTGTATATTCTTCAACAAAGTGTGAAGTTATCTCTCTCCACACAATTGATTCAACAAGTGGAGTTAACACTTCTCCAGCACACGTGAAACCCTGGAGTGCCATCTAGATTTGCCAGTGAACACTTATGAAAGAAGTGCAAGATGATAGTAGTTACTAACTAGAAAAGCACTCGGAGAGCGCAGACCTCAGTCAGCGCCGCAGTCCTTAGCCATATTGTGATTTTCAACATAAATATTACTCCTACCTTTATTTCATCCAAATATTTAGATTCCTTGACCATGAAAACATACCATTAGCAACTGGATTCATCATGATATCTATTTTAGTTCAGTAGTTATTCACAGAAATCACATTTTTGTCATGGCAGTCAGACGCTGATCCGGATCAACATCAAAATCGAATCAGTTCTTCCTTTTCCCATGCTGAGCATTTCCTGAAAATTTCATTAAAATCCATCCATAACTTTTGGAGTTATTTTGTTCACGGACGGACGGACAGACAGACAAACTAACTCTCCCGAAAATATAACCACCTTGGCGGAGGTAATAAGCTTGCATGTTTCTGAACAATAGCCAGGGCACTGTCAGCATCATTCAAGAGGGACGGGGCCAAGGGAGTTATGCAAACGTTTGTCACAAAGTTTGAAGAGAAAACAAAGAGCAACGAAAACTCTCAAAGTACAACAAAGAAACAACAACAACTGACCCTGGATTACTTTAACTTCTTTAATGTGCTTATTTGTGTGCGGATGATGAACTGAATAGATCGTCAGGATTCAAGTTGGGCTTTTTCTGAAATCTCTCACAGGTCAGTGAGGAGTGCAGCCCACGCACACATTTCAGTTCACTGGTGATGAGAAGAAGCAAACACACCAGAGCACCCCTACGGTCACTTCAGAGTTCAGAGTATGAAGGAGCATCAGCGGGGATATTGAAGATTTTAGTGGTGTCATTAAAATGTGAGGCTGGGTACAGCATTGCATAGCGGCCTCCAAGCATTAAGCAGTCACGGTAACATCCATATGCTACCGTTTCCACAGTTAGACCACGGGAATCCACTTCTCCACAAAATTACCGCTGCCTCCCAACCTCTCTTTTAATGATTTAGTGGTTGATTACCCTCAGATGTTGGGACATTTATGAGCTGACACTGTTCAGCAAACTTCCAGCTTGTTGTCAATAACTCTGGTGACATTAGCTGTTCACGCCTCCATGGCTCCAGCAATGTCTGGTACAATTGAGGAGCATCGCTTATACCTCCGCTGTTCTGGTTTGGTTGCTCCTTTCTTTTACACTGGTTTAGGAGGTGTTTTGTTGGTAAAACTGCCCCAGAAGCACTCAAGAGACCTTACGCTCCGTAGCAGCAGAGTTAGGCGGTTCAAATAATAATGACACATTAAAAAATAGTGGGAATAGCCAGAGCACCAGCGTTACTGGAATACCTTCGTGTATTTTTTTATGTTGTTCTCTCATTTGTAGTATTTTAACATTCGTTATTGCTATTGCTTCTTTGGTATCGTTTATTGACATGTAAGGTCTTGTATTTTTTTATAAGTTGTGTTTGGCATTTTTGGGCCACATTTTTTTTTCACATATTTCTCAAACATAAGGTTTTTGAGGAATTACTGGCTTAATGTTTTGTGAATAATTTTGCTAAGACCTATGTTCTGAAAAAAAATAGTTGTTTTTGTCTTGGTATGCAGCTGTTAATCAATTTATTGTGTGTTTCTGCCCCCTGGTGGTCAAACACCTTTAATTCAGCCTTGCACTAAAAGTCCCAGAACTGCATGAAAAACAACTCTTGCAAGGCATTTACTGATATTATGCATATTTTTTATTTATATGCAGTTATTATGACATTTTAGAAACTTTCTTCTAGCCTCTTTCAAAACCCCACAGTGCTCTAAATTTCACTGAAAGACTGAAACCTGCACGAGACCCAGGAGGGACCATCCACGGGTGAAGTTTAGTCTTGATCCTTTGTGTTACAGTGTCCCGTAGCCAGATAAACTGTGCCGGGAGAAGACAAATTAAAGGTGCTTGGTGACTGTATTGTATCACTGAGGTATACCATGAAGTAGGCAAAGTACACTGGACATTATTTGTGTTTCATCCATTTCAGATTTAGATTTTATGCATCCACTCCAGGTCATATTTTATAGAACTGTAACTGTAAGCCAAATAACTAACAAAAACAACGAATTGCTGGTTTAAGAAGGTAGAGTTTTATGTTTTAAAGTCAAAGTGAAGGCAATCAGATCAAACAAGAACTTAAACCACCGTCTTTCCCACCTTATTTTTTATGTTACCTTTATTTGAACAGGAAGTCCCATCAAGACTAAAAATGT
Organism: Scarus forsteni; assembly: GCA_036419115.1. NCBI lineage: Eukaryota > Metazoa > Chordata > Actinopteri > Labriformes > Labridae > Scarus > Scarus forsteni. The sequence goes on from JAZDUH010000136.1 coordinate 31,871,910, forward strand.
CTTTCACATGAGACACCTGGCCAAAGTAGCAGCCAATACAACTGGTTTAGTCGTTTTTTAAAGTCAATAAGGCTATCTGGTTATCTGGCTTTGAAACTAGAAGTTACTCTCTCAGGCGAAGCAGCAACTGTCACTGTGAATAAGCTAAAGTTGGTCAAAAATCTTGAATTATGCTTTTCTTTTACCTGGACGAAAGTTGAATTCCTGTTCTCCAAATCTTTATTTTCCTCAGGGGTGCAGCTTCTGCTGAAAAGACTGACATGAGATACAGTACCAACATCTTAACCGGGTGTATGCAAGGCTTTAATAAGTATAAAGAGTCGGCAAACAGATTAAGCAAAAACTTAAAGGCCTGAAAAATATTTATATGTGTATACATACAGTATGACAGGGTGTTAAATGTGTTTCATAGATACCAGGCCACAATGTTTTTAATCCCCTACTTTTGAAAATATTACTTGTTGATCTATATAGTACAGATTGTTACGAAAGTGACCCTTGGAATGTTGAAACATCTTTTTATTCTTTGGCTAAATCAAACATTGCACTGGGACCTTATCACCTATGCCAAGTAGATTATGTCTTTTGGATGTGTTTGTCCATCTTTGATTGTTGTTGATTGTTGTTTGTCCATCTTTGATTGTTGTTTAAAAGATAGCTGAAAAAAGTTAAGAACAGATTTTGATGTTTTTTCAGGGAATGCTGACTATGGCACAATAAAAATTTTGATGATGATCTGAATCCAAATGCAGGTCCAGGATTTTTTAATAATTTGCTAAAATTGCACAACAAAGTAGTTTTTCTCCATTTTATTCATACTTGGGCTACATTGTCAGAAGAACCAAGAAAGTTATTATTTGCCCTAAAATTTCATCAAACTTCATTATTAACAACAAAAAAAAGAAGTTATGAACGGATTACAATGAAATAGAAGAATTATAGTCATGGCACAGCGAAGAACAGATTGGATTTGGAATATTTAAAGGATTTGCCAAGATAAGACAGGACAAATAGTATGAGAAATGCCTTTTGTTTTTGCCATTGTTCCTGTCTCAGATATTGAATTTTGTCACAGTTATAAGGAGTTACCAAAAACTAAGACTTGTTTACTGTGTGATCGAATCTAATACTGTATTATCCTAAGATCTGTACAGATTTAACAGTGAAGGGTTTTTGCTGGTAAAACTGGTTATAAATTGAAGATCAAATCATAATGAGATTTTCTCTTAATACCCTTTCTAAGCATGAGCAGCATAAAATGGACTTATCTGATTGGCCAAATGAAAGCATCATGGTTATTATGTTCATTCATTTTTAGGTTAAATCTCAATCTTAGGTGCTAAATAGTATTCAGTCAACAAATATGTATCAAGCCAGAAAAAGTTTGCCACACAAATACGTAGCTTCATCCAGTCTCAACAATGGTTGTTTTGTACTGAGTAACTTTAGACAAAACAACACACAAGATCCGTTAAGAGTTCACAGTTTATTTCTTTTCAACACGTTTACACCGGCTCTGGATGTTCCTTAAACTTTTTTGAAGCGACTTGCACAAAATCACTCAGATTTTGGCACTCTCATAAACCCCTCTGTTTTAGCCCTGCTCAGAACAGGTTGTTTTGGTAAATGTCCCTTCAAATTATATCTGAGCCCACCCCTCTTGGGAGGTGGGCGTGGTTTCAGCGATCCAGTGCTGTGCTCTGGTGTTTACTGTGGCCGCACAGACACACCTAGACATGTTGCTTCCACTTAAGCCCCCAAAAGGATGAACAAACATTCTGCTTTTGGGGGACGCGAGCAGCTGGAGCCTATCCCATTTGACATTGGCTAGGGACAGCTACTTCTTCCGGTTACATTCTCATGTACCATACACCAATATGACACTTTAAAGGAGAAAAAGAAAAGCACTGCTAGCTTCTTATATTGTTGACTGTATATCCCAGTTACTGGTAACACCAATGACTGAGGGTGAATTTACACAGTTGTAGACTAGAGCGTGAATTTGTGCATCTATTCATGCTTTGTTCAGTCACTGCATGCATTGGTTGATCTTTGTATAGATAAATAGAAACGTTTGTGGGTCTTTTTTCAAATATGAAAATAATTTTGCGACAGTAATAGCTCTGTGTTGTTCCTTCACCTCTAATAACAGTCTGTCCTCAAGTCACTGGTGATGGAACAGTGTGACTTTCTCTAGCTGCGATGTTTGAAGGAGTCTGGAGCTCATGAGTGGAGGTTGGATGAGGCTTCAGTCTCTCTGCTTTACTTTGCTTAGCCATCACAGTCGAATGTTGTGTCCTGTTTAGTGCAGGCACCGTTTCCCTCCTGCAGACTTTATCAGGGCAGTTTTCTGCTACTGTTCAATAAATATTCAGACAGAAGCGTGCAGTGTCCCGTCCAGCTGTGAGAAAAGTCATCACAGTTTTTCATCTCTCCATCCACTGCCCTGAAGCAAAGTCCCTGCTTCAAAGTCTGTGAGAGAAAATGACCACAATCAAACATGTCCTCAATGCGCTTTAAGTCTGCTGGAGGCTCTTTGTGTCGTACGGTGTGAAGTTGATGGTGGTAGGCAGCTGAGTCATGACACTTGTGCTGAACATGAGCTGTGTGATCATGTGACTGTCTGTGGTAAGTTCAGGGTATAACAGGTTCCTTTGTGGCGTAGGAGGCGAGCTGCTGCGTATGCTGCTGCCTTTTCTCGATAAACTGAGTAACCGACGAAACAGAGACCTGCGGAGGAGGATGTAGATCCAGGGGTCGAGGATAGGGTTAACAGCAGCTATCCTGATGGCAGCCAGGTCAGCTGCGGGGTCCTCATTAAGCATAAAGCAGTTAGCAAACACACGCACCTGAAATAAGAGAAATAAATCAGACTTTAACAGAGTGTGAAGAGCAATTTGACCTTTGTACATATTGTATATCATCTTTTCATGTATTTGAATATCTCTTTATAACCCTGTCCTAATCTTGTTTAATAATCACTGTTTAGCTTTTGCATTCTTCTGCCACACACACACACACATACATGGCCTTGTGCAGGCTCCTTCTTATCAAACACCATGACCGTATTGGGGGCATCTTCCCAGACCAGCTCAACCCGGCACGGATATGAAGAGCCTGTGCGGAGGTCACTCCACCTTACATGTTACATACACACATTTTTATTCTTGTAAAAGAAAGACAGCATTGTATTTCTTCAGTTCAACATGTCAGACTGTTTGACACTCTGTGTTGTTGTAACTCCTTGCAAGTAAAACTCCATTTGATTGCATCCAGCTGCTTCTCGTCATCTTTATTCTGAAATATGTCAGGTGTGGTATGAACTGGTTTCCGAGCAATTTTAGGACTGTAAGGGGAAAAATCCTGACACAGAGTAAACAAGAGTTTGGTTATGTTTCTCGCATTCATTAAACTTTCACTGATTGACAATTAACAAGAACCACACAGCCTATTATGAAAGGTAGTACATCTCAGTGATGTCAGTTTGTAGCTCCATCAGATAATGTAGACAGTCAAGCAGTGTACTTTCTTTTGTTTTGTTTTGGTTGGAAATTGTCTCAATAGCATTGATATTTTGGCAAGTGCCACTTTCCAAATGATGCAAACAGGGGGCTGTAAAGGGGAGAAAAGTTAGGAAGTCTAGGACTGACAGACTGACCTGAAACTGTTATACTACCAGTATTTTTTTAAACATCAGATCAGCAGTTTTCTTGCCATAGGTCTTTCAATACCTCTTCACATACAAAAAAATGCAAAGCTTTTCTTTTTTAATGCAGAGAACCAAATATCAGGCATCATTGTCAGCCAGCTCCCATTAAAAAATGTATATAAAAAAGAGCCCCTTTGACCATTTATTATGATAATATCATATAGTGCGTTAAAATATCCAGGTCTGTAGACAGAACAAAACAAATGTATAATCAGCGAAACTTTTAAATCTTTCACAAGGTTAAAAGACCAGAGCGTCATGATTGACCACTTATTTTAAACAATGAATAAAATCATTTTGAAGGCATAAGGTGTTGCAAATGCTAGAAAGTTCTGCACTAGCTGGTTTAGTTTAAGGACTCTTAATGGATCAGAAAAAGTTCATTTAGATATTCAGAAATTACTACAAATCGAAAGCAACCCAGTGGATGGTTGTGAGTCGCAGTTTGCAATATTTATAGAGTGCGTGGTATCTTTTTCATTGAATCCACTCTACTAAATATCTCTCCAACCTAACTGCATGTATCAGTCTCTCTCTCGTTCTCTCTTTAGATGATCCCACTTTGACTCACCACTAACGGAGCTGAGCAGGCCAGTACCACGGCGGAGGTGGTGACCAGCACCGCGATCATCTGCGTCTCTGCTGCCGAGGACAGAGCCCTCCACCTGTCCCGGACGCTTCCTCTGCTGACCGGCCGCTGCACGATCCTCCTGCGCATGAGCAGCAGCGCCCCGCACACCGCCAGGTTGAGCACGATGGTGCCCAGGATGAGCAGCACGCTGACGGCGCCGTACAGCGCGGAGTACGTAGCGGCCAGGGGCTCGGTGGTCCTCCAGTTAATAAAGCACCAGGTCTCAGACAGCTGCAGCTGGCTGCTCGCCATGCCCATCATCGGGAGGCAGCAAAAGAAGATGTGGCTGATGTAGATGAAGAGGAGAAACTTTTGGGCAAAGCGACGGCCCACCCCCCACCTCTGGTAGGTGTACGGGCAGCAGATGGCCATGTAGCGTTCCGCCGCCATGGCGCAGATGATACTGAGCCCAGCGAGGCCGAAAAACAGCAATAAAAAGGAGTGAAATTCGCACACATGGCGCTTCAACAGCACCTGTCGGTCCAGGTAGTTTGCCAAGGTGAGGGGGCTGGCAAGACACGTGCCCAATAAGTCTGTCACCGCGAGACCACACACCAAAGTGAAAAAAGCGGAAGATTTCCTCTCCTGTCTGGACCTTGACAGGACGATTATTGCAATTAAATTGCCAATTGCGCCTCCTGCAAACATTAAAACTGGTAAATCTATTGCTGGAGGGCGAGCGTGCGGGGGGGTTGCGGTAAGAGACCCGTTTGTAAAGTTCCTGCTCTCCATATCCTCATGTATCCAGAGGCTGCTGTTGGGTAAAGATATCTCCTTTGGTCTGTAGTGAATCTGGTGGTGCATCTCCCTTTTAACCTCCTATGTGAGGACTCAGCAGGGGTATTTTCTCTGGGAGCCTCATCCTCTACTTTCCAGTAATCTGCATGTGAAGCTGGGAGAAGAGAGGCGGGCTGTTTCTATCACAGAGAACCACCCTGAGGGCTGATAGGAAAGCATGGATAAGATTGGATGCTGTGAGCGATGGGCTATCTCGAGGATGGACTCTTTTTCCTCCCAGTGCCTCGTGCTCATGTTTGCGTCACAGCAGAGCTGCGTAAAATGTGCATGGGGCTGCGAAAAGGTCAACTGGACAGACTGGTGAGTAAGGAGGGAGATCTATAGAAGACATCCTCAGACCTTTCCCAGACACTTTAACATGAGTCAGTAGAAATACACATTACATAGAAGTATAAAAGTAAACAATAAATTGATCAAAAGAAAAGCCAAAATAAGAAGTGACATTTGGAGTAACACCAGACACAGTAACACTCATTTTAAGTAGAGAAACGCATGGCTTAAGAGGAAACGCTCTGAAAGAACAAATCTCCACCAAGGCCTCTCCAACACTGAGTTATTGTCAGAAATATAGAAAACCGCCCTATTTCACACTAAATAAGTCATTGAAAACAATTCTGATTCCATGTAAGGGTTCCAATCACCAACAAAACCAAACCACTTCTCCCTTGTGCCATGTCCAACTTCCCCGAAAATTTCACCAGAATCCATTGAACCTTCTGAGATATTAGTGAAAGCGACGCAAGCAGCTCTATCCTGCACGTTAACAAATCCTTTTGGAAATCTTATTTTACAATTCCTCTCTGCAAAATCTATAAAAATCCTGACACCGTAGGCAGAAAGACCCCAGTTACCTGAAAACTGGACCTCCTATTTCCTCTGTTGTTATTGAATTTCACTGTCACAAGGGAGGTTTTAGGGATTTTGTCAATAATGTTGACACACAGCCCACAAGGCTACTATAACACTTTAATCACACTTGGGTATAGAAATCATAAAACATTTCCAGTCTAGAACCAATAACACAGCTCAGTATCATGTCTTTATACTTAACACATCCCAGTTCCTTCCAGTTTGTTCTGCATGCTTTGCAAATCAAATACATCACGTTCTCATCAGTCAGTGGAAACAATAACAAAGAAATCAAAGACACGGTCATGTCAGACAGGAAATAGAAGTGGTCGAAACTGTGGCTTAGTATGACAAAAAATGACTCTAACTGCATATCAAATGTCTGTGCGATTCAAAGAAGAGTAGTTAAAACAGTGAAGGCATTTGTTGACAATACACAGTGTTAAGTATCAGGAGTGTCATGTGTTTGACTCGAATGCCACTGAAAACCTGTGAAGGCCGACTTCTCTCCAAACAGAAATTTCACAGAAGTTGATAAGGGTAGTGAGAGAGAAGAGGACCAATTTCCATGATGGCTTTGCTGCCAATAAAATCTCATCAATTCCCAACCCTGTTCACACATGGTGACAAAACTCAAAATGCAGCCACATTTTTCAGACTTTACCCCCGAATTTTCAGCTTCCCAAGTAATATTTTCCCATCTGTCGTATAAAAAGGCATGTTGTAGGCAGACAAAAATATTTCTGAGCTGAGTGTGTGCATGTGTGTATAAAATTATTTTTCTCAGAAATGCATGGACTAAAGGCCTAAATATAAATTGTAATACATTTAGGCCCCAGAGGGATGTTGTCTAAAAATTGGCCCACAAGACAGTTTATAAACTCATATTTGTGGGTGGGAGCAAACAAACACAATTTTATGTTCTCTAAGAAACTTTTGCATGCCCATAGGAGAATTTTACTCATTCAGGAAAGTTATTCTTCTCATACACTTATCATATATTAATCATCCATCCATCACATGTACTGCCCACCCACTTCAGGGTCACGGGGCTGGAGCCTATCCCAGCTGACAATTTTTATTTATTTGTTTATTTAGAAGGAACAGTGCACATTAATGCACATCAATAAATATACAAATGTAAATCTGCAGAAGTGAACTATTCACGCTCATACCCACACACCTAAGGACAATTTGGCACCACTAATTAACCTAATGAGCATGTTTTTGGTTTGTGGGAGGAATCTGGAGTGCCCAGAGAGAACCCACTGATGTACGAGGAGAACCACACAGAAAGGCCCTGACGAATACAGGGTTTGAACCAGTAACCTTTTGCTGAGAGGCATGTGCACTTCCTGCTGTGCCACAGTGCCACCACGTTATGTTTTATTACGTAACGTTGCGTTACATTGCGTTTCGTTGCATTACGTTTCGTTGCATTACGTTACGTTGCGTTGTGCTGCGTTGCGATGCATTTCGTTGCGATGCATTTCATTGCGATGCATTTCGTTTCGTTAACATAACGTTACGTTACGTTACGTTACGTTACGTTACGTTACGTTATAAATGAGTACAAGAAACTTCTAACTGCTCACACTTCTACACACACTCTTATATGACAACATTTATCATGCTAATATGAAAATTTGGGGCTTTACACGACCTGGACACCTTCATGTTAAGCTACACATGTTCACTAGTAAGCTTAGTTAACTCACAAAAAGTAGAAAGTGCTCACAATAAAAATTTACATGCTCAAAAAATGATTTCTGTGCTTACAATGAAAGTATGACTTACTTACCAGAGTGTTACACACTCTCAAGAAAGTTTACCATCCGTATCATCCCTGCATTGCTAAAGGCTTGCTATTCTGAGCCAGTTCACTTAAACTGACAACAAAATAATGGTAGGGTGTCACACTGGTAGGTTTATTAGGAGGGTGTGGGGGATTAGCCACTTTAAACTGCAACTGGGAGAGGAAGAAAACCTGATGCCGTGCGCTTTTTTGTCTTGTTAATAGAGATGCTCTGTCACATGGAAGAGGCATGTTGAACACACCAAAGGGCATAAACTCTAAAAATAGAATATGGGCTCCTTAAAAAAATCAAGCCAACAGGGATGGCAGAAGACACTGAAGCTCATGCTATTAGGCTAACTGGCAGACACTTTTGCTGCACATGCTACTGTTTGTGAGTACTAAGTTTTTGGTGTGCACAAGGAGGTTATGTTTTTGTAAGTGCTTGTCTTTTTGATTGTTTGTTAGCAAGACTATACAGAAACTGCTTTATGGTTTTATCAGAGTTTTCAGGAGATGATGGTAATGAGTTAAAACTGATTAGATTTTTGTGGTGATCCAGATAAAAGCCACTAGTAAATTATCATTTTGGCTCGATAACTGTCCAACTAATAATGATTCAACGTGTTTCCAAGTGCTAGGTGTGGGTTTCAGGGTCAAGGAATCATATTATGATGGTAACTTTATCATGCAACTGCTGCTTATGAGAGTAAAAACAATATGTGAGCTACCTTGGCAGATGTTTGTGCTCTCCAAGTGTTGTCTAGTTTTTTAGTTTGCAGGATTACTCAAACGGTTTTGAACAAAATTTGATCAGCTTTTTAGGATAGGTAAGAAATGGGCCAAGGACCAATAGGTTTAACTCCGGTGATGATCCAGATCCAGATGCAACTTCATGAAGAAAAAAAAGTCAACTTGTGAGATAGGGCAGTGTCCACATTTTTGCTAATAACTCAGTAAGTTCATTACAGATTTTGATAACATTTTTGGGGAATGCTGGTCACCGTACAAGGGAGAATTTACTTGATTTTTGTGGTATTTAAATTAGGATGTGGATCCTAGACTTTTTTCAAATATTTTCAACAGTTTTCTACATTTTTGAAAATATATAAATATAAAATAAATATTGGAAATGCCTTGGCAGAGGTCTCGTGGTATTTTTAGTATTCATTTATTTATTTGCCCTTCCATGTCCCATCAGGGTCTCTGTAGAATTCTGAGACTTTTGTTCATTTATCATCTGTGATGCATTTTTGTCTGTCCTTCTTTCTTTTAATGCAACAGACTGAAATAATATTTGGCACATTTACTTGAAGTGGAAAAACTTCTGAAAAAAATGTCACCAGTAAAACTTGAACACATAAATATACGATTAGGGAACATCTCTGTTCGTGCTGTTGTGGTCTGTGTTTCCCGTTGTGCTGTGTGATGCTTGTGTCTCCACAGCTGAGCACCCAGCTCTGTCCCAAACAGGGATGACTGTAAAAGGCTGCGAAAAGCAGGCTGATGGAGAATGTTGAGCATATGGGACGTCAGTGTGCTCTGTTTGCTCTGACTCTGCAGCCAGTTTAAATTTATTACAGTCTGACTTGTGTTTACAGTGAGGACCGGCAGAGAGGCCTCTCTATGTGCAGCCGGCCTTTTAAGACAAACAGGACACCTCAGTGAGAAGTGAACCAGTGCAGCTCATCTCTGCTGCAGACAAACAGGAGCTGGCAGACTATAAAACAACAAACCGCCAAAGTGATGCCACTGGCCCAATGCTGACTGGAATGTTCCTCAGCTCCAAGTGAATCATAAGATGTACAGGTCGTCCCTGAGGGTTTCTTCAGTGCCATAAAGGTAATTCATCTATTGAAAATGCACTTACCAGCTTAGTCTGTGGACTAGAGCTATAAAAACACAGGTACATTTAGTCTGACTAAGCAGCAAATGAGAACATGACACAATATACCCCTAAATGTTCATCACAAAGGATTTTCCCTCTATAAAACATCATATAAATCACATACAATGGGGGGGGGTGTCTCTTTAATCAGGAGGAAGGTTCCTTTTTATGCCAAACTGAGACAGTTAGGATGCCTCGCACTTTGGGGCTTTTTTAAATGTGCCACTTTTTTTTTTTACTATCCTACTCTACTATGTTATTGAATGTGTTGCAATTCAGAGTCAATGGCATCCATCCAACTCATTTTTTTACAGTGATTGTCAATATTCTGTAGTGTATGATAATGAGACTTATGACCCTGACCTTTGACTCATACTCTGATTAATCCACTCAGCTGGTTCATAAAGCTGCATCCACTCAGACGTTTTGACCAAATTCTGTTCGATGTATTGCAAAATGTTGAGATGAGTCATGCTAACTTAGGCCTTGAAGAACTAAATTAACATTAACTGGACAACGCTGACGTTCTCTGGTTACAGAGGTATTACGCATGCTTAAAAATGTTTGATGTTTGGTCAAACACGCTTGTAAACGCCAGCTCTAGATGACCTCCTCTCACCTTGACCTACCCTCATTACAGCCGTGTTCATCTCTGTCGACATTAGCTGCTTCCTCCTTACACCTGGGCTGTGGTTGAATAGTCCTTTTTGCTTAGAAAGGTTCCTAACAGAGTGAAATGATCCAGAAGTAGTTTGTGAGAAGAGCTGTTCAAATATCTTAAATGCATAGGAAATGTGGCTCAATGCATCCTTTATTAGCTCCTTTAGCATGGGATACACCAGACCATCCTCTACGAATGGAGAGGAGAATATTCTGTCCCATAATTCTCTGCGGCAACAGCATTAATAAACAGCACATTATCCGACTGCTTCCCAATTCAACCAAATAATGATGAACAAAGCACGCAGACCATGTAAGTTACCTCTGTTCTTCGATCCTTTCAAAAGTTTACCAAAATGTGCCTTGACTTTGCCGTAGTCTGATTTTTTGAGGAGAGCATTCTCCTTTCTCCTGTCCTTAACCTCATGACATTTCCCAACAGGGTTAAGGAAAAGTAGTTAGGAAAGGACTGAGAAGGTGACTATTCACCCGCAGCCCTGGACTCCTGTTGTACGACTTGAGGTGCCCTGTGGGGACAGTCGTCTTTTGTCCTCCAGGCGTGGTGTCACAATACTAAGATCAGCTGAATGTGGGGAAATGACATACACTCCATATCCACTTTTTATACTGTCTGTTAAGGGATGTTGCACAATGCTCAGCAGTGCCAAGCATAGTGAAGTCAAAGCCTCGATGTTGAGCACACTTCCTGTGTGTTACATCTACATTGTCCAACTTTTAAAATCAGTCTACAGTTAGTCAGGGGGCATCAGGCCTTACTCAACCAGCACAGCACTCCTCTCCACTTTAGATCCATCAACTTGTGCTAAACACGGCAAATTACCACCCCTTACACACCTTTGATTAACATAAAAGCGAACGCAACTGTTAAATACGACCGCTCCAATTCCCGAGAGTCTTTGTTCATGAGAATGACCGGGTCATGAGCTCTTAGTGAAGCTGACCCTTGATCTGTTGCAAGTTTGAGCCAAATCTAAATATATATATCTGAGAGATTTTCTTCTATGCAAGTCCAACACTGGCATGCGCCCATCCATTTTATTGCACTTGGCCTGTGGGGAACTTGCCTTCTTACTATTGTAAGACTGTTTGTGATGATGGGATAGAGAAGTCAAGACCTCAAGAAACACTAAGCAAATAAAGTGTATGACGCTGTTCTGGCTCAGGTCCCTCTCAGTCTTAGTCTGAATCAGTATGTGAAAATAGGGTTTTTTCAAGCACGAATGATGTGAACATGCTCTAACAGCCATTAAAATCAACCTGATTAAACCCAAATTGAGGGGAAATTAGCTCTTCAGATGCTTAGTGCAGATCATTTAATTCAGACACAAGCATCTTGTCTTTTTTATAAGTGTGCCTGACAGGTGCAAAGTAAGAGGGCATGTTAAACTGAGTCATCATAGTTTGAGTTTAATAAAACTGATTACGTAACCACTACAAGCAGCTGCTGTCTCAATGGTTTCTGAGCATAGCTTACATGACCTAAAAGTGTACAAACATTTTCTTGTTTAGCCATCTGTCGACCTGAAGGTGTTGGGTTAAAAGGAGCTTGGGATTTGAAAGCATAGAAAGCCAAATTCTACTTTTTTCCTGAATTTGAACCCAGATGACATGCTGTGTGTTTTATTGCTTGAGGGAATCCAAAATCAATAGTATTAGCCTGGGATTACATAACAGTCAGATTTACTCCAGAGACTGGGTTAGGGGAAACAAACAGTTTGTCTCTTGAGAAGTCATGTTCACCAGAACTTTGGCTTATGGTGAGCTAGCTAGTTAGAAGGCTAACTTAGTATTTGAGCTAAAATTATGCCTTTTTTTAGTTAAAGGGATAGTTCTGTGTATTTAAGCACGATTGCATGAGATTCATTTTAACAGTAAATACATAAGCTGCTGTGATTCTGATCAGCTCTGCTCCTGAAAAGAGAGAACTGGGACTAAAGTTGGGTGAGATATTGCTGATAATGGGGCCACATGCTTTGTGTAGATGACCAGATTTTAGGGAAGAGCAAATTAGTCAAATGGCATTCGGGTGCATGTTCAAAGTCCTGAACATGTATTTAGGACCCTATTTGATGGCGTGAAAGGCATTGTCTAAAGCATGTGGTGCCCAGCAGTTACGGGAATGCCGGACTATATTTTACTATTTTAAGGAGGACTTATGTTTTCAGGGTAAAACCAGGCACATGGAGGATGACTATGACTTTTGGGCTTGACATGGAGCAGTCCAATCAGAGTATCTGCTCTCATTCCCTATAAATCAGTGCACACAGCGGGTTTAGTTGTTTGGTCAGAATTCATCTGGATTACTTCATCCTCCTCTGTTCATTGTGCCACTTTACTCAAAGAACACACAAACAGGGCACTGTATTATATAAAGTCTTGCTCAAATTTAAGTACCCTTTTTATTCAAGCGTCCAGAGAATAAGAAACAATCCAAAAGACGAGTCAGACATTTCTACATTAAAAACCTAGTTATTAAAATCTCCTGTCAAAACTGACAGGATCAGACTTCTGTATGTTTTTGGTCTGACCTGTGAACTGTACATCAACAACTGTGGGCTTTAAAATATTTGTTGTATCATGTGGTCTGCTGGTTACTTGCCTCTATTCTCTATTGCATGTGCTATAGTGCAGGTGGAGGAGAGCAGGATTAAAAGGCACTCCGTCCCTCTTCACTCTGTCTTGTTTAAACTTGAAACTGAGTTTGTGAACAAATGTTCCTATATGTGACAGTAGAAGTGTGCTGCTGTTCATCCTGTTGGAGTGAAGCTCAGTAAAGTCTGGGTTTTGATCTTTAGAGTATGTGCCAATATAATCAATCAGTCAACATTTTTTTATGTTGCACAGTTCATACAAATTAAATTGCAGATTTCTGTTGCAATACAACAAAAACATCAATTCCACTGTAATTGTACTGATGGTAGGTTGGATGTCAAGAGGATTTAGAGACCAGTGCAAGATTTGATAAAATCAAGATGACTGATAAAGTTAAAAAGAAAACTTTCTAGAGAAAATGTAAAAGAATAAAACAAAGAATCATCAGACAGAAATTAACAAAGTGCCAAAATACATTTAAAACAAATATATAGGTAAATAAAAAACACACTAAATGTTGAAATTAAATCTAAAATGATAGTGTAAAAAGATTTGAACCAAATATGCAAGAAAATGCAAAAAAAATTAAATAAAACATCAGAACATAAAATATTAAACTTAAATTTAATAATAAAGTAAGGAAAAAAGTGATAGTCAGAAATCACAAAATAATTATAATTGTCACTAACACAACAAAGCTTAACAAAAAAGCCAGGCTGAGTAAATGAGTTTTTAGGTTGTTCTTAAAGAATTCTACATTTGCAGCTTGTCTCAGACCCTCTGTGTTCGTTCCACAGTTTTGGGGTCTAAACGGTTAAAAGCAGCATAACCAAATGTTTTAGTTCACCTCTGTGGAAGGATCTGAGGGGCCATCCTGGTTCATAGACTAAAACCATCTCTGAAAGGTTTTCTGGTGCCAGGTTATGTTGAGCTTTATAAACTAGTAAAATTGTATAGTCAATGCGATAAGTAACAGGTAGCCAGTGTAAAGACTTTAAAATAGGTGTAATATGGACTGTACCCCAGTCCTTGTCAGCACTCTAGGAGCAGAGTTTTGTATCAGCTGTAGCTGGTTTGTTGGTCTTTTGGATAGACCAGAGAAGAGCATTACAGTAGTAAAACCTGCATTAGTCTCTTTGTTTGGCTCTGAAAGAGAACTGGGGCCTGTTCTACGAAGCAGGATAACTGCCTAGCGAGGTAACTTTGAGGGTAGGTTCTGGGTTCCCTGTTGTACGAGAGGGGTTCACTTCTTAGCAAGGCGAGTCTCCATGGCAACGTACGCTGAACGACTAACCTGCTCCGGGGCAGGTTAGGTTCCAGATTGTACTTGCGGACCATAAAAACCCCGCCCACTGACCAATGAGCTCTCTCGGCCAGCTCCTCTGCAGGAGTAAAATCTGGGGGAGGACTCTCATTGCCGTAACAAGATCTTTAATGCCAACACTTCTGCTCCATGACAATATTTTATTGGCCGTCTTAAAATTGTGACAGGAATTCATGTAGGGCTCGTGGGCTACATATCACACAAAAAATGTAAACACGATAGGAATGAACAAATGAATGAATTCATCTTGGAAATGAATTAGACATGTCTGGTGCATGTTACAGTAAAAGTGCATGTTGAACAGTGCTATTTCAGGATGATAATGGCCCCAAAGATTTTTGCGCGCTATACTTATGCATTGAGACTGTCAGCAATTTTCTGCCAGCACTCTTTCAGTGCTTTTGCAGCGGTGACGGTGTTGCTTTTGACGTTTATTACATGTTTTAATTCTTCATACTTTGTCATGATCACCTCCTGCTCCTCGTGTGTGAAGTATGGGATCCTCCGCTCTCTGGCCTGCTCTGACGCTCCAGACTTGTCCATGTTCGCGATTGGTCAGATGCGGCGGGCTCCACCTTATATGCGTGCACGCGCTCATTGCAAAGCTGGATCCACTTATGAGGTTGATAACTAGCGTCGTCAGACCGTTTAGCGAGACCGCCGGCTACCGCGCTCAGTTCAGCGAGGTAGCTCCAAGGCTATCTCGCTAGGCTGAACTTGCTTCGTAGAATAGACCCCTGGTCTGTCATGGTCCTGTCTGTCAAGTCCTTGTTTTGTCTCCGTGTTTCATGTTTTATGTTCACTTCCGGTTTTATTTTGGTGACTCACGTTTCTTTCTTGTCCTCACAGGTTTACTTCCTTGTTCCGGCTTGTCACACCTGCTCCCTGATTGTCCCTTCCCAGCTGTTTCCAATCCCCCTCATTACCTCTTGTATTTAACCTCCTGTCTCCTTTTGTCCTGTGCCGGATTGTTTGTACTCATTGTCACTCTCTAGGCGTTCTTATCTTATCACAGTCTGATCTCAACCTCGTTTTTCTGCCTCATCCTAGTCTGATCTTGTCTGCCTGATTTTTGACTGCCCTTTTGTGTATGACCCCATTCTGTCTGATTTCCACCTTCGTGTACCAAACCTTGCCTGGATTGAGAATCTCCTTTGCTGTTTTGAACTTTGGACTGTTTAATAAACCTTGCTTTTTGAACCACGGACCTGTCTCCTCCTGCATTTGGTTGCCCTGTCCTAGTTCCTGATAGGTCATACTTTTGCAATGCTTTTCAAATAGTAAAAAGCTGTTTTAGTGACCCATCTGAAGTTGGTATCGTAATGTTTTACCTTCCTTCTTGCCAGCCCCTTTGTTTGGATTCAACTTGCATAGTCTATCTGTCATTGCCCTTTAGGAAAAGTATCTTTTGCTTTTGCTAGGATAGAAATAACTTTTGTATGTCTTGTACATATGACAGAGATTCACAACAAAAATGACTTAAGGGGTGCTGGTTTGGCAGAGTGGTTAGCAACCAGGCACGTCCCATATACATACTTCTGCCAGCCTGGGTTCGAATCCAGCCTGTGATCAGTTTGCAGAGTGCCTTCCCATACTCTCTCTCCCCTTTTCATAAGCCTATCCATTGTGTCTCTCCTATCAATAAGGCACAAAATGCCCAAAAGATACATTTAAAAAAAGTGACTTAACTGGATAAAAGATAAGTAGATTCACCAGTAAACTCTGATGTTTTTAATGAGCAAATTGTATTCATGTTTAGAAGATGTGATCTCAGCTCAGCAACCTCCCTAAAGACTCCAGTGTGGAAAATCTTGTAATAGTTCTCAAGAAAAGTCTTTAGAGTAAAGGAGGTCCCTTTCCAAATGACCCGATAAGTTTAGTGTTTAGCAGGAAAGCACCAACCACAGAGGAAAAATTACTTCACTGACAACAAGCTCAGTCTGTGTGCGATTGTTGGCACGCAAAGGAATTCAGTGGGAAATGATGACACTAAAACTATGGTAGAAAACCACATCAGAATCCTTGAATATCCACCCGCGAACATGCTCAGAGCTTCCTGTTACAACAGAAGGGAACATGTTCTATTAGTCTTCTCATTTAAAAACAATTTAACCAGGAGTAAAAAACATTGATCAAGAAGACGCTGTTATTTCACAGTCACCATTGACAGCTGTCTTGAGTTGCTTATCATTACTCATATACTTGAAATAACCATCTTTTCTCTCTCTTGCAATAACACTGTGATTCAACAGTATCAGTGAACAAACACAATTGTGCAAAAGTTGCTTGCAGGAGTGAGAAAAACACAAATATAAGTGGGAATTATTTTTATCACCTGATAAAAGCAAAGTGAATACACAGAACAAAAATCAATATTTGATGTTGCCACCCTTTGCCTTTAAAACAGCCTCAAGTCTTTGAGGAACCCGTGCATGTATATTTTTAGGGAACTTTGTTCTCCCAAACAATTTGGAGTACTTCTCCACAGATCTTGTGTGAATGTGGGCTTCCTTGGATCCCCCTGTTTGAGATCAGTGCTCTCTGGAGGCCGTACTATTACTTCCAAGACTCCTTGTTCTTCTTTATGTTGTAGAGGACTCAAAATGACATTTGCTGTATATATTTGGTCGCTGTCCTGCTGCAAAACCAACACCGGGCCAATCAGATGCCTCACTGATGGAACTGCATGATGAATAAATTTCTATTTCTTAGCCTTGAGGACACCATTAATCCTGTCCAAATTACCAACTCTGTATACAGCAATGCAGTTTCAGACTTGCAAGGAACCCCCCAACGTGCTTCACTGTGGCATGCAGAAATTCATTTTTTTGTCTCTCCAGCTATTTGTTGAACAAACTGCCTGCCCTTACAGCAAAATATTTCACATTTTTCCCATCAGTTCAGTCCAGTCACTATATTTTTGTACATGGTTGTCCGTGTTTCCACAGAGGTATGACTTTTTGGCCACAGTTCCTCCATTAAGACCACCTCTGGCAAGACTTCTCTGGACAGTAGATGGGTGTACCAGGATCCCACTGTGTCCGTCAGTTCTTGTCTGATGGCACTGTATCTTTGTTACTCACATTTACCCATTTGTTTCTTTGTGCCTTTACAAAAGCGTTTGAACAAAACATATTTAAACCCCAGCCTGCTTTGAAATCTTGCCCTGGGGGAGATTTCTGATGAAGTCTTAAACAACGTCACCTTAATAGTTTTGCTGTTCTCTTTTCAGTATTACATTTCGGATGCATATGCGGTATGTCAATATTTCAAAACTAATCTTGGCTGATCATTTGAAAATGTAATTTTGGCAGTAACAGTAGTTCCATCTGCCCTTTGAAAAGCTAAAACACTGATTTGCTTACCTGCTAAAAGAAAACCTGCTCTATTTTGGGAGCTTATACTCTGTATCTATTAGTGTGTTGTCATTATAATTTAAAGGATAAGTTCGGTTTCTACAGCTTTCACATTGTTTATAGAATGAAGTAGAACAATATACTCACCCAGAAGGCTTTCCTGATCCAAACAGTGCTTCAGGAGATATTTAGATCCAAAATCGAGCGGCGGACATCCGTATAATGGTAGCACACGGGGCATGTTAGCGTCGCTCCTAAAACTGCATTAATCGTCCAAAAACTAATTAGTTTCACCAATATTTCATCATGGTCCGCTCGTGCTACTCCTCCATTACAGTCCGTGTCACTCCAAACATGTCTTTGTGACTGTGCTGACCTCTGAACGCAAGAAGAAGAAGGTTTGCCTCCGCGCATGCGCAGTACGGCTCATTGTTTCAGGGGAAGACCGCCGGCTACACAACGACTTTCTTCTTCCAGTTTTGTGCAAAATGGATGAATATCTATCAGATGAAGATGTTGTGGAGGAGAACTTTGAATATGATGGGTGTCCTTACAGTTTCGAGCCAGAGTTTACAGATGAGGAGCTCATTGAAAGGAGGACGCGGAGGCAAGCTCTCAACAGAGAACAGCTCTCCAGAGAGTACTGCGCATGCGCAGAGGCAAAGGTTCGTCTTCTTCTTTACTTGTCCTCTTTAATAATACCAGTTGGTTTTGTACAAACCCAAAACCAGTGAAGTTGGCACGTTGTGTTAATCGTAAATATAAAACAGAATACAATGATTTGCAAATCCTTTTCAACTTGTCTTCAATTGAATACACAGCAAAGACAAGATATTTAATGTTCGAACTGGTGAACTTTATTTTTTGCAAATATTAGCTCATTTGGAATTTGATGGCAGCAACACATTGCAAAAAAGTTGGCACAGGGGCATTTTTACCACTGTGTTACATCGCCTTTTCTTTTAACAACACTCAGTAAACGTTTGGGAACTGAGGAGACCAATTTTTGAAGCTTTTCGGGTGGAATTCTTTCCCATTCTTGCTTGATGTACAGCTTAAGTTGTTCAACAGTCCGGGGTCTCCGTTGTTGTATTTTATGCTTCATAATGCGCCACACATTTTCAATGGGGGACAGGTCTGGACTACAGGCAGGCCAGTCTAGTACCTCTTTTCACTCTTTTACTACAAAGCCTCGCTGTTGTAGCACATGCAGAATGTGGCTTGGCATTGTCTTGCTGAAATAAGCAGGGGAGTCCATGAAAAAGACGTTGCTTGGATGGCAACATATGTTGCTCCAAAACCTGTATGTACCTTTCAGCATTAATGGTGCCTTCACAGATGTGTAAGTTACCCATGCCTTGGGCACTAATACATCCCCATACCATCACAGATGCTGGCTTTTGAACTTTGCACCTATAACAGTCTGGCTGGTTCTTTTCCTCTTTGGTCCGGAGGACACGATGACCACAGTTTCCAAAAACAATTTGAAATGTGGACTCGTCAGACCACAGAACACTTTTCCACTTTGCATCAGTCCATCTTAGATGAGCTCGGGCCCAGCGAAGCCGGCGGCGTTTCTGGGTGTTGTTGATAAATGGCTTTGGCTTTGCATAGTAGAGTTTTAACTTGCACTTACAGATGTAGACGAACTGTAGTTACTGACAGTGGTTTTCTGAAGTGTTCCTGAGCCCATGTGCTGATATCCTTTACACAGTGATGCCGGTTTTTGATGCAGTACCACCTGAGGGATCAAAGGTCATGGGCATTCAATGTTGGTGTTCGGCCTTGCCGCTTACGTGCAGTAATTTCTCCAGATTCTCCGAACCTTTTGATGATATTACGGACCTGAGATGATGAAATCTTTAAATTCCTTGCAATAGCTCGTCGAGAAATGTTGTTCTTAAACTGTTCGACAATTTGCTCACGCATTTGTTCACAAAGTGGTGACCCTCGCCTCATCCTTGTTTGTGAATGACTGAGCATTTCAGGGAAGCTGCTTTTATACCCAATCATGGCACCCACCTGTTCCCAATTAGCCTGTTCACCTGTGGGATGTTCCAAATAAGTGTTTGGTGAGCATTCCTCAACTTTCTCAGTCTTTTTTGACACTTGTGCCAGCTTTTTTGAAACACGTTGCAGGCATCAAATTCCAAATGAGCTGATATTTGCAAAAAATAACAAAGTTCACCAGTTCGAACATTAAATATCTTGTCTTTGCTGTGTATTCAATTGAATATAAGTTGAAAAGGATTTGTAAATCATTGTATTCTGTTTTTATTTACGATTTACACAACTTGCCAACTTCACTGGTTTTGGGTTTGTATTTTATATCACTGGAAAGCCTAATTATATGCCTTTACGATGTACAGCTTGTAAGGATCCTGGATTTGTGGAATGAACACAGAAGCTTAAATATGTGAGGAATGCCCAAAAATGTGCCAAGATCCCTTCCCGCCCTAAAAGAAAGCCTATGGTTCCTTGGTAAAGCAAAGGTGAGGAATCAGTCTTATTGGGGTTGAATAGATGGTCAATCAGGCTCCCCAGCAGTATATAGTCTGATACCTTTAGGTGTTATTAGAGGGGTGAAATAGTGTTTCCAATGTTTTTGATGATTATATATTGGTAGTTATTTTCAGCTAACAGTCTCTTTTGTGAGCACATGAAACACCTCACTCATGAGAAATTGTTACTTTAGTGTTTTTTTTAAATGTTTCCCTTTGCTGCAAAAGTGTATGTCCTCTAGTGCTCCTCATATTTCTCCCAGATCTTTATTATAGTGCAGTACAGATTGATTCTTGGGATTTGTGAAAGCATCATTTTCCCAAACCTCATCTAATCTCTTAACTTTGTAAAGTTATGATTTGGGAAAGGCTGCAAATCTGGATTCTTGGATTAAGGGGATAAAGCAAGAAATCTCCAAACTTCCTGCTGATCTTTGCTCTCTTCATGTCTGTTTGTTTCTACAAGTTGCATGTCTGCAGTGTCTCACTCAAACACCTTTTACAGTATATGACATTCCTGTGCGTACAGGAAGAGAAGTGACGCAGTTCATGGTAAATACATTCAAGTGCTGTAATCCCTGTCTGCTCTCTGGAATCTGGAGGGTCCCCCAGGGGACTGTCAAATAAGTGCTGTGTGGACAACCGAGGCGGGAGGGAGTGTTTGTGGGTTCTGTTATCTTTGTCAGTTTTGGAGCCCCTCAAGGGCACATACTTGGACTACTTTCTATTTTCCCCCATCAGTCTTTTAGAAATTCAACACTTATGCATTTAAAAATTAATGTCTCAATTTGTTTTTTTATTTGTGAAGAAAAGAAAAAATATATTGTGATGAATAGCAGGGGGAGAGAGATACTCATCTTAGTCAATTTTTGTGGCCCTTGGAGGTTGCTGCTTGGACCCATTTTATTTTGTTCAATGCTTTTTTGAAAGTTTAGCCTTTATCTCTTTATACTATAATTTTTCAGGTCTGTTTGTGCTAAAGAAAGAAAGAATGAAATAGGCAGTAAAGACATGTACATTTATACTATTTCACCAAACATTGTGGTTTCTGTATTGTAAGGTTTTTCTGTGTGATGATCTTTATTGATGTACCATAATACCCTCTTCCCCAGGCCTACAGTTAATTTGTTTCAGTTTGTCTTTCACTTCAATAGTCTCACCGAACTTGGTTCTACGTGTGGGAATGGTACCAGGGCTGACACGTAATAATGCTTCCACTCTGCATACCTAAACACCAGCCGGGGAATTTGGCACTTTTTGGGGGAGTGCTGCCCATATGTTTAGCTGCTTGTACATGGTTATGTACGTGACTAATTAGACTTCAAATAATATAAAATACAATGACCACTGGTATTGTTCAAGAGGAGAAATAATTCATTGAAATAATGTTTCTATTTTTAGGAGTACAGATGGACAAACGTCTTTTATTGGCAGTCCGACTTTTTCCAGGGTGAAAGCTGAGTCCCTCTCTTGAGCCCTCTCTGTGTCATCAACAAAACTTCGTTTGACAGGAGAGACAGAATAAACTATTAAGGACTTGTAAGAAAAATAAGAAATGAAAACAAATTAAGGCATAATGTGAATGTAGAAGATTATTCTTCTTTATTTTTATGTATTTTGACACTGCATCAGAATACTTTTGCATAAAATTGAAAACTCTTGTTTAAACTGTCTCTTAAAGAGGCGATGAGGAGTTTCAAAGTAATTACAAAAAGTTTCACTTTTAGATATATGACTGATCGAAATACACTTTAAGATGAGTTTTATAGCATCAAAATAGGTTATCTATAAATGCTATTCCTTAGCTTCGTGGTCGGGTCAAACAGCCGGCTACAAAACTACGATACTAAGTTTTCCAAAAATTGCTCGTCACACATCAAAAACTACCGCTACGTAACTAGAAAGAGATACGTTACCTCGTCGCTTTGCATCCTGTAAGTTGTTGAAAAAAGAAGTTGTAAAGCAGTGCAGAGTTCTGAGGAAGGTCCGAGCTGCATTTATCAGCAACACAACAAACACACGCTTTGGCTTGGGTCTTTTGGTGCGTTCCAGTTGCAGTCAGAAGTAGGAATTTCCGGGTTCAGAGTAGGAAACTGCAACTGGAACGTCCCCTGAAGTCGGAATTTCCAACCGGGAACTCGGTGAAACCTCGTCACCCCCGAGTTGACAATCGAAGATGAACAGTTATTTAGCTCCTGTGATAATCAATTTATTTGCACTTCTGACTGGGGTGTGTCGCTATACACCAGCTGTATA
This sequence comes from Scarus forsteni, assembly GCA_036419115.1. Taxonomy (NCBI): domain Eukaryota; kingdom Metazoa; phylum Chordata; class Actinopteri; order Labriformes; family Labridae; genus Scarus; species Scarus forsteni. The sequence goes on from JAZDUH010000136.1 coordinate 31,894,290, forward strand.
CATGGTATTGTTAGACTTATGTTTACAAAAATGCTGCCATAGTGATAATTCTTCATGTGATATTTGTGAACAACAAAGCAGGGCGTGCTAACAACAGCTAACAATAGCCTGGTAGATCGGCATGTTTTTTTCAGACTTCAACTGGAGCGCCGATAAGTCAGAGATGATGTCACTCCCAGTTCCGAGGTTATTGAAACGCAGCATTACGACAGTCCCCGCACATACTCATGGATAGCAGAGTCTTTATGTCGCTGGAAAGAGATTCTCCTCATAGCACTTTTAAAATCCCAAACTTTTGAGTCAGGTTTTTTTCTCCCTATATCCCTGAAGTTTTGAACAGAGAAACATCATAATTTGTTTCACTGTTACACTGATGACATGAAGCTTTTTACCAGCAAAATATAGCTCCACTCACTTTTGGGTCAGTTGTCTCAGTAAATAAGATTGAATGTTAGTAAGCCCTCTTAAAATATGTGTACTCAGGGAAAGTTTATAAAAACTTTTACCATTATTAAAGCATCTTTTCACTAAAAAAAATGTGCACACACACATATGAACAAGTCAGCTGTTTGGCTTCTGAGTTTGTTTTTAACTCGTATCTTTTTCACCCACTTGAAAGGTCACAGAGTTTCCAAAACACTCGTGAGCTCCATGTCATCTTTCATTTTGAGCATTTACTCAAAAATCCTCTGGACTCCTGAGGAATTTTCCTGCACAAGCGACTGACTTGCTGTCTTAATGACTGTCAAATGTGGAAAACACTGGAGCGTGGTGAGGCTCATAGCTTTTTGGAAGGCAGCTGAAGAAAATCTTGCAACTGCATGAAAATGTTTGTGTGGTAGAAATCATGGATGACTAATGAGCCAATCCTGAAATTGCGTCTGACACCTACCTAAATCACAGGTCAGAAATCCTGTTTTTCAAAAAGTCAGGATAATTGAATAAAGACCTCCCATTGTCGTATATCTCTGGTACAGACATCTAGCTGCTGAACCAGGCCAATTTTCAAAATGTAAGAATTCTCAGCATTGTTTTCAAGAACTGTTTTCCTTTAAAGATATCTTTAAGACACCACTTGTTCTGTGTTTCCAGAATTATATTTAATCCTCAAAGTTGCACATACAACTTTTATGGCAACTTTGAGGGTTTTTTATGCTGTGTGCCATAAAAATGATCATAAATAAAAGATCATTTCTACTTTTAAAATATTAAATATTTTCAACAATTTAGTTTTGTGTAGAGTCAGAAAATAACACCTCTCTCTGATTAAACCCTTAGTAAACCAGCTTAAATACATGATCAACTTTGTTTGGGAACAAAATTATATCATAATAATCTTAACAAATGTTAGTTGATGGTGATTATTAATAGTAATAGTGGTAGTGTTTTTCAAAAACAAAAATCTGGAAGAGTTTTCTTGATCAACAACATTTTTGAGATATTTATAATCAACAAAATTGTTGATGTTCACTGATTTCGGAATAAATAAACTAAACTTACTGCATCCAAACAGCGGTTACTTGGTACATTAGTAAATTGTCTTTTAACTATGCTTTTTTTTTGTTTTTGTAATGTTTGCAGTGTAGCGTGATGATTTATAATTCCATCGGCTCAACCTCCATGGTGCACTTTTAACTTCCTTACTGTCACTGCTGAGAACATGGCTGCTATCTACAGCCCCGTCTTATTTTCTCATTAAAACTTGACCCCTCCTCAAAAACGTGACAATAATCCACATGACCTCTTTGATGTTTACTCTGGATAATGAGTGAATCTGATTACATCTGATCTGTTCATACCCTTGGGTTACTAATGTCTCCACTTTTCTGACCAGCTGACCCACATTTTCTGAGTTTGTTTGTCTTTTTTGCTTCAAAACATTTCCACTAATTTAGGGCAGATTTAGTGTAAAAGCTTTTGCTTAGCAGAAACTAAAGTCTTCCGGCTTCTGAAGTATTTAAACAAGGGAGCTCTGCTTCCTGAGAAAATCTTGCTCCATGCAGATAAACCACTTTCCAAACCACAATATCATGTCATCAGTATTCTGGCATATAAATGTTTACGTAAGGAAATGCATTGCACACATACTGCTAGTCACAGTGAATGCCGGTTCTTGGTGTCCCCTGCCACTGTCATAACATTTATGACAGTCTGCATAAAAAAAAAAAGTGAATACAGAAAAAAAACAAAAGATGGCTTTCATTGTTATGCTAAAAACTTAGAGCTCAATTGACTGAATAAATGACATCTGTATGACTAAATTTAGGTCTAAAAAAGTGAATGATCTCAAAAGTTGTCTTACAGTCCTACTCTCTGTGTCTTAATTATTTAGTTTCCATTAATTACTCTTTATCAACATTTGCTTCAGAAGACACGTAATCATGTAAGGAGAGATCAGAGGAGTGCAGACCAAAGAAATATATGCTCCTTAAAAATGCTTGCCAAAAAGTATGATCATGGCATCACAGTTTTTCAGATTTCTTGAATGAAAAACGCCTAAAACAAAGTGTAGATGAGGCAAAAAAATTGGAGCAACAATACAATAACTTTCAACAGGAGGGGTGGTTTGTATTTAATTTTCCCATAAAGTATCAGTATCAATCTCCATAGAAGTTTAAAGCAAGCTTGCCCCCAAGGCTAAAATGTGACGTGAAGACAACGGCCCCATTCAAGCTGTTGTTTTAAGCTGTAATATTTACACCCCTGTGACGTTTTATGTCCACTGTTAATGTCAAGGATGTGGAATGGGGACTCAGCTCGCTTTAACCCTGCCTGAGATGATACAAAAAGGTATACCAGGTCCTTGGAATAATCCCTGATGGAAAACCAAAACAACCGGATACAGTCAAGCTGACACCATGCAATGGAAATGCCCCATGGCTTTCCAGACTCTCTTCTGCTCATTTTTACTTAAAAATGAGCACAGCTATGTAAAACAACTTTAACTGACCAGCAGCAGTGTACATTAGCTGTAGTCTGATCTCATTCTCCTTCAAGGTTCAGCGCTACAGGTGCCCTTTTTAGCCACTTCACTGACTATAGTCAAGATACAACCCAACTCAAATATCCCTTATAGGGCAAATGCCTATTCTCATGATACTACCACCTCTCAGATATCTTACTAAGCAAAACTAATTCAGATCATAATCCATATGCAACGGCTTCTTAACACATAATCAATAAGCAGTAATTAGGAAATTATCAAAAGGAAAACTGTCTCTTAGAAACCTACTAGCTGTATGCTATGGCCATGCAGAATATGGTACGAATAAGCAGTTGGCAAACTGCTAATTAGCATGCTAAAAAGCAGTGAGTATGGTGATCGTAAAATAAATTATCAAATTTATTATTGAAATGGCCCCTAAAAAGTCTAGTGTGGCCATGTTGTCCAGCAGAAGTCAAGAATAATCATTTGTGTTACTGGGACAACATTAGTAAAGTAAAAATGTATATCATATACAGTGCAGCCAAGCACTGACTGATGCCTTAAAGCAGCACTTCAGATTTTATCCCACAAGGTCAAGAGGAGTGTTACTCAGCAGGCAGTGGTGTCCTCTGTGGCTCTTAGAGTAGATATGTAAAGTTCAAGCACAATGATGTCATAGAGACTGTCTCGACTTAGGCCAGAGTGTGACGTTTTTTACTGAAAGCCTGTAGATCTAGCTGGAAGTCTGCGTATCTATTGAGCAGGGGCAAAGAGGATACTGATGTAATGGTTAGATACTGCGAGTGTGTTTTTGAAGCTCTATCCATGATCATAACTTTGCAGGCTTTCAACTTTGTCTGGATTTCCATAGACAAGATCTCATGGCTCAGCGAGGCAGAGAAAGGTTTGGGGTCTTCAGAATCCCATCTTTGCTTTGTGCAGTTGTTGTGGTTCTGTTGGCCTCTTCAACCAAGGACACCAAGCAGGATTTGGGAAATTTTGCTGCGGGTTTTGTGGAATGTAAAGTGGCTGCGGTGAGAGTCAGCACCACCAAGCCTAAAGCCAGTTTTTCTCTGACAGAAAACAGTGTATTGCTCCCTCTGGGTTGGAGGTGAGTCATGTCTTTGAATGAAGAAGTTCAAGTTTATTTGGGTCTTGTTTACAAGTGAGGATAGAGTGAACTGAGAGACTGACAGGTGAACTGGTGCACCATCCACATTGTTGCAAGTTGTCCAAGACCAGTCTTGAAGAATTAGCGAAGCAGAAAGGAAGCTTTTTTTAATTTACGCAACAACCCTCACCTATGGTCTTGAGCTTTGAGCAGTAACTGTAAAAATGATGCAGTGGATACAGCAGTGTAAATGAGTTTCTGTGCTCAGTCTTAAACAAAAGCCCCATTCATGCTGCTGTTTCGAGCTGTAGTATTTATGCTCTGACAGAATGGGGGTGAAGACTTGACCCCCTCATTTGCTCCATCTTCAGAGGTAGCATGAGAGGTGAAATATTACTGAGGGGGCCACTCTGACTCAGCAGGAGTTGGTCATACTGTATGCCTGTTTGTCTGCTTTTGTGTGTTTATCAAACACACTTTGTCACGCTCTCTTGTGCCTCCATAAAGCTGTATTTCACCATGAATTGCCACAAATGTTAAGTGATTTTTGAGTTCAGGTGAATTTCTTGAGGAACATTGATGGAGGAGTTTCATCGCTATGTTTTTGTGTGCTCTTGCACAGCTCTATTACATTATTCCCCCTTTGTACCTCTCCAAACTTTACACATCACCACAGCCTCCTGTTCCCTCAGGTCTTCCTGTCCTATTCACCTCACTGTGCCACCCACCAGCTTGTCCACCATGGGCCTAGGGCTTTATTCTACTGAGGTGTCTTGCCCAAGGACACATTGACAGCCAGAGCTGTGCTCGAACCCCTGACCCTCATATGGCCCTTTTCCACTAGCACGCCTTGGTCCTACTCTACTCGGACCTACTCGATTTGCAGCGTGTTTCCACTAGCCCGGTAGGTACCTCCTAAAACAAGCTAATTTTAGTACCTACTCCGCTCTGGTTTCAAGCGAGCTGAGTCGATACTGAAAGATGTCATCACCAACTGCCGGCTACTGATTGGTCAGACAATGTCGTCATTGATGAGTCATGAGCGCAACGACCTAGCATGCTAGAGGTAGCTACCATTAGCTTACCCTCATACGTCTTTTCTTTGCAGCTCAATTTCTCTCGTCCTCGGCTTCATTCTGTTGTATAGCTTCCAAAACTCTCCTGTACTTCTCAAGGGGTATTTCTCTTTACCACCTGCAGCCTTCTTCTGCTTTACTTTTTTACTCGGTTTGTGACAAAAAGCCACAGATTGTTGTGTTGCACTCAAAATTACGTCACCGCAGTGCCGCTCAGCTGCTTACAGCAACACTGCACCCCGTTAGGTAGGTGACTGGGGCTAATGGAAAAGCAGCACAAGGCGAGTAGAGTAGAGCCGGGTAGAGTCAAGTAGAGTAGAGTAGAGCTAATGGAAAAGGGCCATTATTGATGGTAGAGCTTACTTCAAGTTTAAGTCACCAATACCCCTTCTGACTACTGAATTGAGAGAAGACCCAAAGCAATCCCATAACCTGCTTAGCCAGCTGGCTGCTGTTGCGACCTGTAGAGGAAGTGGGAAGAAATTATTTATCATGTCCCAAAATGTTGTTAACATGCAACATTTAAATACAACATAAACAGGGCAAAAGCATGTGCATAATCACATTCTTATTTTGCAATAAAGAGTCAATCATTTTCCAGGCAGTACAGAAGGCATTATGCAAGGTTATGATGTGTGAAGTTATTTCAGGAGCTCCATGCGCTTCCTCACTCTGATGGGTTCATAAACTTTTGCACATCTTAATCCATCAAGTGTAACCTTAGAATAAATTGTTTCTTTTGGAAACAGTTACAGTTTCCTGGTTTCTTTCAACCATCCATCCTGCAGTGGTTTTCATCAAATGTCTTCTTTCCTTTTTGGCAGCTGGACACATTTAGCTTAGCTGGTATTTTAAGAAATAACCATCCAAAGCCTGTCCTTGAGGGAGGCACATGACCCTCTACTCCTCCCCACAGAGGGATCACACAATGTGCTGTCACTTTATTTAATGTCTGTTTAGATTTTTTTTTTTACAACAGTTCCCATGTAATAAAGCCTCCGCAGATGTTAATATATTACCAGTGAGTCTTTAGCTTGACCTTCGACTCTGAGAATTTTCAGCTCTTAGTTGAGCCAACAGCAGAGTCAGAGTGCAGACAAACTCCCCGAAGGTGAGCTGATCGATTAAATTTTTATCTTCATTTTTAGAAAGAAAAATATATCCTGCCACCTCCTTTAAAGCCTGATCATTTCCATTTGTATTTTGAAATGTTTTTACTTCTCAGTGATTTCTCTGAGCTGTCACTGCACGTCTCTTGCAGAGCACAACTTAAGTCTTCTTCATGATGGAGACACAGCAGACAGCGGGGAGCTATCCTCCCATGAGCCAAGCAGCTGTCAGGACCCCTGTTTCCCCCTACATAAAAGGTACAAGTGCTCCGCTGCTGATCCACATCAGGAATGTTCCTCTGAGATAAGTTAGCTCAGTGTTACATCTTGATTGTTTCTCTTTATCATTTGCAGAATAAACATCACACTCCTTCAGACACTGTTAAATCAGGCAGCCTTTTTAGTAGTGTTACATTGTCACTGTATGATTTATAAAAAACACTTTACATAAACTTAGTTTGAGCAGAAGTATTTTGTTTACAGTATAGATTACTACTTTCTTACATTCTTATAGATTGTAGAAAATGTACTCATTGTTTATTAGGTGCACCCACTCAGCCGCTTGTTGACTTGAATCAGCCAATCACATGACCAAGGGCGTAGAATTGGGTAGGGACGCTAGGGACACGTCCCTATCAATATTAAATCACTACTGCATGGTCCCTAGCACAAAACACAAGCATAATATACAGTATAACATTATGACTAAAAAATGCTTAAATGCCAAATACATAAAGAGGTTGTTTTATTTATTATCCATGTATTATTTTTGAAAGGCAGCAACTGTTTAAGACCAACAATAAAAGTTTGTGGGGAAAAACACATAAAACCTCAGATAATAACATGACTTTATACATTCATATTGTTAGAGATTACATTTATCGGTAGTCCTTTTTGGTTTTAGTTATATATTTATCAGACTATAACCATACCATCGAAATTTCTGATTGATCCCAAACTGTGCCACTGTTCATGTGTCATGCATCAATATATTTCTGTCAAGGAACAGACAGAAGAGATTTAGAGTAGTTTTTTGTGAATATGATAGTTTGCTTGTTTGTTTGATTAGCTCTACATGACATTGATAAACAGTCATAAATGGAAAACACATCAACTTTCAGGGGTGTCATCTTAGTGTACTTTTATGTCCCCACCAATGTCAAAATTAAAACTACACCCTTGCACATGACAATTGCTCAATGCATCAAGGCATACAGTCACTATCAAGACAACCTGCTGATGTTCAAACTAAGCACCAGAATAGATAAGAACTATAATTTAGGCGAAAGGGGCATAGCTGTTGGTGCCAGACGGGCTGGTCTGAGTATTTCAGAAACTGCTGGTCTACTGGGAGGATGTCCAAAGTGGATGATAGAAAGGCAACGAGGATTCAGATAACCATTCATTACCACCAAGATATGCAGAAGACTGTCTCTGAACACAGATAACAAATCTTGAAGCTAATGAGCAACAGTAGCACAAGACCACTGTAGTGACTAAGTCGTCCTACACGTTATCCGCCACCGGCCCCCAATTGGTCCAAGCAAAAGCCGACGTGCACTCGGAAAATTCAGTGTCCAGGCTACCATCACTTGCAGTCATCATATTCTTTTATTCTGTTTAGGCTACATCCATTTTGGTCTTTAAACAACTTAAAACGTACATAATAACGAACAATATAATTCCCCCGAGCACAGTCAAAAACTGTTTGCTTCATCCAAACAATCAGCAGCACCTGTTGCTGATGCCGGTGCCTTAAGACTCTTCCTAACAGACTACCCAATACACCACCCTAGTGTTTGGAGGAGTCAATAAAAAATGAAACCAAATACATGGCTTCTACAACCACAGATGATGCCACTCCTGTCAGCTAAGAACAGGTAATGGAGGCTCATGTCCCACAGGTTCTAAAGATTGAAAAAAACATTGCGTGGTCTGATGAGTGTGGATTTTTGTGAATATAGGGTCAGGATTTGGCGTAAGCAACAGAAAAGAATGCATCCATCCTGTCGTATATCAGCATCAACTTTGTATTCACATAAGCTGGTGGTGTGGGGGGATAAGTTCTTACTTATCCCCCCACTATACTATTACTCACTGTATATATGTTTATTTCTGCTGTAAAGAATTGCTTTCAAATATAAAGTGTGTATATGGTTTCAGGCGCCTCTGCAGCCAACACATCAATGAACTGCAGTTTTCAGCACTTCCTACTGGTTTCATTTGCTAAGTTCAGAGGTTGCTGCTTTATTGTAATGAGGTGCTTGTGGGGCCTCCTGGACAAGCAAGGACCTGCAGGGTTTTTGTCCCTGAACATTCTATTTATTTTATTTCCCCATGCTGGTGACAGCTAACCAGACAGACCAGATGGATTTTAGTATATTTCACTTGTCCATCTGAGAAAGAGTCAATTGGGAGTGTTTGGGAATGGGCAGACCCTTTAAAAAGCATATCGAGCTGGTGATTGGACAATGATTCCATCAATCACATTGATGCTGGGCCAATCAGATTATGTAGCAGGCAGGCACTGCTGCAGTGGTGTTAAGAACAGAAGGTGACCCACTTTGTAAGGCAAACTCCGACCAGTTGTTTGTTTTTCATTTAATAAAATAAAGTGGTCCAGATCTTATAAAGCTGCTATAAGCTGTCAGCTTCTATACAAATCTCTGTTTGAGCGGCCATTTCCTGTTGTTGTCTTGCTCATAGCTCCCACTCTACAGGATTTGATAGGACTGTGCGACTTTGAGCTGGACACAGTCTTTGTAGATTTGAGCTGGGCAAAATGGATCTGCCTGATGACAGACACCGAATCAGGCAGATCGCTCTGCACTGGAAGGTTGGTGACATCAGGGCCTGGAGGTGTTTGAGCACAGCTGTCTGTCCCTCAAGACTGTCTGTCCTGTGACTGCCACTCTACTGAGTCTGGTAAACAGGGAATCTCTATAAACACAATGAGGCTTTTCATCAAACTTTGCACAAATATACACTGATTCTATTTTAGCATTACAGGTCAAAGAGTCTCTTGAACATACTTTGTGTGAATATGACATTTCAAGAATATTTTGAGAGATATCTGTCGAACTTCTTCACAGGTGCTTTATTAGAATATCTGTCCAACTGCATTTGATCCACATTGACTCATGGATGAATTGGTTAGATTCATTCTTGGTAGGATGAATTGGTAAAATATCAAGGTCATTTCCCTGTAATCTTTCCTAGTCCATGACTGTGATATCTCTAAAAAACTTAAAGGTTTTTCCTTCAAATATTCCACAAATATCTGCTCTGACTCAAGGATGAACTATTTAGCATTTGAAGGTCACAGTTAAATTTTAATTTGGCCCCATGATCATCTCTTGCTTATAACTGCTGTATATTCTTCTTCACTTCACTTTGCAGACATGCCCTCTGTTTTCTACACTCTGAGTAGATCTTGAAGGTCATTTATCAAATGTAATTTTGTTTCATCTTACACTTGTATACATGATATTATAAGAGTTATTAATGACAAACAACACACAAAATGTCCACTCTGACTTGAGATGGACTGATTAGATATTGAAGGTCACTGTTCAGAGATCATTTTTCCACATAATAGTTCCTTTTTTCTTGAAAATACCATCTTTAGCATCTCTTGAGAGATATTTGCCAAACCTTGCACAAACATATGCAGACATTTGGAGAAAGTTCTACATCAAGACTGAAGACTGGTATTGTTGGGACCAGCGCTCAGGCAGATTGACCACACTAAAAAGACACCAATGCAACTTCTGTTAGAAAGAGAAAGTCAGAAGACCATGCCCTCTCATCATTTGCTAATTTGGTTTTGTCCAATTTAATTTTTGGACTAATCATCAGCCCCACTCTGAGTTTACAACCTTCTAACCTTGTGTCAAAGTATAATGATAAATCTAAACCTGAATCCTCCATGTAATTGCTTATTAACAGAATGGTCTGTTCAGTAACATAGGATTATTCTGTAAAATAAATACTGCGGTTTTGTTTTATTTTTGTGACGCATCCTTCTAAGATCAAATGACACGTTGCTCATGTATGCTGAACAGAATAAAGATCAAATATGTCTGTACACTGTGTAACTGTGTTGAACTTTACTAACTACTGATGGATATGTACAGTACAGTGTGTCTGCTGGCCTGATGATGACACTGACGTTAATGTGTGATGGGAAATGGGGACAGTCCCAGGTAGTTCTCCTCAGTGATCTGTACAGACTTTTTTCTGGATGGAGTCCAGCTGTTCCAGATGTTAGGGAGACACCCTGCTGAGGTCAACAGTTGCGATTTACGGAAGCATTTTATTTAGGGATTATTACAAACACACTTGAAACTTTGAGGCAGCGAGGCAGATACATGTCTGTTCCTGAAGAGTTACTCACAGTGCTCCATGTTCGAAAAATATTGAGCTTGTCAGCAAAGCTGGTTCCTCTTGTATCTGTTTGAGTTAAACCTCAACATCAAGTGACAAAGACCAGGTGCTTACTTTACTAAGTAAAAAAACTGAACAAGAGGAACTGAAAGGATACATATCAGTAGAGAGAAGTGGAGGACTTGATTAGTTTTCACACTTAAATTCAGGAGCTGAAACAGTCCCAACCACGATAGGACCTTCTCACAACAGTAGAAACTTGAATTACACACCATAATCGTACCACAGCTCCAGCTGTATATTCTCCATACATAATCTTTAAACTCATAACCTGTCATTTTTCTGCCTTTTGTCAAATAAAATGAGATTCTTTGATTGATTCAAAAATAACCATTAGTCAGATGTGCACTTTCTGGGTGCAAAATTTTGAAAAATTATGCACCGTTCAAAAAGACTTAAAGCTGCAAAATGACGTCCTCTTATTGAAGAGCAACAGGTTAAAAACATCTGAAATTGATTCACGCAAAAAAAGTCATGTCTGGTGTCCAAAAGCCTTTTCATCTATTAAATGCATACAGGAGCATACATAAGAGCAAAGCAACAAAATAACAATCAAATATTGTTTTTATTTGAAGGACCCCATGCAAACATGGCCAACCAGTCTTACTTATTTACTCATCATGTGAGCTTTGACATTATTAGATACCAGTAAAATAGAGTGAGGCTAATAGAGACAAAGATGTAAGAGGATGGATATATGAAGAAATAAACACAATGAATAGAGATAAAGCAATGAAAAGGCAGTAGAAGTTTCGAAATAAAATAGTACTTGCTTGTGATGGTTTGTCAGACTGGACTTTTAACTTGCAGGAAAAATCGTAAGAATCTGCATGCACAGTGGTGTCTGAGGAGGCTTTATGGTGATGATATTAAGCCTTTATTGCAAATATACAGTACAGGCCAAAAGTTTGAACACACCCTCTTATTCAATGTGTTTTCTTTATTTTCATCACTAATTACATTGTAGATTCTCATTGAATTAATGAATGCCACTCGTTTCTCTTAACTTAGCAGATTGGTTTTTGCCATAATTTTGATTCTAACAGTTGTCTAATAGAGCTGTCGACTGTGCATTAGCCTGACTTCTGAACAACACAACTGATGGTCCCAACCTCATTAATAAGGCAAGAAATTCCATTTATTAACCCTGGCAAGGCACACCTGAGAAGTGAAAACCATTTCAGGTGACTACCTGTTGAAGCTCAGAAAGAGAATGACAAGAGTGTGCAAAACAGTAATCAGAGTAAAGGGTGAATACTTTGAAGAAACTAGAATATAAGACATGTTTTCATTTATTTCACACTTTTTTGTTAAGTACATAATTACACATGTGTTCATTCATTGTTTTGATACCTTCAGTTAGAACCTATAATGTAATTAGTGATGAAAATAAAGAAAACACATTGAATGAGAAGGTGTGTCCAAACTTTTGGCCTGTTCTGTAGATGGGAAAATTTGAAAAGAGTCAGTTAAACAAAAATGGACACTTGGCAGCATGGCCGACAATGCTTATCCTGTTCAGCCCTGTGTGACAGTACGTAAACAGTATTTGGAAGCTGAAAGACGAAAGGATGTTATAGATTTTTAAAATGTTAATAAGGTGATCCTCCCTTTGTGCCAGCTTTGCAGACAGTAACTGAGGTGTTCCATGGTGAGAATGGGATTAATGTAGGCGACAGGAGGGACAGCACTTAATTTGGATGTGGAGCTCCCACTGTGTCATGCACTCTTGCACTTGCACAACAACTTAAAGCAGTATGACTTAACACCAACACTTGACTGCGACCAAATCAATCTGTGTTTTAAGTAAGGATGGGAGTCAAAAAACATTTTAAGTCGAGAATCTGTAACTACTAGTTTGAGGAATCGGAATCATTTATCTTTTTGTTCAGCAGTTCCCTAATCAGTTACTTCTACTTTTTTCTGCATGTCCTCCATATCAAGGACATCAAGTCCTCATTCATGACTGTAAAAAACAACAACAAAGAAGTTAAAGATGTAATAATGGCAGATAGCGAACAGAAGTGATCAAATTTGTGGCTGAAGTTTAGACAAAAATAGGAAAACTGCACAAAATTCGCTGTATGCATTTATATGATTTGAAGCGAAATTGGAAACAGCAACTCACAGAAGCATGTGCCAATGCAGCAAGACAGTGAATATTATGAGTGTCATGAGTTTGGCATAGTTACCACTGAAAATCTATAAGGCCTGCCTTTTTTGCATAGATATAAGGTATGAGGGAATCAATTAAGAATCAAGTCGAGAAGCAAAATCAACAGTGAATTGAATTGAATTGAATTTATTAAAGGATAGCCCCTTGAGATGCAGCATCTCATTTTCAAGGGGGTCCCTGAACACACATATACAGAAGAACAAGGCCACACTACAACACATTCATATATAAACATACAACAACAGAACATACAACAGATACAGACATCTTGCTCCTCCTACTCCCACACACAACCCCAACCAACAAACGCCTAAAATGCAGAATAGACAAAAATTATTAACATAGATCAAAAATGTGAACATAAAAAATAAATAAATGAATAAATAAATAAATAAATAAATAAATAAATAAATAATAAAAATAAATAAGAAAATTGAAGAAAAATAAATCAGAAACATGAGCAGTTTGTTTTGAGATGGACATGTAGAGACATTCTGAAATTATAAAAAGAAGTAGTAGAACGCAAAGAAAGAGGGAGATTATTCCAATCTGATGGGGCTTTGTATTGAAATGATCTTTTCCCAACTTCTTTTAAAACTCTAGGAACAAAGAAAAATGGGTAGTTCATATGCCTGAGGGTGTATGGGGAATTATATGGAATCATGAGTTCCTTTAAATATGGAGGGCAATCGAAATAAACACATTTAAAAAGGAAGTGAAGCCAATGATATTGCCGTCTTGATTTGGGTTGTAGCCAGTTCAATGAATCAAACATAAAACAGTGATGTGTTCTAAAAGGACATCTCAAAACAAATCTACAAATAGAATTAAATAATACATTCAAAGATTTAAGATGGGAGTCTGAGGTGTTTTGATAAACAATATCAGCATAATCAACAATTGGTAATATGAGTTGTGATATCAGCCTTTTTCTAACATTCAGTGTAAAACAATTAATAGAACGATAAAGTGATGCAAGACAACCATATGCTTTTTTTACAATATAATCTATATGAGGTTTGAAAGTGAGTTCTGGATCGATCCAAAGTCCAAGGTATTTGAATGATATAAAGTTATCAACAGGAGATCCATCAGAAAAATAAATGTGAAAGTCCGCTGGATGAGATCGGCGGTGACGCATACTAAAAATCATGCTGCAGGACTTCTTTTTGTTCAATACAAGTTTGTTCTTACTGAACTAGTCTTGAACCCTATCAAAATCAAGCTGTAAAGAGTTATGTATTTGAGATAAGTCAGAGTTAGAATTGTAAATGACAGTATCATCAGCATATAAGTGGACATGACAGTTAGAGCAGATATTAGGCAAATCATTAATAAAAATAGAAAAAAGAAGTGGACCTAAAGTGGAGCCTTGTGGGACACCCTTTTCAATAATTAAAAAGTCAGACTGATGACCCTGAAAAACAACACATTGACGACGATTGTGAAGGTAGGCATTGAACCAAAAAAGAGCATTTTGATCCAGTCCAATAGCAGAAAGTTTATCCAATAGTAAGTAATGGTCTACCAGATCAAAAGCTTTAGAAAGATCAATAAAAATGGCCCCAGTAAATTGACTTTTATCAAAGGAAGAGAACACATCATTGGTAAACTTTAACAGAGCAGTGGTGGTAGAAAAATTTGGTCTGAATCCTGATTGTGATGGTGATAAAATATTAAGAGAATTTAAATAATGTGAGAGTTGATTAAAAATAAGCTTTTCAAAAGTTTTTGCAACTGTACAAATAATAGAAATGGGTCGATAATTATTTACATCAGAGGAATCTCCACCTTTGAAAAGAGGGGTAACCTTAGCACATTTCCAAATGGTAGGGATTGAGCAGGTAGACAGAGACAGATTAAACAAATCAGAAAGGGGATACATCAAAACATGTGCAGCAAGTTTCATAAACTTGACTTCAAGGCCATCTGGACCAGCACTAATATTTTCTTTCAACTGACATAAAGCATGGAAAACTTCATTTGGTGTGATTTTTTTGAAGGAAAAAGAATGATTGGAAAAAGAGCTATGTGATGGACTGGCAGTCCAAAAAGAGTCAAAGTGATAAGAGCTCCAGATGGAAGAAAAATGATGATTAAAAGCATTAGCTATAAGAGATGGATCAGAAATAACTTCACTGTTAAATTTTATCTGGTTTACTCCTTTTTTATTATTTCTGTTAAGAACATGATTCAATCGATTCCAAAACTGTCTTGAATTATGAAAATTTTGGGACAGACTATCTTTATAGTAATTCGACTTTGTGTTTCTGGTTTTAAGTGTACATTCATTTCTTAGTAATCCTTAAGTGTTCCAATCAGAAGGGTCTCGAGATGAGCGATATTTAGCCCATGCTTTATCTCTCTGTTTAAAAAGGGAAATTAGTTCTGAGCTGATCCAGGGCAAGTGTCTTCCTTTGGCTCTAACAGTCCTCAGTGGAGCATGCTTATCAATAATTTGATTTAATTCAGAATAAAAAAAGGCCCAAGCAGTGGCATTGTTATAACTAAAATAATATTAATTCCTGTGCCTAGTATTTAGGCAAAGATACATTACAAAACTGTTGTACACTTAGAAAAAGGAATAAGTAAAGGGGAGTGTGTTTTTGCTCCAAGTTAAGTGTTGCTAGTAAAGTGACAACACATCCTCATAAATATCACCTGCTGAGAAGTGACTGAGGATTGCCAATGTTTGGAAAATTTCTGGGGAAAAAAACGAGGTTGAGTAATTCATAATAATTTGTTCATCAACCTGTTTTTCTGGTTTCTTGTAATCAAACTTGACAGGAGGGGAATTGTCTCTGTTTAATTTCACTACAACTGAATGTCTGGCAATGATCAAGCTGGGGCCATTGACTGATTCCTCGTCTGTGAATTGTGAATTGCATTGAACATTGAACCAAACACTGAGTAAAAAGCCAGTAAACTCTTACACAGGGTAAATGAAGCAGTTTAAGTGGTGACCTTTGTTACAAGAAGACATTCTGACATTACCATAGTTGCTAAATTGAGGATTTTATTCCAGGAAATTAGATGAAACATTGACCATGGTCAGTCAAATGCTTGCTCAGCAATTTCCTTAAACACACAAACACAAAAAATACCACCAGTCCATAAACACAGACATGCTTGCAATGATGATCCTTTGACAAACATAAATATAAACACAAAAGCAGTAGAAGACCAAAGTTTACTGATATTAAGAAACAAAACACACATTTATTCCAATCAAATGATGACAAATATAATATAATGATATGACTAATCATACACATACGCACAGGCATTCTTTTCTTTACTCTCACACAGATTTATCTCATCGTCTGACACCCTCTGACCCTACTTGCTTCATCTTTCCCAGGACCACCCATTGAGACCATTTCCCGTTTCCATGGAGATGGGGTCCGATACAAGGCCAAACTCATCGGGGTTGACCCGGTGACGGACGCTCAGGGAGAGAAGATGTGTTTGGACTCCATGATGAAGCTGAAGGTATTGAAACGGCAAACTAAACAGAGCCATATCCTTTCCTTATCAAAGCTGGTTTACTGCCAGATGCTTTACTGCTGGTCATCTGATCTGGTAGATAGTTAATCAAAACATAACGCGGTATCATATGAGGAGTAAGAGTCACATGTGTCGTCAGTGATTGTCAGGAACTGAGATGATTCACAATCGGAGGTCTGCACTGCATTAGTTTAACTCATAATTTTAATCAATAAAGGCTAATAGCTCTTCACACATTTGCACAATAAGGAGCAATGTCCAGATGACTGACAGGTGGGCTTGTTTAGCTGTTTGCCAGGGGTCAAAAATAGGGATGCATAATATTAGATTTTTAACATTTTCTGATTAAGCCATATTTACAAAGTCATCATGAGACTGGGATCCACATTCAAGATGTCCTACTGCTTAACAGAAGGTTTTTTCTTGCCGCCATTATTGAAGGGATTGATAATCGGCTATATGGATTCATGTTGAATGTAAATATCCAACACCCAAGTTTTATACTCTATTGTAAAGTGTCTTGCTATTAATTGGCGCTATACAAATAAAGATTGATTGATCAATTGATAATCTCGATGTTGATATTGATACTGATCATTTTTGACCTGTTGTGCTCACGGTGACTGTCTGTGTGTTAAAATAGGTGTGAAGAGAGATCAACCACATCTCTAATAAATAACATTTTTGATTTATTAGAGTTTACATTCACTGATAATGACTTAAGCTATCATGGTACATTTGTGCATTTTGTCAATGTTACAGCCAATGTGATCACCAATATTTATGACCATTTTGTATGGCTAAAAAAATTGTCTGTAAATGCCTATCATCCCTGTTTTAGGCTGACAACTGCCAATATTGACATTGTTACTATAATATTGTGCATCCCGAGGTGTAAACATGTGGTCTGTATGTTGTTTTTTTTCTCTTTGCTGAGTTAGAGATTCTAAGCTATAAATATTTTTTTGGTAAACCTTAACATTACCTCCAATAGTTTCTTAAGTTTTCAAAGACAGAGAGAGAGTCTTCAAAGAGAGACAACACAGGCCTTATGACAGCGACCCTTTGTTTATCATTGTCATGACAGCACATGGTGATAGTAATGTGTGAAAGTATGCTGTACAGCCAAACAGAGTCTGCCAAGACATGCCATTGAGTTTCTGTGTCTCATTCATTTTACGTGGCTTACCTGTGACAGACCACCACAACTCTCTGCCCGACGTCAGTTTGATCACCCAAACTCCTCCATCTTCTGACAACCATAAATAGAAATCTACAGATGGATATAAGACCTGCTGTTCCGCTTATCTGCCTTCAGTGTTTCTATCTTTTAGTACCCAATTTAATTCAAACAACTTTATTAATCCCTTTTGGGGTACTTAGTTGGGAGCAGCGTGCACATAAAATCAGGAACAAACCAAAGTAATGTACATGCAAACAACAGGCGAAGTGAAGGAATTAACAAGGCCCACACCGAGCTCTGGTATAAATAAATGATTCATAAGTAAACAGACTTGATAAAACACCATAAATGAAACAAAATGAAAAAAATGTCCAATAAAAATGTGCAATGGAGAGGATAAAAGTCAGTAAATCGTATCAAAACCTACAAAACCAAAGGAGTGTGGACTAATCTGATTGCAGAGGGGTTGAAGCATTAAGAATAGTAGACAGATAAAACATGACGACGTCCAGATGGCAGCAAAGAAAATTCATACAAGAGGTCATAATCAGAATATGCTAAAATAGAGTCTGCCGTACGAAGGATCAGCTGGTTACCAAAAAAAGTCAAGTTTCTCTCTTTCATACCAATGATTTTAGAGCAGGTTTTAACAGTATAGTCAAGGCTGTTTTAGTCCTTAACAGAGAGGCCAAAAGAAAAAGCAGAGAAGGCCCTCAATAAAAGAACAATTAAAGCCAGAATTTCAGGAGAAATTGTAAAGGAGTTTAGTTTTGGTACAAAGAGACCTCCCTGCTGCCCCCCATTACAACAGCTTCAGTGTAAACATCAAACTTCGGTTGGTCATCAAAATGTGTCCCCAAGTATTTGTATGATAAAACAGTTTTATTATGGATGATGCAGTCGTTTCATGTAGTTTCATTCCAACAAAGAACAAAGATAAGCTTCTTGGTTTTAGAAACATTAAAATCTGGAAGGTTCGACTGAATACTGTGGACTCAGGTCGACAAAAGTGTCACTCCAGGAGAATTGTCTCTGTTTTCAAAGATAAACACTTTTCTGTCTTATCAAGCAAAATTTCCCCACCAAACAGAAATATGTAAACACACCTCAGAGAGTGCAATTTTTATGGAGTCCTACATTTAAACAACAGTAAACAAGGAAGATGGGTGGAGTTGACTGTGGGTCCATAGAGTGTAAATAGAGATTCCTGGATCTGCTTTATTCATTATCTCAATCAGGCTGATCCATCTTTATGAGCTCCAATCTATGTCACAGCACAGCTCAGTTAGCATCCTTTGAAACAGAAACAGGTGAGAGCTGCAGGTGTGATAACAGCAAGAAATTGCTGCTTGCACGGAGATACTGTAGACGCTAACAGCCTCGGTAGCAGTTTTATCAAATCAAAACTGCATTTCTTTATTGAATTAAAAATACATAACAACACTGAAAGTGTTTCCTCAAGCCGGGCATCCACTGTGCGATTTTTGGCCCTTTTGGACACGATTTTTCACCCGTGTGACTATTTTGGGGATCGGGACGAGTTTTGGCTCAATCATGCGTCTCACATCGTGTAGGATACACGAGGTAACAAGAAGCAATTAACGCCTCACGACCACCTCCCAATCGATCGAATGAATATGAAACCTGTTTGAAATCCTGGTCGCCCCTCATGAGGCTATGTCACACTGCACAAACGTAGATACGAAAGAGAAAACAAATGCACAAGACGAAGCAGCATGGAATCACAGCGGACCTGGACCCAATCAGTGGAGGGACGACTTGTTGAGCTGTGGCAGGCACAGTGGAGCCTATTTGGGCAATGCGTTTTTGTTTGTTAGTCATTCGCATCTGTGAGCATCCGACCACTTTCCACTTCTTCTTCTTCTACTACTACTTTAACGTTGCAATTCATGTATTCAATATCGTCACGGATGCATTGTAAGACTTTATTATATATTAAGTTCTTATAATACATCCATACGTGTCGTACATGGACGTACAGTGTGAGCAGTCAGATCACATCCGAGCATCGGGTCGTATAGTGTGAGAAGAAGGATCGTGAGCTGTGAACTGTTGACCCCTGCGATTCACTCATAGCCTACAGTATGAGCAGCAGCTGAACACCGCGATCGAAAAAGTCGTACAGTGGATGCCAGGCTTTAGAGAATTATATTTTTGCTCCTCTTCCAACATGTTTTGGCTAGAGTTTGCTCTACAGAGTGGCTCCTGCTTTTTACTTTACACCACAGCAGGAACACCCACTAACTGCATTACCCAAATGGCTTGTAGCGTGGATGAGTAAATGATCATCTAATCGCTTGTCAGGTATGACCTTTTGAAAGGTCCTGCCCTTCCCAAAGTCTTTCTATGGGCTGTTGCCCAGGTTAACTAGTGAAATTTATTCTGCTTAGTTTAAATTGAGCACTCCATCTGGTGTGTCAGGTTGTTTTCTGCCCAACAGCAAATGTATACAGTAAAGCTTTAATAAGAATTTATGATTCAGCCATTCATATTTTTAACATCAAAGACAAAAAGGTTAGCTGAATTGTATTATCTAACCACATAAAAAGCCAACTGGGATATTTGTATGCATTAAACAGTGATTTTTTTTAAGTAATGCTTCATATAAGACCTCACAAAAAATACAAATTCTTTGTAAAAACAAAAAAATAATGAGGAATTAAAGATTATCATGTTGTATTGATTTTGTACATAGTAATGTCAAGGCTAGACAGACTAAGGTCTTGTTTACATGAAAACATCAACAGAAGCAGAAAAGGTTTCTCCTTTACTTTTTCAAAAGCCTCTGCATTCACACAGAGACGCGAGAGCGACTGAAAACGCTGTAGCGTGCATGCAAGGCCAGTAGATGGCGATTTAGTTTAATGACACCGTCATGTCACAACACGCATTTGCTTTGTGAAGACAAACTTTTTTCAAACAACAATGGCGAGTGGATGCACGAAGAAGCAGGAGTTTCTTGTCTGGACGACAAGTCTGTCTGAATATTTTTGTCTGGATAACAAACTGAGCACAGTAAGCAGCATACGTGCGACTGGATCCCATTTACATGGAAATGGATACAAATGATTTCAAAACTTTCCACTCAGGACCCTGGTTTGAAAAGTTTAAGGCACTCAAGGAACCGTTCTTATGTAAAGGAGATAACGCAATGATGATTCTCTATTTTCAGCCATTTTCATGTAAATAGGACCTAAGACACATGGCAGATTGTGGTCTCATGTTTACAACTTTTGGAGGGCTGCATTTAGTTAGGAGGAGGTCCACATGTGACCCCCAGACTGCTAGTTGCCCACCCCTATTCTAGATACTTGAAGAAAAACTAGAATATCACATCAGCTACAATCCAAATCAAATCAGAATAAACTGCACAGCATGCTAACACAGGCTAAAAAGCTGTAAAAACAGAGCACACTTGTTACTTTAAGTTGCTTAGTTTTACAGGTAGATCTGAATGTCATAAAGATATGAGCTTTTTCTACAGCTTAAATCTCACATTCTGAGATATTTTCATTTATTGAAATCCCCCTTTTTTAAGTCTAAAAAGCTAAGTAACATATACAGTCAATTATGATCAGTATTTGTCTCAACACTTCAGCATCCTGATGTCCAGTTTTCCTTTAGATCAACAATATAACCAAAAGTGTCTATGTGAGAGAGACATATTTATGCAAGATGTGTTAACTATATTTGGAAATATTTTGGTAACACATTAGATCATGCTGTGGACGTCAATGTCATTTGTTTTTTATAAACCAATCTGTGAAAAAGATGCTGCATTAAATACACTAAAGTGATGGCTGAAGAAAAAAATAACTTTGTGGTGGGAAAGTTTATCCACTGAAAAATAATCTTCAGATGTATCTGACATCCACCTGACTTCTGATGTCAGGAATTTAAGACATTAGTCCCACAGGACTTTAACTGATCCAGTGGGATTGTATGTTAAATATAAAATTCTTAAAGAATGAAAAACAATAACAGAGGCCAACACACAGAGGAAGCAAAAGCAAGATCGCTGTCACTGATAAATGACATTTAAACTCCATGTGACCCATCCTCTTATATAACAACCTGCTACATATAACATAGTTTTAAAAAACTTTCCCACCAGCTTCAATTGTACTTCTATGTGTGGGTTGCATTTTCGAAGAATCTGGTGCCCCCTGATGGCGATGTCAGGGATAACAGCATGTTTGACCGCTGTGCTGCTCTGGTATCTGCTTTGAGAAGTCATTTGAATGTACAGATAATACAACTGTATACTAATGTTTGGCCCTTTTAATCTCCCTTCTGAGTACACTTGATGTTGTAAAATATCTATAACAATATACAGTATTTAAAGTACAAACACTGATTCCAATGAAGCAGGGAACTTGTGTAAAACCAAATTACAAACAGCACATGTTGCAAATCATTTTTGTCTGATTGAATGCATCACAAAGACGAGATATTCCTTGTTCAAACTGACCAACATTATTGGGTTTTAGTTTAGTAATCATTTATTTTGAATTTGATGCCTGTAAAGCCTTCCAGAAAAGCTGTAACAGGGTATGTTTACCACTGTGTGATCACCCTCCCTTAACACTCAATTTGTGTTTCTTTTATAAGTGTTGCGGGCATCAAAAAAGCATTCATTTTAAAATAAATGAATGCTTCCTTTGCAGTCTATTCAACTAGATTAAGGTTGAAAGTTTGTTTCTATTTTAATTTACATTTTCCACAGCATTCCAACTTCATTGGAAATAGGGTTTGTAACCGAGTAAATACATATCCTACAAAGTATTACATATGTCACATAAAGCAACAGCCCTCTTTCACCAGTTTCTTAGAGGCTCTTTAAGTTTAACGTTAACACCAGCTTTAACATTGTGAAATACCACCGTCCTTTTTGTTTTTTTTACAAACCATGACAGATAAGCTCTTATCCTGCTTTTATTTTCCTTGTTTATTCCACCCTTCAATGGTTACTGTCTGCTTTTTGATCACAAGTGACTTTTTTTATACCAAGCATCTCTCAGGTCATCTAACCAGCTGCTTTTGGAAGTACAGAGATTGAATCATGAAACCAGAGGGGATCAAGCATTTGCAGTGGCTTTGAGTTTTATTCCCTTTGAATTTTATTTCCTTTCTTTCATTTAAAGCTAGGGTCTATGATCTGAAAACCAGTTTGGCTGTTGAGACAGATTTGAAAAACGCAGCCTGCCCCCCCTTCACTCACCCCTCCCCTCCGTGTTCCAAGATCCCGCCCCCCAGCTCGTGTCGCCTCCTAACAACATGCCCCCTCTGATAGAGCCAGAAGCAAGTCGGCAGCAAATACCAGAAGCAACAACAACTTCAAAAACAACTCAACTCAACTGAAAGTAACAAACACGACAGTCATCCCCCGTAACACACAGTGGTAGCCATTTCAATTGAACCGGCAGCGAAGCAGGTCTGGCGTCAACACTGTTAGCCGTTAGCTGAGCTGATTGTGGGCAAGGATTTACCTTTCTTGGTGTGTCCTCACCAGCTCAGTTTACAATGCTAACGATGAGTGGCTAACTTATGCTAAAATCCATTGACAGAGCCTACCCGCTCCGACAGGAGGCCGATAGGCACAGACTTACCAGAGTTATTCAGCAGACATCTCCCACTGTAGTAAACAAAGCTATTACCTGTTCAACCAGGGGCGGAACGGCCGGTGCTGCGGCCGTTCACCAGCCAGTGGCCCGTGCTGCGGCCAGCCATTCGGTAGCAGGCGGCCGGCGCAGTGTTCAACAATCCCAAATCATTCTGCAGCTTTTTCCACAGTACGATTCTCCAATGTTGAGTCTCCATTGGGACCTGCATTGCTCATATTTCTTCCTTACTCCAGCCTTTTCCTTCTCTTCGATGTGGAGGGTAACAGAAGCAGCCTCCTGGCTCCATGACGCTTCAGTAGCTGTGCAGCTCGCTGCTCACCGGTACATGAGGGAGGTAGTTGGGAGGAGGCGGGACCATGGGCGAGACAGTGCAGAGCAGGGGAGACAGGGGATTGGATGGACTCACGGACCAATCTGAACCACCAGGAACGGCGGTTCGGATTGGTCAACTATTATGCTGCTTTGCAGCGGATATAGTGAATGGATTTTTTTCATTCTTTTTGGTCTTTATATTGCAAAGATCGGACCATAGGACCATAACGACTTTATAAACAGTGTTATTAAGAGGTACCAAGCTTCCAAACCGTAGACCATAGCTTTAAGTTACTTCTGAAGATGCATCTGTTCTTGATGGCCTTCAACTCAAACTAACCCTGAGCCTCTCTGTTGTATTATATTTTGACATATTTTACAATGTTTTAATGTTTACATTAGATTTTATAGCTCTATTTTTATCTCGTCTGCCCTAAATTGTGTTGCTTTCTAGTCCTATTTTCACCATTTTGGTTTGTTTTATGCCATATGATGGTGAAATGTGGTTGTAGGTTAGTGCTGCATCAGTGGCATGTAAAGAGCATGAATGTGTTATTTAATGCTGATGGACAACTGACATAGATACTCCAACCACCAGTACGTGAATGTAAGGGTGAATGGGTATGAGTGGGAAGCTGTGACCTGCTGTTTAATGCTGCTTTGGGTCAAATAGACTAGACAGGGGCTTTATCAGCTCAAGTCTATTTACCAATCACAAACACACTCATACTTAAGGACAATTTAGGGTCAATTAATCTTATAAGCCTGTTTTTGCTCTGTGAAAGGAAACCTAAGAGAACCCACTCATGCACAGAGAGAACATGCAAACTCCAAACCGAGGGACAGAGTGAGATTCAAACTTGCAACCATCTTGCTGTGAGGCAACAGCATCACCATGCAGTCGTTTGATAGACCTTGAAAAACCTAAATCATACGTACAACGCATTGCAACAGACTGCAAGGCTTTTTTAATTCTCTTTCTTATGCATGCATTCATCTACACTGCTGTTTGTGGGAGTGCTTGAGCTTACCCCCAGCTGACATAGGGCAAGGGGCAGGGAACATCCTGGACTGCTCACTAGCCAGTCAGAGTTATTAAGCTATAACTAAGTAGTAATTAAACTGTAACATAGAATTATGGTGTTATCAAATTATTAGATTTCATACACGTTTGACATAGGTGTCATTTTGTTAGCACAGTCTAACCTGACAAATTAAATACAGTTAGCAAACTAAATGTGTCAATAGCTGGCCAAATTACTGCTCGCCTGACCCCAAACAATTTCTTATCTTTATTAGCGCCCTGACCTTGAGGCGGGGATCCCTTCACTCTCCTGGAATGTCACGCAGACAGACACTCGACTGCCCCCACCCCCACCCAACCCACTCCTCCTCCCTGTGAACTTTCCTCTGGATCAGAACTCTCTGAGGCCGTATCTATAGTCACCTTATCGAACATTAGAGACAATGGTGGGACTGAATCTGAGTCAAGGTCACGGGCTTACACATACATACTTATAGGCACACAGAACACACACTCCCCTCCAACTCAGTGTCTTCTTGGCCCTTGTTTTCATCTTCAGGTTCTGTTGTAGTATGTTGCTTTTTTGCTGAGGTAATTTTTTTTTTCAATCCCACACTGCACTACCCTGACAGGTGCCTCGTTTAGAATGACTTTTTTTCCCTCTTCCTTCCTCTTGTTTCTCCTTTTCTGCAACCCCCCCTGGTGAGTGGACGCTGGCACGACTGGTTGCCACTGCTCCGGTATTTTTTTGTTTTAAACTTGTACAGTGTCCTTGGGTGTCATGAAAGACGCTTTAAAAATAAAAAAAAATCAAATATTTTTGTTATTATTATTGTTATTATTATGATTATTATTATTATTTATAAATGTTACTCTTTTTTCTGCATGGACTTCAACTGGGGTTGCCAAAGACAAATCCACAACCTAGCTTTATTTCAACAATTAAATGCAGACTTTCCTATTAAAAACTACTAAGTGTCAATTATTAGAAGTACTGGTACATCAGCCAGCTAGAAATGCCAACATTTGCACTGTATGCTAGAAGAGATTTGTCTTTTCTGGCTTTTTTTGTAGCTCTGTCATTTCTCATAAAGTAATCCATTCCTCTTCTCTTGTTCCATTTTTTGTCTACTCTGTGTTTAAGGGGTTTGAACAAGCAGGAAGGAGACAGGGGAAACACAAGCAGAGAGTTTGGCTGAAAATTTTGTCAGATGGTGTCAAGATTTTGGATGAAAGGACTGGGGTAAGTAACAGTCAGTACGTGAAGTATTCAGCTATGTGGAGATGCTGTTGATTTGATTATTTAATTAGCCCACTGTTCTTGTTCCAGTATTCGAGACCTGGGAGATTATCCATTTAATGATTTAAGCATGTCATTGTCCCTCAGGTGGTGTTACACTCGTTGAGCTTGTTACTTTGGACCCCTTTTCTGTTAACGTAGCATTCAAGTTAGCAAGCAAAAATTGGTTGTGAAAACATGGACATAATCACTTCAAATAAAGGATGCGAATGCTCTGTATGCTAGACTACTATGGCAATACATCAAATAAACTGGCTAGCTTCAAGTTTTCACATCTAGAGTTTTTAATTAATGACATTTTAAGTTATCTGTCAACACAGATATCAAACTGAAGAGTCATTCATTTAAATTGAGCTAAAGTGCTGATTTATGTTAGTATGATCTTTGCTGCTTATTCTTTGGCCATCGGATGCCATGGCCCCTAGGATCTCATTCGTCCTTTATTTGAAGCAGGAAAGGTGACAACTCCAGGTAATCATAATTCAGCTATAACTGAAAAGCAATAACTCAGGGTACTTACCTGTGATATTTGCTATATTATTCAACACTTGCATGATTTTTCTAAGTCAAGAAGAAATTTAAGAAACCTTTCCCTACTTAGCTGGTTCAAATAAAAGGTAATAAAAGGTAGCTTGTCACCAGCTTCAGCTTCCAATGACTGCACTAGAGGTTGTAAAATCAGGGCCAGTATGCCATGAAACTTTGCTTTACCACATTAAATAGTTGTTTTAGTTATTGCAATAAATTCAGGCCATATTGATTTGTTTATTTGGAAGCTCCAGTTGAAATAATAAAATCATGACTGATTGTGCAGTTTTAATTCATAATTACTGTGGGTTATTTAATTTCCTGAAAAATAGAAGTTTTGCAGTTAAAAGTTTTCGGCACAAAAATGATGTTACATTGATTTATAGAAGAAGACAGAAGGACCTACCAACGAGGCAATGCTTGTCCTTCGTACACAGAAAAAGTTGGACATGTCAAAAGCATATTGTCCTAAGATGGGGATCTGGTAAGGGTGCATTTGAAGAATAAACATTAAAACTAGGTTTGTTTATCAGATATTGATATGATTTTGGAAATGATTCCAACTGGAATATTTGGGTATTTGAAGATTTTTACGTAGTTTAATTTTGGTTGGCTCTTTCTAACTGCATGCAAAATGAAAGACAGATATTTGTACTAAGTGTGTTTTATGCAGCTGATGGTGCATTTCATTTTGTCTTGGAAGTGGGGATAAACAAAATGCATATTGGATATGTCACTGGAAAGCCTATTTAGGTTGGAATTTCAAGTATTGTATGGATTTTTTAAAGTTTCACAATTTTAGGTATACCCTAAGTTCTCCAGTCCATACTTGGAGTGCGTTTAACTGGGACGTGACGTAATTTCCAGTTCTTTTTTAAATGTATTTTTTGGACATTTCGTGCCTTAATTGATAGGGGAGAAACAGTGGATGAGCTTGTGAAAGGGGTGAGAGAGAATAGAGGAAGACACTCTGCAAACTGGCCACAGTCTGGATTTGAACCCCGGCCAGCAGAAGTATGTACATAGGACGTGCCTGGTTGCTAACCACTCCACCACACCAGCACCCCGTAATGCCCAGTTCTGATGCCAGGATCTGAGGTTAATGGAAAAAAAACACTATTGCCCTCTTAAGGTTCATAGTAAAACCTACAGTTTTTCTTTTGCCTGTGACCTACTGTGCTTAGCAGTTTACTAAAAGCATGGGTTATTATCAAAATACTTTTTGTTTTTAAAATGGTTGATAAACCAGCATGTAGATGCTCTTTAACTGAAATTATATCTATAATGCTCAAATATAAATATTATTGCTATCCATTAATTTTGAAATGTACTGCTAAAGGGCTTCAGTGGTTAGTTATAAATTGGTTCATAATACAAGCTTAATCCATTTGATCCTTCTTCTTCTCTAGGATGTACTTTTTAACCACGACAGGACCAGGATCAGCTCTTTGACCAAAGACGAGTCTGACCCCAGAGCTCTGGCCTACATTTTTAAAAATGAAGATTCCCATTATCTTTTTTTCATCAAAACAGCTAACCTGGTAACACCACGCAGTAGTACATGTTTAATAATTTGGTCAGTTATCACGAATAACAGACTCTGCTGTCAGTGTTTGGTGTGATATGTGCCATTATGTGCTTACATTAGGCAGAACCAGTCCTCGCTGACATCAGGGAGGTTTGTCAGACCGTGGACCAAAAGATACCACAGGAACCTAAGGAGCCACCAACACAGGTAGGAAAAACATTTTGAGTCTGTTTTAATGTTATTTTTTGTGATTTGTTTGTATTAAAGTTTCTGTTTTTGTTTTCCCTCCCAGACTAATACCGTGCTTTTAAATGACATTGCAGCCCCACCAACACAGGTAGGAAAAACATTTTGAGTGTATTTGAATTAGTTTTTTGTGATTTGTTTGTATTAAAGTTTCTGTTTTTGCCCCCCCCCCCCCCTCCCCCCCCAGACTAATACCGTGCTTTTAAATGACATTGCAACCCCACCAACACAGGTAAATCACAAAATGAAATACTTCAGATGCGTCTTGTTGAACTTGTTTTAAAATGAACACAACTTATTTTTACCAAATTTATTTTTTTATTATTAAAAACCCCAATGCCACTGAATTTGGTACGTTATGTCAAACATGACTAAAACAGATTACCGATTAACTTTATTGGCTTGTTAGCAAATATTTACTTTTTTTTAATACCTGCAGAACTTTTCAAAAAAGCTGGGACAGGGACAGGGGCATGTTGACCACCATGTTACATCACCTTTCCCTTAAACAACACTCAATAATGATTTGGGAACTGAGGATAGTAATTGTTGAAGCTTTGTGGGCCAAATTCCTTCCTATCCCTGCTTGATGTCCAACTGAAGTTTTTCAACAGTCTCCGTCAAATTAAATGTACCACACATTTTCAATGGGGAAAGTCGGTTATTGGGGACATCACTGATTGAGGCTTTGCTTGAATGGCAGCATTTGTTGCTCCAGGTGCCTTCACAAATGTGCAAGTTGTATATGCCATGTGCACTAACACACACCTCGACCATCACATATGCTAACTTTGCACTGATACCAGTCTGGATGGTTCTGTTCCTTTTTAGGCTGCAGGGCACGGCTTCCATGTGAACTAATCAGGGATGTCACTGGAAAAAGAAGTTGCTTTGATGGTACCTTCACAGATTTACAAGTTACCCATGCCATGGACACTAACACATCCATATACCTTTACAGATGCTAGCTTTGAACTTTGTGCTGATAACAGACTGGATAGTCCTCTTCCTCTTTAGGCTGGAGGGTACCACATTCATGATTTCAAATAACAGTTTGAAATGTGAACTCTTCAGTCCACTTTTCTACTTTGGGTTAGTTCATCTCAGAAAGCCGGAGCCCAAAGAAGCAAGCATATCCTTTTTTACCCAATCATGACAATCATTAACCCGTTCACCTGTTGAATGTTACAAACATGGTGTTTTTTAAACAATCCTCAACTGTCCCAGTCTTATGTTGCCCCTGTCCCAACTATTTGGAATGTGTTACAGGCATCAAATTTAAAATTAGTAGATTTTTCCAATAAAAAAAAGTTTAGAAGTTGGAACATTTAATATCTTGTTTTTTTGTAGTATAATTGTTGCTTCTACCATTGACATTAAAAGTCTTTGTGGATTAAGTATTGTAGGTCATATTTTGAATTCAAGCCCTTGTACTTGTACATACTAATTTTTTCAGGTGTCAGCTTTGGAGGATGTCTTCAGCCCACATCCAGAGACTTCACCACCACAAACAAACCAGGTAAAAATAAATGGTTCATGGGGAAACTGAGTGACTTGACTCCAATATGCTTGTTCTTGTGGTTGATTGTTGGCTGATTATGGTTGACAGGTGAAGTTAAGTGAAACAGATCAAACATTAAGTCATCCCTGATAAAAGTTTTCCAAGTACAACTGTTATTTCAATTGTGTTAACGATTGTAGGAGTTTAATGATGAAAATAAATCCTTAAAACTGCTATTTCTCCCCCTGGCACTTCTAATTTTGAGAATAATATGGGGACCGGAAAGGAAGGAGCTGAATGGGCTCCAGGGCCTCTAACTGATGATTACTTTTTTAGATGGTCTGTCACT
Source organism: Scarus forsteni (assembly GCA_036419115.1). Classification (NCBI taxonomy): domain Eukaryota; kingdom Metazoa; phylum Chordata; class Actinopteri; order Labriformes; family Labridae; genus Scarus; species Scarus forsteni. Next base: position 31,924,257 of record JAZDUH010000136.1, read on the forward strand.
GATAAAAACCCAGCCTACAGACCATTAAACTTGTGCTGCTGTCAGAAAAAAGAAAAAAATACATATATAAAACTATGTCTATCTGCTTTTCTGTCAACAGACATCCTCCAGTGATGAGCTGATGCAGATTTTCTCCATCCAGATGCAGGAACCTCTGGTACCCCCTCAGGCTCCATGTGTCAGTTCGCCAGGTGAGTTACAGTCTGAGACCAGGATCAGTCCAGTGATTTTTTTTGTAACTTGAACCCCACTCAATTAAAGCTTTAGGCAAACCTTTCAGTAGACTCTTCTGGGTTAAGCTGTGTGCCCTTATTCCCCTTTGTTCTTCATTTACATGAGGGAGTAGCAAGGAGAGACATAGAAATGGCCAGATTTCTTCTATAGTTTGTTCTACACTTCACATCTACTGATTTGCTGTAACTGCCTCATCTGGTGTCTCAATTTCTGTCCTTTTCAAACTCTTGGCATTTTATCTGGACTGAAAAAACTCTTACTTTCCCTCCTCTATGTTTAGCCTGTGGTACCAATGCTTTTTTTTCTTTCCTGTTCTTCTCTCTCTGACTCCTCCAATGGCTCCATTAACTCAAACTAAATAAACTATCAGCTGACCAACATACCACAACAATGTATTAAATCTGCCCGCACCTTCCGTTAATGGATAACCCCTTTCCTGAATACCTGTCAAACAGAGTGGTGCAGGATTGAGTTCTTTTGATAAATGCCTGAAATAAGGTCCATGATGAACACATGCATACAGGATTTAATTGTTCCCTTTTGCAACTTAAAGTAAATAAAGCATTGCCCTGCTTTTGAAATTCAAGGCATTGTTGTGTTTCTAAAAGGATGGTTGCTAAATGTCTACAAAAAAAAGTCAGGGATCCTGGTGCAATAATTTCTGATAGTTTTTTGAATGTAGATATAATATACACCTTAGCCACATCCATGGGATCAGCTCATTGGATTAGGAGTAAATTCTAAAACAAGAGGTAACAACGTAGTTTTATATGGTAGAAAAGTGGTACCTACTTATAAGTTGAACTGTCATGTTGTCGTTCCATAACTGCTCGATAATCGCTTTTTTACTCCTGCTGATTACGTCTATGCTTACAAAAGTGTGACAGGTTTGTTTGTTAGGTTATCATGATGAACACAATGTGACAGTTCATGAACTGCTCACCCCAGACATTATTATCAGCAATGATTCCAGGACATAGTGAAAAATCCTATTGACTTTAAGTTGCTATGCTAACTTCTAAGTTGGCATACAAAAACTACATCATCCCTGCACAACTTTGCTCATCTGTTATTTGTTACTCTCATTTACTTCTACCAAGCTCCTTAAATCAGTCCATATAAAGAGTTTAAACTACATCTGCTTTCATGTATTTAATTAAGATGCTGTGTAATATATTGGAGGCACACAAACATTTACCACCTCCTCTCTTTTTACTTTATTTCTGGTGGAGGCTGGTTTACAGATTTTCAATACCTCCGCAGTGTGAAACATCTCTCTGTGGTTCACAAACTGGTTATAAATATAAATAGGTGGTCATCTGACCTTACAGTACTTCAATAATCTTTGACCTGGATATGTCTGAGAAATAGTGCAGTGACCCTAAAATTCACATTTCTTTCCCATGGTCTTCCCCTACGTGAGGTTTGATATGAACTCTAATAGGAAATTACATAATCCCCTCGGTGCAGCTGTGAAGGACCAGTGCTTCACTTATGGCTAATAATAAATATGTCATACAGAAAGTGTAGCACCCCTCTTACATGTTCTCACACTATTTTCAGTTATTCTAAACACTTTGCTGATTTTTACAATGTATTTTTCTTGTATTAACATTGTATTTATTATCTCCTGTATGCTTGTGTTTGGCCAAAATTCATGATAAAAGCACTAGATAGACTCAGAGAGCATAGACCTCCACCAAGCCATTCCTTACACTGTTTGCTGAACTATTGGCAAAAAATATGGGAACTGCCCTATTTGACAATGTTAACTAATGCTTTAAAAAGTAATAAATCCTGATTCAGATCATGACGAAAGTCTTATTATTCCCTTTTCCATAGCCAATATTCCATTAAATGTCATTAAATCTGTTGAAAACTAATTGAGTTGCAAATGAAAATATAGAACACTGGCCTATTTTGCAATAATAACAGATCCTGAAAAACACATGTATTTGCATTGAGAACTTACTAAGTTACATTTGTAGAACTAAAGAATATTGCAGTAAAGGCAAGGTAAAGCAACTTTATCTACAGAGCAGCTTTCATACATACAGCATTTAACTCCAATATAAAAAAGAGAAATATAACATGAAACAAAAAGAAACAAAAAAATTAAATAACAGAGGAGAAAAGTGGAAGAAGCTGAACTTATGAGAGCTGCGGTACACAAAAAGATTTTAACATGTGCTTTTAAAGAGTTCATAGATGTAGAGTGTCTCAGATTCTCAAGTGAGGTGGGTAAAAACGAATGACTCCCTCATCCCTGTGAGCTAACCTGTCCCAGAGGACCTACGGGAGTAAAGGAAATTAAACACAAAGGCAAAAAGGGCCCCAAGCTGTCCAGAAGTTACTAAAACTGACCTGTTCTTCCGGGTTAATGCAACATGGTAAAAGAGTGAGATGTGAATAACGTTGCTCTCGAGGAAACCGCCACCCGGGCTGATCAAAGATTGTCCAACTTTCCAAGTGGGCGTTCTCAGTGGTTTGAATCTTGGTTATTCTAATTTCCAAAATCATGTTGAATGCACCATGTTCTGCTGCTACAATAAATGTTTTAACCAACAAACAAAAGTTGTTTAAATAAATTAAGTCCTTTTCACTTTTGTGTGAGAAGACTTACTGACCAGTAATTTTAAAATTGCTAAAATGAAGCTAAATAAAAGCAACTCTATGTTTACTTGTATATTATACTCTGGTATTTGATTAAAAATAAATGAAATTAATGAATCATCAAGGAACATACCATCTGGTGTCTGCTTTATGTCAGCTACATGTCACTGATCCCTCTTGGTTTATTAGTTTAGCTCTTTTTTTTGTTATATGTCTGAATGCAAAATGTCCTATCCTGATGTTTGTGGATTCCTTAGTCTGATTAGACACAGACAGACCCCCGTCTCCCTTTTTGATTAAGATCTTTTTGTGTAGTGATGCTGAGTCTGTTAGTTCACCGGTTTGCCTGCATGCTTTAATAAACTCACCTCTATGTGGCTCTGTGATTGGCTGGGTAATGGTTCGGGGTGTACCCTGTCCCTTGCCTAATGCCAGTTGGGACAGGCTCCCTGCTACCCCAAAAGGGATGAGCGATTAGGTCACACCCCATTTACAGGGGCTCTCGGGTGACTTTGCTCAAAGCTGGCTTGTGGCTCTTTTCTTGTTACTGATTTTCATATTTTTCTGCTATCCTATCACAATTATAGCTAAAACAACCATAATCCAAGACCGCAGACCTCAGCCAAGCGGCTCACTTCCACCCATTAATTAATTTCCACCCAACATTTTAGTCCTATAGTCGTTTTATACACACATTGTGGAATGAAAAATATCAATCTACAAGAAGTGTGATTATTGTTGACATAAATCTCATCCAATAGAGTGACCTAGTTAGTAGTGGGTCTTGTAACTTGTTGACTTAACCAGTTTGCTGCTGCTTGTACAGATGTCGGTGTTGTGTGCACCGCGGCGCTTCCAGTGGGCAATGTCGCCAGTCCGTCAGTCGGAGCAAAACCACGGCGGCGCTTGGGTGCAAGGCGCGTTCGCTCTATGTGGAATTCAAGGGGTTAGATTTTAACACTCACACACACACAAAGACTTCAGCTATGATGGGCTACATTCATATTCACATTGTCAGCAGCCTTGTTTCAAGTGAATAACAGGCAAATTTGGAGGGTACTGCGCGCATGTTTCTATAACGTTAATGGGCTCAAGGTAATGTTACTAGTAGCTGCGAGTTTTAGAGGACTGGGATGTTTATATTAAAATTGAAGGACAGACTGCTGCCTTTATTTAACTTGTGTCTGACTCTGCTTGGAGACCTCAGCTAGCATTGCAAGTGAAGCTGGGAAAGGTAGTGACATTGGCTTGAAAAAAACGATGCATTAGTTTGCAAATAAACTGCAATTCCCATAATGTCGTAAATCAATTGAACTTGATTAGAAAATTCAATGTTTTTTGGTGGTTTCAGTCTGGATAGGAATAGTATCAAAGTGTATTGGTTTCTGCTTCGGACCAACTACACCTCTGGTGAAATTTTTATGTAATCCATCCAGTAGTTTTTGCGTAACCTTGCTAACAGACAAATAACAAACAAACAAACAAACAAGCACTTGCGAAAATATAACCTCCTCGGTGGAGGTAATAAACAGTGATGAAGCTAAACTTGAGTCGAACCAAGCGAGTAACAGCTCATTTATCTCTTTTCAGTTCCCTCCGAGCCTCCAGAGCCTCCAAAGCCGTCTCTCTCCACCTCTCAGATCCTCTCCATGTTCCCCACACAGCCACCAGGGGGCTCTCCATTCTCCCCCCCTTACTCTCCTGCCACCATGCCCTGGGGCCAGCAGGGACCACCTTTGGGGGCTCAGTGGTCAGGGCCAGCTGTGGCACCCTGGCCCACAATGCCTGGTGGCATGGGAGTTTGGGCACCTGTAGCGCCCCCCGCTGGTGGTCAGATTCAGGTTCAGGGCCCTCAACCTGGAGTAATGGGGGATGGAAACACACCAGGCTCACCTGCAGCGGTAAACGGGAATGCAGCTGCCTTTGACTCCTTACTCATCTCCTTTGGAACAACAACCCCTTCACAGCCGGTGTCCTCTAACTCAGACTCATTTGCTTGATTGGTAAATTAACCCCCTTTTAGATTTTTTAGGGTTAAAATCATGTGTCTTCTACTTTGATTGATTAAATTGAACTATTTTACCGATGAGTTTGAATAGGATTACAGTATTATGATTTCCCCACCTAAATATTTATATTTCATTTATAGTCACTTATATTACCACTTTTATTCAAAGAAAAGTTCCTCTTCAGTTTCAGTATGCTCAGAGCAGAAGTGAAAGACATTTTTTGTTGTCAGGCTCAATTAAGCAGCAGTTTTCCTCTTAGCTACAAAGAGGTTTGTCACAAAAACCCAATTCATTTTTAATGTGTGTTTGACGACTGGGTGCAACAACATGAAACAATAAAATCCTGCAAATTGAAGGCCAAGTAAGTATATTTTTTCCTTTAAGACTGTACCTGTTATATATTTGCATATCCTTTAATCACATTTTTGTGAATGTATTAAAGAAAAACAGAAAATCAAAGAGATATTTCCGAGTCACGTCAGTGTGGAGGCTAAGCTGGCATTAAAGTCGGGTGCAGAGACTTTTGCATATCTCTACCCTGTATTGTTTTTTTTTTTTAAATATAGCTTCTTTTTTTTTAAGAACCTAGATTCTGCCTTTACCTAGGTTCATATATTACACATACACATACACACAGTCCGCCGTCATTGGTTGGCCAGTTTACTTTGAGGTACTTGGTCCATTTAACAGCGCTTGCTGCCATATTGTCAATGACTCTGCTTTCTTGCCAATGTGTGCTACACTTTTCATTTCCATTTTCTAAGCCAATCCATATATTTTCTTCCTACTCTGAAACGTATCTTGTTTTGCATTAGTTTTGATTTTTGTTTTTGTGAACAAGTTCGAAAACAACTTCTTTCATTTAAAAAAGGAGCCAAACGTACAACAGCTGCAACAAACACAGTTATGAGCTTCATAAAATATTAAAAAAAGAAAAACAGAAAACAATCTCAATGAATTTTTTTGACAAAAATTGAAAAAGCTTTGAGGCAGTGTGTGAATGGTCCCCTCATGCTGATCCCATGTTCTGCGTCAGTCACTGTATTGCTCACAGTGTGGTTCTTTGCATTTCCTCATTTGCAGTGAGATTAGTGACACGGTGTGACACAGTGACATGTAGGTGTTTCTGCGGCGGCAGCATCAGTCTGGTTATTGTCTTGTCGGATATGGAGCTCTTTATTTCTCACTAATACATCACAGAGGATAAATATGGTAAGAGATTATTACCTAAAATCTTAATTTATTGTTTTTTTTCTTAAATACTTCAATGAATGGAGCCATTTTAAATCTGCTCAGACAGAATTTCACACTTTCTTTCATGTGTCGGCTGTCTAATTATGACAATTTCCTCCTGACCAACAAAGACCTCTATAAATATTTTGGTCGGTCATTGTGGCTGAAATCTCAGTATTCTTGTGTTTGATAACATTTAAAACTTTTAGTAATTGTCTGTGTTGCTGAATTAAAAGAAAATATAACATAGCAGACCCGCTCCAAAAGTAAGATATGATTGTTCAGGAACAGTTCTTCTTTTCGGTCCGGTCTAATAGTGAAAAGGGAAGTTGGATTCAGGAAAAATAGAAATGTTCATGTGGATGAAAGAAAGCTTTATTTACACACAGCTATCACTGGTTAATGATTCACTGAGGGCTCAGTAATGTGTCTCTGGTGTTTGAGCTTAATCACTCTGCTTGAGCAACTTGTAACTAGAGTTATAAAGATTTCTTTAACTCAGAAATATTTTAAATCATTGTTGTTATTGTGTGGATTGTAAATGATTTTGTATTCATCCAAGTTGAGAACATACTGACTCTCGTGGTCTCTATTGACCTGATTGTTGATTTTTTTGTGCCTTTTTCTGCCTTTGTTTTGTCTGTTAAAGCACTTTGTAAACTTCTGTTTTTAAAGGTGCTATATTAATAAAGTTATTATTATTATCATTATTATTATTATGTTCAAGGGGACAAACCTTTTTATGTGGCAGATTTGATCTGAAAAATCAGAATACAATTTGATTTCATTCCATCTTTATTTATGCAAAGCATGCTTAGAAAACAGAATCAAAATCAAGAAAATACAGAAGAATCTCTTTAAAATTATTAAATATACATAACAGCGCATCAAATATTGGAGAAGGGGTAGAATAAAGCATTAAACTTGTCTGTTCCTTACAAAGTCATATCACCTCATAGTTTTTTTTTTTCTCAGTTCCTAGATGTGCTAAATTATATATCAAATTACTAAACAACAAAATATGAAAGCCACACCATGCCATCTTCTGCTTATCTGTGGTCGGGTGGGGTCCAAAAGAAAATTCATCTTGATGATTTTTTTTTTTATCCAGCTCTTCCTGGGAGACCCTGAGGCATTTCCAGGCCAGCTGGGAGACATCGTCCCTCCAGCGTGTCCTGTCTGAGATGCTCTGCTGGAGTAGAAAAAAAAGACTGTAAGTGGCATCCTTAAAGACACACCCCCAAGAAGATTGGTTCAGCACTGCTTGGCTCCAGTTTGTCAACAACTGAGGAAGTGTAGTGTCTCTGCTCCAGTTGCAGCTTCTGACCCTGTCTATCAGTGAGATTTCATCAAAAAACGGAAAAAAAGACTCGAAAGCTTATCTGCCTTTAACTTGCCCTACTGCTGTAATTTTGACTGTCACTGGAGATGCTTGATAGCATTACAGAATACTACTATTAGTCTGAAGCTATTCCAAAAAAAGACCCCATAAACTGAGAAGCACAGGCTGTAAGCTGTTATTTTTCACATGTGTCTCTTTATATTCATACATCTATCTACATAGATAGATAGATGTGTGCATGTGTGTCCGTGTGGATATATATATACACGCAATATACACACAATCAAAATACTATGTTGCTCCTCCTTTTGCTTCTATGCAAAAAACTTTCGAAGCACTGTGTATTCTGGCACCTTTTTATCAGAACCAGCATTAACTTCTCTGGCACTTTGAGAAACTGTTGGTTTGGACCAAATGCATCAATGGGTCTTGGTGACCAAGACCAGGAGCATCCCACAAGAGCTGCAGTTTGAGAAGCTCTGACCCAGTCATCTAGCCATCACACTTTGGCCCTTGTCAGACTCACTCAAACCCTTACTCTTGCCCATATTTCCTGCTTGTAACACATCAGCTTATAGGAAATATACTGACACAGTTTATTAAACCCAACAACAGGTGCATATTTGGATTCCATGTCATTTTCTGTCAGGTGTTCACCCTGTCATTTCTTCCTGATGGCAAAAAAAGAAAATCTTTATTTTAACATGGTAAGATTGTTAAGCTGCGTAAACAGGGTCTCTTGCAACACGCCATGGATGCTGAAGTTGGTTGCAGCAAGACAGTCATTTTGAATTTCTTCACTAAATCAGTACTGAAACTGAGTGAAGAGGCGCCAGTGATTTTCTGAGGCCCAACAGGATGTCTTCAGCCTATAGTTAGAGCAGAGTTGTAGGCACTGTTCTGTGAAATCCGAAAGGTTTTTGATCCTAATCCAAAATTAATTCTGTTACTATGAGACAAGGTCTGCAAGGGAAGAGCTTAAAAAATAAAAAAACTTTCTCGAAGTCCTCATCTCCTTTGATGCCTCGAAACTGCCTGTTTGAACTTTGCAAGGGAGCACCAAACATGGGACACTGAAAGGTGGAAGAAAGGACCTCATGGTCCTGATGGTTTCCAACATTACTGTCATGACAAGGAGATCCACCTGAGATGTTTTCTACATGGCACAGTGGAGGGGGCGCTGTCGTGATCTCGGGTGCCTTTTTCTTCAGTGGAACAGTGGAGCTTCAGTTTGTGCAGGGGCGTCAACAAACAGCTGGCTATGTGTTGGTGTTGCAGAGGGCACTTTTCATTACTGGAGACTGGTTCACACTCTTGCTTAACTGAGGAAGTGTAGGTGTTCTTCCAGTTGCAGGGGATTTGGGGCTTGCTGCAGTTTTCAGTGCCCACTTGACAAATTACTTCTTCTGGAGGAAAAACGTCACTCGTTTGGACCATCCAGCGTGTTCCCTGATCTAAATCAAACTGAAAACATTTGGGGATGGATGACAAGAGAGGTTTACAAAAATGGACATCAGTTCTAGACAGTGGATGCCCTTTGTGAAGCCATCTTCACCACTTGGAACAACGTTCCCGCTGACCTCCTGGAAACACTCACATCAAGCATGACCAAAGGAATTTTTTAAGTGATCAAATTGTGGAACTACTCATTACTGAGCCCTTTTTTTAATCTTTTTATTTATAATTCATGGGTTTTCTTATAATTTGAGGGTTTTTTTTCTTTTTTTTAGACAGTCTTGTGTTAAAATTAAAAAGTATTCACTCAAAGTGAGCATTATAAAGTATATTAATACTGTATTTTAGGTATATAAATACTGTATTTTGCAGTGTAGTCCTAATTCACTGCATACTGCAACCTATGTGTCAGTCCAACAAGCACACACTGACAATGAATCATTATTTTGACATTTTTTTGTACCCTGTGTATGTATTTTGTGGTGCTAAGAGAAAAAGTACTTGTCTGCTTCTGTTGTCTGCAGAGCAGGCTGAGCTTGCAGCTTATTGGTGCACAGGTTACACTGTTTCAATACCCACAACAGGATGCTAGCTGAAGTAGAGAGCTGTGTGGTTATGAGAATTTCCTGCTCTTCTTCACTGCACTTCTCACAAGGTTAAATGTGCAGAAAAATAAAATAGTGTGGACTTTCTCCAATGTTATCCTTAGTTTTAATATGACAAATAAAAGACATTCATGTGTACAAGACCTATAAGGTTTCAATCTGCACAATTGTTTTCTTATTACGTTGATTTGTTTTTCCCTGACCATACTAAAAACAAAATTGGAATCAGTCTTTTTAAGTTCAGCTCAACCATCTCAACCATTCTGGGAATAAAAAGCACGTATTTTGCCTTGACTTAGGTTCATATGTTCATCTTTGATGAAAGCTAGAATATTTTTACAAACACTAATGTTGGTAAAACCTTATAGTTTTGACAAAGTGAGTAACTCTGATCCAGCTGGATTCTCTTTCTGTCTGAGATGCTCTGTTGGAGCCCCTGTAAAGGGTCCCTCTGATTGGTTGACAGGTTTAATTTGTGGTAATTGGCCAGTTCAGCACTGCTTGGCTCCAGCTTGTCAACAACTGTGCATCCATTTCACTGTCTCTGCTCTAAACTGGACTGGATAAAACAAAGCAGTGGGCTTAAACTGCGGAGAAAACAATGGTATGATGTCACACTGGTAGGTCTATATGTGAGAGCTGGGGGAACAAGCCATTTTCGGCAGCTACTTGTGCTTCCAGTAGCTGCTGACTTTTTGTCTTTTTTATATAAGAAATCTATCAAGCAGAGAAGACGTAAAACACAGAGGACATCTAAAATGTAAGAAAGCATAATATGGGACATCCTGGCTTTACAATTATTAGAGTTGCTGTAATTGATTACCTTTCTGTGCACTTGTACTCTTGAGCATCGGAAAGGGGATTGTGGCTAAGCATGGCATGGTTGTTGATGCCAGACAGGCTGTTCTTAGCATTTCAGAAAAAGCTGGTTTACTGAATTTTTCCACGTAAAACCATTGCAAGAGTTTGCTGAGAATGGTCTGAAAAAAATAATACATCCAGTGGTCAGCAGTTCTTTTGGCAAAAATGTCATGTTGGTGCTCGAAGTCGGAGGACAGCAGCTAGAGTGGTTAAGGCAGCAGTCCAAAAAAAACTTTGTTACAACCAGTAGTCTTGAGTCTTGGTTTCTACTGAAACATTTAGATGGGAAAAAACAAATTGTCTGGATAGTTTTGTAGGATTAGATCCGAGCTTTTAATCTCAGCGTTACTCTGCAGGCCACGTAAGCTGTTGTTGTTCCTGGTATGCAGCGTGATCTAACAGGCAGGATGTGAAATGCTGTGCATCTTGGTGAGTCATGCTTTTCACCCTGAAATGCCTGACTTTTGGTTTACATGGAGCTGCATGGGTGAGCATCTTGAAAACTCTCCCACTCTAGACACTGGTTTCCTACCAAGGTTTGTCAGAACTCTGTATAGAGCTGTACTATCTGAAACATGACACTAAATCAGTACTGAACTGAGTGAAGAGGCGCTCAGTGATTTTCTGAGGCCCAACAGGATGTCTTCAGTATAGTTAGAGCAGAGTTGTAGGCACTGTTCTGTGAAAACTGAAAGGTTTTTTGAACACATGTAAATGTAAACTTAAGATAGTATAGCAGACTTCAACATCAAATTTGTGCCTCAAATAAGTTTGGAAATGTTTCAGTGGCTGCAGTGCAAGCAATTTTTACTTCCCCCTCCCCTTCATGTGCTCCTAGCCCTCCCCTTCCCCTTATTCTCAACCAGTCCACTGTGCTTGTGTGCTCTTAGCTTCCATTAGCATTATGCAAATGTTACATATTGGGAGCCACAAGAGCCACAAACACATTTGTCCCTTCATAAAATTAACTTTACCTGTACAATCTAAACAGCTTAAGCTCATTTATATATAACAAGCACATCTGTATATTTCAGTGGAGGATCTAAGCCCTGATTGGCCTGAAAAGTGGGAAGGTTTACTAGATTTTCTAAACACTTAGGGTCTGTACCAGTTCTGCCCCTTAGCCCTTGGTTTTGCACATTCACATCCAGTGAAGGAGTGTCCCAATGCAGGCATGTCCAAAGTCAGGCCCGGGGGGCCGATTGTGGCCCGTGTTCAAATTTTCCCCAGCCCGCAGTCTCTGTTGTAAAATCCATTATATGCGGCCCGATTGCACTGTTGACTGCTGTATAAAATACTCATGTACAAAAAACGAATTTTACTTTCACCAGAAGATGGCGGTAGCGCTGTGGCCACATCCTTGTGGCACTTGACACCTGACCTTTTGCCATCATTTCAGCCCATCCCATTTCAAACATGGTGACTGTTGCTTAAAAAAAGAAAATTTGACAGCGAGTGCCGCCGATTCCAGAACAAGTAGAAATTGAGACTATAGCTGTTTTCAAGGAATTCATTGTCAAGCGACACTACCAGACAAAACATGCTAACTGCGACAAGCTAACTGGGGACGAACGTGGCAAAAATTTGAAAAAACTGAAAGCTTTTTTAACGGCACATCAGCGCTTTTTCACAAGAGCTGCGAGTCAAATGAAAATGCCACAAGGGCGAGTTACGAGGTGGCAACGCTGATTGCCAAGCACTGCAAACCTTTCACTGAGGGTGAATTTATTAAAGACTGTGTGCTGAAAATAGTTGAGAAAATTTATCCTGAGAAGAAGCAAGATTTTGCCAATGTTTGCCTGGCTCGTAACACTGTGGTACCGAGAATTGAAGACGTTTCATTAGATATTCAGAGACAATTAGAGATAAAAGCTGAATGGTCGGCCCCCGCACATTTTCACCTTATCAAATCTGGCCCTAGTGGCAAAAAGTTTGGACACCCCTGGGCTAAGGGGAAGGGCTAAGATGAAGGGCTATACAGCCCTTGAAACGAAGACGGATCAGGACCTCACTTGAAAGGAAAGGGTATGAGAATTTGTCATAATACACCACGCTGCTGATAAGAGGGCAGAGCAGGAACCAAAGGAAGCCCATGATTATAAGTCATTATTAAATCATCAAGTACAGTAAATATTAATCATATTTTGAATTGTTGGTCGTATTTTAAATTTTCTTGTTATAATGAGCTAGCTCTCACAGCTGTAGCCATAGACAGGACCAACATCACAACACGGTGCTGGGAGATGACGTAGTGGAAATACAGTGTTGTCTCTTTTCTCCGGAGTTTGTTTTCACCCCTCCCCTTGGCCCTCAAATCAGAGGGTCAAGGGGAAGGAGTAGATGAAGGGGTAAGACAAAATGGAAGAACTAAGGGATACAATTGGGATTCACTTATAGGAGGGGACACAGTTATTTAATGATCTCTGATGTGGCTTTAGTAATAAGCTGTAGACAGGTAATTATATTTCTCGACCAGCAACACAGAAAATCAATTGCATACTGCAGATTTAAGAGGCGTTCTTTTTTACAGGGGCATTATGCATTCCTTCTTGAACTAAGATTTTATTAAAAGGTGTCATATTGCTCTACTCCCCAAACCCCTCTTAATAACGTTAAAACCAAGAAAATTTGATTTTCAGGACATGGGACCTCTTCTTGTCCATTCTAGTGCTACTTTTTATTTACTACTTAGGTAAACTAATAAAGCAGCAGGTGAGAGTAAATCAATTTTTCTGAATTGTATGCGACAAACTGAAAACATCTCACACTGTAGAGAAAACTATTCTTGATAAAACTGATCTAAGAAACTTAATAGAAATATATTTCTAGTTTAATTATATGTAGTGTCCCTGACCTCTGAGAGGATTTATGATCATTGCCTTGATTTCTGATAATTCAGGGTTCACTGGAGTTTTTTCTTCTGCATTATATGAGAAATATTTTCAGTTCTGTAGAAAATGAATAACTAGGAAGTTGTTCTGCAAAGCTTTCTCACTTTTAGCTTTGGTGTAGATGTTTGGCTGCATCTCTGTGAGTGTGGGGGCATGCCTTGCTGTGCTGCTGACTTCCTGCTTCACAAACTGAGCGTCCTCTCTCTCAGAGTTTGTGTTCCTGTGTTGTTGTCAGGAGGAGAGCGTCGATGTCAAGGCTCTGAGGGCCCGGTTCAACAGCAAGGCCAACACCTCAGACACCAGCAGCAGAGACAGCGGCTCCCCAAAATCCCCACGCCCAGGGTTCGGGAGACCAGCCCTGCCAGTGATTGAGAACAACATGTCCAATCACAGGATGCCCCCGACTGTTCCTCCACCTGCAGCCGGTCCAGGCCCGAACAGATTCCCCAGGGCAGAACCAATGTCGACCTCCAGACCTGCTTTCTCCCCTCGACCACCTCCTCCTGGAATCAGACCGGCCCCCCATCCAGCAGAGGCAAGCGGTGTCAGGCAGACCGGGGAGATGTTACAGAACATGATGCTGAGGCACCAGACGCCCCCAGGACCAAAACCACGTCCAGCTCCTGCTCCTGCTCCTGCTCCTGCTCCTTCATCAGCCCCTGCACCAGCTCACTCCCCTGCCCCTCCGCTGGTCCGACAGCAGCCCTGGCAGAGGAGCACAGGAGAGGTGGCCCCGCTGAGGAGACCCCTGCCCCCTGAAGGACCCCTGCCATTAAAACCCAGACGTCCCCCGAATGTCAACCTGGAGCCTTTTCTGAGGTCAAACCGAGGAGTGGCTCCTCCGGGTCCAAGAAAACAAGATGGTGAGTTTCTCAGTCATTAGACAGACATTTCTGATATTTTACTTTAATTCCTTTACCTGTGTCTCTCTGGCTTTGAGGCACAAGTGGCTGATTCATTGTGACTCTTAAAGATGAAAAGTTGATAAATTCAGGTCTGTTTTTTAAGAGTTTGAGAAAAACTAAATCTTAACAATAGTTGCAAGTTGTGTAAAGACTACAAATGAGCAAACACAAACCATAAGAGCAGAGAAGTTTCTGGCTTTTTTCCATGTATCTGTTTTCTTCACACATTTACTGTTCATGGCAGACAACACTTGATAAACATCACTTAGCTGCTTTTGTGACGTTCCTGTTCCTGTTCTCAAAGTCAAGGTAAAGCCAGCACTTTGCTATGACACACTAAAATGTCCTCTGTACAAAAAAGTCTTTATATACTCTTTAAGTATGTTACCTCAAATGCCCTGAGTATTTTGAAATGTTTTAAGAACAGTACATGATGAAAAATGTGATTTTTAAGCAAAATTTGAACAGGAATTTAAAAAGTTTTGACAGAAGATTTTTGATTAATACATTTAAATCAGAGGTGGGCAACTGGGGCACATGCAGCCCTCTTCCTCCGTTAGTGCAGCAGTTTCAAATTTCCAAAAGGTGTGAACAAGAAACCTCAATCTACTGTGTTTTAGTGGTGGGACCTAACAGGCAGTTACTGGTGCTGTTCACAAGTGAAGGAATTGAAGTCCCAGCGCCATGAACTTAGCTGTCTTGTGCATAGTAGTACTCCGTCACACAGAGGAGACATACGTACATTCATAATGCTGCAGTAGCTCTAGGTGGTCACAGCTAATTTGTGCTCTTTTTGCTCTCCAACGCTTTGTGCTTTTCACCACAACTCTGGGCTATCAGGGTCAAAACAGGATCCTTTTATAGCATTAAGATGATTTAAAGACATAGAAAACTAGAAGTGCTCTGAGAGCACAAACCTCTGCCCAGGCATTTCTGCCATTGTTGAGTTAAAATGTGAAAATCAGCCCTGTTGTGGAATTTCAGCAAAGATTGTAAAGAATTCTGGATCACTACCTAAATCTAATCACTTCTTGCTTGTGCCATGATCAGCTTCCCTTGAAAACTGAACTGAAATCCATTGAGAGCACGCTGAAGACAAACGGAAGAAAACAGCTTGACATTGTCTTGTGAAATAATCACAGACGTCCCTGAAAAAGAAGTTGCTTGGATCACAGCTTTTGCTTTTGAAAACCTGCAAATACTGTACCTTTCAGAATTAATGGTACCAGATTTACAAGTTACCCATGCCATAGGCTCAAACACATCCCCACATGCTAGCTTTTGAACTTTGTTCTGATAACAGTCTGGATGGTCTTTTTCCACTTTAGCTCTGATGATACAACATATATGACTTCCAAAAAAAATTGAAATGTACACTCGTAGGACCACAGCACACTTTTCCACCTGCATCAGTCCGTCTCAGATGAGCATGGGCCAGAAAAGCCTGCAGCAGCGTTGATGTATGGCTTTTGCTTTGCATGGTAGAGTTTTAACTTGCACTTGCAGATGAAGCAAAACCATGTTAATTGACAATGATCTTCTGAAGTGCCCCTGAGTCTTGTGTTAATATCCTTTACAGAATGATATTGGTTTTTTTATGCAACGCCAGAGGGATCAAAGGTCACAGGCATTCAGTGTTGGTTTTTGATTGCAACCTACATGCAGAAATTTCACCAGATTTTCTGAATCTGTTGATGATATTATGGACTGTATATGATGAAACTCCTTAATTTAAGAAAACAGGTTCTGAACCCTTTATGCCTGTTGTATGATTTTGATACATGTTTTTATGATACCTTTATCTAATCAATACAAAAACATGTGCGAAATTAGATAAACTATAAAATAAGTATGTCCTCAAATGGCTTATCAGGTGCCAAAAACACATAGTATATCAAATGAAATATAGGAAATACTGTTGAATTTTATGGAAATATAGCTTTTTTAGGATTTCACTAGAAAGTGAAATAAAATTTCAGCTCCAAAAAGTTCTAATTTTCTGGCTATTATTTGTGTTTTCAGGCCTTAAAGGGTTAAACTGCTGGACTATTTGCTTATGCAGTTGTCCACAAAGTGGTGAACCTCACTCTGTGCTCCACCTGTGAAATTTGTCAAATTGATACTCTTTGAGCATTCCTCAACATTCCCAGTCTTTTGTTGCCCCTGTCCCAGCTTTTTGGGAAAGTGTTGCAGGCATCAAATTCAAAACTAGAAAAGCACTCGGAGAGCGCAGACCTACGCCAGCGCCACAGTCCTCAGTCATATTGTGATTTTGACCATAAATATTAGTCCTACCTTATTTCATTGAATATTTAGATTCCTTGACCATGAAAACATACCATTGGATTCATAATGATATCTATTTTAGTTCAGTAGTTATTCACAGAAATCACATTTTTTGCCATGACGCCCAGACGGTGATCCGGATCAACACCAAAATTAAATCACTTCTTCCTTTTCCCATGCTGAACATTTCCTGAAAATTAAAAAAAAAATCCATCCATTACTTTATGTTTATCAGTTTGAACCTGAAGTAATTTGTCTTTGTAGTATACCCAATGGAATTTTGTCCGAAAAGATTAGGAAATCACGGTGTTATGTTTTTATTTAAGTTTTACACAATGTTCCACATTCATTGGGAACAGGGGTGTGTAGATAATCATAAGTGCTCTGGAAACCCTCCACAAGGTGCTATTATTACTTTATCAACACACTTATCAATAATTCTGGGCCTTTCTTGTTTAACTATACTAACAGCATGCTCCTTTTTTTTGTAGTCATTAAAAGCAGTGAGTATTGATCAGTAACTTTGTCGGTCTGTTAATATTGCATGTTGTGCCTTGTTTTGTGTTTTGTTCTGTAAATTTCTCTGAAAGCAACATTTGCTCTGTTTACCCTCCAGGTTCTTTAGGCTCAGTGGACAGAAATGCGTTTTCACCTGCAGCTCTCACTCCTCCCAAAGCTCCTGTGAGATCTGAGAAACCCAAACTGCAACACCAAGTTGCCTCTGTGTGAGTTTACACACACGTACAAGCTGCTGAACATGAGGGTTCACAGTATAGTTGGAAAAATTAATCAAGTTCCATTTTCAATTTCTGCTGTCCAGTAAAAAACAAATAATTGTGATTACTGTTATTTTTATTCTTATTTTGTCTTTTTCATCTATTGTTATTTTAAGATATTTGTATTTTTTCATATATTTTTATGTATTGCTTATTCTTTAATGTTCAAAATTAGAGTGTTAAGAGCATAAAAGTTTGATTGTTCACATCTTGCATGTTGTAGAATCTATGAAGAATTGTTTTTTTTTTATAAATTTGATTTTAATATACATCAAAATAATTGCAAATATGATTTTTGCCATATTCAAGCAGCCCTCGTACACAAATATTAATCGCAGGATCTAACTTTCAGAAAAAACAAAACATGCAACAGGCTAAGTTTTTCCATGTCATAAAAAATCCCCAATTTCCAAATCTAATTAAAAAAAAGCCCCAAAAAGAGAACACTACCGAAAGCATGTGTCAGGCAATAATAACTGCACACTACGAAGCATTGTTCAATCATTGGTAAATACTTCACCCAAATATAATAATCAACTATATTTGGAGTTGAATGACATGTTGATACAACATAAATTGCAATGTTTTTTCATTATACTATTGAAATGTTTTTGATGCCATTAATTGAGAATCCCTAGAAATTGAAGCTCAGGCTTTGAGCACGAGTTTCTGACACTGGGATGGATGCAATAATTTCAGAAAAAAAAAAGTGGAAGTTTGTAACATGATCTTTAACTTGTATTTGTCTGATTTTTTACAGGGACATTCAGGACACCTATGATGATATTGGAAGCTTTGAGAATAATGGTGTGTTCAGTTTTTTTTTTTTTGTTTAAGATTTTGCTTTTCTTGCATAGTTTAGTCAGTTAATCTACTGGTCATGATTTTATTTTTTCATTTTAACAGATATAATTTGTAATTTGGTAGAAGGGTGTGCCACTGTGAAAGGGAAATGAGTCATAAATGTGTTTGTTTTCACAGAGTCTTGGAGTGACCAAAGTTCACATTGTATGGATGGGGTAAGCAAATAAATAAATAAAGTTAAAGGTGTATTTAAAAATGTAACTTACTCTTCACTTAAAGTGAATTAAGAAACTGTGGACTGTTGGCTGAAATCTTAGTTTATATTAGCAAGATGTTACATTAATTTCAATTCCTGCTTTACTTCTTGCGTATTGTCTGATGTACTTTTATTCTTTTTATAAGTTACTTTCAGGCTCTTTTAGTGTAATACCTCATTTTTATGTTTATACAGCTATTTAAAAAAACTACTTTTAAAGCTTTTTTACTTTCATTTTATCTTGTCTTACAGCTTTAATAGGTCATTTTCTCATTTTATTTTTATTCTCCTGTCCTCTCCTTCTCCCCCCTTTTATTACCTTTTCTTTTCCTTATTGTTTTTATGTTTGAATTTTTAATTTTGGTCCATCATGGTCTTTTTTTAAGTTGCTGGGTGTTTTTGTATTGTCTGGGTTCTTATGGCAAACGAACAGATTGGAGGGACCTGAAGGGCGGGTGATCCAGGCCTAGGCCATAGGTATGGTTTATGGGGGGCATTTAATTAATGAGGTTGGTTACGTTTGAAGTTGCACTGGGTGTGTTGGCTTGTGCCTTTCCGTTGTTTTTTTGTGGCACACTGATTCACACCCTCTCAATGTCGCTGCATTGAGGTGGTGCAGGCGGATGAATGTTGGTGTGATTTTCTGTGTTCGCGGCCCAATGGGTTGGTGGCTTTAAACTGTATGTTTTTTGAGTGCCTGGACCTGGATGCTGTGCCAAACTTTAGGGTTTTCATCACATTTCTTGTAATGTTTTTCCTTCTTGGACTGAGGGCCGCAGGAGCACTGTGGCTCTCTCTTGTTAGGTGCTCAGGTTTGTAGTAGTAGTGCTGTTGCGTGAACCTATGCTATACTAATGAAGTTATTATCCTTATATCATAATTTGGGTGTTTCTTTGTCCATGAATGGCCAACAGAAATATTCAGTTTATTTCCGAGGATAATTTCTGTTTTCAAAAAACTATAATGTAATCTTTTTCTCTATCTTTTTGTAGGATGATGATGATGAGGATCTGTACGAGCCTATTGATGAGTAAGTATATTTTTCCTACCTTCAGCATTACATGTCTGCACAGCTCTATAAGTAGACATGGTGGCTGCAGCTGTATAAACACAAGGCAGGACCTTGTCACATTATTTCTGTCTCCTCTATTGGTATTTTTATACCTTCTATGAGTACAATGGAGGCATCTGCAGAAACCACATTCACTCCAACCTCAGTGAAAATATACTGGTCGATGTTTGCGGCTGTTTTTTGAAGCAAATGTTAAAATGCAGTTTCAAGTTAGTCTCGTGCACTAAAAATCATAACTCAACAAACAATACTAAAAAACAGGGGCCTGTTACTTTTCGACTCAGCTGTCACACTTGGCCGTCATAATGTGTGTAAGCTCACAGAGAGGAAAGCAGTTTAAATATACTCTGACAGTGACGTTATAGACAGATGTCGCCTTTCTGTGTGCACTTTCAGACCTTTATTTTTAACTCTGCAGAGAAGACGTCCAAAAACCTTCACAGCTGATAGTTAAGGACTTTAATAGAAGGTGTTTGTCGGCAGTTACACTTTTGAGTGCCACAATATTGTTAGCAAACTTATTCACATTTGAAAATCATTAATGTAGGAAAGATGCATTGTAAAGCAATGCCTCGTGATCAACACAACACTTGTTGTGCAAGTTTGCATAATTTAAATAGAGCAGAAGTCGGTTTGCCCTTTTTATATCAGCCTTGTTTCTGTTCTCCCCGCCTGTCCAATAAACAGATGTGCAAGGTATTTCTTTATATACTTCAAAATATTAGAAAAGAGTAATGGACTTTATGTCAAAGGCATAGTTTGGTATTTTTGAGGTGGGGTTGTCTGACATTAAATTTAAGTTGTAAATACATCAGCCATGGTCAGCTGTGTTCTTCAATGACAGAACAGAAAAGTAGGACTTTTTGAGTAGTATTTCAGCACATTGCATGGGCAATGTGTTATTCCAATAATGTAAAATACTGTAGTTAGTGTACAAACCCAAATTCCAATGAAGTTGAGACATTGTGTTAAATTTACATAAAAAGAGCACAATGATTTTTCTTATCCTTTTAACCCATATTCATTTGAATGCACTACAAATACAAGATATCTAACATTCATCTTCTTTGTTTTACTGTACATATTCACTAATTTTCATCAGATGTCTAATAAAATGTTAATTTAAATAAGTTAACATTTTACCACAGAAAAATTATAAAAGTAAAGCATCTGAAATCGTAATACAGTTTCTTTTCATAGCATATGGGCTATGAAATATGTATCATGCATCTTGAAATTATATGACAGCGTAAGAGGGGGGCTGAGCTTGGTAATCTTTGCCTTCTCAATCTTGCTCTTTGTTATAGTGTGCCATTTTTTCCCATTACACATACTGATTGTTTTCTGCATGTGCTTGTTTGAGAAAAGCAAAAATCAAATCACTTCTTTAAATTTGTGAGATCCTGAAACCTTTAAGGATGTTCCAAAAAAAAACTGTGACGGGCTTTTTTTAACCACTGTATCATATCACTTTCCTTTCAACAACACTGAATATGCATGGGGAACTTGGGAACTGAGGACACAGATTGTTGAAGATGTGTAGGTGAAATCTGTTGTTGCATTGTGCGTTTCATTATGCTCCACAAATTTTCAGTGGGAGACAGATCTAGGCTGCAGGCACATCACTCTAGTACCCGCACTATTTGACTACAAAGCTTCACTGTTGTAACAGAATGTCTTGCAGAAACAAGCAGGGACGCCCTTGAAAGACAAAAACAAACAGTGTTAACTGACAGTGGTTTTCTGAAATGTTCCTGAGCCCACGTGGTAATGTTCTTTAGAGGATGTTGGGTTTTGATGCAGTGTCTTCTGACAGATTGAAGGTCACGAGCATCGAGTGTTGGTTTTTGGCCTTGAAACTTGCGTGCAGAGATTTCAATAGAATCTCTGAATCTATGGATGATTTTATGGGCAATAGAGGATGAATTCTCTCGATTCCTTGCAATAGTATGTTGAGAAGCTTGATTTTAGCTCATACAGTTGTTCACAAAGTGTTGAACCTCGTTCAATCCTTGCTTGTGAGGGCTGATCCTTTCAGAGATGCTCATTTTGTACCCAGTCATGACATTGACCTGTTTCCAATTCACCTGTCCACCTGTGAAATTTTTCAAACTGATGTTTATTGATCATTCCTTTAATTTCCCATTGATTTGTTGCCATGTTTCAGCTTTGCAACATATGGCAGGTGGAAAACCTTGAGTTATTCAAAAAGCCATACTCAAAATGAGAGATTATTAGAAAACAAAAACAATGAGGTTTATCAGTTTGAACATTAAATATCTTGTCTTTAAAGTGCATTCAACTGAGTGTGGGTTGAAAAGGAACTTTACTGGAACTGGGTTTGTAACATAAGCAGCAATCTAACTTAATTTACACGTAGCTGTTTATGCAGACTTAACACATGAAAGTGTATATTTCACCCAAAATTGTATCTCCTGTTAAGCTTTTAAAGCATTTTAGAATACTGGCACCAGCATTAATCTTGAACTTTGCTCAGTTAGTGCAGACAAAGTAAAGGAAGTCAGCTGTATGCCTTTCTCAAAGCATGATTTTCATTTCTCATCACAACAATGATCGAACATGAAAATGGCTGCATTACAAATACTTTCACTTCTTTTTCTTTCTTTACAGAGAACAAATTGAGGTAAATCGCCAGAATGCCGAGAAGAAGAATAAAAAAGAAGCAAAGAAACAACTCGAGCAGGAGAAGAAGGAGCAGATGGAGCGTAAGAAAAAGGAAAACGAGCTAAAGAAGAATTTTCAGGTGAATATTACAGATTTATCTGCCACTATGTTGTTACTTTGCTTTGTCAAAGCTTCAAGAAACATTTCTGATATGAAAGAATTAGAGACAAGATTTTAAAGATGTATCTCGCCAAGCAGGGATGCTGCACACATTTTAAAATAATTGGGGTTTGTTTGCTTACATAAAGTAAAGCAAAATCCCCAAAATTACTAGAATGAGTTCAGGACTGGAGAAAAAAAGACGTATTGGATGTTTGCACAGTTGACCAGATTTTCTTCTTTGTGATCAAGCTCCTAAATCAGTCAAAGTTATCTAAATCCTCCCACTACATCCTCATCAGACTCATGTCCTGTTGTGTTAATTGTTAAGATGTGTGTTTTGTCTGTCCTCCAGTTGACAGGGGAGCATGAGGTTCTTCACACAGCCAGAGTTCGACAGGACTGGCATGGAGGAGGAAAACTGGACCTCAGTGTGCGACAGGGGGACAGTGTGGAGATAATCAGGGTGAAAAATAACCCAGGGGGGAAATGGTTAGCCCGCTCCATGAACGGAAACTGTGAGTACCACTGTAGATATCTTTTGTGCATCTTTGCTGAATGATTGGCCTCTAATGGTTTTAAGAATGAATTATTCCTTTAGACACATTAACTGAAGTGTTAGTGCACCACAGGGTGGAGGCAGGTTTGTGTATTTGACTCCAGTGTGGCGTGGTGTAAAACATTCAATCCAAAAACAAACTGGTGTGATGTGAACAAGGTGTCAAGATCCTCTTTAATGTCAAACAGCTGCTTTATTTAAATGTAACCAATTTTGATTTTAATGTGTTTGATATTTTGTCACTGTCTTTGTTGTTTCAAAGGATTAATTGTTCTTTGCTCTAACTTGTTTTTGTATGTATACATACAATGTATGCTTTTATGCAGATGATACTCAAGTGTATCTGTGAAAACAAAAGTTCATGGTGGTCTGATCTCTGTCAACCTCCAGACTCAGTCATACTCCATATCTTCCAGCCAGCATTTTAACTTAAACCTTACTGCTCTACATGCAGGCTACAGTGTTTTGGCATGCAGCCTTGGTACTATTTAACTATTTTCCTTCTGATATAGCTCAGCTGTTATTTCTACACCCACTGCTCATGTTGTTTGGGTGGCAAATTAACATGATTCTCCTGCATGTTGCGTTCACGGTGGATTTTTTGTCTTAAAAAGAGAAGTAATCACATGTAAGATATCTACAATGACTGTACTTTTAACAACTTCAAACCTGGTCAAAAATCCAAATTCTTGTTATTTAGAGAGCTTAGTAAAAAGATGAACTCACCCCTGCAAGACCGAAAAACTGCTTGGCTTGTTCCATGCACACTGACGATGGACAACAGCACACCTCCTCTGCACATTTCAGAGCATCTGTTAATACATTCAAATTAGATTTTTAATGATGAGCTAGTGGGCCTCTGTTTTTCCCCAAGCCTTCATTTAAAAGACAGATTTAGTGTGAAACTCTATGCTGAGCTGGATCCCATGATAATCTAACTTGACCGCCTATCAGAGAAGGAAAATCTGTCGAGAGTTTGTGTTTATAGGTCAAGACTCTGTGACGCTGTGAATGTCGGTACTTACAGTATTTCAATGTTGTGTTGCTTTACAGATGGATACATCATTAACACATGCGTAGATATTGACTATGAGGCAGTGAAACGTAAATTAGTCCAGAACAAGAAACCAGAGTTACACCCTTTACCTCCACCCCCTCCGGACCCCCCAGCGATGTCACATGTGGATTCAAACAACAGAGACAGGTATACTCCATCAGGCTGAGCCCACTATGTTTTTTCTGTTTGACTGATTTGTCAGTGGATATTTTAGATAAACTTCTTAAAGATATTCAGACTCCATCCTCAGTAAACTACACTCTACCTCACTTACACCATAACTTACAGCTCACTGTTTGATTGCAGGATTTTTCAGTTTCAGCCACAAGTGTTCCAACTAATTTGTTGCATTTTTCTCTTGTCTGCAGCATGATTGACGATGATGGTAAGTAACAACCACACACTGTATCACAGCCTGATGGGTTAAAAGTCACACAAATACAATTGAAGACAAAGAGATATCTGTAAGATATTTGCCAGATTACTTGGTGTAGTTTAGATTTGAGTTTACTCTGAGGTTGTTTGTTTTTTTCAGATGATTATGATGACGTTCAAGCACTGTCTGAAGATTTTCCCCCTCCTCCGCCTGAAATCAGGTAAGCACTCACATCTGCTTTACAGAGAAAATAAAAGGAAATGGGGGGTTGAGAAGCTGAACTCGTCAAGTATCATGTCGTGTTTTATTCATGTAGAACTGAAAAGTGGCAAAAAGGCGTGATGGTGTAAAAGCTTAGAGATTTCTGATTAAATCTGCCTACCTATGAGAAGATTTACAGAATGTCTTGGTGCTTATTTTTGTGCTTTCTGATAATCTGTTTTTTTCATTGTTTTATTCCAGCGTAGATCCTAAAGTGATGAAGGAGTTAAAGAAAAAATTTAAGGTGACTGTTTTTGTCTTTTTATTGGATTTGCTTTAGCCAGAAACTTTTCTTCCATAGGTTCACAGTTTACTTTGTTACAATGCTATACCAAACTTCAAAACTTCTGTCCAAATGTAATGTAAGTATGGAGGAGATTGTTTTCACTAAAGACCCTTAGAAACTGAGTTGAACTTTTCTCATTTGTCACTGCATGCATCCATCATCATGTCAATACTACTTTGATTAGAAACAGTAATATAATTTTTTTTTTATAAATGGAAACTACTAATTACTTAATTACGTAACAGATTACAAGATACTCACAGGGAAAGACAACACAATCATGATACTGAAGCAAATGTACAGTTATTTTGACCATTGTTTTTCAAGTAAAATTAATTAAATATTTTTAATACTTTTTTTGGGTCATGTAGGACAACAGAATGAGTCTGATGAGTTTACCAGTTTTGTTTCCGTATATAGTATTATAGTTTATAATTGCATTTTTTTTCTAAGGAAATAACCACAATGTAGCAGTTTTTGTTCGGATATTTATAAAATCATATATCAGAGATATCATTGAAAATGTATTATACATTATGAGACATAGTTCTGCATGGTCACCCTGTTTGAACCAAAAAAAATGCAGAATGACAAACACAAATATGACCAATAGTCTGCCATGATAGACTCTGCATTATTCAAACTTCATTATGAATGTATTTGTTAATCTTGGTGCTCATAGGGGTGCTGGTTTGGTGGAGTGGTTAGCACCCCATGTACATGCTTCTGCCGGTCCAGGTTCGAATCCCGCCTGTGACCAGTTTGCAGAGTGTCTTCCCCTACTCTTTCGCCCCCTTTCACAAGCCTATCCACTGTCCCTCTCCTATCAATAAAGGCACAAAATGCCAAAAATACATTTAAAAAAGAAAATCTTGGTGTTCATAGACTGTCAGATCCCAAATGTGTCCAACCTTCAGGGACATCCCATTTCTAAACCATTTTATTAAACTAGAATAATTTCAGTTTGATGTATAACAATATTAAACAGGTGTTGGTGCTGAAAAGTTTGGTTCAGCTTTCTTTTTTTTCTTAACTCAGCACAGCTATGTAAAATGTAACTACAAATGAAAATACAATACTTCCCCAATAGATGTTATATTAACACAGGTTCAAGGGCTACTCAGTTTAAAAAAAAAACTGTGTATACTGTGTGTTTTTGTTTAATTTTAAACCCCGGTATTCATTTTCTGCCTAACACTGAAATTAAACATAAGTAAGGGTTATACTTAATACTATGAAATCTTCAAGGTGTCAAATATCTCTGTGTCTGCTTGTTTCCAGTATGAAGGGAAGCTCGAGGTACTTCACACCATGATGGTGGATCCTAATGGTGTGATAAAGAAGCCAGGAGCGAATTATCTGCATGTGAGCCAGGGAGAAGTCCTGGATGTCATCGAGCTCACCAACGCCAAGAAAGCTCTTTGTAGAAACCAGTTAGGAAAATGTATGTATGCACATTAAATCTCATTTTAAATGTGTTTTGTTTTTGTTTTTACCATGAACGACCTGACGACAAGATTCTTTAAAATGCCTTTTTCAGCTGCAACTAGTGGTGTGCGATATGACGATATTAGATCGTTAAGGATTATAACGTTGGGATGATCTCATAAAGCAGAAAGATCATCAGATCGTCTGTGTGGGCGCAGAGACTTTGATGCGTACCCGACTAACCAATCGTAGCACATTATGCGCAGTGCATGTTAGTATCTCCTGTTTGGTTATGAAGCCTGAAGCCATGGCAGAAAGAGAAAAGGAGATAAAAGCTTGAAGATGTCTGAACAAAAATCTGTTCTAAGCAGCTGTATTTTCACTCAGATTATAGACATTGCAGTTAGATAACATTTGTTCTAAATTGTTGCACTTTAAGAGATAATCAGTTACTTAAAGGGACTGTGAGGAGTTTCTAAATAATTACAAAATAGTCTCACTTTTAGATATATGCCTGATCGAAATACACACTTTAAGATGAGTTTTATAGCATCAAAATAGGTTATCTATTCATGCTATTCCTTAGCCTTCCGGTCGGGTCGTACATAGCTGGACTGGCCCGGATACTCAACTTCAGGAACAAGACAATTAAAACTAGAGCAAATTTATATTATTCAGACACGTCATAGTGCACCGGGCTGTAAGTAGCCATATATAGCCGGCTACAAAAATACGATAGGCCTACTAAATTTTTCCAAATTTGCTTGTTGTCACACAGAAAAAACTACCGCTACGTAACTAGAAAGAGATACATTACCTCGTCGCTTTGCATCCTGTAAGTTGTTGAAAAAAGAAGTTGTAAAGCAATGCAGAGTTCTGAGGAAGGTCCGAACTGCATCTTTAGCTCCATAACATTTACACGCTCTGGGTCACGTCTCGTGCTGTGTTCCAGTTGTAGTCAGAAGTAGGAATTTTGAGCTCCGAGTCGGAAACTGCAACTGGAATGTTCCCCAAAGTCTGAATTTCCTCCGGGGAACGCGGTGAAACCTCGCCACCCCCGAGTTGACAATCGAAGATGGATGGCCCCAGTGTCAACAGTTATTAAGCTCCTGTAATAATCAATTTATTTGCACTTCTGACTGGGGTGTGTCGCTCTAGATCAGCTTTATACATAGTATTGTTAGACTTCTATTTACAAAAATGCTGCCATAGTGATAATCACATTCTTCATGTGATATTTGTGAACAACAACGCAGGCATGTTAACAACAGCTAACAATAGCCTGGTAGATCGGCATGTTTTTTCCGACTTTGTAACTGGAACGCCGATAAGTCAGAGATGATGTCACTCCCAGTTCCGCGGTTACTGGAACGCAGCATTATGACAGTCACTGCGCGGGCTCATGGGTAGCAGAGTCTTTTACGTTGCCGGTAATAGATTCTCCTCACAGTCCCTTTAAGTTT
Source organism: Scarus forsteni (assembly GCA_036419115.1). NCBI lineage: Eukaryota > Metazoa > Chordata > Actinopteri > Labriformes > Labridae > Scarus > Scarus forsteni. Next base: position 31,951,813 of record JAZDUH010000136.1, read on the forward strand.
GCATTTATATTTGACCCTTTTCAATGAGCTATTTGGTGTGTTTAGTTTTTATGTTACAAAAGTGCACTTTATTGATGTTCATTACCTTTTATGTTTACATTTATTGCAGATTTTATAAAAACTGCACTATTTAAATTAAAACCTGTTCAGAAAGTTTCTTGTGGTTAAATTGTTATATTTTTTTCTTTTAGGGGTTTACATGTTTTATATGTTAAAAATAGGGAAAAAATGGTCAAACATGCAAATTAGTCTAGAAAAATCAAAGAATCGTGATAAAGTCATGATCGTGATTTTATATTTTAAAAATCGTGATATGATATTTTTCCCATATCGCCCACCCCTAGCTGCAACCAACTGTTTCAGTTTCATCAACATTTAATCACACCACTGTTATATTATTTTATAAATACTTTCTCACAAGTGTTTTTGATGTGTCACCTTTACAGATGGCTATGTGTCCAAATCTCTTCTTCTACCAATGTAAGTACATTCACAGAGTTTGTTGCAACAAACAGCACTTCTTTAATTTAGGCCCCAAACTCACAACACAACTCTACCTACCGCTGAAACAAACAAATCACAAGCTAAAAGGGGTGCTGGCTTGGCGGAGTGGTTAGCAACCAGGCACCCCATGTACTTGCTTCTGCCAGTCCAGGTTCAAATCCCACCTGTGACCAGTTTGCAGAGTGTCTTCCCCTAGTCTCTCGCCCCCTTTCACAAACCTATCCTCTGTCTCTCTCCTATCAATAAAGGCACAAAAAAATACATAAAAAAAAAAAACAAGCTAAAAAAGAGAAATACATAAATGAAAGGAAATATACACTCATCGGCCACTTTATTAGGTACACTGCTCTTGTGCTTGATTTGACCCTCTGCCGCCCTCAGAGCTGCCTGATTTCTTGGTGGCATTGATTCAACAAGGAGCTGGAAATATTCATGTGATTCTGATCCATATCAACACGATAGCATCACACAGGAGCTGCAGATCTGTCAGCTGCACATACATGATGTAAATCTGTTTTCCACCACATGCCAAAGGTGCTTTATAATGATTTGAGATTTAACCCTGAAGTGCATCAGGGTACAGTGATCCTATTGTAATGTTTGTGAAAACAGTTTAAGAATTATCAGTTTATGAATTACTTATGATATACCTGAAAATCCTTTAAGACTGGCAGTTTTGAAATACTCAGAACAGGCCCCGGCAGCCATGCCACGTTTAGAGTCACTCTAAGCAACTTTTGTTATGATGCTCAGTTTGAAGTTCACCACGTCACCATATGTCTAAATGCACTTAGATGGAGCCTTTTTGATTGGCTGATTACCTACATATATTAAGAGCAAATGTTTGAGTGTACCTAAAAAAAAGTGACCAGTAAGTGTTCATTTAATGAACATAAAAAAACGAAAAAGTTTGGACACTTTATGAATCATAGCTTGACTTAAGTCCTCACCATCATTTAGACGGACAGGAAACAGTTATCGATGCTTTTTGTAGCTTTAGCAGCTCTTCAGAAAGAGACTTGTCCTGTGTGACAGTTTCAGGAAGATTATATTTAATGTGACTGAACTCTGCTTCAAGATAAATTATGAAGAAGTTCAGTGAACAACTTTCATTTTATTTCAGTCATTAATATGTATTTGATTCTCACATGTTGTCAAAGTTTTTATATACTTTGTCTAAAGGTGCTTTATGGAAGTTTTAGTCTATGTTAATACAGGTTTGTGTTTATATTCTTTTCCAGGGAGGGAGACATTTATGATGATGTTGACTATGGTGGAGGTGAGTTTTCTTCAATGTCATGATCCACAGAATGTCCCATCAATGAAGTTTCTTGATACCTCACTTTTTAAAATATATTTGAATGATGGTTTTTATACTTATCTGGTGAAAAAAAAATCTCTCTTGTATTTCAGATATTTATGACAACGACTCTCCTCACGCCAGCTATTAAAGCATGATGATGTAAATGGTGAATGGCCTGTACAGCACTCTTCTCGTCTTTCAAACTACTTAAAGCATTTTTACACTGCAGGTCACACCTTGCCATTTTCTCCCATTCACTGTCTCATTCTAATCAGGAAATGGTTGAAATTAATTTCTGTAAACTGATTTATACACCAGTACTGACTGACACTTCCATTACCAATTTACACACCACTGGCGCAGCAGAAGGAGCAACAAACTCTCAACCTCTGATGACGGAGTGCCTCCACAGACTACGCCGTCAGTAGGAGTAATATGAACTATAAGGCTCTCAAACTTGGAGTTATTTATAATTGACTCCACCAGTTGTGTTTAATTTATCAGGACCAGCGGAGAAAAACTCCTAAAGTGAAGTAAAATGAACCTCACAGCTTTGTCATCATAGTTTTTGTTTATCAAACTGCTTGTATAGAAAATAAATACACTATTACTGTAGCGTTATGTCTTGCTTGACCTCTGAGATATTGTAATGTAAAGAATAAAGTTTCTGGTTCATGTCTCATGAAATGTCAAGTTTCATGTTAAAAAATAAAAGTTCAAACTAGTGAAAGTGATGCTTTTTTGTTGTTAAAAAAGGGTGCAGGAGACCGTACCATGTTTGACATTTTTCTGTATATTTATTTTACATGATTATGTACTTGTTTGCAGCACATTATAGGCAAAAGTTTACAAAAGTGCCTTGTGTGTTTTTTACTATAGTGGTTTTATTGATTTATATATTCCACCCATCTACCACTCTAATGTTCCCTCGGATCAAGATGTTAGAAAAACAATAGTAGAGACATATTTTGGTGAATGAAAACAAAGCATCAGCTTATCACAGTGTTACGGTACCCCAACTCCAATTAAATTGGGACATTGCATAAACAATAAATAAAAAAAATATATGATGATTTGCAAATCCAATTAAATACACTAAAAAATATAATACTGTATATATAATGTTCAGAGTGATTAACTATTTGATGCCTACAACATGTTCCAAAAAAGATGGGGAAAAGGGCAACAAAAGACTGATAAAGTTGAATAATGCTAAAAAAAAAACAAAACACCTCTTTGGCTTATTTCACTGGTGAACAGGTTCATTGGAAACATGTTAGTGTCATGATTGGGAACATCCCAGGGATGAGGCGAGGTTCACCACTTTGTGAACTGTGAGAGCAGATAATCCAATAATAATGATAATAATGTTTCTCAAGCTGCAATTTCAAGAATAGAGGGATTTTATCATCGGCAGTACATAATATCCGCAGTTTGTCCTGACATCTATAAGTGCAAGTTAAAACTAACATGCAAAGTCAAACCATGTCTTAACAACATCCAGAAACACCACCAACCTCCCTGGGCCTGAGCTCATCTAAGATGGACTGACGCAAAGTGGGAAAGTGTGCTGTGGTCTGATGAGTCCGCATTTCAAATTGTTTCTGGGAATCATGAGCCAATCATGTCTTCCGGACCAGGAACATCCAGAGTGTTGTCAGCACCAACTTTGAAGGCCAGCATCTGTGATGGTCTGGAGATGTTTTAATTAACCTGGGATAGGTAATTTGCACATCTGTAAAGGCATTATTAATACTGAAAGGTACATGAAGGTTTTGGAGCAACCTTTTCCCCTTTCACACTGACCAAAAAACCTGTTAAACAACATAACAATCTACTCCTGTCAGCAGTTTGAAAGGGTCTAATCAGCATTTCAATAGAGTTGACTGACCCTGCAAGCATCCCGGATTTTAATTGGCTCGCCTCCGATCGGCTTCAGTGAGAAAATCGGGTCAGCCTACTAATTACCTCCACCAAGGAGGTTATGATTTCAGGAGAGTTTGTCTGTTCGTGTGTCTGTCAGTCTGTCCGTCCGTCTGTGAACAAAATAACTAAAAAAGTAATTGATGGATTTTGATAAAATTTTTAGGAAATGTTCAGCATGGGAAAAGGAAGAACTGATTCGATTTTGGTGTTGATCTGGATCAGCGTCTGGCCGCCATGGCGAAAAATGTGATTTCTGTGAATAACTACTGAACTAAAATAGATATCATTATGAATCCAATTGCTAATGGTATGTTTTCATGGTCAAGGAATCAAAATATTTATATGACATAAAGGTAGGACTAGTATTTGTGGTGAAAATCACAATATGGCTAAGGACTGTGGCGCTGGCGGAGGTCTGCGCTCTCTGAGTGCTTTTCTAGTTCAGTCTGTGCTGAGTTTGTACATTTTTAAAGAGGGACAAAAGTAAGAGTATTGAAAAAACAGTTGACCAATGTGTCCACGACTTTAAACCTCCTTAACATTGTTTACATGGACGTGTTTTGTCTTGCTGATGATGTCATCATTGACATCAGCTTGACGCACTAGCCATTAGACCCGGGTCTGCTGGCAGTGGGAAAGGAGTCACTTAGCGATTGTTAGTGGGTTGACCCGCATTGAAAAAAACCCATGCGGACCTGCTCATTTTAGTGTGAAAGTGGTGTTATTCTGACATCCAGGCTACATCTTTTCAGGGATGTCCCTGCTTATTTCAGCAAGACAACAGTAAACCACATCATAGGGAAAGAGTGTCTGCAGTCCAGACCTGTCTCCCATTGAAAATATGTGGCGCAACATGAAGCACAAAATACAACAGAGACCCAGACTAAGCAACTGAAGTGGAACATCAAGCATGAATGGAAAACAATTCCACCCACAAGGCTTCAATAATTAGCATCCAAAGCTTCCAAACACTTATCGAGTGTCGTTAAAAGAAAGGTGATGTAACACAGTGATGAACTCTCCCCCTGGCCCACCTTTTTTGAATGTGTTAAAGGAATCAAGTTCAACATTAAATCCTGTCTTTGGAGTGAATTCAATTGAATATAAATGAACTTCAAATCATTGTATTCTGTTTTATTTACATTTTACACATCCCTACTTCGTTGGAATAGGGGTTTGTACTTCACTAGATCCTTGGAGTGCTACTTTAACTTGTACACTAGTAAAGTTTTATCAAAGAAACTGAACTTTTAATTGTACTTATTTCACCTCTGCCTCCTTATAAGCTCCAACTCATTTTGTCATCTTGAAGAAATTTACCATCGACTCGGCTGTTTCAAAGACCTTACCTGCATCCATGGTGGCATGAGAAAAAGAAACTCCATAAAAAGTAATAAGATAAAAAAAATACTCATCAGTGCAGTATCAATCACAGTTTCAGGCAGCAGATGGAGCCTCAGCCTTTAGAGAGAGAGCTGTGCTCGTTAAATCTGTGATCGTCTACTCGGGTCTGTTTGAGCTGCTTCCTGTTTCAAAGTCCATCGGCTGGAGTCGTGATAACATGTAACATCTGAGATGTTTCTGCAGCTTTAGGGTCGATGTTTATTCGCTGCACCGCGTTGAGATAACTGAGAGAGACATGCAGCGGTCTTTGGAGGCTCTGGTCCGGGTGCTGGAGACGTACAGAGGCAGAGATAAAGTTGTGAGTCGACATGTTTCGGTGATCAGGAGTGTAAATAAACAATAAACATCTCTGACAAAGACCAATCTGTCTCTTTGGAGGAATTCATTAAAGGCTTTGTCGCAGTGATTTTTGCTGGATAACATTCAGAGTTCACATGTAGATGACCTTTGTCTCGGACTGTTAGTTACCTTTTGTTACAAGTTAAAAAGTGTTTGACAGGAGGGATCATCAGTGCAAAAACTGACCTGCAATACTGATCTCAAGTAGGGCTGGGTAAATGGACCAAAATTAGTCTCTTAATTTTATCAGTGGAATAGTATGGAAGAGGGGCCATTTCAGATGGAACAAGTCATTTTAAGAGATAAAAGTCGAAATGATGAGAAAAAAGTTGAAATTTTGAGTCTAAGGGTGAAGTGACGAGATAAAAGATCAAATGTCGACAATAAAGTTGTCATATAGTTTCTTGATAAACGTCAAAATGATGAGATTAAAGTAAAAATGTTGGGAAAAAAAGGTTGAAAGTTCAATTCAATGTATTTTGACTTATTCTGGACACTTTTACTTTTTTTCTCAACATTTTGCCATTTTATTGACATTTCAGCTTTACCACAAAAATGTATTTTAACTTTTTTTTTTTAATGTCATTTGTACTTTAATTTGGAAATTTCAGATTTAATCCCAACTTCCCCAAATTATTTTCTCCATCTAACATGGCCCTTATACTCTTCCATAGACGAGTGAGTCATCATAGTTATAGATAGAAGAAACAACTTGTCATAGAATTACAATAAATCCATAAACCATCAAACAGTTATGATACCTGTGTGATTCAACTCTAACAAAATACAAGCAAAAGTCACCTTATATCTTGTCTTTTTTTAGTTTTTAAACTATCACTTATTTCAGATCACCCACTTCACACTGCCAAGATCAGGGTGGGCACATGTGAGTCTCCACCGCACTAAATGTGGCCCACAAGTCATTTCAAACAAGTGTAAACATGAATAAAGCAGGTCATGTTTGCACTTTAAAAATGGTTAAATCATATTGTTTTGCTGGATTTAACAAGCTTTAACTGGCTCTTATTGTGAAAATGAGTTACATTTGCCTTAATTCTTTGTCAAGCTCATTTAATTGTTCGTCATTATTTGATTTGAGTTATAATAAATGAATTTTGGTATACTGATAGCTTTATGTTTGTTATTTCTGTTGATTTATTTTTGCCATCCAGATTATTGACAGTTTGTAACAATGCAGCTCTCAGGCAGGGAAAGGCTTTTATGTGGCCCTCATGATAATCAAAGTTGTCCACCTCTGGTAAAAAATTGAGCAGAACCATTGGCATCATCGCCAGACATTGAAAGAAACAAAACAGCTTAAGCCCAGAATTATGTGAAAGTAACACCTCAGTATCTTCCCCCTGTGTGTCTCCTCAGATCAGGACGGCATGTTATGGCTCTCAGCTGGTTGGGGGGGTCCTGTCCCGTAAAGCAGAATCAGACGTCTCCTCCCAGCAACTCGGGAAAAGTCTGCTGCTGTTCTCTGCTCAGCTCAGCCACTGCAGGACGGTGCTGAGGCTGTTCGATGATCTCTCCATGCTGGCGTACTCTCATGGTTATGGATTAGGAGGCTCGGTAAGAAACAGCAACTTCAGCTTGATCCATTACTTCTCCTTTGTTTTTAGTTTTTACAAATCATTTTCTATTATCATTAAAGGTGGTGGGGGTTTTGGGGGGGCTCTCCTTTCATAAAGGGCTTCCCTCTGCATATATGAAAACAACACCAGAGAGAAAAGCGTCAGTCTTCACAGACACTCAGTGAGACATCAGATTTTAAACACTCTGTCATTTCTCAGTTATGGGTGCATGTGCTGTGCATGTATGTTTAAATACTAAGCAAAATAAGGACACTCGTTAGAAGATTTTGTAAAACACTAGATGTCATTTTAACACTAGAAACATATATATATATATATTTTTTTTTTTTTCTGAATACTAGTGTATGTAGGGGTACTGCATCATTTAGTAAAATGTGTATCTTAAATTGTGTATTAAAGCTGAATTTTACCCCATGACCATAAAATAGTTTTTATTTCCTCTCATTGTACTACCCATCTCTCATAGAACACTATTTATTCCACAACTTTAAAGTAACATGCTGATTCATTTCAACTAATAAAGTTATTTATGTTAAACTTAGCCTCGACTGCAAACTGCCACACACTTTAGTTTTTTAGAGCTTATGCAAGGTGGATGAGAAATGGGCATATCTTTTTTTGTGCTTTTTTAAGTTGTATTTTTTGTATTTTTAGACTTTATTTGACAGTAAGGGAAAAAAGTAGGACATATGAAGCGGGATAAGGAACAGGGGCGTACTTACCATTAGGCAAACACAGGCAATTGCCTGGGGCCCCAAGATGTCTGGGGCCCCCAAACATCTCACAAAAATGTATTATTAAAGCTTTCTTTGATTCAGAGAAGTTATTATTATTTTTGTCTTTATTCACACGCTGTAGTATGAAGTAAAGAAGATCAACATCTATATTTTATAATCATTTTGTCAGTAGACCTCATACATTTGATGTCATTGGCTTTATGTTCAATTATGATATCCTTTAAAATACTTTAATTCATAACTTTTCAAACTATATGACACTTAGTATAAAAAGCTTAAGGCCCATGCACTGGATTATTTTGCGTGTGCATGATAAACTTCTTATTTATATTTGCTAATGTCCCTTCAGGGGATCCGTAATCATAAACATTTAGAGTCAAAATCTTTTTTTGGTCATAAATATTATTCCCTGGATGTGAAGGACATATAAATATGGGTATGTAACTTGTAACTTAAGCTGTCAGATAACTGTAACAGTTTTCAAAAGCAGAACTAATGAACACACTCGCCTTCTGTCAAAATTGGACTAAAACACAAAATTTAAAGAAATTCATTTAGTTTCGTTATGTTACTTGGTATTAAAATAATAATAAAAATGTATCAGCATGCTGAAAACCAATGAAATACTGTTATTGACCCTGTTTACTTTTCATATTATTATTTAATCTAATTTAATTTTAGTTATTTTTTTATTCTTATTACTACCCTCCCTTTCTTCTTCTTCCCCCCCTTTTCCCTCCTCTTCTTGTCAGTACTTCTGACAATTGTCTGTCCGTCTATTTTGTCTTTTGTGGTGTGAATGAGTAAGAGAGAGAGTTATCTGAATAGGGAATGGGAACTTGTCTCTAACATAATGTTTTTTAAGGAGACATTATTTTCACTGATATCTGTAGTTTCCATGTTTATTTTTTCTCTGCACCCATCCCATAAATTGGAAAAATCATTTAAAATAATTAAAAAATGTATCAGCACAGTACAGGGATATGAAGGGCCCCAATGACTGGGTTGGCCTTGGGCCCCCATAAGACGAGATCCGCCCCTGAAAAGGAAATTACATTTAGCTGGTGCACTAATTCTGGCATGTTAACATTGATGCTTATTGTTGATATGTTGATTAATGTGCTCTATCTTTGATGGATATTCTTAATAAAAACATTCATTTCAACACATGGAAAAGGAACTACTAGAATTCTGCTCAATGCATCAGTGCACCTAAAAACCATTCTTTCAAGCTCACTTCATCACATCTGAAACACGAACACTGATAATGTCACTGACTGCTCACAGCATTACTGCATGTTTCCCCTCTTTCATAGGAGGAGGATGCAGGTGTCCGTTGGATCTCTGTGCTCAATAACGTGGCTGATCAGCTGTATTACCCCTGCGAACACATCGCCTGGGCAGCGGACGCAGACCTCATCAAAGTGAAGTCTGATAAGTGGTGGCTGCTCTGCACAGTGCTGTGGGGAACATCGCTGCTGCTGGGAATACTCAGGTGTGTCTGCAAACACAAATCTGCCCAGAGATTGTCTCAGTGTTTACATGCACAGCTCAGTCTACTGTGACTTCTGTCGTTTGGCCTCCAGGTCTCTCAGAGTTCTGCTGCTCCTGAGGAAAAAGCTGAGGAAACAGAGGAGGGATGGAGGAGGAAGCAGGTGTTGTATCCACACTTTTATGTCATGTTTGCGTTCTCTTTATGGAAAAACACTGGGACATTTTTCTGTAATGGTGATGTGTCATAATGTTTTCCACCTGCAGTCGCTCTCAGCTGCGCAGACAGATGCGAGGAGAGCTGCTCTCTGTACTCGGCAGCATGGCTGACCTCAGTAATGCCATTCATTGGATGCCGCCAGGTTTCCTGTGGGCAGGACGGTTCCCTAACTGGCTGGTGGGGTTGATGGGCACCGTGTCATCTGTGGTCGGATTGATCCAGATGAGTGCGAGCAGCAGTGAACAGACAGACAGTGCATAATGACCACTTTACAGTGAGGTGATCAGGGATTTAGATAAGCACTGAACAAGTGATGTACGAGGAGAAATCAAACAACCAAACAAGTTAAATCGATACTTTAGGGAGTCTTACTTTAGTCAGACCTTTACAATGTTTCATTTTTAGCTTTTTACCAACAATCACCAGAGTGTTTCACAGTAAAAAGAAGTCAATGGACTGGTAAGACATGTAAATCGGTTTAATAAAATGTGATTAAAAACCTGTAGAAAAACCTTGACCAATCAGAGCTCAGATGAGGATTAGAGCCAAGAAAGATAGAAATAATAAATAATAAATTATAGTGTCTTTTCCTGTTTTTTGTTTGCTTATATACCGTAACCTCTTTAAAACAATATCAATTTCCTTGCTACAGGTTTGTGCCTACATAACAATAAGCCCTGATGATGTGGTGTTAGTCAGTACGCAGTTTCTGTTCAGGTGGTCTCGATTAACTGATGCATCTTAATACATAAAAAAATGGTACAGAACAATTCTATTTATATCGACTGAGATCATGTTAAAAACTGAGAAAAAAGCCGTACTAATGCTCAGTAAAAAAAATTAGAGCAAGAGAGATGTGTTTTCTACACAATTTACCAACGTCTCTCTGTTTTCCGATGTTGCCAAGTTTCCAAACACAACAACTGTTTTACTTGAAGAATGCAAAACATTTATTCAAAATGCAACTAGTCACTGTACCTGGTGTAACTAAAGCTGTATCATAGACTGAGTCTCCTGAGAAATGCTGTTTTTGACTGCTGGTTTAAATCAAGAGACACAAATGGTTAATTTTCTACTGTTTTCAGCCAACCACATGAGGAGGTCAGTGCTCAAAGGCTGTGATTGAGAATTTGGTCAAGTAACTGAGGTTGTTTGGTGAGTTTTAAGGGGGAAAAAATTACAAATTGTGAAAAGACTGCTAAATTGTTGCCTTAAACACACACTCCATAGGTCTATTTTTTAATTCTGCCTTTTCATATTAAGTGATATATGGACTGTGATTAGTTGTATTATTTTGAGGTATTGTTGATTACTAAACTGACTGTTTCAAGATGAACCTGATGTATTAAAGTGTATGTTTTGGGGGGGCTACACTACAGTAACTGTTTGAGATGGTATTGTGTTAATTGTGCAAGCAGATGTTGATTTCATTGATTTGCATTGATGAGACAACTTTGACAAAGTTTATATGAAATCTCTGTAGAGTTTTTTTTATTATTGTGATGATACTCAAAAAGAAACTGAATTGTATGTAAAGCTATTTAGAATGATTGTATAAAGTTTTAATTTTTTCACAAGAAGCCTCAACTGCATCTCTTTTGCTGGATGATTTTCTAATGACTTTTATTAAACCTTATAAGTTACCTCTGCTAAGGATGTTATGTTTTTGCTGGTGTTTGTCAGTTTATTAATAGACTATATCAAAACATTACCAGAGGAATTTTATGACATATGAGAGTCCATCAGAAATGGGTGAAGGAACAACCCATCAGATTTCGGGAGTGATCTGATCGGACAGTTCTCCACAGTTTTGTCAATTATATAATAAGATATATCTGCAGATTTCAATTACATTTTCACAAAATGTTGATATTAAAAGGGAGAAGTGATTCAGTTTGGGCGGTGATCTACATCTGGTTGTGGATCCAGGATTTATTTTCAATGATTTGTTAACAGTGTGAGACAGGGCAGTTTTCCACATTTTTGGTAATAACTTGCTGCCAATGTTGGAAATAACACAGTGGAGGTTTGTGCTCTCTGAGCCCCTCTACTGACCTTGCTGAGGAGGTAACGTTTGCTGGCATTTGTTTGTTAGTTTTTGAACATAACTAGAGAATTTGCATTTCCATGCAGGAAATGCGTTGAAATGCTGAGTGTGACTGCTGAAACTGTGAAATGAAATTGCTGAAAGTAATGCAAAGAAAGTAGAAAATGTGACATGAATAGTTTTAATCAGTAAATCAGGGCTGCAAATGTGTGAAATGTGCTTTAAAAATGTTTGCAGAAAATTATAGATAATGGAGCTCAGGTCTGCAGGTCACGTGACCACGCTGTAACTTCAAAGAAATGTGCAAAAGTTGATGCAGCTTCAACAGTCATATCAAACTGGAGCAGATAGTGAAAAGTGCACTAAAAACTGTTTGCAGTTGTGAAAGAAAGCAGAAAATGAATGACTGTTTTGTAACATGGTTAAATGTGTTGATATTTGTAGATGTACCTAATAAAGTGGCCAGTCAGTGTAACACGTCCAAATTAAGGTTGAGAGTGTAAAGACAAGCATGATTACGCTATTGTAATGAAGAATCTGTACTAGATGGAAAGAAAAGTACCTCCACCTCAGCCTGGATTTGAACCCAGGTCTCTTGCTTCATAGTCTGCTGCTCTAATCTTTTAACCACAGGGCTAAATTGCTGACTCATTGAAAGCATGGTATTTCTCCTGTTTGTCTCATAGAGCACTCTAATGACGTTTGGTACTTCCGGGTAAACAAACGCTCGCTGTGTCTAAACCGGAATAGATATCAGGAAAAGGATTTCACCGTGAGCATCCCAAGAATCTGCTAAAACGTGTAATATAATTCTCATATCTGTACTGTTCAAAATGTTAACACAGTGACGAGTTAAAAACGCCCTTCAAACTGCAGTACTCGGCTGTCCGGGGCTTCGGTCTGAAGTCACGTGACACGCTGAACACACACAGATCTCCTCAAAAGTTGGTGTTGCTTAAAAAATCATATTTAAAAAACTGTAGAAGCCAGCAAAAAGCTGAAGATATGTAAAAATAGTTGAGAAGCCAATTTAGCTTTTAAAGCATGAATGAAGTCTGGAGGTGGAAGTATGCCCAATCTGTGGAGCTTCAAAGTTGCTGAAGTTTTCAGCAGACCTGCGGAAATGTCCCATTGATTTCAATGTAAAAATACATGCAGAAATTATTTTTTACTGTAAAAAGTATAACTGTTAAACCTGTGAAAAATACAAGCGCACTTGTCCTGAACATGCTGCATATGTCAATTTTTTTCTGTGAAAATCTGTGCAAATTTGAAGCCTGTGAAAGGTGCCAAAATCTGAAGGAATAAGAAGAAGAAGAAGAAAAAGAAAAAGAAGAATAAATTTTAGGAAGAACAATATGTTGAAATGCTGACTCAGCATTCCAACATAAATATCAATTCCCATCCCTAACCAAAATATAACATCTCCCTTGTGTCATGACCAATATTCTCTTGAAATATCATCCAAATCCATTCATTACTTTTTCTGTAATCTTGTCCACAAACTAACAAACTCCTTGGTGGAGTTATGTCGGTCAAACTCTGTTACTACAGCAAACCTCATTAACTTATTCCAGCTTTGAGTAGGGCTGGGTATTGATTCAGATTTTCTGGATCGAATCGATTTTATATTACAAGGTGTCAAATCGATTCGATTCACGATTCAATTCGATATTTATTCAGTCTGGGATATCTTAGTTAAAATAGTGCTGTAAATTTAAAAAGGGACCTTTTGACCTGGTTCATCATTAAAAATTGTTTTAACATGAAGAACTAAACCCAAAGCAGTTACATTAATCATATTTTAATGATATGCATTCATGCATACTCTGCATATTACTTGTTTTTTGTACTTACTTTTGTACTGTACGTATTTTCCTTTGTACTTGTTAAATCTAAAACACCAAACATCAGCTTTTAAACTTGCCAGTGGTGCCCATATCGTGCTTCCACCATGTTTGTTTGCAGTAACATCTCATGAGATCTTGTTCAGTAGAAAGCAACGCTACACGCTGATCACACGAGACTAGCAGGGTTGATACCACAGGCTGCTTCTCTGCACATCCAAAGAAGAAAAAACTACCCAAGTTTAAAGATTGATCTTTGGATTTTATGGATCGATTATGAACCAGTTAAAGGAAAATCGATTTAAATTGATTTTTTTAACCCAGCCCTAGCTTTGAGTGTCCTGTCCTTTCCGTGCCGGACCTTAACCACATTTCTGCAGACTGCAGGGACAGCACAGCAAACAATGAGTCCACACCAACGCTAAACCCTGACTGCTGCTGACGAACTACTACAACTATCAGAAACAGACATGCTGCTGTCATGGCCGTGCAGCAGAGCAACCGGCTGTGGCCTGCAGGCTGAAAAAAACGAGCGTGCACCTGGAGAGTTTCCAGCTGAGAAATCCCCAGACTGCCAGAGAGGCGGCCTGGGAGGAGGAGGAGAGTGCTGCCTGTTCTGTATGTGATGGTACAGCAGACAATACAAATAAAGCTTAGGATGAATCGAGCCTACTGTGAAATCTGATTGGGATGAATGGACCTTGATGTTCTCTCTCCCTCTGTCCCCAGTCTCTTTTAATTTACTGCTGTTGTGGAGGATATGGTTCTCATCATTAATCAGGGAGACAAATGAATCCCCGGCTGCTCAGATGAGAGAGAGAGAGAGCAGAAGAAAAGGAGAGGAAGAAGAGCAGAGATGAAGGGAAGAGGGCGGGATGTATAAATCAAGCCCTCTTTGATTAATTCACCTTGGTCTGGAGGACGTGGTTGAGAAGATCCATCAGGTTTGATAATCAGGAGCCTCCCATTAGTGAGAAATGTCAATAAAACAGACTGGAATGTTCAAAATCATTAAATACACAAGGGTTATGAAAAATCTTAGTATTTAGCGACACCAATTACTGATGGTCCACTTCACTTAGGATCATTTACAAAGAAGGATTATCTAACAGAGAGTCTGCCTTTTGAGAGGGTTTATAAAATCAATCAATCACATCATGAGTGAATGTTGATTTGATTTAGAGACTTGACCATCAATACATACAGACATAGGTAAACCAAGAACAACATTCAGCTTTAGACTCCATCAATGTGTAAATTTAGGAAGAATTGGTCTAATTTTTATGCCTTAAGGACACCTTTTTGCCCGTGACTGTTTGTTTTTTTATAATTCAAAATGTTCCCATCAAATTTTAAAGACATTTTCAGGCAATGTTGGTCATGGCACATTGGAGAAGTGGTATGATTTTAGTGTTGATCCAAGATTTTTTGAAGGACTGCAAGATTAAGCAGTTTTCACTATTAACTCAAGAAGCTCACAACGGATCTTGAAGACATTTTCAGAGCAAAGGGTGGATACTTTGAAGAAACTAGAATATAAGACATGTTTTCATTTAGGCTATTTCACACTTTTTTGTTAAGTACATAATTCCACATGTGTTCATTCATAGTTTTGATTTCTTCACTGAGAATCTACAATGTAAATAGTGATGAAAATAAAGAAAACACATTGAATGAGAAGGGTATGTCCAAACTTTTGGCCTGTACTGTGAGTCTAACTGTACGTTCACACCAAAAGCATCAAAAACGCTTGCCGACGCTCTGGCCGCTCTCACCGCGCCGCTTGGCAGTTAAACACACAGAAGCATACAGGCAGAGGACTCGATGTGAGCGGCCGGAGGGGCGGGGCTTACAAGCTGCGGTGCAGATGTGTTCTGCATCACCATCTCCTTTCACTCTCGTTCTCACACTTATATGTTTATATATATGAAGACTGAACTAAAATAAGTCAAGTAAACAGACATACGCACAGTCTTGTGACCCTTAAACATCAGCTTATTTGATTGTTATGACTTTACCCCCCTTTTTATGAAACATTTGCACAAAGCGGGAGGTTTGAAATGTGAAATTGAAATGTGTATATGTGATGCACATGGGACTTTGGTTCCCTCTTTCACCGTGAATCACACTTGGGGGGCTGAAGACTGCAATGATACGTTTCTCCCATGGTTTTTCCTCCCTTGTTTTCTCATCCTCTCTCTCAAAGTCTTCCGCATTGGAATCCACATCGGCCTATAATTGGCTGACGCCTCGTTCGCGCTGCTGCTCATTTGCATAAAGTTGAGCTTCTCCCAACTTCAGCTCATCGCTCGCAATGCTTCCATCGCACCGCTCGTGACGTTCGCAACACGCCGCTTGTGATCACCGTCGCCTCCATCGCCCCTTGACGCCGGCGATCATAGAAAATGAATGGCAGGTGGACGCTCAGACCGCTTCTGGTGTGAATGTACAGTAAGACTTTTTAAAGGATTTGTTAATACTTCCATTTCTGCGAATAACTCAAGAAGCTCTCCACAGATACTGACAACATTCTAGTGGACTCTTTATCATCACACAAGAGAGCTGTGGTTTAATTTTGGTGGTAATATAATGTATGCTTTGGTAGGGCATAGGTTTCTGGATTATGACACAGCACTGGTCCTGTCTGTCTCTGTGGATTACAACACATTGCAGGAACAAAACGGACAAATATGACATCATCTGTCTTCATGTGGGGCTCTCTATGTGTTTCAATACCAGGAACATGGTGTAGCTCCAATACCAAGGGCTGTAGGGGTGAGGGGCCTCAGGCTGAGGGGCCTCAGGCTGAAGGTCCTCAGGCTGAGGGTCCTCAGGCTGAAGGTCCTCCGGGTGAGGGGCCTCCTGCTGAGGGGCCTCAAGCTCAGGGGCCTAAAGCTGAAGGGCCTCTGGCTGACGGTCCTCCGGCTGAAGGCCTTCTGGCTGAGGGGCCACCGGCTGAGCGTCCTAAGGCTGAGGGTCCTCCGGCTGAGGGTCCTCCGGCTGAGGGGCTTCAAGCTGAGGGGCCTCAAGCTGAGGGGACTCAAGCTGAAGGTCCTCCTGCTGAGGGGCCTCAGGCTGAGGGGTCTAGGGCTGAAGGTCCTCCAGCTGAGAGTCCTCAAGCTGAGGGAACTCAGGCTGAAGGTCCTCCGGCTGAGGGGCCTCTGGCTGAGGAGCCTCAAGCTGAGGGGCCTCTGGCTGAAGGTCCTCTGACTAAGGGGCCTCAAACTGGGGGCCTCTGGCTGAGGGGCCTCAGGCTGAAGATCCTCTGGCTGAGGGGCTTCAAGCTGTTGGGCCTCCAGATGAGGGGCCGCCGGCTGAAGGGCTTCTGGCTGAGGGGCCTCAAGCTGAAGGGCCTCTGGCTGAGGGGCCTCAGGCTGAAGGTCCACCAGCTGAGGGTCCTCAGGCTGAAGGTCCTCCGGCTGAGGGTCCTCCGGCTGAGGGGCCTCAAGGTGAGGGGCCTCTGGCTGAGGGGCCTCAAGCTGAAGGTCCTCCTGCTGTGGGGCCTCAGGCTGAGGGGCCTCCGGCTGAGGGGTCTAGGGCTGAAGGTCCTCCAGCTGAGGGTACTCCGGCTGAGGGGCCTCAGTCTGAGGGGCCACCGGCTGAGGGGTCTAGGGCTGAAGGTCCTTCAGCTGAGGGTCCTCCGGCTGGGGGCCTCAGGTTTAGGGGCCTCTGGCTGAGAGGACTCCGGCTGAGGGTCCTCCAGCTGAGTGACTTCAAGCTGAGGGGCCTCAGGCTGAAGGTCCTCCAGCTGAGGGGCCCAAAGCCTAAGGTCCTCTGGCTGCGGGGCCTCAAGCTGAGGGGCCTCAGGCTGAAGGTCCTCCGGCTGAGGGGCCTCAGGCTGAGTGGCCTCCAGCTGGGGGGCCTCAGGCTGAAAGTCCTCTGGCTGAGGGGCCTCAAGCTGAGGGGCCTCAGGCTGAGGGGCCTCAGGCTGAGGGGCTTCTGGCAGGGGGCCCTCAAGCTCAGGGGCCTCTGGCTGAGGGGCGTCCGGCTGAGGGGCCTCAGGCTGAGGGGTCTAGGACTGAAGGTCCTCCAGCTGAGGGTACTCCGGCTGAGGGGCCTCAGGCTGAGGGGCCACCGGCTGAGGGGTCTAGGGCTGAAGGTCCTCCAGCTGAGGGTCCTCCGGCTGGGGGCCTCAGGTTTAGGGGCCTCTGGCTGAGAGGCCTCCGGCTGAGGGTCCTCCAGCTGAGTGACTTCAAGCTGAGGGGTCTCAAGCTGAGGGGCCTCAGGCTGAAGGTCCTCCAGCTGAGGGGCCTAAAGCCTAAGGTCCTCTGGCTGCGGGGCCTCAAGCTGAGGGGCCTCAGGCTGAAGGTCCTCCGGCTGAGGGGCCTCAGGCTGAGTGGCCTCCAGCTGGGGGGCCTCAGGCTGAAAGTCCTCTGCCTGAGGGGCCTCAAGCTGAGGGGCCTCAGACAGAGGGGCTTCTGGCAGGGGGCCCTCAAGCTCAGGGGCCTCTGGCTGAGGGGCGTCCGGCTGAGGGGCCTCAGGCCTCAGCCTCAGGCTGAAGGTCCTCCGGCTGAGGGGCCTCCGGCTGAGGGGCCTCTGGCTGAGGGGCCTCTGGCTGAGGGGCCTCAGGCAGATGGTCCTCCGGCTGAGGGTCCTCCAGCTGAGTGGCTTCAAGCTGAGGGGCCTCAAGCTGAGGGGCCTCAGGCTGAAGGTCCTCCTGCTGAGGGGCCTCAGGCTCAAGCTGAGGGGCCTCAGGCTGAAGGTCCTCCGGCTGAGGGGCCTCTGTCTGAGTGGCCTCTCTCGAGCTCTTCAATTTATACTTTCAGCAGCTGCTCTGATCCTCTTTAATCCTTTGATGAGTTGAATTCCATGACTTCAGTCAAAATGATTTCCATGGCAACACAGAATAACACAGATCTATGAGTTATTCTGTTTTTTTTTTTTTTTAAATTAACAAAATGGCCATCTTATCCTAAATATGTGACATAAAACCTTAATTTATTGACATCACAATTTTTCAGTTTTTCCAAAGATACTATTTGTTTTGGCAAATGTACATTTGCCAGCTAGAGAGTTGCCCTTGTGCCCCAAAGACTCTGAGACTTAAACCTCTAATTCCAGCCTAGCTGAGGAAGCAATACAGTGAAACCAGTGTTGGTACTAGGGATGTAATGATATGAAAATTTTGTATCACAGTTATTGTGACCAAAATTATCACGGTTATCATTATTATCACGATATTGTTGCAGTGTGCTCAAAATGTTCAAAAAGTACTTTTACACACAATTTAATCACTTAATCCCTTCAATGTTATCATCATAATGGTTCTTTTTTTGTCTTTTTTTTTCAATAGTATGTCAAGAAATGCCCTTTGAGTACATTTTTATCCTATTTTCATGAGAAATGAAAATAAACAATCCTGGAAAGTATTTGTCATTATTATGTTATAAAAGGTGTGATTACAACAAAAGAAAACAACTGATCTGAACTTCAAACAGGATTCTCTTTATAAACAGCTGTAAATGAACATGTTCAAAGTTTTGAGATGACAAAAAATGAGCTTAGCCTATTTTGTATACACTCACACATTTTTGTTTGCCTACAGCATTTGTGTCCATGTTACAGCTCATTATATTAGACTATGTCCAGGACTTTTTTTAAATGACGATAGTCCCTGAAGCAATTAACCCCCTTCATGATTCCCCCCTTCATGGCGGATCTCCTCTGTATTTTCTCCTCTAAATATTTCCAAATAACGATCGATGAAATCCATAAAACACAAATTTTGACGAAAAAAGACGATCTATGTCAAAATACGGCGAATACACGGCAAATCAAAGGCAAGAACACAGTCCAGAATGATACTAATTCTGTTATTCATAAGATTTCTACATTTTTGGATAGAATTACTGATAAGTCACCTGTTATTCTCTCAGGCATGGCTCACTGAATCCTCCCCCTCTCTCTCTCTGTCTCTCCCTTCGGGTCCGTCAGTTCATTTACTCGAAGAGTTCCTGCCGCTGAAATCTGCAGGGGCCTCAAGCTGAGGGGCCTCTGGCTGAGAGGCCTCAAGCTGAGGGGCCTCTGGCTGAGGGGCCTAAAGCTGAAGGTCCTCAAGCTGAGGGTCCTCTGGCTGAGGGGCCTCAAGTTGAGGGGCCTCTGGCTGAGGGGCTTCAGGCTGATGGTCCTCCGGCTGAGGGTCCTCCAACTGAGTGGCTTCAAGCTGAGGGACCTCAAGCTGAGGGGCCTCAGGCTGAAGGTCCTCCAGCTGAGGGCCTCTGGCTGAGGGGCCTAAAGCCTAAGGTCCTCTGGCTGAGGGGCCTCTGGCTGAGGGGCCTGAGGCTGAAGGGCCTCCGGCTGAGGGTCCTCTGGCTGAGGGACCTCAACCTGAGGGGCCTCTGACTGAGGGGACTCCAGCTGAGTGGCTTCAAGCTGAGGGGCCTCAGGCTGAAGGTCCTCCTGCTGAGGGGCCTCTGGCTGAGGGGCCTCTGGCTGAGGGCCCAAAGCTGAGGGACCTCAGGCTGAAGGTCCTCAAGCTGAGGGGCCTCTGGCTGAGGGCCCCAAGCTGAGGGGCCTCAGGCTGAAGGTCCTCAAGCTGAGGGGCCTCAGGCTGAGGGGCTTAAAGCTGAGGGGCCTCAGGCTAAGGGGCCTCAGGCTGATGGTCCTCCAACTGAGGGTCCTCCAGCTGAGTGACTTCAAGCTGAGGGGCCTCAAGCTGAGGGGCCTAAAGCTTAAGGTCCTCAGGCTGAAGGCTCTCCGGCTGAGGGGCCTCTGTCTGAGTGGCCTCGCTTTCTCGAGCTCTTCAATTTATACTTTCAGCAGCTGCTCTGATCCTCTTTAGTCCTTTGATGAGTTGAATTCCATGACTTCAGTCTTCAAGCTTCAAGCTATGGGCGCATGCGCACGCAGCGACCGGCAGTGAGAGTGAGAGTTCGGCGTCTTTGTCTGTGTTTTTAGTGTTTTTTAGCGCCTTTTAATGTCTTTTAATGTCTTTTATGTGATTTTATCGTGTTTTTTATTACCTTGGATGTTTTAGTGCTCCTTGTTTTAATCATCAGCAATGGATCCTTTTTATATAGTCTCGCTGTGGCTTCTTTTACTCTGCCTGCTCACCTGCAACACCGACGTGGCAGCGTGACAGGTGAGAACCGTGAGGACTCAATACTCCAGGGACGTGCTGCTGGAGCTAAACGCAGCCACGTTAGCCCAGCAGGCTGACCTAACGCTCAAGTTACCCGAATGTCTCCTCAGAAGCGCTAATGGTGGGACCAAAATATTAAAAAAGAGGAAGCGGGGTAAACGTGGAGGCCTAAGACAACGCCTGAGGAAACAGCGTCTCGACCGGATTCCCCTGCCCTCTGTCATAATGGGGAGCGACAGGTCTCTAAGAAACAAGGTGGATGAACTCCAGAGACATGTACGTTTCCAGAAGGATTTTATGAACTGTTGCGTCATGGCGTTCACCGAGACCTGACTGGCTGACAGAGACTTGGATGCAGACCCGGAGGTTGATGGTTTTGGCGCACCTATACGGCTGGACAGAGACGCTGCTGCAACAGGCAAGTCATCCGGTGGTGGCGTGTGTTTGTATATTAACCAGCGCTGGTGTAGATCTGTCACTGTCCGGGAGAAACTCTGCACTGCTGACTTAGAATTGCTCTCTGTGTCATTACGCCCTCCATATCTGCCTCGGGAATTTCCCCAGATATTTGTGACTATCCTGTACATCCACCCTCGGGCTAATGAAAAAAACGCTTGTGAGCTCATCTATCAGGTCATTCAGAGGCTTCAATCTGTCTCTCCGGACGCCCCCCACCTTATTCTGGGTGACATGAACCACTGCTCTCTAAAAACTACGCTGAAGGATTTTTACCAATACATCACATGCCCCACCAGACAGAATAAAATCATTGATCTCTGTTATGGTAACATCAAAGGTGCATATAAATCCATCCCTCTGTCACCTCTTGGTTCCTCCGACCACAACTGCATCCAACTCATCCCTGTCTATCAGACTGTACTGAAGCGAGGCAAAGTGCAGAGCCTCAGAGTGAAGACCTGGGACGATGATGCCTGCCTCACTCTGCAAGGGTGTCTTGATGCCACTGACTGGAACACATTCATTGAGTCTTCTGCCGACATAGATGAACTTACTGATGTCGTGAGCAGCTGGGTTACATACTGTGAAGATTGTGCTATTCCTGTCAAAACGGTGAAAACATATCCTAACAACAAGCCGTGGGTTTCTAAAACACTAAAAGATTTATTACACCGAAAGAAAACAGCCTTCAGGGAAGGGAATAGATCGTATTTGTACAACTTGCAGAAAGAAATCAAATATGAGATCAGAGCCTGTAAAAAACGTTATAAAGAGAAAATTGAGAGTCAACTTAAAACAAATAACTTGGGTTCTGTTTGGGACAGTTTGAAAACAATCACTGGGGCAAAAGAATGTAGCCGGAAAAACATTCAGCTCGGTGGTTACAATTCAGACTTAGAACTAGCTCAGAGCCTCAATGATTTTTATGTAAGATTTGATGACTCTGATTTCCATGGAAAACACACTGAGCTGAAAAACCGCTTCTCATCTGCTCCTCCTTTAAACTCCTTTCTTGATGGGGATGTAATTAAGTGTTTTAAAAAATGTAAACCAAAGAAAAGCCCAGGCCCTGATCATATAAGTGGTCGCCTGTTAAAAACTTGCGCTGAACAACTTGGTCCTATTTTTAACTACATTTTTAACTTGTCTCTCTCTCTTCAGACTGTGCCATCCCTATGGAAGAAGTCTATTGTGGTACCTGTTGCTAAAACAAAAAATCCCATGACATTGAATGACTTTCAGCCTGTGGCACTCACCTCCACAGTGATGAAACAGTTTGAGAAGTTAGTAAAAACAGAAATATTGGCAAAAACTGAGCATCTACTAGACCCTCTCCAATTCGCTTATAGAAACAATAGAGGTGTTCAAGATGCCACAGCTACCTTACTGAACCTTGTGTACAAGCATCTTGAGGGCAGTAAGAATCATGTCAGATTGCTTTTCTTTGATTTCTCATCAGCTTTCAACACGATTCAGCCTCACATCCTAGTCGATAAACTTGTGGATTTGTTTGGTCTGGATGCGTGTCTTGTGGGTTGGATTCTTGACTTCCTCACTAATAGATCACAACAAGTAAGAGTGAATGGAACATCGTCCAGCATTCTATCATCCTCAACCGGGTCACCTCAAGGTTGTGTTTTGTCTGCACTTTTTTACATCTTGTATACCAATGACTGTTGTAGTAATCACACAAACAGATTCATTATTAAGTATGCAGATGACTCTGTTATCGTCAGCCTGCTCCATGATGAGGAGGTTAGTCACGGCCAGGTACTTGACGACTTTGTATCTTGGTGCGATGAATTCTTCTTACAAATCAATGTTTCTAAAACAAAGGAAGTCTGTATTGATTTTAGACGTACGTCCCAGGTTCCTAATTGTAGTGTCGTTCATAGCCAGCAGGTTGAACTAGTGAGCAGCTACAAATATCTTGGCACTGTAATAGATAACTCCCTCAAATTCGATGTGAACTGTGATATACTCTGTAAAAAGGGTCAGCAGCGCCTCTTTTGTCTGAGGAAGCTCGCCAAATTCCAGGTGGACAGAAGCCTGATGAAAATGTTTTATTGTGCTTTTATTGAGTCTGTCATTTCATTTTACATTGTGTGTTGGTATGGAAACCTTGCTGTCAAGGACAAAAACTCCCTAGGGAGAATTGTGCGCATTGCTTCCAAAGTAGCTGGGGTTAAGTTCAGCACCCTGGAGGAAATTTATAACACTCAGCTGCTTAAGAAAGCAAAGTTCATTCGTAGGGATGAAACTCACCCTCTGAACCAGGAGTATAAGCTTCTTCCTTCTGGCCTCCGCCTTACTGTTCCTCCAGCTACTAAAAACAGATATAAATTTTCCTTTGTGCCTCTCTCCATCCGCGCTTTAAATGCCAAGGAGAAGAGGAGATAATCATCACACAATCACTTTTACCAATGTCATATCGCCTTACTCGTTGGTAATGTTAACCGTGCTTTTTATTATGCAGCTACTGTATATTTGCTGACCAGTAGTCTGTTCTTTCTTTTACTTGTTTGTAAGGTTAACCGTGCACTTGGTTATGCAGCTACTGTATATTTGCTGACCAGTAGTCTGTTCTTTCTCTTTTACTTGTTTGTAAGGTTAACCGTGCATTTGGTTCACAGCTACTGTATATTGCTGACCAGTAGTCTGTTCTTTCTCTTTTACTTGTCTGTAATGTTAACCGTGCACTTGGTTATGCAGCTACTGTATATTTGCTGACCAGTAGTCTGTTCTTTCTCTTTTACTTGTCTGTAATGTTTACCGTGCACCCGGTTACGCAGCTACTGTATATTTGCTGACCAGCAGTCTATCACTTGTCGTCCTTCTCCGTGATCAGGAGCACAGCTTGATTTGATAAATCCACCTTGTTGATCTACTTTTTTGTACAGGAACTAACTGTGCACCAATGTCTATACTGCTCTTATTGTAATGTATGTTTTTTATGTTGTTATGTTTGAATGTGAATCCACTGCAAATCAAATCGCCCTTCAAGGGACAAATTAATAAAATGAACTATATACTATGAACTGAAGGTCCTCCTGCTGAGGGGCCTCTGGCTGAGGGGCATCAGGCCGGAGGACCATCAGCCTGAGGGCCCCAAGTTCAGGGGCCTCAGGCTGAAGGTCCTCAAGCTGAGGGGCCTCTGGCTGAGGGCCCCAAGCTGAGGGGCCTCAGGCTGAGGGGCTTAAAGCTAAGGGGCCTCAGGCTGATGGTCCTCCGGCTGAGGGTCCTCCAGCTGAGTGACTTTAAGCTGAGGGGCCTCAAGCTGAGGGGCGTCGGGCTGAAGGTCCTCCTGCTGAGGGGCCTCAGCCTGAAGGTCCTCCAGCTGAGGGGCCTCTGGCTGAGGGGCCTAAAGCCAAAGGTCCTCTGGCTGAGGGGCCTCTGGCTGAGGGGCCTCAGGCTGAGTGGCCTCCAGCTGAGGGGCCTCAGGCTGAAAGTCCTCCGGCTGACGGTCCTCAAGCTGAGGGGCCTCTGGCTGAGGGGCCTCAGGCTGAGGGGCCTCTGGCTGAGGGCCCTCAAGCTCAGGGGCCTCTGGCTGAGGGGCCTCTAGCTGAGGGGCCTAAAGCTGAAAGTCCTCAGGCTGAAGGTCCTCCGGCTGAGGGGCCTCTGTCTGAGTGGCCTCTCTCTCTCGAGCTCTTCAATTTATACTTTCAGCAGCTGCTCTGATCCTCTTTAGTCCTTTGATGAGTTGAATTCCATGACTTCAGTCAAAATGATTTCCATGGCAACACAGAATAACACAGATCTATGAGTTATTCTGGGTTTTTTTTTTTTAATTAACAAAATGGCCATCTTATCCTAAATATGTGACATAAAACCTTAATTTATTGACAACACAATTTTTCAGTTTTTCCAAAGATAGTGTTTGTTTTGGCAAATGTACATTTGCCAGCTAGAGAGTTGCCCTTGTGCCCCAAAGACTCTGAGACTTAAACCTCTAATTCCAGCCTAGCTGAGGAAGCAATACAGTGAAACCAGTGTTGGTACCTTTGAGTACATTTTTATCCTATTTTCATGAGAAATGAAAATAAACAATCCTGGAAAGTATTTGTCATTATTATGTTATAAAAGGTGTGATTACAACAAAAGAAAACAACTGATCTGAACTTCAAACAGGATTCTCTTTATAAACAGCTGTAAATGAACATGTTCAAAGTTTTGAGATGACAAAAAATGAGCTTAGCCTATTTGTATATACTCGCACATTTTTGTTTGCCTACAGCATTTGTGTCCATGTTACAGCTCATTATATTGGACTAGGTCCAGGACTTTTTTTAAATGACGATAGTCCCTGAAGCAATTAACCCCCTTCATGATTCCCCCCTTCATGGCGGATCTCCTCTGTATTTTCTCCTCTAAATATTTCCAAATAACAATCGATAAAATCCATAAAACACAGATTTTAACGAAAAAAGACGATCTATGTCAAAATACGGCGAATACACGGCAAATCAAAGGCAAGAACACAGTCCAGAATGATACTAATTCTGTTATTCATAAGATTTCTACATTTTTGGATAGAATTACTGATAAGTCACCTGTTATTCTCTCAGGCATGGCTCACTGAATCCTCCCCCTCTCTCTCTCTGTCTCTCCCTTCGGGTCCGTCAGTTCATTTACTCGAAGAGTTCCTGCCGCTGAAATCGGCAGGGGCCTCAAGCTGAGGGGCCTCTGGCTGGGGGGCCTCTGGCTGAGGGGCCTAAAGCTGAGGGGCCTCTGGCTGAGGGGCCTCTGGCTGAGGGGCCTCAGGCTGATGGTCCTCCGGCTGTGGGTTCTCAGGCTGAAGGTCCTCAAGCTGAGGGGCCACAAGCTGAGGGGCCTCTGGCTGAGGGGCCTCAGGCTGAGGGGCCTAAGGCTGGTGGTCCTCCGGCTCAGGGTCCTCAGGCTGAAAGTCCTCCAGCTGAGGGTCCTCCGGCTGAGGGGCTTCAAGCTGAGGGGCCTCAAGCTGAGGGTTCTCAGGCCTCAGCCTAAGGCTGAAGGTCCTCCGGCTGAGGGGCCTCCGGCTGAGGGGCCTCAGGCTGAGGGGCCTCTGGCTAAGGGGCCTCAGGCTGATGGTCCTCCGGCTGAGGGTCCTCCAGCTGATTGACTTCAAGCTGAGGGGCCTCAAGCTGAGGGGCCTCGGGCTGAAAGTCCTCCTGCTGAGGGTCCTCAGGCTGAAGGTCCTCCGGCTGAGGGTCCTCGAGCTGAGGGGCTTCAAGCTGAGAGGCCTCTCGCTGAGGGGCCTCAGGCTGAGGGGCCTCCGGCTGAGGTTCCTCCAGCTGAGTGGCTTCAAGCTGAGGGGCCTCAGGCTGAAGGTCCTCCTGCTGAGGGGCCTCAGGCTCAAGCTGAGGGGCCTCAGGCTGAGGGTCCCCTGGCTGAGGGGCCTAAAGCTGAGGGGCCTCTGGCTGAAGGTCCTCCAGCTGAGGGTCCCCTGGCTGAGGGGCCTGAAGCTGAGGGGCCTCTGGCTGAGGGGCCTCAAGCTGAGGGGCCTCTGGCTGAGGGGCCTCTAGCTGAGGGGCCTAAAGCTGAAAGTCCTCAGGCTGAAGGTCCTCCGGCTGAGGGGCCTCTGTCTGAGTGGCCTCTCTCTCTCGAGCTCTTCAATTTATACTTTCAGCAGCTGCTCTGATCCTCTTTAGTCCTTTGATGAGTTGAATTCCATGACTTCAGTCAAAATGATTTCCATGGCAACACAGAATAACACAGATCTATTAGTTATTCTGGTTTATTTTAAATACTAACAAAATGGCCATCTTATCCTAAATATGTGACATTAAACCTTAATTTATTGACATCACAATTTTTCAGTTTTTCCAAAGATAGTATTTGTTTTGGCAAATGTACTTTTGCCAGCTAGAGAGTTGCCCTTGTGCCCCAAAGACTCTGAGACTTAAACCTCTAATTCCAGCCTAGCTGAGGAAGCAATACAGTGAAACCAGTGTTGGTACTAGGGATGTAATGATATGAAAATTTTGTATCACGGTTATTGTGACCAAAATTATCACGGTTATCATTATTATCACGATATTGTTGCAGTGTGCTCAAAATGTTCAAAAAGTACTTTTACACACAATTTAATCACTTAATCCATTCAATGTTATCATCATAATGGTTCTTTTTTTGTCTTTTTTATTAATAATATATCAAGAAATGCCCTTTGAGTAAATTTTTATCCTATTTTCATGAGAAATGAAAATAAACAATCCTGGAAAGTATTTGTCATTATTATGTTATAAAAGGTGTGATTACAAAAAAAGAAAACAACTGATCTGAACTTCAAACAGGATTCTCTTTATAAACAGCTGTAAATGAACATGTTCAAAGTTTTGAGATGACAAAAAATGAGCTTAGCCTATTTGTATATACTCACACATTTTTGTTTGCCTACAGCATTTGTGTCCATGTTACAGCTCATTATATTAGACTATGTCCAGGACTTTTTTTAAATGACGATAGTCCCTGAAGCAATTAACCCCCTTCATGATTCCCCCCTTCATGGCGGATCTCCTCTGTATTTTCTCCTCTAAATATTTCCAAATAACGATCGATGAAATCCATAAAACACAAATTTTGACGAAAAAAGACGATCTATGTCAAAACACGGCGAATACCCGGCAAATCAAAGGCAAGAACACAGTCCAGAATGATACTAATTCTGTTATTCATAAGATTTCTACATTTTTGGATAGAATTACTGATAAGTCACCTGTTATTCTCTCAGGCATGGCTCACTGAATCCTCCCCCTCTCTCTCTCTCTGTCTCTCCCTTCGGATCCGTCAGCTCATTTACTCGAAGAGTTCCTGCTGCTGAAATCGGCAGGGGGCTCAAGCTGAGGGGCCTCTGGCTGAGGGGCCTCAAGCTGAGGGGCCTCTGGCTGAGGGGTCTAAAGCTGAAGGTCCTCAAGCTGAGGGGCCTCAGGCTGAAGGTCCTTAAGCTGAGGGGCCTCTGGCTGAGTGGCTTCAAGCTGAGGGGCCTCTGGCTGAGGGGCCTCAAGCTGAGGGGCCTCTGGCTGAGGGGCCTCAGGCTGAAGGTCCTCTGGCTGAGGGTTCTCAGGCTGAAGGTCCTCCGGCTCAGGGGCCTCAAGCTGAGGGGCCTATGGCTGAGGGGCCTAAGGCTGAAGGTCCTCCGGCTCAGGGTCCTCAGGCTGAAGGTCCTCCGGCTTAGGGGCTTCAAGCTGAGGGGCCTCAAGCTGAGGGGCCTCCGGCTGAGGGGCCTCAGGCCTCTGCCTCAGGATGAAGGTCCTCCGGCTGAGGGGCCTCCAGCTGAGTGGCTTCAAGCTGAGGAGCCTCAGGCTGAAGGTCCTCCTGCTGAGGGGCCTCAGGCTCAAGCTGAGGGGCCTCAGGCTGAAGGTCCTCCGGCTGAGGGTCCCCTGGCTGAGGGGCCTCTGGCTGAAGGTCCTCCGGCTGAGGGTCCCCTGGCTGAGGGGCCTCAAGCTGAGGGGCCTCTGGCTGAGGGCCCTCAAGCTCAGGGGCCTCTGGTTGTGGGGCCTCTAGCTGAGGGGCCTAAAGCTGAAAGTCCTCAGGCTCAAGGTCCTCCGGCTGAGGGGCCTCTGTCTGAGTGGCCTCTCTCTCTCGAGCTCTTCAATTTATACTTTCAGCAGCTGCTCTGATCCTCTTTAGTCCTTTGATGAGTTGAATTCCATGACTTTCATCAAAATGATTTCCATGGCAACACAGAATAACACAGATCTATTAGTTATTCTGGTTTATTTTAAATACTAACAAAATGGCCATCTTATCCTTAATATGTGACATAAAACCTTAATTTATTGACATCACAATTTTTCAGTTTTTCCAAAGATAGTATTTGTTTTGGCAAATGTACTTTTGCCAGCTAGAGAGTTGCCCTTGTGCCCCAAAGACTCTGAGACTTAAACCTCTAATTCCAGCCTAGCTGAGGAAGCAATACAGTGAAACCAGTGTTGGTACTAGGGATGTAATGATATGAAAATTTTGTATCACGGTTATTGTGACCAAAATTATCACGGTTATCATTATTATCATGATATTGTTGCAGTGTGCTCAAAATGTTCAAAAAGTACTTTTACACACAATTTAATCACTTAATCCCTTCAATATTATCATCATAATGGTTCTTTTTTTGTCTTTTTTATCAATAATATGTCAAGATATGCCCTTTGAGTAAATTTTTATCCTATTTTCATGAGAAATGAAAATAAACAATCCTGGAAAGTATTTGTCATTATTATGTTATAAAAGGTGTGATTACAAAAAAAGAAAACAACTGATCTGAACTTCAAACAGGATTCTCTTTATAAACAGCTGTAAATGAACATGTTCAAAGTTTTGAGATGACAAAAAATGAGCTTAGCCTATTTTGTATACACTCACACATTTTCGTTTGCCTACAGCATTTGTGTCCATGTTACAGCTCATTATATTAGACTATGTCCAGGACTTTTTTTAAATGACGATAGTCCCTGAAGCAATTAACCCCCTTCATGATTCCCCCCTTCATGGCGGATCTCCTCTGTATTTTCTCCTCTAAATATTTCCAAATAAAGATCGATGAAATCCATAAAACACAAATTTTGACGAAAAAAGACGATCTATGTCAAAACACGGCGAATACACGGCAAATCAAAGGCAAGAACACAGTCCAGAATGATACTAATTCTGTTATTCATAAGATTTCTACATTCTTGGATAGAATTACTGATAAGTCACCTGTTATTCTCTCAGGTATGGCTCACTGAATCCTCCCCCTCTCTCTCTCTGTCTCTCCCTTCGGGTCCGTCAGTTCATTTACTCGAAGAGTTCCTGCCGCTGAAATCGGCAGGGGTCTCAAGCTGAGGGGCCTCTGGCTGAGGGGCCTCAGGCTGAAGGTCCTCCGGCTGAGGGTTCTCAGGCTGAAGGTCCTCCGGCTGAGGGGCCTCTGGCTGAGGGGCCTCAGGCTGAGGGGCCTAAGGCTGGTGGTCCTCCGGCTCAGGGTCCTCAGGCTGAAGGTCCTCCGGCTGAGGGTCCTCCGGCTGAGGGGCTTCAAGCTGAGGGGCCTCTGGCTGAGGGGCCTCAGGCTGAGGGGCCTCCGGCTGGGGGTTCACAGGCTGAAGGTCCTCAAGCTGAGGGGCCTCTGGCTGAGGGGCCTCAGGCTGAGGGGCCTAAGGCTGGTGGTCCTCCGGCTCAGGGTCCTCAGGCTCAAGGTCCTCCGGCTGAGGGTCCTCCGGCTGAGGGGTTTCAAGCTGAGGGTCCCCTGGCTGAGGGGCCTCAGGCTGAGGGGCCTCTGGCTGAAGGTCCTCCGGCTGAGGGGCCTCCGGCTGAGGGTCCTCCTGCTGAGGGGCCTAAAGCTGAAAGTCCTCAGGCTGAAGGTCCTCCGGCTGAGGGGCCTCTGTCTGAGTGGCCTCTCTCTCTCGAGCTCTTCAATTTATACTTTCAGCAGCTGCTCTGATCCTCTTTAGTCCTTTGATGAGTTGAATTCCATGACTTTCATCAAAATGATTTCCATGGCAACACAGAATAACACAGATCTATTAGTTATTCTGGTTTATTTTAAATACTAACAAAATGGCCATCTTATCCTAAATATGTGACATAAAACCTTAATTTATTGACATCACAATTTTTCAGTTTTTCCAAAGATAGTATTTGTTTTGGCAAATGTACATTTGCCAGCTAGAGAGTTGCCCTTGTGCCCCAAAGACTCTGAGACTTAAACCTCTAATTCCAGCCTAGCTGAGGAAGCAATACAGTGAAACCAGTGTTGGTACTAGGGATGTAATGATATGAAAATTTTGTATCACGGTTTTTGTGACCAAAATTATCACGGTTATCATTATTATCATGATATTGTTGCAGTGTGCTCAAAATGTTCAAAAAGTACTTTTACACACAATATAATCACTTAATCCCTTCAATATTATCATCATAATGGTTTTTTTTTTGTCTTTTTTATCAATAATATGTCAAGAAATGCCCTTTGAGTACATTTTTATCCTATTTTCATGAGAAATGAAAATAAACAATCCTGGAAAGTATTTGTCATTATTATGTTATAAAAGGTGTGATTACAAAAAAAGAAAACAACTGATCTGAACTTCAAACAGGATTCTCTTTATAAACAGCTGTAAATGAACATGTTCAAAGTTTTGAGATGACAAAAAATGAGCTTAGCCTATTTGTATATACTCACACATTTTTGTTTGCCTACAGCATTTGTGTCCATGTTACAGCTCATTATATTAGACTATGTCCAGGACTTT
The DNA here is from genome assembly GCA_036419115.1 of Scarus forsteni. Classification (NCBI taxonomy): domain Eukaryota; kingdom Metazoa; phylum Chordata; class Actinopteri; order Labriformes; family Labridae; genus Scarus; species Scarus forsteni. The sequence continues at coordinate 31,982,974 of JAZDUH010000136.1, forward strand.
TTTTAAATGACGATAGTCCCTGAAGCAATTAACCCCCTTCATGATTCCCCCCTTCATGGCGGATCTCCTCTGTATTTTCTCCTCTAAATATTTCCAAATAACGATCGATGAAATCCATAAAACACAAATTTTGACGAAAAAAGACGATCTATGTCAAAACACGGCGAATACCCGGCAAATCAAAGGCAAGAACACAGTCCAGAATGATACTAATTCTGTTATTCATAAGATTTCTACATTTTTGGATAGAATTACTGATAAGTCACCTGTTATTCTCTCAGGTATGGCTCACTGAATCCTCCCCCTCTGAGGGGCCTCTGGCTGAGGGGCCTCAAGCTGAGGGGCCGCTGGCTGAGGGGCTTCAGGCTGAAGGTCCTCCGGCTGAGGGTTCTCAGGCTGAAGGTCCTCAACCTGAGGGGCCTCTGGCTGAGGGGCTTCAAGCTGAGGGGCCTCAAAGCTGAGGGGCCTCCTGCTGCTGAAATCGGCAGGGGCTCTGAGGGGCCTCTGTCTGAGGGGCCTCAAGCTGAGGGGCCTCTGGCTGAGGGGTCTAAAGCTGAAGGTCCTCAAGCTGAGGGGCCTCAGGCTGAAGGTCCTTAAGCTGAGGGGCCTCTGGCTGAGTGGCTTCAAGCTGAGGGGCCTCTGGCTGAGGGGCCTCAGGCTGAAGGTCCTCTGGCTGAGGGTTCTCAGGCTGAAGGTCCTCCGGCTCAGGGGCCTCAAGCTGAGGGGCCTGTGGCTGAGGGGCCTAAGGCTGAAGGTCCTCCGGCTCAGGGTCCTCAGGCTGAAGGTCCTCCGGCTTAGGGGCTTCAAGCTGAGGGGCCTCAAGCTGAGGGGCCTCCGGCTGAGGGGCTTCAGGCCTCAGCCTCAGGATGAAGGTCCTCCGGCTGAGGGGCCTCCAGCTGAGTGGCTTCAAGCTGAGGAGCCTCAGGCTGAAGGTCCTCCTGCTGAGGGGCCTCAGGCTGAAGGTCCTCCGGCTGAGGGTCCCCTGGCTGAGGGGCCTCTGGCTGAAGGTCCTCCGGCTGAGGGTCCCCTGGCTGAGGGGCCTCAAGCTGAGGGGCCTCTGGCTGAGGGCCCTCAAGCTCAGGGGCCTCTGGTTGTGGGGCCTCTAGCTGAGGGGCCTAAAGCTGAAAGTCCTCAGGCTGAAGGTCCTCCGGCTTAGGGGCCTCCATCTGAGTGGCCTAAAGCTGAAGGTCCTCAGGCTGAAGGTCCTCCGGCTGAGGGGCCTCTGTCTGAGTGGCCTCTCTCTCTCGAGCTCTTCAATTTATACTTTCAGCAGCTGCTCTGATCCTCTTTAGTCCTTTGATGAGTTGAATTCCATGACTTCAGTCAAAATGATTTCCATGGCAACACAGAATAACACAGATCTATGAGTTATTCTGGTTTATTTTAAATATTAACAAAATGGCCATCTTATCCTAAATATGTTACATTAAACCTTAATTTATTGACATCACAATTTTTCAGTTTTTCCAAAGATAGTATTTGTTTTGGCAAATGTACATTTGCCAGCTAGAGAGTTGCCCTTGTGCCCCAAAGACTCTGAGACTTAAACCTCTAATTCCAGCCTAGCTGAGGAAGCAATACAGTGAAACCAGTGTTGGTACTAGGGATGTAATGATATGAAAATTTTGTATCACGGTTATTGTGACCAAAATTATCACGGTTATCATTATTATCACGATATTGTTGCAGTGTGCTCAAAATGTTCAAAAAGTACTTTTACACACAATATAATCACTTAATCCCTTCAATATTATCATCATAATGGTTCTTTTTTTGTCTTTTTTATCAATAATATGTCAAGATATGCCCTTTGAGTACATTTTTCTCCTATTTTCATGAGAAATGAAAATAAACAATCCTGGAAAGTATTTGTCATTATTATGTTATAAAAGGTGTGATTACAAAAAAAGAAAACAACTGATCTGAACTTCAACAGGATTCTCTTTATAAACAGCTGTAAATGAACATGTTCAAAGTTTTGAGATGACAAAAAATGAGCTTAGCCTATTTTGTATACACTCACACATTTTCGTTTGCCTACAGCATTTGTGTCCATGTTACAGCTCATTATATTAGACTATGTCCAGGACTTTTTTTAAATGACGATAGTCCCTGAAGCAATTAACCCCCTTCATGATTCCCCCCTTCATGGCGGATCTCCTCTGTATTTTCTCCTCTAAATATTTCCAAATAAAGATCGATGAAATCCATAAAACACAAATTTTGACGAAAAAAGACGATCTATGTCAAAATACGGCGAATACACGACAAATCAAAGGCAAGAACACAGTCCAGAATGATACTAATTCTGTTATTCATAAGATTTCTACATTTTTGGATAGAATTACTGATAAGTCACCTGTTATTCTCTCAGGTATGGCTCACTGAATCCTCCCCCTCTCTCTCTCTCTGTCTCTCCCTTCGGATCAGTCAGTTCATTTACCCGAATAGTTCCTGCTGCTGAAATCTGCAGGGGTCTCAAGCTGAGGGGCCTCTGGCTGAGGGGCCTCAAGCTGAGGGGCCTCTGGCTGAGGGGCTTCAGGCTGAAGGTCCTCCGGCTGAGGGTTCTCAGGCTGAAGGTCCTCAACCTGAGGGGCCTCTGGCTGAGGGGCCTCAGGCTGAGGGGCCTAAGGCTGGTGGTCCTTCGGCTCAGGGTCCTCAGGCTGAAGGTCCTCCGGCTGAGGGGCCTCCGGCTGAGGGGCTTCAAGCTGAGGGGCCTCAAAGCTGAGGGGCCTCAGGCCTCAGCCTATGGCTGAAGGTCCTCCGGCTGAGGGGCCTCCGGCTGAGGGGCCTCAGGCTGAGGGGCCTCTGGCTAAGGGGCCTAAGGCTGATGGTCCTCCGGCTGAGGGTCCTCCAGCTGATTGACTTCAAGCTGAGGGGCCTCAAGCTGAGGGGCCTTGGGCTGAATGTCCTCCTGCTGAGGGTCCTCAGGCTGAAGGTCCTCCGGCTGAGGGTCCTCCGGCTGAGGGGCTTCAAGCTGAGGGGCCTCTGGCTGAGGGGTCTCTGGCTGAGGGGCCTCAGACTGAGGGGCCTCAGGGTGATGGTCCTCCGGCTCAGGGTCCTCCGGCTGAGGGGCTTCAAGCTGAGGGGCCTCTGGCTTAGGGGCCTCAGGCCTCAGCCTCAGGCTAAAGGTCCTCCGACTGAGGGGCCTCAGGCTGAGGGGCTTCAGACTGAGGGGCCTCAGGCTGATGGTCCTCCGGCTCAGGGTCCTCCGGCTGAGGGGCTCCAAGCTTAGGGGCCTCAAGCTGAGGGGCCTCAGGCTGAGGGGCCTCAGGCCTCAACCTCAGGATGAAGGTCCTCCGGCTGAGGGGCCTCCAGCTGAGTGGCTTCAAGCTGAGGGGCCTCAGGCTGAAGGTCCTCCTGCTGAGGGGCCTCAGGCTCAAGCTGAGGGGCCTCAGGCTGAAGGTCCTCCGGCTGAGGGTCCCCTGCCTGAGGGTCCCCTTGCTGAGGGGCCTCTGGCTGAGGGGCCTAAAGCTGAAAGTCCTCAGGCTGAAGGTCCTCCGGCTGAGGGTCCCCTGGCTGAGGGGCCTCAAGCTGAGGGGCCTCTGGCTGAGGGCCCTCAAGCTCAAGGGCCTCTGGCTGAGGGGCCTCTAGCTGAGGGGCCTAAAGCTGAAAGTCCTCAGGCTGAAGGTCCTCCGGCTGAGGGGCCTCTGTCTGAGTGGCCTCTCTCTCTCGAGCTCTTCAATTTATACTTTCAGCAGCTGCTCTGATCCTCTTTAGTCCTTTGATGAGTTGAATTCCATGACTTTCATCAAAATGATTTCCATGGCAACACAGAATAACACAGATCTATTAGTTATTCTGGTTTATTTTAAATATTAACAAAATGGCCATCTTATCCTTAATATGTGACATAAAACCTTAATTTATTGACATCACAATTTTTCAGTTTTTCCAAAGATAGTATTTGTTTTGGCAAATGTACATTTGCCAGCTAGAGAGTTGCCCTTGTGCCCCAAAGACTCTGAGACTTAAACCTCTAATTCCAGCCTAGCTGAGGAAGCAATACAGTGAAACCAGTGTTGGTACTAGGGATGTAATGATATGAAAATTTTGTATCACGGTTATTGTGACCAAAATTATCACGGTTATCATTATTATCACGATATTGTTGCAGTGTGCTCAAAATGTTCAAAAAGTACTTTTACACACAATTTAATCACTTAATCCCTTCAATATTATCATCATAATGGTTCTTTTTTTGTCTTTTTTTCAATAATATGTCAAGAAATGCCCTTTGAGTAAATTTTTATCCTATTTTCATGAGAAATGAAAATAAACAATCCTGGAAAGTATTTGTCATTATTATGTTATAAAAGGTGTGATTACAAAAAAAGAAAACAACTGATCTGAACTTCAAACAGGATTCTCTTTATAAACAGCTGTAAATGAACATGTTCAAAGTTTTGAGATGACAAAAAATGAGCTTAGCCTATTTTGTATACACTCACACATTTTTGTTTGCCTACAGCATTTGTGTCCATGTTACAGCTCATTATATTAGACTATGTCCAGGACTTTTTTTAAATGACGATAGTCCCTGAAGCAATTAACCCCCTTCATGATTCCCCCCTTCATGGCGGATCTCCTCTGTATTTTCTCCTCTAAATATTTCCAAATAACGATCGATGAAATCCATATAAAACAGATTTTGACGGACGATCTATGTCAAAATACGGCGAATACACGGCAAATCAAAGGCAAGAACACAGTCCAGAATGATACTAATTCTGTTATTCATAAGATTTCTACATTTTTGGATAGAATTACTGATAAGTCACCTGTTATTCTCTCAGGCATGGCTCACTGAATCCTCCCCTCTCTCTCTCTGTCTGTCCCTTCGGATCCGGCCAGTTCATTTACCCGAATAGTTCCTGCTGCTGAAATCTGCAGGGGCCTCAAGCTGAGGGGCCTCTGGCTGAGGGGCCTCAAGCTGAAGGTCCTCAAGCTGAGGGGCCTCAGGCTGAAGGTCCTCCGGCTGAGGGTCCTCTGGCTGAGTGGCTTCAAGCTGAGGGGCCTCTGGCTGAGGGGCCTCAGGCTGAGGGGCCTCTGGCTGAGGGGCCTCAGGCTGAAGGTCCTCCGGTTGAGGGTTCTCAGGCTGAAGGTCTTCCGGCTGAGGGGCCTCAAGCTGAGGGTTCTCTGGCTGAGGGGCCTCAGGCTAAGGGGCCTAAGGCTGAAGGTCCTCCAGCTGAGGGTCCTCAGGCTGAGGGGCTTCAAGCTGAGGGGCCTCAAGCTGAGGGGCCTCCGGCTGAGGGGCCTCAGGCCTCAGCCTCAGGATGAAGGTCCTCCGGCTGAGAGTTCTCAGGCTGAAGGTCCTCCGGCTGAGGGGCCTCAGGCTCAGGGTCCTCCAGCTGAGGCTCCTCAAGTCTGAGGGGTCCTCCGGCTGATGGACCTCCGGCTCAGGGTCCTCCAGCTGAGCCTCAGGATGAAGGTCCTCCGGCTGAGGGGCTTCCAGCTGCGTGGCTTCAAGCTGAGGGGCCTCAGGCTGAAGGTCCTCCTGCTGAGGGGCCTCAGGCTCAAGCTGAGGGGCCTCAGGCTGAAGGTCCTCCGGCTGTGGGTCCCCTGGCTGAGGGTCCCCTGGCTGAGGGGCCTCTGGCTGAGGGGCCTAAAGCTGAAAGTCCTCAGGCTGAAGGTCCTCCGGCTGAGGGTCCCCTGGCTGAGGGGCCTCAAGCTGAGGGGCCTCTGGCTGAGGGCCCTCAAACTCAGGGGCCTCTGGCTGAGAGGCCTCTAGCTGAAAGTCCTCAGGCCGAAGGTCCACCGGCTGAGGGGCCTCTGTCTGAGTGGCCTCTCTCTCTCGAGCTCTTCAATTTATACTTTCAGCAGCTGCTCTGATCCTCTTTAGTCCTTTGATGAGTTGAATTTCATGACTTTCATCAAAATGATTTCCATGGCAACACAGAATAACACAGATCTATTAGTTATTCTGGTTTATTTTAAATACTAACAAAATGGCCATCTTATCCTTAATATGTGACATAAAACCTTAATTTATTGACATCACAATTTTTCAGTTTTTCCAAAGATAGTATTTGTTTTGGCAAATGTACTTTTGCCAGCTAGAGAGTTGCCCTTGTGCCCCAAAGACTCTGAGACTTAAACCTCTAATTCCAGCCTAGCTGAGGAAGCAATACAGTGAAACCAGTGTTGGTACTAGGGATGTAATGATATGAAAATTTTGTATCACGGTTATTGTGACCAAAATTATCACGGTTATCATTATTATCACGATATTGTTGCAGTGTGCTCAAAATGTTCAAAAAGTACTTTTACACACAATTTAATCACTTAATCCCTTCAATATTATCATCATAATGGTTCTTTTTTTGTCTTTTTTATCAATAATATGTCAAGAAATGCCCTTTGAGTACATTTTTATCCTATTTTCATGAGAAATGAAAATAAACAATCCTGGAAAGTATTTGTCATTATTATGTTATAAAAGGTGTGATTACAAAAAAAGAAAACAACTGATCTGAACTTCAAACAGGATTCTCTTTATAAACAGCTGTAAATGAACATGTTCAAAGTTTTGAGATGACAAAAAATGAGCTTAGCCTATTTTGTATACACTCACACATTTTTGTTTGCCTACAGCATTTGTGTCCATGTTACAGCTCATTATATTAGACTATGTCCAGGTCCCTAAACAATTAACCCCTTCATGATTCTTCATGGCGGATCTCCTCTGTATTTTCTCCTCTAAATATTTCCAAATAACGATCGATGAAATCCATATAACACAGACAGCCTTTTAATTAAAGCTTTAAGTTCAATTTCTTTTCAAAAGTCGACTGGTGTTGCCCACTGACATTGCTGGTAAATCAATCTAAGGCAAGAACACAGTCCAGAATGATACTAATTCTGTTATTCATAAGATTTCTACATTTTTGGATAGAATTACTGATAAGTCACCTGTTATTCTCTCAGGCATGGCTCACTGAATCCTCCCCTCTCTCTCTCTCTCTCTCTCTCTGTCTGTCCCTTCATCCGGCAGTTCATTTGCTGCTGAAATCTGCAGGGGCCTCAAGCTGAGGGGCCTCTGGCTGAGGGGCCTAAAGTAGAAGCTCCTCAAGCTGAGGGGCCTCAGGCTGAAGGTCCACCGGCTGAGGTTCTGCTGGCTGAGTGTGTTCAAGCTGAGGGACCTCTGGCTGAGGGGCCTCAGGCTGAGGGGCCTCTGGCTGAGGGGCCTCAGGCTGAAGGTCCTCCGGTTGAGGGTTCTCAGGCTGAAGGTCTTCCGGCTGAGGGGCCTCAAGCTGAGGGTTCTCTGGCTGAGGGCCTCAGGCTAAGGGGCCTAAGGCTGAAGGTCCTCCAGCTGAGGGTCCTCAGGCTGAGGGGCTTCAAGCTGAGGGGCCTCAAGCTGAGGGGCCTCCGGCTGAGGGGCCTCAGGCCTCAGCCTCAGGATGAAGGTCCTCCGGCTGAGAGTTCTCAGGCTGAAGGTCCTCCGGCTGAGGGGCCTCAGGCTGAGGGGCCTACGGCTGAAGGTCCTCCGGCTCAGGCTCCTCAGTCTGAAGGTCCTCCGGCTGATGGACCTCCGGCTCAGGGTCCTCCAGCTGAGGGGCTTCAAGCTGAGGGGCCTCAAGCTGAGGGGCCTCAGGCTGAGGGGCCTCAGGCCTCAGCCTCAGGATGAAGGTCCTCTGGCTGAGGGGCTTCCAGCTGCGTGGCTTCAAGCTGAGGGGCCTCAGGCTGAAGGTCCTCCTGCTGAGGGGCCTCAGGCTCAAGCTGAGGGGCCTCAGGCTGAAGGTCCTCCGGCTGTGGGTCCCCTGGCTGAGGGTCCCTGGCTGAGGGGCCTCTGGCTGAGGGGCCTAAAGCTGAAAGTCCTCAGGCTGAAGGTCCTCCGGCTGAGGGTCCCCTGGCTGAGGGGCCTCAAGCTGAGGGGCCTCTGGCTGAGGGCCCTCAAACTCAGGGGCCTCTGGCTGAGAGGCCTCTAGCTGAAAGTCCTCAGGCCGAAGGTCCACCGGCTGAGGGGCCTCTGTCTGAGTGGCCTCTCTCTCTCGAGCTCTTCAATTTATACTTTCAGCAGCTGCTCTGATCCTCTTTAGTCCTTTGATGAGTTGAATTTCATGACTTTCATCAAAATGATTTCCATGGCAACACAGAATAACACAGATCTATTAGTTATTCTGGTTTATTTTAAATACTAACAAAATGGCCATCTTATCCTTAATATGTGACATAAAACCTTAATTTATTGACATCACAATTTTTCAGTTTTTCCAAAGATAGTATTTGTTTTTGCAAATGTACTTTTGTTGCCCTTGTGCCCCAAAGACTCTGAGACTTAAACCTCTAATTCCAGCCTAGCTGAGGAAGCAATACAGTGAAACCATTGTTGGTACTAGGGATGTAATGATATGAAAATTTTGTATCACGGTTATTGTGACCAAAATTATCACGGTTATCATTATTATCACGATATTGTTGCAGTGTGCTCAAAATGTTCAAAAAGTACTTTTACACACAATTTAATCACTTAATCCCTTCAATATTATCATCATAATGGTTCTTTTTTGTCTTTTTTATCAATAATATGTCAAGAAATGCCCTTTGAGTACATTTTATCCTATTTTCATGAGAAATAAAAATAAACAATCCTGGAAAGTATTTGTCATTATTATGTTATAAAAGGTGTGATTACAAAAAAAGAAAACAACTGATCTGAACTTCAAACAGGATTCTCTTTATAAACAGCTGTAAATGAACATGTTCAAAGTTTTGAGATGACAAAAAATGAGCTTAGCCTATTTTGTATACACTCACACATTTTTGTTTGCCTACAGCATTTGTGTCCATGTTACAGCTCATTATATTAGACTATGTCCAGGTCTTTTTTTAAATGACGATAGTCCCTGAAGCAATTAACCCCCTTCATGATTCCCCCCTTCATGGCGGATCTCCTCTGTATTTTCTCCTCTAAATATTTCCAAATAACGATCGATGAAATCCATATAACACAGATTTTGACGAAAAAAGACGATCTATGTCAAAATACGGCGAATACACGGCAAATCAAAGGCAAGAACACAGTCCAGAATGATACTAATTCTGTTATTCATAAGATTTCTACATTTTTGGATAGAATTACTGATAAGTCACCTGTTATTCTCTCAGGCATGGCTCACTGAATCCTCCCCCTCTCTCTCTCTCTGTCTGTCCCTTCGGATCCGTCAGTTCATTTACCCGAATAGTTCCTGCTGCTGAAATCTGCAGGGGCCTCAAGCTGAGGGGCCTCTGGCTGAGGGGCCTAAAGCTGAAGGTCCTCAAGCTGAGGGGCCTCAGGCTGAAGGTCCTCCGGCTGAGGGTCCTCTGGCTGAGTGGCTTCAAGCTGAGGGGCCTCTGGCTGAGGGGCCTCAGGCTGAGGGGCCTCTGGCTGAGGGGCCTCAGGCTGAAGGTCCTCCGGTTGAGGGTTCTCAGGCTGAAGGTCTTCCGGCTGAGGGGCCTCAAGCTGAGGGTTCTCTGGCTGAGGGGCCTCAGGCTAAGGGGCCTAAGGCTGAAGGTCCTCCAGCTGAGGGTCCTCAGGCTGAGGGGCTTCAAGCTGAGGGGCCTCAAGCTGAGGGGCCTCCGGCTGAGGGGCCTCAGGCCTCAGCCTCAGGATGAAGGTCCTCCGGCTGAGAGTTCTCAGGCTGAAGGTCCTCCGGCTGAGGGCCTCAGGCTGAGGGGCCTAAGGCTGAATGACCTCCGGCTCAGGCTCCTCAGTCTGAAGGTCCTCCGGCTGATGGACCTCCGGCTCAGGGTCCTCCAGCTGAGGGGGCTTCAAGGGGCCTCAAGCTGAGGGGCCTCAGGCTGAGGGGCCTCAGGCCTCAGCCTCAGGATGAAGGTCCTCTGGCTGAGGGGCTTCCAGCTGCGTGGCTTCAAGCTGAGGGGCCTCAGGCTGAAGGTCCTCCTGCTGAGGGGCCTCAGGCTCAAGCTGAGGGGCCTCAGGCTGAAGGTCCTCCGGCTGTGGGTCCCCTGGCTGAGGGTCCCCTGGCTGAGGGGCCTCTGGCTGAGGGGCCTAAAGCTGAAAGTCCTCAGGCTGAAGGTCCTCCGGCTGAGGGTCCCCTGGCTGAGGGGCCTCAAGCTGAGGGGCCTCTGGCTGAGGGCCCTCAAACTCAGGGGCCTCTGGCTGAGAGGCCTCTAGCTGAAAGTCCTCAGGCCGAAGGTCCACCGGCTGAGGGGCCTCTGTCTGAATCACGTGTGTGTCTCGAGCTCTTCAATTTATACTTTCAGCAGCTGCTCTGATCCTCTTTAGTCCTTTGATGAGTTGAATTTCATGACTTTCATCAAAATGATTTCCATGGCAACACAGAATAACACAGATCTATTAGTTATTCTGGTTTATTTTAAATACTAACAAAATGGCCATCTTATCCTTAATATGTGACATAAAACCTTAATTTATTGACATCACAATTTTTCAGTTTTTCCAAAGATAGTATTTGTTTTGGCAAATGTACTTTTGCCAGCTAGAGAGTTGCCCTTGTGCCCCAAAGACTCTGAGACTTAAACCTCTAATTCCAGCCTAGCTGAGGAAGCAATACAGTGAAACCAGTGTTGGTACTAGGGATGTAATGATATGAAAATTTTGTATCACGGTTATTGTGACCAAAATTATCACGGTTATCATTATTATCACGATATTGTTGCAGTGTGCTCAAAATGTTCAAAAAGTACTTTTACACACAATTTAATCACTTAATCCCTTCAATATTATCATCATAATGGTTCTTTTTTTTGTCTTTTTTATCAATAATATGTCAAGAAATGCCCTTTGAGTACATTTTTATCCTATTTTCATGAGAAATGAAAATAAACAATCCTGGAAAGTATTTGTCATTATTATGTTATAAAAGGTGTGATTACAACAAAAGAAAACAACTGATCTGAACTTCAAACAGGATTCTCTTTATAAACAGCTGTAAATGAACATGTTCAAAGTTTTGAGATGACAAAAAATGAGCTTAGCCTATTTTGTATACACTCACACATTTTTGTTTGCCTACAGCATTTGTGTCCATGTTACAGCTCATTATATTAGACTATGTCCAGGTCTTTTTTTAAATGACGATAGTCCCTGAAGCAATTAACCCCCTTCATGATTCCCCCCTTCATGGCGGATCTCCTCTGTATTTTCTCCTCTAAATATTTCCAAATAACGATCGATGAAATCCATATAACACAGATTTTGACGAAAAAAGACGATCTATGTCAAAATACGGCGAATACACGGCAAATCAAAGGCAAGAACACAGTCCAGAATGATACTAATTCTGTTATTCATAAGATTTCTACATTTTTGGATAGAATTACTGATAAGTCACCTGTTATTCTCTCAGGCATGGCTCACTGAATCCTCCCCCTCTCTCTCTCTCTGTCTGTCCCTTCGGATCCGTCAGTTCATTTACCCGAATAGTTCCTGCTGCTGAAATCTGCAGGGGCCTCAAGCTGAGGGGCCTCTGGCTGAGGGCCTTAAAGCTGAAGGTCCTCAAGCTGAGGGGCCTCAGGCTGAAGGTCCTCCGGCTGAGGGTCCTCTGGCTGAGTGGCTTCAAGCTGAGGGGCCTCTGGCTGAGGGGCCTCAGGCTGAGGGGCCTCTGGCTGAGGGGCCTCAGGCTGAAGGTCCTCCGGTTGAGGGTTCTCAGGCTGAAGGTCTTCCGGCTGAGGGGCCTCAAGCTGAGGGTTCTCTGGCTGAGGGGCCTCAGGCTAAGGGGCCTAAGGCTGAAGGTCCTCCAGCTGAGGGTCCTCAGGCTGAGGGGCTTCAAGCTGAGGGGCCTCAAGCTGAGGGGCCTCCGGCTGAGGGGCCTCAGGCCTCAGCCTCAGGATGAAGGTCCTCCGGCTGAGAGTTCTCAGGCTGAAGGTCCTCCGGCTGAGGGGCCTCAGGCTGAGGGGCCTAAGGCTGAAGGTCCTCCGGCTCAGGCTCCTCAGTCTGAAGGTCCTCCGGCTGATGGACCTCCGGCTCAGGGTCCTCCAGCTGAGGGGCTTCAAGCTGAGGGGCCTCAAGCTGAGGGGCCTCAGGCTGAGGGGCCTCAGGCCTCAGCCTCAGGATGAAGGTCCTCCGGCTGAGGGGCTTCCAGCTGCGTGGCTTCAAGCTGAGGGGCCTCAGGCTGAAGGTCCTCCTGCTGAGGGGCCTCAGGCTCAAGCTGAGGGGCCTCAGGCTGAAGGTCCTCCGGCTGTGGGTCCCCTGGCTGAGGGTCCCCTGGCTGAGGGGCCTCTGGCTGAGGGGCCTAAAGCTGAAAGTCCTCAGGCTGAAGGTCCTCCGGCTGAGGGTCCCCTGGCTGAGGGGCCTCAAGCTGAGGGGCCTCTGGCTGAGGGCCCTCAAACTCAGGGGCCTCTGGCTGAGAGGCCTCTAGCTGAAAGTCCTCAGGCCGAAGGTCCACCGGCTGAGGGGCCTCTGTCTGAGTGGCCTCTCTCTCTCGAGCTCTTCAATTTATACTTTCAGCAGCTGCTCTGATCCTCTTTAGTCCTTTGATGAGTTGAATTCCATGACTTTCATCAAAATGATTTCCATGGCAACACAGAATTACGCAGATCTATTAGTTATTCTGGTTTATTTTAAATACTAACAAAATGGCCATCTTATCCTTAATATGTGACATAAAACCTTAATTTATTGACATCACAATTTTTCAGTTTTTCCAAAGATAGTATTTGTTTTGGCAAATGTACTTTTGCCAGCTAGAGAGTTGCCCTTGTGCCCCAAAGACTCTGAGACTTAAACCTCTAATTCCAGCCTAGCTGAGGAAGCAATACAGTGAAACCAGTGTTGGTACTAGGGATGTAATGATATGAAAATTTTGTATCACGGTTATTGTGACCAAAATTATCACAGTTATCATTATTATCACGATATTGTTGCAGTGTGCTCAAAATGTTCAAAAAGTACTTTTACACACAATTTAATCACTTAATCCCTTCAATATTATCATCATAATGGTTCTTTTTTTGTCTTTTATCAATAATATGTCAAGATATGCCCTTTGAGTAAATTTTTATCCTATTTTCATGAGAAATGAAAATAAACAATCCTGGAAAGTATTTGTCATTATTATGTTATAAAAGGTGTGATTACAACAAAAGAAAACAACTGATCTGAACTTCAAACAGGATTCTCTTTATAAACAGCTGTAAATGAACATGTTCAAAGTTTTGAGATGACAAAAAATGAGCTTAGCCTATTTTGTATACACTCACACATTTTTGTTTGCCTACAGCATTTGTGTCCATGTTACAGCTCATTATATTAGACTATGTCCAGGACTTTTTTTAAATGACGATAGTCCCTGAAGCAATTAACCCCCTTCATGATTCCCCCCTTCATGGCGGATCTCCTCTGTATTTTCTCCTCTAAATATTTCCAAATAACGATCGATGAAATCCATATAACACAGATTTTGACGAAAAAAGACGATCTATGTCAAAATACGGCGAATACACGGCAAATCAAAGGCAAGAACACAGTCCAGAATGATACTAATTCTGTTATTCATAAGATTTCTACATTTTTGGATAGAATAACTGATAAGTCACCTGTTATTCTCTCAGGCATGGCTCACTGAATCATCCCCCTCTCTCTCTCTCTGTCTGTCCCTTCGGATCCGTCAGTTCATTTACCCGAATAGTTCCTGCTGCTGAAATCTGCAGGGGTCTCAAGCTGAGGGGCCTCTGGCTGAGGGGCCTCAAGCTGAGGGGCCTCTGGCTGAGGGGCCTCAGGCTGAAGGTCCTCCGGCTGAGGGTTCTCAGGCTTAAGGTCCTCAACCTGAGGGGCCTCTGGCTGAGGGGCCTCAGGCTGAGGGGCCTAAGGCTGGTGGTCCTCCGGCTGAGTGGCTTCAAGCTGAGGGGCCTCAGGCTGAAGGTCCTCCGGCTGAGGGTCCTCTGGCTGAGTGGCTTCAAGCTGAGGGGCCTCTGGCTGAGGGGCCTCAGGCTGAGGGGCCTCTGGCTGAGGGGCCTCAGACTGAAGGTCCTCCGGTTGAGGGTTCTCAGGCTGAAGGTCTTCAAGCTGAGGGGCCTCAAGCTGAGGGGCCTCCGGCTGAGGGGCCTCAGGCCTCAGCCTCACGATGAAGGTCCTCCGGCTGAGAGTTCTCAGGCTGAAGGTCCTCCGGCTGAGGGGCCTCAAGCTGAGGGGCCTCAGGCTGAGGGGCCTAAGGCTGAAGGTCCTCCTTCTCAGGGTCCTCAGTCTGAAGGTCCTCCGGCTGAGGGGCCTCCGGCTGAGGGGCCTCCAGCTGAGTGGCTTCAAGCTGAGGGGCCTCAGGCTGAAGGTCCTCCTGCTGAGGGGCCTCAGGCTCAAGCTGAGGGGCCTCAGGCTGAAGGTCCTCCTGCTGAGGGTCCCCTGGCTGAGGGTCCCCTGGCTGAGGGGCCTCTGGCTGAGGGGCCTAAAGCTGAAAGTCCTCAGGCTGAAGGTCCTCCAGCTGAGGGTCCCCTGGCTGAGGGTCCCCTGGCTGAGGGGCCTCTGGCTGAGGGGCCTAAAGCTGAAAGTCCTCAGGCTGAAGGTCCTCCAGCTGAGGGTCCCCTGGCTGAGGGTCCCCTGGCTGAGGGGCCTCTGGCTGAGGGGCCCAAAGCTGAAAGTCCTCAGGCTGAAGGTCCACAGGCTGAAGGTCCTCCGGCTGAGGGGCCTCTGTCTGAGTGGCCTCTCTCGAGCTCTTCAATTTATACTTTCAGCAGCTGCTCTGATCCTCTTTAGTCCTTTGATGAGTTGAATTCCATGACTTCAGTCAAAATGATTTCCATGGCAACACAGAATAACACAGATCTATGAGTTATTCTGTTTTTTTTTTTTTTTAATTAACAAAATGGCCATCTTATCCTAAATATGTGACATAAAACCTTAATTTATTGACATCACAATTTTTCAGTTTTTCCAAAGATAGTATTTGTTTTGGCAAATGTACATTTGCCAGCTAGAGAGTTGCCCTTGTGCCCCAAAGACTCTGAGACTTAAACCTCTAATTCCAGCCTAGCTGAGGAAGCAATACAGTGAAACCAGTGTTGGTACTAGGGATGTAATGATATGAAAATTTTGTATCACGGTTATTGTGACCAAAATTATCACGGTTATCATTATTATCACGATATTGTTGCAGTGTGCTCAAAATGTTCAAAAAGTACTTTTACACACAATTTAATCACTTAATCCCTTCAATATTATCATCATAATGGTTCTTTTTTGTTTTTTTTAACAATAATATGTCAAGAAATGCCCTTTGAGTACATTTTTATCCTATTTTCATGAGAAATGAAAATAAACAATCCTGGAAAGTATTTGTCATTATTATGTTATAAAAGGTGTGATTACAAAAAAAGAAAACAACTGATCTGAACTTCAAACAGGATTCTCTTTATAAACAGCTGTAAATGAACATGTTCAAAGTTTTGAGATGACAAAAAATGAGCTTAGCCTATTTTGTATACACTCACACATTTTTGTTTGCCTACAGCAGTGGTTCTCAAACTGGGGTACGTGTACCCCCAGGGGTACGCGAAGTGATGTAGGGGGTACGTGAAAACTTTCAGGTCTAAACAGTTGTTTCAGTAGTTCAGGCTCAAACTGATAAATGTTTGTATTGTGAGCTTTGATAATGGCCTGAAGTGTTGGCAGAGAGGCTGAGGCATCTTGGAGAGGGAAATCTGTCCTAAATTATCTAAGATTCTTAAAATAACATATAGTAAGTTCAGTCAGACAGCCTTTTAATTAAAGCTTTAAGTTCAATTTCTTTTTCAAAAGTCGACTGGTGTTGCCCACTGACATTGCTGGTAAATCAATCTATTTAGTTAGAAATAATTCACTTTAATAGGTTTTATTTGTATGTTATGCATGTAAAATGTGGGAGATGGGAGTGTGGCAGGCTTAAATATTTATTTTTCTCTGTGTTATAAGTGCATGAGAGTTGGGGGTACATGGCTGGAGGTCAAGTGTCGGAAGGGGTACAGGCTGTGAAAAGTTTGGGAACCACTGGCCTACAGCATTTGTGTCCATGTTACAGCTCATTATATTAGACTATGTCCAGGACTTTTTTTAAATGACGATAGTCCCTGAAGCAATTAACCCCCTTCATGATTCCCCCCTTCATGGCGGATCTCCTCTGTATTTTCTCCTCTAAATATTTCCAAATAACGATCAATGAAATCCATAAAACACAAATTTTGACGAAAAAAGACAATCTATGTCAAAATACGGCGAATACACGGCAAATCAAAGGCAAGAACACAGTCCAGAATGATACTAATTCTGTTATTCATAAGATTTCTACATTTTTGGATAGAATTACTGATAAGTCACCTGTTATTCTCTCAGGCATGGCTCACTGAATCCTCCCCCTCTCTCTCTCTCTGTCTGTCCCTTCGGATCCGTCAATTCATTTACTCGAAGAGTTCCTGCCGCTGAAATCTGCAGGTGCCTCAAGCTGAGGGGCCTCTGGCTGAGGGGCCTCAAGCTGAAGGTCCTCAAGCTGAGGGGCCTCAGGCTGAAGGTCCTCCGGCGAAGGGTCCTCCGGCTGAGTGGCCTCTGGCTGAGGGGCCTCTGGCTGATGGTCCTCTGGCTGAGGGGCCTCCTTCTGATTGGCTTCAAGCTTAGAGACCTCAAGCTGAAGGTCCTCCTGCTGAGGGGCCTAAGGCTGAGGGGCCTCAAGCTGAGGGGCCTCAGGCTAAAGGGCCTCCGGCTGAGGGTCTTTTGGCTATGGGACCTCAAGCTGAGGGGCCTCTGACTGAGGGGCCTCCAGCTGAGTGGCTTCAAGCTGAGGGGCCTCAGGCTGAAAGTCCTCCTGCTGAGGGGCCTCTGGCTGAGGGGCATCAGGCTGAGGGGCCTCTGGCTGAGGGCCCCAAGCTGAGGGGCCTCTGGCTGAGGGCCCCAAGCTGAGGGGCCTCAGGCTGAAGGTCCTCAAGCTGAGGGTCCCCTGGCTGAGGGGCCTCAAGCTGAGGGGCCTCTGGCTGAAGGGCCTCAAGCTGAGGGGCTTCTGGCTGAGGGCCCTCAAGCTCAGGGGCCTCTGGCTGAGTGGCCTCTAGCTGAGGGGCCTAAAGCTGAAGGTCCTCAGGCTGAAGGTCCTCCGGCTGAGGGGCCTCTGTCTGAGTGGCCTCTCTCTCTCGAGCTCTTCAATTTATACTTTCAGCAGCTGCTCTGATCCTCTTTAGTCCTTTGATGAGTTGAATTCCATGACTTCAGTCAAAATGATTTCCATGGCAACACAGAATAACACAGATCTATGAGTTATTCTGTTTTTTTTTTTTTTTAATTAACAAAATGGCCATCTTATCCTAAATATGTGACATAAAACCTTAATTTATTGACATCACAATTTTTCAGTTTTTCCAAAGATAGTATTTGTTTTGGCAAATGTACATTTGCCTTCTAGAGAGTTGCCCTTGTGCCCCAAAGACTCTGAGACTTAAACCTCTAATTCCAGCCTAGCTGAGGAAGCAATACAGTGAAACCAGTGTTGGTACTAGGGATGTAATGATATGAAAATTTTGTATCACAGTTATTGTGACCAAAATTATCACGGTTATCATTATTATCACGATATTGTTGCAGTGTGCTCAAAATGTTCAAAAAGTACTTTTACACACAATTTAATCACTTAATCCCTTCAATATTATCATCATAATGGTTCTTTTTTTGTCTTTTTTATCAATAATATGTCAAGAAATGCCCTTTGAGTAAATTTTTATCCTATTTTCATGAGAAATGAAAATAAACAATCCTGGAAAGTATTTGTCATTATTATGTTATAAAAGGTGTGATTACAAAAAAAGAAAACAACTGATCTGAACTTCAAACAGGATTCTCTTTATAAACAGCTGTAAATGAACATGTTCAAAGTTTTGAGATGACAAAAAATGAGCTTAGCCTATTTTGTATACACTCACACATTTTTGTTTGCCTACAAAAAAAAAAAAAATTATATTAGACTATGTCCAGGACTTTTTTTAAATGACGATAGTCCCTGAAGCAATTAACCCCCTTCATGATTCCCCCCTTCATGGCGGATCTCCTCTGTATTTTCTCCTCTAAATATTTCCAAATAACGATCGATGAAATCCATAAAACACAGATTTTGACAAAAAAGACGATCTATGTCAAAATACGGCAAATACACGGCAAATCAAAGGCAAGAACACAGTCCAGAATGATACTAATTCTGTTATTCATAAGATTTCTACATTTTTGGATAGAATAACTGATAAGTCACCTGTTATTCTCTCAGGTATGGCTTCCTGAATCCTCCCCCTCTCTCTCTCTCTGTCTGTCCCTTCGGATCCGTCAGTTCATTTACTCGAAGAGTTCATGCCGCTGAAATCGCGCATGCCTTTTTCTTTCACTGCAGCTTCGTGTTTAGACAGGGAGACTGTCATGTATCAGTTTCTCCACAGCATCCTTGTAAAAATCCAAAATTCAACCTGGCTCTAGAGTCTGTTTCGAGAGATCTCTGCTGTGGCTCGAATTTCGCTCTGAGACTCAGAGGCCAAACAATGCAAACTGCGCATGCACGCAGCCGCAAACTGCGCATGCTCGCACCGGCTTAGGCTGTTTAATCGAGGGCAGATACATAGGTCCGGCTTTATCAGGCCAACAGCAGCATCACCATGTGTTATTGACACAGGGTGGTGATCAAACACGGTAAAACGGTAATTTTAGAAACACACGGTAATGATTACCATGGGAAATTTTACCGCGGTTTACCGTTTCACTGATAACCGTTACATCCCTACGCTTTATTCTGACATATAATTACATTCATGAAAAAAATGATGTTTCAAAATAACATTGACAATAATATGTTACCATGACAGGCCTAGTGTTATGACAATACTTGAGTCCTAATTTGATTTTATTGTGATTCTTAATATTTGATTATGTGGCGAGTGTTGCAATACTTAAAAAGCTTATATGTTGGGATTTGTAACCCTCTGTTGTCTTACATTTACAGCCAAACAGAAATCTATAAAAGTGCATTAGATACATCTCAGTATATCCATCACGTGAAATCAATTGTATAAAAAATATGGATGCATGATTTTAGATTTTTGGTAATATCCAATAATGTCAATATCTTAGAACTTTACTGGCTGATATACGTACAAGGAAATGACTGAAAGTAGTTATTTTAAGTGATTTTGGTGCATTTTGGGGTGCTATCCATATGTTTAGCTGTGTTGCTTGTTCTACAAATGAAATATCCTTACATGTTGTACTCTGTTGTGTAGGTGACTAATCAGGCTCTCCAGTATACCAGTTGGTATTAAAGGGAAGAAACTATTAATCAACATAAAGTTACCAAGTGGTTTATCTATCGCATGTATAATAGAAGCATAAACATCAACCCTCACTCAGAGTTTTTGTTGCACAGTCTAATCGTATGGGCCTTGAATAAACATGAAGAAAGCACCAAACTGAGCCTCTGAGAACAAAATCGCAGCTGAAAACAAAGCAATCATAACAAATTCTGAATGGAGAACAGCAATTTAGTGCTGGAGTGAAACAAACAAATCTCTAGGTGCTGTTTTAACGGGTACGTGGCTCCTGCTATGATTTCACAAATCACAACGATAGAAAGTCAGAGAGGAGGGGTCGAAGCTCAGCACAAGTTAGGTGTAGACAAAAGAGGGGACACATTTTCTTTCCAGCTGTGACTGAAGGGAAAAGTTTCAGGGCCGGTAAGTAAGAGAAAACAAGGAGCCACACTGCAAAATCAGAGGTTTTGGTGAAATCTTATTTTTTTGCATGGTTGTTCTCATTATGAATAAAAGTGGCTGCCATCAGACTTTAGTATGAACCGTCTATTAATCTGAAGTGACCTGTCATCAGGCCACAGGCAGAAACAGATTTGTCTGTGGGAAAAAGGCAATACACCGAAGTGTTGTGATATTCAGCCTGGCAATAGTACATTTATTCATGGTCACCAAGCATAGATATTTCTTAATGTATCAATTTTTTCCAATACTTAACAAAGCTTTCGGTTCCACAGAAATATAATTACACACTAATTTCATCTTAGGCCACATTCACACTGCAGGTTTTAACACTCAAATCTGATATTTTTTTTTATATCTAATTTTGTGTTGCTGTTCACATTAAAATTTAAAGTGGCTGCCATCAGACTTTAGTATGAACAGTCTTACCCCCAAATTCCACCGGACGCGAAAGCGCCGCGCAGTGTCCTTGAAGCGTACTGCGGAGCACTTTGCTCCTATTGTAGTCTATTGGGCAAATTCCACTGCACCCGAAAGCGCCACGCCGCGTTACTGAAGCGCCGGTGCGCTCCAAGGCGAGAGATACGCTTCAGGTCTATTTTCTGTGTGGCCGCTTCCAAACCTCGTAAATTCACTGTCGTTAAGAAAGCACCAGACAGGAAGTCACCATGTGGAGTAACCGGAAGTTTCAAAATAAAACACAAACCACGGACTCTTGCACGTAATTTTCCTCAATTGATTGTCATTACGTCAAAACCGGAGGCACGAGCATCAGGTCAGCAGCCGTTCAGAGGGTCCCAGAGACAACACGACACCATGGACGAAGAAAAGTGAATCGTAGAGGTACAGAAATATATAACATTGTATACATGACACCATACATCTTCCTACATGGATATAGATGTATAGAAGTTGAATAATTCACAAAGCTGTGTGGTTTGGACAAGCAAAGGGACCTTAGAGAAGCTAAGCAAGGTGTTGTTTATTTCTTTTCTCAGTCTATAACATGTTTTATGAGCGTGTGACATCGCTATTCTCATGAGAGCCTGTGGCTCTCCGGGGATCAGCCCTCCCCCTCCGGGCTTCGCTCCGGGCTTTGCCTCATGGCGCTTCTGGGCGCCGCCCAGTGGGGTTTGCCTGTTGGAGCAATAAAAGCAAACCCGCTCAAGAAGCCCAAGAAGATGCCACAAGCAAACCACAAGGCATCTCAGGCAGTGGAATTTGGGGGCAAGACCCTGAAGTGACCCATCATCAGAGCACTAGCTGACTCAGGTACGGCTCATCAGTAGAGCTGTGGAGAAAAAAATCAAAACAATGTACTACTGCGATATTTAGTGTAGGGAAAATAAATTAATACATGGCCAACAAGTATTCATGTTTCTCAATGTACTAGTTTCCAACATTTAATAAGGCTTTTGGTTCCATAGAAATACAATTACATAATAATTACATCTTGGGCTACATTCACAATGGTACACATGTAGGGATGTAATGGTTACCGGTAAAATGGTAAACCGTGGTAAAATTTCCCATGGTTATCAATAATGTGTCCAATTAAAATTACCGTCACAGCGTGTTTGATCACCACACTGTGTCAATGATGCACAGTGATGCTGCTCTTTGACTGGAAAAGCCTGAACTGCTCCTCGGTGTGTTGTTTGGCCTCTGAGAAGTCCTGTACAGCAGTTGGAGCCTCGCTCAGACTTATAGGTTTTCTGACTCGAAATGGACAAAGTCTAAAGTCTGGTCGAAGTTTGGATTCTACAAGGATGTCGAGGGGAAACTGAGTGATGACAGTCACCCTGTTTAAAACACCAAGCTGTGGTGAAAGACTAAATGCACGTGATTAAAACTTCTGTAACTCCTCGAGTAAATGAGCAGAGAGAGAGAGGACTCAGAAAGCCATACCTGAGTGAATTACAGGCGGTTTATCACTGTTTTCTGTGTAAATAATGTATAAAGGTTGTAAGTAACAGCATTAGTTTCAATCTGGAGTGTGTTTCTTTGCCGTTCTTTCACCATTTATTTGCCATGTTTTGCTGTATTTCATCATAATATATTGTCTTTTTCCGTCAAAGTACGTGTTTTATGAATTTAATCAATCTTAATTTGGAAATATTAAAGAACAAAATGTCGAGGAGATGCCATTGAAAGGGGAGAGCAGAGGAGAGTCCTGAAGGGGGCTAATTGCTTCAGTGACTATCGCTAGTAAAACAGAAAAAAAAGCATGTACATGGTCTAATATAAAGAACTGTAAAATGGACAATGTGATTCTTATAAAGAGAATACTGTTTAAAGTTCAAATCAGTTATTTCTTTTTTTGTAATTACACACAGTTTACGCATGTATAACAAAGTCATGACAAATACTTGCCAATTTTTTTACTTTTATTTCTCATTAAAAAGTTTAAACAAATTCACTTAGGACATTTCCTGACACAATTATTGACAAAAAAAGACAAAATAACTGTTAAAATTATAATATTAAAGGGGTTAAATAATTTCAAGACTGTGTTAAAGTACTTTTTGAACATTTTGAGCACACTGCAACAATACCGTGATAAGAAATTTTCATTCCATTTGATCCCTATACACATGTCAGTGTGTGTGTATCACTTTTGAAGTGGTTGTGTAGTCAGAGTCAACAAACTTATGACAAAGTAATGAGGAGAAAAATAAGATTGAGAAAGTGCTCGAGAGTGCTAATGGGAGCCTTTCAGCCACTTCACTGATTATTGTCGAGCCTTATGCAACCCAACTTGAAAAATACTGGACTATCCCTTTAATATGCCCTTCATAAGTCTGATTGTGTGTTGTTCTCAAGGGTATTGTAGCCATTCTTTGTCGGGTCTCCAAAAAGGACTCACCAGGAGCTAAATAAAGGAACCAGCTGATCTTAACAGTATTAACATCATCACCTTAGCTGTCTTATTTTGAAGTTCCTGAGCTCCATTTTAAAAAAAATAATAATACAAATGTAATTTCTCGGTGCAAGGTTGAGTGCAGGTTCATAAAATCCATGATGAGTTACTTTGTGTTTCATAGCGGCATATAAAAAGTGATATATTGAGAGTTTCTCTCTGCATGATGAGGACCTGGTCTGATTGCAGAGAAAGGACAAGTGGCTTAATTGTTGCGTGTTGTTGGAGGTGGCCTAATTTTCTGAGTGTCTTTGAGGGTCGCCATTACTACAAGAGGTTACAGTCTGCTCTTTCCCACCCCTCATGATCTCACAATCAATAAATCGTTCATCATCATTCACCTGTTGATTTTAGGCTGCAAAGGTCATGACCTCAAACACTTGTTATTAACCCTTACAACTAGAAGCCTCTGATTTTTGTGTCACTGGATCATTTTTGGGATCATTTATGTAGAACCTCAAACCCTCCAAGCAAGGTCAAAAAAGATGTCTTCTTTTTCAGGATAACCTTGTATATCAGGATAATTATGTTGTAGAGATATTAGATTTATGTGTTAAAAGTTGTGTGACCATAGAGACAAATAAAAAAAAACAATCAAAATGGAATTTAAATCACACAAAACTTCACCCAAATCATAAACAGATCTTTGATGATCAAGCTTTTTCTAATCTGAGTATGGTTCCCACAAGCCCTGGGCAAAAGATACAAAACTAACAATATGAAGACACTTTCAGCAATAAAATATTAATATATCTCTAGATGTTTATTTTCTCCATCCGGTCTTATAAGGTAATTATGTGGTAGTTTCTGTCCCAGGTGCTTCAGGTTACTCAAAATTAATTTTTTGATTCGGTTGAAAACTGACAGGTTATTATCTTGTCTCTTGTTGATCTTTGCCTGTTCCTGCTTAGACACTTTCATCAAAAAAGTGGTATGAAGTAATTGGGGCCATCCAATTGGTCAGTGGACTTATAGGAAATTAAAGGAGACATATCATGCTTGTTTCTCCTTTTCACTGTGCCAGACTAGGATGCCTGTAAAGCATTTCTGCCCTCAGTACAAGTCATTTAGTTCCTTCATTGCCCCACAATAGCGTTCTCAAAATCCTCATTTAAGGCCATTATCAAGCTCTCGTTGAGCTCTGTTCTCAGGCTGACCTACAGTAACCTTGCAACATCACAGCCCTTTGTGCTCTGATTGGTCAGTTCTATTAGAGCTGCCGAGAGGGTAGAGCCAGCCTGTCCTTCTTCTTCTACTGTAAAGGCTCAAAGCAGCGACCGCGTATTGAGTCCCCCTACAGGCCAGAGCTGGTAATGAGTGAGTGTGAGCTAGGGAGCTATATACTGCTGCTTGGTGGATGTGTTCCTCACTGATGGTTGTGAGGCTAAGGGACATCACAGAGGAGGAAGTGTTTTATCAGATTACTCCAATAAAAGAAATGTACCTCGTGTCATCACAACGATTTAAATCTCGTGGTCATCTCGCAATGACATATTTTCAGAGGCATCAAATCTGGTTCTAGGATATCAGAAAAAATACAATATTGGGGTGTAAGGTCTTGTTTTCAAATTTATTATATTATATGTAAGTATTAAATCATGCATCAGCATGATATGTCTCCTTTAAGTAAATTGAAGAAACCCCAAAAAGATAGCACTTGCACCCCTAGGTCCCAAAATGCTCCCTCTTCCAAAAGTGTAATAAAAAGATGATAGACTAAATCAGTTTTTATTCAATAGCATCAAATCAAGACTTCAACACTGATATAAAAACTTGTATCTATTATTCTGTATTTTTCATGTTTTTATGCTCTTTTTGTCATTAAAAACTGTATTTTCCATGGGAAAAACAAAATATATGATTTCAAAAAATGAGGTGCAGTGTTACACTTTCACCATATCACATTTTTTTTAAATGCAGACCTAATCAAGGATCTAAACATTTTTTTAATCATTTTAAAATTGTTTGAATATGTTTTTGTGCTTTTTTGTCATTAGAACTCCTGATTTTTGTCAATGGAAAAAACAAAATATGCAACATTTTTCCAAAAATGAGGTGCAAAGTGGAATATTTGCAATGAAAAAATTAAAACCTTGACAAAGTCAATAACTGACTCTTCTGTTTCACAAAAAAGAAACAGAAAAGTTATAAAGCCATGTAAAGTCATGTTTCTTAATTAAGATGTCAGACTATAGTTTATAGCGGTTCAGTTTCAAACATATTTTTGAAAGATTTCTGAAAAAAGTACGTTTACTTATTTTATGACAAGTGCTCTATTATTTTGGTAGGCACTGAACACTGTAAACAGGTTCCTGTAAAATTTAAACTAACTTCCTTGCAACAAGATGCCAGTAAGTAGCTGTAGATGTCTTTACAGTAGCATTACTCTATTCTAAGTAACAGCTAATAACTGGATTTTCAAAACCAGCATTCTCACTGTAATTTCATTTACATTATCATTGGTGTTTAACATTCTACAATGTCTTGAATGAATTTGAAATTATAGTCAACTTGCTGTATTGTAAGTTATTTTACTATATCCTTAACTATTTAAAGGTGCTATGTGGAGAATCTGTTTCCAGCGACATAAAGACTCTGCTACCCATGAGCACGTGTGGCGACTGTCATACAGACGTGACACAAGCCAAAGCATGCATTTGTTGTGATGCTAATGAATGCAGCTCAGACCTTCCTCAGAACTCTGCATTGCTTTTCAACTTCTTTTTTCAACAACTTACAGGATGCAAAGTGACGAGGTAATGTATCTCTTTCTAGTTACATAGCGATAGTTTTTGATGTGTGACAACAAGTAATTTTTGGAAAACTTAGTATTGTAGTTTTGTAGCCGGCTATATATTGCTACTTACAGCCCCATGCACTAAGATGTGTCTGAATAATATAAATTTGCTCTAGTTTTAATTGTCTTGTTCCTGAAGTTGAGTATCCAGGCCAGTCCAGCCCTGTCAGACCCAACAGCGAAGCTAAGGAATAGCATTTATAGACTAGAGAATTTGCATTTCCATGCAGGAAATGCGTTGAAATGCTGAGTGTGACTGCTGAAACTGTGAAATGAAAGTGTTCAAAGTAATGCTAAGAAAGTTGAAATTGTGACATGAATAGCTGTAAGCAGTAAATCAGGGCTGAAAATGTGTGAAATGTGCAATAAAAATGTTTGCAGAACATTATAGATACTGGAGCTCAGGTGTGCGTCGTGACCACGCTCTAACTTCAAAGAAAAGTGCAAAAGTTGATCCTGCTTCAACAGTCATATCTCAGAAACTGTAGCAGATAGTGAAAAGTACATCAAAACTGTTTGCAGATGTGAAAGAAAGCAGAAAATGAATGACTGTTTTGTAACATGGTTAAATGTGTTATTTGTAGATGTACCTAATAAAGTGGCCAGTCAGTGTAAAGACAAGCATGATTACGCCATTATAAAGAAGGATCTGTATTAGCTGGAGTACCTAAAAGTACCTCTACCAGGAATTGAATCCCGGTTTCCCGCTCCGCAACCCGCTGCGCTATCTATTTATCCGTGGGGTTAAATATGCTGAGTCACGGAAAGCAGACTATTTCTCCTGAGCACAGCAGCTCAGCACTGATAACACTCGGTGTTTCTGGGTAAACGAATGCTCGCTGTGTCTAAATCGGGATAGATATCAGGAAAAGGATTTCACCCTGAGCGTCCCAACAACCTACTGAAACGTTTAATAAAATTCTCATGTCTGTACTGCTTAAAATGTTAACACAGTGGCGAGTTAAAAACGCGCTTCACTCGGCTGTCCGGGTCTTCGGTCTGACGCGTTCGAACATGAAGGATTTCCTCAAAAGTTGGTGTTGATTAAAAATTCATATTTAAAAAACCATAGACACCAGCAAAAAGCTGAAGATATGTAAAAATGGCTGAGAAGTCAGTGTAGCTTTTAAAGCATGAATGAAGTCTGGAGGTGGAAGTATGCCCAAGCTGTGGAGCTTCAAAGTTGCAGAAGTTTTCAGCAGAGCTGCGGAAACGTCCCATTGATTTCAATGTAAAAATACATGCAGAAATTATTTTTTACTGTAAAAAGTAGAACTGTTAAACCTGTGAAAAATACAAGCGCACTTCTCCTGAACATGCTGCATATGTCAATTTTTTTCTGTGAAAATCTGTGCAAATTTGAAGCCTGTGAAAGGTGGCAAACCTGAGGAATAATAAGAAGAAAAAGAACAAAATGGAGGTTAGGGAGAACAATATGTTGAAATGCTGACTCAGCATTTCAACATAATTATTCAAGAACTTATGATTGGATTTTGGTGATATTTTAAGGAGAAGTTAGGCCATGACACAATAAAGATGTTATCCTGTTTTGGTGGGGATCCTGATCTGGATGCAGATCGAGGATTTTTTTTTAACCAATAATAATAATACATTTTATTTAAAAGCGCCTTTCTTAGCACCCAAGGACACTTTACAAAATACATAATAAAAGCAAAGTGCATTAAAATCTCAATTAAAATAAATAAAAACAACATACAAGAGTGACACAGTTAAATGAGGGTGGAAAATTAAAGAGTATATGCAGTTTGGAACAGATGGGTTTTGAGATTTGATTTGAAGTGGGGGAGGGAGTCAATATTTCTGAGGTTCGGGGGGAGAGAGTTCCAGAGTATGGGAACAGAGCGGCTTTTAAATGATTTCTTAACAAAGCAAGATAGGGCAGTTTCCCAGATTTTTGCCAAGAACTCAAAAAGTTCTCATAAACTTTTCATTACATTTCAGGGTATGATTCTGAGTTCATTCAGACACAAGAAAGGAGCGATAAACCTTGGGCGGGGATTCCGATCAGGATCCAGATTCAGGTATTTTTGAAAGGATTTGTCAGCAGATAGAGATAGTGCAATTTTCCACCTTTTTGGCAAAAACTCGTCCGACAATGTTGGAAATACCGTAGTGAAGGTTTGTTCTCTCAGAGCACCTCTATTTAACAACACACCTGCTAGGGTTTTCCTTAAACAACAATTTTAGACAATTAGTAAAAACATCAAATATAATGTACAAAATTTCATTTGTGTCGCATAAATAAGAGGTCGAGGGAATATAAAAATGAAATGGCAGGTGAAAAGTCCATAATGAGAAGCGCTATCGACGTTTGATTGAGCAGGTCTATGAGGCCCAAAATGACGTATCACGTGCTGCATTCATGTACTCAAGAACAGACGGGAATTTAGATACGCTTTGATAAAATGCGAAACCAATTGTTTAATTCAAAATCATAAAAAATACTGTTACTTTATTTTCGATCAAAACTTTTGGAATTTGTGGTTCTGAAAAAGAGACGTGTGAACAGTCAAGGAATATTTTCCTGATATGTTGGAGAAAATAATCACACATTCTGAGATACGAGGGTACATGAACGCAGCATAGCCAGAGAGTCAGCGAATAAATAAAACGCTGTCGAGCAGAGAGAGGAAACAATGACAGCAAACCTCTGAGTTAGCCTGAAACTTTTGAAAACCTCACTACGATGTGTAAGTTATCTTATCCAGCGGTGCAGTCGATGTTAGTATGAGGGAAATAACAAGGTCGAAGTTTCGAAAAAGACTGAAATCACAAACCACGTCAACTTCTCAGTCGTGGCACCCACAGGAGTCACCAGTGAGTGGGCACAAAGAGACCGAGCCAGAGCCAGAGCACCAGGTGAGAGCTCAGGTTTACTCCGATTATAACATGGAGTTTAACGCTGAAATGACCGGGGACGAGGACGAGCTGCACTGTGTCCGCTGAGGTTACACTCAGAAGGATAAAGTGGCAGGAAGCTACTTGAACAGCTAACTTCACTGAGCTCAACTTGGATGTAATGAGAGTGATCTGGGAATAACGGGATCTTTAATATTAGCCTTTCTGTGTGATGGGATTTTTTATATGGTGTTTTGGTGACATGTTTGTTTTCTTAACCTGTCCCCAAACTATCTTTGTGAATGATAATCGCCCAGCTCTCTTTCTCTTTCTGTTTGAATACAAGATACTTTTAACACCGTCGATGTTCATCCTCTCTCAGTTATCTAAACAGTCTCTGCAGGCTGTTTTTATGAAGCTCATGTGTCTAAACCGTGCAAAGCAGCAGAATTTGTCGTCATCCGCGTCTGTCATTATGCAGATCTTTCTTGAAAAGCTTGAGATGGAAGCGATTGGTCCCGGTCAGAAAACGATCGAGCTTTTCGTTGGCCTGTTAGGAAAAAAGAGGCAGTCCATGTGAGAGTTATGGTGCGTTCCAGTTGTAGTCGGAGGTCGGAATTTCCCACTTCTGAGTAGGATATTTAATCTGGAACGCCCCCCGAGGTCGGAATATCCTACTAGGAACTCGGTGAAACCTCGCCACCCCCGAGTTGACAATCAAAGATGGATGCCCCCAGTGTGAACAGTTATTTAGCTCCTGTAATAATCAATTTATTTGCACTTCTGACTGGGGTGTGTCGTTCTAAGTCAGCTGGACACGTAGTAGTGTGGGACTTATATTTACAAAAAATGCTGCCATATTGATAATCACATTCTTCATGTGATATTTGTGAGCAACAACGCAGGGCGTGCTAACAGCTAACAATAGCCTGGTCGATCGGCACGTTTATTTTCCGATGTCAACTGGAACGCCGATAAGTCGGAGATGACGTCACTCCCATTTCCCAGTTCCCAGTTCCGAGGTTAATGGAACGCAGCATTATGGTGCGTCCCAGTTGTAATCGGAGGTTGGAATTTCCCACTTCCGAGTAGGAAATTTCATCTGGAACGCCCCCCGAGGTCGGAATATCCTACTAGGAACTCGGTGAAACCTCGCCACCCCCGAGTTGACAATTGAAGATGGCAGCCCCCAGTGTGAACAGTTATTTAGCTCCTCTAATAATCCATTTATTTGCACTTCTGACTAGTGTGTGTTGCTCTAGATCAGCTGTATACGTAGTAGTGTGAGACTTATATTTACAAAAATGCTGCCATAGTGATAATCACATACTTCATGTGATATTTGTGAACAACAACGCAGGGCGTACTAACAACAGCTAACAATAGCCTGGTTGATCGGCACGTTTATTTTCCGACTTCAACTGGAACGCCAACAAGTCGGAGATGACGTCACTCCCATTTCCCAGCTCCCAGTTCCGAGGTTAATGGAACGCAGCATTAGTCCGCTGTGCTTCAGTGGAGAAGTGACTACAGCCTCCAGATCAGCCTGTATTGAATGTGACAGACAAACTTTTTGTTAAATCTCCTTCCTATCCCGATCACTTTCTATAGGATATTGCCCCCTGATCGATGTGGACTATGTTCTAAGGATATGTGAAACAGTCCATGTGGCGTGTCAGGTCGCACAACCTCACCAAGGAAGTTGTTTTGCTGTTGTTTGTTGGTTTGTTAGCAGGACAACTCGTAAAGTTACCAAAATGATAACTTTCAGATTAGGTCCAGTTGATTTGATTTTGGTGTGACCTGGTTCACTGTCTGGATTTAGGATGTTTTTAACACAGTCTTTACATTTACAGGATGAGATCATTTTCAACGTTGTTGCTTGTTAAACCACAAATAATGTCCTCACTGTGTGGCAAAAAAATACAGGATGACTGTACAAATGGTTCTATGACAAATGCTTTACAGGGCCCACAGGAAATTGGCTACAGAGAGATAACAAATGAAGAAATGCCTCTAACACACATTTATCATTAATAATAGTAGTTACGCTGTTATGGTGGAGGCTTACACTACTTCTTGTTTTTCTTTAGTACATGTACTAATGCACCCTGCCATATTGGAGAGTTGTTGGGCTGGGACCCAAAAGTGGTTTGTGGAGCTGTTTTATAGAGATGCAGATGTTTCCTGCAGAAGAAAATGTGATAGATTGATGGATACAGATTGGACTCAGTGGTTGTTAAACAGACTTGCATCCATATACACAGTATATTGTATTATATTCTGTCTCACCAAAGTATTGAGAACAGTTAGGTCATTTTCTGGAGGTCTTAATCCATTTACTCCACTGAGTCAGGATATCAAACCAGTTTTTTTTTTCTTAAGATCTCCAGTAAGCATGAGTCATAGTAAAATAATATTTCTGCATTAACTGTTTGGGCCTCTATAATGATACCGTTGTGTCCTGTCTCTTGGTTCTACAATGTGCTTTTGCCCCATTTAAGGTCCAAACTTTATCTGAACAATTGAACCTGAGGCTCAACTGGTTGGTAAATATTGAAATAGAACACTTCTCAGGGTTTTTTTTTTTTGTCTTCTTGATAGCAGACACGCTGAATTACCCAGCAGACTTGTATGATGGAAAATTAATTCACGCTTTAAAAGAACTGCTACCTGTAATTTTAGAAACAATTAATCTATCAGATATTTGAAGAACTGATGAACTGATGAATCTTATTTGACACTATGGGAACATCATTTTTTTTTTGCACACGTTTAGACATTAACAGTAGATGATTTCCTTATATTGAATTGCATTGTTTAGAAGTATGTAGCTGTTATTTTAAAGCCCCTAGAGAAATAGATGATAACGATGTATGTTGTACATGCTGTTCGTGTACTTTGAGCTTCAGGCCAATTCAGTCAAGACGATCGTGGTGCAATAAGGACAAGAGGTTGTATGATTAGACGTCAGATAATGCTATCTCATAGTGGGGTCGTCTGTTTGCACTACATACTTTATGAATCACAGCCTTCCAACACACTGACAGTTTGTTTATCTATTATGTTGCACTTAAGAAATCTCTGTATTTGAGTTGATATCAGAGTGAAATTATGTCTTACAAATGAAGAATTCGCAAAATCTGGACAATTGCCTGTAATTTGCTTTAAGATATTTACCGCAGTATTTTTTTCAAAAATTGCATTTGTTTTTGTTATTTATAAATGTATTTATTTTTATTTATGTAAGTATTTATTTGGTGGTGGGGTGGGTAGTATTGTAAGTGCTATATTGTAGGAAAAATACACTTTTTAATTGAAAATTATGCAGCCTTAAAGAAACATCCATTATGTGAGCAATCTAGCATTGCCAATAACTTAACAAGCATTTTTTGGTCTTTGGAAGAAAACCAGAGTGCCCAACAAAAACTTGAGAGAGCTTTAAGAGCGATATTCTGTGTATTACACATTAACTTTCAGAGAATTTTAATGGAATAAACAGAATGACACTGAAAAGATTAAATCCCTGGTCTTTACAAAAAAGAAAAGTGTAAAAGAGTCATAAATTTGCATTTTACCTCTGCACCATGTTATACATCATTTTACTACACTAACTCACAATTAGGACCAATCCATATTTATTAAAATTATGTCTCAATCCATTTTGCAATATTGCTGTACAAAGGTATTTGAATATGATTTTTCAGGAAGACGTAAATATGACAAAGTCAACTTCAAGGCTTGACCAAATGCAAAATCTAACATTGACACTTTAATCAACTGTTAGCTGTACAAAGTTATGCACAAAATTAATAAATAAATAATCAACCTATTTGTGGAAATAAGCTCTGCCACCAAATAAAGTGGATGGCATCACACACACTGAAACTCAACCTGGAGACTCTTTAAACGTACTCTTTGAGTAGTAATGCGTCTTCTTTCTCTTACAGGCCTTCCGACAAAATGGACTCAGATGTTTGTCCTGATGATCCGATCACCTCTGCGCCCGCAGACTCCTTGTGTCCATCCTCTGATTTATTCTCCACCCTTGAGTCCACTGAACAGACTGCAGCAGCTCCCCCAGCCTCAGAGGTGGAGGATCTGGATTCCTACAACCCCATTGAGCCTCCTCCTTTAGACTGGAGGTCTGACTCCTCCAGTGAGGCCGGCTCAGCAGAGGACCTGGATGAAAACAGCTTCCCTCCTGCTGCTGGGAGTCTAGACGAGGCCACTCCAAGTGATCCGGTAATAACACCTTCAGACTTGAGTCAGACTGTGGTTTCACCCAATGAGAGCCAGCATCAGCCTCTGGTTAATATTGAAGAAGCAGCTCAGGATGTTGGAGAACTTGAAGAGGAGGATATAGTAGTTGTGGAGGAGGAGGAGGTGGTGAGGGTAGAAGATTTAGAGGATGAAGGGGAGTATCAGGAGGAGGACACTTTGTGTGATGTCGAGAGCAAAACTAGTGAAGAGGAGGTCGAGGCTGCCAAGAGGGATACAGGAGATGAAGACCACAGCCGCATCCACACGCTGCTCAGCCAGCTCCAGATGATGGGAGAGGAGCCTCACCCCACCCACTGGACACCACCTCACCCCAGCACCAGCCACCCTGAGCTCCTAGCGCACGCCCCCTCCCTCATGGCAGACAACAGCAGCGAGACCACCGGGCTGCTGTTCTCTGAAAGCCACCACAGAGACCTACTGGGACTGCTGCAGGTCACAGAGATCGGCCCCACTCCCACGCCCACCCATCTGCCTCACGGAGGGGAGGTGGACGCCGTGGTGTCGGTGTCATACAGTCGGGCGGATGCTCAGAGGTTTTGGGGGCACTGTGGGAACGGGCAACATCAGCGGCACAGGGATGACTCCCTCAATTCTCTGCCTGATGAGGAGTATCCTGAGCCTGTGTGGATGAAGGTGGGCGAGGAGCCTCCAGAGGAAGAAGCTTCTGCAGAGGGCACCCAGGTAGGAGGAAGAGAGGCTGCTCAAGTCACACAAACTTAAACTACTGATTAAGGATGGGAGTGGAGAACAGGTGCAAAATGGGACCCAGTTCAATCCTGTTTTGAATTGATTTTAATTTATTTTATTTAGAACTTGTATGCAAAGACTTAAAAATAGAGAAATGTTATTCACATATATGAAAAAAAGAAATAAAGTAATTATACATGCTTGAAAAGGAGTAGGATGAAGTAAAAACTTTTTGAGTTCTTGCCTCTTATCACCGTTCCTCATGGGTCTTATAAAACCAAATTCTGCTATCAATGCAAATGTATTGTACACATGTTCATTACAAAACACGTAATCTATATAAATATGTTATTTTAGGCAGGGATGTAACTTGTCCTCGTATTTAATGGTTCCCCAATTCTCTACTCCTTCTTAAATCTGTGTACCATTGCAGTGCAGCTGGATCTGCCCGACTTATGTCAGTAATGAGGCAGGTCCATGTTGCCACGCTTCAATCTACAACAGCCGTGGTCGGCCCAAAGCGGCGCTGCCAAATCATCATCCTTGATAACAGGAAGAGATGGGAGCTACGAGAGAGAAACAGTAGTAATGACTGCTCATACAGAGATTAGCATTGACGCTAACAGCTTCAGTGGCATTTTAAACCGATCTGAATAACATTTTCTATTAAATGAAAGACAAATATCTCTATAAACTTCTCTATAGAAAAGATTTAACTTTCCACTTCTGACACATTTTGCTTTGAGTTTGCTCTACAAAGTGCCTCCCACTCTGTCTCTTATACCACCACAGTTGTGCCTACCATATTCTGATTGGCCAGTAATTAATGTGATCGACAGAATAACCCCTCTCAATTGCCTGATGTGCTTTTGAAAAGTTCTGCCCATTCCTATACATGTTCTATGGGCTAGTGTAGCATAGTCCTCCTGGTATTTAGCGTTTGTGATGTATAATATTTTAAGTTAAAGACATAAAATAATGATCGAAGTAGAAAAACACAGTAAGTGCAGCAGTGCAACAGATTGGTTGGATTCATTGATAGTTGCTTTTAGACGTAGACTTAGAAAATCTTTAACTCTTTGACTTCCAAACTAAGGAATACATTAGCAACAAATTATTCATGGGTGTGTTCCGTCTTCTTCACATAGCAAATTTCAGCTTATTTTCAGATTACTCAATCAGGAACCAGATACAGTGTTCAGAGAGGTGAAAAGAAAAAATGATGGCCTGCCGGGGTTTTAAAAACAGTGGCAGCAAAAAGTCAACCGCACAGTTACAATGCCAGTCAAATGTCCCTGGGGGGGATTTTGTTTGGAGCACTTTAACAAACACATGCATCTAGATACAATGACGCACAGTAATTACACAGACCTATCAGATATAACACCATATATCCATAACACACAGAATAAGTAAATAAATGATCTAAAATAAACAGTCTAACCATGAAAAGACCGCTCCTGTCAAGAGCAACATTACCTCAGACTTAAATAATGTTATTTATGCACTTTTCTTTACTTGATAATGAAATGTTGAAAACTAAATAATCTCTTAAAGAAGGTATAGTTTCTTTAACAGCCTTGTATTGAAAAGATGTACATTTTTAAAGTAACTCCCTCTTAACTTGGGTGCAATGTTCTTGTTTTCAACCCTGAATCTTTAAATGGAGGTGAAAATCACAGTTTTAAAACACACATCGAAATATTGTTCATTATCACAAAATATAAGTCAACACGATATGACAATTCAGTTACTCCTTTAGTCCCCAAGAAACTCTTAAAAAGTGTGTCACAAGTCAAACTCCTGCCCTGACTCATCTCTTCACTGTCGTTACAGAGTGCAGATCAACCATCATATAAAGACGGTAAGCAGCGAGACTTACCTTTATTTTTCTTGTTGGTTTTCAGGTCTTTAAAAAATAAGTTTTAGTCATTACTTGTTTGTTTTTCTTTTTTAGTGCCTGGACCCTGTGACCCTGAAGACCTCCTGGATGGAGTAGTTTTTGGGGCAAAGTATCTGGGCTCCACTCAGATCAAATCTGAGAAGAACCCGTCAACAAACGCTCGTATGACTCAGGCTCAGGAGGCCGTAGACCGCATCAAGGTGAGTGAGCTCAAGACTTGTTTAGACTGTTGATCATTTTTAGGATTTAATGCATCATAACAGGGGTCAGCAACTGCACTGGTACAATGACCAGTGTTTTGATTGAAAGACATTTGTACTAAGATGTTGTTAAAAAAAAAACATTAATATGAGTATTCAGATGTAACTAACATAGATGCAGATCCAGACATTTCAGTTTTCCCCTTCCAGCCAAATGCCTGTCGAGTTCGAGCCAAATGCTAGTCATCTACCAGCCACTTTTAGTCCCCCCATCCCACTAGGGGACCATAAACAAGCCATTATTTATTTAATAGTTTTTATTTCTGTATTTATGTATATTTTTTAGCCTTAAAAATGTCATTGAAGGGTGGTAGTTTGGTGGAGTGGTAAGCAACCAGCCATGTCCCATATATGCTTCTGCCAGCCTGGGTTTGAGTCCAGCCTGAGGCCCATTTGCAGATTTCCATGACCCACCTTTCCACTGACTCTCTCCTATCAATGAAGGTGTAGAATTCCCAAAAATACACTTTAAAAAAAGGTCAGACAGTATCACCCAAACTACTGCCAACCACATGGGGCAATAACCATGTATCGCCCTTGGTCTTCTGGGGCTGCCATGCTCTCTATTACTGGTCTTGTGTCTAAATTCACCCTTTGTTGAATTCTGCTTATGATTGACAACCAGGTGTCAGATCAGACGTGAAGTCATTCCAGATAGACTTGAATTGCAGTTGTTTTGGGGTTTGCAGTCACATATCTAAATGTCATAATAATAAAGACTGATTGAGTTATTGGGATGTAACAACAAAAAAATCCCTCAAACTAGGGCTGGGCAATATATCAATTAAATTGATCAATTTGAATTATTTTCTGAAAGAGATTTAAAAATTAAAAATCAAAAATTTTTTCTTGACTTACTCTACTTGTAAGTTCATAATTGTAGGCCTGATCTGGTTTTGCATGTGCACTTTTGTAGGCTTGTATTTGTTTTTTAAATGAGATTAGATATTGATGAGAGAGTTTCGTGGTACTGTAAAAAAAGCCTCAGTGTTTATGGAGACAAACCTACCCCACGTATAAACTACATAATCAACTTTTTATTGTGCACACTTTCACTTGAAGGGGGAAATTCTGTTTGGTTTTGGAATAAATATTGACAACATCAAGACTAAACTTGATTTGTGTCATTTTTGTGTCACTTGGAGGTTGTGATTTCTGTTGTGGTTTTTGAGAGGGGAAAATCGATTAAAATCGTAAATCAAGTGTTGTGGAAAAAATCTGCGATTTTACTTTCAGGTCATATCGCCCAGCCCTACCTCACACCCTAAACACATTTTTCTACCTCAGATTTTCAGAGTTTGTTAATGCTCCGTTGATCTTCTCGGCCCTGTAGGATCAGTATCAAAGAGAGTGAGTAGAGCAGAAATTGATGGGGGAATGTCATGTGGGAAAGGAGCCACTTATTGAACTCTCCTATTGCAGGAGATGCTACCAAAAAGCTAGGCTGCCAGCAACGCCGATTTATTTTTACTGAAGTGAAGAATTGTAAACTGAAGATCTTTTGCACGATGTTTTAAGGTGTCTTTGGTCGACATGTTTGACAGCAGTGTGATTGCTGTCAAAAACTTTTCTTTCAGGCCCCAGAGGGAGAGACCCAGCCAATGACGGAGGTGGATCTGTTCATCTCCACACAGAGAATCAAAGTGCTTACTGCTGATACACAGGTATATTTTACCAAATGCAGAGAAAGTCAAGGTTTTTTTTGCCTGTATCATTTGTAAATTATTTCATTTCTTTTATTTTTTTAATGTAGGCTTATTCGTCTTTTGTTTTAGCATGTGATTCTCACAGTATGCTCTTTACATTTAACTATTTTCGGTATCAAATACTGAAATGTAGCTTTCTTTCACCAGTTTAAATGAGAATTTTTGTCGGAAACAAAGTGATTGCATAATATTGGACAGCTTTGGAATTAAAACTGTCAGTTCTGGAAAAGTTACTGCCCTTATCTGACAAAACTTCCTATGATCATCAAGTAAATGATTTGAGAGATTGTTAAATAGCCCACGAGCAGAAATACTCAAACTGTTGTCGTAACTCAGCAATGACTCGCTCTGCAACATGTCCCGGTCAGATGTCTCGACCTGCTCTCTCATTATGGGCCCAAGTAAAAGCTCTAACTTGTTTTTATAATTAGACTTTAAGGGCATCATTGCTCTACTTGATTTTCACTTTTGAGCCCTCGCAGCAGGAATGCTTAATATAGAAGTGTGTGGTGATTTAATAACAGAGCCTGCGGTAATGTTGCAGCTGTAGTGCTATTTTCCTCCACAGTTTGGTTGAATTATCCCGAGAGTCAAAGTGGGTCAGCTGCTGTCAGCTGCTCCCTACTTTGCATGGATGGGTGCTCCTTGTGGCAGCATGCTTTTATGAAAATAGTCACAGCTCTTTCAAAGTTGTGTTTTGTCGCATCCTTGTTTTAGTTACCTTTTATCACATTATGTCACGTTTTGTAGTTTTTACTCTAATTTTGCTGCTCATATTAGCTCTAGAGAAAGGTTGTTTCTATCGTGTTTTAGTTAGTACTGCTGCCTAGAAGGTAATGAATCTGCTCGTGTTAGTTCGATTGTTGTTTTTTGTTTGTCTGTGAGCAGGATAAGTCAAAAAGTTATCAACAGATTATGATACATTTTTCAGAGGATGGTGGTCATGGCACAAGAAAGTAGTGATCAGTTTTAGTTTTGGTGGTGATCTGATTATAGAAACAGATCCTGGGATTAAAAATGTGTTGCACAATGTTCACAGTTTTGCCAGTAACTCAGCTAACAATGTCAGAAATGCCTTGGCAGGTGTTTGTGCTCTTGGAACATGTGTAGTTAAAATGTGTTTTCTCTTCTTATTCTCTAGGTAGGGATGTCTATGACAATATATGTGAATAACATGAATATATGTTTACTGGTATGCTGATATTGTTCAACTTATTTTTCCAATACCAATATGCTCAAACCGTTTCCATTAAAATGATGTTACATAGTTTATATTTTTAAGAACAATAAAGAGCATCTTAAAGATCATTTAAGCCTAATAAAAAGTTGTTTTTCTCAGGGAGGTTTTACATTTATATTTGTTGTTGTGAATGAAGGACTCTTTTCAATTTACTAATCAGTAGGGATTTAAATAGAGAAATAATTACAGTTCAACAGCTTCCTAAAGGGACTGATATCCTTTGTCTTTTTGTTTGTTAATTCCCTGGTCAGTTCCTTCCATGCTCTCATTTGAGTTAGTCAGCAGAAGAAGCAACAGAGACGTCAGTACTGTGATCATGACAGACATAACAGAAGTGGTCAAAAATGTGGCTTAACTTTTGACAGACATTTATTTCACAATGTGTAGTGTGAAACAGTACCCTGCAGAAGAAGCCTATGCAGTACTGCCATGACAATCAGGAGTGGTGTGTTGACCTTGTTGCCACTGAAAACCTGCTTTTCTCCAATTGAATAAATAAGTATAACTGATAATGGCATTGATGTTAATATAACCTTATTAATTACCTTCCCTATTAAAGAGTGAATCATCCGTTAAGTTCCATGGGTGAATCCCACAAAATGAGGGGAGAGACTGCTTAAAATGGCCTCCCTAGTTTGCCCACAAAACACTTGAAATGAACTGAGGGAACAGTGATGTTAGTGCTGCTCCTAGAAGATTTACTCTCTTATAATGTAAAGAATCTAACTTCAAAACAACCACATAATAAAGGTATTGATTCACCATAGAGCTGGGCAAAAAATCGATTAATTCAAATTATTTCCTGCAGAAGATTTGAAAAATTAAAAATTGAAAATTTTTTTTCTTGCCTTAGTCCAATTGGAAGTAGTTGCAATTTTTGAAGAAAAATTAAATTTTCATGATGGTCGGCCTTGTAGGGTTTGCACAAGCACTTTTAAAGGCTTTTATTTGTTATTTAAAGGTACAGTGTGTAGTTTTTAGCGGCATCTAAAGGTGAGGTTTGAGATTGCAGCACTCCGGCACTCCCCCCTCCCTGTCGGAGAACCTCCGGAGCTACGGTGGCCTGCCAAGGACAAAAAGTGTTTTTAGCTTAGTTGTCAGCCTATGTTTTGTCTTACTGCCACAGAAAATGAATAAATCGTGGAGTTTTAGCACGACGTTGTCTCCCTATTGACTTTCAGTCTTGCTAATGCTCACACTGGTCGTTTGGAAGAGACAATCATTTCAAAATGCTTGTGGCCGTGAAATAAGCCTCGCGTAGCAGATACATTCTCTGCGTCTTCCTCCAACTTCTCCCGAAAGTAAACAAATAAATTCGGCTCCATATAAGAGTACAATTCGACACTTAGTCTTGCCTGTCCAGCAAAAAACAGGCAACTTCTGCGTCTGTCTGCAAACTTATCCTTCAGGGACTTCCATCTGGGAAAGGCAGCGCCGATGTTGACCCTGTTTTTTTTGTGTTTCTGTCCTGATTGCGTTTGGCTTCGTCGCGTTTTCGTTCTTTGACAGAGATTCACGCTCCACTGATGGCAAATTGTATGTGTGGTCCTCCATGTTTGTTTCTATTAGCACAGCTGCTTGGTAGTCACTCTCTTCTTCTTCGTCTATTTCACAACTGTGCATTTCCAGTAGGCATCAACAAAAAACGCGAAAGTGTTTAGTTTGTCCGTTCTGAGTTACGGTAGAAAAGATGGCGACGCAAGATGGAAGCCACCATAAGAGAGGACCCGCTCATATGTAGATATAAATGACTTATTCTAAGGTAACAAAAACAAAACATTAATTATTTAAGGCTGATTAGAAACTAATTTAAATATAATTTTAAGTAATCTATTCCATTTTTTACCAAGTCTGTTATTTTAGATAGCATTTAATAATACACACTGTACCTTTAAGTAGATTAAATATTGATCAGAGTGTTTCATGCTAATACTGTAAAAATACCTCAGCCTTTTAGTGTTTATGTAGACAAACTTGCCTACGTTTAAACTACATAATCAACCTTTTATGACCCAGACTTTGACTTTAAGAGGGATACATTTATACAACATAAATTCAAAACTTGATTTGTTTCATTTTTATGTCACTGGGAGTTTTGTTTCTTTCAGGGAGGAAAAAATCAATTAAAATCGTAAATCGAGTGTTGTGGAAAAAAATTGGGGATTTTATTTCTAGGCCATATCGCCCAGCCTTAGTTCACCATGAAGTAAATCCCCTTTATAAAATGGAGTCTTGCTTAAAAAATAAGTGATTTAATAACTAAGTGTGGGAGGTGGGCTGAGCTGACGGCAGGTCTCCTCGACTTTGAAATGCTAAGTTGTGTTGCACTGTTATGTGGTAGGGGGAAATTAGAGATGGAGTTGTGTTATGGGAGGCTTCTGTGACAAAACATGTGGATGATGCTTGACAATAACTGTGGTCCATCTCAAGTAGTCATCACAAAACATGAATGAGAAGCAGAAGCAGAAGACCAGCTTTCAGCAGCAGGTCTCACTTCCTTATGCAGCTGTTTTTATATCCAGCGTTACCAGGGCAAAGCTAAACGTGTGTCATGGCATTTCTGTCATTACTTACAAAAGAGCAAAAATTTTACACGCTACCCTCCATGCCTCACCAGTCATAGTTTTGTAACTCGTAGAATGAAAAAGAAAAAAGGAGGGACTGTAA
Organism: Scarus forsteni; assembly: GCA_036419115.1. Classification (NCBI taxonomy): domain Eukaryota; kingdom Metazoa; phylum Chordata; class Actinopteri; order Labriformes; family Labridae; genus Scarus; species Scarus forsteni. Next base: position 32,023,947 of record JAZDUH010000136.1, read on the forward strand.
ATCATAAGACAGTTTTCAAGTCTCAGCAAGTAAAAGTCAGAGCAGACCTTCCCGTTTTTTTCTGACGCGTCATTAACCCTCTCATGCCTGTTTTCCCCTCAGGAGGCCATGATGGATCATGCCCTGCAGATGATCTCTTATATTGCAGACATCAATGACATTGTGGTCCTGATGGCTCGGAGGAAACGTAAAGGGCAGGAAGGAGACCCCTCGTCTTCCTCTGCGTCTCAGAAGAAGTGTTTAATGATCTGCCACGTCTTCTCCTCTGAGGATGTAAGTCCATCCACAGATGTTTCACAAAGGTCCACCAGGATGAAGTAGTTATCTTTAATGCATTTGATTTAAGAGCGCTCACATATTTTGATTCTCTAGATAGTATTAGTGTTGTTGCCTGAAGCCTTGACTTCATCATTCCAGTTCATTGGTGTTCCTTAACCTTTAATCCCACAAATAAGTTCACGGTTAAAGGCATTATAAGGTGTCTTTTGCACCCCTTGGTGTTGTGCTCTGGTCAAAAGTGCTGTTTGTTCACCCGAACAATAGTCTCTGCTCCTGCCTGGCCTGGTTTCCTTCCCCAGACAGACAGCGAGTTCTCCTGAATGTAAAAATGGTCTGGCTGTCGTCCCAGTTTCGCACTGTTGGCAAGGCTGAATGGGAGAAAAAGGAGGAAGGGGTTCTTTTTAGAAACTAATTAGCAGCGGGACACTTAAAGCCATGAAGCCATTGGGTCCATTGCTAGTTTTCTCTCTTCTAAATGTTTAAGTTAACAGCATCAAGTGGGGCAGCAGGAGGACCTCATGACCCCATTTATACTTTGCATTTACTTCTTTGATACAAAGATGGCTGCATTAAGTATAACGATGAAAAAATATGCACAGGTGGCCTATTTTAAACATGACATTACATACATTTTCTTTAATTAAAAATATAAATGTAGCTATTCAAATCAGTCTTTGAAGAATACCAGTTAACTCCAGCCACAGAAATATACATTGACTTCAAGGCTGTCGATGGAAATCTTGATTGTCTTCCTTCCAGGCTCAGGTCATTGCCCAGGCTATCGGTCAGGCTTTTGGAGTGGCCTACCAGCAGTTCCTTCAGGCCAATGGCATCAAGTCCAGCGACCTGAGGCCCAGCGAGTACAGCACCTACCTGGAGAGTCAGGAACTCTACAATGGAGACCTGGCCCACTTCTCTGACTCCCAGAACATCAGAGAGGTAAGCACAACGATGACGCTGCAGGATGCCTCATAGTCTTTCTTATTCTTTTACACTTAACTTTTTACAGCTGGTTCCAGTGAACCAATGTTTGTATGTGTTTTTATCAACATAATTTAGCTTTTAATGAATAAAGAATTGCATATCATGTTTTGGCTTGTTGATTTTATAAGACAAGACAAAATTCTAAAACACATATATCTCAAGGAAAAGGAGAGTTACAGATTAATATTACTTATTGGTAACATTACTACACATGGTTGACACAATGCAAGACAGAAGCTTTGATATAATACTAGTTATATAAACCAGTTTAAGTACTTGTTTTGCAAAAATACAAACCTTTTATGCCCAATATAGGTTGAGTTTTGTTTTTTATTCACAAAGTTGCCTTCACCATTACTGTGTCTTAGTGCTCACGCTATTGGCAACATTTTAGTATCAGAAAGTTGTAGGTTTGTTTGTATAGTTCAGACAGTGCTTTTTCTGTCAGCAATTCAGGGACTTTACTTAAAGTATGGGTAGATCTTAACCAATATTGTATTACTTAAAACATGGTACCAAAAAGCAAGTACTTAAAACATTTTAAAAATTGCATATTTTAGGATGAAATATGTTTGTTAGTAGATAAAGCTGTTAAAACTTGTTGTTAAAAGTTTTCATCTTTGCTTTTGTGCTTCTTTGGTTCAGATTGTCATCACCAAAGCTGCAGGAGAGATCCTGGGTCTGGCAGTGGTGGAATCAGGCTGGGGCTCTATCCTGCCCACAGTGGTTGTGGCAAACCTGCTTCACGGAGGTCCTGCTGAACGCTGTGGTGAGCTCAGCATTGGAGACCGCATCATGTCTGTTAACAGCACGAGCCTGGTGGGTCTACCCATTGCCACCTGCCAAAACATCATCCGGGTAAGATAAGAACTCAAGGAGTATTGCTTGGAAGAAAAGTAACTCTAAAACGCCCATCTAGCTTTATCCTCCTCTTAGTGTGTCAACTTGTCTCCCATGGGCTTTAATAAAAAAAGATGCAAGAAGTCTGCAGCACCAGTTCCTCTCCCTCTCCCCTTCTTTAGGCATCACTTGCTGATGGAAACTGCCTCTTTCCTCCCTCCTTAATAGACCCACCATTTTTTTATTTTCAGTTCAAGCTTATTGGCTGGCAGTAGCAAAGTTAAGGCAAAGTGTGGAGTCTTTAAAATGAAAACTATATCAGAAATCATAATAATATCAGTACCTGATAGTGGGTGTCAGATAGAAGTCTGAGGTGCACTTCCATTCTGATGCACTAGATGGCAGTGTGTTTCTCTGCAGCGTCAGTCTGTCTTTGTTGACGTCAGTATTCCTCCAGGTTAAATAAAAGTTTTGTAAGAGTTTAACCTTGTAAAAGAGGAGCTGTTCATCCAAAAATGTATATCTAAGTATAAAAAAATACCTGTGCAGAAATTCAAAATTATTAACGTTATGTATTATGTTTTCCTTATTGTAATTTCTGAGTAAATAATTATAAGTACATTGGTCCAAACATTAGGTAGTGGTTACAGAGGAATGTACTACAGCCTATTATTGGTTGGGTAATTATGTTTTACAGTCAGAAGTATAAAAAAGGCATGGTTCAGTTCAAAGAGAAAAGTCCACATGTAAAAGAAAATAACTGAAATACAAAGAAGAGTTAAAATAATAGTAGAAAAAGTCTAAATATAAATTAAAAAGGTTGGATGTTCCTGAAAAAAAATTGAATGACAAACCTTTGAAAAAGTCATCATCGAGTCAAAATCTTAGGGTTAGTATTACCATTTTACTTTTTTTCTTCTGTATATTTTTACCTTAATCTCATCTTTTAGACAATTTACAGTGTAAAGTAATCTGTATAAGTCTGTGTCTGATTCAGGGAGAAAACAGTAAAACATTTTTACTGACAGCACATGATAAAAAAGACAAGTGTTGAAAAAAATTATACTTGCTGGACTGTAACAGTTATTGAGTTTTCAGGAGGGTACACTGCTGGCTGTTAGATTTATTTAATTTCTGAATTTCTTTTTTAGCCTTGTATTGGATGAAACGTTTCAGAAATAATTAAGAAGAGTTATGCCGCTGCAGAACCTGTTGAGCTGAAGTAGGGGTTGCATGACCTCAGAATTTTAAGGTTATTTTTTATGTGGTAAAAGTCAAGTTGACTTCAACTTGTTGCCATACTCTAATGTATATGCCAAACACAACACAGCAGGCATATTACACACATTTCTAACAGTGAGTACAGAGAGCAGGATGTAACTTTGTCTAATAATGTATGTACAAATGATTATTATTACAGCAGCTTATTGATCTATTTATTATCATAATTCTGCTCTGTCACAGTTTTTGATTTATTATTCTTGACTGTTTACCAACACAAGGGCACTGACATGAGTCTTGTGATCATGGCTCTGAACCAGCTACCTCAGTACCTGCTGTCTCTGGTCTAAGAAGTCCATTCGGGAAATGCGTAGTCATGTTAAGTCCGACTTACGGACTTAAAGAAGAGTCACCACACAGCAGTAAAGTGGACTTGTGGAGTAGTCCATCAGCCTATAAAGCTTTTTTTTCTGAATCAAAAACTTTTTATTTTACAGGACTTAAAGAGCCTAAAATATGTGAAGCTCAGCATCGTTCACTGCCCACCAGTTACCATGGCGATAATCAAGAGGCCAGATCCCAAGTTTCAGCTGGGCTTCAGCGTGGAGGACGGCATTGTATGTCAAAAAGCAGTACTCACAGTTTTATGCTCTCCTGTCTGTGGCTCACATGTCTTTGTTATAAAAATGTCCCCTCCTTCCCTGGTGCAGATCTGCAGTTTAATGCGAGGGGGTATAGCAGAGAGAGGCGGCATCCGTGTTGGACATAGAATCATTGAAATCAACGGGCAGAGCGTTGTCGCTACACCACATGACAAGATCATCACGATCCTGACGAATGCTGTTGGAGAGGTGAGATGACATGAAAAATCTTTGTTACACTTACCCATACTGTATATTCATCAGTAATTATCCACTTATTACCATGATTTGGGACATAGAGTTTGCTTATCAACCATAATTAAGTGCTTGTGGGGCCATCTTCTATGGCTAATAAGCTATTAGCTCAGTGTTTCCCCTAATGTCCTTCTAATAACTCACAGTAAGGCAGAAACATGACTTAGTTGTGTGCTATATTGAGGTTAGAATTTAAATATTTGGTTATAAGTGTGAACCCATGTGCGAGTTAGTAATAAGTAAATATGGAAAGTTCGGACAATCTTGGCCTGTGTGCTGTGAGGGTTATTTTTATTTTTGCCCCAGCCTGTTTTTTAATTAGATTTTTTCACCCTATTACTTTCTCAAGTATCATCATCTTTTAAATGGTATTAGTGTGGCATTCAACATTTGCCTTACCTTCCCTTTAGCTAAGGGGATAAATGTTGAGTTTCATAGATCTAATCAGGACGTTTAGCCATTGCTAAAGACTAGAAGATTTGTGTGTAGTGTCATGAGAATAAACTTTTTTTGAGTAATTTAGAGAAGATAACAGTTTTGTAGAACTCCTACTTTTTGAGTGTTATACTAAGCAAAGTCAATAAAGACCAGAATACAACACTTCTAACTTTTGATTAAGAAGTATTTAATAGGAGAGCTTTTATTAAAAAAAAACTCGTGTTAACATATTAGCTGTAGTGTATGATCATGTAGAAAAAAGTACTAACAGCACTCTATAATGTTAAACGAAAAGCCAGTATGCTTCAAATAATTATGTTGGTAAGCATCAAATTAGTGATGAATATATGGATCCTAAGTCTTATTTTGAGCATAATTGTGATAAAATAAGAAAAGGTCTACCTATGTGAACTGTCAGTTTTATGTTTGATAAAGGATGTTTCAAGGTTTGGTATTTTTAAATCTTCTTTTTTTTTTTTTTTTGCAGATTCACTTAAAGACCATGCCAGCTTCAACATATCGCCTGTTAACAGGACAAGAGCAGCCCGTGTTTCTTTGAATACTTTCTGCTGCATTATAGACAAATAAACTGCACAGTGTTCAAGGTACAAGAACTTTTGCAAAACTCATAAGATTATGCAATCACTCATACAGCTTATAAACAGCTGTTGTCTCATCACTGAATAAAACAAGCTAGTTTAGGTATATATATTTTTAAAACTCAGTGAAATATCATGAAAGCACATGTTAAAGTGACAAGGATAGATAGCAGCTTTTCATACAAATTTATTTGATATTTAACAATGCAGGCAGAAGCTGATATGCAATAATTTTTTAGGAAAAAAATGAAGATTTTTTTTATTATATTAACTTAAATATGTGCTTGGTATTCTGCTATCCACAGAGCTTCCAGCCTAGTGTGTCCATTGTGCCTGAGTTGAACTTGCTTGCAGGAGAGACCTCATTAAATCAGAACAAAAACTTGTTTGGGGGCTGTACTTCATTTCCTTCTCGCACACATGCAGGCCTGTGCTCTAGTTTATTTAGATGATGCTGCCTGGTGCCTGACAGGACGCTGATATTATGCACACTTAAAGGTAAAACTGCCTTATTTGATAGAGAGATACATATATTTTTAAGCATTTGCTGTCTTTATTGTTCATTAAAATGTCCTGTAAGATACCCTCTGCATGATATTTATTGAGAGTCAGTGGTCGCTGAGTAATTTCAGATGCAAAGTTGTTTTTATGCAATAGACGATACATAAATTGAAACTATTTTGAAAACAAATTTACCTCCTTTAGTAGTACTGCTGTATATAAGGAATTCAGCGGCTCTTGAATATGTTTACTTTTTCGAACTTGTGTAATAAAATTGTACATTATAATAGTACAGCATTTGTAAGGAGTTGTGTCTTTACTGCAAATGAAATATCGGATATGTTTCTGCTATTATTTCCTCTGATACACAAATGTATTGTCATGAATGCCTCTGCTAATAAAGTAATGCCATTTTACATTTACTTCCATCAAGGAGGTTCTGCTTTTGCTGGAATTTGTTTGATGGTTTGTGAAATTGTGAGCAGGATAACTCACTTATTTGATGATTTTTATGAGAATGTTGGTTATAGCACAGTGAAACTCAGGAAGTTCTCACCAGATTTTGAAGAAATTTTCGGGGAATGTTAGTGATTTGATTTTGGTAGTGATCTCAATAAGGTTATGGATCCATATCCTCATTTATACAATAACTTGTCTTTTGTCAATGTCTCAGTGGTGGTTTGTGCTCTCAGGTGTAAGGCACGGAGGAGCGTCCTAAATGGTTGGGATTAAGAAAGCATATGCAATAAAATGATGGATTCAACCTGTAATTAGACAAATATGAAAGAAGAAATGAAGAACTGGCTTTGCTTGTAATTTATTTATTTATTTTTTCAGATTGGTTGCGTTTTTGTGTTGGGATGAGGGCTCTACCGCGCCTTACTTTTATGAACATGTTACTCTTCCGCAACGAATGCACGGCACACATAACACAGCCTGTCAAACCCCTGGCCAATTGGCAGCCTCGAATTACCAAAACATTGAAGCAAGAGCCAATCAGATTCTTTACCGGCTGCGTACGGCCCACCTCCTGGATCTCACTCTGGCCAATCAGCGTAGCGGGTGGGTGGGCCTCTCCTTAGATAACACTGCTGTCTTACGGGAAATGGTGAGTCAATGACAAGCTATCAGCAGCAGTTCGTGTGTCCGATGCGCCGGGGGAGGTTTGATCACCTGTAAATCTAAAAGGTAATCATTAACAACATCACAGAGAGACTGTGGCGCTTATTCGTTGTTATTTTTATTCTGTAATGGTGACGTGAAACTAGGCTCAGCATCACCGGCATGCTAAGAGGAGGGGGCTAGTGAGACTTTCCTTCTTTGCCTTCAGAGCTCAATGCTCGCTAAATACTTTCTGTGTTTTTGTTATTTTCAGGCAAAGAAACGCACTAAACTGAGTGTTATCGAAAATTGTACACCGTAGAGTATCAATATACTTTGTTGTGCTATTCGTTTGAATTAAAAGACCAAAAATAACGAGCTAAGATGTATTTACATTGTTCAAACACCTCATACTCCTTTATTTCAATGTGTTGGTTAAATCCTGTACAATTTTGTTTACTTGTCATGTGACAATTTTGTGTTTAATTGGTTTAATTGGGCCTGAAATAGAAAAAGACTATTTAAAACATTTTACTGCTGGATAATGTCATGGATAACGTGCTGTCCGGAGAGGTAATGTGGTTATAAAGTGTATTATATAGTAATTTGATGTGATTCTTTGGGTTCTAATGTAGTGTGATGCAGGTGGTTTAATGAGATATAGATTAACTTAAGGTTAACACAACTCATATTTAGTTTTGTATACTTGAATATCCAAATGTGTTCTAGACAAGGGATGGGCAATAAGGACAAAAAAATCAGATGTCAGTAGTTTTTTGCTGAATAGTGAAATACAGTATATTTATTTGTGTTTTATCCGGTGAAATAATTTAAAAACCGCAAAGATAAAGCCCAAGCAGGGATGGCTTCCATGCAAAAACTTGAGGTTGAGGGATGTTGATCAACATTTTGCATAGTCCTCATACTGTACTTTGTGTAGCTGATGTAAAGGCTGGACAAGACTCATCTTGCTCAAACTTTTCTGCCACCTGTTCTGGCATTGTTAGCTAAAAATATAACTCTTCTGCCAGTCAAGCCTTATTAAATCCCAGCAACACTGCCCAAATAAACCATACTGCCTAAACTTTTGATAACTGAAAATATTTTTCAGAAACTCATAATATCTCCTAGCCTTATATTACAGACTAATTTGCATGTTGTTAAGGCCAGTGTAGGACAGTGCACTGTTAATTAATGAGTAATGTAATGTAATGCATTGGAATGTGGGCTTATGTTATTGAAAATTGTGCGTAAATGTTCTGTTGGCTAATTTAAGATCGTGTAATGTAGGTTGATATAGTGCAATGTAGATTAGTGTAGATGTCTGCAACTGTATATTAGGCTAATGTGTTATTGACAACTTACTATTGTATAATGTGTTGTACACTAATGTGTTCGATTGTAATGAAATGTAGAGCAGTGCAGCATGAAGGAAAAATAGTCAAATAAAATGCCTACAGCTGTTCTGTAGGCTTAAGAAGGGTTATTTCAGTAATGTTATTTGTTTACATTTTTGTGTCATGTATTCCAGGTAGGTTTGATCTTATGTAGAGCAATGTGAAATAGTTTATATCAGGCTAATCTAATACAAAGTAAATTGACTGATTTAGTGTACTTAATTACTAATGTACAATAATGTATTACTTCAATGTAATATTTGCTAATGTGGTGTAATGTTGGCATATGTTATATACATTGTGTATACTGTCAGTACCAAAGTAGTTTTCTGTCCTATATTCACATATGCACAGGCTGACAATGTAAACGTTGAAATGCAAAAAAAAAACTATGGTTGTGACTGCATGCACATTTGCAAAGGAAATGAGTCTCATCATGTCACTCTGACCTTGCACAGATCCTGATCTAGATCTACAGATTATATACCACAACCCAAACACTCGTAGGAGACCACACAAGAGCAGCAAACTCTTGAAGTCATTCACAGGGTGAACCAAACGTTGAAGCTTAGAGAGAAACAGGTAAGCTGTAAGGATCAGGAGGATTTTAAGATGAAGCAAAGGATTGTCCGCCTTGAGCAGATTACTGCAGGCAACATTAGACAACATCTAACCACAATAAATGTGAAAACAGCCTGAATTATCAGTCACATGCAGTTATTTTACTTTTTGAAATCATATTTAATGTCTTAAGTGAAGGCATTAGTTTTTCAAATTTAAATGTTAAGATGGTTTTATGTTGAAGATTGAGGTCAACTGTCCTTAACAAGGTAAAGGTCAGACACAGTGTCACAAGTCCTTAATTTTGATAGGAGCTTCATTATTAAGCCAATTTATCTCATTCAACAAGCAGAACATCCAAGAAACCCATTTGTAAAACATTGTTCAGTACTAGATCATATTTTAAATTGTGATAGACAGTGATGCATGACATTGAAAACTTAACTATTACATAGTTAATACATGTAAGGTGGGACAATGGGGGGCATTTTTTCTGTAGCTTTGCATTTTCTGTGGTTTTGCTCTCTTTGGTAGTTATTCATCAGCTGTATTTTCGAATGCTTTACTCCATATTCTGTAATCACAGCCGATGAGTCATGACAATGATTGGGAATCCAGAGATGGTTCTAACTGAGAACCACTTACCACACGTTTAGGGAATCAATATCATTTGCCTTTTTGCTTGATGATTCCCAACAACACAAAGGACTTGTAAGAGGCAGTCAGAACTGACAATATCAGAGATGTTAAGAAAGTCAATAGGGTGTGGACAGACAGAATCTGTAAAGCTGGTCCTCTTCCAGTGAAAGATAAGCAGAGAAAGATGTTTTTACACCTCTTGGATCAAATACAAACAACACTGAGTCCATAAACACTGCTAGGAAAAGAGATTCCGGAAAGAGACAAATGAAAAATGCTGGAATTTGTGCACTCCACTGGTCTGTAACAGCGGACATATGGGCTACAACTGATGATGTGTAACTGTGGGGGTCATCAACATGCCAAAGATTCATCTAGACTGCCAAACCAAAAGAAGTGGCAGAAGAAAACACACAGCAATACACTGAAACTCTCGTTGAGACTGGATGGTATTGGATATCAGTAGTGGCACAACTACCTCTCATAAGAATATCAATAAACTGAATCGATTAACAGAACTGAAAATGGCATTTGCATCAGAAATTCAATTCCCATCTCTATTTGTGGCAGCCAGCTTTGAATTCTTTACAGAAACTAGTGCAAAGATTTAAGAAACACATCCTATATCATCATTCAGCTACAAAATATTGTTGTAGGAGCAATTTAGTGTTTTTTTGTTTAGAATTTAGTTTAGTGTTTAGATTTTTACTACTTTAAATCAATTAATTTTGATTTAATTAGGATTACATTTTTGTTAGTATTCCAGTAGTTTATCATTTCTTTAGTTTGGGTATTTTGTTTATTATTTCTTTAATTTGGGCACGGTGGCACTATAGGTTATATAGGTAGGCACACAGTAGGGACCAGCATGCACCTGGGTGGGCAAATGTTTTTTTACTTGTATGTAGTGGCCGTTTGTCCACAAAACAAAACAACGAAAAGTTTCAAACAATCTCTTTCATAAAAAGCTCAAAAGGCCACTCTTGCACCGTGTGTTGTGGTGTACACAGAGCCGGAGAGGCACAGGGATTTTCCTTTGTTCTGTGTTTGCTTGATTTCTGGTTAAATAAACCACATTTTTGTTTAAATTGGACATTCGTTTGGACCTTAAGTTTTTCCCATCCGTGTACACCACAACCCACGGTGCAAGAGTGGCCTTTTGAGCTTTTTATGAAAGAGATTGTTTGAAACTTTTCGTTGTTTTGTTTTGTGGACAAACGGCCACCACAATTGTGATTTCCTTTTTAGTTCATAGCACCAGCCCACATGAAAAAGAAAGAGGCATCCAAGGAAAAACGTCTTGAAGCCACTGCAGTGCAGATAATTTAATAAATAACGTAATAACTTCCTGCCTAAAATGATGAATTGTCTTTCACTCCCATTTACTTGCCAGTACTTCGCATTGTTCGAGCTATGTGATGGGACCTTTCTGTGTTTGATTTCTATGAGAGCATTCATTTGGATTTCTCTGTCTAAGGAGTACAAAGAGTGAAAATAAATAAGTTGTAAAAAGGCAGTTTATGTGGATTTGTACCTAATTAAAGCTTTAATCTCCTTCATTATATTGCTTTTTGCCTGTGGTGAGGTGGGATTAAGGAGGGACAAGACATGGAAGATCCTCTGTTGAACTTCTTTTCTCACCACATGCTGTTTTTTCCAGCTTTGCAACATGGCGAGGTAGCTGCATGCTGAGCAATGGGAGTTTTCAGGCAGCTCCTTCTCCTGCTCTGGAAGAACATTACTTACCGCAGGAGGAACAAGGTGGCACCATTTAAATGCTTCAAAAATCAATAGAAAACCTCATGATTCTAATTTGATGATGATACAGTGAGACACGGTTTATCGTCCAAACTTCTAACACCCTCTCGTTCTCCTTTCACACAGATCCAATTGATCATCGAGCTCCTCTGGCCACTCTTCCTCTTTGTCATCCTCATCTCCGTCCGTCACTCACACCCTCCTTTCAAACAGAGCCAATGTAAGTGTTGTTATGTAACATGGGTCTTTTCACACACTCATTTTCAAGGTCTGAAAACTGGCGTTGTTCCAGCCAGTTAAAGAGGATTAGCTCACCGAGAGGGATTCTTGTAGCGCAGAGGCACTTTTGTTTTCTACCTGCTGTGCTCTGACCTTCCATGCCCGTCTATTGGATGACGTAAAATGAAACTACAACATAATTAACATAAGATGGAAACATACGAGTTAATGCAGGCAAGGTGGTCAAGTCCTCACATTTTATTGCACCAAAATTAATTAAGAATTAAACTCATTTTGATACTGTTGTCGTTTAAAGTTGTCTTTTGATTTAAAGTCATTAGTGGCCCAGACTTGTATATATATCAGAATTATTTTAACAGGTGTACTGTTAGACCCTAATTTAGATTCAGACTTAAGTTCTTAGTTGTTATTTAAGCCTGGTGGTGCAGCGGGTAGAGCATGTGCTCTCGGCAGGAGGGTTGCTGATTCGATCCCGTGGCGGTCAAGGCCTGTCTGTGTGGTTTTGCCTGTTCTCCCCATGCATGTGTGGGTTCTCTCAGGGCACTCTGGCTTCCTCCCACATCCCATCCTGTTTCTTGCCAGATGCCACCTGGGATAGACTCCAGCCCCCTGACAACCCTGGAAGGGAGGAGTGGATGAATGGATGGGTGCTCAGAGAGTATCTAAATGAGGGCAACATGGCAGCATGTGTTTATAAAAATCCCCAAAATGTGGATTAAAACACCAAAAAGTAGCAAACAAAGCAAAGAACCAAACCCCCTTTGAACCCGGAGTGGGTCGTGAGGGTCCTTGGCTTGATTAGCGAATCTAACATGTCCTACAAAATTCACAATTACAGCAGTTTGTGTAACATGAGTTTCTCTTCTCAGAATCTGCCTGTTGCTTCTTTTGAATATGTGTGTTTCTCTTCCATTATTTTAGATCAGTGTTAAACGTAGATGTTGCTCAGATCAATGATATTAACTCTGTTTGATTTAAGAAAGCACCTTTTTAAATAGTAACTGTTCTGGTAATGTCAGGATAATTGTATTCAGTCCTCAACCTGATGATTCCCTCGTAAGTTGTCACAGTAAATTCATTGTTTTGTATTTTGGGCTAATCTCCTGTTAATGACCAGCATGTGTTTGTTTTCTTCTCCTTTGTTTTCAGGCCACTTTCCAAACAAAGCTTTGCCATCAGCAGGCACCCTGCCCTGGATTCAGGGCATAATCTGCAACATCAACAACCCCTGCTTCCACAGCCCAACACCAGGGGAGTCACCGGGCCAAGTTGGCAACTTTGACAACTCCATGTAGGTAGACTGGAGGTAAAACCCAGGGCAGCTGTCTGGATCAGTGGATCAGTATGTGTAGGATAAAGCAGCCAAAAGGAAAACAAAACAAACTGTAGAGAGTTTCAGAAGACCCAGAAAATAAAGGATTTTTCAGGGTTTTAGTGCAAATGTTGTTGGGTTGTTTTTTGACTTTGAATAACTTTCAGCTCCCACGGAAAAAAAGATGGAAATTATCAGGCTTTCTGTCAGTGTGTGTTGGGCTGGGGCTTATTGGTGCATTCCATTTACCTGGAAACAAGGATAAGAGAAATGGGAATTACGTCAGGTACGAGCTGGGGAAGTTAAGGGAGCTTAAGACCATCCCACTTACCAGTAGGCAATTCAGACAGAAGGAACCATTCCAAGTGACGCATCTAATTTACAACCGGTAGAATCCATTATGTGAGATCAACCAGATCTGGAAGTTGTCTACTTGAAATAACTTGAACCCTAATCACTCATGCAGTAAACCAGAAAGTTCATTAATTTGAATCTGTATGTGGGATTGCAAACACACAAACTTTCCACCCAGACTTAACTCTGAGATGTTTCTGATAGCCCCTCGTTGTATTTTACACTCTATAACAAAACTGCCAGCAGATGGACAACTGTGAACAAGCAACTAAGACAACTTCCAGGGATAGAGCTCCTGAACTTTCCCTAAAATTCTCAGAAGCACATGTGAAAAAAAAACTTATGTCAACCAAGTTTTTGTCACACTGAAAATCCATTAAAATCAATAATGGGATTGATAAACAGAATCATTAGTAACACTGCTGTCAATAAAATGCAGTCATTTCCCTTCCTTCCCACTAACCTGTAATATCTGGTCCACCTGCCCTTTATTTTATACCACCTCTGCACTAAAGTTAAATTTAAATGTTCAGCTGAACATTGTTCTTACCAAACTGCTATATCTGATCCTTAATTTAAAAACAAACTGAAATCTTCAAAAAGTTCAGTATCCTTTGGGGAATTTTCACTTGCCAATGGGTAACTAAGTTTGTTGTAAAGCTGTACCAAAACTGCATATGTCAATCCTTGTAAAAACATATCTTACCATTTTTCTCCAGACTGTCTCGTCTCTTCGTGGATGCCCAGACTGTTCTCTCCTACAGTGGAAACCAGAGCTTCTTGGGCTTTCAGGAACTGACAGAGAGTGTCCGACGACTGGGAGAGAGACCTGGAGCCTGGCCAAGTACTGCAACTTATTTGAATTCCCTCCAACACCTGAAGATACCTTCACATACCAACACAGTGACACTATTACACAGTGATGTTTATTTAGGTGAACTTTATTCACCTAGGACATTTGTCAACATTAAAATAACCTTCAGGAGACATTTTCAAGTATTTAATTAGCTGTTGCACCAAAAGTACTTTTACTTTACCATAGCAAACAAAACACAAAATCATACACAGTAATGAATGTCAATGTATGTCTAAAGGTTACCTAATTATAAAAATTAATGAATTATGTAAATAGTTGGAAACTCAAGAGATGCTTTGGTTGAATAATGCAGACTAGATAGACATAAAGGTGAAATTTAACAAAAGCAACCTATCATTATTTTTCAACTAAAGGAAGACTTAGGCAGATATAGTTCTAATCCTTTTTATAGGAAATAGATGTACAGCCTAATTTATTTATTTTGTAAACAACTCTGAGTAGTAACAGAAAGACATGGTATGAATAAGAGTATCAGCCCCTGAAAGCTGCTAAATACAATAAAGGCTGTGACTCTTTTGATTTTTCTGGAGTCCGTGTTGTTCCCAAACTGCTCCGAGTGAAGCTGAGACGTTGCACTCACAGCCTGTTGCTGATCAGTATGAAAGAATACAAACAGGTGTCGAGTGACTGGCTGAATGTGGCCATTTACTGCTGTGGGCAGATTCAATTACAGGACCACTCCAGGCAGACCATCGGATGAATGGAAGCAGACATTTAAGGAGGTTTTCATGCAGTGAAATGAACAAAGAGAATTCTGCTCAATCCTGAACCTTCTGAAGCTTCAGCAGAGAAATTGGGATGTCTACCTCAAAACTTTTAACTCTAAATAACTAAAAAACATTTGAATTATTTGGCAATTTCACAGACGAAGTGGAATATTTTAACTTCACTTGTAGGTGCAAAATAGTATGCTCGTTAAGACTGCCATTAAACCACAAATTTTAGTGTAAGCTCCCTATCATGATCGCTTTTGGTCAGCCTATGCAACAATCAGTCTGACATTTTCATCATGATTTTTGGAGTTACACCAAATTTTGTCATACAGCCGTCTCTGATCAAATAAAACCCACACCAGTCCCTCTTGTCAGTTCTTTACAGTATTATATTATATCAAAGCCATTTGCAGAGCAAAACAAATACTAATGAACCTACAAATAAAAAGTCTTCCCATTCATCTTAATCAGAAATTCTTGGTTTTAGTGGTGGATTTATCATTGTTAGTCTTGCATGCAGTAAAGCTGCACATATACATAACTTAAATCAGGATATTGAATATAATGTATTTATAAATAGGAACAAGAATTAATCATCAAAGTGCAGGGTATGTGATAAAAGAACCAGATTCTGTACAATGTGGGACCATGTGCATACAGATCAATAAGCTTATTGTGATCCAGCTTAGGATTGTAAAACTTACATGAAATGACTGAATTTAATATCATTATAAAAACAGAGGTTTTTTGAAAAGCCATACATCAATCCTCCTTTCAGTAAATTAACACAGGTTCTAGTTGTCCCTAGACTACATTTATGAATTTTATTTACCAAAAATCCACTAAGATTTGGGATTTTGGCTAGTCAGAACAGGTCGTTTAAAAAAAAAATCCCATGTATCTGGTGAAACCTCTCTCAAGAAATGGATGTTGCATCAGCTATCCAACACTGTGCTTTAATGTTTACTGTGGCTGCTCTGGCATGCTGAGACATGTTACTTCTACTGAAGCTGGCTGCAGTATGAACAAACCCTTGACTTGAGGAATGACACCAGCCCATCTCAGGAAGGTGGCATAGTCTCTAGCTGGGTTTCCATTTTAATTTTTCGCAAAATAAAAGCGATATTCCTAAAATTTCGACAAAGTATGTTTGCGCTTTGAACGTGTTTCCATTGAAGGTTGTTCTAGGCAGGAGCATCGTAACTGTCGGGAAATATCATCCCACAAGATTTCACTGCAGGACGATGGACGCAAGAATATGCCAAGGCTTGTCGAACCCTTTCTCCCTCATTTCTGTTTCTAACTCCTTATAACACTCTGCATTCCTTTGTTGTTTGCTGTCTAGTATGGCAGTTGTGTTTTCTCAAGAATAAGGGCAAGAAAAGTCTCCGTCTCCTCTGTCCAAACGTACCGCGCCATGTTTACTCCCATAGCGTTCTGTTTGCGTTGAGAGAAGCGATCATGTGACCAGGTACGTCATGTCCTGTGACTTATAATCGCGGAAAAAGTGTTTCCATTGCACTTTTGCAATATATTTGAATATCGAAACGTCTGAAAAACCACCTCATGAAAGCGTGAAAACTTTTTCGCGATTTTTGTGCTTTTTCGAAATTCAGGTGTTTCCATTACCAGTTTTTTATTGCGCTATTTACATTTTGCGCATATCCAAGGGTAAGGGAAACGCACTTTCTAATGACATCATCAGGGGAAAAATTTCATTCTGACTGTTTAGGTGCACAGTTTTTTAAAGGCAGATCAATAAGAGGACAGAGATGGGCAAATTAACAAGTGAGAGGTGTATTGTGCATAATATAAGTCCTTTCAAATGTTAAAACAAATGAACATAAATTTGGGGGAAATGTAAGGACTCTGTTCTTCTTACATGTCTATAATCTGAATTCAATTCGGCCATGAAACCTCAATACACTTCATAAAATACCCTTTCCCCTTGAGCAGAAGTCGTCTGCATTTTCTTCATTGTGAAGTTAATGTGTGTGTTTTCTTCTAGATCTACCCGTGGAGGATTACCTGAGACCCAATGAGACGTTTACCTCCTTCCTCCTGACCAATAGCAGCCTATCGCCTGTGACTGTGAACCAGCTGCTGAAGGCCCGTCTCAATTTCCAGGTAGGGTAACAGCTGTGAGATAAACATTAATGCATAAAGAGTACAGACCCACTGAAGCTTTAAACTGAGAAAATAGTCTGTAAAAAAGGCTAACAAGCAGAAGTTTAATAATCAACTTTAGTACATGAGAAACTTTGTTCACAAAACAGACAGGGATTTGGTGCATCTCAAAGAAAATTCTATCCTTCAAGGAAAAGTCCAAATTTTCTCACTGGTTGATCAGAATGTTCCTTTGGGTTTCGTAACACAGTGCTAACACTCAAAGGAAAGACAGTTAGGGTTGAAACAAGTTGAGCATTGATTGTTCACTCTTCTATAATCCAAAAGACCATTGTGTCAGATACTTTAAGTTACAGGGAGCTAACTTAGCTAGCCTTCTCAAAATCTGTGATTTCCATAACATTTCCACCATACAAACCTGTTTTCATCTTCTTTTGATGTGTACAGATGTGTACTGCATCCCAACCAGGCAACAGTTAAAATAATAGAAAATTATCATTTATAAAAATTGGACTACAATATGATGAAGACTATTTGAATACTTTTAAACCCCGATCCATTCAGAGTAGGGATGGGTACTGAATTAGGTACTTTAAGAGGTACCGACCGAATTCTGTAGGTACTACCGAGTACCGATTCACGTAAAATCAAAAGGTGCCATGTTTAGGTACCTGAACGCATCCTTGTGACTGTGAGGGAGTGGAAGAAGCAGACACACTATTGGGTAGAGTAGGTGAATTTCCATACTGGACTTGAACACATGCATCAGTTATCATTATCAGGTCTGTTCCTCATACTATGTAACGTTATTTTAAATGTTTTTATGTAAAGCTTTATCGGACCCATTGTTAAACTAAAACGAGGGCTGCAGTCAATTTATTGAGTTGTGGTTCATTTTAGTTACTGGTTTCATGTTGAAGAAATTTTTGGGACAACTACAATGTTACAATACAAACAGTTGAATGTTATATATATATATATATATAGAGAGAGAGAGAGAGAGAAATAAATTCACATTGAAAAAATTTGAGATCTTAATGTTAAACAAATTAATATTTATCACCCCATAAACACGCAAAAATACCGAAAATTGGTACTGTTGAGTACCGATACCAATTCCCAGGTACCGGGCATCGGTATGGTATCGGTTCAAATGTGAAAGGTACCCATCCCAAATTCAGAGTGAGAGCATGTTTGATGTTTAATTTCATAAAGTATCTTAATGCCAGACTGGTGACTGAAGCATCTATATTTTTCCCGTTTAGGTTGCTGTTGCTGGCGCACAGTTGCAGCTAAAGGACCTGGTCTGTAATGCCAGCACTTTGAGACAGTTTCTAACGGTGGATGGAGGAGAAGCTGCCATGACTGACCTTCAGACTCAGCTGTGTAACCAGTCCGCTGACGTCCTGCAGGAGGCAGAGAGGCGATTCCTCAACCAGCTTGACTTCACCAAATTCTTCACGGTAGGATTTAGGGGATGGGAAATTGTGATTGCCTGTTTGATTTATAAAGTGTGTGTAATAAATCTGTGTGTCTGCCTCTCCTGTCAGAGAGACCGGCTGATGGCGAACGCTGGAGATCTGAGGATCATCAGCCAGGCTGCCACCTCACTGTCACAGGAGCTAGCTGCTGTTATTGATGATGTGAGAACATCCGCAGTTTTTATGACTTTTATGCATATCAGACTAGGCTGTCATTTAATTGATGTTTATTTGAAAGCAGTTCTGTTATGCTGTGACTTAGGTGTGTTCTTAGATGAAGATAACATTACTGAATGTAATGGCAGCAGCCTGAGCTCATACATTTTATTAATCCACTAAATTTCCCGTTTGTTTTTTGCTTACTTTGTTGCTGTTGTAATCATATTCTTATTTTACGGGCTTTTCATAAATCTTAACATTTTTCTTGTCAACATATTTTCCTCATTCTCCACACTTCTGCTTTTCCTTCCATGCCCTCCGTTAGTTCTCATCCCTCTCCAGCTTTGTGGAGATGAACGACGCTCTTCGTCTCCTCTCTCCAGAGAATCGCTCATCGTTGCCTCGGGAGAGTTTCCGTGCTTTTTCAAGGATCATGTGCGGCCACCCTGAAGTTGGTGGCGAGCGCATCCCATCACTCAACTGGTATGAAGACAATGACATCAAGTCCTTCCTAGGAAAAAATGGCACTGAAGACACAGACCTGGACAGAGAAAACACCACCAGTAAGAAGACTTTTTTATATGTGGCTTGCTTGTTCTTTTACAAAATTGTTATCATTTGCAAGACACCTAAGACCATATCCTATGATTATGAAGGCCTGTTGTTTAGTTTTGTGTTTGCCTTTAGACACACCATAGAGGTGCGTTTGTGTTACATTTGTCTTGTCTCTCCTCCTACAGCTCCCTTCTGTAAAAGTTTGATCCAAGGACTGGAATCCAACCCTTTGTCTCGCATCGTGTGGAGAGGAATTAAACCTTTATTTACTGGGAAACTGCTTTACACACCTGACACGCCAGCAGTACAAGAAGTCATGAAAGAGGTATTCAAACTCAAGCAGTTAATAACTCAAACTAACTTAACACATTAAATAAACCTGTCCAACAATTTACAGAACAAATGTAAAAGTGAAAGAGGGGAATGTCTCTTTCAAGATCTTGAACTTTGTAAGAATGACCCTAAAGTGTAAACTCAAGGAATCAGTGGCTTAGTCTAGTAGTACACTCTACTAGCAACTAGGGATGGGATGAAATATTGTTTGGCAATATATCGCGATACAGTACGTGACGAAATGCATCGAGTTTGAAAAAAATGGATTGTGAAATAAAGATGTCACGTCCGGTAATAGCGCATGTGACCAGAAGTGACAACAACACACATTAGCACCAACTACCTTGCCTCCAAAAAGCCGAATGATGGAGTCGAATGAGGTCGAAATTGAGGATGCTCTACCTGTATACAAGTCATCTGTCTAGCAGTATTTTGGCTTTCTCATTAAAAAAGACGAAGAGCGTACACTCTGTGTTTTCCTGTGTGCAACTCAAACAAAAGCAAATAAGTTGTAATTACATGTAATACTTTTTTACTTTTTTGATATTGTATCGTGATGTATCGTATCGTGACCCAGGCATATGGAGGTGCAGTGTATCGTGCGTTTAAGTGTATCGTCCCATCCCTTCCAGCAACTGGTATGAGGGTTTGAGCTTAGCCCCAGCTGTCACATGTTGACGTGTCCTTGGGTAAAACACTAAACCCCAAGTTTCTACCACTGCTGCATCAGTGGCGTGTAAATGGGTATGAAAGAGCGAGTATGTGTTAGCAAATGCTGATGGATTACTTACATTAAAACTTAAACCGTCCATGACTGAATGTAAGAGAGAATGTGTGTGAATGTGGCCTGTAGTGTAAACAGGCTTTGAGTACAAAAAAGTACGATATAAACTCGCATCTATTTACCATTTGTTACTTGTCTCACATCACTTACCAGCCTTATTGAAGCCATTGACATTGACTGATGTAGTAAGGCATTACAAAATGTTTGGTCTTCATTGTCTGCTAAAAGATAACACCACTCAATTTAACTTCACATGATACAGTTTAATCCAGCATTCTTTGATTTATTATTCCCCTGAAACTAACTTAAATAGTTCTGGTTCGATAAACATAATGTACAGTTGTAGTTGGAGAAACTGAAATCATCTAATTAAGGTTTTTATAATATTTTGTTTTACTGTTGACACACAGAAGTTGTGGTTAGGGATTTGTTTTCCTACTGAGTTTTGTTGCTTTTTGTAACTTTAACATACTGCATACTAGAAGTTATAAATAAATGTTCTGTCTAACTTATAAATAATCCCAGACCTAAACATTTAATAATAATAATGTAAGAATAACAATGCCAACATGTGTTTAGTTGTATTATTTTTAGCCTAATTTATAAATATCTTGAAGTTCATCAGCAACACTAAGCTCCAAAAATTATTTTTATGGCTATCCTACAGTGTAACAGGAGCCTGATAAACTATTCCTCTGTTATGAAATATCCTAGACTCAATTAATGGCTTTAATAAGGAAATGTTTCCATCCATTAAGGCATGTGTTTTGTCTGATGTAGGTAAACAAGACCTTCCAGGACATGTTGATTCTCCAGGAGCTGAATATGGCCTGGTTGGAGGTGGGACCCCGGATCAAAAATTACATGGAGACCAGTGTGGAGATCAAACTTCTTCAGGTAAATCTCAGTGACTACCCTCTTTCTGCAGGTTGGACTAAGGAGTGTGTCTCACGATAACACTTTTTCAATAAAATGTTATTTGTGTCAGGGAGATCATACATTTTATGTACATGATTTGAATTCTCAATCACAAAAATTTGAGACAATTTTATTTTAGTATTAAATCATTTTATATCTCCTCATTTTGTCCAACACAACCCGCAGCCCTCTGATAGTCAGGCAGGCGTGTACAGTGAATATGCGCACACTCACCCACAAAGACTAGTAGGAGCAAAATCAGAGAGAAAGAGAGTAGTATTTCTGAGTTAAACTTTATAAATAATCTTGTGGCTTTTTAAGATCATAATACCATTTTCCGACTATGTCACAAGATGTGTTTATTCTACGCATTAAGTAACTTTATGTAAAACATCCTCTCACCGTATTGAGCTGCCTGAAACTCACTAACACTCAGAATTCAGAATAAAGCACTTCAAATCAAGCAGGTCCACAGCAGCAGGTCGTCTATGTTGGTATTCATGGCGAAAGTAGTTTACATGTGATGTTTTCAGGAACCTCAGTGTATTTTGATTTATTGATCACTCTTAGGTTGGTATGAGGAATTGTAGTGTTAGTGGGATGGGGCTAAAGGAAAGACCATGTACAATTTGCAATTTTAGTAGTTGAAGCTTAGTAGGTCCACAACAGGCCGTCCACACCAATGATCCCAATCACTGTGATCTCCTGCAATTTGTTCCAACACCCTGATGCCTTTTTCTGAGCATTGGTTATGGGGAGCGTAATGATAAAAAAATATCTATTTAACAATTTGACAGGACTTGTTAAAGAGACCAGAGGTGGCAGTGCTGGTCAACCTGCGTTTGGAGAACACATCCTGGACGGCTTCACGGATTGCTCGTTTCCTGTCCACACCCTTGCCTGATGTCGAACGGAAGCCCGGAGCGCCACTGACATGGCTTGATGTCTACAATGATGTCAGCCACACCATCACCACGCTGGCACAAGTCACTGAGGTTTTCTCACTTTATGATTCCATAATTCAAGTCTACTTCTCTTCAGCTGTTTTTAAAGGTGCTTCCTTGATGTGCAGATCCAAAGGATATAAGAGCAGAGAGAATTATGTTTGGTGTTAGATGTGATCATTTTTTGCCTTTAATCTTTTGCTCGTAGAGAGTAGAAAGTCATTTTGCCAATACTTATTTGTCTGTTGTGGGGTTTGTTGGTTTGCAGCCTTGTGTAGTTTCATTTCAGCTGTACAATCATTTGAAGCCTATTCGAAGTTTTTAACAACATTGATGGGTAAAAGGAAGTAGATGGCACATCATGACACCTGTTTCATCTTTATTTTGCACTTATAAGACATAAGAAAAGTCAAACTACAGTTTGACTGCATAGTTCTTGATCATTCTTGTTATGTTTTTGTTTTTGTCTGTTATCAGTGTTTCTCTCAGAACAAGTTGGAGGGGTTAAGGACAGAGGGTGAGATGATCAGCAGGGCTTTGGAGCTGCTGGAGAACCGACGGTTTTGGGCGGGTGTGGTGTTCATGCTTCCAAACTCGTCGTCCCCTGACCTTCCACCACACATCACCTACAAGATCAGGATGGATATTGATGATGTGACCCGAACCAACAAGATAAAAGACAGGTATTAAGATGAACCAAAACATCTTCTTTCATTTTGTTACCGTTTCACATATACATATGTATGAATTCACAACGCTTCATTGGAAGTGGCAAAAGACAATGTTTTGGTATTGTGTGATTAAACTAAATGGATTTTATTGCATAATTTTTATAATGCACTGACATATAAATCTAAAAAGAGACTCCTTGTATTGACTTTATAAACAAAATAGAAAGCCTTGCTAGTTTGTTATTTGAGAAGCCTTATAAATTTTATAGTTTGGGGCTGGAAAAAGGAAACAGTTTCCACTTCCTGATGGGGGCGTGGTCATGAGAGTTTACACCAAACTGGCCTATTTTGAGCTCTGTATCCAGCCTGGCTTATTTATGTCAGTATCAGGATCCATGATTTCTTAGAGGATTAACATTTTGACATAGGTTTGTTTTCCAGATTTTTGATTATATTTTGTCTAGGATTGTCAGAAATACCTTGGTTGAGGTTTGTGCCCTCTGTGCACTTCTAGTTTCGTTACTTTAACGCTTTGTACTGTAGTTTTGCTGTGGTCATGCGTTTTATTCATTTTGAATTACATTCTAATACATTTTTTTGGTCGTTTGTTTAGGTCATTTCTGCCTCTCTGTAGGAACATATCTTTCTTCAATCTATGAAATGACTAACCTCCCATCAAAATTCATGTTTTCAGGTTAATATGACCTTAAAGTTTCAACATGCAACAGAGACATTATTTTTGTCTTGGAGTTAACCAATTTTTGGTAAATTCCTCAGGTTTTGGGATCCTGGTCCAGCTGCAGACCCATTTAATGACATGCGCTACATTTGGGGCGGCTTCATTTATGTTCAGGATCTGGTGGAGAGAGCTGTGAACCAAATCCTGACAGGAGCCAAACAAACTACAGGCATCTACATCCAACAGATGCCTTACCCTTGTTATGTGGATGATGTGTGAGTCAAGTATAATGGGATTACAAGCTGCTTCTTAGTGTCAGGGAGCACTTCTGTGCTTTAAATACTTTGAAACTCAACAGTACTCCTATGTTGTTTAAGTGACAAAGTTTTAATTAAATTTTTCGTGGCTTTTTCCAACAGTTTCCTTCGGGTGCTGAACCGCTCTCTGCCTCTCTTCATGACACTGGCCTGGATCTACTCTGTGGCCATGATCATTAAAGGTGTCGTGTATGAGAAGGAGGCCAGGCTGAAGGAAACCATGAGGATTATGGGTCTGGGAACTGGGACGCTGTGGCTCAGCTGGTTCATCAGCAGCATTGTTCCTTTCCTGGTGTCTGCAGGGCTCCTGATCGCTCTGCTCAAGGCAAGATGATAAGCCCCACCCCACCCCCAAAATCAGCAAATTTACAAAAATGACAACATTAAACAAATGTAGAACTTTGTGCAAAGGGGGAGACCCCAGAATGCTTTAAATATGTCTTTCATTTAACAGCAACAAGAATTATTCCAACCAGCAGTTTAAGTTACATAAAATAAATAATAACACAAAGATAGGATTTTGTAAGACATGAAGTATTCCACTGATGTCAAGAAATGTAACATCTTTTTGTTAAAATAGTGACTTTATCAAGCTTCTAAGTAGAAAACAAAACATCAATGATATAGACATGTTGGTAGCTTGTTACAAAAAGATGAACATCAGCAGTTTGCCAAAATCTTGTTGAGAGAGGTGTATTAGGTGGCTTCAATTGTTAATTTAAGGGAAAAGTTCCTAAAATAACAATAAACTTACTAGAAGGATTTATGAAGAGCAAACTCTACTAAAAATACTCACAGACTTCATGGTTATTTTTAAGGCACATATGATTCAAATTTTTAGATGTTATTTATTTATTTATTAATTTATGGTTAGTGAGATTCATTCTACAGCCACCTAGGTTAATTATACATTTTCTTTAGCCTTTAAAAGATCTCTTACTGTTCGGGAGAAGCAATTAGACATCATTAGTACACAACAAGGGTTAAACAATGACAGGTAGATCATTCCTTTACATCAGAAACAAGAGAGAGCCAAGGATGAAACCTTGAGGCTCTCCACAAAATCATCATTTTTACATGCAGTTCGAAAAGGGTAAGGTTTTAAAAAATAAATTGAAACATTTTATTCAGACTGGAAATCAAAGCCTGACTTAACTATGCATGTAAATCTGCAGAGTGGTTTGACTCTACTTGAGTTTTTCCCATTCATAGAAACAAATTGCTGTTGACCCCTTATGTAAACAATCAGTTGTTTGAGAGATATCATGGAAACCACAGTTTTGTAATTTTGCTATCAGGTTTTTCTACTTGAGTGTTTCTAACGCTCCCTAAAATGTCTTCTTTTCCTCTGTCTTACTTCCAGTGGGGGGACATCCTTCCATACAGCGACCCGTCTGTTGTGTTTTTCTTCCTTACTGCATTTGCCACCGCCACTATCATGCAGTGTTTCCTCATCAGCACCTTCTTCTCCAAAGCCAACCTGGCTGCTGCTTGTGGAGGGCTGATATACTTTGGCCTCTACCTGCCTTATGTGCTGTGTGTGGCCTGGAGAGACCACCTCAATACTACACACAAAGTTTTTGCTGTAAGTACAAAAGTTGCATACTTCTAACCCAAAGATAGAAACTGTATGAGCACTGAAACAGAAATTGTATGTTTAATAAAAGGGTTCATTCAAAAATATTCAGAAGAATTACTGAGGTGGGCGGCATCACATTTGAATCTCCAACACTTAAACTGCATAAGTTGCAATCTGTTTTTTTACCACGGTAAAGCTGCTGAATCAAGCAACAAATCTAAATCAAGATCATAAAGTGTTGTTTTATATGTCATCGTGGTTTCAAAATGTTTTCAGATGTAAAATAATCTAATAAAATTGTGATTAATCTATTAAATTCTGTCATTGCAATTGAGAAATATAATCCTTAGACATCCCATTTAAGTCTTAAACTTTTCTCTTCCTTTAGAGTTTCCTGTCCCCTGTGGCCTTTGGTTTTGGCTGTGAGTACTTTGCTCAGTATGAAGAGCAGGGAGTGGGCATCCAGTGGTACAACCTCCACTCAAGTGCTGTGGAGGGAGACTCGTACAGCTTCATTACCTCTATAGCCATGCTCTATGTGGACGCCTTCATCTATGCTGTTGCAGCCTGGTACATCGAGGCAGTGTTTCCTGGTAGGACAACTGAAACTTGATGTGACTGACTCACTAACACGTGGTCTTTTTTTTTTTTTTTCACATGTTCAAGAGGAATGAAAAAGCTTATTGGGTGTTGTTGAATGTGAGACATTCACACTACAATCAACGAAAAAAAAACCCAAACCACCCTATGTGTCAACCTGTAAAACTGTAACTGTTTCAGTTGTAACAGAGGGAACAGAAATACTTATTTTAATTTTATGATTTTATTTTCAATCAATCAATCAATCAATCTTTATTTGTATAGCGCCAATTCATAACAAGTGTTATCTCAAGACACTTTACAATAGAGCATAAAGCTCTTCATTTTATGGATACACATATATGCATAGATACATATATACATATAAAATACACATATACATATATATACAAATATATACATCCAACACCCAACATGAATCCATATAGCCAATCATGAATCCCTCCATCATGGCGGCAAGAAAAAAACCTTCTGTTAAGCAGCAGGAAATCTTGAATGTGGATCCCAGTCTCATGATGAACAGCAAATCCACACGATGCTGTGATGGGTGTGAGGGCAAAGGAAGGGAAGTAAGAGGAGACAAGTGGGACGAAGTAAGAACTAAAGTTAGGGACAGGTCCATGTATCATTGGCCTGTCGCCTGATTCCTTAGAGGTTAGCCTCTTGAGATGCTACATCTCATTTCTGGAGGGAATCCTCATGTCTGAATGGTTGTGGTGATCATTTTCTAGAAGTATAATCTTAGATATTCAAACTGAAAATAAGAACTTATGGTAGTGACGAACTCATGGGTGCCCAGACCACAAGTGCATCCCAACCATATTTGTCTCCGTTAAGTATAAATGTGTTAAAGGCCTCTTGAGATGTGACATCCCATTTTCAAGAGGGACTTCATGACTATGTGGTAATAAGAAATAGATACTGTAGGTGTAACGATCATGGATATGGAGATCATGCTAATAACTACATGAACAGCTATAATGATAATGAGAATGGAGTGTTCCTAATAGAATGGCCAACTATGTGTGTCATGTTTATAGCTGTAGTTTTGAGGTTTCATGACTCCACAGCAGCAGGCAGTCTCCACCAAGGATCCCAGGCCACCTACAAGACAAGAGCCAGAGACGAGTACAGGAGCAAACAAAAAGGGGCAAAAGCAGATGTGGAGAGAGAGAGAGTGATAGAGCCCATTGTGCCAGACCCCTCCCCCCCGGCAGTCTAGGCCTATTACATCTAAACTATGAGTCTAGTTTATGAACTAATTTATTTATTTATTTATTTATTTATTTATAACCTATAAGCTGGTCCCTAACTGAAAGCTTTATCAAAGAGGAATGTTTTAAGTCTAACCTTAAAGGTAGAGAGAGTGTCAGACTCCCGAACTGTGGTTGGTAAATTGTTCCAGAGAAGAGGAGCCTGATAACTGAAGGCTCTACCTCCCATACTACTTTTGGAGATTGATGGAGATTATTTTGAAAGAGATAACTGATCATTTACAATAAAATGAACAGATTTTTGGGTGTCAAAATATTTTTATTAGTATGTTTTTCAATCAGAAGACTTTAATAGACTCTCTTGAGTTTTTGTAAGCTTTCAATCAGGTACTGTTACTTTACTAGCCTCTATGCTTGGGCAGCATGAGCCAGAGGAATTGTGTCACAGATGGGTTCTTTTTTAATGCTAAAATTGAAAATCAGAGTGAACTTTTAGGCAAAAAATTTAACCCTCCTGTTATGTTCATTTGTCAGGAACAGCAATGATGTTCCCAGGTCAATTTGACCCAGTGCATGTTTATTTATCCAAAATATGCCCAAAACCACAAAAATCTGTCAAATATGTCTTACAGTTGCAAAGAAAGAAAAAAAAAGTCTGATATTTCTGACACCCTTTGACCTCCACTTTGACTGCTGGGTCAAATTGACCCAAACAGTATCTATGTGATATAAACGTGCAAATATTCCATATATGTGAGATGAACCTCTTCATTTTGTATGTTGATTACACTAATTAAGGCAAGCAGAAGAAGTTTCATACTAAAAAAATACTTAAAACTATTTTTCCTAGATCTGCAAACTTTAAAACGGGTCAATTTGACCCATAACATAACAGGAGGGTTAAGAAGTATTTTTGGTGCCTTCTGAGTCTAGTGCAAGTATGTTAAAAAGAGAGAGATTTATGACCATGATCTTTGGTCATCAAAGGTCAACATCTCTGTGACTTTAAATCTTTCTACAAAACATACACCAAACCTTGAAAGAACATTTTACCTTTTCCATCTCCACAAAACTCTTCAGGCCTTCTCCTTGCCCAAGCACTGCACTGAGACTGTTCAGCAGACATTTATCTTTGTGGAGGTGTATAAATATGGAGGGGTAGTTCTAATTTCAATCACGTCCTGAGAATGTTTCATCCCACAAAGTGAGTAAGCCAGTACATCTGTTCATCAGATGATCCACAGACCTTTTCGGTTAAAGATACGAGAGCTTTTCTCCAAAGCTTGATCCGGAAGAGGCCCGTGGGCTCGGCTGAGGTTCATGAGGATGTTTCTCTTCTGAAAGGACTCTTTAGTTCTGGGAATAGTTGGGGTTTGAGTAAGAAGTACAATCATTTGTTGACAATTAAAACTAAAATAATAATGGCCTGGATGGCTGAGAACTGACAAAGACAGACTGTGCTGCTGCAAACACCTTCACCTCTGAGGGTTTTTTTTCTTTGGGGGGGGGGGGGGGGGTGATGAGGGGTTAACTTGATGAGTCAGGGTGCTGATGTTGGGGAGTGGTAAGCAACCAGGCACAGCCCATATTTATGCTTCTGCCATCCGGGGTTTGAATCCAGCCTGTGGCCAATTTGCAGAGTGTCCACCCCTTACTCTCTCTTGTCCCTTTTCACAAGCCTATTTACTGTCTTTATGCATCAATGAAGGCATAAATTGCTAAAAAATGATTAAAATTAATTTGATGAAGACGTGTTTTTCATCAGATACAAAATAGCTATTTCTGCCTGATTAGAACAGATCACTTATTTTCACTTAGTTTGTTGATGTTCATGTGTTTTGTCTTTTTCCCTTGCATTAGGTGAGTTTGGAATACCCAGGCCGTGGTATTTTGTTTTCCAGATGAACTACTGGGGTGGTGTTCCCCTGGAGGCCGGGATGGCCATCCCTCCTGCACCTGCAGAACAGGATGAAGGTACAAGAATAGACATTAAATGTTTTGTAGCAATGTGAAAATAACATGTAAGAGACTACAAATATAGATTAAAACACACCAAATAAAGATGAATATACTCAAAAGTTAATTAGCATAAATCATCCTAAAAAGGAGTAAAGGGTTCAGTATCAATGAAGACCATTTAAAATAGTCTGAGGGGAAAATAAGTTAAAGTGAAAGTAAAGACATAAGGTGACATGGTGTAACTTCCTTTAAGGTGTAACTTCCTTTCTTGGGAAAGAGTTGACACGGCCTGTCTTTCTGAGCAATGATGAGTAAGCTCCTTCCTCCATCTTACTGAAAGGGAAAAAACCTGCAGAGGTAGTTTGTACATTTAAGTCACTTAGGAATAAATTAAGTTAAAGTTTTAGTCAATAAGTCCATCAAGTAGAGAGTTTAAACTCAGGTGACCGATGCAGTTAGAAAGTGTGAACCTCATTTTAAGCTGTGCTTTGTTTTCTTGTTAGAGGATCTGCATTGTTCCATCACATTGTTCCTTCTTAGTTTCAGCGTATGCTCAACACTAATAATGTTTTGAATGATGTTCTCCCCTTTGAAACTTAAAGACGGTACGCACATGACGTCAGAGAAAGTGAGTGGAAATCCCATCTGGAAGAAGCATGAAGCACAGACTGACAACAGCAATTAGAGAGAAGTCAAATACTTACTTTCAGTTGAAAGTAGTGCTGTCAGGCGATTAAAAAAATTAATCTAATTAATTAATCTAATTAATCGCATTTTAATCTCATATCTGCTTAAAGTCCCCACATAAAGAATGTGAATTCTAGGATATTACAACATTGTAGTGGATAATTAATCAAATGAGTACATTAAAAAGAGAAAATTGTAAATCTATATTTTTATTGGTGATTGAATAAAACCAAAGTCAGGGCAACTCGTCCAGAAAATTCTAAGCTCAATCAGGCAACTCAAATTACACTTTAAGTGTGTTTCATAAATCAAATTCAAAATAAGAAAAAGGTGGAGGACATCCAGAAAAACAATTAGGCCTGATGCATTATTAAAGAATTCAGTAAATATAGATCAATTAATTTAACAAAAAAATAAAGCGGAGTCTCAAATATGCCGTTCCTGTTGTCACCTGGGCTTTGTTTGGTTTGACTAGCGACGCATGTGTGAAGTGACGTGCCACTGCCATGTACGGGTCCTTCAACTGGACAGTATTAAAATGTTCATGTGCTATATTTAATCCTGCAATTAATTTTTATAACACATTAATTTGCGCTGTAATTGATGAATCTAATTAATGCACTAAAGTGCCAGCCCGAGTTGAAAGTATTCAATTTTTTCTTGTAATTGTGAAATAATGTTCTTGTGCAGTACAGATCCTCAGCTAATAATCAAGAAACGTTTGGAGCTCTAAAATCTATTATCTAATTTATACTGAAGATGAAGCCATGTTGTCATAGCAACTGATATATCACTGAGCACTGATAAATATAAACTCTGTTTCTTTCTGGGAAATCAAACATCAGTATCTTTAATGATGACACACAACATCAGATCATGTGGTTTAGCTTGTACCTGGCATAAGACCAAGAGAAGGCTGATTACAATTGCTGGTTTGACAGTGAACAATTGAAAACATCAAACCCCACAGTTTTTACCTTTAACTGGTGAAATAATTAAATACAATGACTTCCTTTCGGCCACTGATTGATTTTTTCATATTTTTGATGAAATGATAGTATCCGATGAGTTAGATACACTAAATCAGAGTTATAGTCACAACAGGGCTTAACATGTGGCATATGCAAATTATTGCTGGATTATATACTTAACTTTATGGTTCCAAAAGTTTATTTAATCATTACTTAACACAATTCAGTGTAAAATCTATATTTTTTACCAATAACACCATCAAATAATTAAACCTGAGAATTACTTGGAAAAAAATCCCCTTTAGTTGAATTAAAGCATTTCGCTGTCTCGTCTTGGTAAATGGGGTGGAGCTGCCTCTTTACCAAATAAATCGTGACGTCAGTGCATACCCTCTGTTGTGATCTTTCTGCTTCCCTTTGTACTACACTGATTGACAGCACAGTTTGAATATTTATTATTTGTTCTCATAAATGTAGTTTTACCAGAATATTTCACTGTCATAATTTTCAGATCACATTGAACCAGAGCCCACCAACCTGACCTTGGGTGTGACTATCAGAAACCTTGTAAAAATCTACAAGAAAGGAGCGAAACTGGCCGTGAACCACCTCAATCTGAAGTTCTACGAGGGCCAGATCACCTCATTCCTCGGCCACAATGGAGCGGGAAAAACCACTACAATGTATGGAGCAGACCTTACAAATGGAAGTCAATCAATTTATAGTAACATTACATATGTGAGAACATTTTTGCTGTACAAGATTTACAAATGTGTAGATATTAAGAGTCAGAAGAAAAGCAAAATTCAAGGAAAACTGTAGCTTTGTCAAATAGAAATAGCAGAAATACTTTTATACAGGTATACATTTTACTAAAAAATGACTCCTACAGTGTAACATCAACAAGTTAATCAACATAACTTTAGGTCTGGAATGGTTGGAAGTTTGATGTTAGTTACCAAAACCTACTCCTGTTTTAGGTCTGTGGAAAAAATAAAGAGCGTGATGATATTTTAAATCAGCATGAGCAGCACACATTTTATTTATCAGGATGTTAATTATATGGAAGGTGGTTTAAAACAGGAAAAGTCTTTATTCTAATATTTACTCTAATGTTTGTCAGATCTGTCCTGACTGGCCTGTTCCCTCCAACCTCCGGCACGGTCTACATAAAGGGGTTGGACATCCGCCATGACATGGAGCTGATCAGGAGGACGCTCGGAGTTTGTCCACAACACAATGTGCTGTTTGACATGTAAGGCTTTCATTGTCTGCTGGTATGAATCTGTGGGACTATTGTTTAGATTACAGAGGTTACAAACACCACAAGATTCGTTTGTGTCTGTTTTGTGTTTGTCTGTCAGTGGTTAACGGGTTTGTGACAGCAGTTCAGTGACCATGGAAAAAGTTACAAGGCTGTTTTTATTCAGGGTTCCTGTGGATCCTTAAAGCCTGAAAGGGCCTGAAGTTGCACAATTTAATGTTATTTTTTTCTGTGGTTTTCTTTTCTGTTGGTTTGTTATTTTAAATGACAGTTTGTGATAATCACAGCAGTAATTATTTCAGTGTGTCAGGTACACATATATAAGCAACGAACAAAAAAGAAAAGGAGAGAAATTGATGTGGAAATGAAAGTTTGAAGTAATTTGGCTTCAAGATGTAATAAACTGGGTTGCATGGGGTGGAAAAGTTGGGTAAAGTTCCAGAAACATTCCAGAAACTTTCCATTGGAAGTTTAGCGAGGGAAATTTGGAAAAATTCCTAATTGGAAACTTTCCTCAGGAACTATGCTAATTTAAGGGAATTAACTGAAAATTGGGGTTAATTTAGATGAACTGGATCCAATCCAAACATAAATATAAACATTCTGCTCTGTCATAGCGGACATCCATGCAAGATAATGCAACTAAAAACATTACATTTCAACTGATGTATTTGTAATAGAACCTTTTCAGGGCTTAAATATATATATTTTTTTAAATGTATATTTTTGGGCATTTTGTGCCTTTATTGACAGGAGAGAGACAGTGGATAGGCTTGTGAAAGGGGGTGAGAGAGCAGGGGAAGACACTCTGCAAACTGGTCACAGGCGGGATTCGAACCTGGACCGGCAGAAGAATGTACATGGGGTGCTAACCACTACGCCAAACCAGCACCCCAGGGCTTAAATATTTAATTGAACAATCATTTTTAACTTAATTGCATGTGGTCCATTTGGCTTCAATGATTTGTGCTCTGAGCTTAAAAATGTGTCCTCAGTACTCCAGGGTTCCAGATCCATCTGTGCATGTGATGGAGTAATGCTCGGTGCATGAGGTGGCCTAGCGTCCCTGCAGTCAGCATGTGAGAAAGAGCATAAATATTATGACCTTTGCTTCCATGAAATCAGGTTTTCCTCAACAAGATTATAATCAAATATACTTTCAACATCTATTTAAAAATTCTGTTAAGGGCCGATCTTTTATTTTCTAAATTCCAGGTTTATAATCATAAATTCCCATTGATTCTGATTAAAATATTGCAATTTTGGAAATTGTAGGAATTTTGCAACCACAGTAATACAACTAAGTCCTCTTGCAATATGTGTGCAAAAGCCTTAAACAGTTTGGGATCAAAACAGTCCCACCTAAAATAAAAAATATGTACAAAAATGTATTAATTTTTTTTCATTGTTTTGGTTCTCAAAAGGTCTCAAAAGTTCTTGAAATTGATTTTCAAAAGTGTGTAGGAGCCGTTTGTCTTCCATCAGCAGCATTACATCCTAAAAAAGATTATAAATAGTATGTTTAAGATTTGATTGTCTTTAAACAGATTTAAATAATAGATTGCTGTTTGTCTGTCACTTTCTCTTTCAGACTTACGGTGGAGGAGCATGTTTGGTTTTATGGCTGTATGAAAGGCTTGTCAGAGGCGGAGGTGAACGCTGAGCTGGACACTCTGCTGGACGATGTCGGCCTGCTGCACAAACGCCACGAACAGACCAAAAACCTCTCTGGTAATCTTTCAGTCAATTCAAAGCCATGATCTTTGTAGAATCCCTGCATATTTTTAGAATTACACCTTGTTAATACGTTTTGGTCCTCCTTTGTATTAAACCCACTCTTTGTTTCTCTGCCAGGGGGCATGAAGAGGAAGCTGTCAGTAGCAATTGCGTTTGTTGGAGGCTCGAAGGTGGTTGTCCTTGACGAACCAACAGCTGGGGTGGATCCTTATTCCCGCAGAGGAATCTGGGATCTGTTGCTCAAATACCGTAAAGGTGCTTGACCTTTGGCAGTCTAGAGCAAAGTCACTCATTGTTTTGATTCAGATAAAACCTCATTCAACACAACAACCTTTAAATATTCATCTCCTGCCAAACAAACATTTTTTTGTCCAAATATTAATATGATAATATGTCTCTTGAACCTGAAGTTTCAACATGCACACAGCTGGTTAATATAAACAAATGATTTCTCAGAGATGACATGTTCATTGTGTCTTTGTGCTCTTTCTCCTTCAGACCGCACAATCATCCTGTCCACTCACTACATGGATGAGGCGGAGCTGCTCGGCGACCGGATCGCCATCATCTCTCAGGGGAAACTTTGCTGCTGTGGCTCTCCACTCTTCCTGAAATCCCGCCTTGGATCAGGCTACTACCTCACTGTGGTGAAGAGGGAGGGACAGGACAGCAGTAATCTGAGCAGCAGCAGTATCTGCACCAGCACCAGTGCCAACACCAACAAACTACCTCCCCTCAAGGTCTGATTACATGTTACATAAGCTATCAAAGAAGGCTTTCTTTTTAAAGATTGCTATGGTATATATTAACTAAAATCAACCTTCCATCAATCTGTGTTAGTGGATACAAATTAAGAGCAAATATATATCAGCTGTACATCTCAGCAGAATGCACAAATGCAACATATTGCTTCACTATCCAGATTAAAGTGTAAAGAGACCTGCTTCATTTTAAGTTTTATCATCCTCATGCCAGAATATTCAAAGTAAGTTCTCAGGGCTGATGTTTTTAGTCTGAACTGCAGGTTGTGTCGTTCTTTTACTCTTGAAAAGAATATATTTTTGAGGTTTTCTGAACAACTTGGTCTGGATTATCTCCACAAGCCTCTGCAAGCTTTCACATTATATGGATTATTGATTGATTGATTGATTGATCATAGCAAGCATAGCCAGAGAGTTTATGTTTATGCCAGCATTTGTTCATTTCTCTGTTTTTTTTTTGTTTATTTGTGAACAGGATAGCTCAAAAAGTAATAAATGGATTTTGATTAGACTTTTTTAAGGAATGAAAGTCATGGCACAAGGAAGAAGTTACGAGCTTTTGGTGGTGATCCAAATTCAGGTGGAGATCCAGACATTTTTTTAAAGGATTTCTTATAAAGCATTTTTCCACATTTTCACCTAAAACTTGGCACAAGGGAATAGTGATGGGATTTTGATGGTGATCAGAACCTTGATGCAGAACCACAGATATTTTAAAGGATTTCTTAACAATGCAAGATAGGAAAGTTTCCACATTTTTTTACAATAACTTGCTGACAGTGTTGGACATACCTTGGTGAAGGTTTGTGGTCTTTGGGCACTTCAAGTATTTGAGTTTTATTTGTCACACAGGGAGATACTTGCATCCTTACATTTACAACATGGTTAGTAGTTCATCTTTCTAAGGAGACAAAAACAGCAGATTATTTTTGGCAACTTTTGTTATGGATAAGTAGCTATGTTTAAAAATATACTTATTTATCATCCACATTTTTGTCTTTTTAATGTATTTTTATAAATAAATAGCAACAACAGGTAAAGTCTAGTGCAGGAGATACTTGGTGTTCTGAACAATGAGAAGAAAAAAGTGTACTCCAGTTATGATTTCAGTCAAAGGGAGTCAATGAAAAATATAAGCACATTGTGTACTAAAGAACTGAGTGTGGGGAATTCTATTGTTTTTTCAAACCTGTTTTAAGCTACATTTGCCAAAGTAGTGCTATTCATTTTCATTTTCTTAAGAAGAATAAGTCATAAAGAAAAATGTTAAAGTCTGGAATTTAACATCTCTAAAGGTTCAAGCTCAGCCAATCAGACTGGATGATTTTGGTGCTGGAATGAAAAACAGTTTTTGATGTCAAGTCCCACTTAAAGGGAAAAAAAAGAATTAAAAATGGCATTTTAAACAAATGTATCACACATACAGAAAATGCACATGCCAGTGTTATGCTACTCAAACTCTTGCTCATTTTTCTTTTTTAAGTATAAAATGTTTTACCTTCTTTTTTGTGTTTGTTAAGAACTGATCTGTGTGTTTCAGGACAGTGAGTCCTCCATGAGTGAAGACACCGGGCTTGGAAGTGAAGAGAGCAGTTTATGTGAGTGTCAAACCAAAGAATGATGTTCACAGTTCTAGTAAAGGTTACATTTTTAAGTCCTATAATTAGCATTTGTTGTGAATGACTGCTTTTATGAGAAGAAATAGAATAGAAAGCTTTTATTGTCATCATACACCGTGTGCACACATACACAATGTACAATGAAATTTGGAAGACAACTCTGATGGTGCAACAGAAATAAGGTATAAAAATAAAAATAAGAAAAAAGTAAATTAAATAAAATATTTACAAGGGAGCAGTAAGAACGTAAGATTGTGCAAGAGTGCAGTAGAGAGCATGATACCAGCAAAAAATGGAAATAGATTCATATAATATTGCACAGTGACATGACTGAAACACTTCAACGGCATATTTATGAGCTATTGAGTGTTCAGTACTCTGATTGCACTAGGAAGAGCCCAAAGGGTCCCATTGGAACTATATGAGACTAATGGATTGGCTGAAGATTGCCCTCTCTTCTCTCCTTTTTGCCTCCATGGCAGACCTGGCAGCGCTGCTCTCCCTGGCACAGCACCACATACCTGGAGTGAGGCTAGTGGAGGAGTCGGGGCGTGAGGCCGTGATAAATGTACCACAGTCGGCTGCCAAGGACAGCAGCCTGGCCGTGTTTCTGTCCGAGCTGGATCAGAGGCTGACCGAGCTGGGCATCAGCAGCTATGGCCTATCAGACAGCACGCTGGAGGAGGTGAGCACAGTGCTTCATTTGACTTTGTTTATTTATGTATTGATGATAAGGGAGAATAAGTAAAGGAGGTGAATGAAGAAAGGGAAGAGGGATGGAGCTAAAGAAGGGAGGAAAGGATTGATAATAGGTGGATGGATATATGGATGGGTAGAATCATAGATGCATGAAAGGGGAGGGGAAGGAGCAAAGGAAGGAATAGCTTGATAATTAGATAGCTAGTTAGATGGATGGATGGATACCTGGGTGAAAGAAAAGATGATGGGTGACTAGGAGGATGTAAGGATGGATAGATATATGAGTGCATTATTGGATGACAGGTGATGGGGTCACAGCGTGCGCTTCACACCAAAACACTTCTCACTGGTGGTATGATAGGGCCCTATGTGTTTCTGCTGAAGAGATGAACCATTTCACTTTAGTGAGCCTCAAGTCACCCCACCAGTGTGATCTACAGGAGCTCAGTAAGGTCAGATCTGATAAAGGGTTTAATGTTAGCGTTTGATTAGCTTTGATTGTGACCTTATAGGGCTTGATAAATTAACTTAGTGTGAGAAAGTCACACATTGTCTGTAACCAAGGCCTCCATATAAAGTAACTAGAAAGCTTTTTACTGCCTCCTGCTGTTGACAGGACTGAACGCAGATGCCTTCTCTGCAGTGTTAAGTTTGACAGCACTTTTTAAATTTAGTTCTAGTTTTAGTTCCTTGACTAAAATTTCCCTGAGTTTAGCCATAACTCTATATTGTTTTAATTACCTCCGCCAAGGAGGTTATGTTTTGGGGAGAGTTTGTTTGTCCGTCTGTCTGTGAACAAAATAACTCAAAAAGTGATGGATGAATTTTGATGAAATTTTCAGGAAATGTTCAGCATGGGAAAAGGAAGAACTGATTCGATTTTGGTGTTGATCTGGATCTGCGTCTGGCCGCCATGGCGAAAAATG
The DNA here is from genome assembly GCA_036419115.1 of Scarus forsteni. NCBI lineage: Eukaryota > Metazoa > Chordata > Actinopteri > Labriformes > Labridae > Scarus > Scarus forsteni. The sequence goes on from JAZDUH010000136.1 coordinate 32,061,641, forward strand.
TGGTTTTTGTGAATAACTACTGAACTAAAATAGATATCATTATGAATCCAATTGCTAATGATATGTGTTCACGGTCAAGGAATCTAAATATTTTGATGAAATAAAGGTAGGACTAATATTTATGGTGAAAATCACGATATGGGTGTGGACTGTGGCGCTGGCGGAGGTCTGCGCTCTCAGAGTGCTTTTCTAGTTTGAGTCTAGTTTTAGTTGAAGAAATTTCACAACATTTTAGTCGACAAAATCTACTGTAAATATAGTCAACTAAAATATAAATTGTGAAGTGTAAGGCATTTTTTTTATGTTTCCTTGCATTTCTGATATCAAGTTTTTACACTTGGATCCACCACCATGAAGCTAAGGCAGTTGTGATTGGATGTCCCTCTGAACTCATCCAACCTGTCCACACAACCAAAGGAGCTGTGATTCCTAACTTGTCTCTACTTTCTTCATACTAAATTAGGTCGAATTAGATTTATTCTTTTTCAAACATCTTTCCAAACATTTTTGTCTAGTTTTTATTTGTTAATGACAATGTCAGTTAGTTTATTTTTAGGTTTTGTCAATGTACACCTGTTTTTTTTTTGTTGTTATAGTCTAGTTTTTGTCAGGGGACAAAAGATTGTTGACGAAAACTATGACAAACATAATTAGTCAATAAAATTAACACCGCTTCTCTGGTCCAAAATAAAAATGTATTAAGTTTTAAAACCTCATTAGAGCAGTAGAAGTAGGGAAAACCTCCCAAGAATTTGCCATACATTTATTCTAATGTACATAAATTTGCAATAGTTTACTTCTTTTTTTAAGTAAGATTCTTTTTTAAATACTTCTTCAGAACTTCTCATGGGGCAAAGAGGTATTTAAAGCCTTTGTCATGAAGAATAAAGGCATCACATTGAAAGTTCTCAGTAAAAAGGATGAAGAGAAAAACATGTAAAAAGACACCAGATAAAAAAAGAAGTTACAAAGACAGGCCTCGGATGGAAAGGAGCCAGAAAAAAATAGTCTGTTAGGCATCAGTTACCCTTTCTTCTTCTGACTACTTTTTTTTCTGAAGCCTTTCTCTTTGACTTCTTTCTCTGTTTAAAGTTTGACATGTGCTGGATGATATCCTGAGACCTGGTGCTGTTTCACTTGAGATCTGACGCCTGATTCTGAGAGCTGAGACTGACCTAATATGTGCACTGTAATGCAAATCAGATGGACTCCAAGAGTTTTTTTGGAAGCATAAATGATTATCTTCATGTTTAAAGACTACTGAGCTTCATAATGACAATGTTTCAAAGTGTGCAATGGAAAGGGTGAATGTCATGGAAATGCTTTGGCAGGAATTTGGTTGCAAACATTGCCAATGTAACTGTGCAGTATGGACATTGTGCAAGTGTTTCTATTCAAAATGTTTCATCATTAAAACAGGTTATCTCTAGAAACTGGATGCCTATGACTAAGATTAGCTGAAAAAATATCAAGAGGATGTTTTATTCTCATTAATAGTGTTTCTGGTATTGTGACGGTGCTGTTTGTGTTCATTTTCAGATCTTTTTGCGAGTTGCCGAGGAAACTGGTGTGGATGCGGATCCACAAGCACAGGTTGAATCTCCACAAAGACCACAGCCATCAGCTGGACAGAATGCAGTGAGACATAATGCTGAAGAACCAGAGACAGGTACACACATGCTTACTTAAACACAGATTTGTGTATATACCCCGCATTGTTTCCATCCTGAGTCATTGGACAGGCCATCTACAAACTGTGTGTCTGTTTTCATACTGCTGCCAGGAAGGAAAAGGCCTCGTAAGCAAGGTACCTGCAGATCACCCTCTGATAGAAAACAAATGTTAGAGTCTCCGTGTTAGACTGTTATCACATCATGCTTGCACCTTTTTCTGTGGGTTTGATTTGAGAATTGAAGTTGAACAACACCCACACTTACCATGGTAAATATGCGTCAGCCTCTTGTGTGATTGCAGCAGCTCACATTTTGTGTCTGACTCACAGAAGCTCAGGAGACAGACCTGCTGAGTGGAGATGGCCGAGGTGGGATCCCCCTGACCGGCTGGTGGCTAACTTGGCAGCAGCTGAAAGCACTCTTTATCAAACGCTGGCTTTATGCACGGAGGAGCCGCAGGGGCCTCTTTGCTCAGGTGATGGTAGCAGGGTTTTAATCTGATCATGTTTAATCGTGTGTTATAATTGATTAGTTAATTAACTTTTAGAGAACTTTCTTGATTTGTTTTTGTCTGGAGAGGTTTGGGTCTGATGGTTGTCTTGTCCTTCAGATTGTTCTGCCTGCTGTGTTCGTCCTGATCGCTCTGCTCTTCAGTCTCATCGTTCCTCCATATGGGAAATACCCGGCTCTCCAGCTACAGCCCTGGATGTACGGAGAACAGTACACCTTCTTCAGGTACACCCTAATGTTTATTTACAATATTCTCTCAAGGCAGCATTAAGTTAATGTTAGTTCATAACCCCTTAGGCTCTTTGTTTGGTTTTCTCCAACATTCTGACTTAGAGTGACAACCCACGATTCAGGTGGCCTGAAGTAAAAAAACAAAAACCTTAAAAGATGCTAGAATAAAAGCAAGGAAGCAACAGGAACAAGAGAGCATAACAACAGACAACGACAGCAAAAACAAATACGCAGTAGCAACCTTTCAATCAAATCTTTATCTGAATATCACCAAACCAAGACATGTGTTATCTAATTTAACAACAAAACGCAATAAAAAATTCAAAACTTAAACACAACAAAACACTGAAGAAAAAAAACAAATGACAAAACCCAAGCTCATCATTTTTTGTGTTTTCTTATTTGTTGCTGTGTTTTTGTATTTATTGTGTGATTGATTTGGTGATTTTTCTTTTTTGTTGTTAGGCTTAACATAACTAATTTAAAAACAAAACTACAAAACAACAAAACCAGCAAAAGAGGAAAACAACATTAAATTTAAAAAATGGAATGTAATTTTTCTTCCTCCTTTCTTGATTTGTCTCGTGTATCCCGTTTGTGATTGTTATTGGTTTTTTAGCTTTTAAACTTGTTTGTTTTTCACTTTTTTATTTAATTCAAAATGAATTAATTAAATTTAAAAACATTTTTGATTTATTTGTTTGTCTTTTGTCATTCTTCTTGATTTTTCATGTCATAATAAGTTTGTTTTATTTATATTTTTGTTGATTTGTTATTTTTTATATAATCCATTGTTTCATTTTTTGTTGTTTAATTTTTCATGCAATTTTTGATTTTTTTATTGTGTTTTCTGTATTTAGTATTCTGTATTGGTTTATTTGCTCTTCTTCTTCTTGATTTGTTGGGTTTTCCAGATTACGTTTTTTTATGTGTAAATGTTTAATTTGTCGTTGTGTTGTGTAATTTATTTTGTTTAGTCTATGAACTTCAGGCCCACCATACAAGTAAAGTAAATAAAAAGTACTTCCCATACCAACAATACAATAAAACCACTTGTTTGTCTAGCTTATTATGTTTATACAACTATTTCATATTTTTTTGTTTTACTGTATCATGAAAGCTTCTGCATGCCTCCATGAATTTTATGGGCATTATCTGGTTACAACATCTCTACTTTTTTTTTCTTTTTGTTGCTCCAACCAAGTTTTTTTCTAAAAACAAACAGCTACAGATTACTCTGTAAAGCTCATATGTGCTTGTTCACTTCCTGCTCATGTTTTCAGTCATGACGCTCCAGGAAATCCAGCCATGGACAACCTGTTGGAGGCTCTTCTGGATGAACCAGGGTTTGGTACCAAGTGCATGGACAAAGAGGAGGAAGACAAGAGCATGTAAGACTAAACCTATGTACACATTTACACAAAAAGATTTAATGTTTTCAACTCTGCAGCATCAATAGGAAAAGAAAATGAAAGACCGAAAGGACAAAAAGTAAAGTTGGTCAGTATCGTGTCCGAGACTTTGAGTACCAAAAGAAAAACTTGATGAGCAGATAACACATGACAAAAAAAATAAAAAATCAGTTCATTGTTTTTAGAAATTTGAATATGCCATAGTTACAGAATTCTTATCACCTAAAGGTAAATGTAAACCGGAAAACCATCTCAAAAGTTGTTTTTAGGACTTTTTTGTTTGTTTTTATTGTAATAAATTTGTGCCTACCCTGTGTGTTCCTGCAGAAGTCCTCAGTGTCAGGATGAGCGGGCGGGTCCGTTTGTGCGCCCTCAGGTGTCGTTTGGCACTTGGCAGATGTTTGCGAGAGGCAACTGGAGCAACGACCAACCATCACCTGAGTGTCAGTGCAGCACCGAGGATGTCCGCAGGATGCTCCCCGACTGTCCGCTGGGTGCAGGTGGTCTGCCCCCTCCACAGGTCAGTGTGGTGTTTTATCAGGACCCATGACAGAGTTAAATGATCACACTTCTCTTCCCTTTTACATGCTACAACAACATTTATCGTTTTTTTTTTTTTTTTTTTAAGCAGAGTGGTGTATCTGTCAATTCATAATCAATCAAAAAACAAATACTCTGCATTTTACTGTATCTTGTCTGACTCTTGAGCTTTCCTTTAACTCTCCAGATCAAGAGGCTGACTGGAGACGTCCTCCAAAATCTGACCAGTTATAACTTAAGTGATTACCTGGTGAAAACCTACCCCCAGATCCTCAAGAAAAGGTACTTCTTTTGTAATAATTTAGCAAAATACATCACTGCTAATTTGTTTACTATTTCCTTTTTTGCTAGCTTTGTAAATTTGCTTCTCATGAAAATAAATATTATCAAGAATAAGATACCAAACACTCCTTCTGTTGTATTTTGATATGGAGCTTTAGAACAACAAGTAGATGTTTGCCTTAGGGCTTGTAAATTTTTTCAACCAATGATTTATTTTAGAGAGAATATTTATTGTCTCTACCCTTTTCATCAAGCATTTACATTGTATTTGGTTCACAGTTTGTCTTAAACCTGCCGATATATCATTAAAGAGCTTAGAAATGTGAGTCAGTATGGAGTAACTAATGGTATATTTAGAATATTCAGAGATGATCAGCTGTATTTGGGTTACTGGTGTCAAATGGAGTGATGGTAAAATCTGTCCTCTTTCCTCTATGTCATCCACAGCCTTAAAACAAAGAAGTGGGTGAATGAGTTCAGGTAAGAAGCATTCATAAAACATTAATTGGCAAAATATCTGCCACCAATGTGTCAAAAGTATCTACTGTTAAAGATTTGACTTGCCTGTAAAATTCACCTGCCTGATCAACAAAAATACATTCTGATCAGCATGAGAGTTTAATTACCTTTACCTATAAGGTATTCACAAATAATAACAGGTAACTTAGACTTAAAATTGCTCAAAATTACTAAAAACTATATGCAAATTAAACATTAGTTTACATGTGGAACTGTCCGTCTAGCGTGTCAGGTTAGGAAAGTGTTACCCAAAGTTGAAATCTCTTTTCTGTGTTGCAGATATGGAGGCTTCTCTCTTGGAGGCAGTGCCACACAGACTGTTTCTCAGGTCAACCATCTTCACGACTCAGTCATGGGCATCAGGACTCGATATGCAGTAGCAGAGGTATACATGAGGTTACAGGCTCATTTTACTGAAGCTGTTCACCTGAATGTTCATTGAGTTTTTTGGGGATATAATTTGATTTGTTACAGAACAGTTCACTGGATCATCTGCTGGAAAGGCTTCCTGGTTTTCTTGGTGGTCTGAACAGTCAAGATAATGTTAAGGTAAAGTCTGAAGGCCATCTTCTGTATTATTTACTGTAAGGAAATTTAAAGATGCTGTGAGGAGTTTCTAAGTAATTATGAAAAAGCCTCACTTTTAGATATATGCCTGATTGAAATACACACTTTAAGATGAGTTTTATAGCATCAAAATAAGTTATCAATAAATGCTATTCCTTAGCTTCACAGTCAGGTCAGACAGGGCTGGACTGGCCTGGATACTCAACTTCGGGAACAAGACAATTAAAACTAGAGCAAATTTATATAATTCGGACACGTCTCAGAGCACCAGGCTGTAAGTAGCAATATATAGCCAGCTACAAAACTACGATACTAAGTTTTCCCAAATTTGCTTGTTGTCACACATAAAAAACTACCGCTACGTAACTAGAAAGAGATACATTACCTCGTCGCTTTGCATCCTGTAAGTTGTTGAAAAAAGAAGTTGTAAAGCAATGCAGAGTTCTAAGGAAGGTCCAAGCTGCATTCATTAGCATCACAACAAACGCACGCTTTGGCTTGGGCTTGGGTCACATCTTTACGACAGTCACCGCGCATGCTCATGGGTAGCAGAGTCTTTATGTCGCCGGAAATAGATTCTCCTCATAGCACCTTTAAGGAAATAACGAAGTGTTTGCCTGGCTGTACATGCTGTAACTTTCTGCTCTTTCATAACTACATTAAAATATTAAGATGAGAAATGTTACTATCCCTCTTTCTATGCTCAGGTGTGGTACAATAACAAAGGATGGCACGCCATGGTGTCTTTCGTCAATGTGGTGAATAACGGTCTGCTGAGAGCAAATCTTCCTCCGGGTCCAGAGAGGAGAAAACATGGCATCACTGCTTTCAACCACCCACTCAACCTCACCAAGGAACAGCTCACTGAAGTGGCTATGTTAGTACACAGATATGTCATTTATGATTTAATGCAAGTTTAATGACATTTCTGATGCTTGTTTGTTATCTCAAAGAGCCCATATTGTTCTTTCTGGATTTTTAAATAACCCTTGGTGTGATTTACGTATAGCCTCTGCGTTATAGAGTTTTTCCGTGCCATCAAGACTTTTTCCTCTTTCACTCTTTAGACACAGGTAGCTGCCTAAGCTGGCGTGTCCACCACCTCCCAAATAGACATACCAGTGCCACATCCTACTATTGTCTTTAGTTTAAGCCCACTGACTCAGGCTGGCAAGCCCAGTGCAAAGCAGAGACCGTAAAATGAATCCAGAGTCATTGACAACACGGCACCAAGCACCGTTTAACTGACCAGTTACAGAGCAGACCTGTCATCCAGTTAAAGCAGACTGGGCCCATGTGGGGTTGGGACCCTTTAAGTGGCAAGATCCCTAGCCAAGAACTTTAGATGGACTGAGAATACAGCTGGATCAGGATTTCAGGATTCTGTATAAAACCCAGGGGGCTTTTTGAATGTTGGCCGATGTGAACATCCTCTTTCAGTCACAGAAATGTTTGTGAACCTGAGTTAAGACAAAATATGCATTGTTTAAAGGGTTAATCTGGTCATTCAGGGTCCTAGGTTTGATGGATCGTCATCTGAAGTAAATTTAAAGTTTCAGATAAATGGAAAAGAAACAGGTTGTGATAAAGAGTCTTCAATTATGTTGATATACAGTATTTTAAAACAGTGGTCAGTCTTGGCTATAGAAAAAATTTAATTATGGGCTCTGGATTTTTCTGGAGTAAACTTCCAGCAAAACTACATCTATTGTTCTCCAAAAACTCAAATTATAAGGTGTTTTTGCATATGTGTATGTTTATATACTTTTACAGGTTACATGTACTTTCTGTACCTAATTTAATTTTCCCTGCCTGATCCATAGGATGACCACATCGGTGGATGTTCTGGTTTCTATCTGCGTGATCTTTGCCATGTCTTTTGTGCCAGCCAGCTTTGTCCTTTTTCTGATTGAGGAGCGAGTCAGCAAAGCCAAACACCTTCAGTTTGTCAGCGGGGTTAAACCCGTCCTCTACTGGCTGGCCAACTTCACCTGGGACATGGTCAGTTCTTCAATCAGAGACTTAACAGTTTATTGCCTCCTCAGAGTGTAATTATTGTTTAATGACTGAAGCTTTTTCATAGATCTCATGATAGTCAATATGATTGTCCCTTAAAATATTAAATATACAAACCCTCTTTCTCGATCTTTTGTTTTAATTGTTCAGTTAAACTACACCGTCCCAGCCACCATGGTGGTGTTGATCTTCATCAGTTTCCAACAGCAGTCGTACGTCTCAGAAACAAACCTGCCAGCTCTCGTCCTGCTCCTGCTGCTCTACGGGTAAGATTAGAAGAACAGCTGATGATTTTTATGCTGTTTTATTCATAAGTGAATGTATTATCAGTTATTACCTCAGAATTTGTGTATTTAGTCAAAAGTTGTAGTCTCCAGCTTGTTGAAGCTAATTTGGTCAATTTAGAGCCTGGGGAATAGTTTGTGTTCAAGAAAGATCTGAAGTTCAGTTAATTTGAAATGCTAATTTTGTACCTCTTTGTTGCACCAGTATGTTGATGACCTGTAATTAAGATAGGTATCTGTATTTGCTCAAATAATAATAATAACATAACTATCCTTTGCAGGTGGTCCATCACCCCTCTCATGTACCCAGCATCCTTTGTGTTCACCGTCCCCAGCACAGCATATGTGGTCCTGACCTCCATCAATCTTTTCATTGGGATCAACGGCAGCATCGCTACCTTTGTCCTGGAGCTGTTTGTTGATGAGGTACAGGATTTTAGATTTCACTGTAAAATAATAATAAGAGAAAAAAATGACACAGATATAAACTAACTATTAAAACCTTCAAACATTTACGCATGAGTGTTTTAAAAAAGGAAAACATTCCAGTCTTCTTTCCTGATATGATTTCCTCTCTCTCTTTTAACCCTCTCCAGCACCTGAACGAGGTGAACAGGATCCTTAAGAAGGTGTTTCTCATCTTTCCTCACTTCTGTCTGGGACGAGGACTCATTGACATGGCCAAAAACCAGGCCATGGCAGATGCATTCCAGAGACTGGGTATCTATTAACACTCCAGCCAGTGCGATCCAAAAGATCAATGTTTTGTTGTACCTTAGAAATACTAAACCTCTTTTAAAGCTTGTTCATTGTCATGGACAGCAGCTGCTGTTGGACCCTCTTTTGAACAATAGATATTGTCATTACTGCCCATTAGAGCCTTGTACTTCAAATCCTAAATGCACATTATACTGCAGCAAACAGGCAAAACTAAATGCATAAAAGTATGTGATATTATGCTCCTTCCTTCTTCAGGTACAAAACAAACTCTTGACCCTCTCCAGTGGGACTTTGTGGGGAAGAATCTGTTTGCAATGGCTGCTGAGGGAGTCATCTTCTTCATCTTTACCATCCTGCTGCAGTACAAGTTCTTCATCACAGTCAAGTATGTTTGAAAATAACTTTAAACGGCTAATGGTGAGGTCGGTTTCTCCTTTTTTTCTCTTCAGCTCTTCTTTTCCTCAGATGATTGTTGTCAAAGGAGTTTCAGCTTTGATTAATATCACAGTGTTTACAGATGAAATGGTGGGATGTGTTATTAAATGCTTTTGCTTCATTATTCAACTTAATAAAAAGTAGTAACATTTTGCCTAAAAAGTAAAAGAGCTTTAAATTAAATGCATTAAATATGTTAAGTATGTACAATGTCAGACTTTTGCAGATGCCTGATATGCTAATATCTAAACTCTAGATGAACCTAGATGAATACCTTTTCTAATTTTTTTAAAAGCACAAAGCCTCCACTTTACTAAAATTGACCTGTGCCCTTCATGGTTACAGTTAGTTGTGACTAAAGAAAGATATAAAACATGAAAAATAACATTTTACCCTTTTATAAATACATTTCTGACTAATAAAGGTGGACATTCAGTGATGATGCGGTACACCGTTATGGTGTATTTGTAAATTCTGAATATTACAGCCAGTGTATGGGGTATTTATGGCAGATTTGTACAGCTTAAATAAGGGATGTAATTATTGGCAAAATGTTTCATGTTTGCCAATACCAAAATAGCTCTGATAACATCATGCATCCCTAAAATATTTATCAGATTTTCTTATTTCTGTTTAAACTTAAACAAGTCTTTTAAAAGCTTCTGTATTATGTTCCTTCTGAATAATCAGGTTTACAGTAAACAATGTTTTTCAAAGTGTAAGGCATTACAGTAATTACCCAAATCCCTTAAACACTATATTTATGAAGACATTTAATGAAAGTTGTCTCATTAGCCTGAATATGGAGTCAAACTTGTAAAACTCGGTCTGCTCTCAAAGCTAATGTCTGTATTTTCTGTCTTTCTTTCTTTTACCAGATATTAGTTGAACTGTAATTGTTGGTTCAATATGATGTTGAATTATATGTGTTTTCACTTCTTTGCTTTATTTAGCCTTTTTCTTAGTAAAGAAATTCTCCTTTAATTTGATCTTTTTTAAGTTGGAGGTCTTCCTACAGTACAAGTCCTCCTCGGTTTTATATCTACTGCTCATTTCTAAACTTTTATTGGTGGAAAGTGTTGTTTTGGTAATAAACACAGACTATTTATTGAATAAAACATAAAAGCTGTAAGCAACAACGTCGTTATTGTTCTGTGTTCAGGCCGTGGTGGGCAGAGCCCGAGCTGCCTCCTCTTGGTCCTGATGATGAGGATGTTGCCAGGGAGAGAGAGAGGGTCAAAAGTGGTAAAGCCCAATCAGACATCCTCACCATGATTGACCTGAGCAAGGTAAAATCACAAAACACATTCAGATGTTAAATGTATGAAATGTACCTTTATTTCAGCAAATGTGTGACTGTAGCAGTTCTTGGTCAAAATAAACTCTGAAAAAGCTTGCAAACTGCTCCTCAAAGCTCAAATTATCCAAAGAGAATCAGTAAAATATCAAAAATTGTCTTCCTGATCGTTCACACCATCCTGGCTTGTTTGTAAATGACAGCAACTTTTGTTACAGGTTTACAAAGCAGGCAGGAAACCCGCAGTGAATCGTCTCTGCCTCGGGATTCCCCGTGGAGAGGTGAGAAATACATGCATTCAAATCTGTATGTATCATTGACAATAAAACAAACTCCAGATTAAATAAGCAAACCTTTTTTTTCGAACCAGAGTTGTTTGTAAACCACGATTTTCATCAATGAATCACTCTTTTTCTGCCCTAAACAGGAAGTGTAGGGAAATGTAAGGCATCATTTTATTACCACGCTGCTAATACTACTACTTATGCTTTAGTGTCAACGTCACTACCTTCTTGCACTATTCCCATGACTATTGCCACTAATATTAACTTAAGCAGTAGCACTCCTAATGCATCTACCTCTTCAGCACACCACAATTATGACACTCACTGCTTTAGTAACATCTGCAATAGGGCTGTCACTTTTTACCAAAAGTTAAACTCGACTAGATTTCAAGCATAACTAATCACTGAAAAGTAGACAAACCAGCCGTCCCTGCTGCAACATAGACTCATGACATTTCCATTAGATCATTTTACTATTTACCTCTCTTGAGGCCACACGGGTAGGCTACCTGTCCTTGCACATGATTTTTGCTGTCTTGTCGATGATGGCCCTTTCCAGGCCTCTGGCAAGGGGCTTATCGAGAAGGACACGGTCACAAAGGGCTGAGCACTTGACAAGGAGCCGCTGTACACTTGGGTGGAAGGAAAAATGGGCCTGCATATTTGTCGTGGGTGAGGAGTAAGCCAGCTGCTTTTCACATAATCCATACACAGTCGTCTTGTTTTTTATTTTGTCAATGCAGTGTGGCTCCTAAAATGTTTTCACAGAGAGGCTTTGACTGGCCTCCATTTCCTCTAGGTGTACCTCCTGCTGTTAAGGTCAAAAGAGTAATGGAGCACCCTCTGCTGGATTTGGCGGTTCACTGTCCAGATGCCCTTATGTGCTGCAGGACTGTAGAATTTTGTATTAAATGTGTATTTACAATTAGAGTATAATTATTAACCCCCATGCTCAAACAGATTTTCAAACATCAAGTATAAAGTGACAGCTCTAATCTGCAGTAGTTTTAATACATTTTTTGTCTAAAGGGAATTCTGCCAACCGCAGCATGTGTAGATATGTTTGCATTGTCTTCTTTGTGTTTTGTCCTTCAGTGTTTTGGCCTGCTGGGAGTAAATGGTGCAGGGAAGACCTCTACATTTCGTATGCTGACTGGAGACACAACAGTCACTTTTGGAGAGGCTTTTCTAAATCACCACAGGTACAGAGTACAGAGTTATTAGGCTTTACGCAGGTAATTATTGAATGGTACTGATTTATAACAAAGATTTCACATTAAGTTTGATTACAAAAATTTTAGTGACAGCATTTCCTTGGTATACGAGGCAGGGATGTGGATGTACAGTTATGTGAACTTGTGTTTTATGTTGCAGGAAGTCATCACTGAGAACATAAACATGAGAGAAGCTATGAGAGCATAGTTAAGGCTTTGAGTGTTGAGGTGTTAAAAGTAATGAGACTAAGATCTGAAAGTAACACATTAAGTTTCAAATTTACGATAATTACATCCTGTTTTGCTGTTTAGACACGACTCAGTTGAGCCGAATGCTACACACCTCACAGCAATGAAATGTAGGACTCTCCTGCTCACTTGTCTGTCATCACTTTAAAAGTCTAATATTGTGACACATTTAGAAACCAAAACACATGTGCTCTGGGAATATTTGAAACAAGATTAATATTGTTGAAAATATAACGTTTATTTAAAATGTGTTGTCAACTTCTGAAAAGTCAAATATTCTCTGTTCTTTTTTAAGCAGAAAATTTCACATTTTTACCCTTACATAAAGCTGTTTTTATTATATTTTTTGTAGGTTTTTTTTTTTTGTTTTTGGTTAGGCTAATGTCTTTGTTACATACAAATGGATCCTTGTTTTCTGTCAGACAGAAAATAGTAAAGCACATGTCTTGTCATGTATTAGATTCTCAAATAACGGAAACTGGTAGGGACTGCTCCATGATATCAATACAAGCTTGAAGAGTTTGTCTTTAAAATGCAATATCTATATATCTATATCTATATCTATATATATATATATATATATATATATATATATATATATACATATATATGTGTATATATGTATATATATACATATATACATATAGATAGATAGATAGATAGATAGATAGATAGATAGATAGATAGATAGATATAGATATACTGCAATAAAACAGTAATGGATTAAAATTATCTATCTCAATCATGTGATTAATCACGGTTGAAAATGTGCATGTTGGACATCCCTTGTTATCATCAAACTAAAATAAAGCTGAATGAGTTGCAGAGCGACATTTGTACCAGTGACTACCCAATCACTGGCTCTACATTTTGCATCATAAATACAAGCAGCACCAGTCTGTTGGTCTGTGTTTCTTGTACTAAATGTGTCTCATAACTATTCTCAGAAGCTCTGCAACTATGACTGTGTGTCTCTGTGGTCCTCAGTGTGCTGACAGAGATGGAGCGAGTCCACCAGCTGATGGGTTACTGCCCACAGTTTGACGCCATCAGCGACCTGCTGACGGGTCGGGAACATCTGGAGCTTTTCGCCCGCCTGAGAGGAGTGCCAGAGGAATCAGTCGCTAAGGTGACATAAAGTGAAATTTACCAAAGCTGGATGAGATGAGGGCCTCAAGATTAGTCAAAATAACGTTGATGCACTGCTCAGTATTCTAACATTGATAGTGATGCATTTTCTCTGCTGTTCTATAGGTGGCGCAGTGGGGGGTGAAGAAGCTGGGACTGACTCAGTACGCAGAGCGGGAGGCCGGGGGATACAGCGGAGGGAACAAGAGAAAACTGTCTACAGCCATTGCTCTCATCGGGGCTCCACCTGTTATATTTCTGGTACAGACAGAAACTACAGAGGATTTGTTTTATAATTGACATTGTTTGATCAGGCTTGACTTTAGACCTTCAAATGTAGGGATGCACAATTTCAAATTTTTGCCAATGTCTAATATCCTGATTTCTCTTAAGTCATTTTTTCCAATACCGATATTGCTACCAATATTTTTTTAGTCCTGTCCACTTCATGGTGACTGTCTATTTGCATTAGAAAGAGATGGGATACAGTATACGCTTGTCCCTTTTGGGGTCGTTGAGGCTGGAGCCCATCCGAGCTGACACTGGGCGAGAGGCAGGAACACCCTGAATAGGTCACAAGCCATTTACAGGGCAAAATAGAGAGCAAGACAACTATTCAAGCTCACACTCTTACCAAAAGACAATTCAGAGTCACTAGTAAACCTAGCAAACAAGTATTTTGGTCTGTGGAAGAAAGCTAGGGTACTCAGTGAGTACCCACGTCAGGGAAGATTATTCAAACTCCACAAAAAAAAGCTCTGACTGACACTGGGATTGAAATTATTTCATGACTTAACCTTTGATTTATAAAAATAAACATAAAATATCTGTAAATATTGGCAAAAAATGTTCGATCTGGCAGTACAGATAATCACCAATTTAAATAATAATCTACCAATACTGATATTGTTTCGATAATTTTGTGCATCCCTATTCAGAACATGTATTATTATTAACAGTGCATCCAGATCTGTTTTCTGAGTATTCCAGTATTTTTGGCTCAAATTCATTATGGTCTTATTTCTTCAATTATTATCAGGATGAGCCCACCACTGGTATGGACCCAAAAGCCAAAAGGTTTTTGTGGAACTGCATCCTCAGTGTGACCAAAGAGGGAAGAGCTGTTGTTCTTACCTCCCACAGGTAAGAGGAGATCAATAACTGCATGAAACTGTTAGAAAATAATCTGTGGCCTATTTTTTCTCAGCATTTGTAAACTTTGTATGGTGATGTTTTTTCTGTGTCTGCATGATCAGTATGGAGGAATGTGAGGCTCTCTGCACCAGAATGGCCATCATGGTGAACGGTAGATTCCAGTGTCTGGGGTCTGTGCAGCACCTGAAGAACAAGTAAGAAGAGTCTGCTCGTCCATCCTCAATAAGAAGCAGTCAAACAGAGGCTAGAAGCTGTTGCTCTAATCTGAAAAGCTCTGTAAAATGTGTCTGTTTCCTCATGTTGTTTTTGTCTTCCAGGTTTGGTGATGGCTACACCATAATCCTTCGTCTACTGGATGGTAAATCTGACCCGGACTCGTGTCCTGTCGACGCCTATATGAGGAGAACTTTTCCTAGCGCTGAGCTTAAGGAGCGCCATCAGAACGTGCTGCAGTATCAGCTTGCCTCGCACACCTGCTGTCTCGCTCAAGTCTTTGACGTACTTGCCAACAACCACGACGAACTCGGCATCCTGGACTTCTCTGTTTCACAAACCACTCTCGACCAGGTGAGGACGGTCAAAATGCACAATGATCTATGTAATAATCCATCTTAAGGATCTGTTTTTAATAGATGTAGATTGACTTCTGTCCTCCTCAGTGTCCAGTTGCAGGGGGTTTGCCACATTTTGGGGATCACTATCCACACATTTAGCTGCTTTGCTAATTCCACAAATGTATTACCTTTACAAGTTGTAACTTGCTGTAAAGGTAACTAATCAGGCTTTCCAATGATATAAAATACAATACCTGTTGGTATTATTAAAGGGGTGAAACAATAAAGTAATGAAACAAATGTTTTCTTAAAGAGTATTTATCACAGATATTTGTAATGAGGCAGCACTGTCTACTCAGTGGTTACTTTATACTATATAGGGTGCAAAAACATTTGTTTCATTACTTTATTTTTTATTAATCATTAATTGCAAATCTGTTCTGTTGCTTAATCCGTCTGCCCAGTAGCTTTAGACTCTCTGTCGTAAGCTCAAGTCTAGATAAACCTACTTTGCAGTTTGTTTCCTTTTCAACTTTACAATCCTTCAGAGGTACAGTGTTTCTACATATTTCCTAAACATTAAACAAGTGGCTGGGGTTTAAATATTTTTTAAATACATTTTTATAAAGATTATAGACAAAGTCCTTATTCCTATTTCCTTAGTCCTTATTCTGAAACTTCTCAGTTTCAGATTGAAAAAGGAATAAGGACTTTGTCTATAAAACCTTATAATAACTTCACTTTTTATAATCTTAAAGCTTCACAACAAGTCATGACCAAACCAAAACCTGTTTTTTCAGGCTCTTGTTTAAGGGTTTGGACATATATGTAGAGTAAACATTTTCTAGTTATTCACCCCTGCAACTAAATACAATCATTAAAAATGTTTTATGTACAGTAAATGTAAAACGGTTAAGAGCACAAAATAGTGCTTTATTTTCCTTACTGAAAAATAATTCAACAAAAAACACATTGTATGCATTGTTCACAATGGGATACTTATATTTTCAACTTGTAAAGAGTCAAGAGATTGAGATTCGCTGAAAAGTTCTAATGGTTAACGTCACAGAAACCGAGGATCACTGGACTGTGAGTCATTAGTAAAAACATTCCTGAATGTTTCATAATGAGTAAAAGTACTGAACTTTGCTTATATGGAATAAGTGTTGGAGCTGTGCACCTCCAGGTTATTGATTCAGAGCACACTGAAGTGGCAGCACAGCACTGCTTGAAATAATAAACGTAAAAGTCAAGATCATAAAATGACTGACTTTGTTTGAGACACTGGTAAAAATGTCCACAGATTATCAGCATGGACTAAGAAAATGCTCTTCAACACTGAGTAAGTCAAATGGGACTGTTGTGGATAAACTTTGAAAAGTCTGTGAATAATCCTTGGACCACAGTTAACATTAACTTTGAGCTGAGCAGGACTTCAGAGATTGTCTAAATGATGTGTTAATATGACACTAAAGCCAGGTCTTGCCCACAGGTGTTTGTGAACTTTGCCAAGGAGCAAACCGATGATGACGGCCTCACAGAAGTAGTCGTCGTTAACAGCACAGTTCAGACCAGCAGGACTACGCTGCCCTCAATGATTAACACCCCCACCGTGCAACCACAGCCACCAGTCACGCCCCCTCAGCCGAGCAAGAAAACACAAAAGCAGGGGAAATCCTCCGAGAGCAAAACAAAAGACAGTAAATCCAAAAAGTCCAAAACAAGCAGGTCCAAATCTAAGGAAGGCAAAGCTAACGGGGAAAAAAGCAGCAGCAGCACAGCGATGACGCGGATACCGCAGACGAGCCGGAGGGGCAGCATTGACTCAAACAGCAGTGATGGGGAGAACCCGGGGGAATCCAGTAAACCTAGAAGATCCAAACACCGAAGAGAGAGCTCTAGCAAACACCCGTCTGCACTTTTTATTGTTGACAACAACACACAGGACAGCTCACTCTGAAGAGACAGAGTGGTGCAGGTTTAAAGGACCAACTAATCAAAAGTGTTTCAAACACCCTGCACTGTCGATCATACGAGTGTCACTAAATGTTGACAGTGACATTAAAAATGCCACATGAATCACAACAGCTCTTGGGAATGAAGAGGTGTAAGGTTGGACTATGGAAAAGTTAAAACTGAGTCATCTGAGGTTACTCTACCTGAAGGAAGAACCAAAAGTAATTGCTTCCCTGAATGGCTTTGGTGCCTTGCTCATCACTAACGGATCCACAGCTTCGTTTGGTTTGAATATCTTACACTGTGTCTTTTCTTTCTGTTGTCTCATCAGTCCAAAGAGATGGTATTTATTGCTGAAGAAAATTATGCAAGACTTAAAGCAGCAATATGTATTTTTTCCATGATACAATGGAAGTTTTTAAGTCAGTCTAATAGTAAAAGAAGTTTTACAGATAGAACAGTGTTGATCCAACAACCTCAGAGTGCCCCTGTTGTATGTATATAGCACTATGTAAGTTCCGACAAGATTTTACACATTACTGAGAGTTTTGAGAAGCAACCGTCTGCAGGTCAAATAAATAGCTGGTTATGTTTAACCTTCAGGCAGATCAGTCTTCCCAAGCTCCAATCTGTAACGGTTGTGTGCAGCCCAAAGCAGCACGTCCCACTCTGCATCCTTTGGAGCAGGAAAGGGTGGGAGCTACGAGCGAGAAGACAGCAGGAAGTGACCGTTCTTACAGAGATGCTAACAGCTTCAGCGACGGTTTTATGAGCGCTGGACAGCACTTCTTTATTAAATGAAAACAAATATCAGCACTATAAACTTCTCATTCGTAAAGGTATTTTCACTCCACTTCCAGCATGTTTTGCAGAGTTTGTCACACGACATCGCTAAGTTCCTCAATCTGGTATCAAGTTGTCATCTTTTTCACAAACCCATTCCACCTATCTTAACTACCACATAGCATATTAGCTGTTTTGAAGTGGCTTTTGACCACGGACCATAGAAATCATGATAGCAGTTGAATACACCTACACACTCTAAATGCAAACAACTTGTAAACAATGGGCAGCTTATGCTAGAAAAGCCATTATGCAGTCTGTTATCAGTTGACTGGTTTCTCTCATCTTTTCCAGCTGGTTTCACCACCAAATGTATGTCAAAAAATGTATGTTATCTGTAAGGAGGAGGTTACAGGACTGTTACAACAGTGCAGTTACACTCAGAGGCCTTTAGTGTTCACTAGAGAGTCATGAAATTAAATTTTTACATATTGCTGCTTTAATGTTAAAAAAACAAGGTTTGGTGTTCCTCAGGGCTCATTCATTAGACCCATGACAATCCTAAGTTTTTAGAAAGCACTTTAAAAAAGAAAATGCTGCAAACTTTTGAGTACCAGTGGAGTTTTTATACATCAAAAATCAAAAAGAGGATGAAGTAAAAGAAAAATATGTTACAAAATGTAGAGAGTATTGTGACTGCATGTTTATTACCTCCAACATACTAATAGTGATCTTTGCAATTGTAACTCTTCCTCAAATCAAAAAATGTCTGTCTCCTGTCTGTAAAGAAAAAAACTGTTACTTGTACTCAGTGTTACCTGTCACTGGAGCCAGTGTCATTGTCCAAATCCAGGGTATTACACAGGAAAATAGAAGGGGGATTTTGGTCATTGTATATGGAAGTGTGTTTCAGTTATTCTGAATTTTTCATCTTGCAGGGAAATTTCATCCCTAAACAGTTTCTGAATGTCAAAACAACTGGTTTGATGAAATTTCAAATATTAATTGGAATTAAATTAAATACCTGGACACAAAACAAGAGCTCTGTTCTGCAAAGCCCTTGGAAAACAGCAAACAATCAAAGATAAATATATTCATTGACTGGAGCGATCAGTCTAAATGCACTTAATGCCTTGTGGCTGTCTCCTTAAACATTTGAAGCTGTTGAGGGGTTATTTTTGTTTTGTTTGTTTATATTTGTTTTATTTTATCAATGTGTTTATTTTGTTCATTCAAAAGACACATGACTGAATGAATGTCCAAAGTAAGTTGTTGCTGTACTGTAATTAAGTACACATCAAATGATTGTTTCATAAAAACATAAAGGCTTGATTCAAGATATGTAAAAGATGACTTTAAAATGCAAAGTTACATTAAATTGTTAAATAAAGGGTTAAAATGCATACGATGCTGAACTAACACAAAACCACTATGCTGGATTAAAACAGTGTACGTTTCATGTTGGAATGAGTCTGTTCTGACGAATGTACTTTTATTATGCTTGAAGTCATACTTGAAAATAGATGTAGCTTCATCATATAGAGGTGATATGCTAGCTAAGATAAACAAAAGTATACAAACAGAATGTCTGAAAGTTTTGTCCTGTAAAAAAATAAAAACTTTATTTTTATTTTCATACTGTGCCGGATTGTGTCTTTGGTTCACAGCAGAGTGTTGGGGATCAGGAGGTTCCTCTTTGTCATTGAGAGGATGAGCGCTGGTTTAGGTGTGGGGAAGAGCGGAGGGAGTCTGTGATCGCACACTGATTCTTTTGTGGCTGCTGCACTGTGAGGAGAAGAAAAAAGTAAATTAAAACAAGAAATTTTCTTACTTTGATACTTACACATGGCTTTAAAACCTGCAGAATACTTTAGTTATTCAAAAAGATCCTAAAAATATCTCTAGAACATGAAAGTTTAGAATATAGGCTTTAACAATGATCCCAGTGGTTGAATGGTGTTCATTATGTCTTCAGTTTGTTAGAAACAGTTTCCTTTTTTCTTTTATCTCAGACATGCACACTTTTCGCACATCTTGACACACTTAGACGGAAACTTCCGCCATCCTCAGAAGTGTCACTTGGTGGTAAGTGTGACGTGCCATAACACCAGCTGGTATGTGGTGTTATGACAGGTATGAGAAAAGTGTACATGTCTGAGATGAAAGAAAAAAAGAAAACTATTTCTAGTGATCCCAGTGTTTTGAATGTTGATGACATAGAACTCAAATTTATGGAACTTACCATGAAATGTTGTTATAATCTCTAAAGTAAGTTGATTTTTTTCACATATAAAAGCATAAATTATATGCACTGATATGTCCAATCTAATTTAGGAAATGTAATTATGCTGTATATATATTTCTTTTGAGAGATTACATTACTTTAACTACAACATTTATGGGAGCCAGAACTCCTTCATTTTAAAAGCCTTGCAGTAGGGGCCATGAAGGAGCCACCATAACAGGACACGACATATTTACTGTTGCCATACAGTGGATGTTACTTAAAAAATCAACAGAAAGAAGCAGAAACATCTGTTGGAATCTGCTGTTATATCGAATGTTTTCTGGTGTAATATTGTAATCAATTGTCCGACATGATACAAATCTCACCCCTCCTGCTCTCTAACAGTGTTAGTCTAAGTGAAACAAACATCCAAATCAACATAAATGAAAATGCTAAAGGATCTTGTCAGATTGTCTAGACTGTGTCCTGTAACCTCAGACTTGTCAAACTACTTTCCCGGTTTTACTCACTATAAAACAAACTCACATGTTTTTTGAGTTCTTCTTTGTGTAACAGCCAATATGATGCCCAGCTTCCCTCTCCCTCAGACACTGATCACTAACACTCATGAGGAGTGGATCAGACTGGAGCAGCTCTTCATCCCTCCCTCTCCTCTTCCTCCTCAGTTTCTGTGTGACCGTCTGCAGCAGGGCGTCAAGACTTGAAAGGGAGATATCAGGGAGCCGAAACTCAGCAGATCTCTGCAGCAGGAACAAAAGATGGGGGTCAGACACTTTGCTCATTGTATCTGAGACTTTTCACCAAACACTTGATGTGATACCACTGAAACACTTCAGAGGTTTTCTACAAATTGACACAAGCGTTCAGACTGAATAGAGTGAACTTGTAACACTTTGAAGGTCAATATATTAAGGTAAAGGTTAAGGTTTAATCAAGGCCTGTTGTGAACATGCAAGAATGACTCGAGAAAATCACTCTAAACTTTTCTAAAAAACGTCATCTCCAACACAAGAATAAAGTGATAAGACTTACAAAGTCAAGGGTTAAGGTCGTTAGCTGGCAGGATTATCACATACCTGTGAATGAGATGTCTCATGAACTCTTGGGCAGATTTTACTAAATAAATTTACACTCGTATTTTGGGTGGAACTCTGGATTTTGAAGTTTAAATGTATTTCTTTGGACATTTTTTGGTTGTATTATTTTTGGGTTTCTGTATAATTAACGTGGAAAAGGTTTGTAGCTAGTAGGTGTGTCATGGGGGGGCAGAGCAAAGTTGGGAACAGGATACCTCAAGAATGCTTTTTGTTCACTCCGTGCTTCTTTCAGGGCCTTTGATAGGATCTAACAGTCATCTCCAATGTACATTGACTCCATGTCTATTGATGCAAAATGGACCACTAGACACATTTGTGTTACAGGTGGGACGGGATAGGAATTAGAACTTAATCCCTAAACCTCTCTGTGTTTAATATAACCTAACCTAACTATTCAACTCTGTGGAAAGATGAATAAACATTTTGGATGAATCCCTGTGGATTTACTCTTCAGACTTTGCATAAATGTGCTCTCAAATTCAAGACTGAATCTTCTCTAAATAGACATTTGGTTAAAGGTCAAGGCAGTTGAGCTAAATGCTTGTCATGTGTGATAAAAGCAATATCTCACGGTTGCTTCAACAGATCTTCCTCAATCTTTACACAATTGTCCACTCTGATTCAAGAATTAACAAAAACATTTGAGGTCATGGATCAGAGTCCAAGGTCAGTGGACATCAAAATAAAAAAAGGTTCTACCAATGCCCAGCCCCATTTCTAAACCAAACAGTAAATACTTTTACAGTCCTGCAACCACAAAGTACTGTTTTTATCTCAGCCACTGGGTTTCATCATCACCAGCAGTTCCATTTTGTACTAATTGAGCCTCACAGAAAGAAGATAGCTGGTTTGACCCCCCATGTGGACCAGAGTCTTTCTGTTTGGAGTTGACATGGTCTCCCCACGCATGTGTGGGTTTTCCTTCGCACTACAGTTTCCTAACCTGGCACATCAGGTGGACTGTTCAATGTTTTTTGCTAATCCATCTGGGAAAGAGCCAGTATAAGTGTTTTGAGAGGGCAGAAACTTCTAGAGGGTGACTCTAAATTGCCTGTGAGTGTAAGCATGAATGCTTGTCTTTCTATGTAGCCCTGTGGTTGGCCTACAACTGGTTCAGAGTGAACCACACTGCTTGTCTGATGTCAGCGGGGATACAGTCCAACTACCTGTGACCATGAAAAGGATTAATGGTATAGATGAAGGCTGGATGGAGGTGAACTGTTACTTGGACAGAGGGTTTTACTGTTTCAGTTTTAGAGGAGGTGTTGACATGGACTGACAAAGGAGATTCAGTGTTTCTTTTACTCACACATTTAGAGAACAGAGGGTTGTCAATCCACGGCCTTTCACCTGGAGGTCCTCTTGTTGCGAACCTCTCCTCTCTGCTGTCTTTAAATGTGCAGTTTAAGGTCTTGTCTGTTTTGGTTTGGTCTAATGGGCTGATTGGTGGAAGAGGAGTTGAACACTTCCTCATTTTCAGACACTCCGGGGTTTTTTCAGGTTGAGTCAAAGGTGGCAGCACCGGCTCAAGACTCACTGCTTGTTTGGAATCAGCATGCAGACTAAATCCACTGTTTGAATCAACAGTTTGCTCCTCAGATGCAACAAAAGAAAGGCAACTTTTGTCGCTGGTTTCCTGCCTCTTCTCTTTCCAGCTGCTGTCCTCCTCATCTTCCTCTTCATTCATTAGTTCCCTTGCTGCAGCCAAAAGAGGCATCAGATTGACACAAAGCCTCTTCACATTCCCTGATGTCTCACTTGCCGTAGAAAGACTTTTATCATTTGATGTGGCACCTTTAATCCTTTTCTTCAACCTCACAGTTCTCCCAAGGGGAACTGGAGTCTTAACTTTTCTCACAACCATAGGAAAAGTCTGTTTCTCTGAATTTACAATCCATGTCTTCTTCTCTCTTAACATTACAAATGTTATGTAGTTGCACCTTCGACAGTCTTCTCTGACAGCAGGACATTTCCTTTAAAAGAAAAATTAAGGCAAAAAAAATGTTCAAACTGTTCAGAGTCGTGTGTGTCTGCTCCTTTTCTCCAGAGTAGGAGTGTAAAGGCACCAAACAATTAGATGACTATGTGGCAGGCCTATTAAACTGGCTGTCATGGTAACGCACACACAAACCCTTAATGAGATAGAAAAAGCTCTTTTGTTTTCCAGATTACGTCAAAGGAAGGAGAGCTGAAAGTAAAAAGCTCAGGGTTGGAGGTGGAGGTGGCACAGGATTTGTTGTGGAAAGTTATGACAGAAGTATTTGATGTGAGACCAAAGATTGTCTATCAAGAAGATGAATCACTCCAGTGTTTGGATTATACAAGTAAAAGGCTCAAATATGCACCCATAAGGCAGAACAGTTTGACCACTTACTCCTCTTACTGGTCTGTGGCTACACAGTACTACACATAAAAAAACTGTCATTGTGTTTGTTGATGTTTGACAAAATTACCAGACAATTGTAAACTTGAGTTAATACAAGTTTTCTGCTCCTTCTCCCTTTGCTTTCTTCTTTTGTGGTTGTTAATATACCTTTTATATATTCTCCCCATCCCCTCCACCCATTTTCATCATTCCCTGTTGTACAGGTAGGGGTTCATGATCTTGCCAAGGTTTTTTAACCATTCTGTACATTATGTCACCTCGAGTGTGGAAAATGAAATAAGTTCTAATGTGTGAAAAAGAAACTGTAATTGCTGAAGTGTCTACACTGACTTCAAAAATACCTACATACATGTCAATTTTCAACAGAAATGATTACATTTACAAATTGAACCAAAACAAACTGTCTTGGTTAAAATATATCATGTTTGTATGTCCTCCTTCTGTATGAGGTTGATGTCTTTGACAACTTAGATAACAAGGATTTAAGGTTATGCACACATAAGGGCATGACTGACTTGACTCCAAAACCTTATTTGTCAGATTCCTTAAATCTCATCTCAACTTTGCCTCATTGTCAAAGTTGTAGGTTTTAGGTTGATCTGACATTCTTTTAACAATCTGCAACAAAAATGACAAAGTCATCAACTTAATCAATGTTTTGCTTAGCCCTATCAGAACATTAAATTTCAACTGGTAAAAAGAAAATGTGCACATCTCATATGTTTTTGTTTACCACTGATCTTATTATCAGCATTGATCCAAGAACACAGTGAAATATCCCAGAGGCTTTGGACAACAGAACCAGTGAGGTGCAAGCTGCTGCATTGGCCTACAAAAAGACATAATCCCTCTACCACAATATGCTCAGTTTTTAGTCTGATGATGTAAAAATTATTCAAATTATGGTTCATCTTTATTTAAATGGTAATAATTTCAATATTAAATTACTTATTTGATGACGAAACTCCCCCGAGGGGTGGATCAAGGGCCATATGTGGCCCTCCTCTTTACTAAATGCTGCCCACCAGTCAGTTTTAAAGTTCAAGATGACCTACAATACATTTCAGTCTGACTTTACAGACCATAGAAAAAGGAAAACTGCTTTACAACATGAAAAATCACATTATGATCTGTGATAACTTTCTATGTTTTGTTTATAAAGAAATGAGCAGACGTGACACTGTATAACATATTTGTGGGGATCTTTTATGAAGCATTGCTTTGTACATTTTTGAACATTCTCAGTCAAACGAGTTTTAATAACAAATATTTAATTGCATTGAAAAAAATTCTAGACAAATTCAGATTTACTTTTTACCTTCAAGGTTTAGATGTTAATTTTGGCTTAGCTAATTATGGTAAAATTGTATGTATCCTCTGTCAGGCAGGAACACAGCATCTCAAAATGACTTCAGGAAATATTCAGATTTATTTTAAGTAAATAAGGTATTAAGGTATCTTGGAATTGTTTATGCACTTAGTTAAAAACAACTATAAACAGAGACTAAGAACACTAATTTGTAAGAGTAATAATAACAATAAATAGATTCAAGTAAAAAAATCAAGATACTTCAGCCAAGAGATTTAATATTTGTGCCCACGAGTGACATTAAAATGTATTATATTGTCATGGCACAGTTATTTTTATTGTCTTACTGAGCGTGTACTTTAGTTGATTCAGTGTCCCACCCTGATCGTCAAAGATCGAGGCGGAGTGAGCGCTCTTACTTTCTCCCCTCTCTGCTGTTGTGGGAGGCAGCAGTTTATTTCTGTTCTGCTGGTTCAGCCCACTGGAGCTAGCGGCTAACGAGCTAGCATAGCCACTTACTCGATAATCTGCCAAACAAACTCACTGCCTCAGCTTTTGTGTTTTTTCCGTCCTTGCTGTGTTTATTCTTAACGCCTCTCCGTAAGGATTCAAGGAGTGGATCCTTTCCGTCTGGTTTGCCGGAATAAGATGGTTGTTTTGACAAATGACAATAACGAGCAGGATTATATGTGAGTGAAATTGTTTGTGTTTTTGTATACATGAAGCTAGCTTTAGCCTGAATTGGCTAACAACTCCATTTAAATAGCCAGAATGATAGTTAACATGGGGGCGTTTTTTTTGTTACCGAAGAGAATAAAACAGGCTACATAACAGATTAATAAAGTCGTGTTACCAATAGTTTCTGCATATATTGACATTATTACTTTGCTCGGGAAGGACGGCTGTGTATTTTTTGTCCTTGTTAGCATTTTAGCCACCGGCTGCTAACCAGTCAGACGAGCTGAATTATGAGGATTGTAGTGGATAATATGATTTCACAGAGGATCTAGTAGTTGCAGGTAACGCGTTTTATGCTGTAACACAATCTCTTATGATTTTGTGGTGCTCCTTTCTAAATAAAATTTAGATAAACCAGATGTAGAAATGTAAATGCTGACTGATGTGTAAAATTTGTGGTACCCCCCTTTTTTTGTCAAGATTGAGTAACCACTGGCATTATGAAATCTCTTCCTTAAGGATTAATTCAGACATGGATGACCGCATTATGCTGCAGCAGTGTTATGGAGAACCTGCAGGGCATGGTCTAAAAATTGCATCAGCTGAGCATGTTGGCAGCAGAGGCAGAATACCCCAGATGAAGCAGTCTTCACTCAACACCCACTGACCTACATCTGAAGCTGCTGCAGGAAGGTTTTCATAGCTGTGCTCTCAATGCACTGAACACAGGAGAATTATGCAGGGAGGGAAGCAGCTTGCTGAACATCTTCATATCCTCACAACAGATTAATCTGTTTCTCTACCCTCTGAAAACATGTCCTTTAATACCATGACGTATACAACACTATAGTAAACAACCCTTCTCACATCACATCTGTTTCAGGTACTGCTGCATCTTCTCAGATTTAAACATGAAAGTTTAAGTATGTCCACTAAATTTAACAACACAAACGATGCATGCAAAAATAAATGTCTTGATTAGACTGCATGAGAATTTTAAGAAAAGGAAAAGTAATCCTGATCCAGTTCTAGCTGAGAAACAGTCACAACCATCTTGAGGAACTGATTTGATTTGTTTCTATGCTGCATTATTACCTGATCATTGTCTTTTGTGGAGTTTTATTCAAAATAATGACTGTGTGCTCTGTTGAGAGGCAGCCAGCATGAACAACAAACAAAACAAAGAAGCTATCAAACACAGTGGAAGTAAGCGATCCACAGTGCATCTAAATTTAATGCAATATGACACTTATAATCGATCATACTTGAGTGTGGTTCAAGTAACGTTGGAAAGATTAAAAACATGCTTACGATGAAAACTGAAAACCTTGAACATTAGCAGAAATAACCCAGGTCCAGGCACTCGGTGTGTTTTAAAAAAAGTAAAAGGACTTTAATTCATGGAGCAAGACAAATAAAAATGACAAGTATTCGCTTGCACCTTTTACAATGGGAAGCAACAGCTAAATATATTTTTCAAACTATACTGAGTTCCTGGACCTGGATTATTTATGCTCATTTTTGGAGGTTTTACATTTACCTCACCTTTGGTTCGGTTTTTCATGAGCACATTTGGTTCTAGAGACACCATTAGCACTCCTGCTCTCTCATCTGTGCTGAAATATTTGTTGACTTCAGCATGGCGTTGAGTTTCAGGAGTGCCATTCCCGAAACAGAAACCTGTGTAGGAAGAATCCAAAAAGGGGTTGATGAAGAATTACATCGATGAGCAGATTTTACAGCAGCATTGACATTACTTAATGTGACCAATTCACTTTCCTATTAATGGTCAGGTGACATGTACGAAGAATTATATAAAAAAAACAATTTTCCATGGCCCTAGGTGATAAGCAGTCTATTCTGAAAGCTGAATTAATAACTCGGATGTTATTCTTGTTAAAATTAAGCATTGTGGATACTGGTTTGATACCACAGTAACAACAATGAAGTCCCAGCGTACCAAGTTTGGGAACATCTTTGTTTTTATTGTCAGATCTTATAGACAAACTTCTGTATACTTTTCATATTGTATCAAAATATAGGCAACATTTCCCATACCCTTACCAAACCTCCCACTTCTTGCCAGCTCCTCTACTTTTCAAGCTTAGCCTGCAATCATCGATACATTACCTATACCTCGTATCCCTTTGTTGTCACAGAGGACTGAAGCCTGCTCCAGCTATAATAGAAAAAGAGGCGGGGTACACCCTGAACCAGTCGCCAGCCAGTTGCACGCATAGCAAGTATATTGATGCAGTTAACAGTTTGCAGGGTTTATGTTATTGTTTAATTATTTGAAATTGTAACTTACTGAATAGTTAGCATTGTTTTTTTTTCATATGTGTCTGATAGGACCTGTGGGAGAAGGGGGTCTGCATTTACTCTGTCAGCCCAGAAAAAAACCTGAAACCATGCATGCTTTGTGTTAATATATTTATCATTTGACTCTTTTTGACATTGATAGAATAAGAAGATGCCATATCCTGCTAAGATGACACAAGTGTTCATAAATGATGGCATTTTATTTAAGATGGATTTTGTGCCTTTCTTTTGGAGTGATGGGAGATCATGATGCAGGAGAAACACTGTCCAGTTCTAAGCAATTTCATTTTTGTTGCTACATTATGAGCTATACTCATTTTACATGTATTGGATGCTACCATAACCAGGTTCCTCTTTTAAAATAGATTTTTTTTCCTCAGTAGGACGTCCTGATAAAACTGAGGTAAACGTTTTCCTGAAATATGAGGGATAGAGGTCTCCTCAATTAGAATAAACGTAATAGTTATACCATTTAGCCTCAACATTTTAAATAGATTATCTTGTGGTCACAAGCCTGGTTTTGTTCGTTTTTCTTACCATTTTTCACTGAACACTGATGTCTGTTTCCTTTATTAGCATCACCATAAACTATACCACTAGTTGTCAGACTGTTTTTATCCAATAACTCACAACCAAGGCAAAATCTTGAGGCACGCCATATTCGTGCCCATTCAAACAACCTCTTTGTTTTGAGTTGTAATGCCTTATCAGCCTGATAACAGGTTTATTTTAATCTACAAATCTTATCTTCAAATTTTGACAAGCAACTCTGTTACTCATTAAACAGGTATAAACAGTATAATCCAAGGTTCATAATCAGAGCCAATTTAAAGGTCATTCACAAGGTGCTGTTCAGTTGTATTTGTAACTACTCTTTGTTCACACCTCCAATGCGTAATAGTCTGTCCTGTCACACCAACCCAGTCTGCAGAGATTCTCTCACCCCCATCAAAAGCCTATTCACTGTCTCTCTCCTGCCAATAAACTTTCTAAAAAAAAAAATAGCCACTGACCTATTCCAAGATTGTCTTACCCTGCGTGCCCTTTGATCGTCTGTCAGTGTATCTAAAAACTTGAGATGTTACCCGGTCCATGCCTCTGGTTTCTGTCTAATTTTGTATTTGTTCCTATCTTTTGAAGTAATGCCAGTGAACCATCGACGATCACGAACAGAAGTCCCCTGTGTGGCAGATCAAGGATGTTCATTATACCTAATCTGATATCCTATTCTTTGTTTTCCCAGCCTGATAGAGGAGCGCAAATGCACCTCCCTGCCCAGCTCTCCGGCCAAGCGTGTGTCTCCCACCAAAAAGAAGCAGTTCTACATCAACCAAGCCATCCGCAACTCTGACCTCACTCCTCGAGCCAAAGGCAAGAAGAGCCTCCGTCGACAGGAGAACAGTAAGCTCTTTTCAAGTGTCAACCACTGTCTCAGCGAGGAAAGATGTGGTACCTTTGGGAAAAGGGAATATTGTGAACTTGGTTTAGTCATCGTTGCTGTGAGATTGTAAAAATTGAAGTATTGATGCTTGATCTACAAATCTGCAATGTTTTGTTCACATCAGTACTGTTGTTCTGTTTCTCGTCAGCACGCTTTCTTGCTAATCTTCTTGAGAGGGATGAGTGCTCCAAAGATGATCTGGAGGTTTGCAGTAACCCAGCAATCCCATCTATCTTTACTGAAGCCTGCACCAATGGAAACTACATGGAGGTAAGTTGTCTAAGCTCAGCTAAGACTTAGACGTGGCAGTGGCTTAAGGTCTGTCTTCAATTATTCTCCTGTTTTTTTTCTCTCAAACAGTTATTGCTTTAAGACTTGAACTTTTCAGCTTCATTCAAAAGACTTTACCTTGCAGCTGAGATTCAAACATGGACACATGTACTTGTCAAAAAATCCAAAGAAAAATAAAAAATGTGGTTAATGTACAGCACTCTGTTGCATTTTAGCCATGGAATGACTTCATGAATTGCTCCGGTGAGGAGCAGGAGAGGTTGTTGTCTCTGCTGGAGCTTGAAGGTGCCAAAAAGAAAACAACTGCCAAGCAACTCAAAGACCAGAGGAATGGTGAGTGTGAGAAGTTTGTACTTTTGAGTTTGTCGGCTGTGTTATGTGCAGCTGTTTGGCTGATAGTCATTCATCTCTTTACAGTAAACCTTGCCTTCAGCGCTCAGGAATGCTTCCAGAGAATAGACCGCAGACTACGAGCCACATTAAGACGGAAACAAATTCCCATAGTGAGTGACATCTTGTTTTTTAATCCTTCGGTGTATCCCAAAGTCTTAAGGTCTTGTCAACAGTTTATCCTCTAATTAACACTGTAACTGGTGGGGGCCGAGCCCACTTTACTAAGTGTTATTTTTTCTATTACACTTCAAACCCAAAGCCTGGAGCAGCTTTTCTCTCATTGTAACACTTACATAAGTCTATTTTCTCACCTAATAACAGCCCTTTGTGGTCTGAGCTATTTTTAGAGGAGGGTGACCTGCAGGTCCAGGCTTTAAAAACCACAAATGGGTGTAGCCACATTTATGAGTCACCAGGAAAACTTGTTGCTCAGTTCATTAACAGTGCAAACATATACCCTGTTTATGTTGCATAACACACACCTTTTCTTCTTTTAGGGAACTGTGGAAATACTTGAGGAGAACCTCCTGAGCTTCTTTAATGCTCAACCTCACTCCGTTTACACAACGCACCTCGCCAGCAGGTACTGATACTTTTTCTATTTTAGTTTCTTCCAGTAACTCACTAAAAATCATCATGAAGAAGGTTTAAGGGCGATTGTAATGTCTTGAAGTCCACATACAGAAAATAGCCAGTTTTCTGCGTCTTGGGTGTCAGATGGTCTTCAGTGTGTTTTCTCTGAGTGATAAAGCTCTCCCATGAACAAGACAAAACTCTGCAGAATCTTCACTTCTCCTTCTCTCCAAATTTCTGGAACTTGAAATGTTTAGTTTCTCCAGCCCCCCAAATAGACCTACTAGTGTGACGACCCACCAGTTGTCATTTGTTGTTTATGCTGTTTGGCTTGGGGTAGCAAGCGCAGTGCCGAGCAGAGATGATAGATACGGATGCAGAGATGTGGACAGTAGGCACCAAACAGTGCTGAACCAACCAATTATCACAGAGCTGACCTGTAAACCAATCTGAGCGTATTGTGCCCACATGGGGAAAGGAGCAATAAAAGCGTCTCAGACAGAGAGAGAATACATGTGGATCAGGGATCTCCGTACACGAAACTAGAAGTTTTTTTTGGAAAATCACTGATTGTGAACACAACCTAGCAGTCAATATTAATATCAGAACTTGCTTGGTTATTATGAACAACCTTTTGCCTTGAGGACACATTATACTTTTGGTGCTTTCCAGTTGAACTGGGAGGTTGGGATCACCAAGTTCAGAGTCGGAAATTTCAACTGGAATGCACCCCGAGGTCGGAATTTCCTGCTAGAAACTCGAGGATCTTCACCACCCTCGAGTTGACAATCGAAGATGGCTGTCCGCAGTCGAACAGTTATTAAGCTCCTGTTATAATCCGTTGATCAGCACTTCTGACTAGTGTGTGCCTCACTAAATCAGCTGTATACATGGTATTGTTCATCTTATATTTATAGAAATGCTGCCATAGTGTTATTTACATTCTGGAGGCCTTGCTGTGAGTGGCAGTATTTAATTGTATCTATTAAGAATACAAACTACATGAATGGAAGAATTATCCAAATCAAATTAACATTCAGTGTGACCACTCTTAGCTTTTACAATAGCATCAGTTTTTCTTGGTGCACTTGTTATTTTTAGGGACCTCGTTTGTTTTCCTGATGCAGAATAAATTTGGGGCTAGTCAGATGCCTCCCATATGGCACTGCATTATGGATAAGTATCTGCCTGCATTTTCAGCATCATTGACACCTTTAATCCCGACCAAATCCCCAACTCCATTTGCAGAAATGCAACCCCAGCTTTACAAGGAGCCCCCACCCTGCTCCACAGTTTCCCACAGACACACATTATTGCACCCTTTCCAGCCTGTTGGGGAACAAACTGCCTTCTGCTCCAGCCAAATACATCAAATTTGACTCATCAGTCCAGAGCACCTGATGCCCACTTCCTATGTTTGGGGCATAATTGAGTCACATACAGTACATACGATACATGCTGAACTGAAAACAGAGGGCTGTAGACATGAGCTGAGTCATGTCTGCACAAAATCCAGATAATTGTTCAATTCTATGACTTTTCACTTGAGGCAATTCTTTGATTTCCAACAGCAACTTTGCCATCCCCCCACCATTTTTGTTAACAAAAGGGGAGTAGTCACAGCATTAAATTTTCAATGGTGCGGTTTAGTGAGTGATGTTAGTATTTTCCAAAGCAACCAAAACCTGCATTCTGCTAATATAAGTTCTAGATCATACCCCCAGTCCAGAAATAATCAACGGCTTTGCAGCATTAAAAGTCTATTAACACATGGTGTGTTACTCAAACCCAGCCCTCTAATAGGCTATACAGATATATGTATTTAGAAATTGTGTAACCATAAAATTGGTTTGTTCAAGTAAAATGAAGGGAAGAAGAATTAAAGACAATTTCTGTTTCTTGTTTTCAGCTTTGAGAGACTGCTGCTTCACGCCGTCTGCCAGTACATGGACCTTGTCTCTGCAAGTAAGTGAAAGCACACTCGTTAGCTTTCTGCCTTAAATATCTAAGATTATGGTGTAAATTAGGGCCGTCAACATCTAAACGTGTAAACGGATACACGGATAACAAATCGTAACCGTTTAGAAAAATCAATAACCGTGTACACGTCATTTTTTTCCTCCTCCTCGCTCATTTCTCACTAATTTATATATTATTTTTAGTGGTGACAATGTTGCCTGAAAGCTTTAGATAATATTATTAACCAACTATACACTTAAATGGTCCCACCAATGCAGTTATTCGCATAAAGGCCTATAATAGATGAATGGGGCACAATGTCACATTAATATAAAGATCTGCAGCCACAGTCAGTGTCGCGTTGCGCTGCTGCTATTGTGTTTGAGCGCGGTGCTCATAATCTTCTCCATACGCAAATGTCGTGCAGCTGAAACCAAAAACTGTTAACGGCTGGTTATTTTTGCCTGTATTCATGCGTTTTGTCGTACATTATATTGTTCGTTGGTGCTCTGTTGGCTTTTCTCGACCTGATCACAAATCCTTGCGCCTAAAGAGGAGGAACAAAACACATTTTTCTGACAGTTTAGTGAATAATTATGAGAGTCCCCCTCTACTTTTTTTTTATCTTTGATCAAAGGTGAAGGTTTTTCCTCTCACAGGTTACTTTGGCTTCTTTTTGAGTTGCTTTCTCTTGCCAATTCCAGATTACTTTTACTATGAGACATATTAAATTCAGACGTGGCTCAAGTTGTGAGAGAGGGACGCAGTTTGCACTGTAAGTTTTAAAAAATACTGCACAACAGTGAGCAAAAGTTAAAACAATGAATTAAAAAGGTGAAACCTTTTTTCAGCTTTCACTTGTCTGACATAATCGTAAATGGTTTTATTTTCTGCTCATTTTACTTTCTGTCATAAGTAGGCCTAAGCCTTAAAATGGTGAGATGGATTGCCTACTTATTAAGTTCTGTTTGCTGAATAAAGTTTTTGTCTGATAACTACTGTAATACCGTACCTTTGATTAAATGGACGAAGGAGGTGTTTTTAAGGAGACCAAACCCTCTAGTGGTTATATAGCGCCACTGCATTTGAAAAAGATCATCAATCTCTGATGTGTAACCGTGTACAGGTCGGTGGCCTTGTGTACACAGTTAGTAAAAGTTCTACATGTTCAGATCCCTAGTGTAAAGATTTCATGTAGAGTGAAAAATCCTGCTCCACACCTACAAAGCCATTCACAACCTCGCCCCGCCATACCTCTCTGACCTCATTAACATTTCTGTACCTGCCCGTACCCTCTGATCCTCTTCCTCCGTCCATCTGTCTGTCCCCTCCACTCGCCTCGTCATAATGGGGGGGTCGAGCATTTAGCCACTTGGCTCCCCAGTTATGGAACTCACTTCTCCCTGACCTCTGCAACACGGAGCCCTCACCCCTCTTTAAAACAGGACTCAAAACCCATCTGTTCCAGCTCTCCCTCTCCCTCTGATATTTTCGCTGTCTATTGTATTGTTTTGTTTGTTTTTGTATTTTAATACACTTTTATCTTCTGTAAGGTGATCGTTACTGTCATGAAAGACACCCTTAAATAAAATGTATAATCATTATTATTGTTATGATTAAAAATTGTAAGAAAATGAGGAAATGTGTGAAACTCCATCATTTGACACATTTTTATGTGGATTATCAGAAGCTCACAAACATCACAGCACACAAACAGTTACAACAAATAAGTATCTATGTTAGCATGATCCTGTGCACACCGCCAAATGTGGCTAACAAAGCAAGCTTTACATTTTCTGGCACATAGGAGTGATTAAAGTTTGTTTGTTTGTTGTTCCCTCAGGCACAGACTACAACGGCTTGCGTCAGACTGAAGTGGTGAACAAACAAGAAGAGTTTCTTCCTCCCGGTCGTCTGCTGTCAGCCTACCTTGAGCGGATGAGCTGAGGCTGGCCCTCTCTCTGTTTCCCGGTGTGCTGGGCACAGCTCTGCTGCACGTTGAACAGGCAGGAGAGATGTAGCCAAGACGCCCTGTCTGTTTAACCTCTTTGAAACTCAGAAGTCAAAACTGAGAAACACCTTTTTCTGCTCTGGTTGGACCTTCATTTCTTAAGTTCATCTAAATCTTTTTCATCCAGAACAAATCATTGTTGATACTGTGTTAGTTGGTGGGTACATGGTAAAAGTTGCATCTTAAATCATAACTTTGGGCCGTAGGCATGTTAGTACGCTGCTTTTGCGATCTAAGCTTGAATACACAGGGTTGTCTTAACATACCAATGTTCAGAGAAAACTCTTCAGATATGTCGTCTTCATTTCTGAGATCATGTTACAATTTCTGAAAAAAGATAAAACAAAGGTAGTTGTCGGGATGTTCCTTTTATCCATCACACAATGAAGTTTTCTGGGTTGTTTTATGAATTATCTCATGTGAAGAATTCATGAAGATTCACTTTGTAATTTGCCTGGTGATGCAGACTAAAGCCCAGTTCAGACAAGATTTACAGCACAGTGAGGCTGTTCCAAGTTGCCGCTTTGTAAACTGACCTGTTGCAGCTTGAATCTGACGGGCTCATGGTTTCAGTCCAGATTGCCATCTAGGCTCCAGCTGAAGTCAGCATCATCTTACCTGATTGTTTTGTAGTTTTAGTAGTGTTCAGTGACTTAATCCTCCTTGTTTATCTCAGAAAGGGATTGGGGCTGCCCAGATGTGAAATTGTCTTTATTTTACATTTTCAATTCTCACAAACAGAAATCCAGTTGTTGTTGAGAGAGCACAAAAGACAGCTAAGCATGTCCCCAATGTTTTATCATACACAATGAAGTGATAGAAGCACAGCTACATAGCTTAAGCAGAGTTCACACTACATGACAATTTGCCCAACTTTTGGCTCGGATCCCAGCTTCCGATAAAAGTCAGCAAATACCTCATGACCTGGTGGTTCTGAAGATAATCTTACCTGCACACCACACACTGTAAGAGCTGTTATATGATCATTTCTCATCTGGATAATCATCTGTGGTTGACTCCAAAGCAACCAGGAAGGAAAAAAAGGAATTGCAAACAAAGTATTTGCTGATTTATGGTTAAGTATTGGTTCAATTATTAGAGCTGCCTGTAAATTTGTGACTTTAAAAACACAAAAATGGAGTTCTGCTCTCGTGTATGCATGGTCTTTTTTGTTGATTTTTTTTATTACAGGTCCTTTAGTCTTTTTTCAATGATTAAACTGTTAAAGAAACACACCACAAGAAATGTTTACACTTTCAAAACCAAAATATATTAGCAATTCGATTCTTTGAAATGATTGGGTTTTCTTACTCCAAAAGTGTTCTTTTAAGACTCAAACATGTTTTTTGCTATTGTTGAGGGTCCCAACTCACTTTGTACAATACAGGGAGGAAAGCAGAAGTGGAAACAGACCCTCAGAGAATCCTGGCCGTCTAGTCAATACATCCTCTTCACTGTCACAGTGGTGTGACCTGACAGGCCGTCAGAACATTGTAGAGTGGTCCATCTGAAGGAGCTGCAAGTTTCAGCACATCTCAGGGTGAATCTTGCCTGAACTGGACTTTAATACAACATCAATTTGTAAAAAATCTGTTTGAAAAGAAAGTGATAGAAACAATTGTCTGCATCACTTACAGCACCATGGCTAAGTTGATCAAGTTAGATTGAACAGACTAAAATTGTCAAACCAACAGCCAACATTTTCATTAATTTAAAAATGGTTTGTTCAGTCAATTACAAAATTATGAAGTAAACTAAGTCAGTTGAAATTCTCTCACATTTTCATCACATTACACTTAGACTAACTTTTTTTTCCTATGCATTTTTATTGCCACCACTGGTTGGTGAAACTTGTTTGGTATCAATTTAATCACAAAGTCATTTCAGTTAATAACAAAAACAACTGTAACAGATAATTGCTAAATTAACTCTGAGCCCATCCTTGTTGTAAAAAAGACTCTATAAACCAGAGATGTCATTGTAATGCATTACTGCCTGATGATTAGCCCGTAGGATTTGTGTAAGATGTGAGGAATGAAGCATGAATATGAATAATCTCTACATTTATGCTCAGACACATCGGCCATCATCTTAGGTATTCTTTAAACAAGGTTGTGAAATAACATCTTTTTTTATACTTTGGATATCAAGTAATTCTTTGATAAATTTATATGTATGATTCATAAGGGAAAAGTCCCTTTATTGGTACAATTTCTACTTCTGTCTTTGTCTTTAAGCATTGTTTAGCCTTGTCATCTTTCTACACCAGCTGTGTTTATGCTATATTTTTTTAAAGATATAAGCTAAAGTATGTGCGTACTTTTTAAATCATTAAATTATCCAACAGACTTAGGATCCAGACTTTCTATAGGCTTCAAGTGTCAGTCTGTTAGTCTCTAATTAGAGTATTTGTATACATGATTGTATTCTGCTTCAGCTGCACACTGGTGTAAACAAATGTAAGTGTTACTACAGTCATAATTCATTAATGTTGGTCCTGATAAGGAGCTTGAAGAACTGCCAACACAATATTGAGTTGGTTGTTCTGACAACATGATAGAAACAGACCATGCTGAATCTGTTTACACAAAACTCCAGATTTAAGCCTTTTATCTCTATGTACTCGGCATGTGATAACGGTTATGAGTTATACTGTGTGTGCAGTAGACGTGCTAAATAGCCACTTAAAAAGTGTTTTGGTCATGATGGGAGAAACCCTCTGAGTTTACACTCTCAGGTGTGTCCATCTCAAACTTCACATTTACAACCCCAGAAGAGCACTTCTGCCTTACAGATCCAGGTTTCTATGTTTTTCTCTGTACATATATTTCTACATTTGTACTCGACTGGATTTTGAAAACAGGTTATTTAAAAACAAAATGTTCTTTTTCATGCTGTCGTCGGCAGTGTATCAGAACTTGACCTGTTGGTGCGTTTTGTCAAACAACCAAAGTTTTGTGTGTTTGTGGCATTGAACTCTGATTTCTCAGGCTTTTCTCTTCTTCTCACTCTGAATGTCATGTAGTGATCTCTCATGGTGTCATTTCTCTGAGTACTGTATCTGCAAGATGAACTTGTCTGGATAGTTTTGCCTCAGCACCTCTGGGTGCTGCCAACTTTTTAAATTCTAGTAGAAGTGGTAGAAGCTTAATGGTGCTGTAAATAATGAACTCAGATGTTTGACTTGTGCCAACATGGAAGAAGAAGCCTCTAACAGTCTGAAAGCTTTATACTCTACACTGAACTGTGTGTGTATATAATGAAATGTGTGTGTTACAGTACCTATTTATGATTATTACTGCATCTATTAAACGATTCAAGACATTTTCTCTCCTCTTGATTTTTTTAAGATTATTTTTGGGCCATTTTTGGGCCTTTGTAGATCGGAGAGAGACAGTGGATAGGCTTATGAAACATGGCAAGACAGGAAAGGGAAGGATCGCCACAGGCTGGATTTGAACCCGAGCAGAAGCATGCATTCCCTGTTTACTCTGCTGATCTCTGAGTTTATCAGAGTAAATGTGAATAGGTTTACTGATCTTTCATCACCATAAAGTCCCTTAATGCAGTAATTTGATTTGAGTTGTTAAATTTAAAACCCAAACACTGTAGTTAAATCTGTTGTTTCTGAGTAATGAGTCTCAAATTTGGTCTTTGCCTCTTTCAGCTTTATCAGCACTTCAAAAGCAGCACATCTCAGAACAAAAAAGTTCCCTTTCCCACATAATTGTATTAAGTTATGCTTTCACAGATTAACTCATTAAATTGTGAAACAATTCAAGACTTTTCTCTCTCTATCTTGATAATCACTGCTTCCCGCTCACAAAAAACAAGTTCATGATCATACTCTATGACAGGTGTGATCAGAGGGGTGGGGGGTGGGGGGTTGTTTCACTTCCAACTCCCAGTGCCTTTCTGCTCTTGCAGGTGTTTTCCTCTTACTGAGCTGCATCGAGCCGTTGTAGGCCGTTTGCCCTCGTTGGCCACCGTAAATATTCTAGGAAAACTGTGTTATGTCAGTCCTCAACAACCTCAGGAAACTGACTGTGGTGAAGGTTGTTCTGTTCGCTAATTCGTTGAAGCACGCGGTGTTGTACAGCTTTTTTTCATGGAAATGAATAGTGCAGTTGTTAGAATTATAATGCTGAATATAGTGAAAATAATCAGGTCAAATGTGGAAAAGTTTTGAAATACTTAAAGAGGTTCTCTGCAGATGTTTTTCTCCCTTTAAAAAGTGAAAATTTATAACATTCAAAGAGTGGATTGGTGAGTGTTTTTAGTGCAGGGCAACCTTCAGATCAGTCTGGTGTTGCTATCTAAAATAATTTTAAATAAAATATTTTGAGACAAATGTTCATCATCATTAATGGTTGCTTGGAATTAGGCAACATTACCTCAGAAAACAATTATGATCCTAATGAGGACAAGCTGTCAGTTTTCAATACAGTGGATACTTTTCAGAATCAGACTTCTTAATGCCAACAATCATTCTGGGAGGAGATCTAAATCTCACAACAGCTCCTTAAGTTGATAACCAAAAACAACCAAATACATCCGCTTGTCATCTCAGATCACGGTCACAGTCAGGCAGACCTAAGGCTGAGTGGGCCATCACAACAATCTTAACAGTAGAAAGTCAATAGATCCAGAAATCAGAGGGAAAATAGGTGAATACATTCATTCATTTGTGAACATTAATAAAAATATCTCAGATACCTGCCTCACACGGTAAGCTTTAAAATCTGTGAGAGGTGAATTAACCAAAGTAGTTTTAAGACTGAAATGCAACTCAGAGATGAAAACAACTGAAGTAAATCAAGTTTAGCAAAATCCCCTACTGAAGGAACATATGTAGTAATCACTGCTAGAAATAATTAAATTAAAACTGAACGTGACATAATGAGGAGAAAATTAACACAAATTAAAAACAGCAAAATAAACTCCTATCAGGAGAAATTAAGAGGGTTGCCATCACCAAGTCTAAAAGAGCAAATGACTAAAAATACTATATCATGTATAAAACTAACCAGTGAATCAAACACCACTGATCCAGCTTGATAAATTAATAATAAATAAAATAAATAAACAAGTCAGACTTTGACAATAACCTCCAGTCACTACAATATGTTTTTAAACCTTTCCTGCAACATAAAATAAAATCATAAGTATGGGTTTGTTTCCTCTTTTATTCAGTGGTAAAGATGTTGCATACAAAGCCAATGGCCTCTATCAAAACCAACCTATTACCAAAACAGTCACAATAGTAAAACCCTGGTTTTAAGTTTATATAAGGCAATTTCATCAGTTAGATGGCACGGAAAATAGGCAAGATACTCATACTGTAGGATGTCTAACTCAAACAAAAAAGGAGGTTTACCTAAACTCTATCACCACCACCTGTCCTATGGTTTTCAGCAGGCTTGTGAAATACTGGATCCTTCAGGAGATAAAGACTAGAAAAACATGAGAGTGAAATGTTACAAAGCTTGAATACTACCACAAAAAAGATATACATCATTAAATATCTGCTGAAAAACTTCTTCAAGTCCTGCAGAAGCATCATTTAATGTCCTTAAGTCATGTACAAAATGACTTGGAATCAACACAACCACCTCAATTAACTTCTCAATTGAAGAATGTTGAACAAGGATGTTAAAAAATAATATACTCCAATTTAAAAAAAAACAAACATCAATTTTAAAAATTTGCAGAGAAATGGAGCAGAAACACTAGATATGCCTTAGGAAGAATTTCCATCTGCATAAATGCTAGAAAACCAATTTTTTTATACAAAAAAATGAAAGCAATTTCAAACACTCAATAGGCTGGACTACACTCTGACACAGATATCAAAAATGGGAACCAGGGACAATAACTATTGCATTAAATGTGGGGCTGCTGAAGGGACAGTTATTCACCTGCTTTGGGATTTACAACAAAACAATCAATAACCAGCATCAACCTCGATTTACCTCTGACGCCTCAAACATGTTTCCCTGGAGAGCCAGTAAAAAAAGTAAAAGCAGTTTCATGATATATTCGATCTCAAAAATAAGTCATGTTGGAAAACTGGATCCAAATAAATGCACCATCTCAAAAAGAGTGAATTAGTGAAGCTGTTGAAGTAAAAGGTTGCCCTCAGAAAATAGACCTCAGGTAATTGTTTTGATGGACATGGGGCACGTGGGATAAAATATTTGTAGACTTTTTTAATGTACTTGTTGCTGCAGCTGTTGTATCTCATGTATTATGTGTCTGATTCCTTTCAATGAACATCCTGAAACAAAGAGCATAAAAACATTGATAAATTAAAGAAGTAATGCACCACTCAACATCCATTCTTTATCTTTGAGCTCATTGATAAGTGCTGAAATTGGAGCATGAGATGTTTCCATGCTCAGCTGTTCCTCTCTTCCATTAAACTCTTCCAGTCCTGAAAGAGATTCACTGTGAAGCGTGTCCAGAGCAGACTCCTGCTGCGCTCCACTTTTAACCTCCTGCCACTAGATGGCGTAACAGTCTAAACAAAAAGGCCTGATGGTCAGTATGATTTATTGTGTGATTTGGTACTTTTATTGGATCTTAATCTCACTGAAGATGCATTAGGAGTCAAGATAATGTTAACACTCAGTGACCTACTTCTCCAATGCAGATTTATTGATTTAAATGATTGTAAGGGACTGTAGATAATAACCAAAGGCGCAATAAATTCAACATGTTATCTTACAAAAACAAATCACTAAAAGGACTTTTGTCCAACTGAAAAGAAACAACAATAAAAGGTCAAATTAAGTACCAGTGATCTATGGTGTTTATTTTAAAACCTTATAGAACAGTTAGTAGAGTTCCTTTTCTGAAGATATTTGGGGGGCTTTTAGGCTGTTGTTGATAGTTAAGAGATATTGAACGACCTGGAAAAGATAGAGAGAAAGACACACAGCAAATGAAACTCTTGGAGACTTGACCCAGGCCCAGGATAAAAACAAGCATACAGAGAAAACAAAAACAACAAAGATAATTGAACAGGTAAACATGAGAGAAGACAGTTACCTATGAGTTCCTAAAAGAATTAAAGAGCAGATATGCATAATGTGACGTGGCCATCTTGTAACATTTGAGACAGAAAATGTTTTTGAGTGAGACAAATGATTACATGAAGCAAACATATCTGGATGAATGGGTGTGGGTATGTTTATAGTTTTTGTTGCGAGTTTATTTTAAAGAGGTTTGATCAGCATTGATCTGTGTGGTTATGTTGAATTTAAATTCTGATTTGATTTGTTTTCTCTTTGTTCAACAACATTTAAAATACCAATCTGAAAACATCAAGGCATAAATATTGTAATATCCTAGGATGCCTTAAAGCGATGTCTTTAACGTGGTTTGTGCTTGAAAAGGTTGAGGTTCTACAAACCTGCTTGGAAGCTTCTCATACATACATGAATGCATCCATTCATATTTATTTTTTCACGTTCACTTAAAGAAAAATGTAGACTCATTATTAGACCTCCATTTTGACAACTACAGAAAATGACCAAGCAGATGCTTCATACTTCTACTCTTCTTGTTTTCTCGATGGTCCCGTCCAATCAGAAGCAATGAAAGGTATGCATGAGAAAAGATGGTTACTTTTAAGCTCTTTAAATAATTAAGCAGTCGATGTGAGTAATCTGGTGTGGCACTTTTGTAACAGTAAGGACAGAAAATGCTACGAGGAGTGACACAAATGACTTTATGAAGCAAAAACATCTGGAAGAATGCATGTTTTTTTTTATTTAAATTGCGTCAATTTGGGATTCTGTTCTAATTGTTTGTTTTGTTGATTCTGTTAAAAACCTTTTATACACCAATCCGACAACATCACAGCATAAATCTTTTAATTTCCCAGGTTTTCTTAAAAAGGGACATTTTTTACTTGCTTTTGTGAGCATTATTCCAAACAAAGAAATACAGGCAGAATAAGAGGCAGAAATGGCTTGGAGTTACATGGGTTAAACCTATGTACCGTATGTATATAGTTTTACCAAAATACAAAAGTATGAATGGAATGGACCAATGTAATGTAAAAATATAAGCTCAAGACCATGTGTGCATGGATCAAAGTGTAAAAATATGTGAACAAGAGGATTTGTGAGCAAACTGAAGTAATATTAGATAAATACATGTATCAAAGCAGTGTTAATATAAATAAATGAGAAGGAGAGTGTGTGTGGACAGACAATAGCATGTCCAGACTAAAGTGTCTGCATGGTGTCTGCATGGCTAAATAAGTGAACAGAGGTATGTGTGCATGGACTTAAGTAATGTACAACAGAGCAGAGCTAGATGAGCTTGTCGTT
Organism: Scarus forsteni; assembly: GCA_036419115.1. NCBI lineage: Eukaryota > Metazoa > Chordata > Actinopteri > Labriformes > Labridae > Scarus > Scarus forsteni. Next base: position 32,104,497 of record JAZDUH010000136.1, read on the forward strand.
TGATTCTTAATTCATACACCAACGTGAGTATAAATTCATTGCCCACTATGTTAACCACCCCCTGGCACAGTCAATCTTAAGTTTAATCACATCATTTGGTGTTTTTTTTATATCAAGTGTGAATTTATAGTTGTCAGCACCACATCCAGTCCCTGGCCATGTTTAATTCTAATTTAATTTCCCACCATGTCAGGGAACTTCTGACCTGGATCCTTTTACATTTGATGAGGCAGATCATTTTCCGTGTTTCAAATATCTCAAGGTCTTCATTTTATTTAACAGCTGCAGCCCAGCCACTGACCACTCAGCACCAATGGGAAACATGTCATGGTCAGATTTGGGCATGGAGGATATTGCCAGGGATCATTTAATACTAAAAACAATCATCAACGCGTAACCACAGTGGCCAAATGGCTTATTCCAAGTCCCTGACCAGATGAACATAAGCAGTTTTCACCTCATTGTTTGGTTTATTTGAAATTTTAGGTCCGCTGCTTACATTGTGGATTACCATGTTTCCACTCTTGGGTCTAAAACTAGATCTTTGTTACATGAAAGAAACGTTTAAATACTCAAATTAACCTTGCTTTATGCAGCATAGGGGCTCTTTTAAATGAAATGCTTTTATTTATATACCTATTTTATGAAATTCTGTTTTCAAAAACAAATGAATAAAGCAGGTATTATGGCTACATGTAATGAAAGGAGTGAATATAAAGTGAGCAATGGCTCTGACAGATTTTTGACTCACTAATACAATCAGAAGTTACCATCTACCTTGTCATATACTATTTTAGTTATCAATAATCAATTTGTCATAGTTTTGGTCATTCATTCAGTGAATAGGTCTAAATTCTCTTAATGTAAAAGTAGGTCAAAGACGGTATTGGTGATTTCCCATTCAACCTAATAAACCACTCCAACACCTACACATTTTCAAAATGAGTGTTGTGAGACTGTAAAGCAATAAATGGCACGGAATCCAGTATCATCGTAAATATGAAGAGTTGTTTATCTGCATCTGTAGCTCATAGTTGTGCTTACTGTTAAACTTTTTCAAGACCTCCCTTGAGAGCCAAGAGTTTGATAACTTTCCTGTCCAGCCACGGGAACATCACCAAAAACTGGGAAAGTATATCTCAAGAAAACACAAACTACAATCGTAGTTATACCATTACATATTGAATTTCAATCAATATTTCTATGGTTTTGCCACTTTAAAGTTTATTTTGTTTTTCTTCCTTGACACAAAAGTAGACTGATGATGCAGTCCATTGGAGGGAATGTCCTCAAAACCATACAGAGGGGTAATGTAAATACAGATTTTATAAAGATGTCACTATCAACTCAGTTGTTTGGCCACATTTGTGTTTTATATTTCCCTCCCAATATAAAAAGGTAGATCTTTCTGTACAGTAAAGGGAGCATCAACATGTAAAACAAAAAGAGGAAAAATGTACAAATAAAATGCATTGTTTTACAACAATTACACAAATTACTTACTTACTTATTACTTACTTACTCTTCTTATTCCATCCCTCTCACCCAGAACAAAATAGGTTAAATGTAAAGTCCAGCCAAGGGACAATCATCAAAAGAAAGGCACAGAAAAGAAATGAAAAAATACAATTTATCTCTGTTTATAACTTACACAATACTTTTGTATTACATTATCAGTTTGTATGTACAGTAGCTAAAGGAATATGAGGGTTAAGCCTTTCTTGTAGAAACTGAACCACTAAGTGAGTGACAACACTGTTTACTTGGTCTTAATGGATTTGTCTAATGTTGTGCTTTCATGGTAAAGTTATGTCATGTTTTCCACACAACTCAAAACAAGGCTATTTATCCAGTCCAGCCAAGAAATAATGACTCTTTGAGGAGTTGTAAAAATATTTTAAATACAGAGATTATGCATCTCTGTATTTAAAATGTCATGATTATTATATATTTGCAGTAAAACTACTAACTTACGTCTTAGGCATCATCAAATTTGTCCATAAGCTTTAAGACTTGGCTGATTGTCCAGTTTAGCCAAAGGAAAATTAAAAAAGCAACAGAAAAAAAAAGAGAAACCGATTTACCACAGTTTATGACATGATACCTCTGTAGTATACATTGTAAATGTATTTAATATGCTTGGAAGACTTGTAAAATAATCACATTTCCTGAGTGTTACAGGCCAGTGGTGCGAAAAGTGTTTTTTAAAAATAAATAAATACCATTGCTTATTGACTTCCAACTAATTTGTCTTTTGTCGTGCTTCGCTTTTGTGCTTTATCTTTTCAGTCAACAAAGAACGAAGCAATGATGCAGTCCAGCAAGGGGCTCATAAAAAAAAACTTTCAAAAAGTAAAAGTACCATTCAAACAGATTTAATAAAAACATTTATTGTTAGGTTTCCACACAGGTTATAGTTATCCCCAAATTCCACTTTATTTTATATTTCCTAGTCAATGTAAAATTTGGCTAATTGTACAAAAAATGGCTGTCAAAGAGAATCAACACAATAGGGAAATTTAAAAGTACAATTTATCACAAATTTGTTAAAGCACAATAAATAACTTTTAATTTCAGGTTTCAACTCATTTTTCTATGGTTGTGGCTTTTGTTCAAGTTTCCATATTTCTACTATACCAGCTCAGTTATCCAGAAAAGGGATAATCAAAAAACATAGTTGATGGGAAAGATAGAAGTTCGACAGTATTGAATATATGATACTTTACTAATACGTTGTCAATTTGTGCAAAGCTTAAGGAATCTGTCATTTTTGCTAGGCCACAGTAGAAAATATTGCTCTTTTAATAAAGGACTGAAAAAAATCAAATTAGAGAAATAAAATCAACAGCGTCACACTGAAAATTATCACTGTCAAACTGTGTGTACAATTTTTACAAGGGTTTAGGGTTTACAAAACGGATCATTTTTTATATTAGAAACAATTTTAAATTGGATAACATGAACACTAAATAATATTGGCCTCTATGAGCTAACGTAACAACATTAAAATGATTAAAAATAATAAAAACATTTGCAGATGAACTGAATTGAGTTTTAGAGTTGATCTGAATTAGCTCGGCTTTATACAATCAGAGATTTGTAAAATCCTGAGTATTAATATGTATATATTTCCATTTAGAATTTCTCTCATTTTTAACAATTTTATCACACCTCAAAAGAAATTACTTTTTTACAGTTCTTTTTTATTGTCTCTCCCATAAATTAGCTTACATTTTTTTCTGAAGTGCTCAGAGAGGTTTGACTGTTTGTTGAAAAATTCCTGAAATTAGACACAAATTAACTCTTCAGAAATTTGAAGTTGATCCAAATAAACATCTTTCCATATAATAGATTTTGTAACACATTTTCAAGAGAATATTTTGCATGGATATGGATAAGATGAGCCTTTTGATGTTGGCTTGTTTGGCGTAAAATTGTTTGAAAACCACTGGTTTAACCAAAAGTATCAAGGCCTTTTTTCAAACATAGCCTATTAAAACAGAATCTATTTTTAAAGTCTATTTTCAGAGTCCATAGCTGACACGTTAGATGAAATAACTGTCTGTTTCGGTTAAATTGATGATTTGGTGATTAAGATCAGCTTCTGTTTGGGGGAAAATGTTTGTTTGAGATCATGACTTATCTGTAACCGCCTGTCTGCCCCTCTCTCACGGCACACCTCCACCTTCTCTCCCCATACCCAGCCCACTTTTATACCCCAGATCCACGCATTTGCTGCGACCCCCCCGCTCTGGAAGGTGGAGGCAGGGGTGGATGTTGGAGGGGGCTGGCCCCTGCTGATTCAGAGGTTAGGAATTTGCATCTGATTACTGTTTGTCAACCAATGATGTGAGTGAGCAGGCCGGAGAGTCTCTCCACGCCTCTCTCTCTCTCTCTCTCTCTCTGTCTGTCTAAACGCTGCGGGGGCTCGCAAACCGACACTCTGACTCTAAAAAACACAATTACACGCAAAGGCAGATTGCGTGGATATCATGCAGTCACATGAAACCACTTTAATTCTCGCTGACAAACACACGAAGCAGCTCCGCTCCTCCTCCTTTTGTTGTTTTTGGCTGCTGCGTGTGTAATCGAAGAGGGAGACGGGGAAAACAGGGACGTTCCTTCCGGTTCCAAAGAGTGTGAAAACAGAACGGAAGCCGATGTGGTAAGTTTACATCTCTTTATTTTTCTTTTTGTATCATTCTTGCCTTCCGCTTAAACAACGCTTCACGTGCCCTAATGTCACACCGTTTATGCCTGATTGTTTTTCTTGATAGTGAAAACGCAGCATTATCCAAATCGATGCGCCCTTATCAAAGCGCCTGATCAATAATCCATCGCTACGGTAGCCTGCATACTCACCTGCCATATGTCAACCGCCGAGCGCAATTCACTTCTCACTGTACGGCCACTGTTTTATGTGAAAAAATGTGATGAATATGTTGCTAAAATGTAATAAAGAGTCTGTGTGACAGGTCTTCAAGATAAATGACAGAGTTTCATTTTTTTAATCGAATATACAGCGGAAAGTAGTCAAACATTGCAGTTTTCAGCGTTGGTCTTACCGTTAGCTAAAGCTAGCTGTGAGTAAGTTGTTTCCAACGGCTAACGTCAGACCGTTAAATATTCACGCACACACATTGAAACATAACTTGGCTAACTATTCCAGCTAATATTACAAGCTGATTATTCTCTGTTTATCCGCTGCTTGAGCCACACCGGATCCAACATGGGCTAGAACAACTGCTCGTGTGTTTCTGTGTAAATACTAAGAGCCAAAATCTGCTTATTATTATGAATTTGTGCTTTACGACGCTCATGGCGGCGGCACGCTTTACGCAGTTTCAACCCACCATATTTGCCTGTGTGTGTGTGTGTTTCTTAACTACGCACATTAAACATCTACTAACGTTACAGTGCATCCACATGCCCTTTAAGGTCCGTACATGTGACGGTATCGACATGTGGGCCTTTAAAAGTTAAAAATGATATTTTGTGGGTATACGTGTTGACAGCATGATGATTTACATGAAACATGTAATGTGTTCTTAATATACGAACTTAACCAAAGCCACAAGGCTGCTCCATAATGCCAGTAATTCTCATGCTGAGTGTTTTCATCCATACTGAAATCGTGATTATAGAACATGATCACCTAACATGCAGCCATGTAACTTCAACTGTCATTGTGAACTTCAAAGAACAAGCAATACATAAAAGATTTGTACAAATTATTATGGATGGAAAAAAGGCAAATCAAGTCCATCATGTCATGATGATTGATTGAAATAAAAAACAAACCTGTCGTACTACTGTCCAGCTCTACGCCACAGCATTGTTTGGCTGGGCCTTCAAATACATATATTGAGAAACAAACAACTGAATACTCTGTGAAAACACTTGAACAGTTATTTTAGAAGGAAGTTATTGTTGTTTTATAAAGTTCCTTTTTATGGTGTTTTTACTCTTGAACCTTAGTTAGAATTGGTGTTTAATGTTGATTTGTCAGTATGGTCAAAAGTGCTCATTTTCTTTAACTTTTCACTTATGCTGGTGTTAGTTTGAACTCTATTTCTGTTAAAGTGTCAGAAGAACTCAGAAAACTCATGCAACTACTTCAAAAATATCAATACGATGTGGTTGTGACTACTGCAGTCAGCAAGTAACCCTTTTAAACTGACACTGAAGACTTGTAAACTTGTTTACAGTAGTTTATTGTGATAAAGACCTTACAATGATCTTTGAGTCTTTTATTCATTTTCTTCTCAGATTTACAAACGCAGTTTGCAGTTTTAATCAGGGATACAAAATAGTGTAGGTGTAGGAAGATAATAGTCTTAAAAGGGTGTTTAAAGATATCAGCAGATATTTAAATTTCTTTTGATATGTACAGCTTATTGGCCTCCCATGCCTCATAAATTGACCTTAAGATTGACAGAATGCACTTATATGTAGAGAATACTTCACTTTATGCCCAAAAAAAATCAATCCAGAAGGATTTGATGTAGAACCAAATACTGCTTCTCTCTTCTCACATCTGTGTTTAACAAAAGCACTGTCAAAACAAGAGAATCAGGTTAATACTGGTACAGAAGAGACTCTGTCCTCTGCAATAAAAATGTGTACACATCAGTGTATGCAAATATTAGTCTGGAAATATCAGCATATCATGTATTTACAGAAAATCCAATGTCCTACATCGATTACTTTTAAGTACTTTTTTTCTTGGAAAGCCTAATTTTTGTTTCATGTCCAGTCAACCAAAATGTCTTTAACCCGTTTTTTTGTGTCACAGTAGTAGCTTTGGCTTATTCATTGAATGAACTGCCGCCCTTTAGATTAACACATCATTAAACATTAAGTACCAGATTAATCATAACTTCATAACTAACCTCCTTTCAATTCTCATTGTGTCCTTGGATCTTGTACGACTTAAGTGGGTCAGCCATTTCATATGTTGATCCCTCAAAAAGAATTAAAGCTGATTGTTTAAAAGAGGATTTTGTGCTAAATGTGGCCCAGTGACTGAATTAGCCATTGCTTTATAGCCCTATTTTCTTTTATCATGCAAATGATTTTATAATAGGCTGCTGTAGTAATATGGGTTTGGCAGGGCTGTAATTATCCATATAGAACCACAAACATGACTTCAAACATGTACAAACAGCCCACATGAAGACTTATTTAAAGATGTAAAAATAACTCAAGAGCAGTCTTTGCTTACACCATGTATGTATTGGCCACATTTCTTGCGAACTAAATTCCTCAAGTAGTTGTTTATTTCATGGGAAGTTTAAAACAAATATGTAAGGCAGATATAAGACTGTCAGCATGTTTCACTAGTTTAGATCAACTCAAGTCCAACATGTATCAAGGCAGTGAAATGGACAAAATGAGCTGATATCAGTGCTATAGCAGGGTGGTGAGAAAATCCTCTAAATGTAACAGTCCGAGTGTTCCCCTCTATGTCAGAATAAAGAAAATGAGACAGAATTGTTTCATACCAAGTGAATTCATTGGACTGGGAGAAGTCTTCTCGCACTACGTTTTCAGGAGTGTCACATCGAGCTGACAAATCTCACAGCCACAACCAAAACTGGTGACTTGGTTTGTGGTTGGTGTTACAGTTTCTCACCAAAAAGTGGGGGTGGGGGAGAACAGGCACAGGAAGCTGGTTTGGTTTTAGAGCCTCGTATAGCACTTTGCCTTAATGACCGTAAACATATAGATCTGTTCAACAATTATCCTGCTCTCAGTGAGGATCTAAGTGTCCCTGGATGATTTCAAAGCAGTTTCTGCTGCTGCATCATCCTCTTAATTTTTGCAGTTTAGGAAGAAAAAAAGATAATATAACAAAATGAAAAGAAAGTCATTACATGAAATGATAAAGTCTTGTGGGGGGCAGACCCCAGGTTGGGAACCGAGACCCTTTATTGCTGTTGTGTGCTGACTCACATTAAAATGGTGTTTCCACATCCCTTACCTTTACAGTAATGGTTAAAATGCTTAAAACTGTCATTGATTTTTGGAAAGCACATGAGCCACTGACTTTGGGTGAGTTCTTCGAAGCTGTCTGGTTCAGTTTGGCACACGATCATGTGTTCCCAGGAAATAGTTGTGAAACACAACTGATCTTTATCATCGTACTTTCCAGGGACACTTTTGATGTGGGACCAACTGTATCTATCCCACCCTAACAGATGGAGCCTGACACTCTTCAGTCTACCAAATAAGGGTGTGATAGGCTGTGGAGACTCAAGCAATATCAGGGTTTACCATAAAGAAATGTGGCACCAAGTATTCCAGTAATGTTCAGTTTTAGTTACAACATATAATTAGCTGTATTTCCATTTTCAAAACTTTGGAACTGCACCAAAATAATTGAATCCTACTGTTCTACTTTTTGGCACCTTTTCATCTGGATCCATGCATTCTGATCCAACCCTAAAGAGTGAAGACAGGCTAACTGCACTCTTTTATCGCTTGCTTTATGAAACTGAGTGGCCTTGTTAGAAGGTTAATCATTATTGGCTTATATTTTTAAAAAATGCACGATTGGCTGAACAAAATAATCGCCTTTGGGCAATCACCTGTGGCCGACGTGCCACGTTGCAACTGGGCGTACACAAATCCACCCAATCATGTTTGCTGCTGTTGCCAAATCTGTTGCTCTGCCATCATCTCAAAATGGAAAGAGATTCACCAAAACCTTTTTAGTCCCTCTAGTTTAAACATGGCTTCAGTATTGAAATCTGTTATGGATCTGAACTGAAACCCGTAAGATAAAAGTTAGTCAAGAAGCTAAACAAGCTACACAACTTCACGCTGTGCACATTAATTCATTTCACTTCCAGTTTGATCAATTGTGGTGCATCTATGTTTTCACAGAAAAGAATTATCTGATTAGGATAAGTTCTTGATCTGTTAAATGTAACTTCAAATGAAGATAATTTAGGTTATGGATCGGGATCAATACTTTTAAATTGCTGCTGGCGCCTAAATGACTCTCGAGTCTGTATTTCTAAGAGTAACGAGAGCATTATTACTGATGATTTCTGTATTTTCAGCCTGTGTAAAATGTCTCTGTTACTTGTATTGTTCCTTTTCTGAAAGGTGATATCAGACATCTTTTTGAGCAGGGAGAGCAGAGAGGGCTCAGCAGCTTTGGCTGTGGTACAAAAACCACCTAATGTGCTGTGATTCAGTCGGTAGGATGAATTGGAAACTGGCACCACATTGGCACTGAATTTCAGTTTCCATTACTAACCTTTAAGAGTGGAGCAAGACTCTGCAGCTTCCCATGGTTATAGTTGGCTGTATAAAGCAAGCCTAATAGTGTTCACTCTGTTCTGCACTAAACCAAACCAATATGCTTGTTGGAACACACCGTAAAAACAAGATAACAACAACCGTTAAGTGGCCTGCTCCTTTTGTGAGATTTGATTTGAATGAGTCACATATCCAGTATCCTCTATGTCACAATGCCTTAAGCTTCTACAAAGAAAGTGTGACGTATTAAATGGTGAACGATCGACCCCCTGCTGCGATTATAAGCGCTGAAATTCTTAAGAGAGATTCCTGTGCCCTTATCACGCCCTGCACCCCACTACCCTCCAATCACCTTAGAGGCTTCCAGAAGTTGCAACACTAATCTGCTGGGTCCAAATCTGACATTTGGTATCCTGCAGAAGTGCAGCAGCTCAGAGATTTTAATGGAGAGAAATGCTGCTGCAGCGAGGGGGACGAGGTGTGGGGGGGCGGGGGGGCCGTGTGGATTAGAAACGTATGGCCGGTGATCAAGTTCAGGTCTTAAAAGGCCTCCCCTCTCTTTTGCATCATGGCCCCACATAGAAACTGCTTGTTGTGAAACCAGGTTTACATGTGCCTCTTGGTTTTAAGAACTTCCCTCTGTGTCTCATTTCTGTAGAAACTCTATAGGTTTCTCTTAAAGTGGGTGGGTAAGCGGCTGACCATGACTTGGCTGTGAGACACTTCATAATTCTTTTCAATGTTGCGATTTCACAGAATGCTGAAGTTTGTCTCTTCAACTTTCACAAAATTGCCCAGTGGTTGTTTTTCCAGGCAGATTAATCTATAACAAATACAACTACCGTTTCCTCATTGATAACGACATCTTAAAGGAAACATATCATGCTGATGCATGATTTAATACTTACATATAATATAATAAATTTGAAAACAAGACCTTACATCCCCTTAATTTTCAAAAAATGAGATATTGTATTTTTTCTGATATCCTAGAACGAGATTTGATGCCTCTGAAAATAGGTCATTGCGAGATGTCCGCGAGATTTCAAACATCGTGACATCATGAGGTACCTTTCTTTTTATTGGAGTAATCTGATAAAACACTTCCTCCTCTGTGATGTCCGTTAGCCACAAAACCGTCACCGAGGAACACATTTGTCCAGCAGGGGTATATAGATCCCTAGCTCACACTCACTCATTACCTGCTCTGGCCTGTAGGGGGACTCAATACGCACTCGCTGCTTTGAGCCTGCTGGAAAATACAGTAGAAGAAGAAGGACAAGCTGGCTCAATCCCCGATAAAACTGACCAATCAGAGCACAAAGGGCTGTGACGTTGCGAGGTAACTTTAGGTCATCCTCAGATCCGAGCATTTCAACGAGACCTTGTTAATGGCCTAAAATGAGGATTTCGAGAACGCTATTGTGGGGCAATGAAGGAACTAAATGACTTGTACTGAGGGCAGAAATGCTTTACAGGCATCCTAGTCTGACATAGTGAAAAGGAGAAACAAGCATGATATGTCCCCTTTAAGCTTCCTGCAAACACCAAAGAGCAAGGGTTTTCCACTGGCCTCATGACCCACCACCACCTCCTCAATGAGAAACTTCAACCCAAGTGTTAAAAATTTCCAGTTCTAATGTTTATCACAGGAAAACAGTAAAATAAAAAATAGGGTTTCTCTACATCTTGGATTCTTGCTCAGTATTTTTCAATCATTTCGAAGCAGCTGTGCAAACTGATTTATGAATCACCAGTTTAAAAACACTGCTTCGAAGTGTTGATATGTATTACTACAAAAGAAAGATCTGAAGTGAGAGGCAACAGTGACTACGTTTACATGCAGTCAATATTCCGGTTTAGGAAGAACCTGTTTACATGCAAGAGCAAACTGGGTTTTCCTTTACACATGATATCCCTATCAAAACAGCAATGCACGGATGACATCCTGACTCAAGGAGAATGTCATGGAACAATGTGACTCGCTTTTTATTCTCATGTCCAATAGCAACGACAACAACAGCAGCAGTACGGCAGGTAATGAATAGCCTGGAGCAGGTAGCAGTCAGCTACGTTTGTGCTTTGGTGCTGGTACAGACCCACCACCAGAACTTGACACTAGTGGTCAGTTTCTTCATTAATGGAAGTCGAGAACGTGAAGAAAAAGAAAATGAAGCAGGAGCTGTGCCATTTTACAAGTACTTCCTGTACCCTGCAAAAAGAACATGCGGAGAACGCAAATTAATGTTCGTTTCCATTAGAATATCCCAATAGACATATACATGACCAAATAAAACATAATATAAGCACAAGGTATTCATTTTTTTTTCAGAAGGATTTTTGGTGTTTACATGGCTATGCCCAACCAGGTTATTGCTAATATTCCTGGCTATAAAAGGGTTTATGACTGCATGTGAACGTAGCCAGTGTCTGAGGATATCACTGAAAAAGACAGTAATTTCTAAAGACTCTATTCTTGAAACATTCGGCAGGTTGCTTTTAGTGACATGATGTGCAAAAGTCAAATGGGGGCAGGACATGAGGCACAAACTGTGGATCAGTGGTAATTCCCACGCTTTAAAGAAACAGGATTTTTCACACAAGTTGACCAATTTGCTTGCCTTGTTGTGATCACTATCACATGTTACTCAGCCCTGCACATCTCAGTAAATGAGGGTTGTTGTCTGGATTGCTGCTGTTATCTCATGAACTTTTTTGTGTTTTCATCTTTACTGGTCACTACTGTCAGGACTCAAAACTACCTTTGGTTCATTTCAAGCTCAAGCTTTGGCATTTTGATCCCACTTCCTCAAGAGAAATCACATTTTTCTCCACTTCAGTGATCTCTGCTGTGAGTGACGTAATCTGATTGTTCGGATAAGTTCTCTGTCGTTCTGATAAATGGTATCAAACTAACTATAGAAGGTTTGGGTAAAAAACACTCATCTAATTCGGCCAGGTGCCCAGGATTGTAAACAACTCGGGACTGTGAGCAAATCTTTAAAATGGCTGAAAATACTCAATCATGTTTGCACCAAAATATGTTTTTGTGCCATCTAGACCATGTGAGGGAGAGGGCTGTGGATTTTTGTTACTGGAAAAAAAAGAGTTCCCAAAATATGGGTGCCAAGGGCTTCAGTTTTTGTTGTATAAAAAAAAAGTTTTGACATCGTAAACTTTTTGCTGATATAGTATAGGTTCAGTTCTCTGTTAAAGTCTCTATTAAATGGTATGTGATTCTGTAGGAGTCTCAGAATTAGTGTTAGTGTTCTTGTGCAAAACAGTTAGCAAAGACAGATACAATAAGATGAAGCACTATAAAACTTTCAAACCGGGTATTTTGATCACAAAATGTACAATCTGTGTAACAGAGGAACCACAGAGTGGTGCAGGTTTTGTTAATGATTAAGTTACAGTCGAACAGTAAATGTAAACACAGTGTCCAGTGTCATCGTAAATGAACAGTTAAGTGTTGTACAAAATCAATGAATCTACCTGAAAAGGAAAAGATATTTATGAATTATACATAGCTTAACTTCTTCACAGTAGTTTATGAGATTCAAAATGACTTTTAAACGATCAATTAAAGAAGATTTAATAGCTTAAGAAGTTAAACTTAGCCAGAGTTTGATTCTGCCTGATTGTTCTTGCACTTTCAATTCATTTTCAGTGTGATGTCTCTCTTTACTGACTGATATTATAATTCTGACATCAACCATCTCCAGTTATTATTGTTCATACTTGGTTTGGGGCTGTGTTCTTATGCCATCTCTGTTGTTTTCAGGAATGTACTTGCAGACTTTTCTTCCGTCTCTTCATTCTTTAACTCATCCCCCTGGCCTCCTCTCTCTCCAAGTGGTCAGTGAGTGTGATCTGACAAACATCGGTTCACTCAAAGGCCTGTGTGTCAGTCACGTTTCTTCTCCACAGCGTCCTGTGTTGGCAGATTGTCACCTCTGTGCGTTAAAGATTGTTTAACATACAGATCAAGATGCTCAGCAGGCCTTTTAGTCATTCAAACGGTTCCAAGCAGAAATCTGCACAGCTTCCTGTAGCATTTATGATCCCCTCCTGGGGGTATTTGAAGAACATTTGGAAGCTGTATGTGTAATATGCAAATAGCGTGCTTAGTTTGCCTGCGAGCAGCATGGCTGAGTGAGCAGCAGTCATTGGCAGTTGGCCAGTAAACTGGTTAGTGGCTGTCCATTAATGACAAACATGCAGAGACAAGACAAACAGGTCTGACGCCTGTTTGTTGTCTTATGATCAAACTATAATCCTCTGTAGGGCTATAAAGGTTCTCTTTATGTTGTCTCTACATTCAAATCAGCCTGCAGGGCTTAAGGGCGTGGACTCTGGCTTACAGCCGACATTGTGTCACCAGAATGTTTCAGTAGTATCCCACCTGTAAATACCAGCATGAGCAGTGCAGTGTGTGTGTTTGAGGGCTGTGTTTGTGCACCACAAGTTTTCCTGCTATTAAAGAAGTAGGAAGCAGTGTGGCTTGGCAGGCGTTCAGCTGTTCCAGTGCCAAAACCTACATTCTGAAGGGCCTGCTCGGCACGTGGGGCTTTAACTCTGTTATCCTGCCAAAAATGCAGGAAAAAAACTCACAACTTTCTTCAGTGGCTGGGCCTGAGCCATGGGGGAATCCCAGCAGGCCTGGCGCTGACGCAGACGGTCGGGAAACCCTGCAGGTCCTGATCCAAGCTTCTCTGAGGCTTCTGTGTCTGACAAGACCGCCAACCTTGGTTCAGTGTCAGCATGATCTATCCTGGTACTGCTCTGCCTGGATACCAGCACACAGCTGTAGCACACTCCATGCATGTCCATCAAATCTCAAGCATTTGTATTTTATATTTGCGTCCCGCCTGCGCTGGCAGCCTGCCCAAGCAATCAAAAGCTAATTTAATCAGATCAGTGCCGAAAGATACATATCCCTCGGGAGCAGAGCTGCCAGATTTTATTAGCCCAAGAGCCGGCACATGAAACTTTGATCCACACCCAGAGCAGCAATGATCACTTCTGTTTTGGACTTCTCCGTGTCCAAAACACAGAGCACTCTTTATCTAAGATTTCACACTCATCCATCGCCTCTGTGCAGACAATAGGCTTGATTGTCAGAGATCACAATGCCATGACGTGTCTGCACAGACACCATATAAACCAACACGTTAATCCAGTTTGGGACATTCATGCTATTCAATGAAAATGCTAAACCCCCCAACCTCTGCCCCCCTTCTCCCCCCGTAGCAGAGGAACTACCATCATACCATCAGTGTAGAGTTACAATAGCAGAGCGCTGATCTGTGCAAGCAGCAACATGCAGACTCCTGTCTCCTGAATCACAATTTTTATGGCACAGTCTGTTAACACACATGAGGAATTTGAGTCGGTGGGCTTCTGTGGCTCACAGGAAGAAAACAACACCACCTGAATGAGTGGAGTTGAATTACAAATCCGAACTGCAGTTTCATGTAAAACCAGGTTCCTCCCTCACAGTTATCTCCAGTTTTTCTGGTTAAACTGACCGATCATTCTCAGTGAAAGCTCCAGAATTTAGTGAAACCTGCATTAAATTAAAAAAACTACATTGATAGTGGAAAAGGAATGCTGTTATGTTCAACACCCCTGTACTTTTTAAAACCTTGTCAAGGAAATGAGCCTTAAAACCCATTACTAATAGCTATGTTGCATTTTCAGTTCCCTTTTTCGAGTCTGTGGCATTGCTGGTTTTGATGATGAAGTAGGTCTGTGCCACACTCAAGCTTGAGAAAATTTCATGCTTGCTCTAACCATTAAAATATCATATAAAAAAAGGTACAGTTTTTAACATTACAAATTATTAAAAGGACCTTGCCAATACATTTGCAAAGAGGCCTTAAATCGTGTTGCAGCATATTGTAGGAAGGGTTGGGGTAAAACCTTTGTGTGCTATCAAGTAGGTTTGCATTCCTGATAACTGTATTTTTTTAGTATAGTACAGGCCAAAAGTTTGGACACACCTTCTCATTCAATGTGTTTTCTTTATTTTTATTACTAATTACATTGTAGATTCTCACTAAAGTAATGATGGCCACTAATTTCTCTCAACTTAGCTGATTGGTTTTTGCCATAATATTAATTCTAACAGTTAATGTTGAATAGGGCTGTCGACTGTGCATCAGCCTGACTTCTGAACAACACAAATGATGGTCCCAACCCCATTAATAAGGCAAGAAATTCCATTAATTAACCCTGGCAAGTCGCACCTGAGAAGTGAAACCATTTTTTGAAGCTCATAAAGAGAATGCCGAGAGTGTGCAAAACAGTAATCAGAGCAAAGGTTGACTACTTTGAAGAAACTAGAATATAAGAAATGTTATAATTTATTTCACACTTTTTTTTGTTAAGTACATAATTCCACATGTGTTCATTCATAGTTTTGATACCTTCAGTGAGAATCTACAATTTAAATAGTGATGAAAATAAAGAAAACACATTGAATGAGAAGGTGTGTCCAAACTTTTGGCCTGTACTGTAGGTCTGTGCCACACTCAAGCTTGAGAAAATTTCATGCTTACTCTAACCATTAAAATATCACAGTATAACATAACTCACAGTTTTTAACATTACAAGTTATTAAAAAGACCTTGCCAATACATTTGCAAAGAGGTCTTAAACCGTGTTGAAGCGTGATGGCCCTCATTCATCCAGGTCATGGGTCAGCTTCACCTCTTACGAGCAGGTGGGGGTGATGACCTTAAAGTGAGAGATCCGTAGTATGATGATGTCAGTCTTGTGCTGAAGCTGTATTGTTGAGTTTCCTGTTCACCATAAATGCTCTTTCCAGCTTGTTGTTAACACTGTGATAGTGTTGAATTACGCGTAGTGTTGATATCAAGTTATAACGTCGCCCAGCTGACTCTGTTACATTAAGCACTGTCGCTCCAGACCGCCTGCCTCACCTCCTTGCAAACAGGGATGACCTCCTGATGCAAGCTGTGCCAGTGCAAAGCAGTTACCGGAGGATTTAAGGGGCTGCCCACCTGATATTATGATAATTATTGTTATTATTTTGCAAATGTCTTGTTGGGTGTACTGCACAAAGCCCCGTCATTGTGCCCTTGCAGCCATGCTTTTCTGGACAGAAGGTCCAGGTCCAAAATCTTTGTTTACCTTTGTATCGCACTGAGCCTTTTCCCCACGACAGTCTGACATCCAGTGAAAAATCCAGTATTCTTATTGCTGAAGAAACTATGGCTTTGCTCACACCTTGACTTTTTCTAAAATTATAATGTCAGTCGCAATAATTTGTTGTTTGAATGCTCCAATGGAGTTTTATAAAAGTTATTGTTAGATTAAAGTACACATGTAAGGGTTATTGTGACAGAAAAGAAATCTGAGTTGTCATTCTAGTAGAAATTAAGCAATCATGTGACCTGTTCAATACTGTAGTAACATAATAAGGGCCCTAGATCAGATGTTCTCTACCCAGCATCCACCTCCATGATGACAAGTTGTGACCCAAATTTATTTCAGTTTTCACCCACTGAAATGTTCACAGTGGAAAGTGGTGCACCTGAGAAGGAACAAAACCTGGGGCAGCACAACATGGCTTGCACGTCTGTTTGAATAAATGCACATAAAAATACTTCTCAGCTTGGGTGCTGGTTTGGCGGAGTTGTTAGCACCCCATGTACTTGCTTCTGCCGGTCCAGGTTCGAATCCCGCCTGTTTGCAGGGTGTCTTCCCCTACTCTCTCTCCCCCTTTCACAAGCCTATCCACTGTCTCTCTCCTATCAACAAAGGCACAAAATGCCCAAAAAATACATTAAAAAAAAATATAAATAAATACTTCTCAGCTGATTTTCTCCTACTTTTTAATAAGCTTGGCATATTTTGGTTCTGTCAGCTAGAATAATAAGAGGTCGTATTGTTTAAGGCATGTGGTGTCAGACCTCACGAGAACTTCAACACGCAATTTAAGAATATGTTCCTGAAAAGAGCAGAGCAACATCTAATCTAGAACAAGGCACCGCATGAGAGTAACTGACGTAGTCTTTGTTTTCCCCTCTTGTAGTGACAGCATTGGCCTCTTTTAGAACAGCCTGTGTTTTTCTTGCAGAGCTGTCAACACACAAAGATTTATGTTTGCTCTCATAATACTTCAGCCTCCATGTGAAGCAGTAACATGGCTGTAACATGCAGAGGTCAATATCCACCAGGCAGGCATTACACACTTCAGCTAAATCAGCAGAGGTTTTTTTTTATTCTAACTATTTATCTGATGACTGCTTCACATCTCGTGAGGAAGCACTTCCCCTTGTGGCTGAGAAACTGTTTTTTTTAGTCATATTGTGTGATGGAACATTGCATAACCTGCACGAACCATGGTTTTCTCATCTCTTGTCAGAATATGATGGTAAATTAGGAGAATTTGAGCTTCTTCTATCCATTTTGTAACTCTCGTATCCCAGTGGTTCCTTTGGGGGACATGCTTGTTTTTGTTTCAAGGTTATTTTACTACGGATATTATGTATGACATGTAATTTGTCTGAAATTGGTACTTAATATATGAATTTTAGATCTTAAGCCCCATCTTTTGCAATAGGTCTGCAATATGTTGTGTAATCAAGATATCACAATAAACCCATTGAGGCCAATTTAAAAATTTAAAGCAATATAACTGTGATTTTTTTTAACTTTATGGCCTCTGCTATATAAAAACATTAAATGTCTTATGAGAGGTTTTGAGACATGCAGTTCATCTGTGCTAATTTTCCACTAGTTTTGTCAACTCCTCACAGTTTAGATACCCCCCATTATTTATAGGACATGTACATTATTAAATGCTTTAGCACCAATGTAACTGTTTGTCCATGTCAAATAAATTAAAATAAAATCCCTTACAGTATATACTGTAAAAAATGCAGGGCTGTCATCATGGCTGCACTCAACTATGGTGACATCCCCACTAGTAAATATAGGCGATAGTACAGCTGGCTCTCGGTTTTGGACTGTTTTTATGTCCCAGAGATTTTTACCAGCAGCAAAACAACATCAGACCAAAAGCCGAGGAAAATCTGGGAAGTCAAACAGCATTAAGGAGTCGAAAATGGGCAGCATTTTATTGCAGTGTCAGCCGTCTCCATTCAGAGGTCAGCCATGTCTCCACATGTTTTTTTCCTTGCTCAGCTCACTGAGGACATGGTTCAGGTGATTCAAAAAACTGACTTGATCCAAACAGACCTAATTTTTTCCTGCCAAAAGTAGCGTCAAGTTAGGAATGTATCATATCACAGCTACTTTGGTTGTGTGGAAGGGTTGGATGAGTTAAGAGGGACATCCAATCACAACTGCCTTTGCTTCATGGTAGTTCGATAAGCTAGCCATCCAATCAGAGCTTCTCTCTTTACGAATTGATATATACATGTAGAGCAGGTTTGTTTGTTGTTGACAATTCTGGTACTGTAACTGAGATGCCCAGCTGGGTAGCCTAAATAAAGAAGACTGCATTTCACACAAAAGTTAAATTTGTTTCCGCTAATTTATACATTCAAACTTTACTAGCATTCAGTAAAGAGTAATAAGATGTTTCATTTCATCCAAGTGTAAAACATGACTTCAAAAATTCAAGGAAACATAAAAAATGCCTTACGCTTCACACTTTATATTTTATTCAACTAGATCTACAGTAGACTTTCTTGACTGGAATATTCTGACATTACATCAGCTAAAACTAGACTAAAATTAAAACAGTTTAGATGACTAAATCATGACTAAAACTGAAAAATGTTTTAGAAAAAGGACTATACTGTAAACTAAATTAAAAAGTGCTGTCAAAATTAGCACTGCTGGCGATGAGGATATCTCTTGTTTCCCCTGAGTGACCAAAATTGCCAGCCCCTGTTTTAGGAAAACTAGAAAATGAACATCATGGATCAGCTGTGCTTAGTGGTGTGCCATTCCCCGATAATGAACATTAATGTTGCTTCAACTAATCTAATAACCTAATCCAATCATGCACTCTACTCCAACCTTTTTTCAGAAAGATATACCGTAAAAATGTGACCCTGTGAGGTGCATACAGCCATTTCTTACTATCTCTTCACATTTTATAATGCTCAAAACACAACGGAAAAAAGAGAAATGTAATTTATATAACTGCAAACCTCCCATCATGGAGCAGCAGAACTATTCGATAAATGTCACTTCCAGCCAGCCACTCTGTTACATCTGACTCCTGTTTCATGATAGATAGCCACAGATATCCCCACGGAGATGTGGATCAGTGGATTATTTTTGCTATATATGCCCACTTAATTTATGGCATAGCTGGGGCTAATCAGATTTGGCTCGCTGTGTCGATCCAGCTCACTCGGAGGGGTCAGTGGAAAGTGCGTGACGAGCCTGTGCGACACTTCCTCAATGATCTTGTTGTTGGTGCAGCGCGGCTCAATGGAGCCTGTGTTATTGCCTTGAGAAGTAATACTGCAAGGAATGTGAGAGAGGGTCACATAATCAAGACCAGCACCACTGACCGACTTCTTGTTTTATGCTTTTTTTTTTAATGTAGAAAGAATCATGAATGGCTTCTGTTTGGCTTTTTCATACACAGGGACGCTTTAACTTCTGTTGAGTTAAATGGCAAGCGGTGGTTGCAAGAGTCAGGGATAAAACCAATAACCCACAGCCAGCTGAACACAAGATTAAGTAAGAAATCTATGAACATTTGGAGGTTAGCATAAAGAAGTTGCTTAGAAGTTAGGGACAGGACAGTGTTGACAACTGAATCCAGTGGGCTAACATACTGTTGCTTTGGATCTGCTTGTTTATTCTGAAGCTACAATCTTTTCTACTCAGCAGTATCAAGTAAAGCAGATCTTTTAATCGGTCGGTTGCTCAACAGTGTACACTCATACAGATTGTTCGTTCAGTTTAAAAATGTTTGATTAGCATCTAACATCCTCTTTGTTCTGTAATGGTGGTTTGGCAGACAGTATTTAGATATACCACGTCTTCCTCCTGGTGGTCGGAGCACATCGCAAGTAAGCCCAGGACCAAAAACATGAAAAATAAAAAAGATGTGTTACAGTTGTAGGAATTCTTCAGCTTTGTAAGGTAGCAGCCGATGTTGGGCATCGACTTAGTGTCTGCACCATTTAGCTGTAAGCTGTTACTTCTTCGAATTACTAGTTTAGCAGTACCATAATTCTGTCATGATGATGCGAACATGCAATGACAAGCTGAAAAGTTTAGCATGGCATGGAGGATAAAGGGAAAGAATGAGCTGTACTTTAACAACAATTAACACTTTTGTCTTAATTTCAAGTTTTTGACACCAGAAGATGTTGAGAATGTTTTTATCCATCTTAAACGTTGTTGCCTTTGCTGTAGAGGTTATGTTTTTGCCAGCATTTGTTTGTTCATCTGTCTTTTAGCAGGAAGACTCAAAAAGTTCTCAACAAATTAGTGACAATTGTAGGGAGTGTTGGACATGGCTTAGGAAAAAAGTGTCTAGATTTAGGTGATGATCTGAATGTGAAACCAGGACATTTATTTCTGATTTCTTTACAGGCTGTGATATGGAAGTGCCCACATTTTCACCCGTAGAACATGACTCTCTGCTAAGGCATTTCTAAGCCAAGTTGATATGAGTAATGAGTATAAAGTTGGTTGTGTATGTCTTAATACAGATAAGTCACTATAATCTTTGACCAAGAAAACATAAAAAAAGGAACAAATAATAACTCACTTTATCTGATCCATTTCAATCTTGTGAAAGAACGATCTAATCCAAATGTCAGTCTGCATGCTCATGGCCTAGTTTCTTTTTTAAGGCTGTAAAAAGACATCAGTATTGATTTAAGTCTGTTTCCTAACCATCTAAAACTCATCAGATGAGCTTTAAATCAGATTTAACCTGTAATAAATGCAATCCATGAACTAAATCTTTCACATGACAGTTGTACTTTTAAACTGCTGACTTGCTCAAAGTAGATTGTTGAAATGTGAAGCCCTTTTATTCAGCTCAGCACACCATATGTCCCTCTTTTCTTATATAACATTTCTCTGCATAGAGTGCCTCCTTTTTTAAGATTAATCAGTAGTCTCTCTTTGAAAAGCAGAGGCACCACCCTAGCTTGATATTAGCTTCAGGGAATAGCCCAAAGCCGTTAATTGAAGCAAATTATGCCTTTTGCAAAGCAAACATCTCTAGCGGTTTGTTGCTGCCAGGCTGTTTCTGTTAAAGATAAGACAATATTAGAGCAGAGAAATTTACATGTAAAAGGTACTTTTATTTGCTGCTGAAGGAATGTATGTTAACTAAGTAGAAATCAAACATAAAGAGCACAGAAAGGGGTGTAGTGAACATTCTGTCACACAGGTCTAAAGGAGAACTTATTTTGTTGGTGTGTAAACTGTTCAGTACTATGTTCTGCTAAAAACTGAATTTTAAAAAAGTGGGTAAAGTGAATTAAAGTCTCTGGATTAGCTGCTGGTTTGATATCAAAATGGAGACACACTACACTTAGAAAAAATAAGTTCTCATATTTGTCCAGGAATGTTTGTCGACAACATCGGTGCAAATCCTGTTTCACCACTAACATAGCAGTTAAGTACGCTATGACACATGCTGCATGACAGCAGCGCTGAGTGGTGTGATAAACGCTGACAGCAGACTTCCATCCTCACATTTGCTGAGCAGAGAGTTCAACTCCAGACGACGAGTTGGGTTGTGCTTTTATTATATTGTATTCAAAGCAGACACAGTAGGAGCTGATTTGATAAAGAAAGTACAAAGCTGCAAACTGCAAACTGCAAACGGCAGACAATCCTAGGAAGACGTTACTGCTCCACCCACGCTGATTTACATTTGATCTTAATACAGGTAGGTTGGAACAAACGGCCCCCAGCTCTGCAGGTGGATGTTTATCACTTTCATGAAGTCAAGTCTTCCTTGACTTTCTGACCTGGTATCATAGACTGACATTTGTGTTGATTAAGTTTATAAACATATTTTTCTGTGTCTAAATGGCTTATCATTTCGCTCATACAGGGAAATTCCACCTTTCTTCAGATGTATTTTTGGGGCATTTTGTGCCTTTATTGATAGGAGAGAGACAGTGGATAGGCTTGTGAAAAGGGGTGGGAGAGTAGGGGAAGACACTCTGCAATCTGGCCACAGGCTTAATTCGAACCCAGGCTGGCCGAAGTATGTATATGGGACATGCCTGGTCACCAACCACTCTGTCAAACCAGCACCCCAGAAATTCCAACTTTAATATGAAACGTGTTTTTTGCATTAAGGCCATGAACATAGCTGCCCTGAGGGGAAGCCCTGTTTTTGTTAGGGAAAATTTCTGACATAACCTTGCTGTGCAGATTATTCACCTTGTCTGCAGTAAGTTGGCTCCACCTTAGAACAATAATAAGCAGTCCAAAGTGGGATGGCCCAATCAGAGTTCTTGAGAGCAGGAAGTGGTGGAAGTGGTTCGAAAGCAGTTTTATCATATCTGGATGGCATTTCTTTATCAAATGAAAAACCAACAACAACACTCCAAACTTCTCTATAGAAAGGTTGTTTAACTCTACTTCCAACATGTTTTATGAACTGGCTCACATTCTGTCCTTTAGACTGCAGCTGTCGCACCCGCCTACGACATTATCTGATTGTCCCGTAATGAATATGATAGACAGAACAGTTGTACAATCAGCTGCCAGATATTTAGGTTCTGCCCTACACAAACACTTTCTATGGGGTCCTTTTCTCGTGGACAAGTGAAATACATTGAATGGTCCATCTGACATGTCAGATTATTTTTGAAAGGCTGCTTCCGAGATCTATCTAAAATGATTTTTCACGCTTGCATCTCTCAGCGTGAGACTATTTTTATTAGACTGAGTTCAAATCCAGCTATTGGCCCCTTTTCTTTATAACCTGTTTCATTCTGCTTTCGCTCAAAAAACAAAGCACCATCACTGTTTACATTAGTTCCTCTAGGACATCCTATTTTTGTGTTCCACCAAGCCGAGGGATTCAGTTTGGCTTGGTACTATGCGTAATAACAGGTGCCTGCACTGTCAAATGAGGGGGAAAGATTCCCAAATTATCAACCCAGTAGTCCCACTCCTCAAACTAACCCCAAAGGGTGAATTAGAAATGATTGTAGTCTGTTGAATTGTGAAACTTGAGCAGATGAAAATATACCTTTGGTAATATTAGCCATGGTGCAGTTCACAAATGTAAGAAAAGGTGGAAGTAAAAGCCAAACTTTGTGATGTAGCACACATTCCAACTTAACTTACTTCTAAGATCTAACATGAAAGTGTCCTTTTAACAAAAATAAACAACAAACCTGTATAAGACATTGTCATTGACAATAATGTATGTGTACTATGATGCATATTGTTTCGTGACCTCTGTACAAAGATATGTACTGCATAATGAGATAGCTGGAAATACTCAGCCCAACTAGGAACGTCTTGGCTGCTGGTGCTCTTTTAAAAGTTCTGATTTAACACCAGTGTTAGAATAAAAAATCCAATACCCAATCTCAATTGAAAAAGTCACCAAATATCAAATCTGTAAAGGCTTTGGGTGTTGGGAAGTTTCAGCACTCTTTCCAGAGTCAATCCAATGACCCTTATATCCATGTAGGCAGTTGGACTTCTATCAACATGTGTCCACATATGTGTGCACATATGTGTGTACTTATGTGTGTACATATGCTCATGTGTATGAGGTGGTGTGTGACTCTTTATCTCGTTGGAATTAGACCCTTAGCTCTGCTTCTTATCACTGTTTGCTCAGGCCTTGCAATCTTCTGCCTCTCAAAAGTGGTTTTAAAAAAAGAGGATTAACCCTTTAGCTCTCATCGTTCCACCTTTATACAGACATCTCCTATAGTTCTGTGCTGGTTGCACCTCCTCCTCATCCTGTGCTTACATGAGCCCCCAGCCTCTTGTTAACCTACATTACCAGGGTGTCTTTAGCCAATTAAGGTGTTAAATAAGGGTCTTAAAGGGTCTTATAGCCTGCTTTGCGATATGAGGGATTGTCTGATGCGTCATATGTGAAGCTTATTCATTGCAGTCAAATGTTTTTCATTCCAAGGTTTTTTTGTGTTGAATGGAAAATATGAGTCAGATCAGGAGCACTTTAAGGTTTTGTTGAATTGTAAAAGGGATTATGATTCTTCTTTGTCTTATAACTTTAGGACTTAGCACTTTAGGAGGATTACAGTGATACTGAATCACACATAAAGAAACACTTAAAAACATTCAAAGATTAGATAATAATGAGGCCTCTGATTGTTGTGTTCCTTTCTCCTGTGTACAGAGGGTGTTGTTCTGAATGTAGCATCCCTGGTTCAAATCTGATCGGTGGCGTCTTACCTCCGTCATGCCCCATTTTTTACTCCCTACTTTTTTCATCTCCAGTGCTTACCTCATCATTTAGTTTGGGGTCTGCTATTAATGTTGGTTGCACATACGATTCAGAGTCTCCGTAAAATAAATTATCGTCATAAAGACACAATGTATGTCATTCTGTTATTGAACTTGCAAAATTTGACTTTTACTCAGATTTGTTGAGGGGACAGTAATAATTTAAGAACCGGGGCGCTTGTAAATTGCTAAAACAACATTAATTTTGTATGTTATTTTGGTGATTGGGAGGAGGTAGTGGGACACCAATCGTAAGGTTTGGCAGAGAAAACTCTTCAGTCGTTTTGTGTGAAAACCCTGTCGAAGACTCAACTTCTGTATTCAGGGAACACTAGGTCCTGTAGTCCTCAGTTAAAGGGTTTTAGACCCAGCTTTTTATGAACAGCTTAGCACTGTAGGAGAATGTTGGTTCTTGTTATGATGTTGATGTTAATGATGCAAGGACAGATGGACATGATGATGATATTGAGGTGACTTGTCAAGGTTTTCTGTCAATAACTTGGTAAAAAAAAAAAAAAAAAAAAGAACTGGCACTGTATCTAACAACACATGGAAGCATTTGTGTCCTATCAGACATCAAGCAGTTTGTTTCTCTTACTAAAGTTGTCTAGATTCTTGTTTGTGTTGTACTTACTCTTAAAAGTGTCTAAATTACTGCATCATAGTAACATAGTAAAATTAAACCTAAAAAATGAAATTTTTTCCAGTGCTGCAAACCATTCAAATGAGCAGTTTTGTACCAACAAATTTCTATCACCTCAGTGATCCAACGATTTAGATTTATTTGCTGTTGGTTGTTTAACACCCATACAAAACAGTCTCAGTCTAATTAAGTGTAAGAACATCTTAGATTTCTGTTTCTTCACTCTACTAATACACTAAATTCAATGAACCGCAGGGCCCTGCCTCCTCCTCACTTGAGAGCAGGTTCAGTGTTTGTAATGCCAGGCTGTGTGCCTGAATGGCTTGACCATGTCTCTTGAGCATACTTCATTACTGATTTGCATTCTTTGGCAGAAAGTCTTTTTCTAAGCTGATAACGGTCTTGACTTAAGATAGTTTAACAAGTGGGCTGTGCTGTAGCTCGTGGTTGAAGTATTTGCTGTAAATGCGTTTTCTACAAAACTGTAGAGAGTCACAGCTGATAAAATCAGTTTAATTATGAAACATCAGAATCACACAATCACAATAAAGCAATGAGTTTATTTGTTGATGAATTGCTTTTTTATTTTAAGACCGCTATTATCAGGAAATAGGGATTTTATCAGCATTTAAATACAATTTAAATATTTGAAATACAGCTTCAGAAGAGAAACTAATCCTGTTTGCAAGCATTCAGGTTGCTTCTCCTCTTTTTTACATTGGTGCATGTTCTTAACCATCCATTTTACACTTAATGTATGTCTAATAACATTGTTAATATTATATATAGCATTGTTGTTCATGCAAAATTGTGTCCCTGTTTCATATGCCTCGTCTGTTCTATCTTTTTCACCTCGTGTTTTCTCTCCTGAGACAGACATGAAAAAGAGAGGAAAAGTCCTCACTGTCTATCACTGTTTTGAAGGAATTAGAATGTCAAGAATTTACACACCTTCTAATGGCGATTTCCCACTTTGGCTACAGTAAAATAGAGAGCCAGATAGGGTTATTAAGGGGGTTTGTCCCAAGACGACAGCGGCTGCTTGGTTTCTGCTGATCTTTGTGTTAGATATTGATGTCCTTATCAGCCCAGCCAAGGTCTGGTTATTTAAAATGTGTGAGGAGGAGATACTAAATGCAACTTCCAGTCAATTTGCACAACAAAAAGCAGCCCAGAAGGGTCAGGAAGCTATAGGAGCAGCTTCCTGAAGTACCAGTCAAACAAAATATTAGTGTTTGAATCGGTATCTGTGAGACTAAATCTTAATTAAAACAAATACTATCCTAACCATTTCTTTATTTAATTTCTTTATGTAATAGTAAGATATCACTCTTTTGGACCATCTTGCATGTTCTCCTGATCTAATTCTAACTGGGAACGTTTGGGTGATGAATGGCAAAGGAAGTTTAGAAAAAATGGACATCAGTTTCAGACAGTTGATGCCCCTCGTGAAGAGCATCTTCATCACTTAGAGTAACATTCCCTCTAGCTTCCTGGAAACACTTGCATCAGGCATGCCCAAATTACTGAGTTCTTTTTGACACAATTGTTTTTGTTTTGAGGTTGTTCTTTTTTTTCTTTTTTTAGTTATGGCCTTAAACTTTGGATCAGTTGATGAACAGCCTATTTCAGTTTAATTGTTGTTTTCAATAAATTGCTTACTCAGTGTTTGAACAGCAACAGCTTAAAATGAGGTGTTTGGGCCCTCTGTTATTGTTGTCAAAGTACTTGGGTCAAAATGGAAGTTTCAGAGTAAGGGTGAGTCCCAGTTCTACCCCTTAGTTCTTCCCTTTCGTCTTACACCTTCCTTGACTACCTCTTCTCATTAGCCCTCCGTTTTGCAGGCTAAGGGGAAGGGGTGTAAACACGCTCCAGAGAAACGAGACAGCACTTGATTCTTGCTACGTCATCACCCAAAACCGCTTGCTGGCGTCATAATCTGATGCTACAATAGCTGTAGCTGCAAAAGCTAGCTTGTTATAACGACATTCTTAAAATACGACCAACAATTCAAAACATGATTAATATTTACTCGATGATTTAAGAATAACTTATAATAATAATTATGCACTTTCTTCAGTCTCCACTCTGCCTTTTTGTCAGCGGGCTCATTGTATTTAGCCTTGCAGAGCAGACAGACCTGCCTGATTCTGAAATCCTGCAGGTTCGTCTTGCCAGCCTTCATTGTCAAACGAATTCACTCGACTGAATTCTTAACTGCCCAATCAGGGAAGAGAGGCGGGAGCAGCAGAATGCAGACGTGACGACAATCGGAAGTTGAGAACGGACATGTCGATTAGCCTATTGTCCTCATGGCTTCTCAGTGAAACTTGGCGAAATCTGCCCTCCTCAGAAGTTTACTTGTAGGGATTGTCTTTGACGAGGTTCATGTCACATATAAGTGTTAAATGAATCATCTGTGTGGTACAATTTAGTGTAAGACAATAGTAAAAGGCTGTTAGCAGCTAAGTTAGCGGCCAACGGCTAACGGTCATTAACTGTTGTTAGCTGTTGGTGGCTGAGTTAGCCGCTATGGCTAACATCCATGAACTGTTGTTAACTGTTGTTAGCCATTAGCCGCTACATTAGCCGCTATGTATGCTACATTATAGGAGGCAACGCTGCTTGATGTGGATTGGTCTGTGATAAATGTGACGAGCCAAATGATTGTCCAATCACAAGCTTGTGTTTTTTTGTAAACATTCTGCCCCTGAAAACAAATTCAAAGGGCTCCTACTAGTGAAATATATCTGTGGCAGATATATTGAGCTGTCCATCTGGCTTGTCAGGTTACAGTGTATTATGGGTAATTCTCATACCCCTTCCTTTCAAGTTAGGTCCGAATTGTATCTTCATTTTAAGGGCTGTGTAGCCCTTCTCCTTGACCCAACGAAGAATTGGGACACCCCTTCACCAGACATGAATGTGCAAAACCAAGGGGTAAGGGATAAGACAAGGACAAAGGGGTACAATTGGGATGGACCCCAAGTCTTGTTGATGCTTCCTAAAAGTAAAAATAATTAAATCTTATTTTACTAACATGTAATGTCAAAAGTGTTAGGGTATTGATCATTTTGACTTTCTTAGAAAATGACATGAAGCATCAGGGGTCCTCTCTGTCTTTTGTTCATATGCTCTGCCTGTAAATTTGAGCTTGTCAACTTGTGGTGTGAATTTGTCAATTTTGCTTTAACAAAGTCACTAATAGGGTATACTTGTTTTGGTTCAACAGAACACATGAATCTTGACTTCATTTGCTGTCCTGATCACTCTGGAGGGAACTCAGTGATACTGACTGACACATGGCTCATCCTTTGTTTCTCCTGCTGCAACAAGTTGTGGCTTGGCTAACCTGGCACAGATACAGGAGTTTTCTTTTCTCTCACCATATTCTACTGGTCTCTTGAATGACAGTTCCTCGAAATATTCTCACACGCAACAGCTTTTGTTCACCCATCAACTCTTTACAATTTAATTGTCACACTGGAGAAGCATAACCCCCCCACACACACACACACTCTGAGCAGACAAACCGAAGGGAACTGCATCTACTTTGTTTTTCTGCTTATAAAGGGCCCCATAACAATATATATTAAGTTTTGTGAGCACAGAATCTTCCTTCTTGTTTGGGGAAGTGGTGGGAGATACTATATGGTGCAATGTAATTTTCATCATGAAGCATGTCTGAAATCATGTTGCCTGCGATGAATAGTGGCATGAAACAAAGTGACCACTTCTGCTTCTCTATGCACAGGAAGAGTCCACACAGGAGCCTTGTTGTAATCACTTCTGTCTTTCAAATGACATGTATGACACATGAAGAGAGGGAGGGGGACAGAGGGGGACATACTGTGCTTATTTGCACACAGGTTTGACTACATGACATGGTGACTAATGTGTATTGTAAACACACATACAGACGGAACATGAATGGGCTGTTCTGCAGTGAATTTGCCTGTGACGCTTAATGCAAAATTAATGGAGTGTCTTAAAGGTCCCACCTATGACTCTTGGGTGTCTTTCTGCACTTGATGTCATTTTTTTCCTTCCTTGCACTAAGTAGGACAGAGACAAGTTGTCTTCCAGTCAGACCAGATCCAGTTAGGTAAGATGTTTTAATCCTGCTTATACTGCTTCTATTCACCATCTGACAACTGCAGCCGTTCACTTGTGCCTCCATAGCCTGTTAAGAATGTCATGAATCAATATTGAATATCTGTCGGCTGCCGTGCTGCATCTGCTCCGTCAGTTGTCACTTCCTTCACCCTCTAAAGAAACACAAGTTTCACAGCTCTAATTTCCTTGCGTAACATTTCTCGTACATACAGCCATAGCATTATAGGGCTTGTT
Organism: Scarus forsteni; assembly: GCA_036419115.1. Lineage (NCBI taxonomy): Eukaryota > Metazoa > Chordata > Actinopteri > Labriformes > Labridae > Scarus > Scarus forsteni. Next base: position 32,133,691 of record JAZDUH010000136.1, read on the forward strand.
CCTCTTGACTTTATGGTGTATTATTGAAGGCTGCTTAGACAGTTTGGTTCACACTGTAATTTTTCATTGTGTTGAGTTGCATTTCACACCCTTTAGACCCTTTGCTGTCTCTGCAGAACTTTTTGCCTTGAATCTTACTCTGTGGTTGAGGCATCTGACCGCCTGTCTGCTGACAGCAGCAGGTTTGCTGTTTTAATGAGACTGTGGGCATTTTTTTTTGCCCTCTTGTTTTTCTTCAGACTTGCTTTTGTGGCTCAACAGGTCCTATGATTCTGCATAAATTCATGTCATTTTCAGTTGTTTTTCGAGGTAAGCAGTCTGGTGTTTCATGTAAATAGATTTTCTTTTTTAATGCTCAGAGTTAAATATAGAAGCACAGCATATCCCCCAGGAAATCTTTAATGGTTTAGTTCCACTGTGAGTAGGTGTGTAAGCACATGAAAAGTCCCATTTGTGATATTTACAGTCATTCATCCCTGAGGTTGTTGTGTATTAGTACATTTTGGTTGGCTTGTGGGTTCAAGCTTACTGACATTAACTCTTGAGTAATAACTTTGGCTGAAACCTCAGACTGAAGGCTTTTGCATTTTGAATTTGTTGATTAGTACAGAATTTCTTTTCACTTAAAGAAAAATACTATCTGACAATGTGTCAGTGATGTTTGCACACTGAAACATGCATTCACAGACTTTTTTTTAGAAAACATTTTGATATACTGTGTATTTTTACACTCTTACAAGTCATTTGAAGGGTTTTTGACTTGTCAGAGCAGTAGCTGCGGCAAGAGCCCTAGTCTGCTTCTCCAACTCTTACCTCATTGCGCCAAAACCTCCCTTTAAACGCTGTGCTGTCCACATTTTGTAAATTTAAACAATATGAGGTTGAATATTAAAGCCAAAATTTGTGCTCACAACCATATAAGGCAGGAAAGACCAAACTTAAAGCACACAGATCTTTCCAATAGGGCTGGGACGATACGCTTTCCCCCAGTGCGATTTTTTTACTGTTTTATAGGTGCCGATTTTAACCAGCTGTTTATACTTGCTCTTCAAAAGCCTGGATTGCATTAAAAGTGGTTTATTAACACAGACTAAAATGAAGCATTTAAATTTGGAAAAAAAAATTTGAACAAAAAAGTCCATTTAAAAATCGTCAAACAAAAAATCCTGAATCGATTTTTTTTTTCACCCACTCCTACTTTCCAAGTAGTGTTTTTTAGCACTTGTCACAATGCCGTGACTGTGTGTTATACTGGAGAAACAGTTCTAACAAGTCTGAGGAGTCGGTATTATTCTACAATGACAACATGCTCTTCTGAGAGGCAGTCAGCATGAACCTAGGAGTCAAGCAAGCAGACAGAAGACAAGAAGCAGTCCTAAGTGTGGCTTAATATGTGCAAATTGACACGACCAGGGCATTGTGCCATGTTGTAACAGTGTGATTTCAAAAAGGGGCTGATCACTCTGACATTTGTACAAATTGCATGACAGTAGATCAGTGTATGATGTTGTGCACACAGAAAACTTATTCATATATGTTTATCATCGCAGTCCTCTTTAGGACAGAACATAAAGGCAGGATGTCTCCAGAGTTTGACACACTTTTCCTCTGTCTGGTCACAACTTCACTTATTCACATCCATGGTTGTCACACGTGCAGAGCTCTCTGTGCTCTCATTTGCAAATGTGTTTGACTTGACATAACAAATTGTCGGAGGCAAGACTCACATGCTACACTTTCTGTTTTACCATTATGAGTTGTTCCATATGGAATTTTATCATTCACGATCACACACTGACGAGATGAAACAACCAATTTCAGTAGTCCATGTGACTGTCAAGTCAGTGTATAACCATGCTTTACTCCTGTAGTCTGACGTCTTCATTACTTTATTTATCTTCTTTGGGTTTTCATGCTTTTAAACAGACAGAACAGCAGGCTAAGTTGAATATAAGAAAGAAAGTGGGGAATGACATCAAAGTAAGGAGCCACATGCAACAAATCTACACACACTGAGATATGAACATAATCACAAGGCAACCTAACATTTAATATCTGTTTATGTCTCTCCTCCAGTGTGAAGATGATATGTTTTGTAAGCAAACCTTGCCTTAGCAGTAATGCTGTTTGGGTCAGCATGTCTGCATCAACACCTGACTTTTGTAACGTCTACATTTTAATAGTAATGTTGTGAATAAGTTTTGCCAAAGATGATGGGGAATTTGTGTTTTATGACTCTCATAAAGCTGTTTTAGAGGAATTTGCGGTCATATATTGATGTGAATGTGAAGTATCTATTTTATTAGCCTTTTTCTTATGCTGTCAGCTGAAGCAAGAGACAATTTTCTGTCAGTACGAAGGTTGGATCCGAAGTGATGGAATGATAAATGGGACAAAATGCACTCAGATATGTTAATAATGTCTAAGTTGTAGAGGAGCAAAGATAGAGAGGACTTCAGTCTCCTGAAACTGTACTTGACTGTAAGCATGTAAAACTGCTGCTTCCAGTGACCTAGAAACAAATTATCATTACAGTGTTTGATCTTGATAATCTTGTTTTCATGACTGTGGGAGGCTCAAATCTGAATTGAAGTTACAGCTTGCTCAACAGTCCAGCGCTGATGCCTGGGACGTCAGTGAGTACGTTGGCACCTGCTGTTCCCTCGGCTCTGTCTTGTATCAGTCAGTGTGTCTGAATGAGCGGCAGCTTACAGTCACTGCTGCCTCCTGACATGACTTGTACCTCTGACACCTGCACTCTACATTCATTTCCCCAAATGTTGTCAACTCTCTGTGCTCCTGTTATCTCTGACTGACTGATCACAAGTGTTCTAAGGAAACAAAGTGGGCTGGACTGACCGTTACTTTACTTCCAGAGAAATTCAGGGGTGTAAGTGGGAGCAAAGTTAATTTACCGTAAAATACCTAGTTGTAGCCAGGGCGTTTATTTGCTTCAATTACTGAGCAGACCAGGCGTTTATTTGGGACCAGGCAACTATTTGGGACAGGCGTTTAATTCCTTTTGCACAAAAATTTTACTTAGCAAAAAGTGAAAGAAATGTAGGAAATATAATCATATTATTTAGTTACACCAGTATGAATAACACCTGTACATTTTCAAGGCAAGATTACAGTACCGTTGTAACACTCTTCTTCTTTCAACTCAGCACTCTGTCAACACTCTTAATACTGATCAGGAAATGACTGCTATTTAAGTTAAGGTTGTACTTTTTTTTTTTTGCTGGGACATGGAGATAAGCAGCAACGTACCGCTACCTGACGTGATCCATCTCCCTGACATTAGTTAAGGACAAAAAACAAACAGCGGCAGTGGCAACGTCGTCTTTGTTGAATTTTCACAGCCCCAGTATGTGATTCTGTCTTTCTGCTCTCTAGTGCCCTCTGTGGACGTTGAGTGTAACTGCACTGTCATGAAACAGAGCGTCTCACACCAACATACATTTGTTGACATACAGAGGGAGGAGTATGTGAATAAATTACACCAGGCGTTTATTTGGAACGGGCGTCTATTTGTCAAAATGTACTGCTACACCCGGCGTTTATTTGGTATTTTACGGTACAACAGATGAGATGAGGAAAAAAGTACCACATGATTCTCTGCTAGTTTTCTGTTAAATGAAAATGATGTTCTGATGAGGACTATGCTGTTTTAAGTCAGTCAAATAGTGTTTCAGATGTTATCCAGGAAGCCAAAGAGCCCAAAGCAAACAGCTTAGAATACATCCCTAATATGTTTTTTTCTTCTTGCAAAATTTAAAATATAAAAATAAAGAGTTATTTTCTCAACCTACGCTGCACTGAGCTTATTCTGCTTCCCCTTGGCTCTCATAGTTAACACCCTTCTTGTGTCACAATTTGGAGATACGTAGGAATACTGAAAAACTACGTTTTGATATGATATGATGGAATGGTCGGCCATTTTTTTTTTTTTTTTTTTTTTTGGAAAGGCACATTTCTAGACTTCTGTTTGTCTTATAAATGCAATGAATAGTTGCAGGAGAACTTTGTATTCATGTCTCGAAAATAGTGCCGCTGACAGTGTAGCATGCACTGTAATTATAAGAGGGAAATGCAATTTACTTTTAAGACAAAATCTTGTGTTGTTTAAGAGAGAAAAATGCTATTTTTGTGGAAAAATCAGCATTATCTCTGTTTATCTGTTATTTTTACCTCCGCCAAAGAGATTATGTCTGTCTGCATATGTTTGTTTGTCTGTTTGTTTGTTAGCAAGATTGCGCAAAAACTGCTGCATGGATTTTGTAAAATTTTAGGAGATGTTGGGAATGGCCCAACTCAAAAACTATTAGATTTTGGTGGTGGTCCAGATAACTACCATTAGCTAACAATCATTATTGCTCAATAACTATCTAACTGATAACAATATCAGCATCATTCAGAGTGCTATGTGTGGGTTTTCAGGGTCAAGGAATCATGCAATTTGTGAGCTACCTTGGCAGAGGTTTGCATTTTCTGATTGCTTTCTTGTTCGGAGATGTTAACATGCCTCATTTTAGAGATAAAACACATAAAAACTAATCATCAAAAGCATCAAAACAATTTCTAGTATTTTTGTAGTTTTTGAATATTTTAGTAAAGCTAAAGATTGATTTTGGGAAGCAGAATCTGTCTTTGTGTTCTATTTACAGAAGCTATTGGCCTAAAGGCAGGTGGGCAAAGCTCATTGCCAAGTTGTGGCTCTTCTCCTTCATTTTTATACTCACTTTATTCCATATCCAAGTCTTTCCTCTGCCCTGCTCTTTTTGAAATAAGGTTTGAAGAAGCGCAAGCCATTATACAGAAACACCCTCATTTGTACTCCTCATAGGTCATACATTTTGTCTAAATAACCTGAATTTAATTTTAAACAATTAAGCCTCTATTACATTCCTGAGCGCTCAGGAACAGACCTGGAGGCAGAGCATTGTCACCCACAGACATAGCAAAAATACCTTCTAAACTTAACGCTAGTTTCATATTTGTTGAACAGATTTAAATGAGGGGAAAACACATCAGTCATTCCTGAGCCAAGTCACGCCTCTGGATATTAATCATGTCTGCCGTAGCCGTCTGACTGACGCTGTTCATTTGTCTCTGTTGGGCTGTGAGCCAGCCAGGTGAAGACAGTGAAGGAGATCCTTCCTGTGATTTCACTTCCTCTTTTTGTCCAGGTCTATGTGCGGTGTGAGCGACTCATTTAGTCTGACTGGGTGAGTAAATCTGCACGTTGCACAATAGACAGTGATGCACGTGCAGTGTATTAAATACTAAAACGGAAGCATTTGTAAAGTTTGACATTTTTAACTTGACATTATAAATGTCAGAGGGGCTACTATTCATCTTTGTAGATTTCCGCTCTTTTGCAATTCGTAAAAGTTGTCAAAAATTACAAGCAAGCTGAATCTTATTTATTTCTGAGACTGATCATGCTTTTCATCAAAAATGGACACATCATGCTAACTTATCTGTTAAATAAAATTTTATTTAAACCTTTTTTTGCCACATTGAGATTCAATATCTTCTTTACAAGAGTGTCCTGGCCAAGAGGCACCCAGTGGGGACATTTTTATGATTTAGCAGCTTATGATGTTTGCTCATGATGCTGTGAGTGCGTGTGTGTGTGTATGCAGCAGCACTTGTGTGTGCATGTGTCTAAGACATGCAAAAAGAAACCGCTGACATGACAAATGAAACTTTTTTCAGTGTCTTATCCTGATTTCTCCAGCACTTTTAAACCATCAGTTCACACAAAAGGAGCACTGGTCATGTGTCAATTGCACAGTGTGAGCAGACATTGAACATGACTGTTGATTTTAAATGTTAATGTAAAAAATAGTCAACAACCGCAGGTTCAAAGAAAGTCAAGCCAAAAGATTCATAAAAGGAGCAAATCCGACAAATAACATCAGCATGGAGGTAGGTTGGATAATGCACCATGTTTAAGTTGCATAGGTACACCAGTGACATTGGCATTGGCCCTTTTTTCCAAAAAGATTTTCTGTAAGCAAATAAAATAGGGATGAACAGTCATTAGTTAAACACATTTTTGTCGTGTCAACTAATTTGGATCGAAGTAATGGTTTGTTAAACAAACTTGATTGTGTTTTAAAGGTCAAACATGAGAGGAAATATTGACATTTTAGAAGATTTACACATTAGAATATCAGTACCGACATCGACTTTATTATTATTTAAATATGGAGCCTGCATTAGCCCTGATTTTGACAGTTTTTACTTCACTTAGTATGATAAAGAAGGATAAATGGATTACTGTAATGTAGCAAAATCAGTTGTTTACACGTCTCCCCTGTTCCAGATTTTTAAAAAACATGCAAGTGAAACTTGAAGATTTTCATCATTGTTTGTGAAAAGCTCAAATGTTTCACAGTAGAGCTGGGAAATGAATCAAGGTATTGATCTCAATTAGAATGACATCCTTCCACTATAAAGAACACTAAGTAATCAAGATTAAAAGATTACTGTGTCACATGGCATAATGAACTTTTTTTTCTTTTTCTGTTATTATCATCAGAAATGCTTTTAGGAAATTGTATTTTTACTTGTATATTTCTATGTATTGCCTGTTCTTTAATATTTAAAATGATCATTCATATTTTTACTTGCAAATAGGAATATTAAAGACAACTTGTGTGTTTAAAATCAGGTTGAGTTATCTGAAATAAGTTGATACAAATGTTAAATCTCTGTCTCTGTTTGATACTAAAAGGTTGGTGTTGGTCACAGAAACAACAGGATTGTTGTGTTTGAAGCTGAAGTAATATCATTAACTTATTACAATGTTGATCCCTGAGGATCAGCGTATTAATTCATGAAAAATTTTAAGGTGTATCATGAAGTAAACATTGTTTTCAGTTTTTAATAAAGCCTCTCTGCCACAGGCGAACATGACCATAGAACATATATCTTACTTCTTTTCTCTTATTTTATGGCAGAGCAGAGGTTTTGGTATGTGTGACACACTTTTAGATTAAAATTTTAGTTTTGAAATATGAGATGTGTTTGACTAATCAGCTTCTTTCGGGGAAAGTTGTGAAAAAACCTCAACCCTCATCTGGAGGTAGTGATGTTAGCAGACAGGGGAAGTAGCAGTCTGACACTCATGTTTTTTTCTTTTTTTTTTTCTCTCCCTCAGGTCTTTGTAGTTTCTCATCCTCCCACTTTGGCTTCCGAAACTTGTGCCTCACTGAACGCTGTGCGACCCAGCTCTGCTGCCGGCCTCAGTTTCCCCCGGACTTCAGGAAAACCCATTGAGACGAAAGAGAGAGAGCCCTCTGTCTCCACCAGAGCTGCTACCGACTGCTGACTGCATGTCTCAGAGCTCTGAGCGACCCCCCTCCTCTTCCTCTTCCTTCTCCTCTTCCTTCTCCTTCCACTCCTCCTCAAGGACCCACATATCCACACAACCATAGCCTCAAAACAGCCAGCTGTAGCTGCTTCACCAAAGGCACGGTTGGCCATTTCTCCACCTGGACTGAGGAAAAGGTCATCGTCCCCCACACCTGGCCTCTCATTGGTTGCTCCTCTAGTGGGGGAGGCAGCTTTTAACGTCAAGCCGCTCTCCCTTGAGATGAAGCTGCAGGCCGTCATGGAGAACCTGCACAGGCAGCAGAGGGCCAAGCTGCTGATGGAGCAGCAGCTTCAGCAGCAAGCAGCCGCACAACATACTCAGATCCGCACACTTGCAGGTGGAGGAGGAGGGGACGCGCCGATGGGCAGTCCAGCTCCAGAGGCAGAGCAGGCCCAGATGGCGGCGTTGGCTGCCATGCGTGCAGCGGCAGCAGGGCTGCAGAGAGTGTCAGACAGTCCTATGTCAGAGCGAAGCAGTGGCGGCGAGGATGACGATGACGACAATGACGAAGGGGATGAACATTACAAGGACATGATGGGGTCGGACGAGGAGGAGCAGATGTAAGTACTGACTTTCCTCAGACAGGTATTTAGCAGACTTCTTAACTTTAAGTGTAATGATAAATGATGCAGCAACTTGGTGCTAAATGCTAACAGCAGTTACTCACAGGTAACATTTCTCTTTCCTCTATCTGTCATGTCACAGTCCTGCTAGACTCTCAGTTGGGAGGTCATGAGCCTACAGCTGTTAGGTCTGGCTATAATAAGGAATGGGTACTCACACTATATCTACCTTGCCAATTCCAACACAAAATTCAGTGCATGATTTCAACTCTGTTCAGTTTATACAGAAGACATAAATACTGAACCTTGTTTGTCTCGTCTGCTTAGTGAATTGTTGCTGTAAAGCAGACACAGCAGGTTAACTGTCACATGAGCTATGACAAAAACAGACATTATTACTTTTTTTTATGGGAAGTCTTGATATGTGAACCACAGACAAAACAGCCCCATTGTAAAAGTAGACGAGAGCTCAACTCATCAGTCAACCCACTGGGAAGTGTTGACTCTACTTGTTTACATCTAAAGTTTTTGACTTTGCTCTAACAGTAAGCAGAAATGGGATGAAGAAGACTTTGAGGGAGAGATGGAGGAAGACTTTGATGATGACCTAGCGGAAGAAGGTCTGCCGACGGGCCACGACGCAGTAGCACCAGGGAAGGGTATCCTCCTGCTGCCCCACCGTCAGCTCCACCCACACTCCCAGCTGCTGAAGGCCCGTCCCAGTGTTGACCAGGAACCCCGAGTCGCCATCCTACCTCCGCACGCCACGCACAGCCACCTGAGTGCCCAGGACCATGGGGAATGGACCTATGAGGAGCAGTTTAGACAGGTAGGCTGTCTGTGCAGTTCTTCTCTTTGTTCCCCCTGGCTCTGTGCTGGCCTGAATTGCACTGTTTTTGTGCAATAGTCTGTGTGCAGGAGTAAGCCCTCAGTTTTTGATGATGTTCCAATATTGGGAGCCTTGGACTTCTATTTGTAAATCCGATACAGGTATCAGTGAAGTTTGATTTTCACTTGTATCATATCAAAGTTAGAAATCCTAGTAATGTGATAACCTAAAATCAATAAAGTAATCAGCTCTTAAGTTTGTCTTTGCAGCATGACATTCTTGCAGGAAACATCTGGTCCACATAATCTGTTTTTCTTATGCAGCAGTTCAGGGCTCGCTGATGTTTGACATTCTATAACTTATTTGGCCAAAGAGTAAAAAAAAAAAAAAGTCATTTCCTGTCATGAATAGTGCTGCAAGCTGAGGAAGAGAAGTCAAGAGCTGAAGGAGGGGGTGGGTCAGGCAGCATTTTAACAGCTTTACCATGCGGGCGTTTACTGTAAACATGCTAGTGGGCTGGATATTATGAGAGAGGCCCCTGTGGAATAAGACGGGCTGTTTACGTGAAGAGATTTAAGTCTGTCAACAGCTAAGTTTAGATGGAGGGCTGCTGGTGAGAGACTCATGAGCAGTTAAGTCTTTTCACTGGTGGCTACTTATAATAGGAAACTGAATAAACCAGAGCTTAATACTGGGTTATGTTGCAGGCTTTGCCAAATTTTCGATACAAGTGGTTCAACGTTGTATTGCCCATGAAAAAAGTTACTGATTACTGTGAAAATGCTCAATTCAGGGAAAGTCCATCATTACAATGACCCCATTTCAGCATAGGTGAGACTGAAAATCAGTTTCTGCATACAATAGAGGTCTTGTTATGACAACTCTTTAAGTGTTGGCTCAACAGTAAATATATTTATTTAGGGAGCAATGCAACAAGAACCCTACAGTGTGGTAATTGATTAAATGCAGGTTTATTTATGTTAATTAATTTTAAAAATTGTTATCAGTTTAAGAATATGATTGAATCTATCTAACAGATTAAATAAACAGAGCATAATTTTTGTTTCTTGAATTTACATTCAAGCAAAACATAAGTGAGTTAACTAAAACAATGTCAGTGCGTAATGATCAATTTACCTCAGGTCGATTGCTTAAGAGTGATTTCCTGTAGAACAAATAAGTATACTGTCAACCCACAACACTGCAAAACAGAGTGTGGCCCTAAAGTCAGAACATATTTTTGTAATGAATGAAGGAAGGATTAAAAATTGGACCTTTAATCCTATTTTGCTTGTGGTGTATCATAAATTCAGACCTTGAGTGCAAATTGAGCTTGTCTCATTTGTTTCATAAAACAAATAGTATACAAATAGAGTATTTTGCACCTTTGTTTTGGAAAAATTGGCCATCCAAAATGAATTGAGAGGAATCAATGATAATGTGTCTGACCTGACTTTGAGCACATTATAACATATATACACATTATATCCTCTTGTTTAGATAGCTATCATGCTTATACCCTGCCTGTCTCACCTTTCAACACTCAGTTGATATTTTAACTAACAGGACTTAAACCAAAGCTTCAGGATTCTGCCATAATGTCTTTTAAAAGCTCACATTCTGCTTTTTCAAGTTTAATATACCCTTGAGTGTGTTTAACTTGTCTCTTTACGTAATAGGCCATTTCTATGCTCAATTTAAAAAGTCTGTGGGTATCAGGACTCCTCCCTCTTCCCATACTTATGGCATCGGCAGTTGCCTAAAATGACTCATTCTCCCAGCAGCTGTGAATAGACCTACCAGTGTGACATCATACCATTGTTTTGTTGTCAGTTCCAGGCCATTGGCCCACTGTAGGAAACCCATTGCAGAGCAGAGATGTTAAAATGAATGCAGAGTTGTTGACAATACGACATCAAGCAGTGCTGAACTGGCAGTTAGCACAGAATAGACCTGTTAACCAATCGGGGGGGCTTTAAGTAACAGGAACTCCACCAGTAGTGAAAGTAAATTGAGTGCCATCGGACTGGTGGTGGGGGATAAAAATGGATGACAGAGGGTGATAGTGATGTTCCTTGTCTATTTTGCATGATTTTAAGACATGTGCTTTTGATTAATTTAGTCATTAAGAACAAAATAAGGTTCTTGTGTAAAAAGAAATATGCATGGTCTCTACCTGGAAAAACTGAATCATCTTCCAAGCCTCCATTTTACATTAAAGCAGTCTTCATGACGTAATGGAAGCTCCTATTGTAATGCAAACACTGCCCTTGCCTGTAGCAGTTTTTCAAATTATGAAACATGTTTGATGGCATGTCATCTTTGTGTACTCTGTTTTTTTCCTTTAAGAAGAACATCCTGATTAGAAGACTTTCATAAGAAATTGTCCGTATGTTGGAGGCAGGTTAGAGTCAGTGCAAGTCTTACAGGCTTCATGTTTTTTTTCAAACCAATTCACAAATGGTGTAATAAAAAGCCCATTTCTTGTAATTGGAGAGTGTCAGAAATAATTCTGCCCTTAAAACCTGTACTCTGCCCCTCTAAATAGTCAGCCCCTCCCTCTGTAAAAAGCTTTTGTGTGAACAGTTGGTGGTTTACATGTGTCAGAGGGGACATACAGTGCATTTTTATCATGACATGTCAGTCAGTCACCGACGGTTATATAATCAAGAGAGCCAGTATCTTGGCTGTTAAGATAGTGTTACTCAATCCATTGTTGATTAAACGTAAGTAACGCCTATGCAACACAGCTCCTACAGGGACAGAGCAACAATATAAACCGTCTTGACCTTCTGTGTTTTATACAATAAAAGACATAGAGCAGCTGCTGTCAAATCTTTTTGCAGAGAGCCACTGCTTCAAACCTTTTTACTGCTGAGAGGTTATAATGTTGTGAATCCAGGATTCCAGCCCTACACATTATTCACGCAGGGCTAATTTTGGGCTTGGATGATTACGGTGATTAGTAATAATAGCAGCTTTTCCCTGTGAATCCTTGGCTAAAGTGCTGCGTCTGCAGTGGGTTAAGCAAAAATGACAGACCTGCTATGATGAAGACGGTCCCTCCCCTGATAATTCTAACCCAACACAAATCAAACTCAGTGATTTCAGCCTTAATTTGTATCTAGCGGGTGCCATTTTTCTTCTGCTGCAGCTTTTTTACATCTGAAAGTAATGTTTGTGGTTTCTTCTCGTCATGTGAAAAGGCAGCACAGACCTCAGTGCCTCATGTGTTTTCAGTGTAAATGTCCACTCTCTTTGCTTGATAAGGAGGTTGAGGACCATAAAAGCTTAGAATTATATCATAATATATGTAATCAGAACACATTTGACATTTGCAGCTTATTCAAACAAGCCAGCTGAAATGTCCTGTGCATCATGTGCTGAGGTTGTTGAAATTTTTGATCCTATGACTACTTTTTTTGATGAAAGTATGAATTCTTGTTAGTGAGCCATCATGTCATATTTCACTAAAACTTAAAGAAACTACATCTGTTTCACAAGATAGGTGCATTAGCAAAGAAATAAAGCAATGAATTTGACACTGTTTGGGGGACAAACGTCATTGTCTTGGTCTAGTTTAGGATCATACCTGGTTCCAGGCACGTTTTCCCATATCACCTCTGACAAAGCTCGAAGAGAGGTGAGTTGATACTAAAAATTGACGTGAACTGAACAATGAATGTCTTCACTACAATCTTCATAGGGAATGTTTGACATGGAAATTTAACACTTAAGCCCTGTAATGCTGTACGACTTGCTGAATTCTACTCTTCCATTAATGGTGTTGTGTTTACTGCATGCAGCCATCTTTTAAACCAGATTCTTCTCCTTATATTAAAAAAAGCCAAAAGACTGAAAGTCAGCAAACTATTACCTCAATTTCCTGGTGTGGTTTTGATAAGGCATCATTGCAGTTTTGCACCTGTGCCAAGACAACCTTGCCTACGATGTGGAGGTACTTTCCATGTGTACACTATGATGGAGAACAAGCAAAACAAAGCAGAGAAAAGCAAAGTTGAGCCGTGAATCAATAACATTTACATTTAGGAACTGATATTAAATTATTATCATTTTAAATCTGGCTGCCTTCCCTTTAGGACATCATGCTCTCATCAGAGGCATCAAGCTCATAGGACGTAATCATGGCAGACAGGAGACAGAGGCAGTCAAAAGTGTGGCCTAATTTTATACAATGCAGTGCTAATTGTGCAACACCCAGTGTGATTTCAGTTCCCATCTTTAGCGGAGACCACTGATGGAAAACTGTTCTCAGATAACTGAAAAGAAGTATTCACTCTGTATGGATGCTCAGATGCTTTATTTTGGCCGCCATAATGTTAAATAAGCTATTTATTGTAAATCATGTGAAGAGGAAAGTAATACAAGGGTGAGGTGCCCAGATTGGGGCTTGCACTAATCCCTGCCAGATTGGGGCTATTGCTCTGACTCCCCCTACTCCCAAGTTGTCATAAGGGAAGAAAGGAGAGCAGAGATAGCAAAGGAGATGAGCTATATCCTCTTATTTTTACTTTGACTGCCACCCCACATCTATCGGACAAAGCCTTACCTTTAGTGTCAGTTTATTTTTTACTGCTGAATCTATTTAACTAAGCTTTTCTCTTTCTTAAACTCCCGAAAATCCTACATTTGCAACATTAGTCATCCAAAGATTTAACTACAACTTTACAGAAGAATAGACCTCTTGCAACTTATCTTAAAATAGTGTGTTATGCATTTCAACTGTATGTTAATTTTTGCTATAAAGCTGCTGTAGTTGAAGGAGTTGGATGGAAAAAGAACAATTCTGATTCAACAAAACAGCCCAACACATACCTTGAATTCTGTTTTGTGTGGAGTTTGTTGTCTTGAAGGCCTATGCTGTTTTTTTTACACTACATTTGGATTTTTAAGCTAATTTTGTTTGACATAGAAGTCTTTGAAGAATTTGGTGAGCAGCACCATGTTCTATTTTGATTAAGCCTCCAGCTTAACTTTACACTCACGCAAGACAAATTTCTGTATGTTATAGAGTAAATTATGTGTATATTTTTTTCAGAGGGGATCAAGCAGGGAGGAAAGGGTTAAGGCTGTACAGTTTATTTTGGGCAGGTGGGTGGAGGCTGTTGGAATGTGCCTGAGGGAGGGTGATAATGTGGCCACTACGAACGCCAGATCCTCAGCAGAAACCCTGCGTGCCTCTATCAGTCTGCTGCAGTTGGATGTCTTCCCAACTGAGAACTGTCTTTTCTTAAGTCTGGTCCTTTATAGAGCACAATATAACGTCTCTATGGGTGCACAACAACAATGGACCATGGCCATGTCCACCGTACCATTCTATAAAAGCCCCTTAAGGGGTAAAAACAAAAACAGGGGAACTTCCTTCCTTTAAGAGAAAATTCTCAAGAAAAAGGGGGAGTTAGGAGGCCATGTGTGGGAAAGCATCAGGGAGACAAGTGTGTAGAAAGTTTAAAACAAAGAATAGGAACAGCACGGTCATAACAAGTCAAGAATAAAGCAGTGAGTCCATTTGGACCAGAAACAAAGCCACTAAAAGAAGTCCCACATAGAACATGAAGTTTTAAAACTACCTGGGTCAAAGGTACCACATAGGTGATGAAACATCTCACAAACCTTACCCTGAGGTGATTTTTTTTCACACCGAGGCTGTATCAGTATATCAGCCAAGCTTCAATCTGCATTCCTGGAGGATCAGCCGGTCACCTTCCTCCCGCCACGCACTCAACTGAAAGGTCAGACTAAATCAAGCCAGGACACACAGTCTATTTCAATGTCCAATTACACTGCGGTGCTGAGAAAATTAACCCAATTATTTAAGGTGTGCTGCCAATGGTGTCATAACTGTCAGAGCGCCACAGCATTAAATAAAGGGCCGGGATTGATGCACATACAGTATCATATTTTTCCAGTATCCTTGCATAATTTTGAAATTGAACCTGATTTGCCTTGCGGGTGGAGTGTCCTTTCAACGGAGTAATTCCAGCCTGCCTTCAAACCTTAGGGCCCCCCCCATATGTGCACCCCCCACTCTAAATGTCCATATCAATATCACTGCTTGCATTGAGCTCTGCATTTTTATTTACGGAAAACCTACACACTCCTTATAAGTTGATGGTCCAAGAGCTATCAGAGGCCCAATAAGCTTCCTCGCATCTGTTCCAATCAAACATTATCTAAATGCTGAAGGGGTTTGGAAGGAACATCATTTTCTCACCCCTGGTGGGACCTAGTCCTGCTGATACAGTAGCTGACAAAGCTCTCACAGGAACAGTCTCTTCAGCCAAGTAATACTGAATAAATTCACATCCAGCACAGCATGATAGTGATAATTATGTGAGAGATAGCTGTAGTTAAGTTTAATGATTTGTTTTTTTATGAATTTATATCTGCCAACTAGCTGCATCTCAGGCTTGATATCAACTCACAAATAGACACGATCAGCTTTTATTCTGTTAAATTGCGTTTGAAATCTAATACGATATACGCTGACCAATGTGGCGCCAACATGAAATAAACCAGCTTAATTCATAGAAAGTAATGTTGCTACGATGTCATCATAAATCTTTTGCTAAAATGCTCAATGGAGGATTCTCAAGTGTTTTTAAGATTTATTGAAATAGTAAGTAGTAGTAGTAACTTTTGTTAGGTCCTCCCCTCTCTATAGAAATCAACCTTATAAAGCTCAAAACAGACGTTGACCGACACTTTGAGGCTATAAGATACATTAGCTTGTACATGATTACATCAGCTACTAAAGCTACATCTTCAGGCAACTTTATCTTTCCTCTTGTTTTATACCAGCTAAAGCTAGCTTGTTGGTCAGTTTGCTGGACTTCAGTATCATTGATGCACCAGTTAAAACAAATTTAAAACAATTTTCCCCCTTTTCTCAAACGATTTCGGTGTTTGCACGCAATCTTGTCAGCTAGCTGTAAGAGCTTTGTTGAACTTTTGTTATATGGCTCTGGTTTTACCCAGAAGTCTTAAAGTAATTTTTTTGCTAAAATATTTAGCAGGAGTAAATGGCTAAATGTGTTTTGGACAAATAAAAATAAATGATTTAAAGAATTCAATGGCAAAGCATAGCTAAGCTAAGACATGTAGTCTACATGTTACTGTTCTTGTTGAGCCTGTTGGGTCAAAGTTAGCTTGCTCTTTTTCTTTACGTTTGTCTATTAGCTTTTTTTTATGTTGACAGAACAAGTTGTACCAAAGTATGACTTTAATATCTCAAGAATTAATCAAGTTTAGTTAGGATATGAGCATTTTTTCTTATCAGGCCATTACAGGTATAATGTGTCTTTGCTACGTAACGCTGTCTGCATACACGACTTTGAGGTACATTCGCTAGCCCAACTTTCCTTGTCAAGATGTTATATCAAGCACAGCCAAAAACTAATTCACTTGCTCACTGGAGTTCTAGTGACAAATGAGTTATCCTTTTATTCTTTTTGGCTCTATTCTCAATTTAACCGCCCATATTTGTAAGCTAACCTGTTTTGGAAAACACTGCAGTTTTGTGACCTCAGTGCAGCTTTTTATCCACAGAACATGTGGATGTGCAATTACAGTCTGGTCTCATTAATGTGAAGCCTCCTCAGTGCTCTGGTGTACATTCGTAGAAGTGCCCTGCTCCTCTGCCCCTTTTATAAACAATATCCTCCTCAGGACAGAAACGGTCCAGAGGCCACGCCGAGCCTTTGAAGTCTCCTCTGCTGTGTCTCTGTCTGCCTTAAACACCAGCAGCTGGGCAGATGGAGTCCAGATGGACAGTAAAGTAGGGATGTCTTTAAAAATTCATGGCACTCACCATGATCAGGGCGAATGGAGGGGAGCTGGCATTAAACATTAAATTGCTCACACACACACAAACACACACACTTAGGGAGTCGGGGGGAGGGGTCTGTTACTGGCTACAGGAAGTGTAGCTGGAATGAGAGCCAATTGGGAGTGACACTTATTGGGATTGCCGTTCGGGTTTTTGCTGGTACAGCTGTCTGATAAGTGCTTGTTGGGTTTATATTCCTCAGCGGTCTCGTTCAGGCCTTTTGATCCACCTAAGGGTTGTATGAAAGGCCACGTCATGTTGTTTTTGCATTTTAAATGGCGATATGCATTTTACAGCTGGGGATTTGTTTAGGTAAAACAAGCACTAGGAAGGTACACTGAAATCTGCCTTGAGGTGCCTTGAATATCAGAATATAGACAAATTTACATGTTTTTCTTATGTCTTACTCTCCCTCTAAACACTTTTATTTTATTAGCTGTTGAGAAATTACAGCAAGGTTTGCCACCATCACTCGGGTTTTCTTCTAAAGCTTATTTTTGTCTTCTCTGCTTTTTATAAGACAGGAGAGAGCGACAGGGATAGAGTCCTCAAGAGTGTAATAGTTATGTGAAGACAGGGCCAGATCTCCACTCAAGTTGGCCGCAGAGTTCTGCAAGGGGTTCTGACTCAGGTGGCTCCTTTCCTGAATGTCATTCACCATTCTCTCTCTCTTCAGTGTCTGACTCTTCTGTCCTATTGTACAAAGTCAAGATACAGAAACCTAAAATTAAAGACAATGATCAAGGATGTCCTGAGATATTGGATCTGGGCCAATGTTAGCATGTTTTTAATTAACTTGGGTTTGGGATTTTAATGATAATCTCACCCCAATTGCATACATCAGTTTCAGTATATCAAGCTCACTTTGTGACAGGCTGTAAATGAGTAGTAGTATCAGAGTGGGAACACTTCATTTACACGAGCAGTTCAAGTCCAACAGCCAGTCTAATCATACTGAGTAGATTTTCTTATGAGATTTACAATAATGCCAGTCAGACTAAGTTGAATGGGGCATCTTGTTATTTTATGTACTTGATTTGGTTGACAAAAAAAAGGAGGAAAAGCTGTATTGCCTTAGCAAACGTAAATATCAGATCGGGACTTAGAATTGGCAGATACTCAATATTTAAAATTCAGATCCGTGTTCAATAAAGCTGATTGGATTTCAGGAGATCCATCACTCTCATTTCTCATCTATTTAGATCTCTCCTAGCCGTCACAAAACAATAGCGAATAATGATACTTATGATTGACAGCTTTTTGTTTATGTATTTTACTATGTGCAAAAGTTAATAAGCCTTGCTTTACCATTTTGCCATGGCTGAAGCTCTCATATAAAGAACTTAGCTCCAGAACTACAAACTGTTTGATCATATGTGAAGTGTTGTATGTGTCAGTGGTCTGCAGGGGTTAAATTTATCAGGGCAGAACAGTTTTTATTCAGTTCTGGGAGTTCAGCCAGGAGAGTCCTTTGTGAGCAGTGATCTGTGTGTAACAAAAAGAAAACAAGGGTTAATGGGTCCTGTACATGACATGAAAACAAAAGGCCGGGGCAGCATGGGAAGACCTCTGTGAGTCTTCCTGTTGAGAGGAGGAGGAGGAGGAGGAGAGCGCGGGAGGGGAGAGAGTAGGTGTGACCGAGCGAACAGGGGAGAGGAAAGAAAAAGTGAGTCAGTTGACTTGGCACAGAGCTTTGAACAACTGCCAAGTCGAGTGTGTACTACATGCTCATTTTGACTGTGAAGCAGTGTGGAGTCAAACGGCCCGCGTGCAGCATGGAGCTGATGTCAGAAGCTGTACAGCCACGGGGATTCTGGAAATTGGCAGTCACTCAATATGGAGGAGGAGAGCGGGGCTGGAGCAGGAATGTAAACAGAGATTGCGTAAAGGCTGAGGCCAGCTCTTTTCTTCCTGCTTTTTCTTTTGGCTGTCCTGCTTTGTGCTATTGATTTTATTTTGGCGTGTTACATGAATTCTTGTGTAGATATTCAGCCTAGGGCTTCCCCCTTCTGACTTCCAGCTGCCGAAACATTTGTAGCTAAAAAGAATTAGTACTAATTGGCATAGGAGGAATCTTCACAGCTTCTCCAGTGTCAGGATTTTCACCAAGCAGCACCCTCCAGTGTTTGGAAACAAAGCAAATATGATGTAAAAGCTACAGTTCCTTAAGGGTCGGGGGCATCAACCTTCTTTTTGTGTAGTTCTTCTTTAGAAGTTTTGTGTTGTGCAATCTAGGGACGACATTTATAACAAAACACTACTAGAACCAATATAATTTTCCTATTTTCTGAACAGATCCTTTGGATTATTAATTCCTTCTGCTAAGTTCTGGATGTCCTGCAAATCAAGAAAATCTGACTCTCCTCAGAGGCAGTCACCACAACAACAGCATGTAAGATAAAGAAGTAATCAAGAGACAGGAAAAGAAGTGCTTAAAGTTTTTATTTATTTAACACAGTATGACACTGACTGGAAAACATCAGGTGTCTGTGTTTGTGTGATTTCATGCAAGAGTAGAAACACTGTATACTTTTGCATTGTCTACGCAGAACAGGATTAAGTATGTGTGCAAAGTGTTTGACATGGTTGACCCTGAGTATCTGTGCAAACCTGCTTGTTTACCACACAGAAAACCTGCAGGAATTTTTTAGATAATTGATGAAGAATTGGATCAGCTGGCAGAATCAATAATGGCACTGGAATAAATCTCATTAATTGCCACCCTCAGTAACATCTCAACATTGGAGTACAAGTGGAACAAGAGACTACAACACAGTGCACAGTTCAGTCTTCCATGGGTCTGCTACATTTTTCGATCCAAACAAATGACAAAGAGCAACAATTATGCATCTCTGATCCTCAATATCATGGCTTGGAATCAAAAATCACATACTCCCCTCTCAAAACGTCTTTGCCTTTGGTGACAGAGCAAATAGGAGGTTAACTTGCCCCCCCCTCTCTGTCTCTGCACTGTCCACAGTGGAGGTGAAATGTCACAGGAGTGTAAATATTACATCCTCATGATGTGGTCAAATGTTAACCACTTCCTTTGTAATGGTCTTTTTTTTTTGCCCAATTGATAATAATAAAAAAAAAATAGTCCTCTAATAGCAGCATTAAAGGGGCCTGTGTGATAGTTGAATTTAAATGTGACATCTTTAAAGCACACAAACTTTAGACCAGTGCTATCATGTAAGGTTCAGTTTGGTTTGAAGTCCTGGAACATAAGCTCCAGAACAGAGCCAGAACCCTGACTGTTGTTTGTCAGTCTCATTTATGATTTCCCTTTTCTTCCTCTTGAAAGGAAAAAAAATCAAAGCCATGGTTTATCACTTTTCTTGCCCTTTTTGTCTCCTTAGAAGACACTTTTTCTTTGCAGTAGCCTTGTGTCACTGCACAGAACCTCAGAGATAGATCTGCTCTAAATGGTCGATGCTGTCAACAAACAAAAGCCCTAAGTGACATCTTTTCATACAACGACCTGGTGAATGGCATTCATGTGAAGAAAAGATGTGTGCTGTCGCCTTGGCGTGCTTTCAAAAGGTGGTTGTTGAATGTTGAAAGCATTCATTCTTCAAAGAATCAATTAAGAAATTGCTCAAACGTAGATGAAGATACTTTGTTGCACATTTTCAAGGTCTGAATCCCATCCGTTTGATCAATAGCTCCAATGTTATAAAGAGGAAAGTACACGTCTTTGACATTGTGGCATAAAAGACCCTGCAAGTGTTTTGATCCATAATCTTTGACTCACTTTTGACAGAGTAACAATGCTGCAGCAGCACTGCCTTGTCCCTGTGATTAAAGCTGACCTTCTTTAATTGTGTGCCCGTGGCAGGAGGTCTGAGGTTATGGGCTCTGTTCACAACACAGATACAAATGATTCTTTTCCCGCTACCCTCCCATTTCACACCAATATGAACCGATAATAGACCCTTTTTACACTGTAGATGTCTGGACATGTTCTGTCAAGAAAACCAAAGAGACGCCATAAGACAATGACAGCAGCTGGACTATTGAGGTGTGTCCCAGTCATAATCAGGAGTGTGATCCTGGAGTCAAACGCTTTTTATTTCCTCTGATAAGATTGATAATCAAATATTATAACTATCCAGGGTAGACCTATCACAAGGACAGTGTTATATGATCTTATAGATTAAAACATTGCAACAGACTGAACACACACAGTTGCCTCGCTCCTGGAACTAGAATATATACAGGCTTGGATAAATGTCCTTTTCTCAGTTTTATAAATCCATACTTGTGCCAAATCCATTTGTGTAAGTAATCCTTCCTCTGTCATAGCTCTGAAGATTTTAATAGAGGCTAGAATATGATCAGTGGAATCAGATGGCTCACACAGCTCTGTCCGTGCTTGCGTCTGACCTTTTGTATATTTGAAGCTCCTTATTTGCTCTTCTTAACTTCTGCAAAAACGCAACACACCACACCTACATGACACTGTTGTTAAAATAATTTTAAGTGAATAATGGCCTCTGAGTGTTAGTAAACAGGGACTTATCATTTTACCAGATTTTATGCCAGTATACAAATGCATAAACTTCCAAATGCAAGATACATTTGGTAAAAAAGATCATCCGATCACCCCACCGATTCGTTTTTGAGCAGTTCCACCTCCCCTAAACACTTTCTTTGGGCTGTTGCTCAGGTGAACTGTATAGAAGACATATATTGAATTGTGTGGCTTGTCAGGTTAGAAGAAGGGTTCACTTTTTATATAAAGAATCACAATTACCATGTCAGAAAGCTGTGGCAGTTTGAGCCTGTGCATTTTATTTTTGAAATGGCAGCTTCTCACTGTTAAAATCTTCAAACATTTTCTCAGAATTTCATCTTCAAAATCACAAAAATCTATTTTTGACAGCAACCTTACAGTATTACTTATGAGTTAAATTTCATGGCCTGCCCTTTCTAAAAACCTTCTTGTAATTTTCAAGAGTGCATGTGCAAAACAGAGCTTTAGAGTTTAAAGACTAGGGTCATTTTGTGGAGTAATTGTGCAACATATTAATTCATTTCATGGAATTAATTCTGAATAATTCAAGCACATGCCAAACTGTCAGTATTGCACAGTCATAGACTTCGCAAATGCTCCTGCCTGTTGCCCTCTGTTTCATCTATGTCACTATTTGAAGCCGTCAAGAAGGAAAAACTCAGAGGGATCTAGAGATCAACCTGAAGCCCCACCACATATTGATGAGGATGATGCTTAACCACTTTGCAGATATCACAGTCTGTTTTGATGCACATGGTCAGATATCTGCCCTGCATGAGCCTGTGTGTGCCAGATATGTTTTTAGGACCAACATAGTCAACCATTAATCTCATTGCCCTGCCCATCCTTCACTCTAATTGACGCTGTGAGCTCAAGCCCACGTGTCCCCATTCTTCGACGCAACTACTGTAGGCACTCCATACTTAGGAGCAGTGTACCGTGATGCTCTTTATTCTGAAGCCAGATTAAATATTTTCTTCATGTCTCAGCTCTTTTTGTACACAAACACAGACACAGACCTCCCCCTGAACTTTCAGCTACCTCTTTTATCACTGTCTTCATCTTTTTGCCTTCAGATGCAAACTTTATCTCGGCATCTCAACTGGTGCTGAATGAATACCTGCAGCTTTCACACAAACACTCTTTGGTTTTTGATCCAGGTCAGACTTTCTCTGACATTTTGAGGGCTGATCATGGACCATATGTGGAAATAATAAAGAGTAAAATCACATTGAAAAAGTAGAGCCCAATTAATGTTGTGTTGGTCATTTTATCTGTCAGCACTTTGGTTTTGGATCTTTAATTGCTTCCCCTTTGCCCAGTTTAGGCATCTATCACTCTGCTACTACTCATTAGCCATGTGGTCCAAGCAGATTGCTCTCAGCCAGACTCTCCAGGGCCTTGGGAAAGCTGCCTGCTATTTCTGATTCTTATCCAAATCGGCAAGTAGTGCCAGCTGAGGGGCGCAGGCAGGAATGGAGTGCATGTAAGCGTGGGATAGCGTTCATTCTGATCTCATGTCATGTCCTCATCTAATGGTTTTCGCCTTTTTCTCATGTCAGCAGGGCGATACTTTATATCCAGAGGTATTCAAGGGGGAAAAGCATATAAATCCCTTTGGCAAAGCTCCTCAGACTGGGGCCTTACACAAATTTTCACACTCTAAAAGCACGTCTACCATGATTGCTTACAACCTTGCATGTCACTCATTTCCCAGACTTTCATCTCAGCATAAGCGAGACTGTAGCACAGAGGAAGTTACAGAATATTCAGGTTTGCAACATACATTTTATGTGCTGTTATTTGACAGATAAATGTTTGATGTTATTTGATCAGAGAGCCATTTCAAAAACTAATATTTTCATTGTTTTTAATGAGATTATTGGAGTTAGAACAATAAATTTTGTTTAAAGTGGTAGTTCTGTATTTTTAATTGGGGCTGTATGAGATACATATCATTGACACATACATTAGCCATAGTGGTGGCAATCAGCTCTTCCCTGACTAAGAAGGTAGACTGAACATTGCTGCTGAATGAGCCAAGAGCTAGACTAATTGTCGAGTTGTGTGCTCCAGACAGAATGGCATGCAGATAGTGTGGTGTGCCAAGACTGTACTAAAACAAAGACACTTGCTTTGGGCTTTTGTCCAGCACATTGCACAATCACCCAATGCTTGTCTTAACTACTTTCACCAAAGATGCACCACATTACCCGTAGCTATTTGCTCCTACAGCAGCATCCTATGGCCAAACTTTTTTGGCACAATCTCCAAGCAGAGCTGATCACCATCCCTGTGGCTGATGTGTCTAGTAGACATGCACCTTAATACACAGTAACTTCAGAAAAATCTGAACCATCCCGTAAAGGCACACCTCACTGCAGCTTCTGATGAAAAAAAACAATGGCTCCATACACAAGCTAACATTATGTTTTACCAGTCATTTCTTTTTTCTTCCAATCTCTAAGTTTACACTCGTAATTTTAACCCATGATCAAAATGTGAGCGTAGTACACTTTGGAGACAGTGAGCAGAAGTTTGTATTTCCAAAGGTATGCAGAAACTCGTCCTGTGTGTTGTTCAAGTACAAGCCAAACCATATTTCCTGCATGTTTGCACAATACACTCTCACACAATGCTTCTGTTGTGAAAGTGTTTCCTAGAAAGTAGAGTGACTGTATTTGCAAAGCTATTTTGCTCAATCAGTAAATTTCATGTACACACACACACTGGAGGATGCTGATGCCTTTTGCTTTGCCCCTTCTTTGTAAAACAAGTTAACAAGCTTTGCTGAAGGAGACAGAAGAAAATCAAGAAAATCCTGTTAGCACCTTGTTAATGGCACGTTTGTTCGTCCTTTCTTGTTCATCTTCCACGTTAAAGTGAGCCAGAGAGACCAAAATAGAAACAAAGTTTTGGAGTAAAGCAGCACACCACAGCTCCGTACTGCTCTGTTAGGACACCTGTTTAGGTAGCTTTGGTCACATGATGCTGATGACACAAAAAGTTCTTGATGACAATCAGACAATGTTGGTTAGGACATAAGGAAGCACTGGTTTTATTGTTGGTGTTTAATAAATGTCTTTAAATAGCAAGACGGGGCAGTTTTCCATAATTCATAATGAACCTTGGTTTATTGATTTCCATTATTTCAGCTTTAAATCATCGATCTGCATAACACACAAGAAGCTAAGAAATATTTTAAATATAGTGTTTAAAATTAAAAAAATGTCCACTGTGTCTGTATTTATTGAGATTTTACTCAGATATATAAAATATGTAAGAGTGTTTTGACTTCACCCCCTCTTTAATATAGACAGAGGTCTTAATCCATTAATCCATTATATAACTACTCTCAAGACTTCATAATTGTCATTATTTTTATATAAGTTTACTAAGTTAGCAAAGCTGTACATCCAACAAAACTTAGGTATTTTGATGCAGATACTACTGAATGCACAGAGAAGCACTACTTATTTGACAGTGTTGAGATACCAAGCTCAATAAAAAGAGCTTTGAAGCTGTCTCCTCCCTCTAAGTCAGTGCACTACATGTAAAAACTGCATCGTAAAACTAGTAAAGATTGGGAAGAACATTTTTACTTGTATTTAATTGTGAAATCAACAATTAAAGATAGCGTCACATTGTAAATCAAACTCAGATAATATTTCTAAATTTCAAATGATGAAAATGCAAATCTGCATCTAAAACTGTATCATGAGGTTAACCATCAAGATTCATGGATTTATCATGATGAAGAATTCAATGATGTAGCAGTCAAATAAATAAATGAAGTTGTTGAAACTTGTTAAATGGCTGCAGGGTGATCACAAATCTTTTCTGTTGGTCCCATGCCAGAGCTGAACCACATTCAAAGCAGAGGTTTTATTCAGCAGCTATGCAAACTGCCAGTGTATCATTCTCCGTGTCCTTTTCTAACTTTCTCATTTCTACTATTTTTCCGGCTAAATGTGGCTGTAGCAGATAAGATGACATCAGTTACAGTCTGGCTCTACGATTTTCTCCTCATCCTCGGTCAATAGAGAGTCTTATGAGGTCAGCCGGTCAGTCCGGATTATGATGCGTTTGATCCTGCCTGTCAATAAAACACCGGTCGATGCATCTGCAATGGGACAGCTCTATTGTTGCTGTTAATTGTGTGCATACGGGGGATGGGGGACGGGCCAGGGCAGAGAGCACAGGAGACAAAGATGAATTCATTATAGATGTCACATTAGAGAGACACAGCCGTGCACTTTCTGTCATGCTGCTGTCAGCTCTGTTCATTGACTGGATTAACGTCTTTTCCACATGAACATGAGGAATACAAGGAAGCAATCTGATGTCTCACTGATTAAGAGTGGTGGCCAATTTCTACTGTCCGGCACAGAGTCTATTTTTAGCCTTTTGCTTCCTTTTATAGATAAACATTTCTCTGCCTTTTACTCAAAGAGATCTTGGTGATCTGTTGTGATTTAGAGGTTCCTTGAGTTACTTTCTAATGGTTATTGGACATTTTATTATCAGAATTTTAATAGTAATCCTAATTCTATTTGGATCAAAACATTTAAAGTAGAAAAAGGTGTGTGAAGGACCTTGGTAATGATGAAGACTTTTATTTTTAACAGCCTTGTGTCTGTAATGTCTTATTTTAGCTTTGTTTGTGTATATTTCTTTACCTCTATGTGTAATTTTGCATCTTTTTCTCCTTATAATTGATTATAAGCAATTTACGCGCAATATAAATATTCACAAGTCAATATATTACTCTCAATCAGTATAAAAAAAATCTTACAACTTACTAATCCCAGAGTTTTGAATTCCAGTGTAACACATGACTTGGCACAGTTCAATGTGATATAATATACAATTTGAAAATATCCATCCATCCATTATCTTTACCACTTATAACTCTGGAGGTCCAAGGGGGCTAGACCCTGTCTCAGCTGACATTGGACAAGAGGCTAGGTTCACCTTCATGCGGTTGCCAGCCAATCACAGGACCACATAGAGAGACAGACAACCATTAACTCTCACACTCACACCAAAAATGTTCCATTATCTCAATATTTTGTTTATTTAAGAAGATGTCACCCTAAAATCATGAAAACATATTAAATAGATTATGTCCTGGCATATCAGCAGCTCTGAACCTGGAACTTTTACCCTCCAAATGAAGATACAGATCAGTTTCTCCTTCATCATTCTTATTAGCAAAACTGATATCTTTAATCCAGCCTTGTCTTGAATTGGTTTGGTCTGTGAAGGAGAAGAGCTGATTAGGGCAACGCAGCCCCAGCATCAACAAACAGAAGCTGCAAACACATGCCCGGAATGTAAAGTGATGATTTTCTTTTCTGATTTGTGTTACTGAAAAGCACAGAAGTTGATCTTTGTTTAACTGTAGTTGCTTATAGTGTGCCAGTGTTAAACAGCTGATGCTGAGGGCTTTTTTTGCACCCAGGACATGTCGCCCGTAGACACAAGCCCTTAGGCTGTCGTTGCAAAGAGCATGTCATCAACTCACCTGTTCAGACTACCCATATTCATATAATGCAGTATTTAGATGTCAAAAATATGTGTTAGAGGTTGTGAAAAGGGCAGTTTAGAAGCCTTCTTGGGGGTACGAGTCTCCAGAGATTTCATAACAGCATTGCATGAGTCAAAATATTATATTACGACACTGGAATTTTGTCCCTAGTCTTGTTTTAGTCTGGAATCTCATTCCCAGACATGAAGTCTCTCTCTTTGATTACCATCCAGACTTGTTTTTCACAAGACAAAGCATGACACTTGCATGACATTCACCACTTTTGTATAAAAGTAGTCAACATAGTTTTCATTCTTAGTGCCTGACACCCTCTCTCTACTGATAAAGTATGACAGACATCATGGCTGCACAGGTGAAGAAAAGGCTCGTATGAAGTCTTTCCACATAGATGAGTGGAAAGACACGTCACGGCTTGGCTCGACTCGGCTCGCTTAATTAACAGATGATCTTTGCTAAGTGTCGTGCAAATAGCAGTTAAACATGATCCTGAGAAACAAAGGCAAAGAAAAACAAGAGCACGGGCTTGTCACTACAAGACATTGATCCCTTTTGTTTAGTGGTCAAGCAGAACGTAGAGATTAGGAAATCCGTTGAAACATCATTTTAATATCTAGTTTCACAACCAGTGCTTATCAAGTCAGGAGCTGACTCAGTCATTAAGTCACACAAGGGATTGTGAAAGTTTGGAAATATATCAATGTTCAGAACAGCTTGTCCTTCAGGCTATCTGTTTATTTGTCACTTATTTGTCTTGTGCTGGGGATTTTTTTTACCTCTTTGTGCGACGGGGAAAAACAGGTAAAGTTGGATATATTACAAGGAGCTGCCAGACTTATAACACTGTATCTGAAAGAGTGAGGATTTATTTGTGTCTGTAAAAAGACACTGTAACAACACAAAAGTGCAACAGTTACACTCTTGTAAATCAAATATTTAAGCTTGGGACACAAATTATTCTTGTTAGTCTACAACAGAAGCTTAATCAACTTTCCACTCTTTCCTGAAATGCGTCAGGAATGATAAACTGACCTCCATTCAAAAAAGAAGCCTATTAAATGCCGTCTCCTCCTCACAATGACAGGCCAGCCCAGTTTGACCCGTAACATTTCACAAGTCTGATACTTGATGTTATGTCTGCAAACTTTATTTCCTTTAAGAGTGAATAAATACATAAAATCCCCAGTGTTTGTCAAATAACGATGAAGCACCTGAGGGTAGAAGGTGATGAAGATGACCTATTTACTCACATGCACACACACAAACACATAGCTTGAGGAGAAAAAACAGAATAGAGAAAAAAGTGGGGCAAAGTCTTTCTTTATAGGTCAAGCTTTATATATGAACTCACTCCTTGTTATAGAGTCATCATTAACCATTTCTTACAATGTTCAGTGGATGTGACTTAAAGCTCTAATTCTTAAAGCTTAGTGTGGAGATGCCGGTGACTGACACACAATAGTGCTGATTTACATCTAAAAAATGACTAACCACCGCAGCATATCTGTGCGACTGACGAGCTGTGTACTTGGTCAGAGCCTTGACAAGAAGAAGGGCATACTACTGACAGTAAGAAACACTCACCGAAGGTCTGCCTCACATAACTGAGCACCTATGTTGAGACTGGAGTCGATGTTTGTTGCAGGAGCTTCATTGTCTGCAGCCAGGAAGTGCATACAGGGGACACACAGACTCTGCGTGAACATTCTGCTGTTTTCCGAGAACTGTAGCTGATATCTGACTAACTTTATTGATGTTAGTCACAAAAGTACAGACACGCATGGTTTCAGTTCCAATTAAGTGTCACAGAAGTGTAAGCATGATGAGCTTCAGGTCATGTAAACAACATTAAATGCTCATTAGCTTCTTCAGCTTTCTGAAGCTATCCATATTCGTTGTCCACACGGAAACGCAAGGCTGGCGTTTTCAGATTAAACCACCCTGGGAGCCGTTTTCAAAATTGTGCCTACCCATGTAGTTGGAACATAATCAATCAATCAATTCAAGTTTATTTGTAGAGCACTTTTCATTAAAACAAAGTTGCACACAGTGCTGTACACTCAAAAACCCAACAGATAAGTGTCAGAGGATACAAAATAAAAAAGTAAAAAACTCCGCCAACCCTCCTAACCCCTTCACACACATGCACACTTAGTGAGAACTCTTGAAACAGCCACAAACAAATGAGGAACAACAATTGTGTATAATAAAAGAGGAAACATAAGAGACAAGACTTAACTGATAAAACTATGGTAAGAAATAATGAAGACAATAAAGCACGAACAGATAATTATGATAGAACAGGCTAACAATACACAAAAGAACAAATAAAAAAATGAAACTAAACACGAAAAACAACTCAAACTAAAATAGAAGAAAGAGTAAGCAGATTAAGAAAATAAACAAATAAATGAACTACACTACACTCCCTCCACTTACCTAAAGCTGAACTGCGCTATGAATTTGCACAAAATACTATGACTTGTAGAGCAGATGTGATTGTCAGGAGACACAAGGATGGGAGAGATTTACTGCAGCACTTTTGCAAAACTGCACTGTAAAAAGGACTCAAATGGTAAACTGCATCACACAGGGATAGTATGAACTGAGACATGATGTCGTAAGTCGAAAGTTATTAAACTTTAACTGCTCGCTACACCCGAATAACCAAGAAAGTCTGTCACCTGAAGCATTAAACGTCTGTCAGTTAATTATAGATGATGCTAGCTGATGCAGATTGCTGATCAGCTTATGAGTGAGGGAAAGACCATGAAAATCTACTCACCGTCTTTGATTGCATTTTGCTTACTGAGAGTAAATCAGGCTGCAGCAAAAGTGGTCTAATTTGGTTACAGGTAATTTACACAAGGACTGTAGCTCAGTCAGACTCCTTTTCTTTAATTTGGTTAACCTAAATCACCTCATTATAATAATTTTACAAAACAGCTGTGATTTTAGTTTGTTACCAGTTTGTTTTCTTTTACAATGTTCACTTGTAAATGCACATTTGTAGGTAAAAAAAATACTTTACAGATGTTTTGTGCCAATATATTAAAAAAAAAGCTTCAAGTAAATCCTCCCACTTCTGTTTTTGATAAAGGTAATCAGATTACAGCTTCAATACTCAGTGCAGTTAAATTGAATTATGGTCCAACCCCACTCAGTAAAATTCCTTCTGTACACAGAGGAGACCGTGTTTTCATATAGTCAGAATTTACATGAATGCAAGGAAGTGCTGAAGGGCTCCTTTTACAGACAGTGATTACATTTGTATTACATTTATCCTTGACCTGTCTGTGAGCATTTTTAACCTGGAATCTCCACTTTAAGATGTTACTCCAACATACTTGAATACCATACAGTTGTTTTTTTGTGTAATGAGAGGGATGCATGATTCTGGATTGTTGCTTACATTCTGTGATATGCTTATATACCATTTCTACACCCATGGTAGCTGATACTGATACAAACAGAAACCCTTCTTTTTCTTTATAAGGAATATAAGTCTCTTATGTGCAAAACTTTACATTTTACTCCTTTCGTGAGAGTTTGTTTGTTTCAGGAAAGGACATAAAACGTAAATGATGTGATATGGAAGTTGTAGCAGTACTGTGTGTAGCTCTAAATGAAGCTGTAATGGATTTAAAACAGAAATGTTTTTTTTAAGTAAGCAATGTAGCAAGGTGGTTCCCAGAGACAGTCCTGCTAAACTGCTTGAAAGTCCCAGACATTATTTGAAAGTGCAACAGGAAAGTAACACGTAGCTATAGTACAGACCTGAAATGTCAGTCCTTTAAAGAAACTTAAATGCTGAAAAGGAGGATAAAAAATAAACAACTTCTGTTGTGGTTGGTATCTTAGGGTTTAGTAATGCTAGTAAAAACAGATAAAGTGTTCATAGGCTATGATGTGATATCCATCACAGCATAATGCCAGTTTTTGATGCAGTGCCACCTGGGCAATAGAAGGTCACAGGCATTCAATGTTGATTATCAGCCTTGTCCCTTAAGTGCTAAATTTTCTTCCAAATCTTTAATCAATGGGTGTCAAGAGGAAGGAAGAACACTGAATAAACTTTTTTTTCCTTAGCTTTTTGTTTCATTTTAAATAGTGTATTCTCTGTTGACAATATAACATTGATGCAATGTTCAAAATACGTAAGCCTGTCTTTTTCACTCTCTCATATGAGTATTTTTTGTGTTTTATTGTGAATATCAAATTTCAGGACGTGACAAAATGGTCTTGGTATTGCTGTCAGAGTAATATATTTTAAAAAAACACACACAGTAGACTATTGGATAGGAAAAGGAAAAATTTGGAAGCTCAGCAAAATTAATATCCCAGATTTCATTTTTCGCATTTATCCTTTTAGGAGTGTTCCTATCAAACCCAGTCACTTTACCATCACCTATTACAAATCAATCCTTTAGCCTGTGGACTCTTACAGGTTTTATTAGCAACATCCAACTTTCCCAGTCTTAATTGCAAGCATCAACGTCATAATGCGCATCGACAAAAAGATAAATTATATGCTTAGTGATTTTTATGATATTCATGTCTCGGACACAGCTCTGTATTATAGTGAGTGTCTATGGACAACCCCATGTCACTGGGACTTGTCCCACTCCTCCCTTGATCTACACCAGTAGCCACCTGAAATAGCCAACCCCCTCACCAACACTGTTGCACCAGTTGGTCAAGCCTTTTGGCTCTGAGGGGCCGTCCACACAAAGATGAATCCTGGCATATCAACACAAGGTTTGAAATCATATTGGCATTTCGTCCACACAGATACAGCCTTTGGGTTCCAGTTTTGAAAACAGCTCCCACTCGATCAATCTGCTTTCCATGTGTGCAATGAAAATTGTTATTTTCAGAAAAGATAAGAATATAGCTCACCTCTCTCTTAATCCACATGCACTTACCCAGATAACAATTGAAACAATTGTGGAAACTGGGTTGTATTCACAGCAAAATCATCACTTCCTCTACGACCACTGAGAGCAAGAAAAGGACACAGAGAAGCGGCTGTTCTCATCAGACATGTGTTTCCATGTGGACAGACACATTTCTTGAAACATTGCCTTTTTACAGAAAATGTTTTGAAAACGTGAAATGAGTTTTCATCTCTTTGTGGGCAGAGCCTGAGTGGCAGGCCTAATACTGGTGCTGTCTCTTTAAAGCATTGCACTAAACTTTACTCAAGTAAAAACTGACTGTCCATGTGCAGGAGGGGATCCTAAAATGATTAGAGGTTTAACAGAGTGTCTCTAAAGGTATGAGAGTAGAGGGAGATCAGGCATACTGTTTACTGGAAAATTGGCTCAGTTTTTGAACATCACAGATTAAACAAATGTAGATACCATCAAAATCAAATACATTAACCTAAGAAAAGGCAAAATATGACCATTTGATAACAATTCATATATGGATTAATACAGTTATTTTTGCAAACATTAAATATTTAATGTTCGTTCTGTATTGGATCAAAACTGGTTGAAATTATTTTCAAACCACTGCCTCATTTTTAAATTCACATTCACCAACTTTTTAAGAGCTGAGGTCTATAAACTCCATCTATAAATGTGTTTACTGAGATTCTTAAACCTCTGGACTCTGATGATTAACTTTTCCAGCTGCTGTGTACTGATAATGTTTTACATCCCTCTGGGGAAAAAGGATTTACCTGAGGAGGCTAATTTTTAGGGAAATTAAACAGAGCAGTTAGAATGATCACATTTGTAAAAGTTAAATATCCTTAAAGTAAATACTTTAAAGCATTAGAGTAAATAAAAAGCAGCATTTTGTGTCCCCTCTTAATCTTCATATTCATCATATGATAAACACCTGACTGTTTACACACTGAGCTGTAACTAAAGGTTAGTGATGGAAGAATCATGAAATCAGCTGCTGATATTTAAACATCTCATAGAAATGTGTGTATATATATATATATGTATATAGATAGATGTATATATTTAGAGAATAACACAGTGCTGTGTTGCTGATCTGCTTCATGAGCATGCAGTGACTCTGGTTTTTGTTTGTATGGACTCTGGAGCGATGCTGTGCTTGTGCTTGTGTTTGCTTTGCTGCATTAATGACACTCATAAAAGGGCTTTGGCCTGGAACAATGCAGTGTTTGAATATGGCTGATCATGTGTTCATGAGCTGCATCAAGACCCCCTCCCCTGCCCAGCCCCTCTCTCTATAGCTTTACACTCCCCCTCCCCCACCCTCATGTTTACATGTGTGTGTTTACATTTTAGGCTCTTTTCTGCTCGCTTTATGCTCACAAATCAGCTCTGTCAGTCCAACATGCTCTTTTTTTATCCCACAGTTAACTTCATTTAGTCTTGCTTACACGCAGGACCCTCACAGTCATGAGCAGGCAGCATTTCACCATGCAAGCCAGGCAGGAGTACATGCAGAAAACAAGTTCATACTAATCTCCTTCATAAGGAGAAGCCACTCATGAACTCCTTAGATTAATGTAAAGTTGTGAAACTGGTCCTCCAGCATTCGGTTAAAGAGGATTTAGTCTCAATGTAAACCTGGTTTCTGCTGCAGGAAAAAAAACACAAAGACGGCCATTAAATCAAACACATAATATGCAAGGGCGAGGATGGAATGCAGTCTGTGACATATAGCTACATGTTTTTATCACACTAACTGAAACACTCATTCACTGAAAAGGTTGAATAGTCTCCACCTACAGTTTCTACTGAACTCTGAAAACATCAACAAACAAAAAAACATTAAAAAAACAGTTTAACATGTAAAGCTGACAGTATAGAGAGCATGTTATTCCTAACATTGCATGAACAGAACATTTTTTATCTTTTGGCCCCCATAGAATTGTTGAAAATGGATATTTGAATTTTTGTTTTAAAATTGAAATCGAATCCAAATTCTTTAACCCACCTTTGTCTTTTCCCTGTATCCAAAACGTGTAACCCACTCTCTTTAGCCACTCAGTGCCACACACCTCTTAGTTTTAACTTTGTACACATATATACTGCTGTTTTTGGTGAATTATGAGACATTCCAAGCTCTAATGCACTCCTTTAAGGCCATACACTACTGTGATTTTACACAAATACTACATCCTTGGGAAGTATGGTGAATGTCTCAAGGTGTGGTGACGGTAGAGCTTTGTCGCAGTAGCGCAAAATGCTCCGTGTAAAAGGCTCAACTACGTTCTCCTGACCCTGGCAAGCAAGGAGAGACGAGCTTCACCACAGTGTACTTGCTTATGCTAGTGCACTTATTTAAACTATTTAAAATTACTGCAACTTTTCTGAGATCTGTTTGTTTGTAAAATGAGTCAAATTAAACTGGTAAAGTTTCTGTCGGCATCTCTGTAGCTCACCATGATGTAACTCTGAGGCTCACATCTTGTAGATTGTACTCTCTGGAGCGTTGCCTTCGCTTCCTCCTTTCTATGAGCTCCTTATCTGTAAACTCTGGCTCGAAACTGTAAGTACGTCCATCATATTCAAAGTTCTCCTCCACAACATCTTCATCCCATAGATATTCGTCCATTTTGCACAAAACTGGAAGAAGAAAGTCGATTTGTAGCTGCCGATCTTTCCCTGAAACAATGAGCCACACTGCGCATGCGCGAAGGGCATGTTAACAAACTCATCAGTTCAGCCACACAGCGGTGTGTGGAGTGACACAGACTGCAATGGCGCATCATTCGGAACGAATCATGATGGAATATTGGTGAAAATATGAGTTTTTGGATGATTAATGCAGTTTTTAGGAGCGGCGATCCATGCCCTACGGGCTACCATTATATCGGTGTCCGCTGCTCGATTTTGGATCTAAATATCTCCCGAAGCACTGTTTGCATCAGGAAAGCCTTCTGGGTGAGTATATTGTTGTTCTTCATTCTATAAACAATGTAAAAGCTGCAGGAACCAAACTTTTCCTTTAATGCTGCGCAGTTCTTTCTTTAAACTTTGACCCCTCTGATGTATGTGTTGGACATACTTTTGCCACATTACAAATGATCTGCAAAAGGAAAATGAGTCACTATATTAATATAAGTTGTGATTCTGAGGCAAGCTCGGTCGTCCAGGCTTTTAAACCCAAAACCCCCTCCATCAGGCCTCTGATTAAGCTAGCACACACTTCCTTCTTCTAACTTTGACCTCTCCCGTGTTTGTGTGTGTTTGTGTGTGTTAGTGTGTGTGTTTGTGTGTGTGTTAGTCTGACCCCAACATGATGAAGGTGATTGGCAGGTGTAAGGCAGCGTGTCGACGATACCCCACTCCCCTCTCAGTTTTGGTTTTCGGTTGCAGAGCCCCTATTATGTGCTATGTGACACTTGTGTGCTGCCGGCTCGCTAACTGCCATTTGCATTAACAGAGTGGGCAACCCCTCCCCCTCCTCTCTCCTACATACTCATGCTCACACACACATGTATACAACCCCCTCCACCCCTCACCCCTCTTACTGTATTACCTCTGAACACCAGCAGCTCTTACTTTGATGGCTGCAGCAACAGGCCACTCTTTGGTTACTGATTATTTGCACAATTAAATGTCTGTGTTTTGTGCGTCTCAGGCCTGTTTATGATTTATCTGCAGACACTCTGACGCTGACCTACATACACAGCCAGGGTAGAAAAAAAACATTTGACAACAGGCGTAGAAAATGTCTTCCAAGTGGCTGTGAAGTTTTGGCACCTCAGCAGCCAAACTGACATTTTGGTCAGTGTTGCAAGTGGCCTGTTTTTCTAAAAAGTCACTTGAAAGATTTTTTACTTGCAGTTTGTTTTCACGCTGTGGAAAGTATAGGGCAAAGATTGCTTTAGGTCTGCTGTTTGGTCACTGGAGGTGGCTTTTGGGTCAAATCCATGACAGGTGCTATGTTGAAAACCATGTCTTGAGCCAACTAAAGATCAGCCAAGTAACAAACAAGAGGTGGACTTACATCTTATGTTGGCCTGCAGCCTGTTGTACCAGCTCTACATAAGTTCAGTCTTATGTTATGGTGTAAAGTCCACATTAACCCCTGCATGGAAACTAGATAAGCTGTGACTTAAAGCCGTGTTTACACAGAGATGCTTTCACCAGAAATGAAACGATTTTTCCTTTGCATTTTCAAAAGCAATCCGCGCTCACATGGAAGTGCGAGAACGACTGAAAACGCGCATGCCGGTCCAGTAGATGTAGTAGTGTTACGACACGTGCAAAGAAAAAAAACTTTTCACAAACAACAATGGCGAGTGTTATCTGGACAAAAAATCTGGACAGTTTTGTCTGGATAACAAACAAGAGAACAGTCAGTGGTATACATGTTGCTCAGAGGACGGCCGAAGCTGTTGTTGTTCCTCGCATGCACGCGCAGCCTTCATGTGAGAGAGTACTGTGCATGCGATAACGTCAGTGTTTCACCCTGAAATACTTAATCCCATTTACATGATGCTGGGCCATGTTTTCAAAATGCCCCACTCTCGACCCTAGCTTCAAAAGTTTGCAGGTTCGGGCACCGTTCTCATGCTAACGGGAGCCGAAAACGCAATAAACACTCCTTAGATTCTGCCGAAAACAGACCCGTGTAAACAGCCCAGAAGTTGTGGTTTTAGCCCCATTCATGCTGCTATTCCAAGCTCATATATAGGCCTCCAGTTTATCCCCTCTTTTCCATCTCCAGAGGTAGTATCAGAGCAAGAAAGAGGGAGGCAGACTCGGACTCAGTGCCTCGAGTGAGTGTCGAGTGAGTGGGCCAGGAGAAACTGCAGTTTCTTTGCTCTTCCACATGAGCCAAGTTTTTCGGCACTAAAGGGTTGCTTTTTGATGGCCTCTTGAACATTTTGTGGGTTAGTTGTTATACTTTTTAGTGTTCTTTTTGTTTATTCATGTAATGAGTCAGTTGCATCTTTTTGATTTCTTTTAGTAGACCTGGTTGCTTGTTTCTTTCATGAGATCTGGCATCTCTGCACATGTCAGATGGTTTCATTTGCAGCGTTCTACTTTTGCAACTAAATGTCTATCTATTCTATGATCGTACCTGTTTTCCTTCATTACTTGTCAAAGAGTCTCATGTTTCAGGATCACTAAAGCCTGTTGAATGTTAGTCTTGGAGTCATTTGTGCAGATTTAATGGTCTTTTTTGTGTCAGGGCATTTGGTGAAAGGGTGTGAACTTGCTCCCAGCACTACCAGTTGGCCCAGTTTCTTGTGGTTTATCTTGTTTCTTGAAGTTTATCTGAATAGCAGAGCTTTAATCCAGGAGGGGCCCCCTGCCCCAGCACATACTATAGACATGAAAACCTATAGAGGCCTACAAAACCACACCCACCTCTCCTGATAAAGTCACTCTGCGTTTGTGTATGTGTGTGGTAAGTGGCAGCAGGGGAGTTGTAATGTACATGAGGGTTATAGACAAGCTTAGGGGAGTAGGGGGCAAACAGGACTTGAGAGGAACACAGACAAGATGACGAACAAGTGGAGAGAGGAGCAAAATCAGATCAAGAGACAAAGAGGAGGGGAGATAAAGACAGATAGAAAGACAAGTATGAAAATGTATACCAAGGGACTGGGTGGTGGGTGGTAGTGGTCTTGCCGGTCAGACAGGATCCTGATTGCAGCAAACTGAAAGCCTCAGACCGTCAACAGCTATTATCCTCCATAGTGCAGCCGGTCCATTATCAGCTTCCGTCCAACCACAGGTCAACATGTTTTAAAATGAACATATAGTTTGTAGAATGATGCGTACATTTGTCACCTCAACTAAAAACACAGTCTGACAATTTACATTGGTTTCTTCATTTCTGAGATCTTTGACACATCAGGATTTTTCAGAGTATGTCAAAGATTCAGAAATTACATCCTGTAGGGTGATGCTCTTCACTTTATCTTTTTTGTACTTGCTAAAAAACACAATGTCTGGGGTACTGGTTTGGCAGAGTGGTTAGCAACCAGGCCCCCCATGTACTTGCTTCTGCCGGTCCAGGTTCAAATTCCGCCTGTGACCAGTTGGCAGAGTGTCTTCCCTACTCTCTCGCCCCCTTTCACAAGCCTATCCACTGTCTCTCTCCTATCAATAAAGGCACAAAATGCCCAAAAAACACATTAAAAAAAAATAATAATAAAAAAACACAATGTCATCTCTGGAGCATGATACAGCTCCTCTAATATCAGCCTGGTCACATCCAGTCTTTTAGGATTTGAATTCAGTTTTCTTTAAGAAAAAACTGATTGTTATGCAACTTCACATACTGTGTTTTACTAATGATCCAAAGAGTTTGTTTATAACAAATAATAACTCAAAAACCTGATTTTAATAATGCATCATGTAAGTCAGCGACATAGAAATCTGTCTTACGTCCATAATGCTTTATACAATAGATGTTGTTTTTACCAAATTTGAACATTTTAAATATTGTAACTTGAATTACACAGTCTCTTAATCTTACATTTCATAACTGTATCACACTGTTAGATGGGGCACTGAACCAAAAATAAACAAATGTTTATAGTAGGTACATTTTGCTTTTTCTTCCTGTAAAGACAAAAAAAAACAAATTAAGGTAATTTCTTAATATGGTCAAGGAATATGGACTTCAATTAAATACCAACACCATTATCAATGTAGCTTACTAGTCCTATTGGTAATTGATTCCTTTATATTTTCTTATTTTATTCTTGTTGATCCGTCTGTGTAAATAAGACAGCTTACGTAGTCTGCCTGTGTCAACAATGTCAAACACATGACACTCCAGATGTTTAATGCTTTGCTGTATAAACAAAATTGTTAATTTGTTTTTGGTGTTTCCACCCTTGCTTGAAGTGATGTATAATAAAAGCACCCTTTAGACCACTTCTCTCATGCCGCCATAAATACTTCATAGCATACAGAACCAAGTGGAAGGCATTGGAAATTACAGCAATAGTAAATTCTTGAATGTAGGTTGCACTTGTATAATAGGACACATTCAGTTCTTTGCTGTCCCACAGAATCAAAAAAAAAATATATATATATGATTATCTGTGTGATGATTATTATTGCATTCATAGACGTTTGCAATGTGTGATTTCTGTCCAACATTGTTGTCATTTTTGTTCAGGCAACTCTCGACATTTTTGCATGCACCTCTGCTACCCACATCATGGTAATGCAGTCTTTATGGTGTGTTCCAGAAGTCTGATTGGAGTTTTGTGTCAGCTTCCTCACTGGAAATGCCCCCTTTGGTTGGAATATTCTCCTGGGAACTTGGATGGTCTCCAGGTACCCCGAATAAAAACGTGTTGAACTGGGATGTGGCATTATTCCCACCTCCCACATCTGAGTTGGGAGGTACATTGAACTCACCATTCATGCTCTCAGCCTGAAGACGAGGCCTCCAAGGAGGACAGATTCAGTCTGTGAGAAAAACATCAGTTTGGTTTTTGTTGAAGCTGGTTCTCACCTGGAACTGGGTTTCAATTCCTATTTCTACCTCTAAATTGAAACCAAATGACAAAGTTTCACATTCCCCACTGGTACTTTAATTAACTGCAAGGTGCACAGTTTGAAAATAGAACTCCTTCTGGTACAGAGTAGGGATCACTTGTTCCTCCCTTCATGCCTCAGTGACATTCATATTAAAGGTAGAACATCACATGAGTGTGTGGATGTAGCTCCTTTGGTTCATTTATAAGTTATACATCTTCAACACAAAGTTAAATCACTCCTGAAGGCCACAGACATACTGTTGCTGAATCAGTACTAAAGTATGAAGTAGTCGCAGTGGTGGGGCTTTTTCATGGCGCTGTTAATGTGTTTGGGCAGCTGTAGTTCAGCAGTAAGGTCAGTTATCTCTCAACTGTAATTTTTAGGGTTTGATCCTCAGCTGTTGCTGCTTTCATATGTTGATTTATTCTTGGGAAAGACACTTCACCAGTAACTCTCTGTGGATGGGATTAGAAGACTCTGAGAAACTCAATAACAGCTTCTGCTATTAGTGCCTCAGCTTCTCAGTATGACCTGGAGTCAAAAAGATCTCCAAATCCTGATTACTCTTGTTTTTTCAAGTTTTAAAAAAGGCAAACTTATTTTTCGAAGGAGATGACTGAAACAGAGCATACCAAGTACAGGTCATATGGATTGTCTGTCACGTTTGTGAGTGCTAAGCATGGTACCGTGTTCTCGTCCATGTTACCAGTGATCGTTAAATAAGACTTGAAACTGAATCTGCATCAGTGAGAGGGACACTCTGAGCATGCTAACACTAAACACTATATCCTTAGGAAACAAACAGTGAAACCGATCGACCCATAATCCTCCATTGCTGCTTAAACACATCATCAAAATGCTGTGAATAAACGATCTACAGCCGGTTTACCATCACTATATGCAGTGTGTTTACTGTTGTCATGACAGAAAAAAGCTTTTTTTATAATGTTATAATTAAAATCTATTGCTAGACTCTATGTTACCACATCTGGAGAAGTGCAGAGATCTGGGCGTAGCAGAGCTCCAAACACACCACAAGAGAAATATTTGTTTGTGTGATCAGGACTGAAAGAGAGAGAGCAAATAAAGCAACATAGGGGGATGGGACTACAGGGGGGTAATTTCCCAGATTTATGGTGCGGCACTTCACGAAATGCATGCATCCTGTAATTAAAACTCCCCCTTTGCCTCCAG
Organism: Scarus forsteni; assembly: GCA_036419115.1. NCBI lineage: Eukaryota > Metazoa > Chordata > Actinopteri > Labriformes > Labridae > Scarus > Scarus forsteni. The sequence continues at coordinate 32,174,026 of JAZDUH010000136.1, forward strand.
CAGGCCTGTACATTAGCCCGCATCCCCCACCACTCCCACCCATCCACCTCACAGACCCCACCCCTCTGTTCCCCTCCAGATAATAAGATCTGATGGCAGCGCGGTGTCACTAATGAGGGCTGAATGCCACAATGAGGGACAGTCTGTTAGCAGTTAGAGGCTGTGACTACTGTCATAGTCAAGACAGAATTCAGCTGGATGAACTTTTCAGTTTAATTTCTTTAAAGGAGTGGGGAAACAACAAAAGTACAAAAAGTTTTTTATTCACCTTGTAGAGGGCAGCAATGGCCCTTTTCTGCTCAACCTCGTTGGACTTTGTTGGTGACCAGACCACGAAAAGTAAAAACTTGAAAAAAAAATTACGTTGTTGGGTTGAGTTTGAAAGATAATTTTGTAAGTTTAAGTAAGCAAGTGAGGACAAGAAGGACTGCATGACCAAAGCATGCTATACAATCTTGATCAGATTTATATAAAGAGATGCATGCAGTGCCATAGAAGTGAGGACTGACTGGTGAAATGTTTGTAGTTTATTGGTATCTGGTGTTTTCACTGACACTTTGTAAAATGGCTAACAGTCAATGTGATAAAGGACTTTTAGTAAGATAACTATCCGGTTGTATTTTCAAGAGCCACTGGTAAAATGACTACAAGGTGATGGGTTTCTTGGTAATTTTCTATTTTGTGATGCATTGAGGGGATGTTGGTAAAATAATTGAGTGATGTGTTAAAGAACTGTTGGTGAATTGGAAATGAGGAAATAAATTTCATCTCCCTCTTTAAACTGGCTGTTTGGTGATCTGTTAAATGACTATTTGTGAAGTAACTACAAGGCAATGCATTTAATGTCCCTTGGTAAAATGAAAACAAGGTAATGTGTTTAATGTCCCTTTGTAAATAGACTTATTAGATGATGTGTTTGAGTTCAGTGTTAAATTACCATTTTACAGAGCTTTTAATGTCACTTAAAAAATGACTGGTAGTCGAATTATTTTCTTTTCTCATTTACATCAAAACATGGAGACCTTATTGTGATTCTAAACTCTATATATTTGTCCCTGAATGAATTAAATTAAGCCTGAGTAAGAGAAAATTCACTAATTGTAAGTGTAAATACATGAAGAGTTAATTGTAGCTAATGCTTGATGTTATTAATTTAATCTCAAGTGATTTTTACTTTGGTGTTCATTGGAAATTTGGAGAAAAACAGCACCCTCGACTCATGAAGACTGCTTCTTCAGATCCCCCTGGAGCTCAGTCAGCAGCTGCAGAAAAAAAAAAAACAGTCATGCGATTAGTTTAGGGGTTGTTGGATAAATTATTATGAGGTGATCTGTTTTCAATCCCTTGGTAAAAGACTTTTGGGAAACTTGTTTATTGGCTGTCAGTGAAATGACCTTAAACAGATACATTAATGTCCTCTGGTAAAATGTATGTTGGATGATGCTTTTGGGGTTGTTTGTAAAACAACTGTTTGGTGATGCATTTAATGGCCCTTGGTAAATGACTATGAGGCAAAGCTCTTTGGTAAACTCCTGGATGATGCGATAAGCTGCTGGTGGTAAAAGATTTTCAGGTAAAGCATTCATAGATCATTTGTGTGAAGACAGTGAACTGATGCCTCCTGTATTCTTCTGTAAATGGTCCATCCGGTGATGCATTTAGGGGCTATTGGACATCACCTATTGACTATTAGGTGATGTGCTTTGTGACATTTTTGCCAATTTGCAGCAAGACAAAGCATTTTATGTCCCTTGACAAAATGTCTATTAGGGTCTTTTTTTAAATGATTATGCACAGTTTGTACAATACCCCTCATTAAAATGACAACTAACAGATGCATTTAATGACCCTTATTAAAACCACCAAAATCAATCAGAAATTGATTAAACATCAAAAGCATTTATTCTGAAACATCCATTTTCTGACATTTTTTGTGGGTCATTTTTATTAAAAAAAGGTTTTTTTCTGGATGTTTAAGTAGAAAATAAAGATATTTATTTAAAAAAAAAACAACAGACAAACAGACTTAAAAGAATTTTGCAGCTCGTGGTCCTCTGGCTGTAGTCTGATGTATTTTTTGCGTTGACATTGAAATCTTTCCTGTAGTGTGATGTGAAACTCTCAACTCTACATGATTCTGCGCTGTGCCCGCAGCCTGTGGCCTGTTGTGTCTGTGCAGAAACAATACACTGCTTTTGTGCTCAGCTGCACACACAGTTTCACAACCTTTGCCATTTTCAATAACAGATTATGAAACCGACTGACCTCACACAGATACTGTGTCAGTGCGATGTGCAGCCATCACATGAAAAGAAACCTCTGCGCGCTCACCTCTTGGGCTTCATGTTCGTATCAAGTCTGTGACGCTTCATTGTAAGACGTCTAACAACATTATTCCACTATCACAGCTGTAAACTAGGCTGGAAAAACAAGCAACGGCTCAATGGCTTCTCTGTACTCCCCCCCTGAGAGGGCGCCCCACTTTTACTGCTAACTTTCCCCGAACTTTCCAGAGCCCGGGGCCCCGCCGCCGGCAGCTGGACCCACATCAGGATCTCATCAAGACGGACTGCTCCTTTTAATGTTTGGAAGCTTCTCTCTGTGTCTGTCATCTACTGTTACAATCAGACTGAAAATGGCTGAATTCTCATTTTGCTCTGGGGTCATGTTGTCGTCAGATGTTATAGGAGCTCTGAAAGCTCCCTCGCAGAGATCAAAATGGTTAAATCAGAGCCCATCTCCTAACTTTTCTCTCCTCTCTCTCTACAGCTGTATGAACTGGACAGAGACCCGAAGAGGAAAGAGTTCCTGGATGACCTCTTCAGCTTCATGCAAAAAAGAGGTAAGTGTTTATGTGTGTGTTTTCAAGCTTACACCTCCACCGAAGTTTTGTTTCATTTGTTAAAATGTCCTGATATAAACATCATATCATCTTAATTTTCACTGAGCTTCTGAGTAATGCTGCGTTCACACCGCAAGCGACCTGGCTACCAAAATCGCGTCGCCCACTGACGTAGCGTTGCGCGTCCATAAATACCTCATTTTGGTCACCGTTGCCATCGGCCATTGCTTGGTGACATCACGTCCGCCTGAGTTTTGCCGCGATCATATCATATATCACATAATAGGATGTATAAGCGGACATTATTCCAACTGTATCCTTTTCACTCACTTATCAACCACAAAACACTGCAGCTGATGCCCTGCAGCAGCAGCATCTGTGAGTTTACCACGGTCCATCTAGGCGGAACTAATGTCCTCGCTCACATTAGCTCCGCGTAGACAGAACTCATCCGCCCTGTAGTCCAGATGAATAACTGTCTGTATAGGGTACCGTCACAGGTACATACACCGCTGATTGGCTGATGCTGCACAGCCACACACGACATCACCTGAATAGATCAACTTTTTTTTATCTTTGACATCGCGCGACCAGTGAAGTGGTCGTCTTGTACGCGGCTGTCGCATCGCGGGAGGGTTAGCCCCGCCCCATTGCGGCTGTACATTGACTTTGAATGGATAGTGATCGCCGAGGTAGTACAAGTAGCGTCCAGTGTGAACGCACCTTAAGAGCTGATTGAAGTGACTGAGGCTCAGTTGCAAGATATTTTTTAACTGTATGGAAATATAGATTATACACATACGGTCACTTCATTCGGTACAGCTTGCTAAAGTGCTGGAAACATTCTTTTTTAAATGTATATTTTTGGGCATTTTTTTTTGTGCCTTTATTGATAGGAGAGAGTCAGTGGATAGGCTTGTGAAAGGGGGAGAGAGAGTAGGGGAAGACACTCTGCAAACTGGTCACAGGCAGGATTCGAACCTGGACCAGCAGAAGCAAGTACATGGGGTGCTAACCACTACGCCAAACCAGCACCCCAATGCTGGAAACATTCTTAACAGATTTTGGTCCATACTGACATGTTAGCATCATACAGTTGCTGCAGATTTCCCACTGCACATCCAAGGTGCTAATGTCCTGTCAACACGTCCCAAAGGTGTTTTATTGGAATGTGATCACGTGACTGTGGGGTACATTGAACTCACCGTCATATCCAAAAAACAGTCTGAGATGATTCGAAATTCTGATTAATCTGTATGAACCTGCAGAAATTGAGACTCATCCGTCTCAAGGTAATTCTCAGGTAATATTTTCCAGTCCAGTTGAGTTATGATTGCCTTCCTATTACCTGGAATCACTCAGGCTATTTTCCCCGACCTCTGGTATTAACAAGACATTCACCCAGATAACTGAAGTTCACTGGATATCTTCTCTTCCCCAGACCATTGTCTGCAAATCCCCGTAAACGAGCAGTTTCTGAAATACTCAGACTAGTCTGTCTTGCACCAACAACTTTGTCCTAAGTCACTTAAGTCCCTTTTTCCTCATTCTGATGCTCTGTTTGAACTTCAGCAGGCCATTAAAAACAAAAATACAAACAGCCCAAGATTGCACTTCTTGGACTCCTATATTTGTTGCTGTGTTATTAGAGAGAGACTGATGTTCCTTACGTTTTTTATCCTATCATATAAGTTTAAAATTTTGTTGTCATGTCAACCATTTCTTTAGTCTTTGCAAAAAAAGATAAGTTTTAGTTTAACAATCACTGGACAATGCATTGGGTATATCTGTTCAACTGCTCGTTCAATGCAAATACCAACTCAGCCAATCACATGGCAGCAATGCAATACATGTTCAAGATTTTCCATTTTTTTTTATTTTTGTTAGGGGTAGGGGACTTTTTTATGCAGGATTTTACAAAGTTATTAACAAGACAAAGTTAATGCCCCAGAAATGCTATTAGATGGGTCGTTTCGTGCTTTATTTTAGTTTAATTTGCCCTGTCTTCTGTTGAACATGTCTCCTCCACATAATAAACACCTCTGTGAACAAAAAAGGCTGCAGCATTTCGACCAGGGGTGGGCAAGTGGCGGCCCGGGGGCCAAATGCGGCCCCCCCACATCACGAAATGCAGCCCACCATTCATTCCCAAAAACCAGCAGCTGTCTATATGAAGAAAACCCAGATATCCAATAGAAATAATTCTATATAATCTTATGCAAGTTATTTACAACCTCACTTTGCTCTTATTGTGTCTAAATCTCTTTCACAAGGCTTTTAACATTATATCAAGTATTACTCAATATTATGTTTAAAAAATGGCAGCAGCAAAATATTTGAGCTTTAAAAATTTGAAAAACACATTTTATTGATTTGAAAATAGCTTCATTGGCTTTAATCCCATGTATATTCGCTAAATTTGATTGAATTCTGTATCAAGTTCATTTGATTATGCATAATAAGTTGTATTTATGTTGTTATATATGAATATTAGCATTCTAATCTTATGACAAATTTATATTCTTGCTTGTAGTTTATCCAACATTCTTTTTCATTAGCGAGAGTTTCTGAAAATGTGTAACAATGTGGCTTTCGGGCTGGGAAAAATGGTTTTATGTGGCCCTCTTGGTAATTAAAGTTGCCCACCCCTGATTTAGATTCTTCCCTCTCTATCTCTATGTGGCATCAGCAGTTCTGGCTGCTTTAAATGTCTCTTTACACCCATAGACCTGCCAGTGTGACATCATACCTTTGTTTTGTCATCAGCTTTAGCCCATTAACTCACATTAGCTGCTCGATTGCAGAGCATGGACATGAGAACAAATGCAGAGTTGTTGATGATTTGGCACCAAGCAGCGCTGAGCTGACAGATCACCACAGAGTTGACATCCAAATCAAACAGGGCAGATGCCGCCCACTTAGGAAATGAAGCCTTCAGTGAGCAGGAGCCCCGACAGAGCGTCTCAGACAGACCAAGGATACAGCACTGTCAGGGGTGGTCTGTTTAAGGAAATTGAATCTTTTTTTTGACTATAGCAGTTGTAATCATATCCTTAGCATTCATCAACATGAATATATGAACCTGATTTAAGGTCAAACATGCTCTTCATGATTCTCGCTTTTTCTTCCAATCAAATTTTTATTTTCTTGTAATTCTTGATCTTTAAAACATTAATTTCCCCAATGCTGTGTATCAACAACTTCTTACACAGCTATAAATCAGTACAATTTATTGTATTGATAAAGGGAGTGTTCTCTAAATGAAATGAAATAAGTAAGATGATTTTTGTCTTATATTATTAAATATTGTAAGTATATTATCTTACAGTCAGAAGGCATTTTAGTGTTAGTGGTTCTCACTTTATCGACTCACTCGATAAAGACACTTTTACTCACTAAAGATGAAGAAGGAATTAAAACAAATGAACTCTTTCTATGTGAAGGCTGTTGTCAACCTTTTGTCTCATTGGAATTGATAAAGATTTACCCTAACCCATAAAGGAATGTTTCCCAGCCCTAACTCTGTGTCCTAGAGAGTCTTAATAGAAAGACTTGATGACCCCCGCCCCCCTCTGATCTCTCTGACATATGACACAGCAGCCTGGGCTCATCTTTCACTCACCTGGGTGGGGCCTTTATTCATTTAAAGAGATGATTACTTTATTGCCCTGCAGCCCCCTCGTCATTCCCAGGCTATAAGCAGAAAGAACACATCGTATCATGCCTGGGAGCGGATTGGTTTACATTTCCATCCTGCCGCTTGTCCACTTGGCCGGACCCTCCCTTACATCACACACTCACAGATCGCTGACCTATCCGCCATGCAGTCTTTCACACAGGATAACCTGGATAACCTCAGAGCTTCAAACTTCATCAAATGCATGTTTGCCTCTGCTTCTATAAACTTCATTGTTTGTTTTAAACAATGGACATCCTATTCCACAGTTTCAATTAAAACACAAACCCCTTAAAGGCTAATTCGAGGTGTTTTCTCTCACATGAATAAAAAGACACCTGGTTTATTTAAAGAAAGTTTACAAGCTTTTAGGATTAGTTTAATCAAAGGAACAGGCTGTGAAGCTAATGTGCTTAATACCTGACAAGCATCATAAATGTTTACAGTGTCTCAAGATCCAGCACAGAGGAGGTCTGATAAGATGGGTCTGAGAGCGCCATCTGCAGGCCGCATTTAGATGTGGCATCACCTCTAACATGCAGTTTAACCTGTGAGAATTATCAGAGCTCTATAATGGGATTTTTCAGCGATAATTAATATGAAGGAGCTGGCAGAGGCAAAGCAGGGCAACCACCGGTAAATGGGAAATCATGCAGCTTAAATAGGCTGCTAATTGGTGGGATGTCAGTGATTGTATAATGATAAAGTGCAGGATCATTGCATCGCTGGAGCTGTCTGCCGGATGTCCTGTGGGGGAAAAATATCTATATATATATGTATATATGTTGGGATACACAATAGTTATTTTTATTGTTGGCTTGAAAAGTTGAATATCATTTCCTGATGATATTTACAGCCAACATATGAGCCATATCCCTGTATATCCCTTATGTGGCCTGTTATACTGGGAAAGTATACAGCAGCTTCATAATTCTACTCCTTATTACTATATATTTGAAAATCAAGAGTTTCATTTTTTAAGAGTAAAATTTCTTGTTTTCATAACATCGGTGCAGTATAAAAACAGACATTCACGTAGAATTAATAATTGAATTCTGTAAACTTTGTGCTCACGACGAAAAATTGTGCATAACAGATAATTGCAAAGTCCGACATTGGGCATCACAAAGATATCGTCTAAATTTAATTTCATTTAGGGTTGAAAAGGTTATCAAATTGTCTTCAAGTGTGCAACAAAGCATTACCAGTAAAAATGTACAATGTTGATCAATGTTATGAAAACAAGAGACCAAAATAGTCCTTTGCACTCAATTGTGGAAAATTTCTTGTTTTAATTACCAAAAGTTTGGGAAAAATTTATGAACACTGTATATCTTAGTGTGTGTGTTCAGGTTTCCTGCCACATCTATTGAGTTCATTTTTCATGTATGCTCTTACGCAGTAAATACTTTTATTAAAGTTCAACTTTCAATCAAATTATAAATAGAACTACAAAGATAATACTGCTTAAACAATTATTCCAAAATACTGCAGTACACAGTTTATGCAGTTTTTACTGTCACTATTTTGACATTGCTGACACACTGCTCCCGACTGTGTGATCTTAAAGTAGGAGGAGAAACATCCTGATTAAAGCTGATCTTGTTCTTTATGATTTAAGTCATTACCTTAAAAGCCTCGTTCTTAACCATGATGATTATAAAATGTGGATTTAGCTGTTGTAGAGCTGAAAAAGTTTGTGGCTGGCATGTTAAACTACACTATCTGCTTAATTTATTTCTATATATTCATCAGGTTAAGTAGTAGCTCTTATGTTTATAGGATACTTAAATTTCCATTCACACCTTTCCCGCTGTCTTTTTTTGTGCATGAAGCTGCACGTGTCTGCTTGAAAGGAAGTTTTCTGCACTGTTATGCTTCCTTACTCCATGCTGACCTTTTCCCTCTGCATTTTTGTATTTTCTGTGTTTGTTTGTTATCTAGGAACCCCAGTAAATCGTATTCCCATCATGGCCAAGCAGGTCCTGGATCTGTACATGCTCTACAGACTGGTGACAGAGAAGGGCGGCCTGGTGGAGGTCATCAACAAAAAGCTGTGGCGAGAGATCACCAAGGGACTCAACCTGCCTACCTCAATCACCAGTGCAGCCTTCACTCTCCGCACACAGTTAGTACACACACATCACACAAACACATGCAAAAAAAACACAAACTGTGGGCTTTTGGTGGCTTTTGCCTTGTATTAGTTAAGTCTTACATGTTTTTATGTAACACGTTTGATTGTACTAATATTGGGATGGTCATGATGACCATTTCTAGAAATGACAGAGTCATCACTTTGGGGAAATATGCGCACAAAGCTTTGGGACCAAGACTTTTCCACAATGTGTTTATGCTTTATTTTAATGTTGATATTTTTATATTACTTAACACAAGAAATCAGTAGGCCAACAAAGCCATAATTTTATTAAGTGTATTATTTCACTACCTGCTGCTTCTTACCATGGTTGATGATTAGGGATGATAATTAAGAAGGCTTAATTGATTAAGATGCTGTCATCGATTTAACTTATCGATTCCTCTAAATGGCTACAAATGCATCTCCAAGTCATCCTTGTTTCCACTCTTACTTGAAATCACACAGACATGTATTGTATGTTGTGCAGTTACCATCACACTTTCTAAAATTAAACCACAGATTCAACCACTCATGTTTCCTGTCTGCCATGATCACAGTTGAGAGTTCTTGTTGTTGCTGCTGACTGCCGCTATAGAGAGTGAGACATCCATCATATGCAGGGCATGTAGACCAAAGTGGAACTGATCGATAAGGGAATTTTTAAGCTTCAATGCAAATTATTTCAGTTTCTTAACTATCTGACCTGATAAATCAGATGAATTTCACTAGTCTATCTGGGAACAACCCCGTAAAAGTGTTTGGGGAGGGAAGAATCTTTCAAAGGCATATCTTACAGGAGATTGGACAATCATTCTGTCAATCATGTTCATTATGAGTCAGTCAGATAATTTAGTTAACAGATGCCCCTACAGCGGTGTAAATGACAGAATGTCCTCTTGCAAAACTAGATGTGTTGCTATTCATTTTTTATTTCATAAATAAATGCGGTCCAGATCTGATCAAACTGCTACTGAAGCTGTTAGCATCTATGCTAATGTCTACATGAGTAGTCACTTCTTGCTGTCCTCTTGCTCGTAGATCTTACTGCTCCCTGCTTTTAAGGACTCTGAATGAGCTGTCCCACATCGGACCGCCCTCAGTTGTTGTAGATTGGAGCTTGGTAAAATGGATCTGTCTTGATTACAGACATTAAATCAGGCTGTTCATCTGCACTGCAGGGTCATAACCTAGCTGTTGTTGCTTCAAAACTGACATTGATTTTGAATTCCCATCCCTACTGCTTAGGTGCCTTCCAGTCCCTAACAAATGTCTGTTGCTAGAGAAAGGTGTGTTTTCAATGTTGCTGTGACATTGTAAATATAATTTTACTGTAATTATAGCCTTTAGCTTAACCTTAGTGGTAGTGAAATGACTATAGTCATATCACTATAGCATAGAACCACTGTTGTAAGGTTTTGATCTACCCAAGACTTAGTGAATGTTTTAAGAGGTGATGTCGTGCTTTATGTTAAGCAAGTTAAAGAAGTTGTCATGCAAATGTGTGCATGTTCTATCTTTCAGTCACACACTTCCCACAACTGTTTTGTCATGCTGTGTAATACTTCTTATCATGGTGAAACTAAGCCTCATTTGCAAAATCAGTGGCGAACCCAAGAGCCATGATGAAATAATTGCTTATACAGAAATGAGGAAGTAATGTTTTATTTCAACATTTTATTATTTCACTTGTCAGCCAAAATCAGAAAACTTCAGTTGAAAATCACATCAGGATATCTGAGCTAAGGAAGTTCACATGATAACAAACTTTGAGTACGATCTGAATCTCTGTGTCTCCCTCAGATACATGAAGTACCTTTACCCATATGAATGTGACAAGAGGGGTCTGAGTAACCCCAACGAGCTCCAGGCAGCCATCGACAGTAACCGCAGAGAGGGCCGACGTCAGAGCTTCGGCAGCTCCCTCTTCACCTACTCGCCTAACGGGACACCCACCATGCTGTCCTCGCCCAAGCTCCCGCCTGCCAGCGTAGGCCTGACTGTGGGCACCAACGGGGCCTCGCTGACGTCCATCCAGAAGATCAAGAAAGGTGACATTTGTCTGCATGGAATGAAAAACAGTTAAATGGTTTTTAAAAAGTCATCATTTTGAACATGACCAAAGGTACGAGTCGTTAAGATCTTATGTCTGGTGTATGTTTTTCCATGCAAACACAGCGGTGAATCCAGTACTTCATGAATATTAAACATCTGATTTTATCTATAGTATTTCACCAGGACCTTCTGTTGTCTTTTCAGGAAGCAGCAGTGTTTTATTGCATTCAAATATGTTCGCTCTCTAAGTTCCTCTTTCTTCTCTATCTCTGGTTTGGGTCAGAAGAGGAGGGAGGCCAGCCGCTGCCAGGGATCGGCATGGCTCGTATACCAGCAGGGGCCTTGGCGGGACACTCTGTAGCTGCGGTGCAGGCGGCGGCAGCGGCTCAGGCAGCAATGGCTGCTCAGGTTGCGCAGGTGGCAGCTCTGGAGCAGCTGAGAGACAAACTGGAGGCCGGAGAGCCACCGGAAAAGAAGATGGCCCTTCCAGCTGAGGAACATCATCGACTGCTACAGAGAGCTCTACAACACAACCTGCTGGCCATGACCGCTCAGATCCCCATGAACATACGCATCAATAATCAAGGTACCACACTGGTTGATCATCATATCAACACATGCATGATATGGACCAGTCTGGATAAGAGCAGTTGTGATCTGAGTATTTAAAGCAGTGGTTCTGTGCTGGTCCAGCCTCGAGATCTACCACCACCTCCTCAATGAGCGATTGGAAGCACTAAAACTGTGTGTAACTATAAACTGTTACAGCTCAACTTAATTTGAATCATTTAAAATTATGTCATGAAAACCTTTGTGAGTATGGACCTTAGTTTCAGTAGATTGCTAAAGCAAAATAAGTATCAATATACATCAATAAATGCATATCATTTGCATAAAGATACATTTGTAACCCCTGGTGATCGATAAGATTCCCTCAGTGTAAGTGCACATGCAGAGTGATCAATCCTCATGCATCCAGAATTTCAATAATCAATCAGCACAAAGTTATTTCTCACAGAGAGATCTATCTGCTGTTGATCTGAAATCATTTTGTGTTTTTCAAAGTTCAGTTTAATTTAAGACTTATTTTCTTTTTTTTATCAACGAGACATGAAAGCGTATGAAAATAAGTGTCTCGTGAGTGTTGGGAGTTTTTGTGGATTGGTGTTTCCCAGTCTGACTGGAGTGTTAAATGAGTTTAACACGTTGTTACCGTTCCTGACAGTTACATTCTTGTCATCTTACCACAAACCACAGCACCCAACAGTGAGGAGGAAGTGAACACACAGCGGGCCTATATGTCGACCCGTTTAACTTCTAGAAACAGCATGTGTGCATGATGTACATGCATGCATTTCTGTGAGCGGGGATTCCCCCACACTGCAGGCACTTCGATCCTATGGTTTGTCATTGGTTATCTGACAGAACATGCAAACAGTTTTCTCAGTAATTGTATCGCCAGTGATTTCAGGGAAACGCATGACTGGATGTTTATGCAAATTCACAGTTTTTTTGAAAATATTGAGATAAAGAGAATCATGATTATATAGCGGCATAACAGTTGAAGGGGAAATCGACTTAAAAACCAGTGATTGGATAAACAAAAAAAGAAACAGAAGACAAGTGACAGGCCTCAAAATGAGTTTTCAAAAAGTTATGATAGGATTCTTATATTATCAGGGAATGGTTGTTGTTGCACAAAGAGATAGTGATAAGACTTCAGTGGTGATTTGAACCTGGATGCAGATCCAGGATTTTTTAAGGATTAATAAACATTGCTAGGTAGGCCAGATTTCCACTTTTTCACCTACAACTCAATGACTTCTCTACAGATTTGGGTGATGAAGCTCTGTTATATTTACACCTGGAGGCACTCATTATTAATTATGTGAGGCTGTAACATCTTTGACAACTCACGCTGCGGTATAGCCTAAATGGCAGCCACCACAGCTCATGCCCACCCATACACACAAAGGCAGAGACACTCACTTGCTCTGCTCCTGTCTCCCACTGTGTCTGTGTGCCTCCGTCTCTCCAGTATCATGCCTCTGTTCTGTTGCCTCCTCTAAAGACGGAGCAAATCGGGGGTCAACTCATTCCTCCCATTATGTCTCGGCGAATTTCACAGTGCGGGTGAAGTGTAAATATTACAGCCTGAAATGACAGTTAGCTTGGTTACAAGGTTTGTTTGTGGAGATGTGCTGGGAATAAGCTTAGAGACTACAATATTTAAGTGGCTGTTGTTAACATTGGTCTTCTTGTTTTTGTTGTTGTCTTCACAGAGAGCAGGCAGGACTCGGCCCTGAACCTCACCACCAATGGCACAAGCAGCATCAGCATGTCGGTGGAGCTCAATGGAGTGGTTTATACTGGTGAGTGTTGCTAAAATAAAGAACAAGACGAGTATATCCTCGAAGGATATACTGCAATCTTTAATTTCACCTACAACTTCGTTCATCGTCAAATCATTTTCCAGGAAACTCTTGTATGTGTTAGTTATGACAGGTTGTTTAACATACCATTCAAGCAGGAAAACCAGTTGGCTCTGCCTCCTCTTAAGTAAATAAATCTGCCTGCCAACAGCTTTGGATCACTTATTACCTTGTAACTTTTATCTTGTTTGTTTAATCTCACTCAGATAAGTTTGTGATTTTAGAGGGAGTAATATGATGTAGCTATTTTGTAATGGCAGGGTGTGGTGACTTTTCATTGTCGCAGTGCGTGACGTGTTGCTCTTGTACCGTACAGGGAGTCATTTAACAGGGGATTACTTTTTAAAACTTTCAGTACAGCAGCAAGGAACACGCGAGAAAAAGGACAAGCTATGAGAGTTTGGCCTCAAGCAGTACAAGTTAAAATATGCTTCATTCTCTTGATTTTTGATGGTCTTTAATAATAATAATATTCAAACTCGGAAAATTTATTTCATAATTAATGTGTTATAAGATCTAAAGACACGGTTTATATGTGATTTTAACTTTTGAGATAGCCAGGCTGATTGTTTCCATCCCCAGACTTCCTGCTAGGTGATGCAAATCTCCTCTTTGCTCCAGCTGAAACAATTTACTGGCATTCTTAAAAAAAAAGTTAAAATGATAAATATCCAAATATGTTGGACAAAGACTTTGTACACCAAAGAAGAGCAGGCTAGGCTAGGCTAATGCTTAACTGCTTGTTCCCAGCGTTCAATGTGAGGCAATGCGTGATCAGAAATCTACATTTTGGTAGTTCTGCAAATATGTTTGCCAGAGTCTTTCCCAACCTATAAAATATGAAACAGGAATCCAATCCTTTGTTTGTGGTCAACCACGTTTAAAACTTGAAATGTGATGATCTGCTCTGGATCTGGGTTCATTATGACATCACAATGAGCCACTGCAACAATACCTGTAATTTTGTTTATGCACTCCGGCATTTTTCTTGATGCATCATGGTATTTAAATCTATTTTGCCAATATCAATCCTTTTACAGCTGTACTGAGGAATTTTTTTCACACTACACTGCTAAAACGGTTCAGCTCTAATTTAATAATAAGTGTAAGAGTTAAGTTAATAAAACACACACATTCATTTTACTTCCAAATTCAAGCAATGACAAAATTACTCTGTCTTCTCAACTGACCTTAAAAATGCTGCACAGTGAGTAAGAAGTTTGAACCATGTGCAGAAAAATTATACTATATCATATCATTCAAGATTTAGTGATTAGTCACACTTGAAATATTGATTAATTTTTAATTACAGCCCAATGAAACAGTAATAAATGCTGATACAGTAATATCATAGTATGTTGTGGGTGGAGTGTTTTATTTATGTTAGTTTCACTGGTGTAAACAAACCAAACTGCAAAGCAGAAGAAGGACGATGATGATGATACTGCTTGGATGGAGCAGTGAGCTTGTTTATACAATGCATTAACATCAGTTTCTGACATTAAGATGTTAAGTGATAATCAGTAATGCTGTGATGCTGATCTGAATCACACTAAATGGCGTCCATAACCGTATTTGAAGATGTCCTTCAGTTGGTTGAGTGTTTTTTTAGTGGGGGTGTTGGTTTGGCAAAGTGGGTAGCAGCCATGTATGTACCCTTTGCAAAAGCTCTTTCCTTGTGTAAGCAACCTGTGTTCAAATCCAACTAAAAGCCCATTTCCCTCATCTCCTTCACCATTCTCTCCCCCTTTCCGTGTCTATTCACTGTTTGTCCTCTGTAAGTAATGACCAAAAATGAATTGTAAAATCTTAAAAACAAAAAAAGGTGTGTGGTGAATGAGCCACTTCTCACTAATCTGTCACCTCCTCTGCGGTCTCCGGGTCATGACAGCTGTTAAGACAGCCGTGAATTCCTCATGTCCCAACTTTATCCATATTCTCTCTTTTCTTCAGCTCGTTGTTGCTGGTATTATCCATTTAAATGGATCCAAAAGGAGGGTTAAACCAGTAGGGGCACAATTTGAAATATTTTGACTCTTAAATGATGAGGCTCATTTAAGAGCTTCTAGGCTAAACAGTCCCCCCCTGAACCAACAGGACCTGGAATATATAAAAAAAAGTCACACAAGTGAGCTTCAATTAGCTTCGAACACAGTCAGTTTTTCATCTGGATGCCCAAAACTGGTGTTAATCAATGTTTATGTGTATAAGATATGTTTGCTTCACTCAAAAACAGCATCCCTCTCTTCATAATGTATCATCAACGATCAGAAATGACAGATATAAAAAGGAAAATGGCAGCAGTAAACGGCATGCCAGTAACTGCTGACATCGTTAAAATACTTTATAGCACAGTAAATACAGCCTGTCTGTTTGCTTTCTTCTGGGTGTTAGGCTTTCTTGTACTAACATCATCACACCAGTTATAATGTGTAGTTGGCTACATTAATGTCATGGTTAAATCACTGCATGATTTTATGTCTCTGTGATCACCAAATATGACACAGTGACCGTGAAAACAAAGAAACTGGTGCGGTCTGACCTTCATTATTCTTTCATACCTCTAAAACATCTCTGCTTTTTTGTGTATCTTCCTGTCTAGGCGTTCTTTTTGCTCAGGCAGCAGCGGCGGCGGGCTCAGTCTTCTCTGGTGCGTCTGGATCGTCTGTCTCCAACAAGTCGGTCAGCATTCGTGTCGCCCCTCCTCAGCAGCAGCAGCAGCAGCAGCAGCAGAACACACCTACCTCAACTTCAACCTCCAGCAACTCATTGTCTTAACAAACCCCTCTGCCTTTACCCTTTATTATTATTACGTTTATTTTTTAAATACCACGCTAAGCAAAGCCAAAAAGCAACCTCATTTTCTACATTATCTATGCCAAAAAGAGAAGAACCGTAAACTTTACAGAAAGACAAAAAAACTGAAACTCATGTCACTTGAAGTACACTATCTCAGGTTTTCTCTCACCAACTCACCTCTTTTGTTCTTCAAAGCCAAAATGATCTCAGAAAAAAAGTGTCTCAACTGAGAGCCAGTATATGCTAAACAAATATGTATGCACAACCTGTGAATTATTTATTTCTGCATAAATGTACAGATTATTGGAGAACAAAAGAGAAGGTAATAACTGGGAAGGGTAATGCACTGTTTACACACACAAACACAGCTACTGATAACAGCGATGTTTTATCCTCAAGGGGAGAGATATTTCTATTTTATTTTATCTTTTCATTGTCATTATTATCATTATTGTTATTCTCTTTATTGTGTTTTATCATTTAAATCTTTAACCATCCCCTCTCTGCAGGAAGAAAATCTATATATTTAGAATTCTATAAAAAAGAAAATATGAATATCCTCTATTTTAATCAGAAAAGCTTTAAATGTATGTTTTATTTCAGGGCATATAGCGATGTACCATTGTGACCTCATTTTATGTAAACCAGATAACCTTACTCAGTCACACGGCAGCCTTCTTGGATCTGTGTGTGGAGTCTGGTGTTATATTAATGCAACAGATTCTCCAGTCCAACACAAATATAACGGGACTGGATATCAAGATATGCAGGGATATTGATTAACTCAGTGACACATTGAATCCACTATTGATTGCTGCCAGAGTAAGAAGTAGCTAATTAGCCAGGATGCTACGTAGCTGCTAATGTACAAGCGGTTGTCGAGATTTTTCTGTCTGAGACAGCTGGCTAATTATTAATCTGAAAGTCCTCACTCGTTTGTTGACATTAAGGCCAGTTTCATGCATTTCTATACCAAACTTTCAGGTAATTTGTCAAGTTTACTCTTCACAGAGGCTGTTATAGGAAGTGTCAGTTGTGCAGGTATGAAAATGAACCAAAGCCTCTTTTGAGTTTTTTTTTCCTTTACTGCTCCCAAAACATTGTGTCCAGGTGCACCAGCTATCCATAAGTTCTATGTCACATTATAGAGTAAAATTAGTGTTCACGCACTGATGAAACTGCTGGGGTTTGATTTAAGCTCCGTAATTGTTTGTTGCACTGCAGAGATTCAATGATCATCACAACTAATTGAGCAAATTGGTATCCTCAAAATATTCCATATGTGGCAGATATAATTTTATAACTTTGACGACTACCACTCAAAATATTGTCACAGAAATATCACTGCAGATATGATGTTATTACTTCATGTTTGAAGTGTTTCCATTAGCATACTGCCCTAAGTGCAGGATGTACAGCAATAGACACACCAACAAAAATGTATGTACAATATTGTATGTCAAAGCATGTTTTATCTGGATTTTTTTCATTGAGAAAAAAATGAAAGGATTAATGGACCTCCTTCATATTCCTAAACGTTTTTATTTTCAAAGTAAGTTAAAACAGTCATTTAAAATAGGTTCAGAGATGCCAAGTAATTGTGCATTCTGGACCTTAAACTGCCTTCTTTACTACTTTCCATTAATGGCTTAACAAGTCAAATAGCCCATATTTGTGAGGATTTGTTGAGGCGGAGGGGTGGCGAGCAGATTTCTGTGGACCCTGGTTGGCCCTGGTACTGCTGCACCCACCCCTGATCAGGGTTAGAACAAAGCTTTATGCAGCAGAGAAGAGAGATGCTGATGGTTCAAAACAACGTGGGGCGTAATCCATTGACAGGTCTGCTGGCACAGCACTGCTTGATAGCTAATAAGTTTGATGTAGAAGTGGAATCATCAGTAATACCATGAGGTAATTTAGTACTGCGCTGTTGCACAGCTCAGACTATCTCTATTTTGTTTGATTTAAAGTCCAAAGAAAGTCATCAAGCATTTCCAGAGGGTGTAATCTGTCAATGGTGCCCCCAAACAGTTGTAAAAATCTTTTTTCTCAAGTATTCACTCTTCACAGTAACCATATTTTAGAACAATGGTTTTATCTTCTGCTTGTGTTCAAACAATTTCCTCTTGTGCAACACTGTAATTGTTAACAAACTTCAAGAACTTCCATTGAAATCAGGCTTTGTTTGAACTTATGCATAGCTGGTGCAACCCATAGCTGGACTCTCTGACTCTTCCCGTTGTGAATAGTACACATTTTTGATTGTTCTCAGGTGTCCAGGTGATGCTTTTTAACATCTTTCTCTGTAGAAAGATCAATATTTATCCTCTTTCTAACTTGGCCTTCAAGTAGAGTGATTGTCTTAAGGTCACATGCATGCCCATATTTGTACATAAAGCCCTTCAGAAGTGAGGCAGGAAAGGTGTCATTTCCTGTATTTAATCATAAGTGTCCACTAGATTTATCATTGTGGAGACTCACATGGACAATCAGGTGTCAGGAGATGCTTTCTTGACCGTTATTTCAGCTCATATTTGACTTCTTTGTGTTTTGTATCATAGATTACAAATGCTTTTATTATTTTTTCTTCCAGCTTTGTGTTTTGCATGACTTCGTGCTTCTTCTGATCCAAGTGCTTGTTATCCCGAGTTGTGACAAAGACAGGGTCTCCTCGAGCCCTGCTCATCACCATTCGAGGATATAATGGAGAATGTCTTGTGATCTCTTGACTGTTTTTAGATGTTGCTTAATTTAGGGCGTTCGACAATGTGAGCTCAAGGTTAATCTGAGCAGCAGCTGAGCGCTTGCTGCAGTGTATTTAAAAAAAATTAGCCACAGAGGAGATACCTACCATATCATTCATTTGTAGAAGTGCATTTAGAAGCAGATCAATCATTGAGCTTTTTGAACTCTACCCCCCTCTCTGGACTGTTAAAGATTGTTTCTCACCCAACGCTAAAGCAGCCTCATTCCTACTGACTCTAGGAAGTAAATCAGGCTTTGTGTGTGGGTTCTGTTCTGAGGCCTTAACTCAGCATGAGATGTCCGTAGAGCGAGCAGTACCTCCGTCTAATCACTTTTTACTGTTCAAGTCAAATATCAGCAGATGGTCGCTGATGCTTTGATTCTGGATTCAGGTCTCAGTGGGAGATCAACCCCCAGCTGCTGCACAAACACACTTCAGAAAGTCATCTCTATACCCAAATCTGCCCGACGCCTCCCATTACACATAGACATTAAAAATACACAAGGTCTGTTTATGCTGCTTTTATAAATCGGGGAGAGAGTAAGAGGGATATGTTAAGCATCTCTGAAATGATCAAATAAGGAAAGTGGAGTTGTGCCTGGGTCAAATGAATATTTAAGGAAAACCTCACCATGTTCAGGCCCTTGCTGGTGATTTGCAGCCAGAGAGATGGAAACATTCAGTATCACAAACACGTTACTGAACAAATTTAGTCTGGAATTAAATAAGTGGAATAAGCCACTAATATGAAATATCAAATAGGTCTGAGCCAAACCAGGTTATGTAGCCCAACAGTCATGTAAACTGTATTCGTTCATTTTTGGCCATATGGATGCTAAATGTTAATCATACTAACAATTGAAACAGCCCTGTTATTTAAAATATCTGATCAGAAATCATTTTTCATTTGCCATCTATTCTTTAAATTTGTATTTAATAGTTAAGAATTTACGTAGAAAATGTAAATATATTATCAAATGCCATTTTAGTTGCACAATTTTAAACAACTCCCTCAAAAATTGGAATCAGGAAACTTTTTGCTTTTCTATTTACGATATTTTAAAATTGTTTGCTTGTGCAAAAAGTGCAAAATCTTTATTTAAATTTCTATTTGCTTTAGTGTTAGATGTAGCTACACCCTAATCTTTAAGATGTGAGGCACGGTGGTCCAGCACATAGTGCACGTGTCTCACAACAAGAGGGTCACTGGTTCACTCCAGCCCCCCCGTGATCACGAAGGTGATAAGCAGAATAGATATTGATTGGATGGATCTGTATTATCATGTCTTAGTTTCCGAATTTTCTTGATCAAGTCAAGTTAAAATGGCAGCAAATTACATTTTTTAGAGCAAGCTTGTTACATAATCTTTCTAGCTGAAGGATTGTCACTTCATTTTCTTATTTGAGCTGTTTCAGGTTCTTTTTCCCACAAAAAACTTTGCTATTTAATTTTTATGAAAGTGCAACTAGAATTCACCAAGACAAATTTTTAAATAGGTTTTCTGCAAATGTTAGCTGTAAGCCCCTTATTTTAATGTCAGATATAGTTATGCTATTGCAGATCATTGTAAAGTCCTGACATGGAGAAAAACTGTGTCGCTAATTAATTATTATTATACACAGAAATTATGAGTGTAATATTACACATTATGTCAACAGGCTGATTTGTATTTATTTATTGTTTATTTGATGTGTTCATCACAATTACATTGGACAAACCAGATGCATTGTTGGAGTGATTTAGCATAGGTGCTAATTCACAACACTTGTCCACTGGAGGCTTTTGAGATGATAAAATTAAAAAGTATTAAAAAAAAGAGCAAAGAAAAAAGTACAGCTTACAGTGACATTACAACATTGGGTAAACTAACTGTTCAAAATAACCTGTTTTGCTCTGCTAGCTAGTTAGCAAATATTTGCTAGTGTTAGAGTTGGCAACAAACAGCACTGTTGTGTCAACAGCTCTACATTTAATTTGTTTCATGTAAGATTCAGCTGTGTCTGTATTTAAGAGGTACAATTATGACAAAGTTTTATATTTTAATTTCCAGGACGAAGTCTAAAAGCCACAAATAAGTCCTCCCTACGGCTAGCTTGTCAGGTAGCCCAGATAGCTTAAATAATGCCCCTATATGTCCTCATAGAGTTGTTATGGACCTTCATGCTGTTCAATTTACGTAGAACTACACACTGTGTGTCTATTAATGCAGGAAAATATGTCAAAATAAGGTTCCAGCCCACATTTGTAATTAAGGCAGCATAGAGCTCACTGTAACATGCACATGGCTATGCTAACAGATTAATGTCTTAGCTCTGGCAGTAAGACAAAGACCCAAACTCATTTCTAACCCATTTAATTTCTGAGCTTTGTTTCTCATTGATTTCTTGATGTGAGCAGATGAAAGTGTTTTCTTTTCTTCATACGGGAAACCCAGCAGGTCTCTGTCTGCTCCGGGAGCACATGTCACTGACTGACAATCAAGCAGACCTGCTGCGACTGAGAGCATTAGTTTGAGGGGGAGGGCTGCTTGAGATAGCTAAATTAAATCAATAGTGATCTGAAGGATCAACACTGCTTCTTTTAGATCTGACCTTATGACCTCTCAGCCCATGAGGAAACAACATTGAAGCACCTGCCCCCCTTCAGTGGATCCATCTTTATCGTATATCCATCGATTGGCTGTGAGATATTTGCATTTGAACAGTGGAGGTACTGCGGCTCTCGCTCGCTCACTCGCTCTTCTTGAGTTTGTGCATGGCAGCAGTTTCAGGGAAGGATGGCATCTTGTTAATTCTGCGTTAGGGACAATCAGGAGACGTTTTGACAACACTGTAAACCTTCCACGCTCTGGCAGCCCCTTAACCACTGTCCAAGCCCCGTTTCTACCTCAAAAACTGAAGCTTCTTTTTAGTAGATGTCTGCTTCAGCCACAAAAAAGAAGAATTATAATGCAGGAAAACCTCATGGAGATGTCTTTAGAGACTCCACTCTGACCGTTAAAGAGCTTTCAGTTCACTCAGACAATCAGATATCAGCTAGTGTAAAATCCAATCAATTAAAGATATGCAAGTGGAACCAGAGCAGGCTGAGATGATGTTCAGCTCAGGCTCTGACCTCCTTACTAAGAGCGCCCCCCAGTGGAAAGGTTCTGTTATGATGCACAGTCTGACTCCAGGGAAGGCAAACTTTTAACGTCCATATAGTCTCTCTCTTCTTGTTTTTTCAGCTTTCTTTTTATTTTCTGGGACACAAAGCTCTTAAAACAGTATTGAGGGAGCGTGTCCAAACTCTTTTGACAGGGGTGGCATGGAATATGTGAGTGCACATACACAGGGTACCAGTCTGTACTTTGACTGCTAACATTCAAGAATGAAAAGGATGCAGTAATTCAAGGCTACAAACAACACTCTGTAGACTGCTGAATCTACAGAGCCCAAATCAAAAGGTGCCTGTTTTAAAGGTTATGATTTTCTTTTGACATCAATTCATCTGCTGAACAGCAGATTCAAACATTGATGTTTTTAAGATTGAACCTAACTTTAAATTCTTACAGCTGACATATAAATAAATAAATTCAAGATGAAAAAGCTGAGATATCAGCTTTTATTAACTTTTGGAGAAATTATCTGCCAGTATCAGTATCCCACCGCTAAGATTTGGCATCCCCATATTCCAGTGTATGTTCTATTAAGGCTGTAAAGCAGCTCCACAAAGACAACCTGCTATGATGGAGTGTGAGGGCCGATATTAAAGGAAACCAAACCCAAAACTTTTGAATTTGAACAGGTGTGAATTTTCAAGAATGTTTATAAAAAAATTAGTATTTCAAGCCTTTAAGTTTGGATTTTCTAAACTTGATAAACTGCCGTCTTGCATGTGCACGTTGTATTTTGGTTGTAAAAGACCGATGGTATCACATATCCAGTTCACACTGTTGTTTTCGTCTGAGTAAACAGTGTCTCTCTCATATGCCAAGTGATAATTGGATAATCGTGGGCTAAAAGTAAAACTTTTATCCATGTACTCAGTTTAAGCAATAGATGTTCAAACTAACTCTGAAGTTGAGGTGTGATAGAGGCAAGCAGCTTTATGGTGTATGATAACCAACTCAACAATAGGCTGTTCACTCTTTGTTTATATTTTGAGTTCTCATAGCTTTGACTTTCTAAACCCATAGATGTTGTGTTTTAACCTAAAAATGTGTTAACTGTTTAACTCAAAATCCTGAGTTTGGTTTGCCATACATTCCTGACTTAAGGATGTCAAATTTGAGCTCTTTTGTTACTATGCAAATTAATTTATTTTTACTTCTTGTGTGGCCTTGATGCACAGTTGAAATGTATAAGCCGTTTGAGCTGTCACAATTTACTTCTAAAGATTTGAAGTCCATTCATTTACACAAGTTAAGTAATTTTTGAAAGTTTTACATCGTGCGACAATTTACAATGTTCGATCTGATGATTCGCATCGTTACTTTGTCTTAAGATGAAGACGTACATCTTTCTACAACTGAAGTATCACTGAGGAATACAAACCTTCATGTAGTACAAAGACAACCAGTGGCACCCTGCAGAAACATAAAATAGCTGATTTTTAACTCCAACTCCTTTTATGACATGGCCGTCAAGGTTGAATGACACTCGAAGAGGCCACCCCTGGCCACTCGTGGACATGCCTTTTAATATCTAGATCATCCTTTGGTGGAAAATACTCCTCATAAACTGAATTAGTGACTTTTTTTCTTAGGACTGTTGGAAACAAGAATATAAATATTCTGCTGTAGTCAGGTTTGAATCTTTATTTAAGAGAAGGCTGATATTTAAGGCTGTGACGATGAATCTCAGAAAACTTTGGGTCTTAACTCTGATTTTTTTTTTTAGAGTTTTGAAAAGACCTGCTTAATTCTTCTCATCTTTGCATCTTCTATATGCTGCTTTACTCATAAATCATGAAACTGTGCCCTTCTGCAATCTTGGTTTTATTGTACTTTGTCAAACTTTTATAATGTTTCTGTACCGTTAAAAAACTGGCAATGACTTAGCCGGACTAATCTTCATACTCCTAAATGTAAAGCGTCTTTTTTATTTCAGAGGTTGGTTTTTGTCTGACTTTATGTGAAGTGGTACCCATAATATGTTTAAGTGGCTGTTTAAACTTCCGGTTCCCACAAAGCCTCATCAGTTTTATGCCGTGTTCTTGCAAGCTTAGTGAAGAAAGTAATCTCAGATACTGCTGCTGTTCCTCCAATCAGTGACGTTGCCTTCAGAACTTTTTCATGTGGAAATTAGCTGGAACATTTCTGGGTTAGAGTGCATGCTGGGCGGGCTTTCCACCAGACTTTACCGCCGACCTTACCTCCACCTGGTAGACGAGAGAAAGGATGAGAAATAACAAGATGCCTTCTGCTGTGACAATGGTTGTAAGAATTAACCTTTATGACTCATTAATATGATTTTTCTGAACACAAACTGCTTAATAGGGCTGTGAAATATGTTTAGATTTTTCTAATGCTCTATCTTTGCTTTATTCTCCTCCTGAATTTTGCTGTAGCAGCCCCAGCACACAGAGATTATAATGACATGTAGATCAGATTTATGAACATATAGCGATAATAATAATGATGATAATGTGATTATTTTAGGGAAGCATGTGAGATGTGTGTGTGTGTGTGTGCGTGTATGTGTGCGAGTGTGTGAGGGGGGGCTTTCACGTGTCTTCAAGTTAACTTCAGAACTGAAATGAGACTCTTTGTCTTTTACGACTTCTCAGGAAAATCTACCTCTACCTCCAGTTTGATGCATTTAACCCAGGAAGGGCTCATGTTACGATGCAGGAGCACAGAGAGAGAGCGAGGGCGGGCGAGCAGGGTCCAAAATAAACTTCAGCTCAGCAGTGCAGTGCTTAAGACTAGCTGTAAGTGTATGGCATATATGAGATTGTATTTAAACAAGTATTGTGCTGAGTTTGTACCACTGACTTTTATTTTGAACGCTGTGGCGCTCCGTCCTCGTTTCTCTGTGTGCGCCGCGCGTGACGCTTCTGCTGTTAAGTTTATTTGAGCATCAACAACAGGGAACCTCCAGCTCAACTACTACAAGTACTTCAACAAAGTACCGCCGCCAGTACCACTGTTAGTACTGCGACTTTTATTTCAGTCTGTTTCTATTAATGTGTGCTTATTCCTCCTTTTTTTTCTATAAATGATTAAGTTTTTGATGAATGGGATGTTTCCCCGTTAACCACAGGAACAGTGAAGTGGCAGCGGGCAATGCAACTGTTTATTTTTATTTCATTTTTTCTTTGTTTTATTTGAAGGGTGGAGAGCTATTCTTTCCTATTTACTCAACATGTGTTTGTGTGAATACTTTTATTTTGAATCTGAAATTAATAAAATATCACCTTTCTTAAATGTCACCACAGCCTGGTTTGTTTTTGATGTCGTCTGGAGCGTGAGCAAACATGCAAACTATTTTAAACAAGTTTTCTACCTTGTTCCCAAATGTTCCCATCCTGGAACTTTTAAATTTAGTTTAGTATTTTGCTTAAAATATCTTGAAGTTTTAGTCATAATTTAGTCCTCAAAATTGTTTTAAGTTTAGTCTAGTTTTAGTTGATGAAATTTCACAACATTTTAGTCGACTAAATCTACTGTCATTTTAGTCATGTAAGGCATTTTTATGTTTCCTTGAATTTCTGAAGTCATGTTTTACACTTGGATTCTGCCACCATGAAGCTTAAAGGAGACATATCATGCTGATGCATGATTTAATACTTACATATAATATAATAAATTTGAAAACAAGACCTTACACCCCCTTAATTTTCAAAAAATTAGATATTGTATTATTTCTGATATCCTAGAACGAGATTTGATGCCTCTGAAAATAGGTCATTGCGAGATGTCCGCGAGATTTCAGACGTCGTGATGACACGAGGTACCTTTCTTTTTATTGGAGTAATCTGATAAAACACTTCCTCCTCTGTGATGTCCGTTAGCCACAAAACCGTCACCGAGGAACACATCCACCCAGCAGCAGTATATAGATCCCTAGCTCACATTCACTCATTACCAGCTCTGGTCTGTAGGGGGACTCGGTATGCAGTCGCTGCTTTGAGCCTGCCGGAAAATACAGTAGAAGAAGAAGGACAAGCTGGCTCTACCCCCGATAGAACTGACCAATCAGAGCACAAAGGACTGTGACGTTGCGAGGTAACTGTAGGTCATCCTCAGATCCTCGTGTTTCAACGAGAGCTTGATAATGGCCTAAAATGAGGATTTTGAGAACGCTATTGTGGGGCAATGAAGGAACTAAATGACTTTTACTGAGGGCAGAAATGCTTTACAGGCATCCTAGTCTGGCATAGTGAAATGGAGAAACAAGCATGATATGTCCTCTTTAAGCGGTGGTGATTGGATCTTCCACAACAACAAAAAAAATACAAAATGAAGGGCAAATGTGGCATCAGAGTTTACATGGTGGCGGAGGAATGAATTCTAAAAAACTGCAGTTTTAAAAGTACTGATGTTACATTTTTTCATAAAGGATGAAAGAATTTCATCTGAATATTTACAAAGACCAGCTAAATCAATTCAACTTGTAGTTCTTTCTTCATGTTTTGTGGTAATGCACATTTGTAGGGGGTGTTAGGCTGATGGACAGCATAAAGCGAGGGTGGGCATCTGGCGCCAACATGTGGCCCCTCCACCCACCATAAATTAAAAATGTGAAAAATAGATATTCACAAGCACACATGAAGAATTAATTGAATTTTTTTTCTGCCTTTTTAAATTTTGTTTAGTATTTTTCTGAAAATATCTTGAAGTTTTAGTCATAATGTAGTCCTCAAAATTGTTTTAATTTTAGTCTAGTTTTAGTTGATGAAATTTCACAACATTTTAGTCGACTAAATCTACTGTCATTTTAGACGTGTAAGGCATTTTTATGTTTCCTTGAATATCTGAAGTCATGTTTTATACTTGGATTCTGCCACCATGAAGCTTAAGCAGTTGTGATTGGATGTCCATCTTAACTTATCCAACCTTTCCACTCAACCAAAGCGACTGTGATTCCTAACTTGTCTCTACTGTCTACATGACCAAATTAGGTCTGATTGGATTAACCCTATAAAGCCAATTGTTTCATATTTAATACATACTTTTATAATACCTCTATCTACTCGATATGATCAACAAATTACAAAAAACCTTCTGAGTACAATCAGATAAATGATAAAAATGTCCTCTAATGGATTTTCAGTTGCCAAAAGCACCTAATGTAGCACATGAGATAAGAAATCTATATGTTGAATTTTATGGACATTTTGATTTTTATGGATTTTAGCAGAAAGTGAAACAAACATTTCACCTCCAAAAAAATAGAATTTTCTGGCTATAATGTATGGTCTTAGGCCTTAAAGGGTTAAGTCTCTGTCAAACATTTTAGTCTGTTTTTATTTGTTGACGAAAACATCAGCTAATTTATGGTGTTAAATTAGGGCCAATAGTTTTTATCATTTGAAAAATAAAATTAAAACTTTAAGTTCAGGTTTTAAGCTTGAACTTTGAAAAATTCACCTGTGCAATCAAAATAAAAATAAGTATATGACAAGTTTTTTTGAGTTAAATTTAATTTTGATTCAATTCTAATGTGCTTTTGACTAAATTATTTATTTTCAATTTTCACTTTCTTATGTGTTTTAAAATTTGAGGTCTTATTTTGTTCAGTTGCAGTTTTCATGTTTCAGCTTCAGGTCCAGATTTTTACAGTTTCAAATCTTTTGTTTTCGTTTTCAGATTGTATTTTCCAGTTTCAGACTTTTGGCCCTGCTCTGGTGTGGGGGGCTTGGCATCAACTGAGAGGGGCGTGGGATCATGAGTGACAGCATAACAAAGAAAGCTGAGGACCTCCCTCAATTATGTTGCCTTCAGGAAACATGGGTACTGCAAGAACTATGATCATATTCATGGAGTGGCAGAGAAAAAAGGGGACGCCAGTGGCAAAATTACGTTTAGCAAGCTGTTTTAGACCATTCTTTGGATCAATGGCAGTATAATATATTAATTATAATATATATAATTATTATAATAATTATTAATAATTTAGTTTTTTCCAAGTGAACTTATTTTTATTTTTTACTGTCTAGTTTTTGTAAGGGGGAAAAGGTGGCTGACGAAGCTATGACAAAAATATTAGTCAATAAAATTTACACTGCTTCCCGTTAGTCCCATATTGTGCATTGTGTTCTGTGAACAAGGCAAAATCTGAAGCATCTGGACTTAGCCTTCACTCTACTGCCCTAAATTACCCAGTCCAAGTAGGCAGATGTCCAGGAAGGTTGAATTTTAACACGACTTATGGTTAAAAGTCTACAACAAAATAATCCAGGAAAAAAGACAAATCATTCTGCCTTTAGACCACATTTGTCCAGTGGAAATCAGAAGACTGGAGGAATCAGCAGAATGGAAAAATCCAAGGAATGGAAGAAAACTGTGATGGGGAGGCACAGGACCAGAGTGGGAAGATTCCAATTCAGATGATAGCAAAGCAATAATATGTAGATGAGTCAAAGCTGAGAGAGAGAAGAGACATAAGCTGCAGACTGTTTCAAAAAAGGATGGAGCATAATGAAGAACACAAGGGGGGATGCAAGGAAAGGTGAAGAAGGGAGGTGAGTTTGACTGCTGACATTTGAGGAGGAGAGGCTCGATGCTTGCAAATAACTAAAGAGGGCATCAGAAAAGATACTGAATGTATAACTGCTTGATTTTGAGTATGAGGTACTTTGTGAGGAAGTCTGAGCCAAAGTCACTGAGGTGTTATAGGTGCCAAAGGTTTGCACACACAGCTCAGGCATTTAAAGGACCAAGGAGATGTGTCAAATATGGAGAAGACCATGAGTAAAAGCAGTGTAGTGCAGCTTATGGAGAAGTAATGAGAAGACAAAAATAAGTTCAACGGGTGCAAAACCAGAATAGTAATAAGGGTTTGTCCTCCAGACTGGGAGGGCAAAACAGGGAAGACAGATACTATCCAAGTGAAACAGTCCAAACTCAGGAGGGAAAAGTGATGGTTGGTCTCAAAAAGCTCATCAATCTACTAGATTTCACTGACTTGCAATGGGAGGGGAGCCTGGAGGCTTTAGATGGTCCTGCTGCTACACTGGAAGGCCAGAGGTTGTTGGCCATGGACAGGAATGTAAAAAGTATGATAGGCGACCAGATGAAACCGATATATCTGTTAAAGAAACATGATTAAGATCATGTTTATATTTTAGACCAGTGGGAGATCAGGCAGTGAGGTGTGACAGAAACTGGTGTAGGAGGAGTTAGTGCACTGACATGAGACTGTGGTGTTTAGTGCAGTTTAATCAGTGGTATAGACACCGCCCTCTGCTGGTTATGACCGGTATTACAACACACATTAATGTCTAATTCATCCTGGTCCTTTTTTAAATTGCCTTATGTGTATTGTCTGGTATTGTTATATGGTAGTTGAAAACAAACAGTTCTCGGTGTGTTAAACATGAATGCCTTTGCCAATAATTTTCAAGTTAAAGGATTCATAATTTGTGCCTTCTTTACAAAATGTGTGAACCAGAAGTCCTTGTTTAGGGGAAACATTTATATAATTATCTCGATGTTGCTTAAATCCAACCAGTTATTACTATTTAAATTATAATTTAAATAGTGTGATCGTCCACAACAAAAAAAGCTGGAGGGCAAATGTGGCATCAGAGTTTGCATGGTGGAGGAGGAATAAAATCAGAAAAACTGCAGTTTTAAAAGTACTGATGCTGCATTTTTTGTTTGGATTTTATAATCCTCTCTTTATTTTCATTTAGTTTCATATATATATATTAAACTATGCTCCACAGTCATCTCTCCTTCTGTCTATTTACACAGAGGGGTAATGGAACATATATTCATATATATATATGTATGTTTATATATATATATATAGATGTATGTATTAGGGCTGTCACTTTAGTGCATTAATTAGATTAATTAATTACACCGCAAATTAATGCATTAAAAAAATTAATCGCGATTAATCGTAGCACACAAACATTTTGATATTGTCCAGCTGGAGGACCCGTACATGGCAGTGGTACGTCACTTCACACATGTGTCTCTAGTCAAACCAAACAAGCCCAGGTGACTACAGGAACGGCCTATTTGAGACTCAGCTTTATTTATTTTTGAATTTATTTATCTATATTTGTACTACATTCTTTAATAATGCATCAGGCCTAATTGGGTTGCTGGATGTCCTCGACCTTTTTCCTTTTTTTTGAATTTGATTTATGAAACACACTTAAAGTGTAATTTGAGTTGCCTGATTGAGCTTAGAATTTTCTGGACAAGTTGCCCTGACTTAGGTTTTATTTAATCACCAATAAAAATGTGGATATAAAATCTTCTCTTTTCAGTGTATTAATTTGATTAATCCTCCACTACAATTTTATAATGTCCTAGAATTCAAATTCTTCATGTGGGGACTTAAAGCAGATATGAGATTAAAATGTGATTAATTAGATTAATTAATTACAAATTCGGTAATTAATTAGATTAATTTTTGTAATCGCCTGACAGCACTAATGTATATTTATTTATTTATATATATATATATATATATATATATATATATATATATATATGTATTTATGTATATGTATATATGTGTATATATATATCTATATCTATATCTATGTATATATATATATATATATATATATGTATTTATGTATATGTATATATGTGTATATATATATATCTATATCTATGTATATATATATATATATATATATATATATGTATTTATGTATATGTATATATGTGTATATAGATATCTATATCTATATCTATGTATATATATATATATATATATATGTATTTATGTATATGTATATATGTGTATATATATATCTATATCTATATCTATGTATATATATATATATATATATATATATATATATATATATATATATATATATATAAATATATATATATATATATATAGATATAGATATATATATATATATATATATATATATACAGAAGACAAAAACAAGACGTAAATAAAAATTTACATATGTGATCAAGAAGTATCCCCCAAATGAAAAAATAAATAAAAATAAAAAAATCAAACTACATGTACTCATAAACCTAAATTTATGAACATCAGTACATAAACAGTGACAAATTAAGTGTAGCTATTCACAAATCTTGTTTTTCCACTTGGGAATACAAGGAATGCCAAAGGTTATGAAATAGGTGTCCTGGTTATATTTCTCAAGTGTAATTTTTTCTAGAGGAAGAAATTGAGACATTTGAGTCAGGAACATGCTGAATGTTGTTGGTGATTCATTTTTCCAAAGGAGGATTATGCATTTTTTTGGCAAAATATGTTTTCATAATCAACTGTCTACATTTTTTTGAGTCCAAGTGACAATTAATTATATCATTTAATAAATCTACACATGGGGATAGCTCAAATTCAAGTTTTAGAACTGATTTTGATGCTGCATTCTTTCATAAAGGATGAAAAATGAGCAAGGATTTCACCTGAATATTTATGAAAATCAGCTAAATCAATGCAACTTGTAGTTCTGTCTTCAGATTTCGTGGTAATGCACATTTGTAGGGGGTGTTAGACTTAATGGACAGTATAAACGGAGGGTGGGCAACTGGCGCCAACATATGGCCCCTACACCCACCACAAATTAAAAATGGGGAAAACATGAAGAATGAATTGATTTTTTTTTTTTTTTTGCCTTTTTTCAAATTCCAATAATTTCAGACACAACTCATCTGCTCGTTTATTTATTTGATCATTCTCATTATTATTATTTTCATTTTTTCTCACCGTAATTATCCTCACGGTAACACGTGATTTGTATTAAATAAAAAGGATGTTTATAGATGAAATCTTTATTTATCCGTGTTTCTCTGGATGCTCACGGTGACCCACATCTCCTCTCCATTCATGAACTCAGAGACACGCGCGCTCTCCCTGCAACGTGACTCGTCTCTCACGTGAAGGCTGGAGTTACCCGAAGCCCCGCCCCGCCGGGGTGCCCACAGTGGTGAACCTATCGCAGCCCGGTAGATTTGAACACTCAAACTGATTCGAGAAGAAACGGGGCTGAGCGAGGCGGGCGGAGCTACTCTTTACTGCTCAACCTAAACTGGTGGTGGTCGTGGAAAAATACAAGGTATAGAGTCGGAGTCTGGCTCAAACACAGAGGATCTGCTTGTAGTTTTATGTCAACGAGTCTCGTTTGATGGAACAATGAGACTCAGGTCTCAGAAAAACGTTGCAAGTGGCTCCGAGTCTGCGAGGAGTAACCGCCGACGGTACAACAAAGCGACACCCAGACGAACGCACCTATCGGAAAACGAGAGCCCGCTTCAAACCAAGGTAATAAAACACTGCTGATGTGATTTTTTCTGACAGGAATCAGATAAAAGTAACGTTGTCGATGTTTGAATGGTGATCACTGTACCAGAGACCAAATCCAGTCGTCTAAGTGGACGTTACAGAAGCTAATGCTAACAGTTAGCCACAAAGATAGCCGTGCACTCATAACAAAACAGTAGACGGCGTTGTGAGCTGCTGATGTAGGAGCAACAGCTGGGCGGTAGGTGGCGTCCTTCAGTGTTTTATTTTCCATTATTTATTAAACTTCATTTTCTGATTATTCTGTTACTGATGATTGAAACTCATCAGAGGTAAGTCTCATTCTTCCGTGTGGACTCATAAAAGTTTTCAACCATGAGAGGCTAAAGACAAACACACCCTCCAAACATCTCTGAGGACCAGCTTTGTTTACAGCAGGGTGGGCAACAGGCGGCCCGGGGCTCACGCTGGACCCACAGCTTACAGTGTGGCCTACAAATTAAAGAAGTACTGACGAGAATGTCCCATGAAAGATCCAAGATTCAGCAACTATTATCAAGCAGACACAACACTCTGACGTCAGAATCCTGAAGTTTGACTCAACACCAGCAAAGACATTTGATCTGTTTTCATACCAGAGCAAAAAGAGAAATGATACATACATGCATAATAATGCACAATGTCTGAGGAAAATGATATATTTTCTGTAGCTAAAAACCTTCAGTGCAGAAAAAACTATTCAGACCAAGTTAATGAGCACTGACAGCAGACCTCAGGAGATTCTTAATGGCTGCCCTGTTATGTTAATTAAGACACTTTTTGTTATTAACTGTCTTCTAGAAAGTACTTTTTCACTTAGTATTGTCCAAAATAGCTGTCACAACCATTTTTTGTGTTCAAATACAGTAAACATTTTCAGGAACTTGATCATGAGCTCACACTTTTGTAGTAAATGTTTTGTGCCATTTCAGTAAACTCTTTACAGTCCTGGATCTGGATCAGTTTTGTAACTGTAGACCCTGTCATTTTTTAAAGTGGAAATTTAAATGCTGTGGTAGAAGGTAAATGTTTTGCTACCAGTAATAGTTTGTATTTTTTTAGCCCTTTACAAGAACTAAGTAGGTATAAATGGCTATTATTGTTTTTTTTTTGTTGTTTTTTTTCAAAATACTTTTCTGAGGCATTACACATAGCATTTGATAAGACAAACTGACCACTGTCAATAAAATGGTAAGATTATTTTGTTTATAATGTGGTCATCTGTGCAATGGTTCACAAAATGTGGACCAGGAACCAGAAAGCTGTTTCTTTTTCTATATATTTCCAAACTGATTATCACAGTTCTGGTATCAACACCAATGTTTTGTGTCCAAAACACAAAGTATCTTCTAACAATAACTGACCTGTTCCTTCCATGGTTACAGCTCATTTAAAACCGATGGGAAGTAAGAACACAATATTTTATTCTGTATGAATGATATTTATGATTTAAATAAGTAGACTTTCGGTGATGCTGAAGACGACCACAATGGTACAGTTTAAAATTTGTCAATAATAAAGGTAATATATGGAATATTTATCACAGTTTTTATGGTCAAGGTATCAGCTATGAATATTGACAATCATATGGATATAGATATATATTTGTTGGTACCAATAACCAACTTTTTTGGCAGTGATCTGTCAATTCCGATATTTATGTGTTAAATATGTTAAAACAGAAGTGTTTCTAAGCCGGTATCGTTAAAGCCCATCAGTGGGTGTACGCAGCCTTGTACAATACCTAAACTACCTGAAGGGTCAAATGCCTCCAACACTGTAAGGATGTGGTTCACAGGCTGAAAATGTTTCAAATACAGGATCGGATGGAGGAGAATAGAAGATTTTTAACTCTTGTTCGTTTTCAGGCCTTTAAGACTAATTTCCATGCAGCGTGTAGTCTAAGTAAAATAACAGATACAGCACACGCAGAGTTCAAAAGTAGAAAGACTTCTCAAATTAAACCAACAGAACTGCATAGTCTATCAGACCAACAGCACATTTGACTTAACAGAAAACTCCAAATCGTGCATGCGGTGTTGCATGCAGTGGAGCTTTTAAAAGTGTAATCATCCCTAGACTCTTGATAGCATGCCAGGCCTGAACACACGCAGCCTGCTCTGTGACGTCCTGTCTGCATGTCTGCTGGGGGATTTAACAGGCTGGCTGCATGTGTGTGTGAGAGAGGGAGGCATGCACAGAATTAGAGAGGAGGGGTCTCGGGAAAAGTAGGTCACCAGGACTCAGGCATGCAGGGGCTGTTTACACTCAGCACTGCAGCATGTATACATGCTTTAATGGATAGTTTTGTGTATGGCTCACGTATGGCTGTTTTACTTTAATGCTGTAGAATAAAAACACACGGCATCCGGCAGAAAGGCAGCAAACTGCACGAGAGACCACAGCGTCTTCAAACAGGAAGCATGAGGAGACTTTAGTGGCACTGCTGATGCAGGCCCTTTTGGTTAGAAAAACAACAAATCTGGATATTTGATACTTCAGTGCTCTGCCAGTAATTACAATACTGTATTGATATGCATGTTATACCACACTGGTATATTTTTGGTGCGGTATGTTACCAGGGTCTGAAATTACCACCCACCAAGTGCCAGATAGGGAAATTTCTACACTGGTCAGTAATTAGGGATGGGAATCCAAAACCAATTCTAGCTGAGAGTCGTTAACAGCTCCTTCTTTTTTGCTAATCAATTCCCTTATCAATTCCTTCCACCGACAGGGCTCAGAAGCGTCTGAAATGTGACTTAATTTTTTTTACAAATACTGCAAATCCTTACGTGTGAGGAATTGGCAGCAACTTGCAGAAGCAGTTATCCATGCTGTGACATGTGTTTGAGGTTGTTGTCGCTGAAACCTACACGCTTACATTTGCCCTCATGGAAAATCTACAGGAATCAATAAGGGAATCGTTAAAGAATTGGACCGATTAGCAGGATCGTTAATAGCATTGGTACCAATAAAATCTTATCCATTCTCATCCTTATCAGTAATGTCAAAGGTTTTGACAACACATAACAGATTGATGTTTGTGTCTAAACTATTATTTATCAATATATGGGGAGGAATTGTATTTTTACTCTTGTATATGACTTGTGTTTTGACATGAAAACACTTGGCAGTTAAAAAAGGTGCTTGACTGATGGTTTATAAATGTACTCGTCACCTTGGCTGGTGGAAAAAAAAGGTAAATGTCAGACTCTGCATGTTCATGTGTGCTACATCTCTCTGTGGCCCCTTTTAAAATTGGTTTCAGTCGAGCATTTTGTCCTTTGCTTTTGAATAACTTGAAAGAAATGTATTTTTGTGTTGCTTTCTTTCTTTTTAGGGAGGGATGGGACTCGAAAACCAATTCCAGTTGAGAATCATTAACAGCTCCATCAAAGAATCGATATCATTAATCTTTTTGCTAATCAATTCCCTTATCAATTCCATTCAATTGACAGGGTACAGAAGCGTCAGAAGTGTGGCTTAATTTTAATTACACCTACTGCACAACCTTAAGTGAGTGGAAACACCAGCAACTTGCAGAAGCAGATATCTATACTGTGATGTATGTTTGGCATTGTTGCCACTGAAAATCAGACCATTTGCCCACATGCAAAATTTGCTGAAATTGATAAGGGAATCGTTAAAGAATTGGATCGATTAGCAGGATCGTTAACAGCATTGGTATTGATATAATCTTATCAATTCCCATCCCTATTTTTAGGCCCATTAAGCTTTCTGTCTCTGCTTTTTAATATGTGTGAAATGCAACACATCTTAAGCTTCTATTGAAAATCACAAACAGATTAGATTTCAGTCCGGTCCTCTTGGGTTAAATGTCCCATGTCAGCCTCACAGTATCAACACAAAGAAATGACAAACATTAACACACCAATCAGGCTTAACATTATGACCTCTGACAGGTGATGTGAATGTCTCGGATATATCAGGCAGCCGGTGAACATTTTGACCTCAAAGTTGAAGTCAGAAGTGGTCCAAGAAAGCAACAGTGGTTCATTGGTGTACGTGGCTAATGTTGTTATAGCATGTTTGAATACAGAGCAGAGCTGCCTCTGTCAAAGTAGAACTAAAGTTCTTGTGTTCCAGTAAGAGTTTAAATAGCGCACTTTAATTCAAAGCTCTGTAGAAAACATTTTGTAAGGCTACAGTTTATTATATCAATCCGGTAGTTTTATTGTATCATTGCACAGTTTTATTTTAGGGTTGAGAAATTTTGTGTGTAAAACTCAGCATTTAAACATGCTGGAGAAGCTGTAATAGTCATGTTCTGCAGAAGATGCTGAAACCATTTGTTTGACC
Organism: Scarus forsteni; assembly: GCA_036419115.1. Classification (NCBI taxonomy): domain Eukaryota; kingdom Metazoa; phylum Chordata; class Actinopteri; order Labriformes; family Labridae; genus Scarus; species Scarus forsteni. The sequence continues at coordinate 32,210,476 of JAZDUH010000136.1, forward strand.
TTGTTTCCTGTGAAGGATGACGAAAACATGGAAAATGACCCCCAGCATTCAGATGACGAAATCCCGACTTTGACGCGGCGAGTGCTGCCTCGAGGTCGACCCAGGAAGAGAGCCATGGCTGTGGACGACAGAGACACAGGTATTAAAGACAGCTCTGTTACATTTTTCTCTGGTTTTCTCCCATTCTCGGCGACAGTTTTCATTTTTCTGACTGTTGTTCCTCTTTTGGACTCGTAGATTTGGCCTTTAAGACTCCAATCAGGCCGATCATGCGTCATGAGCGCATTCTCTCAGAGATTGACCCCGTGACTCCACGAAACACGACGGCCAGGAACATCTACTCGCCCATCGTCCGTTTCCTCACACCCAGCAAAGAGAGTGAGTGTATCTGCCTGTGACTTGGGCTCTGTTTGTGTGTTTGTGTGCTGTACCTTGGGAAGTCTGCGAGAGCTTGTCAGGTTTCCCACATGTCCTGGAAAACCTGAAAACAGATGGGAAATGTCCTGGAAAAGCTTTTAGTGTCCAGCTTCCCTCTACCTTGTTAGTGAACATTCAAACATAGGGAATGAAGTAAAAAATGTAGTTAAAGTAATGCAAGTTCAGAAATGAAATATAAAAACTCCAAACAACAGTGACAAAAAGAAATAAAAAATGGCAAATTAAAGTTTAGAAACCGTTAATAGAAAATATATCTGTATTTATAAAAACGCAGAGTAGATAAAGATAAAAAATAAGAAAAAACACACATTTATGATAGTGATAGTGAGACACTACATAAAGCCAGACTAAACAGAGACATAAATAAATATTGAATTCAGTATGATACAGTGTAGCTAGCTAGAGATATCGGTCATCAACCTTTAATCTTTTTTAGAAGGTTAGAGTAAGCTGAGGATCTCCAACACCAGCTCTGTAACTTCTGGTTATGTGACGAGTCTGCGTCTGTGACTTTTCTATTCTAAGATAAGTTCGTCATAATTTCTAAGAATGTGGGAGTTTGTCTGGTATTTCATACATTTGTTAAAGCCATCTGCACATCTTGTAAATCAGATGTCTGGGGCAGACGAGAAAGGGATACTTCAAAGTGTGTCTTGGAAAATGAGTTCTGGAAAAAGTGGGAACCTTGGCTTGTGCTTAAATCATAGTTTTTGGGAGAATGAACTCGTCCTTGATTACCCCACAGTCATTTTGGAAGACACCCAGCTCTCTCTTTGAGGATTTTATTCCTTTTTATGTGATGAATGTTTCTGTTGGAGTGAATTCACCACCAGTCTAAGTATAAAAATACTCTCCTCTCTGATGGTTTGTGGTAAAATACTTAATGGCCTCTCCATGCAGAAAGATGTGCTGGTAGTACGTATTAATTTTATGCTTATACACATTTTTTGTTATGCCAGTAACATCAGTGATGACTGTTCTCTATAGAACAAAACTTAAACAGTATGTGGCTGTGTGCCAGTGTGAGAGTCTCGTGTTAAAACCCTGTTGAAGTCTAGTTACTTAAAAAAGAAAATGTTCATAAGAGAGGGCGTGGATTTTCAGCTGGCACTTTAATGATGTTATAACAGCTAACCTTAAACTTTAAGCCACTCACTGCTGCTCAGACTGGATGATAGAAGAAACTTATGCATGTACCAGTGAAATAATGCAGCCCGATATCTTCTGCCTCTCATGAAGGATTTATTTGTCGCTCTTCAACAGTCTTCAGTTCTCCTTAAAAGATTACTACATTATGTAAAAACATCTATTCAGGCACTCACAGCACATCACTGTGCGTTACTGGAGGTGGTGGTTAGAAAAATGTTTGTGCTCCCTCTTTAGTTGTGCTTCAGTCCTCACCTGCTGGAGCCCTCTGTGTCTGACACTCCTCAACAAAGCCTCCTGCACCTGAAAGAGTCTATAAAAATGAAAGTTTCTCCAGAGCGTCACGTTCTTTGGGAGATTTAATTACACATTTATGTCAAAATCTGGACTGTGGTTTTTTCTGTTATCAAAACTAGGGAGTAGCACTGGGCAGTTAAGAATAAAAGCTGAATCTGTTTACATTTTTTTACGCTTTATGTCGCCTTTTTCCTTTGGAAAGAATGTAAGTGGTCATCGCAAAACCAGAGTTATCTTCTGTGACACAACAAAACTCAGAAGCAAACAGTGTTGGTACCAGTTTTATGACCATGACAACAGAAAAAGGAGTCTCCAACAGCTAATACTGGGCTATTATATTTTATACTTTTAGTATTTTAGTTTATACAATCAAAGACAAACTAACAGAATGTCTAATTTTACATATATTATAACATCATTTCTGTTAATCAGGGAAATCAGAATATTCTATACTTAATATATTTTCATAATCTATACTACAAATTATTGTGCCATGGCAAAGAAACCCCCTCTCCCTGCCATATCTACAGATTGTTCTAAATGTAGCATATGTTTGTGAAAGTAGATAGTGTACCATAAATTACCTGCAAACTTTGACAAGGTAAAACAAGTAACTTAAATCTGAAATAAAGAAGTAGTGATTTTATATAGATATTTTGCAAATATAAAACAAGCAGACAGCAATGAACTTGTGTGGCCGGGTGCTGACATAGATATATGGGAATAACAAAGTATATTTAATTTTATTTTTAGTCTGTATGCCAAGTTTTTTTTGACAGTTGCAGTAAAACCAAGTTTCATTTGCCCCTTTAAGAGCTACAAACGGCAATGTCGCAATCTGAAGGCTTAATTTGACTTTAATTTATTTTTATAAGACCTATGAGGAACAGTAAAAAGCGGGAGGAATTCAAAATGTGCTAAAAATACTTTCCCTACTGCTTTTCGAATGTGTATAAGTACTTCGTTTTTCTATTTTATATTTATTTCTTTCATTCATGTTTGAAATAAAAAATCAATTACTAAAAAAACCTTCCAAACTTCATGCTAATAAATATGTCTGTATGATAGGTGGTCATATCAGCAGAAGTGTTCGATCTTATGATACTGATAAATAACCTGCATTAAAATCATCAGTTAGCACCTGTGTCCTTATGATCATGTCGTGCCTTACTGTAAAGAACCTGGATTTCTTTTTCTTTTCTTTTCACAAGTTCTTAAAGTTGTACAAATAACATTTCATGGTATCTCTAAAATAAAAACTCTTTTACAAAAACATACATAGTTTTAAGTTTTAACAAAGTATGATCTGATGGTCAGCTTGATCCTAAAGAAAACACTTTTGTTGCTGAGCTAACTATCAAAATGTACAGTATTGTCTAAACTTGTATATCAGGATAAAACACCACAGCATGTCTTTTAGTCAAAGCTCCACATGTTTGGTCAGACTTGTCACCTCTGAAAGAAGCAGAGCACAGAGAGAATCCGGCCTCACTTCACACTATCAGATTTTACAGTTCCTCAGTTCATGATCAGAGTCTGTGGTTTATGTCTTTTTGTTCTTCTTTGTCTTTTTAGACAGGAACAATGCAGAAACAGGGAACCATGTGCTGATGAGCCCTGAACATGGCTTCTTCGGTTTTGGCTCCATAGACCTTCTGGCTGGAGAAGAGGACGATGACGTCTTTAATCCGTAAGTTTTAAGCCCCTCCCTGGCATCCTGCTCTGCGTACCATAAGCTGATGGCGGTATGCCATCGTCTTGATAATCAGCCTGAACCCAGCAACTTATAAATGATCTTATACATTAAGTACGTCTGCCCTTGACATCGTTCTCTAAAGTCATGACGGCCCCATTTGGAGGAAAAGTGGTTTGACTCTCTGAGAATAATTTTGTTTTTGGACGATATCTGTATTTAAAGAGACTGTGAGGAGTTTCTATGTAATTACAAAAAAGTCTCACTTCTAAATATATGCCTGATCGAAATACACAATTTAAGATGAGTTTTATAGCATCAAAATAGGTTATCTATAAATGCTATTCTTTAGCCTTCCAGTCGGGTCAGACAGGGCTGGACTGGCCTGGATACTCAACTTCAGGTACAAGACAATTAAAACTAGAGCAAATTTATATTATTTTATTATTTATATGACACGTCCTAGAGCACCGGGCTGTAAGTAGTGATATATAGCTGGCTACAACTACGATACTAAGTTTTCCAAAAATTGCTTGTTGTCACACATCAAAAACTACCGCTGCGTAACTAGAAAGAGATACATTACCTCGTCGCTTTGCATCCTGTAAGTTGTTGAAAAAAGAAGTTGTAAAGCAATGCAGAGTTCTGAGGAAGGTCCAAGCTGCATTCATTAGCATCACAACACACAACACTTTGGCTTCAGTCACGTCTTTGGTGCGTTCCAGTTGTAATCAGAAGTAGGAATTTCCTAGTTCTGAGTAGGAAAATGCAAGTGGAACGTTCCCCGAAGTCTGAATTTCCTACTGGGAACTCTGTGAAACCTCGCCACCCCGAGTTGACAATCGAAGATGGATGCCCCCAGTGTGAACAGTTATTTAGCTCCTGTAATAATCAATTTATTTGCACATCTGACTGGGGTGTGTCGCTCTAGATCAGCTGTATACATCATATTGTTAGACTTATATTTACAAAAATGCTGCCATAGTGATAATCACGTTCTTCACGTGATATTTGTGAACAACAACGCAGGGCGAGCTAACAACAGCTATTAATAGCCTGGTAAATCGGCATGTTTTTTTCCAACATTAAATACAACAGGGGAATATTGTGAAACAGCATCATACAGTTGTGGAAAAGGGTTGTTTAGTGTTTTGGTTGTGCGAAAAGAATGGATGGTACAGCATCACCAACACTGACATGTACTGTTGTTCATTCAGCTCCAGAGAAGACCAGTCATGTGTTTCTAACCACTGTCTGCAAAACGCTAAACAACACCTGAGAGTACATTTCCAATTTCTCAAAAAATGTCATAAAGTACCTGTGACATAGACATGGACCTGAATGTTGGACCTTCCATGTGTATAATTAAAAATATCCTTGTACCATTCGGCTGCTCAGGGTGATCCTAAGACCATTTTTAAAGATTGTAAAGTTGGAACGGACTGCTCATAGATTTTCTCGCCTGGTGTCAACAATTCCATCTATACTAAACACTTTCTCATTTTCTTTGTAGCTTCAACTTCATCAAGAACGTCCCTCTTCAGTCTCAACATTCTCGACCTGAAGTTAAAGACATTCCTCCAAAGACCAGAAGCACTCCAGAGGCCACGCTGGTGATGGACTTGGTGAGTGAAACCCTCTGCTTCCTCAGATCTCGTTCTTTTGTTGAACTGATGCACATTTATAGAATATTCTATATGTAGTTTTAGTCAGGCTGATTTTCAAAAAGTCTATTTCCATGTATGTCACATTTTTGGATGTTCAAAATGTGAGTGACAAAAGCATCTATTTCAATGTAAGCATGACTTTAATGTTTTAAATTTAGTGAGTGATGTGGTTTCATTATTATGATCAAAAAAAGCATCTAAAACAATGACAAGTATGATGGCAATGAGGACCAAGCAAACAAAACTAAAGGGACAAAAACATATCCATCATTAGAAGTTGTTTTAAAGCACTTTTATAAAATTAAACTCAAATGCAAGCAGCTAAACTTATTTTTCAAGCCAGCTCAGCACATTTTAATGCAATTTCAGAGTTACAATAGCATATTATTTAGTTTTTATTTACAGTTTTATTTAATTTTTTTTTTTTTCGAGGATATATATCCAAGTTTAGTCTTTCATGTATTTTTCCATAGTGGGAAACGGTGTAGATAATTACCAAAATCATTTTATATTAAAAAAAAAAAGGTTAGTACACCACTTCAACCGAATGATTTTTTTAATGCTAAAATATGACATTCTTGTTTGTTATTTGTCCAGTAAATAAAAATTAACATTTTTGGTTTTGAGCAAGTTTCTGAAAGACTCTCTTGAGTATGTTTGTTTTCTTGTCTCATTGACAGATGGTCTAATAAATTTGTAAAGTGCTGTTCATACATTTTAAAATATGAGCATGAAATTGATATTGAGGGTGTAGGTTGGCATCATGTAACCAATAGAGTTGCTCACCCCTGATCTATGGGGTTACAAAGACTGAAGAAATGGTAGATATATGTGTTGTATTATAACTAGGAGTGGGAGAAAAAATCGATTCACCTAAGTATCGCGATTTTTTGTCTGCCAATTTTAAAATCGATTTTTTGTTCAAAAAGCGATACCCCCCCCTACACACACACACACACACACACACACACTATAGGCGCTAAAGCCACAACATTGCGGCAAGCTGGATAAAACAGGCCATAGCTGTTAAAATAGTGCTGAATAGTGTTACTACTTTTCACCAGCAGATAGTGGACAGGTGAGAGGTTTCTATTCAAAGTTTTGACGTATATTTACTTTGAAACACACACACCGGACCGAGGGACGCGAGTGTGGCTGTAGAGCGGAGCAGAGAGAGCGAGAAAAAGAAGACACGCACATAGTTGAGCGGGTCAGTACTCACGATGCTCAGAGTACTTTGTCAAGTAATGGCTGACTCTGATCTGAGGAATATTTACTGTCTGAGGATGACAGTCAGTTGTCCAGTGAGAACCAAACTGCGTGTCCGCGCAGCGAGAGTGAGTCTACACGCCATCACAGTCCCCACATACCGAGGTCGATGCCTTTCCTCTCCCTGCCCGGTTACTGCCGAAGAGAGGACATGGTCTGGGATGCAGGGAAGCCCAAAACACCGTGAAAAGTGACGGTGTTTGCTGGAATGAGACCGCGGAGCTCTGGGCAGACGACGGAGAAGCCGGGAGTAAAAAGCACAGTGAAGACAGCAGAGGCGTTCATGGTCGGCCTGTAAATTACAGTGATGATGATGGCTGGGAAAACTAGCCACTTTGAAACTGTTTTCCTTTTTAAATCTTGATAGCAAAATTGACTATTTTCTTGAAAAAACTCTGGTGCCTGAAGGGATAATAAGCCACTTTTTATATGCAATCAAGGCTTTTGAAGAGAGAGTATAAACAGCTGGTTGCTGGATAAATCCTAAAAACAGACTCTCATGTGATGTGTTTTTTTCCTGATATAGTCTGGAGGCATCATCATTGATCATCTTTTTGCTAGTGTTAAAAAAGCTGACTAAAGATTGCAAAAATCGGCAGTATCGTAGAATCGCAATTTAAATCGAATCGGCACCTAAAATATCGCAATAAATCGTATCGGGAGAAAAGTGAATCGTCCCAGCCCTAATTATTACTATTTAATAATACAGTAATAATAACAATACAACATGATTTATTGATGTTTAATCATGTTGCTGCTGATGCAGCTGCGGTCATGTGGGTTCACAGCAGCACCAACGATTCAAAGTGACCCACGAGACCAGAACCAGAGCCTTATAAAAAAATTGTCCGTGTGAAGTAACGCTCACTCTCATTTGTGCAGGAGGAGACGCTGATGTTCAGCTCCCTGAGCGTGATCGAGGATGCAGAGTACACCTTCTACACCTCCTTCCAGGACCACCAGTACAAGGTAACCACGCTCTCTGTTTCTCAGTCTAGATGCCAATCAGAAACCTAAACAGATGGTGCAGAGAGTTTGGATCATCTCAGTATGAAGAAAGTCTGAGTACGACAAAAACTCTGCCCAGTAAATATAAAACAGAGAGATTTTAGTAACAACCTACCAAATACGCCTTAGCAGTAGTAAAACACTGAAATCTCTATAGATCTGTGCTCTTGTTTAATATTCTTTACTTCCTCTGTGACGAACAGGTGTACATGATCCTACGGCCACATGTCAAAGAGTTTCTCCAGTCTGTGGCTAAAACCTATGAGGTATGTGATTTACCAACAAAAGTTGCTACCATTTTAAAGTTTTGTATGTATTTATCTTTAACCATGTGCCGTGCTTCTTTAATATGGTTTCCCTCTCTCAGCATCGAATCCTCCCCTAACTTTCTGTCCCTAATTTCCAATAAAACCAGTTCAGTCATTTCTTCGGCGGTGTCCTGATGTGTGGGTAGTCCTGGTTTGTGGTCTCAGCTGCTGTTTGTGTTCTGTTGCAGCTGTTTGTTTACACATGTGCGAAGAAGGACTACGCTGAGAAGATCCTGAACATCCTGGACCCACAGAGAAAACTCTTTCGGTAAGTTTCCTCCAAATCTGCTCACACTTGAGTTTTGTAAACTTTAAGTTCGACTGCACATTTGTCAGAGTGCTCTACCCGTGACCTCTGACGTGTTAGATACATCATGTGAAGGCATCGTAGATGTTGATGGCAGCTTACATTCTGATGCAGCCAATAACTCTCCTGTATTATAAATAAATAAACCCAGTATTAACAGATGTGGAAAACAAGAAGAGGGACAGTGTCACATTTGTTGTGGGGGCATGTTGACCCCCTTACACTTCAATCTTTTATTGAATAAAAATAGATGATATCTATATGATCATAGGCACTATACAACTCTTCATAAAGTATAATGCTGACATTACTTACACACAGTACTGAGCAGTCTAGCCGTTTTTACCTGAATGGAGACACATGATGAGAATATACTTTATCTGGAGAAACAAACAGTAAAGTTGTCATGCAGTAATGTAAACCTTGTTGTTAATCTACTGAAAATGCTTCAGTTGATACCCGTTTGATGTTGTGAGGGATTTAATATTTAATTTAAATATAATTTATTACATTATTACTTTATACGTAATGTGTAATCATTTCACAGGAGCTGCAGGGGGGTGATGAGGAGAAGAAGCTTTTATTATTAAAGGAGACATATCATGCTGATGCATGATTTAATACTTACATATAATAGAATAAATTTGAAAACAAGACCTTACACCCCCTTAATTTTCAAAAAATGAGATATTATATTTTTTCTGATATCCCAGAACGAGATTTGATGCCTCTGAAAAAAGGTCATTGTGAGATGTCCGCAAGATTTCAAACGTCGTGACATCACGAGGTACCTTTCTTTTTATTGGAGTAATCTGATAAAACACTTCCTCCTCTGTGATGTCCATTAGCCACAAAACCATCAGTCAGGAACACATCCGTCCAGCAGGGGTTGGATGATATGATACTAAGTTTTCCAAAAATTGCTTGTTGTCACACATCAAAAACTACCGCTCAAAACTAGAAAGAGATACATTACCTCGTCGCTTTTGCATCCTGTAAGTTGTTGAAAAATGAAGTTGTAAAGCAATGCAGAGTTCTGAGGAAGGTCCGAGCTGCATTCATTAGCATCACAACAAACACACGCTTTGGCTTGGGTCACGTCTTTATGACAGTCGCCACGCGTGCTCATGGGTAGCAGAGTCTTCTTGTCACTGGAAATAGATTCTCCTCATAGCACCTTTTAAGTAAAATAAAGTATTTTCCCAAATGTCTTGATGCAGCTTATGGTATAAAATGAGAAAATAAACATATTAAAAAATATTACTTTACTGTGTCTTGTACGTCTAGCTTACAGTTTTATATATATTTCAAATTGCTTGACAAATAAATACATTTGACAGTTTTAAGTTGAAGTTTTTAATAAGGCGGGACCAGGTTTTCTTCCCTTTAAAATGCTTTTTGAACTCATAGTGCTTTTCCTTGGATTGCCATTTTTCAGAGCTGACTTTGAACACATCATAATGTCACTGTTAAGCTCATCAAGACATTTCCAGGCCCCATAAGACCATCCTGCCAACTTCAACAAGAATAGAAAAATGAATTATATTTGAAAATCAGTAATTCTGACAAAGTCTTGGTGCTTTAAGGGATACGGGAGGTTTTTCCTGCAGCAGAGAGTGGTATGTGATGAGTCTGTGTCAGGAGTTTTTCTCCTAATCAAGGGCCAAAGTCTTAACAGTTAGATTCTGTACCCTTTAAAATCATGTGGTTCAGTTATGTTAAAATCTCATTTTCATTAGTGCTCAATCAAGCGCAGACTATTTTAACACATCTCATTAATGCTCTTGAGATTTTAAAAAGAAATAACTATTCCTTATTTAACTTGAGCAGCTCAGTTGGATTATTTTGTGATCATTAAATATTATAGTAGTCACTGTCAGGGTTCCCACGCGTCCTGGAAAACCTGGAAAATGATTGCCTGATTTTCCAGTCATGGAAAACAAATGGAAAATGAGGAAAAAAGTGAAATGTCTTGGAAAAGCTTAAATTGTCCTGGAAAATTATTTGTCTTCCTTCTAGCTTTACACATAGGACATGAAGTAAAAACGTACTTGGTAACTAACGTACACATAGACAGAAAATGTGAGTAGGTAAAATAATGCAAGTTAAGGCATGGAATATAAAAACTCAGAGCAATGGGGACAAAAAGAAATAATGAAAAATTGACAAAATAAAATTAAGGCTAAATTAACGAAATCTATTTATGAAAAAGCAGAGTAAATATAGATTAAAAAATATGCATAACTATAAATTTATAATAGTAAGACACATAAAAGCCAGACTAAACAGAAAGCTAACAGACAATGTTCATGCTGGAGAGTTAGAAACAAAGAAATTCTAAGATCAATATGATCAATAGCTAGAGATATTGTTCATCAACCTCTAATCTTGTTTTTTAGAAGGCTAACTAGAATTAAAATCTGCCCACAGCAACAATGTAACTTCAGTTGGTTATGTGACACTGGAAAAAGTCCTGGAAAATGATTTCGAGAAAAGAGTGGGAACCCTGACTGTGCAGCGCTTTGGTGAACTTAACTGTGTTTCAAAACGACTGATATAAAACCAGTAAATCAAATAGATATCAGTCAGTGACTCCAGCTGTTAATAATTCTTTTTGCTCCACATCAAACCCACAATCTGTTTTTTTTGTTAATCCTTTAATCTCTAAATTCATTTTTACACTCACTAATGGACAGATAAATTCAGAGGATCGTCATAAGCTCAGTGCAGACATAACTGGATTGTTATAAGTGACAGTTTCTAATCAGGGATCAAAGTTTCATGTCGCCACAACAGATTTATGTTATTTTCATATTTGTAATGATATTATTGGTCATTTTTCAAACTCTGACATGAAAAAGAAAATCAAACAGGTGTTTTAGTGACAGCTTAGACTAATTTATCCTGTGATGCAGCTGTAAGAGTGTATTCTGTTGCGTTTCAATGTGCATGCTTTATCACTTTAACGTCATTTCCCACTGTCTCTGAATCTCTTTATGTCCAGACTTGCCCTTTCATTGTGAGGCTTTATTTATCATGATTGAGTAGAATGGGGGAGAAGGATAACTCATGAGAGTTGCAAATTAAAAAAACCCTTTAGGGCTTCGCTACAACTTGAGAAGAAGACAACAGGTGATGCAGCACAGCAACATTTGCTTCACAGCAACGCAGATGAATCACATTCTGATCATACATTTCAGATATGATAGAGAAGCTGAACGATGACAGTGGGTTAGAAGGCCTGAGCTCCTATTTAAAGCTCAAAGCCGTCTGTACATGTTCTTTTGTATTTTGATAATTGTATATCAGCTTTTTGGATTTCAGACTAAGGTTAGTAATGCAAAAATCTGAGTAGTAGATCAAAATATTGTTTCTATATTTTGTTGTATGCTGGAGGTTTTTACAGCCAGTTATTTGTAAGTAGGATGATAAGTTTTATAAGAAGAAAAGAAGTCAGACATATGTTAAATTTATTGAAGAGGACTTTAATTTAGATTATATTTGAATGAATTATGGTGCTTGCTGATTGAAGAACAGATACAAATACATTATTTTCTTGCTTTAATTTTTTTTTTCATTTAATTTCTGTTATTGTTTATTTTTTTATTTTGCTAGACTTGGGGGAAATGTAAAGATACATGTCTATAACATGTGTAAGTGAATATATTTATATTAAGGATGATTTCTTTAACTTCATATTTTATTAAGTATTTGTTTTATTCTACTTTTATATGCTTTTTGCATTATCTTTTTTTATTTATTAGTCTACCTTTGTATTTAAAATATGTATTATTGTTTCCTGTATCTTTTTAAACCTCAAAAATGTTGAACAGACCATGAGGTTTATAGACTGTGATGTGGCAGTGTTTGTTCAAATGTTCAATAAAGTATTAGTTAAAAAAAATTAGATTATCTTTATCACTCGTTTAAATACATTATAAATTTCTTAAAAACTTACAGGGAGCTCTTTTTGTACGTCTGAGTCAAGCATTTTTCCACTCTTGTCCGTGCTCACCACATGAACCTCATGTCTTAAACTCTGGGTATTTTGTTGAGACTGTTTGCAGACACAACAGAGATGTTTGAACTGCTTCTGACTGGACTTGATTTATCTTTTTGTCAGACATCGTCTGTATCAGGAGGACTGCGCCTGTGTTCTCGGTCATTATATCAAAGATCTCAACGTGCTGGGGAGAGACCTCGCTAAGACTGTCGTGCTGGACAACGCCCCCCACACGTACCCCTATCACGTAAGCTCCTCAATTACTGCTGTGATTTCAAATGTAACCCAAAGTCATTGTTTAATAATGAAGCTGACAAAAGATTTTGTTTTTAAATAATCAAACAAAAGTCCCAAACCAACTATGTGCCCGTCTGTTAAAGTTCCTAAAGTTTACAGCATGTCTGAGGCCACAGACCAAACTTTTAAAACTGGAACCAAATCAAAGAAAAGTTCAATAAGAAATGTCAAAGTTGGATCTGAAAGAGTTCAATCGGTGCTGTAGTTGTGGGGGACAATGACCTACATTTGTGGATTTATGAGCAGCAAGTGTTTGGGGATTGTTACAAAAATAAACTCCAGGCCGTTCATTTTAATAACAGAATCTGTCACCATGTGCAGAGCTGCGACTGTGCCCGTGCTCACGCTGGGTGACCTGAATATTCACCGCCATTTTACCCCTGTGCGACTCAGACTTTAACCACATCACTAAGAAACTGATCTCAATAATCAGATTCTGGCCATTTCTAATTTAGGATCCATGGAGCTTGTAGGGGTTTTATCACAGATCATGTTTTAGAAAGTTTTGTTGACATATTAAAAACAATAATTATAAAATCAGATAAGAGCAAAAAAGTCAGAATTTAGTCCAAAGGGCCACAGTGTGAAGGCAGCCATAACCACGGCTCTGTCTCATCATTATACTGTTTGTTTTTGACTTTAAGAGATTTATTTACCTCTGTAACAGACTAAACTCTTAAAGCTTTGTGTGTTTTTTAGACCAACTCAAAAAAATCATAAAAATCTAAGATGAGGGGTTTTTTTTGTTTATTGTGTTTTCTGTTGTTTCTCCAGCTGATGAACACCATTCCCATCTCGAGCTGGTCTGGAGAGTCAGAAGACAGAGAACTTCAGAAGCTCATCCCCTCCATGGAGAAACTGTCTGCAGCGGTAAGTCTCACGTCTTCTCAGCTCCAGTGATCATTTGTGTTTGCAGTGTAGTTCAAATTTGTTTAGACAGAAAATCAGTGAATTGATCTTTTTATTATGAAAGATTTCCATTTATAGCAATTCCTCTTTGCATTTCTTATGCATTGGATGGACTTTTGGTAGAGATTGGACAAATCTCCTTGCTACATTGCAGACCTTTTCTGTTATTTAAAGGGACATGCCAACATTTTGGTTGTTTCCATGTCTTGCCTCACTCCCAAGTTCCCGAAAAGCAGGTAGACACCATTCTTTTGACTATGCGTCCAGTATCAAGGAAGAGATGGACAGAGCTCACCCACTGCTAGTTAGCTTAGCTTAAACACTTGGAGTCAGTGGGAAATGTGAGCCTGCCTCCGCCTGCAGTCATCAGATAAACACTTTAGCGACTCTAAACAGTCCTGTGTGTTTTTTGTGACTCGTTTTTTTACCACATTATGTTATATTGACCTACTTCCATGGTTGTTTGCACTTGTGATGTGACATTTGTTTACTTGTTGACTTTTTTGAACAGCAATTTTAAGTGAACAGTGAGAAATGATTCACAGCTGTGCGTGAGTCGTTTGTGTGCGAACCATTAATGAATGCAAATTGCCTAAAAATTTAAGAATAGTGCTACCCATTTACTCCCAGTATTTGAGCTAAGCTAACGAGCTTTGTTTGCTCTTCCTTGTTACCGGATGCACAGTCGAAAGAATGGTGTCTACCTGCTTGTTATGGACTCAGGAGTGACGCAAGACGCTGAACAAAAATGTTGTTGTGTCCCTTATAGCAGTGGTTCTCAACTGGTTTGGCTTCAAACCCACCATCACCCCTTAATTTCAAGCTGTGACCCAAACTGAGGGAAGTTTTCAACTCTTCAGATTCATTTAATTGAAAGAGGCTTTGAACCCCAAAATAATACAGAATATCACGGTGTGCCACCTGCAACCTGCATGTGGCGATGCTAGTGAGAGAAGTAAACTCTGTAACACTCAATTAGCTGCATTTTGATTTGAATAAAAAGGTACATCTTCAGTCCACAAGGTCTTTAGTGATAATATTAATCAGCTATTTATTAACTAATAATTTCAATTTATTAACTGTTCACTTTATTAATTGGTCTGGACTAAAGACTACAACCTTTTTAACAGACTCCACAGAACTTTAACGCTCAAACGTGAAATGACAAGGTCCAACTACTGAGAAGCCATTTCAAAAGTTATTAAAAAAAAAATGCAGCTTAAGCTGAGTACCTACTTATTGAATATACTGTAAACATCCTGTGATTGAAACTTACTCAATTAGCATTACAGGCGTTAGCAACACCAATTGAGGAGTGTGAAAAACATCACTCCACTGCAGAAAAGCATACCCTTCAAAATAAAGGCACAGGACTTTTATCCCAACTTTTGTTTTTTGCCCAGGCAAAGGCCCGCGACCCACTTTTGAGTTGCAGCCAATCAGTTGAGAATCACTGCCTTTAAGGATTTCACTTTAAAAAATTAAACGAATAGTGAGAAATTCAACAATGGGAGCTCTCGGGGAGCAGATAGCTCCTATTTGTCCACCTCATGGACAGAAGTTAGATTTGGCATCTGGCTCCTTTTCATGTTAATCCTCACTCTCTCCCTAAATTCTGATCACATCCACTGTCATACCTGTTTGGATGGAAGCGAACTAGCTTTAACAAAACCTTAAATATTTACAAACAAAAAAAGGGAAGCTAGATACCTTCCAAAACCAGTACAATTGGTAAATTTGTGATCATTTCTGCTTTGAGTAACCTTCAGTTTAAATCCACTATCAGAAAAAGTAGTTTACATCCCATTTGGGTAAAAGAAGCAATAAGTCGAGGGCAAGAATATCAACCAGGGAGTTCCCAATATTGTCCGGGGGGTTTCAGTCAGAAATGTGGAAAACTGTCCAATCTCACAGAGTGAAGAAATACCTTAAGGATTCTTTGTTCTGTATTCAGATCACTAACAAATCAAATCAGCTCTTCATTTGTGCCGTGACCAACATTCCCTGAAATGTCTTCAGAATTTTAAGTTATCCCGTTAACAAACCAACAGACGCTGACAAAACCATGGCCTCGTGGTGGAGGTAACACGCCAGGCCAGAATTGAGATCATGGAATAATCAAAGTTAAATATTTTTGTTACCTGATCCTTTTTATGATCTGGTGAGCACAGCCGTTAGCCTCTCATTGTTTACGCAGACGTTTGTCAGTGTTTCAAACAGCTGCTTATCTGCTGCAGCATCTGCCCGCTGACTTTCCTCCTCTGTTTCATCTTTGTGTCTAAAAATCACCCGCTGTGTTTTTTTCAGGACGATTTTCGAGAGGTGCTGAAGAAGAGGAAGGATCACTTCCACAGGCTGCTGTCAGAGGACTAACCGGACCCTCCAGCTCCCCCCTCCTCACTTGAAATACTTAATGTGACTTTCACAGCTTATGTTTACTTTTTTCATGCTTTGGTTAAAAGCAGAATCCAGTCTGGATCCGTGGACCTGAGGCCCGACCTGCTCGTCCTCCCTGACGACTTTAGAGGACGTCAGATTGGTATTCCAAACATGCTGCTGGTCGTTCATCACCAAAAAACCGTTTTCTCCCAGACTCATTCCACAGGGCAATAAATGCCTCTCAGCCCGTGTGTAAATATATCCAAACCAAACCCAGTGTGTTGTTTATAGTGCTGTATTTTAATTTATTGATTATATCGCTAATCATCAGTCAGTTACCCTGTATATTTTAAATATGCTTTTATACGCAATAAAATTATCCTGAAGGTAAAAGGGACAACACATGCATTCTGCTTCTTCTTTTTTAAATTTTTTTTTTCTTTTTCTTTTTTCTTGACAGTGCAAAAACAAGGTACTTAATGTTTTTCTTCTGTTTTGGGAGTGGCCTGATCTTAATGTTTTTATTTTTTAGTTCAGGTTTGGGGGGGGGGGATTCTGATCCAGAGATCACTGGATCATCTGAACATATGTTTAGAGACTCTTATACTTTATATCTTTTTTGCTGTGAAAACCTGAAATACCTATAGAAAGAAAATAAGTTTAAATTAAAAGTTAAATTCCCAGCCCAGAGCTGTCTGAACTCTTCTAACTTTTCTAAAATCAGTGATTTCCCACAGTTTGATTCCGTGACCATCTTCCTTCACCTCTGTGGTGTTTCGTGCTACATCCAGTTCTTTTATTTCCTAAAGATAATTCTGTTTCAGGGGCTGAGAAAATAAAACTCATCACTTCCTGTGCAACAGGAAAGAGCCACCCGTGAGATAGAAGAGAGGGTGGAAAAGATGTTGGACATGGGAGGGATCACTTTCATGGACAGATTCAGTCAGAAACTCATATCTGACAAAGTACTGTTTACTAGTGTGAAAAGCACACACACTGAGCTGTTCATACATTTTCTGCAACTTTAAATATCCCCATACCTGACAGCCCTAGTTGGGTCTGGCAGATAAAAAGTATAATAAAGAAGTTGTATTTATTTTTATTCTAATATTTATTTTAAAATGTTATTTGTTTGCATTTATAGCACATGAAGAACTGAACCAAGTTCAACTTTTTATCCCTGATTTTAAGATAGCTATTTTAACATAAGAGTTCAAGTGACTTTAGATGTTTCTGCAGCCAGCCTCATGTGGACACTTGAGGAACTGCAGATTGTAGCACCACAGGCTGCCCCTGGTTACGCTCACTGACTGGAAAGAACTGAACGAAACCATGTGTCATTAGATTATTAAAGGAGCCTTTGTCTCAGTCACTCTTTAGACCAACCTACTCACACACGGGGAGGTGAGGCTGAACATTTCTGTGAAGTGCATTCATTTCAATTACGTCCCTGATAGAGAGGGAGAGGAGTGATTCCAAAAACACAGGAGTGAGTTGGCGTTCAGCACTTCCTGGTCCCCAAAGCTGAAAGTACATGAGATAATACTCTTGGTGATGAGCACATGAATCAAATGCATTTGATATTGCCCACTTTAGATTTTTAAAGTGTTTTTTTGTTTGTTTGTTTTTTTTAGCAGATCGCGTTTAAGATTAAAAAATGTTAAAGTTAAAGTTAGATTTATACATCAAGTTTATCACATTGAACTAAATGTGGAAGTTCCATATTTTTTGTTGATAATAGACCCTTTTATTAGCAATAATCCAAGACCACAGTAAAACCAAACAGGCTGTCAGAGGAGAACCAGTGTGGTGCTAACTTCTGCAAACTCAGTTTCCAAAACAAAAAAAAAAGTAAAAAATCGAAATGTGTGCAATTTAATAATGAGGATTCATCCCTCACACTGTGAGAGCACTTACCGGTAGATGTCATAGTTTTATGTCATGCATTCTTTTTAACCAGGCCGTAAAGATGTTTTTTAGGACACACTTCCAGAGTAGCCAGGTATTTATAAGCGACTTTGGGATTCTTTGTTTGAAAAGTTGCTTGTAAATTTTGGCAGCTTCGGTTACAATTATTTGGGATTGATCCAGAAGCTCCAACAAAACAAACAAAAGCTCAATTTAGAAGTTACACAAACAATTTTTTCCCATTTTAAGTACAAATCTATATTTTACTGTGAAAAGAGGAAAACGTGATGTTTCTACCAAAAATATTTTTTTAGTCAAACTGATTTATAATTTTACTATTACTGTTTTCTGATTACAAAAAACATACATAGTTATAGCTATACCTATATCGCTAATTAATCTAGATTGCTTAGCGATAACAGTTATAAAAAAAAAAAGTAGCCCTTCCCATTGAATAACTAAATTAAAAGCCAAATAGGAAGAACGTCTCTGTGAAATTGAAATGTAAAGTATGTGAAATTGAAACATGCTTGATGTAGAGTTGCTTTTTAAAAAATAAAAATCACATAAGAAAAAAAGCTGAAGGTCGCTTGTTTTGGGATTGTTTTTGTTGACCTGGTTGCTTATTTCAGTAGAAAAATCTGGCAACACTGCACACACCCCGCCATGGGACCCCCAGGCTCCGTCAGCCAGCCTCAAGTGGACACTGGGGGAACTGCAGCCTTTATCACCTCTGCTTGGGCTTCGTTTGACCACCACACGTTACCGCCTGGTTTCTGATGGTCTTTCCCACATGTGTCTTTTTTTAACAAATAAAACACACTTAGCCCACAGGGGGCGCCAACACTCACACAAAGTTAAAGTTCCTCAATGGAGTTTAATGCTTAAATGACTTTGATTGGGAAAGCTCTGGATGGATTTAAAAATACATATTATAATAACTAATAATTCATATTTTATTATACAGTTTAACAACCACACCACGAAAAAGTGGTGATACAAAGTTAGTTTAATTTAAAGCTTAGCCTACTATATAAATATTGTATTGTACTGCATAAACAACCCCTTCCTCAGTTTTAAACTTTCTTGATTTGTGAACTTTAATTGCTATTTCTAATATATAAATTTACTAATAAAAAAGCACACAAAAGTAAACTTCTCCATGATGTAAATAACAGAGCGGAGTTTGTGCACAGCAGTATCTGAGCATTAGTAATGAGGTTTAGTTTGAGTGTAAATGTTTGCTGTCCTGTTTAGATAAACTCCTAATTGTTAATGTTGAATTTGTAGGTAAACTGAGAGAAAGTGTCCCTCTCCTCCTCCCCCTCCTCCTGCTTCTTTATTTGCTCCATATGGTGTTTGACATGGTACCCAGGAAGAGAAAAAACACTCCTGTGTGGGCGGAGAAAAAAGCCTAGTATTTTGTCCGTCTTGAAATTTGATTCAGAAGTTCAGGATCCCTGGAAGACAAAAGCAAACGGAGGGGGAGGGAAGAACGGAACAGGACGGAGGGATTTCTTTTTTTATTTTTACTGCCAGAAGAGTGAACTCACCAAATAGTCTGGAAGCGCTTCAACCAAAGTAAGTCCATTTAAAAGAGGCATGTTTGTATGGGAAACATTGAGCTAAGGTTAGACAGACACACGTTTATCTGTGAAATCTATCTGCTAAGTGATGTAATTCCTGCTGAATGGCCCCCAAATATAAGGTTTCACTCTGACTTGTCTCCTTTACGCACGGATTTGACGCGGACTCCTGCGCATTTTTGCACCCTTTGATTCATTTATCTGCAAATTTGGTATTTCCTGCAGCCCCAGCAGACTGAAGTGCTCTTGTGGATGAGGGTATTTGAACACATATTTGTTTGAGAGAGTTGCCGAGCAGCAGGAGAAAAAGTTCAAACAGCACATTGTCCCCCCTACGCGCGTTTCCACATCCACACCAGCCCCGATAACCACCGAGATTTATTCCCCTCCGACCTCAAAAAAAGAGCGCGACGCCTCGTGTAATTGAGCTCTATACATGGTAAAGTAGTCCGCATTTGTTTGGAAGAAGATCCCCACCGCGCCATCGCTGAATGTGTGCCTTAATCATAAAAAGTTAAAATACAAAGACTAGATATGACCTCAGACGTGGGACTAACAACATAACGGTGCAACAATAAAGGTGTCTTTAAGCGTTTATGAGAAAATTTGGTGCCTCGTGGTGGTTCAAGAAAAATTCAGAACATTTTAATGAGGAATTACCGCAGTCATCAACTCACTTTAAACATGCTGCGATTTTTCACTGTCAACATAAATGAGTCCACATCAAAAATAAAAACATCATGAAGTTCGTCCTCTGTGTAGGATCATAATAGACAGATGAAGATATGTCACCTCCATTGATCATGGGAGAGGTGATTTGGCTCGACTGTCCACTGGACAAATGAGTGACGACTATTGAATTATCCAAGTGAACTAGAAGTGCTCTGAGAGCACAAACCTCCACCAAGGCATTTCCAACATTGTCTTGCAAGTTATTTAGTCCTAAGTTGCGCCGTTCACAAATCCTTGAAATAGCCTATTCGTAGATTCACACTGACATTCAGATTTTCACCAAAATCTACTTAGTTCTCTCTTTTGCCACGATCAACATTCCCTGAAAATGTCATCACAATTCATGACCCCATGAGCAAAGATGAGAAAAACGTCCCTTTCTTACAAAGTCAACAAATCCTTTAAAAAACCCCGGATCTACATCTGAACACATCTGACTCTGGATTCAATTATTACCAAAATGCCATGACCAACATTCTCTAAAAGTTCATCAAAATCCATAAAGAAGTTAGAATTATTAGCAGAGATATAGAGAACTGCTCCATCTCACACAAACTTTTGAAAAGCATTCCTGGATCCACATCTGAATCTGGATTTGGATCAACATCTGAACAGAATCGATTATGCTGTGCTGTGACCCAAAACCATGAAATTTGTCATCAACATCACTGAAAGTGTTATAAATAAAGATGTGGAAACTACATTATCAAACAATGTAAACAAATCCTTTAAAAATTCATGATCACATTCAGTTTCAGACCACTGCAAGATTTCATAATTTCTTTTTTGTGCCATGACCTGAAGGTTTGTTCAAAATCTGTTTAGAACTTTCTGAGTTATTCTGCTCACAAACAAACCAACAAGCAGCATCAATAACATAACCTCCTTGGCAGAGGTAATAAATTGGAAATACTAAGGGGGATGTATGGTTCCATATATATATTCTATAAAATATGTTATATAAAAGTATATATATAGCAGGAAATGAGCAGCTGACATCCAACCAAAGTCATACTTCCCTCCAATCAACTTAACCTTTCCAAAATTCGTCGACATAAAATGTCAACATCTGCCATAAATTGGTGGCTACATTGTAATTTTCCATAAAAGCATAATGTTCAAAGGCATAATACATAACAGCATAAAAAATAGTTTATAACAGTTTAATAATAATATTAAATAAGCGGTTGGCAATAATGACTGCATAATATTAGAAGGTACTGCTTGTTATGCCGTTATGTTTCAGTACTAAAAATAAGTCAATAAGTTGGCTTTCATTTTATGCATAGCTCTTTAAATTAGAATGCCTGCAAGTTTTTAATGTGTGTTAAGATACTGATTTGAATAAATGTACTGGTCATCAAGAGAAAAGAGCTGTTTTTTC
Source organism: Scarus forsteni (assembly GCA_036419115.1). Classification (NCBI taxonomy): domain Eukaryota; kingdom Metazoa; phylum Chordata; class Actinopteri; order Labriformes; family Labridae; genus Scarus; species Scarus forsteni. Next base: position 32,231,807 of record JAZDUH010000136.1, read on the forward strand.
TTCAGATAATGGCATTAATAAGGTGCAACAAAAGCAGCAATCTTTGGGACTGAAAAATGAAACCAATGTGTAGCTGGCAAAAATAAAGTTCATCAAGTGTCTTCTTGAAGCTGGTTGCAGAAAACCCAAAGTTGCAAGTGTGGGGAATAGACTTCTTTAACAGTTGGACTCACTGTACAACATTTACAGCCTGGTCCAACAAAAGTTTAGATACATAACAGATTTATTACTTTCTACTTGATGGGTGTTTGTTTCTGAATAGGATAACTCAAATGTTTGGATTTAAGTTGATTACATTTTCAGGGTATGGCAGTCATGGCACAAGGAAGAATTGATTACACTTTGAAGGTGATTCAAATCCATTTGTTAACAGTGCAGGACAGAGCAGTTTCCAACATTTTTGCTAATAACTCAATAGGTTCTGTACAGATTTTGAAGAAATTTTCAGGGAGGGTTAGTCATGGCACCAGAAAGAAGTGATAGGATTTTGTTTATGACCAGAATCCAGATGTGGATTCAGTAATATTTTTAAAGAATTTATTAACAGTGTGAGATAGGGCTGTTTTCCACATTTTTGTCAATGACTTGTCCGACAATGTTTGAAATGGCCATAGCACAGGTTTGTTAACAAAGTTCACCAGCTACACCAGATACTCTTTTTCTGAAGATTTCCACTTTTTCTTAAAGAGGACATATCATGCTTGTTTCTCCTTTTCACTATGCCAGACTAGGATGCCTGTAAAGCATGTCAGCCCTCAGTACAAGTCATTTAGTTCCTTCATTGCCCCACAATAGCGTTCTCAATATCCTCATTTTAGGCCATTATGAAGCCCACGCTGAAACACTCAGTCTCAAGGCTGACCTAAAGTTACCTCGCAATGTCACAGTCCTTTGTGCTCTGATTGGTCAGTTCTATCGGGGGTAGTGGGGCCAGCCTGTCCTTCTTCTTCTACTGTATTTTCCAGCAGGCTCAATGCAGCGACCGCGTATTGAGTCCCCCTACAGGCGAGAGCTGGTAATACGTGAATGTGAGCTAGGGATCTATATACCCCTGCTGGTGTATGTGTTCCGGTTTTGTGGCTAACGGACATCACAGAGGAGGAAGTGTTTTATCAGATTACTCCAATAAAAAGAAAGGTACCTTGTGTTGTCAAGACGTTTGAAATCTCGCGGACATCTCGCAATGACCTATTTTCAGAGGCATCAAATCTCGTTCTAGGATATCAGAAAAAATACAATATCTCATTTTTTGAAAATTAAGGGGGTGTATGGTCTTGTTTTCAAATTTATTCTATTATATGTAAGTATTTAATCATGCATCAGCATGATATGTCTCCTTTAAGATTTCCAGTTTTGGATGGTTAGAACATGACTCACAGTGTTGCGAGGCAGTATGAGGTGTTGCTATTGGTGGGCCTTTGGTACCGCCTCCATTTGTCCTCTCTGTGCCAGCAGGTTGGTCCATCCTTATGTTGAAAAGGTGTTTAAATTTTGGCTACATCCATGGATTGATTTCAATAGCATTAAAAAATTCCTTTGATAAACAACCACTCAACATCACACAGCTTTGTTCAATTTTTCCTACTGTCAGAAGAATCTTGAAAACAACCAGTCATTAGTTACGAAGGCAACATAGTGATGCAGCAGGTCAGTGCATGTGCCTCACAGCATGGACATTGCTGGTTTGACTTCCAGTGCCAACCAGGGTCTCCCTGTGCCTGTGTCGGTTTTCTCTGGGCCCTCCGATTTCCTCCCACAGGCCAAAAATAAAAAAACGGTTAATTGGTGACTCTAAATTGCCCTTGTGTGTGAGTAATTCTGTCTCTTTATTTGGCTCTGTGATTGGCTGGTGACCAGTTCAGGGCGTACTCTACCTCCAGCACAATGTCAGCTGGGATAGGCTCTAGCCCCCACAACCAAAGAGGGGTAATCAGTAAAGATAATGGATGGATGGATGAATAACTCATGAAGGAATAACTGGATAAATGTATGTCTCCTCAGGGTTTCTGTTTTCATGATGTGTTGGCATGAATCTTTATGAGCAGCTTAGCTCTGTATTTCATTTAATCCAAATACGTCATTCACAGTTGTCTAATGGACAATTCAAACTTTCTATCCTGTCATTTTTTTGGGCTTGAGCCATCACAGCTACAAAAAACCTGGCTAATACTATTCTAACCTGCAGGTAGTGTCACCGACAGCGGAAAGCAAACCCTGACATCCTGTCTGTTGTACAATCACAGATTTAAACTCACATCAACATTGATTTCCTTTTGTCTAAAAAGCCCACAGAGTGTTTGACATCCCTCAAAATGAAGCCAAAATAAATCTTTGGTTTGAAGGCTTTCTATTGCCCTTAAATGGAGAATCAAACATTCTTATTAAAAAGTGTGTAAACTGTATGAAAAGCAATACAAAAAATTGTTTGAATAAGAAAAAAAGAAGCATTAACTCAAAATTTCTTGTCCCAGATTTTCAAAAGTCCTGAAATACTTTGTCAGAGTGATAGTGTGGCTCTGCAAGTGGCACCAGATGTTTAAAGGAAAGTGTCTATTTCAGTGAAAGTGGAGATGAATCATCGCTGGTTTCCTGGTAAAGCTGTGTCCTGATTTGGCTCTGGAGGTGGTTTCGATGCTCCAGTCGGCCCAGCTTTCGGCCTTTTTATGTGTCCTCTGCTCTGGTTTCTGCCTTAACCTCTCCTTTCTCCCTCAGGCTGTGCGACTATGAGCACCTCGGGGCTTCAGGCCACAAACCGGCAGAACGTGAAGGAGCTCGACAGCATGAAGGAGTCCATCAGTGACATCATCAACCAGCTCCAGGACATAGACCCCACCCGGCTCTCCTTCTCCCCCTTCCTAGATCTGGACACTCAGATCTCCTTGGCGCCAGTGTCAGACAGCCCCGAGTCGTCGGTGGAGGAGCTGCATTCGTCCTCCCACTCCGTCTCTGGCTCCCAGCAATCCCTTGAACCGCCACCAGCAACAGATCAGCCAAAGAGTGAGTTATTATCGGCTTTTGTGATGCTGTGTGACGGAGATGAAGGAGCAGACTAGTACAAAAATTGAGCTGTGGTCCAAAGCAGGGGGAGTTTAGACAGAGGTTAAGATGAGGCTATCATAAATTTTATCCTTCAGTAAATATTGCCATCACATGTTAAAAAAAACAATGCACTTTTTTAAGGACTGATGTTATCAAAAGTACGAGGGCTTTAAAAATGACAGAGCTCAGATTACCAGGCTTCCAGTCCCCAGAGGGAGCACCGATCAAGAAGCAAAATCACCATCAGTGTTTTATCTTTGGCAATTTATTTGTGCCATCTTGTCAAAGTCATTTGCCAGTAATCTATGGCAATTAAAAGCAATTGAACGCTCAATATTAAAAGCCTGAAAGTCTGTTTGTTGCCATGATATCAGAATGTGTTGATATCATTAGATATGTTGTAGTACATACTAAGAGCCCATATTATACTTTTTTGAGTTTTAAACACCTTATAAGGATCTTTAATCTCTCCTCACTGTGATAAAGTACTTCTGTGCACAAGACAAAAGTTCTTTGGACCTCTCCCTCTCTCCATCTTTACAATGCCAGTTCCTTTCTGAATGACTTGTTGCCTCAGTCCCCTCTAATGGATCTACCAGAGTGATGTCATGACATTGTTTCTACCTCAGTATAAGCCCATTGGCTCAGGTCGGCAACCCAGTGCAAAGCAGAGACTAAAGTATTAATGCTGAGTAAAGATGCACTACACTTAAAGCTGGGGTTGGCGATTTTGGAAAACTAGCATGAATTTGAAAGTAGCATCTCCTCAGGGCTCCGCCTAACCTGAATGGGGCGGTAATGCTCCAAAATGATGGATGCCAACCGCCGTAAAACTGAAGAAGAAGAAAAAGCCTCGCGAGAACGTCCAGCTGCAGTAGCCTGGATATCAGCTGTCGCAAAATTAGAGCAGCAGAACAAACTTAGAAAAACAAAGACTTTATTTTAGATTTCTTGTAAATCTGTCTTTAAATGTGAGGGATACTGGAGCTTGGTTGGGGTTGTGGGACGGCTCATGGCGGGCTTCCTTTATTTTCAAAGACAAAACTTGAAAGGTAAAGCATTCTCCCGCGGACTCTGATACGTATGAGCTCGGCTCGCACACCAAGTCTGTGCACGCCAGGAAAATGCTCGTGCAGTAGGCGGGCAGAATGGCGACGGGATTTGATTGGTTTAAAGACAGGTGTCCCAACATGATTATTGGTTGGAGTTTTCCCTGTTTTACTCTTGCTGTAGATAGCGGATATTTTTTGCTCTGTTTTAAGAACACATTATGAGTTGATTACCATCGGGTCGTAAAGACCATTTTAACCAGTATTACAAAAAGTGTATCTAAATCAAATCGCCAACCCCAGCTTTAATTTTGCTGATATGAGAAATACTGATATTTCTGAACTCATTACTGAGACTGATGTTTTTTGTCAAGAGCACAAAGCCTCTGCTTCCTTAAATCACCTTGACCCTTTAAAGCAGAAAGGTGATGGAGAGCAGTGTTATGAACGGAAGTGAAGCTTGATAAACAGCATTTAATTCTTCAATAAATTATTGTTGATTAAAGAAAGTGGAAATTCAGAAATGATGAATTGAACCATTGTATTAAATTTGTGCATTTTTGTAATTTTATTCCCAAAACATAAGGAGGAGATATCAGCTGAAATACCAGTAAACATTTTCATATCTGCACATATGGATGGCCAAGCTTTTATGGAATTTTCTGCTCAAGCAGAGTTGTTAAAAACATGGCACTGAGCAGCGCTAAACCAGCCAAACTTTAAAACGCATTAGTCAACTAATCAGGCGGACTGTGCCCGCATGAGAAGAGGACCTCAAAGTGGCAGGAGCTACATCAGAGCATCTTAGACCGACTGAGAATACAGCTGGATCAGGGGGTCTTATCATGTGAATGCTAGAAGGTTTAGTGAACTTAAGTGATTGTGAACAAACTGCAGCAGTCATTGAATTCCAATATGATCCAATATGAAGTGAAGACAACATATGGGATGTTCTGACACTGTGAAACTTCTTATACAGTTGTAAATATTTCACAAGTTATTCAGTTGTCTGTTTTTTTTTTACAGCAGACATTAGTAGATACAAATAAATATGTACAGAATGATCAGATACAGTGTCTTATGTGAGGGAGACTATTTTAAATGTTGTTTATCACGATACTTTCACTTGGACTGTTGTGTGCTTTGGGAAAAATAAGTGTACTGGTCCAGACTGAACTGCCTTTAATATTCAAACCAGTGGTTCCCTACCCATGATCCAAAGAGGCCCATCATCACTCTAGGATGACCCCAGGAAACGTACCTGTTAGTGTTTCAGAAATGTTTGCTGACAGCCCTCTTGGATCCATCATCTTCACTGTTGTTTTTTCTCAGACTCACCTGAAACTTGCACCCAGAATCATGGAGTGAAAACTTTGCTTCTTCAAAGAGATGCAAGGTCTGCTCATTATAATCGACTTAGGCTTCTCTTTTTGAAAAGTTGCTTGTAAATATTGGCAGTTGCGGCTTGTGTTTTTCAGGGGGCTTGCTCTAAAAGTGCAGTCGCTCAATCGGGCTTGTTATGCTCCCAAACCAGGAGGGATCAGTTTCATGTGCCGGTACAAATATAAACCCAATTCAGAAGTTACACAAATGTGAATTTTACTGTAAAAAGAGGGGCAAAAATGACATTTCCACCAACAAGAAATCCTTGTAGCCAGAATTAAATTTATTTATAATGTAGTTATTACTACTTTTACTATGATAAAGAGGTTCAACATAAAACTTAAGCAAAAGCCTGACTATGTCTGTTTGGTAAGGCGGACTGTTTAGTGATAACAGAGTTATATAGATATCAGTATTCCCCTCCTTTCACTTCTGAATAAAGAAAAGGATGTTCCACCTCCAAATAAAAGGATGTTGAATAAGTTAATAAGAGCCAAATAAGAAAAATGCCACTGTGAAATAGAAATGTAATGTAGATGAAAATTCAAGCATACTTTATGAAGATTTCTCTTTAAAAAGAGCAATATATCACATTTGAAACAAAAACAGCTGGAGGTAGCTTGTTTTGGGCTTGTTATCAGCCTGGTTGCTTATTTCAGATGAAAAATCTAGCGATACTGTTGGTTCTGGTTTCTTTATGAACACCTGACCTGAAACACCAGAAGAACCATTCAGTATACACATATAAATATATTTCAGTTGTCCATCTTAGTGACAGCTCATAGGAAGTGTTTGGGAATTGGCAGAACCCTTTAAAAAGCATATCCAGCAGGTAATTGGACCGTCATTCTAGCATTCACATTCAAACTGGCTAAACATCTAATGTAGTAGGCGAGTGCTAATGCTGCTGTGTAAAGGACAGAGCATGAACCACTATGAAAAACAGACTCTGGGCAAAACATGTCAGAAGTGGAGAAAAATACTCTTTCCATGGGGAAGTTTGCAGTGTTTCTTGTTTGTTTTCATTTAATGAAGAAATGTGGTCCAGATATGATAAAACTGCGACTGAACTTGTTAGCATCTGTGCTAATCTCTCTGTAAGAAGTTGCCACTTGCTGCCAACTTGCTCGTAGCTCCCACCTCTTCCTGCTAGAAAGGACTCTGATTGGGCCATCCAGCTTTGGGCTGGTCAGTCATTGTAGGTTGAAGCTTTGCAAGATGGCTCTGCCCAATTACAGACATTAAATCAAGCTGATCCATCTGCACTGCAAGGTTAATGAACACTATAATTTTGCCAACACAGTTGAGGGTAAAATGGGGTCAGTAGCTGCTCAGCATTAGTTTCTGGCCTAATACTGGGTCTGCTATCCATGTGCCCACCCCTCAAAACTGCAGCATGACACCTAAATCTCAGCTTTGCAGAGATGAAATGATTGATGTGGACGAGGGTCTGAGATTGATTGCAGTATCTAGTGTTGGTTTCTGTATTTAAATGTGCTCTTGTTTGAACAGGCCCCGCTCCCTGCCACCACCATCAGCCCACAGACGACCTCCCAGAGGAGACACGTGCAGATCAGAAGGAGGAGGGGGAGCTGGATCAAACTCTTTCCAGCCCCATCATCACAGCACACAATTTGGACGCTGCCACGGAAAACTGCGTCGGCTTTCCAACTTCTCCAGCCTCTCTGGGAGACATTCCCAATGGCACAGACACACCGAGATGGAGCCCGGAGTCCACCAACCTTGATTCCACAGTGGACGAGGGTCGACCTCTGATAGGCCCCCCGCCGGAGAGCGTGGAGCTGACAGTGTGGAGCTCAGAGGGGCGAGGGGAGACTTGTGGGGCCACGGAGGAGGCCACAGATCAGGGACGATGCTGCTGCCGCTGCTGCCAGTGTCGATGCTGTCAGAGTGGACGAGTTCCCGCTTTCCTTTCAGTCGTGGCGTCTCTTCTGTGTGCGGCGGGGCTCCTCTATGCACTCTATTTCTACGTCCCCATTAAACCCCCCGACTACCCCGACACGCCGAGCCGAATCGTCTTCAGCCTGTGCTGCTGTGTGGTCGCTGCAGTCCCCATCCTGCTCGGTAAACACCTGTACACTTACACTCATAAACAGATCCTGAATGAAATATTGAGATTAAGAGAGGATTTGGTTTGTCGGGCCGCCTCGTCTAGGAATGCTTCAGTGTCCCCCGTCCTCTTTAATTTCATACTCCTTAAACCTCAGAACTGCAGACATCTCCTTGGGCCTCTGCAGGGAAAGGCATAATTTCTCTCTGCTGCTAAAAGCTTTAAATGGAAAGTACAAAAAGAGGCTGACTCTGTCTCTCAGGCTGTGGCCTAATTGTTTCAGGATATTCAAATCTCTGCCTGACCTGTGCGACCTCAAGGAGAAAGAGAGGGCAGCTGGCAACAGCATCCCTGTGATCTGCATGGCTTGTCCTGTTTCAGTATCTGTCCCAAGGGCCTGGAGGAGAATCTTTACTGTATTTTTTCATTAAATTAATTTTTGGTGCATTAATTACAAATGTCCACATATTAAAAAAGTATATTTGACATTGAATCAGGCACTTATGCAGTTGGGGTGTCTGCTTGAGTATGTTCACAATCAAAAATGTTAAAAAATCATTTTAGTCTCCATGCACAGAGTACCCCTGATCCACCTGAGAAGCTCTGTCATGTTAAAGCCCCTTCCCCACCTGAGCCCAGTCTGCTCTGATTGGTTGATCAGTCTACCCTGTGGGGATTGGTCAGTTGTTGTTGTCAAAGACTCTGTTTCATTCTACCATCTCTGCTCTGCACTGAGCTTGCCAGCCCAAGTCAATGGGTTTAAAAAGCCTAAAACACAGTGACAGGATGTCAATGGTAGGTCTATCATTTTGCTTACATGCTCCGGACTGAGTAGCTGCAGATCATTGATAGGTTCTCTGAATCATACTTTATTCCTAAGACCTGTATCTGCTCAAGCTTAATTAAAAAAAATAAATAAATAAAAAAATTTAGCTGCATTTCCACCAAGCAGTCGGGTTCAGATTGGTTAGGAACATCATGCATTTACTGGTGTTTCCACTGTCGGATTAGGAGATAAGGTACACAAATAAGCAGCCTGTGCCATCCCACTTTTTGGCACCCTTTTGAAGTAGTACCAGTGTACCTAACCAACCATAAAAGGTGGAGTGGAAAGCGCAGCAGTCTGTTGACAAAAACTGTCAATTCAAAAGCAACAGCAGTAAAACACTAAAACACACCTAACCTCACTTTGTTCAAATAAGCCGTTGATTTTTGCTGTTACTGTAAAAAGTGTCGGCATTAAACAATGGCCCCTGGAGGGCTGAATGTCCTCCATTATTGTTTACAACCATGCTCTACTGCAGGCGGTCGCTGTGTCGGGCAGCAGTGAGGTCAAGCTGATGCAGTCGTCACTGCCTAACTCACATCCCCGCTCTCATGTGAACATACAGCTGCCTGTGGAAATGCGAACAAGAGCAGAGTTAACTGCACCAAACCCTGCTGAACTGTTCTGAACCAAACCAGACCACTCAGTGGAAACAAGGCTTTTAGTGGAGGGGCTTGAGCTACAACTGCTGTTAAGAGCTAGAGAGAGAAGTCCCACTGCAGCAGGCATAGCAGACTGTCTTGTTCATAGAAGGCCTCTCTTACACAGAAGAAGCATGTAAAACACTAAAGAGCATAACATGGGTTCTTTAAATATTAACAACACTGAGCTGCACCGGCTGTGGGTAAGACTAATGCTGCAGTTCCACTGACTGGTCTGGTTTGGTTCAGTACAGTTCAGTAATGTTTGGAGCGCTAAGCCCTGATCTTGCTTGTGTTTCCACTTACAGCTGTACCTCAGTGCGGTCTGAGGTAGAACACAATACTGTCAAAGAGCAACAATGGTGGACTTCCAGCTCTCCATGGAGTATTGTTTCACACAGACATTTTTATAGAAGAGAAGTATACAAGTTGCTTGCTCAGATACACGTGTGATTTAAACATGCAGTTTTTGTTTTAGTTGCTGTCGCAGGCAAAATGATGATTCTTGCAACTAATAAACAGACTGCAGCAGTTTTAGCTCCATCCTTTAGGGTCTGCTCCGTAGGCTTTGAGGTGCCAAAACATGGGATGGCATGGATCAATTATTTGAGTACCTCTCTTCTTTTTTGACAGAAACACCTGTAACTGCTTACTGCACAAAGCTGAATCAAACCAGACTGCTTAGTGGAAACAACGCTCAAATGCACCCTAGTTTGTGCTTTTGCTTTTAGGGGACAGTTCTGTTTTTTTAAGTGGTGTTGAGCTCCATATGGCCACTAAGTACATTAGATGCAGTAGAAAGGCAGCGCTGTGCAGAGGAATACATGAGGTGAGTCGGTTACTTCCAGATAAACTTTTTATTTTCCGAAATCTAATCTTCTTGTAGGCGGAGAAAATACCCTTTGTATTTGGTACCATACTTCCTTGTTTGCAGATAGTTCTGTGTAACAGACTAGCACAGACTGTGACTTACAGAGGGAGAGACTTTTCTACTGCATCTAATGTACTTAGCGGCCATATGGAGCTCATACAACCCCACTTCAAAAAACTGAACTATCCATTTAACTTTCAATAGCTGACCCTCTATTAATGTTGAGTTGCTGAACCATATTTCACGAGCCTCAGTGTAGATATAAATTAGAACATGCATTGTCCACCTTCCTCTTTGGAGGGTGTGAAGTGCACTGTAAAGCATTATTGTTTATTTTGGAAAATGGAAGCTCTTGTAGGTTTTGTGTGTTAAGGTGGGAGCCCTAGATGTCCTTACTTATAAAAGCTGTAGAGAAAAACACTTAAAGCTAATGAAAGCAATAAGAACCATCAATTAATAAACATTCTACACTTACTCTGATCCTCCACTGAAATCTCCCATGAAATATACTTTTTTGTCATTGTTTGAAATATGCAGCTTTTCATAATTTGATATAGAATCACTGATGACACAATAGACATGAGTCCTCTCTGCTGGACGCAGTATGCAGGTAAAAGGAGGAAACAGAGAAAGGGGGTGGAGCTGTTGTGTGTATAAGAGGAGAGGGGAGATGAGTGTGAAGGTGTTTATGTTACGGGGGACTCTGATTCAAGGAGAGCTCAAGAGTAGTTTATGAAGTTTAATATGATTATAATTCAGAGAACACTGAATAGTGTTACAATGTGCTGGCACATCCCCTGCAGCCACTAAATACCTCAGTCACTGACCATGATCATTTTCAGTCGATTGGTAATTTGCCTGTTTATTTCAAGTTAAAGATCCTTTAGTTGAATATATATTTCATTTGTTAATATATTAATAATTGACAGTGTTGGGCAGAAAATGTATAACTTGTAAAACAGTATTGTAATTATGTTGCTTTTTGAGAACGTAACTAAAGGTGAAACAGTTCTTAAAATTAATTATTAATAAAAGTAATGCTCGTTGCTTTTTGTAAATGGTGGGCTGGGACAATATTAAAAGTATATGTGAAGTGTAAAAGTTCAACAGGAAGAGGGACAGGGTTAGCTGTACTTTGAAAAATTAAAAGTTTTTTATTGTTAAGTTTTTGTTCAGAAGAGCTGTGAGGAACACTGTCATCTTATGAACCCATTTAGAACATTTTCCTCTTAGTTTATTGTAAGCATTGAGCCTGTGAGATGTATTTGCATAAGCGTCAGCCAGTTGGGAGTTGCTCATTTAAATGAAGATATACAAAGCAGGCACACCTGAGGTCAAATACATCCAGGAGTTTTCAATGGTGTAAAAATACTGATGGTTTGAGATGCAGACTGATTAACTGCTTTTGTTTCCTCCACAGCAATGATCATTGGCGCTGTGTGCCAGTTCTGCTCAGCCTCCTTCGATCCAACAGACTCAACTTCAAGAAGACGAGTAGTGCAGCAGCTGTTTGTCACAGCGTCCACGGAGCAGTTACTCCTCTACATCCTGAACCTTGTCGTCATGGCCACGTTACTGCCTCAGAACCAGCTGAAGTTGGTACCTATACTGGTGGCTGTGTTTGTAATAGGAAGGTGAGGCTGAAACCCAATACTTCTTCATGCAAGGCACAGATCATCTCATTTCACTATTAGATGCAGTATGGAGAAAACCCTTTAAGCTATTCCTTTTATTTCAGTGTTCACAGACAGAGGTATCTCCAGATTCAGATTCAGACAACTTTATTTATCCCACAAGGGGCAATTCATTTGTAGCTTCCCAGTGTATATGCATTCATACAGTCAGTCAACAACATAAATAAATAAATAATCAAGGAAACCTATTTGAGCAAGCATGGGACGGATAGAGATGTCGGACATTATAAGTAGCCTACGTATGTAAATCGTAGAGCAGGATAAGACAAGATAAGATGAAGATAAAAAGAAATACACCAAGAGAACAATCCTTAGAGATTTCTTGAAGAAATGTGGTTTGCTTTATCTGGCTTAGCTGTTGTTAGCAACATCATGCCCTTTGGTTCACAAACACCAAAGCAAAAGCTGTCTGAAAAAGGATTGTAAAGCCCATTTCACACTAGATGCATTTTACTTGCTGTACATCAGCAGTGCAGGCCTGTTTTCATTTCAGTGAGCATGTTATCAAGTCAGACAGGAAGCCGAGCCGTGCATCTCTGGTACGTCTCTATGCCGATAATCTCAAAAATAGGTGGCTTGCCTATTTTTCTTGTGAGCCGCACACATTCCAGTCAAAATAGACAGGAAACTAGAAAAGCACTCGGACAGCGCAGACCTCCGCCAAGATATAGTTCTGGATCCCCACATGCTCCGGTATGGTGGCTGAGTCTCCGCTCATGTCTGTCCATGTGAATTTCTCTGCTGGCATTGCAAGGGAACCTGGGAAATGTAGTGACATAAGCTTGAGAAATGTTGATGTGAGTTTGCCAATTAAATACAATTCCATAATGACGTAAGGGGGACATAACCGTCAGAGCAGCTGAGGACAAATGAATGGGACTTTAAATTATAAACTTGAATGTTTTTGTGATGTCAATCTTGATGGGATTCATGGAATTGATATATATATATGTATATATATTATGGTGTAATTTTTGAAATCCATTGGGTGATGCCAGAGATATATTTTTTTTAAATATGGCCCAATATTAAGTTTTTGGACTTTTTGGAATTTTTGCATCCAGACAAACGTGCAGATCACCACCGAAATGTAATGCCTCCTTCTTTGGACCAAACCACACCTCTGGTAAAAGTTTCATGTAAATACATCCAGCAGTTTTTGTGTAATCTGGCTAACAGACAAACAAACACACAGACAGACCCTGGCATAAATATAATTTCCTTGGTGGCGGTAATAACAAATAGAGAGCCATATTCACCTTAATCCAGCTGGTAAAAAAAAGCAGTTGAATATGTCACAGAAAAAGACAAAAACATACCAATGTCTCTCAAATCGAAAGCTCAAATTGCCTTCTCTCTGTTGGAATGTCCCTTCTTTGTTCCAAATGTTTTCATTCTGTAGGTTTCCCAGGTCATTTATACAAAAAAACAGGTTCCTTGTGGGTAGACTTATTGTGGCTCTTCCTAACCCTTCAAAAAAAGATAATTATTGGGTTGATATTGAGGCTGAAGCTGCTGGACATTCATGAACCTGGCATGAAAGCCTTGGCGGCACTCACCTCTGCTGACATGCGCGGCAAATGCCCGTGAACAAAATGCTTCCAGTGTGAAAACAGCTATAGGGTTGAATAATTTATCCAAAAAACAGAAAAGCAAGAGAGTTTTTATCATTTAGATGTGCATAACAGCCCTGTTGGATAATGAGGTTCTGAGTAGGGAGAGTGTCTGACCTCAGGTGAGAGATGAAATTTCCATAACCTTGAAAACTTTGACTTTATAACCTAAACATTTTTTTGGAGCATTGAGGATCTAGTGGTTAGGTTTGCACACTTCATATTCAGAAGCTGTTGTCGTTGACTCAGAAGCTCTGCTCTAAATGTGGCTTGTGGTTTCTTTACTGCATGTCTGTCTCCCCTATTCAACCCATTTCTGACTCATTCCACTGTCCTATCAAATAAGGCCCCCTCCCAGAAAAAAATACAAACTAAAAATCTAGAGACGGCTGTGTTCCAGTGGAGTCAGTCACCTCTAAAACAGAACTCAAGGGTGCAATCCCTAGCCCCTACTGTCATATGCAGATGTGTCCTGAAGCAACCCATCGTACCTCAAAGTGCTGTGTCAGTTTGGGGAAAGATGTGTGTAATTCTGTACCAATGGATTTACTTAAAACTGATGCATTCCTGCCATCAGTGCACAAGAACTTAAAAAGTGTTTTGGCCTTAGAAGGTCATTGCATCGCAGACATCAATAAACTTTTGCTGGTGGCTAACTGGAATATTTACCCGAGTCGGCCTAGACATAAAGGCTATTCATTTTGAAGAAACACATCCTGAATTTACTGGGATAAGCTACATGTGTGAATGCCATCAGCAGGATTTTTCACCCAGACTTTACCCTGAAGTTCACCTCTTGACCCCTCAGTATTTATCTAATCCACACCCCTCCGTTGGCAGACATGCAAACTGCAGGGAGACCTCATGCTGCGACCAAGTAGGTCAGGGAGATTTCTGTGTAGGTTTTTCAGGTATTTTCTAGAAAATGTCAGGTTTGCATGTATGACAAAGCAAAAAAAACACACAGGGTTGCTCTCCCACTGTGTTGCTGCCTTCAGTTTGCGACCTTTAGCTGCCTGTCTGTGGTTACCATTGTTTGAAGAAGGTAGAACGGAGAAAATTACTTGCAAATGCTTAGAAGAACGTAAGCTACAAGAGGATGTGTATGTTGATCCATCCTGCTGCTGTCGAGCCATATTATTCCTCATCACAGATCAAATGCTCGTTAGCGGTAAAACTAAAATCATGGGGTATACCAAAGTCAGCCAGATTCATCCTCGAGGAACCATAAATGTCTCTAATTGAGTACCAATCCATCCAGTTGTAATTGTGTTATTTTCGTTGGGACCAAAGTGTTGGACTGAAAGACCGACTCTGAAGCCACTCCACTAGCATAGCTAAAAATGAACTCAGCCACTGTCATTAACAAAGCCAAGCAGAACTTTTGGCAGCGTGCTACGGAGCAGAGGAGAAGCTGACTTGAACTCAGCCTCACTGAACTCTGCGTCGTCCAGTTTGAAGAATATCAAATTCTAAATGCTAAAAAACAGTTCTGAAATACCTCATTTTTCAAACAGAAGGGCTTCTGTGTGTTTCTTTATTATTGTACAGGACTATGACAGTTTTAGAAAAATCTTTATTTGTTTTCTTGCTGAATTGAATGAAATATTGTGGTTTACCTCATGTATGGGGATATATTACTTTGGTTTCGACACATTCACATCAGCCCGCATGTCTAAGCTGTGCAATGAAACTAATTATGTCCTGTTTCATTTAACATGAAGTAGTACAGTATCATACAGAGTGCAATTTTTACTGGTTCTCAGACAAATCCTTCTTCCTTGATTCAAAACAACAACAGTGTTATATTTTTCCCTTGGTTTGGTTTTCTGTCACACTGCACCTTGTCAGGTGAACCAACGCCTGTCAAATTATGCTTGATATAGCCACCCGCCACCAGCTGGAGTTAATGACAGATATAAAGTATTCTGTGCACGAAAAAAAGGTAACACGCATTTTGACTGTGTCAGGTGGCACTTTCATATCGACTAGAGTGACGTAGAACCATACACAGATTTGTAGACAATACCTTATCTAGAGGACCGGAGACTTGCGGTACTAGCAATGCTAGCATAAGCAGCTCTCTGCTTAACATTTCCAGGAGTGCTACTCTTACTTGCTTACTGTTGTGATAATTGGCCAAATTCAACCCACAATGCCCTGCTTTCTGGTTCATTTGCCTTGTTTGGTCCATGTCTAGTTGGTTGGCTTTCCCACCAACTGCAAACCCAACTTTGATTGTATTTGAGGCAAAAGAAGGCCCCTGATCATGTGATAGCTTTCACACCATCCCCAAATGAACATGCAAACCAGAGTTTGTTGGGTACTGACCAAATGTGTTAGGTGTGAAGAGACCCTAAAACATCTGTCCTGTGCAGGGATAAAACTGAGAGTTTTGGGGCATGCCAAAATCTATATGTATGTTCATTTGTCAGGAAACTTTAAAAATACATTCTGTGTTAAGATATTTTACCTTACTAATAAAATATATACTATTTCCTGAGATGTTGAGATTTGGATTCAAAGTGAGCGACATTTTTTCAACCAACACTTGGAATGTGCATTCTGTACTTCAGTCATATCTTTTTTTTACTACTTAAAATTTAGAAATGTTTAGAAATAATATGATGTTCAACTACACTGAAGCAAGTCTGCTGTAAGCCCATTAGGGGCGTTTGTCAGTGAAGTTTACACCTTATCTGATTTCCTGTTTGTTGTTTATGTCTTGTGTCCCCGCAGGCTTGTTTACTGGGTCAGTCTGAACACATGCAGCTCCTGGCGAGGCTTTGGCTCTGGTCTGACCTTCTTCCCACTCCTCGCCATGGTTGCTCTAAATCTGTTCCTCATCTACAACCTGAATCTCAAAGAACCACTTCTGGGCTCTCAGGACATCCTCTATAACCAGGTCACCCCCTCTTCTTCTTCCTGGTCAGGGGAGACATCCCAGAGCCCAAGTGGCAAACCAGACATCCTACCCACAGACATCCTGGACTCTCAGTGAGGAGGCGAGCCCAGCTTTTCTTCTCCGGAGAGGAGGAGATCTTTCTAAAAATAGGCCATTCCTGTGGTCTAGAGATCAGCTCAGCAACACACTCTGCCACTATAACCTCCAAAGTCTGTGACGGCTTAACTTGTATTCCTGCTCCTCCTATACAGGACCTTTTTATGTGGATTCATGCCTATTATCTGGAACAAAAGAGCTCTTTCAAAGCTTGTGGCGGAGAAAGCCTTTGAACAATGCTGTAGTCTTAAAACATTTGTTCTTTTAAGCTATTCCAGTGCCTATATTTAATGTGTGGACCTCTTCAAAGTACTTAAAAGCTCTGTTATATTTGGTTTGACCTTAAAAACCACACACAGCTTAAGCTGTAAAAGTGTATTATTTGGACTGATCAAAAAGTTTGTACATGATGAAGACAAAATAAAAATTTGTTTGTAAAAGTGTCTTTTCCTTTCATTGAAGTTTGATTTACTTTCTTTGACTGAGCAGCTATTCCTGGTGAAACTACAGCATGTGTTTTCGGCATCAGGTCTGTCATTATGTGACAACACGCTCTCCATGTTCTCATCATGCTCCTCATCTCCGCCCTGCGCATGTCTCTGACTGCTGCTGCTGTTTGTGATCCCGCTCTTCTTGTGGTGCAAATAGAGGCCATAACAAAAAACAGAGGGCTAAATCAGGCTGTGGCACTTGTTTTCTTTGTCAACTTAGTCAAAGCGTGGATTAAAGAGCATTTTAGATTATTTTAATTAAAGGCAATACATTTGACTCAGAGTACTTATCATGTCAAAATACATATTTTCAACCTGTAAAGCTACAATTTAGAGATTTATCAGAGCAGAGGTTAAGTTTCTTCAAACTCAAATCCAACAAGAAACTTTCCTTGTAAACTGCAACAGTTTATGAGGATGAAACTTCCTACAAACCAAATTACACTCATAATTGGTCCAATGTTTTATGTAGCAAAATCTGATCATTGGTGTGTTTTCATGACAATTTCAAGCCGCAAACTGTGTCTGATAAAAATAATTATAATAACTAGAAAAGCACTTGGAGAGCGCAGACCTCTGCCAGCGCCACAGTCCTCACCCATATTGTGATTTTTACCATAAATTTTAGCCCTACCTTTATTTCAGGTAAATATTTAGATTCCTTGACCATGAAAACATACCATTAGCAATTGGATTCATAACTACCTCCACCAGGAGGTTATGTTTTCGGGAGAGTTTGTCTGTCTGTCTGTCTGTCTGTGAACAAAATAACTCAAAAAGTAATGGATGGATTTTCAGGAAATTTTCAGGAAATGTTCAGCATGGGAAAAGGAAGAAGTGATTCGATTTTGGTGTTGATCCGGATCACCGTCTGGATCCGCCATGACGAAAAATGTGATTTTCGTGAATAACTACTGAACTAGAATAGATATCATTATGAAACCAATTGCGAATGGTACGTTTGTATAATGGTATGTAAGCAAATGGCTGCAGTACCCTGGGTGTCCACTTGAGGATGTGAGTCCTTCAGTGTCCGTGTATAATGGTGCAGGAATTAATCACAAACACAGAACTGAGTTAGCATTCAGCACTCCCTGTTTCCCAATCCCCCAGACTACATGGGACTTAGAATAACAGTTTCAGATAAGTGCTTGAAATGAGTTTGACATCACATGCATATAAAATTTTAATGTTCAATAGTAAATAATAAAATGATAATATGATAAAATTAAATGTATCGAATCAAGAAGAACCTAATATACCTGTACCCTGGCTACATGCAGAGACAGGAGAGAATGTAGAAAAGGACAATACATGTTAACATTTTTTTAAACTGTGGTGATGCACTACATTAGTGTAAATATAACCCAAGAAGATGAAGCTGCAGCCTGATTTACTTCATATTTGGTGACTTATTCAGGTAAAATATTTTGTTTAACACTTATGCGTTATGATTGATTCCATATGATGAAAAGTGCAGTTTGATGGAATAATCCTGACATAAGGTCTGCATGTGAGCTTTCTTCATCTCAATGTCTACTAGATGTAAGTATGTTTAAGAGACAGTTTAACTGTACCTTCTAAGGGAGATTTGATCAATATTAGAGGTTCAGACTGACACAGATATGAGAGGCTTGTTTGACTCTGATACTGAAAGTGTCCCATTAAATGTTTGTTGTGACAACAGCTGCCATGAATGTCGCTTGACTTGAAGAGCCAGCCTACTGCCCCAATCAAACATTCAAGTCCTAATGTCTTAGTACAGAATGAGGTCTGTTAAGAAAAACGTAACTCTACTTAAGTTTTCATGCCTCACGCTGAGGTAATACTTTTTGCTCTACTTTGATTCTAGTCCTCTGCCCAGACAGCTGCAGCTCAAATCACTTTCAAAACATCTGAGAGGAATTATGTTGAACTCCAACAAGAAATTGTAATACCTTTAGTAAAACTTGATTCAATAATTCACCAAGAGCTGTGGATTTGTAATTTTTTTTTTTTCATTTTTACAAGTACTAAATGTTTCAACAAGCAACTATAAACATTCAGTGAGCCCTTGCTGTAGAAACTAATCAACGAAAATAAGACCTCTGCAGGCATAAATATTTGGGTTGGACACTGAAGTAGTTTAATGTAAACAGGGTTGGTTGTAGCCTCCAGCTCACGTATACTGATATAATGTAGTCTTAGCCAGGTACATTCTAACCATGTCCACAGTGGAGTTTTATCAGTCAGATAGGGCAGTGGTTCATAAATGATGTGGCAGGTGTGCTGTGAGGCAAGTTGAGTTGTGCCATGGAAATTTGAACAAACAGAAGTTATGACAACAAATAACATTTTCAGTTGCACTAATGTTCTTAAACTTCCAACAAACAAGGTATTTTGCACGTTATGGTGGTAAAGGAGATATAAAGTTATTTTTCCAATTTATGTATAAGCTCTAAAAATGTTGTAAAATATAGCCTTTCAAGTTTAAATATGTCTTTTTGAATATTCACAATTTTGCCATGTTGCCATTGAATTTGGGAATGTTTTAGTATAAATATTAAGCTTGCTGTTTGACTGGCATTACACACTTTTACAGATCACTGAAATACTGCAACACATGTTAAAGTGGGTATTTTACATCATCATTGGATATTAATTGCCTTGAGATTCAGATTTGTTAAAAGATGTGCCTTGAGTAAAAAATGTTTGAAAACCCCTGTGATAGCACTTTTACAACAAAATAATGAAAAGAACAAAACCAAACCACATTGCTTTTTTTCTTAGCAAAATAAACAAGGCTCAGAACAACAAGGTGAGCCTTAATATAGCGTGAAAGTTGATTGATGAAAAAAATCTTTAACTTAAAAGAAATTAACTAATAATAATTAGAGAACATGACATTTATGTGTTCGCTCTAATGACAGTAAAATGTTTTAAACTCGTTTGAACATTTTATTTGCTGAAGTACAAAACTTTTTTCTGAGTGTGATAAATGGGTGAGCACAAAAGGCAAATTTCCACTCCGACTTCAAACTATATCTCCTCCCTCTTCCTGAGAGAACAAGGTCTCTTCTGTTGAGAAAAAACAACATAAAAGAGAAAAGAATTCAATAAAACCTCCAAATTATTATCCAGATATTTACCGGAGTGCGTGTGTAGATCCGCGTTGGTCCTCTTTGTCTTACGTCGTTAACGTCACGACAGCGCCCTCTGCAGCTCGCGCTTATACGCGCACAGGAAGGAGCTTGACGTAACTGAAGACCCAAAGATGGCGGCGTTAGCTGGTAAGTGATGTTTTGGTGTGAAATTATACGGTTTTATACCAATTATTTGTGCTTTAAGTCTCGTGTCCTTTGGAGTACTCCAATACTACGCACACAAGAGTTCTCTGCCTCGTCTGTTGTCAGTGTGGGAGGTTATATTGATGACTTTTGGTGAATGCGCACACTGACCTTGCTCTGCTTGCGTTAGCACATAGGCTAACAGGTTAGCTCATAGCAGCGCTTACGTGAACCCCAGCTGTGGAAAGGGTTAGCTAACTTCAGCTGTTTCATGCAACTGCACATACTGACATTAAACAAGACAATGTGTAGTCTATATATACATGGTAATTGTGCTCAAGTAAGCGTATCACATTTGTTTCTGTGCCCCATTGAGTGTCGCCCTATCCACATAACATTGATGCAGTCGTTAAAAACTCCACATCAAAACAAAGTCGTGATGATCTGAATCACTGCAGGGGATTTGTAAAGGCATCATCCCCCCCAGTGTGGGGAAAGTTTCATCATTCAATTCTTCATGAAGACCAACTCAACATTACAGAACAATCACAACAAATTACTAATTTGATTAAATGAAACTCAATACATTGTCCTGTAACAATGCTCATATCTTTCTAACTTGTATAGTAGTCAGCTTAGTTGGTCTAAGGATTTGTCTGTCGAATACCTACGAAACTGCTTGAAAAGCAATGTAACTCATTGTGTCGTACCCTTTGTCAGTTCTTTATCCTAGGTCACCCCAAATCATTATTTAGAACAGAAAAGCAGAATCTCAGTGGTTATCAGGCCATTTGCATTATGAATTTTCTAAAGTTATGTCTATACACTTATTCTGCAGCACCCCGCCTGGCCCTGTTTGGCTGCTTTTCAACAAGGTAAGACCTCAAACCCCATCACCCAGCTCATTACTGTTACCTTCATACTTTTATGATTGATCACAGGTTGTGTGTGGTTAAAAAAACAATCCTGTTAATTATGCTCATCATTAGCATGCTAATGTAGCATGTGGACAAGTCATATCTGCCTCTCAGTAATTTGAACACAATAACCCATGCTTGGTTCAAAACCCAGGCAGGTAGGAGCCTCATATATTTTTCCATATTATACCCACCTGCAGCCCTGTGGTCCCTATTATATGTTTGCTTTTGAAGCAGGGTTTCCACAAACAGAATGCTGTTGAATTCTGTCTACAAAGTTTCATACCACAACAATAGTCCAAGAGTGCTGGAGTGTAAGATAATGTAAGCATAGTAGTTTCTGAAAAGGGTTAAACTCAGCATGAGTATTGCAGTTGGAATATAAAGTTTTTGACAGATTGATGTTGAATCCATCGCTGTCGCCTGGCCCATACATGTGTCATCTGTGTTTAAATTCCTGCAGGGGAAATCAGGATGTTGCACACCCAAACAGTGTCAGGAGTCCTCAGCCT
Source organism: Scarus forsteni (assembly GCA_036419115.1). Lineage (NCBI taxonomy): Eukaryota > Metazoa > Chordata > Actinopteri > Labriformes > Labridae > Scarus > Scarus forsteni. The sequence goes on from JAZDUH010000136.1 coordinate 32,253,181, forward strand.
GTACACTGTTTGAGAGAAAAGTCTCTTTAATCCTTTAAGGAGGAGTTCAAACTGGGGAGCTTAGAATTTAAATAAGAAGACATGTCCACCACAAAATCAGGCCAAACTGTCAACTATCTATATCTTAAGTTAATGGCATTTCATACTAAAGATTTGCAATATGAACTTCATTTTGTCTCTCAGCTTGTATTGTTTTTGGTTTGTTTATTTTCTTTCTTTATATATACCTTTCTCTCTCTCTGACCTGCTTCAATCCTGAAGGCCCATTTCAGCATTTGCTGTCCAACAGAAGAATCTGCACAGTGCTGCAAAGAATGAGAACACCTCAACAAGGTGAGTTTACTAGAATTACTTTTGCATAAATATCAGAGGAAATGACTAATGATAATCTCTCTGCCAATGCTTAAGACCCTCACCGTCCATTTGTTGCAGTGTGGTTCCAGTCAGAGAGAAGAGCACAGCTGTGGCTGCTGCTAAACCGGCAGCTGTAGCCAGCAGCAAAGGAGAATATGTGATCACTAAGCTGGATGACTTGGTGAACTGGGCTCGCAGGGTGAGTAGATTACAGGATTCTTAGTTATTAACACCCCTGTGGTGCCTGAAATCCTTATTTAGTCGGTACAGAATATCACGATTGATCTCAGTTTGAATGCTAAAAAATAGAATAAACTCCATTTGCAAGAGAAGAGTTGTTCTGAGCTTGTTTGGTTTGATCTTAAACGCCTCATGGTTGGTACTGTTTACCGGTTTTTACTGTAACTTCTTTCTCCAAATTTTCTTTCTTCATTGTAAATCCTTAGTCAGGTAAACCTAATCATTCCTTGTATTTCTTCCGTTCTGGTAAATCTTTTTAAAGAATGATGTCTGTTGAGTTAAATAGTGTTGAATAATACTTGTCAGCAGTAGCAGGGGTCTGAGAGTAAAGTTATTTTGTTTCAACGGCTGAACAAATCATTCATCAGTGGGTAACAAGCCCACTGATGAATGTTGTTTTCTGAAACATTATTGTGAATGAAAACATAGTCCATCTGTAGCATCAAGGAAATCATAAATGGTCATAATGTTCCACAAACAGGATCACAGGCAGTGATATGACCTGGCACTGGCTGAGGCACAGTAGCCAAATAACACACCTAAAGTCTCTGTGTCAAATAAACAGTTGAAGAACGTACTGTAGCTCGCCCTTCTGGATGTTTTGATAGTTCATTTATGTACTGGTATATTTGTCTCCCCATCAGAGCTCCTTATGGCCCATGACTTTCGGTTTGGCGTGCTGCGCTGTGGAAATGATGCACATGGCGGCCCCCCGTTACGACATGGACAGATTCGGTGTGGTGTTCAGAGCAAGTCCCCGACAGGCTGATGTCATGATCGTGGCAGGAACACTGACCAATAAAATGGCTCCTGCTCTGCGCAAGGTGGGCAAAGACTGTTGTGTGATGTAGCTATAGCTTATGTTAACATTTAATGTCTAACTCTAACATACCAGTCAAGTTTATTAAAAAGACGAGAAGCATAATACAAGAACACATTTTCTGCCCTTCTTGAAGACATTTTGGTGCAGGTTCTCAGTCAGAGCTGTCTGTGTGCTGACGAGAGGCTTAGAGAACAGTATATCTGTTCAAACACAGCCTGGATCAAGACCAGTCTGGCTGTGGATTGGTGCACAGGCACAAAGCCTCCCTCCAGCTGAAAGGACAGATCTGTTGTTAGTCATGAGAGAGATTGACCGATGTCTTTCCTCCAACAGGTGTACGACCAGATGCCTGAGCCCAGATACGTCATTTCAATGGGAAGGTGAGTCAACTAATCGTATAATAAGGTTGCAGTTAGTGTTGAATGCTTTTATCTATTAGCTCTCAGAGCTAACCTTCACTGAGCTCAACCTGTTTCCTGTGTTTCTGATCTGATTTTGTTTGTGTCTACTTCATTCACCTTTTAAGCCTTTTATTATAGTCTCAACAATTATGTTGAATATTGTTTCTAAATATTAAAATGCAATTATTTTTGTCATTGTCTGTATGGAACTTTTTTTCATTGTACATGTTTGCATCTTATCATATAGGTGCAGTGTTTTAATCTGTACCGTGACATTTTTTTACATTTAAGGGATTTTAATCAAATTTTCTCTTCCAGTTGTGCTAATGGAGGGGGCTACTACCACTACTCCTACGCTGTCGTCCGAGGCTGTGACAGAATCGTACCCGTGGACATTTACGTTCCAGGTAATTTCAACACACGGTATAGGAAAATAAAATCAATGAATGTCAACTACAAACAATAAAGAATTATTTGACTCAGTTGTAAAGTATAAATGCCTGTGCTCATTTAGTCACTCATTGGGATGTATTTGTGTTTGTGCTGGTAATATTTATTGTCATTTGAATTCAACTTAAAACACTCAGCACTGAGTGTCCAGTTAGACAACACTATAATTGTCTCAAGCTAAAAACTTAAGTTTTGGAACATAGAGTGCTTGTCATGAATTTTAAAAGAATGAACTGTGGATTGGGGGTGATGTAATGCCAGTGCTTCAGTCCTCTTTTAAAAGCTAATTTGAATTTGCCACCAGATGTCGCTCTTCTGTCTGAGAATGAAACTCCGAAGCTTTTAATATTTTTCAAAGCTGCTCATGAAGCTTCTCTGCCCATCCCTACCTTGAGTTGCTCATATCAAACATTTGTCAGTCGTGTGGACATGCACTAAAGGTGTTATTTTGATAAATAATTGGTTTTACCAGAATGCTTAAACTGGTCTTGTCCTTGTTCCTACTTTGTTGGGAAGTTCAAATCTGGTCCAAATTCAGCTTAAAGCTGTCAAGTTTGTTTCCAGCCACATATTTCTGTCTTGAAGCACTGAATCAAGACTAATGGATACTTTTATTGAGATAACTCAATTCGTTTTTATCGTTTTTCTTATTGATTTCTCCAAATAAAATGTGGAGTTATTTGAAGCACACTGTAATCTCTTGTTAAACAAATCCTAAAAAAGTGGAGCTGAGAGACAGAAGTGGAACATGCTGACTTTTTGGGGGAGAATGACAAAATAATCTCCACTCTGTCTTGTACTTACCAGATATCATTAAAATGTTTCTTTCACACCTTTGAACCCCCACAACAGTGAATTGTAATCTGTTTTTTTTTCTGTAATCTCGATCATGTCCTCAGGTTGTCCCCCCACTGCAGAGGCTCTCCTGTACGGGACTTTACAGCTGCAGAAGAAAATCAAGCGTGAGAAGAAGCTGAAGATCTGGTATAGGAGATGAATGTGTTGAATAAGTGTTTCTGCTTTGTAAATCTTGTATTTTGGGTTTGATTTGGAGCTCTGCTCCTCCTCAATATAGAGCTTCAGAAACTAACTTCAGTAAGATCATTGTTGTTATTTACGCACAAAATAATGCTGCTTATTGTTCACCAAACTCGCTGTCACTTTGTTCCTTTTCCTCTTTAGTTCTGTGGGAACATCTGAAAACTTTGTAACAGCAAACAGTAGAAGTGTCAAGTAGCCATGTGCTGTTTTTTCTCCCTATCAAACAATGGTTCATGAGAGCATGAGAGGAGTGCTATCCTGTATTATCTTAAATATTATTTTAAATAAACTGAGCTCCAGAAAGTAAGCCACATTTGTCTTTTTTCTCTTGTTTCCTAAATCCAAAATAAGCCACCAGAGGGCTCCAGTGTGGAGCAGCTCTGACCTTCACAGCCCCGTCCACACTCAGAGTTGGTTGATAAATGTTTCTTTGCTGTCTGTGAGAGTTACTCAGCCCAGAGCTCATGGTCTTATAAATCACCAAAAGTCAAGGTGAATGTCTGTGAAGAGCTTTATGTCACATTTGAACAAAACCAGTGTTCTGCATATTCATGTTGAAATGTGAACCAACCATCTCAACTTCTGCAGAGACTGACGTGTCATCAGTGTAAAACAGATCCATGTTTATATCCAAGGCAAACAAACTCCTGTGAGACTAAATGTTTATTAATATTAGTCCATATTAATCGATAACGATCATCAGGGCTACACTGCTGAATATAAAAGCACAAAGCAACTGTCATGTTATCAAATAAGGTTTTCTGGTTTGAGGCAGACTTGTCCTGAAGCTTCTTGCTCATCATGTTTGCACACCAGGAGGGTTTCTCTTAAATGTCAGACCCACTGGTGGCAGCAGGATGACTGTTTTAGAATCTGTTAGTCAAACAGTAGAGAAAAAAAGTGATATCAACTTACGATCGACTTAAATAATGTGTCTGATATTTTTCCTCATAATATTTACAAACATCCAGACTTGTCCCAGGCAGAACTGGACATATTTTTTAATATTTAATTGAAGAGTATCTGTGGTTTCTCTTTGCTGTTGTTTGCCCACACAAACCGTATATCTGAAAATGCACTGTAGCTTGATTGCAAACCATTAGCGCCTATGAAAAAAGAAATAATTACCTAAACTCAATGCTTTGTTCAGTTTTAAGTTTTTCTTTGAGTCCTATTAACTGGAGCCTAAGTCCTTATCAAGTTTGATTCACACATTCAAGCTGTATTTAAGACTGGGCATGTTGTATGAGCAACTGTCTTTGTATGTTCTTGGACTGGAATTAAATTTTGTTGCTCAGTACCTGTGATGTGCAGTGAAAAATGAATCTGAAAGCCACTTCCTTCACAACAGAATATTTTTAAAATATTAACAACAAAAATACATACAAAACAAAAAAGATAAGGGGGAAAAAAAATAGGAAAGCAAGTAACTAATTTACAATATTCATCTTAAGTCCCATCTATGTACTCCAATGGACTTAGCATGAAAGAAAACAATATGGACTTATAAAATATAACAATACATTCACCTACCTATTTTTATACAAATATAAATACCTCTCTACCTATCCGATAACCTACTTATATTTATATATACTTTAACACACACCCCTATATATTTACACCTAAATACATGCAGATATCCATAAATTCATGCATGAATTTACATCTCCATATGCATTGTGTATGCATATGTGTCTGTATACACACTTTCCTTTTTGCACACAAACACACACACACATTGTTTTGTTTTTTTTAAAATATAAAGGCACTTAGTTTTATACACTCATTAGGCTTGTCATCCCCCTTGGAGATTCCTGTATTTCTCCAATATGACTGAATATAAAGTGATCTTGATGCCAGTTTTTTTTGTTTTTTTAGGAGCAAGATACAATTTTTACAGACATTTCTCGTCGCCCTGACTTACCTGAAACAGTTTTCATCCCTGATGCCTAATATTTAATCTTACCAGAAAATACTTCCCCACTTTGTACTTCATAGTTGGTGCTCTGGTTCATGTGACATGAATGAGGGGAACATGAACAGCAGTTATTGGTTTTATAAAAAGTGGCTACAGCAGAGGATGGCAGTGGGATGGTTGGACGTAGATCTTTGGTAATACACACGCCTACTGTCATCCGTGCTGAAAAACTACAAATCAATTCGCTTGTTCCCAATCATTATCTGAAAGAGCCAATCAGCAACTTCAGAGGAGAAAGAGTCTGTAGCTGCTACTGTGGTTTAGTGTGGCTCAAAAGCAAGTTTGTGACTGGCTCATAACAAATGACAGACAGCACATTGGTTTGACCTCCATGTTTGGAATGTTGTACAGATGGAGGTGATGGATGTGTAAAAGTGTTCAGCTACTACAGGGATGGGCAACATCTGTTAACACGAGAGCAACGTCGTTCTTGCATCCTGAGGGTCTAATTGAATTAGGTGGTCATGATTACTTAGAACTTAAAAAGAGTCTGTTGAATTAATATCTGTATAATAACTGTTGCTGTAAAAATAATCTAAGTATTGAAAAAAGAGCTTATATGAAGTCTGAGTAGAATGAATAACTAAATAAATGAAGATTTATATGTTAAAACCAAAAAGCAACACAAGCTTATGAACAATTTAGTTAGCTTGACACTGAATCAAAGCCAAGCTGCTTTTTATGCATCTAACATAGTGTTACCTGCCATTAAGCATGTTTTACTAACAATTCTATTTAAAGATGCTATGAGGAGTTTCTAAGTAATTACAAAAAAGTCTGACTTTTAGAAATATGCCTGATCGAAATACACACTTTAAGATGAGTTTTATAGCATCAAAATAGGTTATCTATAAATGCTATTCCTTAGCTTTGTGGTCGGGTCGGACAGGGCTGGACTGGCCCAGATATTCAACTTTGGGAACAAGACAATAAAACCAGAGCAAATTTATATTATTCGGACACGTCTTAGAGCACTGGGCTGTGAGTAGTGCTATATAGCCGGCTAAAAAACTGCGATACTAAGTTTTCCAAAAATTGGTTGTTGTCACACATCAAAAACTACCGCTACCTAACTAGAAAGAGATACATTACCTCGTCGCTTTGCATCCTGTAAGTTGTTGAAAAAAGAAGTTGTAAAGCAATGTAGAGTTCTGAGGAAGGTCCGAGCTTCATTCATTAGCATCACAACAAACGCACGCTTTGGCTTGGGTCACGTCTTTTCGACAGTCGCCGTGCGTGCTCATGGGTAGCAGATTCTTTATGTCGCCGGAAATAGACTCTTCGCATAGCACCTTTAAATGGATTTACCAATGCTAAAAACAGGAAGATTGATACGTAGTTATGTTTGCTAATTTCTCACACAGCCCAAAACATGAACGAGTAAGAAAAAGTTCCAGAGACATCTCACTTTGAGTATTTTAGGTGGCACATGGTGTGGAATTGAGATCTTTTATTAAATTTGGCAGATTGAACATGTTTTCTACATATTTGCAATTTGTTTACTTTGAAAATGACCCAGGAGCTGTGTGGAGAGGAGGGGAGGGCACTGGATGCGGCTGCAGTTGCCCACCTCTGATCTAATGTGTCAGGTTAGATTTTATCAATGGACTGGGCAATGTGAACCAAAAATAATATATAAACCTTTATATTTTTCAAATCAATGGAAAAATAAAAGGTAATATTAACAGAGGCCTAAATGCAAATATCCTACAGCAGTCAGACGATTCACATTTATGTACACCAAAAATGACTAAAGATAACTATTTGTGAAAAAAAGAATAAACGTGTTTGTTGTGTGATTACTGCACACCTGTTTTGAGCATTAGAGTTTGAATATTTTTCTGTCCTTCAAATTAGCAGCAGCAGTAACTCAGCAATATCAACAATATTTCTTAAAAAGATATATACTAGTATATCCTAAAAAAAACTCAGTATGTTGCCCACCCCTATCATATGGCCTGCATAAGCTTGCCCTTTGCAACATTCACTTGCAATGCCTTCTTGATCATCATGCTGTTGGATGTCCATTCATTATTATTATGCAGTAAATATTTTATTTAAAGCTATTTTAATCCTGATTATTTTTCTGATAATTCTTTTTCAAAAGCACTGATTATTTGGTACAAAAAAAAACATTTGGCTAAAACGGCTAAAAGCAAGTCCTTTCTTAATTTTATGAAGGGTGACTTTCATGAGTTCCATTCATGGTTTAAACCCCTTAATTTTATGTAACTACCAAATGTAACAAAAAACTGAGTTTATATTTTTATGTTAAAAATTGAAGGCTATGATCTTCGCCATCTTCTCCTCTGGTGTTTTTTTTAATCCTTTTCTTTCCCTCTGATCTGTTTTTTTGCTTCTTCATATTTCCTTGTATGAAAATGTTGATTTAAATGAGTCATGTGCTCCTGGTTCAGGTCTGAGCTCCACCAGCTGCTGTGTTTCCCCACTCGAGTCCAGGTGTTGCGTCATCCATCCTTCTAATGATTAATGACTCGTGGCCAGGTGGTATCTTATTCTCCTGTGTGCAGATAACATGCACTGCTATCTCCCTCCATAAATACACCAAGCTTTATACTGCACTCTTTGTTCATCTCAGTCTATTATTTATCAACTCGAACATTATATTTCAGATGTATGCAGTAATGATTAGCAAATCTATAAGTGTGTAACAGCAGAGTGTGTGTGCACTCTGTCCTCAGTCCAACTCTCAAAATGTGTTTTTGTCAATTACCTTGTGAGGTGATGCTATAGTTTCACTGGAGCTCTTCACACAGACTGAAATCAATACTAATGCCTATTTTAAAGCTCCAAAAGCAAATGAGAGCACCAACTCAAAAACTACTCTTTACATGATGGGTTTCTGTCTATTTTGGGGACTTTTATGCCTCCAATTAGAAAGCATGACTGATAGAGTCATAACTGTGGAGGGAGTTGGGAATGAGATGGAAAAGAGCCACAGGCCAGATTTTAACCCAGGCTGCCTTCAGAAAGGACAGCAGTCTCTGTGCGTGGGGCATGTTAACATAACTGCGAGGCTATCATTGCTCTGAATCATTAAGAAATCATCATCTTTATGCCTGAAATGTCTGCAGTATGTTAGTTGTCAGAGTAACAGGCAAGCAGCAGTCTCTGGTGTTGAAATATGAAACTAATAAGAATATGCAAATAGCTGCAGTTACTTCAGTAATTTTGATGTAATTCAAACATGAACTCAAAACTACATGACTGGTCATATTTGGTACATGGTGTCCTGGCACATGAGGGAAAATGTCAAAATTCTGCTCCCTTGTGTTATTAAATCTGAAGGAATCCTTTTTATTCCATATAAACTAATTTCTGATGATTTCGCAGGCATGTTTACAATCCCTCCATGATCACTCATTTGAACCAAGTACCACTGATTCGTTTGTATGCTGTCTCTTTCTGAGACCCTCTGTTTGAGCTCCTGCCTTTCCCACCTGATTCTTCTCACTGGTTGAGATGTCAAATCTGTGGAAGTGCTCAGTTCAGTGCTGGATTCATTTTCCTTTCTCTACTCTGAACTAGGCTTCCTAATATACAAAAGAAGCACTGACTAAAGCACAATAATGGAATATGTCACACTGGTAGGTCTATTCAGGGGAGGGGGACAAGCAGCTGTGTGGAGGGGAGAGGGAAGGGTCTTAACACACTGGACCTTTTTTTCTTGTGCATAGAAGTGCTCTATTACATGGAGGAGACGTTTTAAACACACTTTAGGGCAAATGCAACCCAGTAAGCGTAATATCTTTAAGATATAACTGAATGTCAAAAAATGACAACAAACCACATTTCTGAGCTTTTCTAATGCGTATATGAGACCAGGATAGTTATGATGATGATTTTACATATTCAGTCTAAAAGGTTTTGTGCATGTGGTCATGTCAAAGGGTTAAAACAGGCCATGGCTACATTTCTGCATAATTATTGTAAACTGTATTTTGTATAAGTGACCTTTGAAATTCATAGCAGAGGAGGTTCAGTGGCATTAGTGTCATGTTGTTTCAGTCTGCTGTTGTCTCAATTTTTGCTGCAGTGAAGATTTGGTTGTATCAATAAGCTGACTCAGTGCAGAGAGAACTACAAAACCTGTCCTCAAGGCCGAGAAACTGAACTCATGGTTCGTGCAGTTTTCATAATAAACCCTCACCCTTCTTGTGTTTCCACTGCTAACGGTGCCCTACAGTACCCTCATTTGGTTTTCACTTTAGGACGGGATATGAGAGCCTCATACCCAAATAGAAGAGTGTCACCGTGGTGCACTTCTCACTTTGTGAATAGAAAAGCAAATGAATGCATGCTGTATGAAAGCAAACTGACTCTGGTACTTCAACCACCCCTTTCCTTATATACTGCATATTTAAACCTGCACTTTAATAAATTAATAATAATTCAGCCATTGGAAACTGACATTGGATACATTTATTTATTAAGGACGTCAGGTGAAAAGGCACTTTAGAGTAAAAAAAAATGTTGCAGTGATGGGTTCTACTCCTTGACGATGGTGGGAGTGATCATCTTGTTGAAGGAATAATATTTGCATTCACTGGGAGGTGCAATGTCCATGGTGGTGGTGCTAATGTTCTCCTTCTTGAAGCCAGCTTGGAGCAAATGAGGCACCTGGGTCTCCTGAAAATCATTAACAGAGGGAGCGGGTCAGTGTGAGGCGAGCATGTTTTATCAGCAACCTTGAAGAAGTTATGGTACAAGGATGAGGTGAACTCAGTGCCACTCTGATGGTGAACTTACATCAAAGTTATGACTATCAAATGCCCTCAATATGAGATGAGAGCCTCCAGATAAAACATTTCCTGATCTTAGCTTTCACATTTCATTTTAAATTAAGTCATGGAGATACATATGAAAACCTGAAAATTTGGAGTCCGAATGTAAGACATTAAAGTCATGTTGTTGAGTTAGTGTGAGAAAGTGACATGATTTATTTTAAAAGCTGGTTTGTAATCAAAAGAAAAAACTGCAATTTCTGCCTTACAGTGCACAAAAAAGAAACAAATGACACAATTTTGTTGTTAAATCTAAATCACCCTCTGATAAAAAAAAGTGTGAAACAGCTCTAGAAAAGCTTTAAGCATTATTATTTGTAGATAATCTTTGACTGTGGGTGTTTAAATGGTCGAAATAATTATTTTTCGTCAGGGTCTTGAATTTCCATTATTGTAAAAATATTTAAAACTGCCTTTTGTTGCACTGTTAAGAAATCTTTTAGAAAAATTCACTCATTCTGCATCTGATTTAGGATCACCACCAGATTCTTATCACTTCATTTTTTTCTATGACTAAAATTCCTTAAAAATTTCCTCATGATCTGTTCATGACTTTTGGAGTTGTCCTGTTCATAAAAGAATAAACTATCTTTCAAATGCCGGCAAAACAAATCCTCCATGGCAGACGTAATTATCCAATAAAACGTAGTAGTGTAATAAAAGTCTATGAACAAAAGCAGACAGCATTTTCGAGTAGAATTCAATTTTGCAGGAAGTTGCAGTTGCAGGAAAAAGTATGTTAACACTTTGGGATTAGTTGGATTTCTGCATAAATTGGTCATAAACATGTTCTGATCTTCATCTTAGTCACATCACAAGACAAACACAGTCTGCTTAAACTAATACAGCACAAAAATTGATCAGTTTTCATGTTTTTATTCAACACACTATGTAAACAGTCACAGTGCAGAGTAGAAATATGTGAACCCCTAGGCTTCTGGAGTGGCCCAGTCAGAGTCCTGACCTCAACCCGATTTAGATGCTGTGGTATGACCTCAAAATAGTGATTCACACTAGACGTCCCAGGAATATTGCTGAACTGAAGTAGTTTTGTACAGAAGAATCATCCAAACTTCCTCCTGACCGTTGTGCAGGTCTGAACTACAACTACAGGAAACGTTTGGTTAAGGTAATTGCTGCCAAAGGAGAGTCAACCAGTTCTTAAATCCAAAGGTTCACATACTTTTTCCTCCTTGCACTGTGACTGTTTACAAAGTGTGTCGAATAAAAACATGAAAACTTATAATTTTTTGTGTGGTATTAGTTTAAGCAGACTGTGTTTGTCTAGTGATGTGACTTAGATGAAGATCAGAACATTATTTTATTACCAAGTAATCCCAAAGGGTTCACATATTTTTTCATGCAACTGTATCTGAAATGTTGCCTCCACCTTTAATATCGTTAACTCCAGCGCTGTTTGGATATTTGACTTGAAAAATCATTTTTTTATGATTTTTTATAAACTATGAATTCAGAATCAGAAAATAAGCAGTAACACCAATACATTATTGACCATTAAAGAGAATGACAGTGCCCAACCTCAAACATCTTCACAATGTCAGTGTATTTCGTCTTGAGCAGCTCGCCCCAGGAGGTTAGGTTGCAGTAGGTGAGGACGCCACCAGCCTTCAGCAGCTTGTGCGCATGACCCTGCAGGGAAACATGCAAAACTAAATAAATGAGACCTTTAACTTCAACTTACTTACCATCCCATGATAAAACAAAAACATACAAGTATAAAGAAAATACTAAACACGAGTGAAAAGCAAATGTACTTAAACCGCGAAAAGCCAGAGGCTAAAGAATCAGACTCAGCTCCATGGACTCATGACTCCATGGATTCAGTCATTAAAGTGCTGTGTGGTGGATAAAAAAAACACTAATGATAAACAGTCCAGGTAAAGCAGATAGAAAAGAGAATAAATTAATAATAAGTAAATAGTCAAGGATTACGGTCTAAATATCGATCTTTTCCACAATATGCATAAGATACACCTAAGAAAACCAGTCAGGCCAATGAATTAAGTCCGTCAATGACAACCAATATACTGTGTCATTGAGGCATCTTGTAACATCGACCAGAATGAAGATCAAATTCTTCCTTCTCAGCTTTGAAAGGACACAAACTAAACCAAACAGATGGACTTAAGTATGAGTCTGAATGAAGAATGATGTATTTGAAATAATAATATATGCAATAGGACACAGAAATTGTTAAACGATTAATGCTGGTACGGATATTCAGCATGCAAACATTTCAAGAATTCATCTTAATCCCCCTTCAGAATTGTAATCTCCTCAGGACCCCCTAACAGCACCGGTGTTTAACACTGACTGCTGTGTTATGCAAGATCCAACCACCCACCTTAATGAAGTCAAACTGGTGAGTGTGCCATGTTTCTTCTGACAGAGGGTATGTGTCATACAGGATACCTGGGAGAAAAGGGAATCAGTGTTACTTCTGATCATATTCATCAAGTCTTTTTACTTTTCAGCTTCTTATTCACCTTTTCCTCACATTTGAGCAATCATGTTGTAATGAAACAAAAGCTCTGAGTCTATTCCTAAAACATGATGTGATTAGTTATGTAAAACACTTAAATGTCTCATGAATCTTAATGTGACTTTCAGCTCTAATTAACTTAATTGCAGCTTTTTTCCATCTTGATCAAGTCATTACTTTATTTCAAAGTCTTCAGTTAACCAGATCTACAATCTGGGGGCTTCAGTGGATATAAATGTCTACACAACACCAAAAAGATGCCTGGTTTTGTGATGTAAAACATTAAAAAAAGACAAATCATTTCAGAACTTTTCCAGCCTTAACACGATCAATGTCAAGTGAAGAATTAAACTGAAAAACAAACTGAAGTCTTTTAGGAAATAAAAATAAATAACCTGGTTGCATAAATACACACACCCTTAAACTAAACTTTTGATTTTATTACAGCGCTCAGTCTTTTTGGTTAGGAGTCTTTCAACATGGAACATCTTGACTTGGCAATATCTGCCCACTCCTCTCTCCAAAAGCACTCGAAATCTGCACAGCCCTTTTCAGATCACCCCACAGATTTTCAAAGGGATTCAGGTCTGGGCTCTGGCCGGGCCATCCCAAAGCTGTAATCCTCTCCTGGTGAAGCCATTCTTTTGCTGATTTGGATGTATGCTTTGGGTCGTGGTTTTGCTGAAAGGTGAATTTCCCAAACATCTTCAGCTTTCTTGCGGAAGCCTGAGGGTTTTGTTCCCAAAATTGACTGGCATTAGAAACTGTTCATGATACCCTCCACCTCAACTGAAGCCCCAGTTCCACCTGATGCATGCATGATGCTTCCACCACCAAGCTTCATTGTGGGTATGGTGTTTTTTTGGTGATGTGCCGTGTTGTTTTCATGCCAACAAAACCATAAAACCTATTCCCACATGCTTTTGGCCACTTCTAATATGTTTGCAAACATCAGCCAGGCTTGGATGCTTTTCTTCAAAAACCCATGTGGGCCATGGCTTTTATTGTAAGATGCAACTCAGAAAATGTCAAGAAAATCCTACTGGAACAGCCGAACATTAAGTGAGGTTAATCATTCACTTTAAATGATGGCAGCAGGAGTGTACTGACTACTGTTTAACATGAGTTTGAATGAGATTGGAGATTGGATCTGAATAAAGCACCATCTCCAATTATGAGAAGTGAACACTTATGTAACCACATTAGACTTTTCTTAAAGATGCCTGTCTGTTTTTCCATTAAGTTGCACATGTTATTGTTCACTTTAAAGGTGGAAAGTTCTGAAATGATTCTTGGTCTCATTTTTACATCACGAAACTCATGCCTCTGCATGAAAAACAACTTCTGGACAGTTAAAGGTCAAGAGAGGGGGCTAAAGGGGTTCCTGACCTTGACTTACAACTTTCAAAATCTCATTAGTTCAGTTTGTGATAGAATTGACATTATGCAAAGTTTGAGAAGAATATTATTAATCTTTTAAAGATATTTTGTCCACAAAAGAGAGGATTCTGACCTTGACTTTTGACATCCAGAATATAATCAGTTCATCCTCGTGTGTGAAGGAACATTCATTTGAAAAATGCTTCAAAATGTACTTGAAAAACTGCCTTACATAGCAAGAGCAATTTAGAAGTCCAAATGGCATTTAACCTCAAAAACCCCAAGTTCTTAAAAACAACTTCATCTGAGAAAAATGCTATTAAGTGTTCTCAAAACATCATATTAACAAGCAAAGGGAAAACATGAGGTATCATGACCTTGACATGATACAAAGTTTGAAGAAAGTCCCTTTAAAGTATACTTAAGAAGTTTTTCCTCAAAAGCAAGAGTTGAACATGAGCTGGGCTCTGACCTCCAGACTGACTCAGCTCTTAGTTGTGTCACAGAGGACGTCCACGAAAATGTTTACAGAAATTCCTCAAAGTGTCGGCAGACATTTAAATTTAAAACAAGAGATAATGGTGAGACACAATAACCTTTACCCTTTATCCCCAAAATCTAATCGGTGTTTGTACAAATTTCAAAAAACTTAAATTGTTCTTCAGAGATCAGGTTCAGAAGCAAAGGATGAACATAAGATCCCTGGATTGTGACTTTTGACCTATGATTTCCAAAATCTTATAAGCTCATCCTCAGGCCAGAGTGCAAGGCTTGAAGTAAACACCTGATCGGTTTTTGAGACAACACAAACACACTGCACCTCAAGCTTTGGCTACTGCAGTCATAAAATGAAGCATTGTCATTACTGTGTTGTTTCAAAAAGTTTACAGCTGATTTGTTTGATTCACTCAAAGTTTTGCTTCCGTTTACCTCAAACACACAGAAGTATTATCTTCAATACCAGCGGCATCACTGCGGTTTGATTTCTTACCATCAAAGTGGTTAGCTGGCAGCGTGGGGACGACGTCCTCCCAGAGGCCTTTCAGGGGGACGACCTGCAGCACAAAGAACAATTTAAGCTAACGTAAATAAGACCTGCAGACAGGCACCTACATATATTATAAGTATCTATGACATACTGGATTGTAGAGGCCTACTGACCTTATGTGGCTGAGATTTGGCCCAGTTCTCCAGTCTGGCAAAGACACCATCGTTGCACTCAATGATCCAGTGCTCCTCGATGGGGAAAGACTCAATTTTTGTGGCAGCGATGGCCATGCCGAAACCGATTTCCAGAACTCTACCTCCTTCAATACAAAACACAAAAAATCAGCAACAGAATTAGAACAATTTGTGACCTAATATGCAGAGGTTGTTGTAAATAAATGTGCAGCTAGGGTTCAAATTTGGCCTGTGGCTCCTGTCCTGCATGTCATTCCCCACTCCCTCTTCCCATTTTTCTACTCTACCCACCATCCTGTCTCTGTAAAACTGCATGAAAAGTTAAAGATCTCAAGGACATGTTATTTTGTTTAAGCTTCACATTTATTACACTGCAGACAGAAATAACTGCCTTTGTAATGCAAACACTGACATACGGGATGAAGAGTTATTTGAGTTTTTATCCCTTTTCACGGTGTATTAGGGCAAAAGTGCTGAAATGAAGCTCTGCCATCATTATGACTCCAGACGGTCACACAAATTCTATGAGGATGTGAAATTTGAGTCAACTAACCATACAATACGACAGAGAACGAGACAGGGGATATGTTTCACTCACACAGACAACCCCACTGGGTCTGTGTGCTCCCCTCCTGTCTATATCTCATCTTTAATACTACCCAAAGTGACTGGACAAATAGGGGGGTTGACTCATCTGCCCGTTCTGTCCCACAGTGGAGGCAAATGTAACAGGAGTGTAAATATTATGGCTTGAAATGGCAGCATGAATGGAGCTTTAGTTTGACAACCCAAGCACAGATTAAGCTAATTCGCTAGTTCATGTTCTAGGGTTTAATCTTTATTCCACGGTAGAGGGCAAAATTATAGCGAGCTGGTTGTAAAATTAGGTTGCGAAAAGGTCACAGAGTTTCATTACCCTTCGGCTTCTTCAGTTTATAAATAGATGAGGGGTAAAGGTTATTTGTTGTTAAGTGACCCTTTCATTCTGATTTACTGCAGCTTGAAACAGCTGCTTCAATAACATTTAGTTTATTTTATATGCAACTGGGACAAATCCACAGAACAATCCATATGTAAGGGTGTTTATATACTTAAGATTTTTACAATTACAAGGGAGTTTACATCTCCAAATTACCCTACGTATCTCCTGACGGTCAAAATGAAAGCGTGCATTTAAACAGAGTTATGTGGAAAGTATCAGTGAACATGCCTGTCACTTCCCACATGTCTGCGAGGGTGTGTGGATCAGTCTATTTTCACACAAAGCAAAGAGCAGATGAGCCGTTCCCCCCACAGTCTTCCTGGTCAGTTCCCATGAGTAGAGTAACAGCTGTTGTAGTATTCACACAGCACCATGCTGCTTGCACACTCACACGTGTTACTCCAGACAGTTTGCCAAAAGAATGAAAGAAAAAGGATAGAAATCAAGCAGTTTCTACAGAACTTCAAAATATTTCAGGTTAGATATTGGGAGTCAAACTGGATTCAGTTTAAAAAGATGATTTCCGGGGTGCTGGTTTGGTGGAGTGGTTAGCAACCAGGCACCCCATGTACTTGCTTCTGCTGGTCCAGGTTCGAGTCCCACCTGTGACCGGTTTGCGGGGTGTCCTCCCCTGCTCTCTCACCTACCTTCACAGGCCTATCCACTATCTCTCCTATCAATAAAGGCAAAAAATGCCAAAAAAAAAACATTTAAAAAAAAAAAAAAAAAGATGATTTCCTACAGAGCCTCCACTTAAGCTGATTGTTCTTGCATTAATTTAACTGTCAGTGTTTTTATGAGCCACATATTTAAGCAACAAAAGCATAAACAAAAGCAATTTTTTCTAGAAAGCCTCTCTTTTTAGTACATTGTATCATATGGGAGCTGCAAAAAGATGCAAGCTGGTGAAAAGGGTGCCTGATTATTACTGTTTGCAATTAAAAACAAACAGCTTGATATTTTAATTTGTGAAGAAGGGATTTTTGAAGACCTATGACAAAAAAGTCATGTATTGATTTCTTGAAAATACTCATATTATCATATTTTAGGGGCCCCTGTTGGTCATGGGCCCTTTAGTATTTTGATTCCTTCCTTTATGATCTCTAACTTTAGAAACATTTACTTTTGCTTTTTTTTACATTTGCTTTTTTTTGTGCCATAAATCTTTCTGATATTGGTTGTATTGCAATATTACTTATATGACATGCTCTACACTGGCTATATAACCCCTTAAATAGTATCGCTCTGCTGTCTGTGTACACTTAAAGAACATTGCACTATGTATCTAATTTTTACAATTTTGTGTATTCTTATTTCTTCTTATTTCCATTTATCTATGCATTTACCTTATCCTCTTTGTAAACCCTGATAGATGAGAAGTGGGGTAGGTGGGTTGGGACTGGGGTTATTTTAGTTCTCATTATATGTCTATGTTCATTTTGTATTTGTGCATTCTGCTGCAAAACTACAATAAATATACGTTTATATATATATAAAAAAATAAACATTTACTTGTTAAATTAAAAAATATCAGGAGACCCACGCTGCTCAATATGTTTAAGTCCAGTTGCTAGAGCCCATTATCGGACACAGACTGTAAACTCACGCTGTGTCCGATAATGGAACCCGTTAATTTTGTCAACTGGTCACTTTTTTACCTTTTGAGGCTGCAACGGTTGACAGGGAGTGCATGTACGGGGTCTCCCAGCGCTCCATCACGGGCTTTCCCATGATCTCCAGGTGGGTGTCCGTCTCATTGTAGCCGGCGCTAGCGTCGTGCCAGTCCGATTTGCAGTCCTCCCCCTTGGAGAAAATGGGCTGAGCGGTGGAAGTCATCTTGTCTGGGTGTAGGGGCGGCTGTGGCAGTTGTTTGAACGGTTTGGCGGACGGTGTCTCCACTCAGAAGAGGGTGAAAGGCGGGAGGCGGAGGTTTATATCGGGGCCCAGAAGTGCTGACACCGCGGGACTTTCACTACAGGTCAACATATGAGACCGCCGAGACCGAGATCCTCTGTGCTCAAGATGGCTCACTCAGAGAGAAATCATTCACAGCTGCCACAGCCAGGCTGCAATATCATGTCGAATTACACTTTACATTTGAACACTTTCAGCATATCAGTGTCAGTGTTTGTTTCCTAGGAGAGTAAATGCTGTCAAATCAATGTATTTGTTATAAAACAGTGATAAAAATATGTGCTGATCAACCACAGCCATCAGATAATTCAGGTAAAAAACAAACCAACAAATAACATGAACAGTTTTAATGAATTGTAAAGGAACTTTTTGCTTTAATGCAGTGGTTCCCAAACTTTTCACAACCTGTACCCCTTCAGACACTTGACCATGTACCCCCTACTCTTATGCACTTATAGCACTGAGAAAAAGAAATGTTTAAGCCTGCCGCACCCCCTATTCCCACATTTTACATGCACAACATACAAATAAAATCTATTTAAGTGAATTATTTCTCACTAAATAGATTTTTTACCAGCAATGTCAGTTGGCAACACCAGTTCACTTTTGAAAAAGAAATGTACATTTCTGAAACATATTCATTAATGAACTTGAAGCTTTAATGAAAAGGCTGTCTGACTGAACTTACTCTGTGTTCCTTTAAGAATCTCAGATAATTCTGGACAGATTTCCTTCTCCAAGATGCCTCAGCCTCTATGCCAACACTTCAGGCTTTTATCAAAGCTCACAATACAAACATTTACCAGTTTGAACTTGAACTACTGAAACAACTGTTTGGACCTGACAGTTTTTCGCGTACTCTCTTCATAACTTCGAGTACCCCAGTTTGGAAACCACTGCTTTAATGGACAGAGTTTGTACTATTGAAATATGGAAGTTGGATGTAACCACCTTGTGCTGGGGTGGGCAACTATGTCCACTAAATGAAGAAAGATTTTGGAATTGTTTGTTTTTTTATGGAGAGAACTTTTTCATGAATTTTTAAACTCAAATAAGTAAGTAATAAGTAATAAGTAATGCTTTATTCAGTGAGCTAAACATGAGATCAGGTTCAAGTGTATGTTCAGTGCAAATAACTAATCAGCTATCTGGTGAAAACAGCCATTATTTATTTATTTTACAAGTGTATTATGTAGTTATACAGAAATAATTGAGGTAAATTATGGTTAAACTTTCCTTTAAAAAACAACATATACCAGTGTTCAAATATTAAAATGGAAATATTTACGTGTTGGTTTTGAGTCATATTTTTCCTATTTAGAAATGTCTGGCAGGCTTTATCGAAACAGGAGTTCGGCCTCAACTAGCCCCAGACCACCAGCTGCCCTCCACTGAACCATAGGCAGGGATGTGCAGTAAAACCACCTGTAATACAATCATTCTTATTTTATCAATACACAGCCTTTGTTACTGCAGAAAATCTTTTCCAACACTTTAAGTGTGACACATTACAGGACATGTGGTTTTATCCATGGTTCAGCTGATGGGCCTTTGCCCGTGCATCACACTGCATGGGGCTTCAAAATAAGAGACTTATAGGTGTGCACGGACTTGACAATGACACCCGCCAACCTGCAAAACTCTGGGAGTATTTAAGCACTTGCAGGTACCATAAAGACTCCCACAAGCCCTTTTGATTGTTCCCCGCAGTACTTGCAATAAATGTGGTGCTTTAATGACACTTGTATCAAATTACTTGTGGTAACTGTTTCTGAATTAAATGCTTTTACAATGGCTGCATTTTGCTCTGCTGCCCATGCCACCTTTATTTATGTGTGTCAATTTCTCATGAAAAATATTAACTTTATGCATTTTATAAAATTAAATACAACATGTTTAAAATAACTAAATAACATGGTTTGGATGCTCTGGAAAAATCCCTAAGCTACAGAGCAGTAGAAAGTCTTTAAGAGTTTAACTTTTTAAAAGCAGTAGCCTTTGAATAGGTACAAAGAGGACACCGTTTAACCTTATAACTGGGCTTTTATCCAATTCTTTTTCAGGACTGATTTTTCTATATTTCTAAATCAGATGGGTAATATTTTCTTCCTTTAATTTGTTCACAGTTTTAGTAACTTCTTATAGATTTTGAGCAAGTCCAGGTGCTATCTTAAATCATCCATCCAAGCAAATAGCTATTTGATTGTTGAAACATGCAAGAAAGAGACAGCCTTTGCCTTTATCATGATTTCTATTCAAGAGAATGAGTTAATCCTTTGTCCTGCGACCTACCAGAGCTGTCAACAAAGATTTGGACTGAACAGCTGAATAGCTTGTTCTTATTTTGGACTGACCGTGACTTCTTTGAGGTCTTGAGTATTGAGAATGAGCAGCAGAGTGAGAGCTCTCTCTTTTTTGTGCTCTCTGATCCTTGGCATGGACAGCTGGAGTCAACCATTACACTGGAGCTTATTCACACATGCTGCTCTTATTGCATAACATTATATGCACCGCCTGAACTTTTATCAATGTGAGATAAAAACAGCATGATGCAGAATAGGAACTGCTGTCCGCTTTTTCAGATTTATCATTTATTCATGTGAAACTATTCTAAATGAAGCATGTCAAGTTTAACTTCAAATATTATTGCTGTCTTGCAAATGCACCTGCTGCTCCTCCTTTACATTCCCTTTTTTATAACCCTCTGGTAATCTATTTGTGAAGATGTTTTTAAAATAATCTGTTTTGATTAAATGTGCAAATATCATTAGATCCTCCTCTCATTTGCAATAGACACATACTCCATTTTAACCTCTTAATATGGAAGATAAACATTAAGGGGAACTGAAGAAATATCTGAATTCCTCAACCATAAATCTAAGATAAGAAGTCATAGTCATAAGATACCCACATTTTTTATTTTGCAATTTATAAATATGACATTTTTTTTCCATTAATTCAACTTATTTTTTCCAGTTTGACTTACCAATTAATACCATAGATTTTTTTAATCCCATATAACACAGTTTAGTTTATTATTCTTGATCCTTTCCTTTAATTTTAACTTATATCTAATAATTTTGGCTCATTTATCAAAATTTTTACTTTTTATGTTTTCACTTTTAAAAATCAAGTTTCATTTTTTCAAGAGGTAAATGTTTGTCTTGCTTTCAGCTGTTTATTATACAAATATTCTGTCACACTGAAAGTTACAATTCACTTTCTGTAAAATAAAAACTTTGTGCTCTTGATGAAAATACTGGTAGATACTGGCAGATTGGATACTTGTGAAGATCCAATATTGTACATCCCTAATAATTCACGTTAATGAAAAATATGTCTCTATTTAATTATTTTACTTCCTGTCTCGAATATTTTACATTTATTTTATCATTACACATTTTCTAACTTATAATTCTGATCTTTTGTGTCATATTTGACTTTTTTTAACTCTTGAATTCCTCCTTTTAGAGTAAATGGGCTCCCATATTTATCCTTTTCTCCTTTTGACATTTTCCTGTTTTATTTTGGTAATTTTTTAAGGTATTTTTAAAATGTCTTTTTATGAGTATAGTTCACTATGAAAATGTCAGTGTTGCATTTAAAAGAAACAACAGATAAAACATTATTTGTTTATCTGTTGTTGTTTTTTTGACAAGTTGAGAGACAAATGTCAGAAAATAAAGCAGGTTATCATGACTGCACAGGATTTTAGTTTCCTGATGTTTAAAGAAACCTGACAAGGAAAAGAGACCCCCTCCTCTTAATGAAGGATATGTATCTCTGTCACGATGCCTTTTTTCTAGGTGTTGTAAAACTATTGAGCATTGTCTCCAAATCCTGGTCAGAACAGCATCATCTGCTCATCTCCACAGCCCCTCTGCCCCGGTTACCCATCATCCTCTTCAGTCCCATTAGGTGAAGCTGAGTGGAAGTGGCTTCTCTGTGAGGGTCCTCAACAAATCGCAGGTTTTCATCCACCTACCACTCACACACCAGGCTCTCCATCCATGTTGCCTGTGAATATCCCCACAGAGGCTCACATTTCTGCAGCAAGCGTGGCTCTCTGACATAGAAGACAATAAACCATTACTCTTTATGTGCACTTCCCAAACGCTGTCATATCACACATCCTGAAAAAAGAGTCCATCAGAGACCTTTTGATCAAATTTAGCAGTGTTGGGTGTTATACTTTAGAGCTAATCGAGCAGAGAAGAGTGAATCCTTCTGGGATAATTTCCATTGTTTTCAATTACAGTACGTTAGAGGACAGTAGGTCTGTCGCTGCATAATGAGACCTGCAAAACATCAAACACTTACTGAGACGGAGAGGGGGCTGTGAGCTGTCAAAGATTGAACAGAAACATGGAGGTGATCGTGCTTTTTCTGCTTTTCTTTCTCTCTTATGAGTTAACCTTTCCTCAGAAAATAAAGCAGCTCACTCACCCATGCATGATGTGCATTTTGATCTAAAACACATCTACCTATCTTTCTTTTTAAAAAATGTCTTTGATACAACACAACCAAGCTTCAAAAAAATAGATACACAATGAATATTCCCCACTGAACCATACAAATATGCACATATATTAACTTACGCTTGAGATTTTGCAATTATAACCAAAGTCAGTATACACTAACTCACTTATTGTTAACCTTGATACTTGGACCCCTTTTGCCCTATTCTTTGTGGCATGGGTTCAACAAGGTGCTGGAAACCTGCCTCAGAGATTTGGTCCACGCTGACATGCTAGCATTACACATTTGTTGCAGATCTGTCAGCTGCACATCTATGATGCAAATCTTTCATTCCATCACATCCCAAAGGGGCTTTATTGGATTGAAATGTGGTGGCTGCAGAGGCCACTGGAGTACAGTGAACACAGTTTGGGATGATCTAAGCTTTGTGGCATGGTGCTTAATCCGTGGTAGCTATTAGAAGGTGATGCACTGTGGTCATGAATGGATGGAAATGGTCAGTAACAACACTAAGGTATGCTCTGGCATTTGAACAATGCTTATATGGTACTAAGGGACAAAACGTGTGGCAAAAAAGATCCCTCACACCCATTAAAAACCACCACCACCAGCCTGAACTGTTGACACAGGGCAGGACGGTTCCATCCGTCCATGTTGTTTGTGCCCAATTCTGATGCTACTACTCTAACGTAGCAGAAATCCAGACGTATCAGACTGGGCAACCTTTCTCTAATCTTCTACTGTCCAGTTTTGATGTTCCAGTGTGGGTTGTAGCTTCTACATGCATTGCACCCAGGAGGGTCTTCAGGTGTTCAGAAATGGTCTTCACATCCTGGCTGTAGTGAGTGGTTATTTGAGTTAATGTAGCCCTTGTATCATCTCAAACCTCCATAGCTAGTCCCCTCTAAAGTCTGGCATTAACAGTATTTTGGCTTATAGAGAACTGTCACTCACTGGATGTTTTCTATTTTCTGGACCATTCTCTGTAAACCTCAGAGAAAGTTGTGCATAAAAATCCTGGAATACTCAGAATGTGGCACCAACAATCATTGCACATTTAAAGTCACTTAAAAAATCCCCTTTCCTCTCCATTGTGATGCTGCTGACCTTCAGTAGGTCGTTGTGACCAGTTGCTGCCATGTGGTTTGCTAATTAACTATTTCACACTTGGACCTTATACACAGACAACCTCCTGCACACCGTCCCAAAAGTGTAAGAGAGTGAGCCTCCCCTAGAACAACAAAAAGTCTGCCCTCCACACACAACACACTTCTTTTACCAATAAGGTTTCAAACATGGATATACCTCTACACTTTTAAACATATTTAAATATCTTTGTCTCATCTTAAAGCAACACTTAATTCTTCTTGCAATACTTTTTGCATTTTTGCCCCAGTCTTTATTGATAATCTCCAAGGTTCTAAAGACATAAGAACATATTTTGGTTATCTTCAAACATACTTGTAAGAATCTGATTTTTTTCCTACATTTGTACCTGCACCACTTAGAAAAGTATCCCCAAACATTGAAATCCCAGTTTAAGACCCATTTCAGCAGTTAAACTCCAGGTAAGTAGTCTGCTTCATCTAGAAACTCTTATCTCTTTGGCTATGTGACTACAATTGTACTCAAATGACTGCTAATTTCAGCTAAAGGAAGCTCTTTCTCCTACTTTCTCCTACTCCTTTTTTTTCTCATCTCATACCTCCCCATACTGTCCTTTTGCGCCACCCAGGGGAGGTCCAACCAACACTTTGAAAACCAATGTTCAAGAGCAAGGAGGAGGTCATGATGACAAAATAATGTTGTAGATATCACACACACTTTTTATATTTCCATTTCTACACAGATTACATATACATGATGCA
Source organism: Scarus forsteni (assembly GCA_036419115.1). Classification (NCBI taxonomy): domain Eukaryota; kingdom Metazoa; phylum Chordata; class Actinopteri; order Labriformes; family Labridae; genus Scarus; species Scarus forsteni. The sequence continues at coordinate 32,277,584 of JAZDUH010000136.1, forward strand.
TAAACTGTATGTTTTTATGCGCATAGGTATGTATATGGGTACATGTGTATGTATGTATATGTTTATATATGTGACAGTGTGTGTGTGGTGGGGCAGGCTTTTCATCGTTTTGCTCTCGAATGTCAGTATATGAAGAATGGCTGTTATACATGACAGAAATTGTCTCTGAATTATCTAAGAATATCTCCTCTTTCATAATATTAGATATTTTAGATTATGCTGACCCCGTGTTTGAAGCAGTTTGGAGCAGGCTGTGTTATTAAATGAGTCGTCTGGCTCAGAGAGCGACATAGGACATGTAACTGCACTGAGTCTTTGTAGGATTGTTGTTCTCAGGTTGGAAACTAAATATGGCTGTTTGAGGATGTGGAGCAATTGGTCTTTTCAATATTTTAGAAAGGGCATCAAAAATAGAAAAGCAGTCATCTGAAAGCTTTGGACTTTGCCATAAAGTATGAGCGAGTGTTACAGGTGAGTTGCATCTGTTGCAAGAATCTTGTATTGATGGTTACATTTCTGAGATTGTAACAATGGACAGATGATCTATGTGTACTGTTTTAGACTGGACCAGGTTATGTCCAGTTTCTTTGACTCAAAGCAGCTTTACAGGTCACATCAAACCATTCACTGTCAATGATCTTTGGTGTTTCTATGTCAGTAGTCCATAAGTATCAAGTAAAACATCCACACTGTTTTATACCCATATACACACCGCTGACACATCAGTGGGAGCAATTTGGGGTTAAAGCTGGGGTTTGGGCATTTTGGAAAACTAGCATGAATTTGAAAGTAGCATCTCCTCAGCCGCCGTAAAACCGAAGAAGAAGAAAAAGCCTCGCAGGAACGTTCACCTGCCTGGGTGGGAGCTATTGCGAGATTAGAGTAGCAGAACAAACTTAGAAAAACAAAGAGTTTATTTTAGATTTCTTGTAAATCTGTCTTAAAATGTGAGGGACACTGGAGCTTGGTTGGGGTTGTGGGACGGCTCACGGCGGGCTTCCCTTATTTTCAAAGACAAAACTTGAAAGGTAAGCATTCCGACTTGATATTGAGGAGTCTATGAGCTCGTACACAGTCTGCACGCCGGAAAATGCACACGTGTGGCCGGAGGCTGAATGGCGGCCAAGTTTGATTGGTTTAAAAACAGGTGTCCCGACATGATTATTGGTTGGGGTTTTCCCTGTTTTACTCCTGTTGTAGATAGCCGATATTTTCCGCTCTGTTTTAAGAACACATTATGAGTTGATTACCATCGGGTCATAAAGACCATTTTAACCAGTATTACAAAAAGTGCATCTAAATCAAATTGCCAACCCCAGCTTTAAGTGTCTTGCCCAAGGTTACATCGCCATGTGACAGCCAAAGCTGTCAGACCTGCAGCCTTTCAATTACTACCAAGTACTATCAGATTGCGGCACTAACCCCCAAGGTAACAATTGAAAAATGAATGTTAGCACAGTTAAGACCATACCACTGACGAAATTTTAACGAGGAATAAATTCTTATCTGATCACTCAGTATATTAAATTGGACAGATGCTTACCTTAAAACACAAGCAAATGCTTTGTGCACACCTGAAGAGAAATTGTGATCTCAAGATTTTGCTTTTACATACAAGAAATGATCATGAGGCCCAAAGTTCTCAGACCTTGTTCCTCCAAATGTTGATTTGTCAGTGAGAACATATGTGCAAAGATGATCGAAAATTCCTTAAAGCTTTCTTTAGATTTTGTGTTTACAGGCAAAGGATGGACCCAAGAAGTCAGGACCTCGATCTTTGACCTGTCCCTTATCTTTAAGTCAGAGTAGTCATTTGTGCAAAGAAGAAAATCCCTCAAAGTGTTCTTAAGATATCACAATCTCAAGGACACAGACAAACCAAACACAGACAGCAACCCCAACACAAATATCTCCAGTCTACAGATGTAAAAGTACAATAGAAAAATTAATCAAATGATCTTGAAGTGTTTAACATGAGGGGTATAAAACAACCTTGAAATCTATTGAAGGTTTATTTTCCAGTGCACTTTGCTTTACATGAATTCCATCTTATTTTAATAAAACATTTTGTCTGTTTGTCCTTCTGTACATTAACATTATATCTCCTCCCTTAAGTTGAACAAACAACAAGGCCTTTTTTCACACTGCCTCTTTGCTGCTACTTTCACATTTATCCAAGTGTCACAGTAACAACTTTATTATCTGTTAGGTTTCATCACATGCTCTTCTCTCTTGTTCACACTACACTGCTGTCTTCAGAGTTTCTCTGCCTGTTTGGATCTGCCTGAACCAAAGGTAAGGTCCAGTAATCATTCTGAGTCAAAGGGCAGAAAAACGCTGCTACAGGTCAGTCCGATAATCACTGTTTCATTATCAGCCAGTTCAGAGTTCTCCTGTGTTTTTACTCATAAACAGATTCACCTGGAGATCCAGTCAATGACACAAACAGCCAAAATAACTTAGACTTGAATAATTTAATATAAACTCTCAGAAGCACATAACCTTCATTTAGAAAACTGCAGCAGAGGATCCAGCAAGATTGAAGCAGATCTCTGAAAAACATCTTTGCACTCCCAGTCAGCTTGTTGATATATTTGTTGTCCGTATGATTTTTCATCCTCCATAACCTTTTAACAAGTATCAATTCTGAGGGTGAACTGGGTAGACTTTGGACTTAAAGGTCAAGGTCATCAGGTGCCATGGTCCCAATACAACTAAAAGTACCTTAGCTCTTTTTAGTCTTATATCTTTCCTCCTTCTTCCCTCAGAAACTTTGCATGTATGGAAGCATTTCCAGCATGTATGTATGTCTCATTAAGATTTTGATCTTATTTGAGCTATTAATTCATCTCAAACTTAAAAAACAGGGTAAAAACAAAGCAGTATTCATATGTAGACCACACAGTTTCACATATCCATCAAATTAAGTACAACAAACCCATATATGCATATACACGTGAATGTCATCACAGCAATCCAGTTTGAGAATGAAGCATGGCACTTATCTGGTCCCACCCATCCCTTAAAATCTCAGATTACAAAACTAAAAACAAGCTGTGAGTCTTTGACCAGAAACTGTACAAAATGTAAACATTGCTTGTAGCACCATTTTACTATCTCAAGTCAGCATTCAGAGAAAATAAATCTCTGCAAGCACCTGAATGAACAGCCCCATTTTTCATATAAACCTCCCAGAGAAACCAAAAACGCATTTATTATAAAACATTAATCCTCAAATGAAAAAATTATGATAAGATAAATTTCACAAAAACTATCTCTCACAGCACCTTCTGTAAGAATTTAAACATTTTAAACTATAATTCTCTCTACAGTGGACCTGATGTATTAAACCAATACATCATATTCCACTAAAGTATGACAAATCCTTCCTGTCTAAATTAATGCAGATTTTTTTAGTTGGCGTCTTAGCAGTTCCAACTTTGCCTTATGGGAAAACTCCTTGGTAAATATATGTATCTACATCCAATTTAAATGTACAAATACATCCCACAGTTGTCTGCAGTTATTCCACCTAAAAAAGAGGCTGGTGTGGTGATCAAATGCACTTAATTTTACTTCCCAACTAAAGTCATGAAAACCCACTTAAATGGCAGCCTGTGATAGGATAATCACAAAAAGTTGTACCTCAAAGGGTAAGGAAAACTGTGAAATAAGATTTGTTTTCTAGCTCTGTATCCAAGCTGTAACATTTGTGACAAAAAGAACATGAACTTTTTCTTGCTGAAGGTTTGAAAAACTGTCTTTTCTCACATTTACCACCAGTCATTATCAACAAATGAAGACCTAAATGAGAACTTAAAGTTTAATTATGTTTTATGTGATCAAACAAATATTTCCATCACACTGAGACACAAACCCATCAATGTATCATCAATGAGAAACATATTTCAGTAGGACAGAGATGCAGTGTTGTGATTCAGAACACAGCAGGAAGAGGGCGCTGTGTTTTCTTCTTGAGGCTCAGTGAGCTTTGGCTGTGGAAAGAACTTGAAACTGTTTGGCCTTATGTTTTTATTACAGTTATCTCAGATAACTGATGCATCATTCTCTTTGGTTAAACTACTGTAGTGTCATATATCTGTAGTAAGACTGAATATGTTTTAGATGTGAATATTTGTGGATTAGACTTGTGCACATACTCACATCAAAATTGTTATAAAGTGGAGTCGTAAAAAAAACTTTATCATGCCTGATGTTAAAAAATATATGATGGATTTCCCCCAAAATATAAAAACAACTAAGCTCTGTAAATTTGCTTTTTACAGCTTTACTTAACACACTTATCTATACTTGTAATTTGTCTAACAAATTCTTTCATGCCAACATAGTGTTCTTCTGTTCTCTAACTCATGTCCTTTCTTCTCTTATTGGTTTTGTTCTGTAATGTTGCTCATGTTTTTCATCAAAACCTTCAGCTTATGATTGAACTCTATGAACTCTCTTAATAACTCTTATATATCAACACAACAAGACATGCAGAAAACCATAAACAAGCACAAAGTGATCATAACAAGGAAACATGCAATATGATTAAAGGAGACATTTCATGCTGATGCATGATTTAATACTTACATATAATATAATCTTAACTGTTGGCCTTTTTATGTTTTTATTACAGTTGTCTCAGATAACTGATGCATGATCATCTTTGATTAAACTACTGTAGTGTAAAATATCTGTAGTAAGACTGAGTATGTTTTAGATGTGAATATTTGTGGATTAGACTTGTGCACATACTCACATCAAAATTGTTAGAAAGCGGAGTCGAAAAAAAAACTTTATCATGCCTGATGTTAAAAAATATATGATGGATTTCCCCCAAAATATAAAAACAACTAAGCTCTGTAACTTTGCTTTTTACAGCTTTACTTAACACACTTATCTATACTTGTAATTTGTCTAACAAATTCTTTCATGCCAACATAGTGTTCTTCTGTTCTCTAACTCATGTCCTTTCTCTCTTATTGGTGTTGTTCTGTAACCATGCTCATGTTTTTCATCAAAACCTTCAGCTTATAACTGAACTCTATGGACTCTCTTAATAACTCTTACATATCAACATAACAAGACATGCAGAAAACCATAAACAAGCAAAAAAACGAGGAAAACGAGGAAAGATGCAATTTGATTAAGTTATGTTTGATATCTCTTTACACTAATCGTTTAAAGGGACAGTTCACTGTTTTTGGAGAGGGGATGTATGAGGTTGAGTTAAAGTAGCAGGAGTAATTTTTATAAGCTCTGCCCCAGAACAAACAAAGCTATACATTTCTGCAGGTGGGGACATTACTGAATTTAAGATTATAGTAAAAAAAATGAGATTGGTGATTGAATTCTGTGCTAATCACATTTACAGTGCTTCACATTTCTGCTAACAAGACCCTTTGTAAACACACAGCCCTGCTCCACTCTGTTTCATTGATTGGTAACAAGAATTAACATATGAGTCATCCTGATTGAAAACTGCTCCACAGTCAAAGCAAATAATGACTGAAGAACTGATTGTAAAAGTAAATCGAGGCTCATTTTCAAAAATTACCTTGAAAACCCTTCATATTACTCCACATGAATAGATGGATGTATGGTCATTTATGGTCATGATAGACTTCTTGAGATCAGTGAGGAATGGTGGAAGTGCATAAATCTGCACATATTTTTTCACTAATTCTGTCAAAACTTGAATGTGGCTATTGTTGAACCTCTAGAAACTATTATGGCGGTAAATAATGAAACATAGATCAACGATCGAACATGAAACCATCCAGAAGTTGAAAGGCTCCTTTTCTAACACAATATGAGCTTCCTCCTTTAGTGAGGCACACTTTAATCCTGAAAATGGATTTCTTCCTTCTCATTTGCACATTTGGATAAACAAGAGGCTTAAATATGCTGTGGAAAAAGAGCCCTGCAACACTTTTGATACCATCAGCACTGTGAGACTGCCCCTGCTTTTTCATACAGTGTATTTTCAGTTTTATTAGTACTTCTTATCATCCAATATTTTTCACATGGATCCCAGATTGAAATGATTCTGCTCATGTGTATTAATAACAAAAGGGTCTCAGGCACACACAGCTTATTTTCAAGACTTGTGCTCCTCTATTTTACTTCTAGCCCTGCTAACAAATATTAGCTAAACTATTTATCCCAATATATAAACACCTACTTCTGCTCATTTATGTTCTGCTCCAGTCCATACAGATATACTTACGCCAAACTACAATGATTGATCTTTACTTCTGTACATACATTACTTTAGTCCATGCACATACATCGATCAGGCATAACATTATTACAGCTGATAGGAGAAGTGATGAACTCTGATGAACTCTTCATCATGGCACCTGTTTGTGAGTGGGATATATTAGGCAGCAGGTGAACATTTTGTCCTCAAAGTTGATGTTAGAAGAAGGAAAAAATGGGTAAGTATGTGGATTTAAGAGTTTGACAAGGGACAAAGTGTGATGGCTGGACAACTGGGGCAGAGCATCTCCAAAACGGTCAGTATCTAAAGTGACCCAAGGAGGAATAAGTTGTGAAGCAGCCACAGGGTTATGCGGTTCGATCCAACAGATGAGCTACTGTCCAATAGCTGAAGAAGTTAATGCTGGTTCTGGTAGAAGATGTCAGAATGCATCTCATTTTGTGTGGGGCTGCATCACTACTCTACCCCTGCACGTTCACTTCTGTTTATTAACCACATAAATAAAGCATCTGAAAGATACACTCAATCCATACTGCATTTAATCTGCAGCCTGTTAACATGAGTGCAGTTTAACGGCACACTCAGCTCCTCTCAGACTTCAGCCTTCGTCACAGACTATTCTTGTGAGGAAATTGACGGGTATTGTACGTGTAAGGTGTTATTTAGGTACATTATGTGTCACCTTTGTCACTAATGTTTCATGTTTTAAATGTCAGCGTTTAAAGCTTGTCATTTCTCTTGTGTGAGTTTTATTTTCAGAGTCAAATGGTGAATGTTGTTTTATCTATGCCAGCTCTGCCTCTGCAAGAGAAAACTTCAGGAGGGTTTTAAGGCTTGTTGTATTGAAGTCATTTTCATGCAGATTCTGGGATAGTTTAGGTCTTGAAAGCTAAGGAATAGGGATCATTCATCTTGTTTTTATGATGCAACGATATACCACATGATAACTTTTTCCAATTTCTAGGTTTGTTCAAAGGTTGCTTATTTCCATAATAGACATGTGCCTCAAAATACAAGTTGATTTAGATTCAAGGGAGTAAAAAGGAGACATGTGTTGATTTTTTTAAGATTTTTTTTTCAATTCTCTCTCTCTCTCTTTTTTTTTTTTTTCCAGACAATACACAAAGTTGCATCTTACTTCAGGATCATAGTATGCTTTTTATCTGCATCAAGAAGAAAATAATCCCATAATACTACCTTTACTGGTCTTAAACCTGACCAGTACCAAGAATAATAAGCATAGCCAAATACATTAATTAATCAAATTAAATGGATGAAATAATCAATAAAAAGATAATAATAATAATAATTAAAAAAAATCAAAAATAGCTCAAAACAATGAGTAAATACATAAATAAATAGGAGTTGGGGGTCCCTCTCTAACAATCCAGCAGTGGATGTCATCTAAGATGTGTGGTCATCATCATCAGTTGTGAGAGAAAGATTATGAAAGTTCATTTAAGGGCCCAAGATTTATGGACCGATGGAATGTGGTTTCAAGCACTGTAGGACTTCCTGTATCCAATCCAAGAGCATTTTTGATAACATTCTTCTCACATGATGCTGATGCCAAATGTGATTATCCTTCTGCTGGTCATGCAGGATTGTTCAAGGATAGACCCAAAGTGAAAATAACAGCATGGTCAGTACAGGAATGAAACACAAAACTTATCAAAGGTTAATCTGATTAATTTGGATTCATTTTAAGTGATAACGGGCCCTTGTTAAATCCTACTGGACTCCATTTTTAACCATAAGTGCCCCTCAAGTTGCATCCTCCCACTGATCAGCCTTAGTTCTTGCTCATTCAGTTAAGTTCCCCCAAATCTCCATAATCAGAGAGAAATATTCACTATTCAATTGCTAATTCAAATGATGTGATCTCCAAAGAATTATGGTAGAAAGCAGAAGGATTTTTGACGGTGCATTGTGTTTAAAGATAAATGAAGTGTTTGTAGTTCTGTGTCTCTTCATGTGGAATGTGAGAAAAAGCATCAAATATTTTATCCATTACCTGCTAAATGAGCGGCCCCTTGACTTACACATATTTAATTTAAATATGAAATGAAACTGTCAATGACTTGTTTAGTTTATGTACTTACTTCGTTTTTTAATGCTGTCATGTTATTTTGTGTTTTCTGTTAAGTTACTGAGTTTTCAAAATAGTGTTTAAACAAGGTCAGCATAATGAAGACTTATTTTCTGACGTAGAGAGAATAGATGGGGAAGAAAATGTCACAGGGTCTATATTTTTAAATAAAAATGGGACATATGACATGATTTAAATCAGTATTATTCATGTTGATTCAAGAACAGGTAAGATCCACAAACAGTAATATGTTTACTTACTGCAAAATGATCTATTTTAATTGCTCTTCAGTTTTGGGCTGTAACAAATTACTTATAATATATGACTGCGAAATAACTTTTTTTAAGAGACTGTGGTGTAAGGGACAGCTTTTCTATTACGGTAAAACTATCGGACTTGTCAAGCAATTTCATGCTTAGTCAATGAGCAAAACATAGAGCATTAAAGCGATTACTAAACATCAAATTAGAAATCAATAAAGCTCAGCACTGCAATGTAAGAGTTGTTAAATTTTCAGAATTTGTGGATTTTAAGAATTTTTCATATTATGTATGAATCTTACAAGTAAAACGTTCCTAAACATTTGGAATTTGTTTAAGAAAAGAGAGTCATTGTGAGTTAAAGGGAACAGAGGTCTTCAAAAAGATCAGGTTAAGACACAAACTAATGGACGATGGCCATCTGTGAGTAGATCATTTTACAATCATGAGTGATAAACTAAAATACCTAATTCAAAACAAAATATTTATACATATTCTTTTAAAAATGAGTAAAACCGACATCTTGAGCAAATATGATGAAATATGAAATCATAGTTTTGTTCTGCTTGTGTCACATTTTCATGTTCATTATGTTGTGATATTCTTTTTTGGGTAAGTGTAAGTCACTGTGTCTCAAGGGATGTGAGGGTGTCTTTGGCCTGCAGCAATTTTATCTTAATTTTTGTGTTTTATTGTGTACTTTTTGCATTAGTGTCTTGCTGTCAGGGACAAATCGATTATTACTTTTTCAAAGATTACTTTCTCTCTCTGCTTCCTTTCATTTCAGTTATTTCACATGTTATTTATTCGGTGTTCCTTACTGAGTACTTTTATTTTATTTATTTATTTTGCAAACTGGTTGATTAGCTTTCATTTTCTCATTTAGTTGATGTCTCTGTTTTGCACATATTAAAGTGGCTGAGTTGCATTTGGTACCTGGCTTGTGTGTAACTGGGTGACTTTGTCATTGCTTTACAGACAAAACATCAAGATGTTCATCGTGTGCCATTCAGAAGCACATTTTGAGAAATTATTTCTGGTCCATGTTTCCCAGTCCTATGAAGGATCAATGCCCCTAACAGGAAGAAGCTATAGAATTTATTCGACCATCAATTTTATTTAATAGCATTTAACAATATATGCATTTTTAATATCTGTCAGTAATTGCTATGAAGGCTGTGTGCTGAAAGGCTTTCACTCTAACCCATTATCTGATAGGACTGTCTCATGTACTAAAAAGCCCCCTGGGCGGGAGCATTTGTCAGTCCCTATGGGGCAGATAAAAATAGTGAGTGTTGCGGGCTGGTTGGTGTAATGTTCCTTTAAAGTCCGCTGCCCCCTGCAGCGTCGTCATTGCGCAGAAACAGTTTGAACCAAAAAGCGGAGTGACCTTCCTCCGCTCTCAGTCTGACAGAGAGGGGCAGCACTGAAGAAACAACCGGCACAGCTCCCGCAGCCCCACACTTAGCCTCAGAAATGAACAACAACTTAGTCGGAGATGAAGTCGGGTAAGCTCTATTTAACAGACCCTTTCACTGCGGCTGTTGTGAACTGCAGGCTGGATTGTAAGTTGTAGAGAGAGCTCTGTTGTCAAGCTGTCATTTGACAGCTAACGTTAGCGTTAGCGAGCTAAGCTAGCTTTACTAAGTAAGCGAGATCGCTAGCCTGGGGAAAGACGGCCAAAAAGTGAAAGTAATGTTAAAACTAGCTCGGTTATTGCGGTCAGTGCTTCCGGGGGTGTGTGTTATGTTTGTCTGAAGTGCTGACACTTGGTGTGTCTGTTGTATAATTGAAATGTAGTTACTTATACCAGAAGTGTTCTCGGTTAGCTGGCAGCACTCGGCTAGCTGCGTTAGCGCTGTGCCAGCGAGGCGAGAGTCTCAGTCAGACTTGAGAGTGAGGACATTTAGCGGGCACTGCTGGGGGATGGAGCATCCCCTCCTCACTGACCACAGGCGACTTCAGACCTCCTCAGGGGCTGCTGAGGCTGCCCTGAATGTAAGCCCTGAAAATAACAATAGCATTTGAAGAATTTGACAGAAACATACTGTGAGTGCTGTAGTTAAGATTTTAGCTTTCATTTTGAAGGACGTGTAGTAATAGGTCTTTACTTGGTAGCTAATTACTTCAGTGCCATATACATGCCTTTAAAACCCCTCATCGTCCTGCCTAACTCCGTGTTGTCATAGTACTGTGATCTTTATACTGACAATAAATGTGGCTCAGCAATAAATGAACTATCCCTTCACAGTTTACTGAATAACGTTGAATCTATTGTACTACTAATAGCATTATAATTAAACCCGATCAGGTTAAATAGTGAAACGTCAGCAAAATCCTTTTTTCCTTATTCTTAAATAATATTTGGGATGCAGTAATGGTGTTGTTGAAAATTCTCTCTTGTGGCAAAACGTGTATCAGTTACCAAGCAGAGAGGTTGAACGTTTTTCATGAGGTCTATTTGTCACTATTTCTCCAGGAACAGAGGACCCCCAAAGGTCTGATCCTAAAGTCTCCACTAACCCTGAGTAGCATCCACATGCAGCCCTGGAGCACAAGCCCTTAGGATGACAGAGCTGACATTTATGACTTACATAAGTCTTTACGATGATAATTCTTGAAAGTATTGCCAAATTATGTGTTAATATGATCTTTAACTTTTAGTAACTGAAGCTTGCCATGTTAGTTAGGCATTGATGGTTGTGCTTCTTTCAACTTATTGCAAAAACCAAACTAGCCCTGCTTAAGTAGTCACCTAATATTAGTTACCTCTCTTCTGTTATTGATGACACTATGAAAGTGAGAGCAGAGGTACAAGAAGGTACAACACAGCTGGTGTTTCATCATGTCCAAATATTCAGATGGTCCGACCTTAAGGTTAAAAGTTGCTGTCAGTGGGATGTATGGTATTATTAACACAAAACAGATATTGCTTCACTAATTACTTATCGATACTGGCTGTAGTCCACTGCCAACATTAGAGCCAAACATATCAACTGGAACTTTTTGGGGGGATTTTCCTAATTTATTTTGATGCAAATTTCCTGTCAGTTTGTTGCTCTATTCTGCCTTGTAGCTCTCTAAAAAGCAGATGCTGAACTAAATCAGTTTTTTTCATGCACGTATTGATGTTTGGTAACCTAAGTTTAGAAATATAACATGTAATATGGGCCAAGCCGAAATACTGCATCTCTATTTAATTTGAGCACAAATATTTAAAAAAATCCATGTTGTTTTTTTAGATTGAGTGTGAAATATTAAAATAAGAAGAAGAAATACTAACTGTAGCTGTGTTTTGAGGCTATCTAGTTGATTGTCCAGTATGTTTAAAATTTCTTATTTCGCCACTTTCATCATGCTGTGGGCTTTTGCAATGCCAGACCCCCTGTCACACCAGGGGCTTGTGCTCCGTGGCTGCAGCTCAGTCAAGCTAACCCTTTATGTTTTCTACAGCAGCCATCAGCTGCATAGTTAAAAATGATCGTTGGCTTGTTTGATAGTAGTGTGTCTTTTACTGCATCTGAAGTTCCACTTCAGCATCCTGCATCAGAGTTCATCAGCACGTGTGTGGAGACCCGCGCAGCTCTCCTCTCCTCTCCTCTAATAGATAGATACTCTGGTTTTCACTGTTGTAGGCTGAAGTCAGTGTTAGTCAGTTCCTGCTGCAGCTTTTAGAGTCAGATCCCCTGCTCACTGTTTGTTGTGTTAGCTTGCTAAACGCTGTGGCTCTGTCCTGGGATAACTCAGGTGGCAGGAGGTTCATAAAAGCCTGTTATTGTACAGGCCATCATATTCTGTGTAAGAAGAACAAAGTGACATCCACGGTCAAGACTGAATCCAACATGACTCACACTAAAACAAGAAGCATTTTATTTTTCTAGCTGTGTGTATATCTCCCTAAGCTGCACCAGCTCTGGCATTAGCATTGCCTCATGTTGTGTAATATTTGTATACTTGGCTGTTTAGTCAGCTGTAACGTTGTTATGCCTTTGAAACTGTGCCTGCAATATTCTCCACCATTACATCTGTGTTTTCTGTCTTTTTATGCGTGTGAATTGGTAGACTCGCTCTCTATATTTGTCCTGTGATATGTGCGTATGTGACTTGCTGTTGAACCCAGGCCCTAAGTACGATATTTGGCTAATGGAAAGGTCTTTTATGTGCTCTTTCTAGAAAACTATTTGTGGGGGGATTGGACTGGAGCACTACACAGGGTAAGTCACATATATTATTATATTTGCTCATCTTAATGCACAAAATTATTAAAATCAACAGAAACTGCTTTATTGCAAAGTTTCTCTGTTTCATGCTGGACAGGGAAATATGGACCAAAAATCATATCAAGATATTTCTTCCCTATTATAGAGGCCAAAGATGTACTATGCAAGTGCAATGTGTGTATCTGCAATAGTCACATTGTGGCACATGTAATCTTGGTTCAGTTGCCTGAAGCACATCATGCTGCCACTTCTGGGTTGTTAAATGGAAGCCAAAACCACCAGTTTTCCTATTTTTATGACTGAAAGTTTGAGGTGCCCTGATCAGTCGAACGCAGATCATTACTGGAATATATTAATGCCTGTTGTCACGGATGCTGATCACCTGTGGATTAACTCCATGCTTACCTTTGGATGTCATCCACTTGTCAGCTCGTCTGCTGCTCCTACTGCTCCGTCATCCTCTTAAATAAACTGTGAGAGAATCCACATTACATTGTGTGTTAATCCAGCTTTGAAGTCTGTGTCAAAAATGGTGCTGAAACTGACAGGATAAAAACTAATGAACGAAGCTAAATGAACTGCACATTGCCATGCATTGAGCATTAGAAGCGGACAAACAATTTATGCTACGACTTGTATTCTCACCTCAGTGTTGCGTGTAAAAAAGTGTATCAGTAGCATATACTAAAGAGTTGAGAAGATCACTGCAACACACTAAAGTAAATATGAAGCAGTGTCACCAAGTGCACGACAATTACTTCTGAGAAAGAGAGCTTCAGAGTCTCATCTCCGTATTCAACAGCAGCTCTCTGGATGCACGTGAGACCCTGTGGTGATCATTTTGGAGTAGAACTACTACAAAACTTGGATGTTGAGTGGAAACAACACTTCCGATGTCCAGATGCACATTTGAGTTTGTGTCATCTCCTCACAGTCAGGTAAACTTCTCTAAACAGCAGTTGTTTTAATCCATCCTGTCAAGTCTCTCTTGTCCTGGCTCGCGTTTGTTGCACAGGATAATGTCATCAGACCTCCCCCCTCGGTAGGGGGACAGGGCTGATAATTCACTGCAGTGTGCAGACATTAGGGCTGGGTAATTCCAGCAAATCCACGATACGATACGTATCCCAATACACATAAATTGTGAACATTGACTGTGCTTTTAACAGAATTCCCAGCAACTTTTGTTTTTATTACAAGAAGAAAAAGAGTTTTAAATAATTCTTCAACTGAAGAACTTTATTTCAGGTCCCAAAGATGATAGACTTAAGTTTAAATTTGGAATATGTGTTTTATCATGTCGCTTGGCTTCTACTTTGAACTGTGCTATTTTTAACATTACCCAAAGTGTATTTACAACAACTGTTCAAATATTGAGGCCGTATTGATTCTGTAGAATCCGTATCGATACACGTATCCCCAAGAAGTGCATGACGATATTTTACCGTATCGATATTTTGAGCACAGGCCTAGCAGACATGAGCCTACTCGGACTTTACATGGATAAAAATACTAGGAGGGTGCAAAGAAATGACTTGTGTCAAGTCTGAGTGAAAAACTCGTCTCTTTGCGTTCACACATAGGGGTAATGGCTGGATAATTTCTGGGGTTTTTTTGCAAGTGTGAGTGGGATTCTTGACTGTCGTATGGAAGCATCATGATGTGTTAGAATACAACACGAAGAAAAGGAACATAAAGTGTTTATCTAAAAACATTGACAATTATAGTTTGTTTGCAGGTCAAAGTGATTCCTCTCTCCAGCATTATGAAAATAAATATGGCAGGTGTTCCTAGAGATGGGAATCAAAAACCTATTCCAGTTGAGAAGTGTTAACGGCTCCATCAAAGAATAGATATCATGATTCTTTTTGCTAATCAATTCCCTTATCAATTCCTTCCCCTGACAGGGTTCAGAATTGGTCAGAATTGTGGCTTAATTTTTTACAAAAGGCACCTTCGGCACAACCTTCAGTGAGTGGAAACACCAGCAACTTGCAGAAGCAGTTATTGATTCTGTGACGTGTGTTTCACATTATTGCCGCTGAAATCTACAGGCCAACATTTGCCCACACAGAAAATCTGCAGGAATCAATCAGGGAATTGTTAAAGAATTGGATCCATCAGCAAGATTGTCAGTAGCATTGGTATAGATAAAATCATACCAGTTCCCTTCCCTAGGTGTTCCTAAAGGATAGAAAGCACTTGAAAAGCTTATTTTTTTCAACACGTGTATTTTTTAAAAAATCACAAATTGCATTAAGAATGTTTCTACAGATGTCTAAAGTGTAAAATGAAGCAATGTTTGGGAATGAAAAGAACATGTTTTTAATCCTCATAAATCATCACTGTTCTGGAGAAATGATACATAAAACACCCCAGAGAGGGAAAAAAGGGCTTTAATGGCTAAGTTGTTTAAAACGAACTAAACAGAGAAATTGCAAACTGAACTGCAGACTAAATAAGTGTATTGTTGCATCCCTACTTTATACTTTTCAGACCATTTGCTGATTTCTGTAATACAAAGGAGCTTTGCTAAATAACACAGTTTAACACTGTTTTGAAGTAAATAAAGCACCTCATCACTGGTGTTATTTCAGATAGTATTATCTGCTGTTTGGTCATTTTAATGTAATGTTTGGGCAGTGTTTACATCACTTGTGTTTATTTTGATATATTGTTAAAAAGACAATAAGTGCCATAAGAAAAGCAGGGGTGGTAAAGCTGTAGTCTTCATTTTCTGAGTTGGTAGATTAGCTTCTATTCATGCAGATACAGTGTTTCTCAGAGAGTTTTGTATTCGTTTAATGTGACCTCTGCTCATCTTAATTGGTGCAGCTTTCTTGTGTTTGGAATGTGTTGTCGGGATGTGCTTTTGGCGCTGTATGAGTTCAAGATTTTTAGGCTGAAGTCTATCTTTAAAAAAGCATTTAAATAGACAAGAAAATAATTATTCCATTGTCAGTGTGCAGCTGCAGCGAAAGAAGCACAGTAGCTGAAACAGGGGCTTCTGACAAGGAGACATAATGTGAATAAGTTAACCAGGACTGCAATATCTTCTCTCCTCTGTGGTTTTACTGCCGTAGTAAAGCTGCATAGCCAGACCTATCTCTGCATTTTGTTTCAGTGCTGTGCAAATGGTAACATTCAGGGGAGTCACCTCCTGAGACTGACACTCTAATTTACCTCCGACATACTGAGTCAGTTGTCTCCAATATTTCACCTCAGCGTGGGATTGTTTTCTCTGAGCAGAGCTGAACAACAGCGGAAAAAGTGACAACATGATATCTAGGAATATACAGACGTTTTTTCTTAACCAAACCCAGAAAGTTTTATTGCATTTTAAATTATCATTTGGGATGATATTGGATTTCTGCTGATATCTGATATGCTGATATTTCTGAACTCATTGTCTCCAATGCCAACAATTTTTTGACAATAGCACTGAAATTAACGAGAAGAGCACTAAAATTAACCAGTTGCTTTCATGGTGATGGGCTGTTTGTGTTGGTCAAGTCAGGGAAACTTGTATTGTCATTTCAGTCATACAAGTATACAGTGAGATGAAATTTGGCTTCCTAAGGCCTGTTGTGCTACATAGATGTTTGAGACTTTGAGAGAAATTAATTTGCAAACGTATCTTACCTCCCTACTGCGATAAAGTCAGAACTTTAGAATCAGTTTATTGTAAATGCTTGTATTAAAGTAATTATATATTTGAAATTTATTGCATAGCTCATAGTTTTGGTGATGTAGCTTTGGAGGTTATTTTCAGATGACTTCATGTTACTGTACAAAAACCTTGCATGGGGTCAGGAAGTGATTTCTTCATGGAGATATGTGATTATAATAGCAGAGTTTTACGCAGCTTTTCCAACAAGTGATAGTACCAATTTCTGCCTGTGGTGACATACAGGTCACAGAGAAATGGCAGTAAACATGGATTAGTAATCTTAATCCAAAGTGTTTGTCTCCAGCCTCCAGGCTGTAGACTGGTACATGGTTGTTGACCTTTTAGCACCTGGTACATTTCATTACCATTTCTTGACCAAAAGGATCTGCAGATGTTTTATTTTGAAAGTGACTGTTACACTGAAAAAAGTAAAAGAAAAAAAAAGTAAGGTCTGAGGTAAACTTGCTGTGTATCCTTGTGTTTACATACTTGTATGCCTATGTGATAAATGAACTTATAAATATATATATAACTCTGCTCGACTTGTTGTAATTGAGCTCTGCTATGTGAAGGGACACCAATATATAGCAAAGCCACCCATTAAACGTGTATATCAACACTAGGCCATCTTAGAGTCTCTTGGTTTGGTACATCATTATAGTGTAATAATGTCTCCATCAGGTTAAAGGTTCTTGCTCATCCTGTATTACATGAGTTTTCATTTATTCCCAATAACAGCTGTTTGTTGACTTTATTATCTGACATCGAGCCTGTGCTGTGATACAGTCATGGCTGGGGACCCCTGGTCTAAAGTACAGAGGAGTGGCGTTATGCCAAGGTCAGTCTACATGACATGCATGATTATGGCCTGACCCGACAGTTGTAAGGTTTCAGGACCCACCGGCCATGAAAACTGGTTGTTCAATCTTGTAAAGTGTTTCGTGACAAGCAGAAAAAGACCTGTTAAAGATGTCACATGGCTCGACGACAGAAAGTCAACCTGGTTTGATTTTGCTCCTGCCGTCTACGATTTCTTCCCTCAACGAAGAAACATTGAACAATGAGAGCTTTGCATTTGCTACAATCATGGATGTAAACTGAATAAAGTTGATGCCTTGAGAGCTACAAGCTCTGAAAACAGCATTTCTGCTTTTGAGATGTGTTGTAGAGCTACCACAAGACTGTAAAAATAAAAACGCTGAAGAGGAACAGCAGAGGCACGCTAGTACCATGATGAGTGACTGCTTTTGTTTATCATCCAGGTAAAATAACTTTCATCATGACGTTTTGGGAGTGATACAAAAGCATAGTGCTCTAAATACAATACTGTGCGCTGTCTTCAGTGTCAGCCATCCAATGTCATCACGATGGTCGTTCTATGCTGTTGGTTCTAAATGTGCAGTCTGTCATGGTTATTGGATAAGTCACTGCACGAACTGAAGCTTTGTTGTT
Organism: Scarus forsteni; assembly: GCA_036419115.1. Classification (NCBI taxonomy): domain Eukaryota; kingdom Metazoa; phylum Chordata; class Actinopteri; order Labriformes; family Labridae; genus Scarus; species Scarus forsteni. Next base: position 32,295,501 of record JAZDUH010000136.1, read on the forward strand.
TCCTAATCTATCGTAGTGACCGTTGTTACCAGTGGATTAAACTGTGTAGCCTGACCTCGGCAATAGAGTATAATAAGTGAGCTACGTAACTTCATAAATTTGGCTAAAACCAGAGAGGCGATATTTCTATAAACAAGCTCTCTTGAAAGTCAGGTCTGTTCTGTTGTTTGTGTTTAGCAGCTAGATACTTTGGGGTTAAAATAGAAACCTAAAAACTGTGATTCTCAAGCAAACATACTCACTAGAACAAAACAGCAGGACTGTGCTCCTACTGATTTCTAATGTTTTGGAAAAATTGTTAGCCTCAAAACTCTTGCACCCCTTCATTTTGCTCCCACCGTGGTGTTAGATCTGCAGGTCGAGGTAATTTGTAGTATTGATTGCCTTCACATCAGCAGAATTGGTAAATCTGTAAAAAACCCTTTCCCTCAAATGCATCCAGTATTTTCTTTCAATACTTGCTTCAAGCAAGTTCAGTTTTAGCAATCACTTTCCTTCTTTGAAAACTGATTCCTACACCTTTTTTTTCGCATCCTGCCCCACGTCTGACTTTTAAGTATCCCCCAAATCACATGACCGAAAGCCACCTTGAATCAAAAGGGTTCCCCTACATATGCAAGACAGGATTTATACTTCCTCTATAAAGGGAGTATCCCCACTATGTCAGTGGAGAGTAAATGATTTTCCATTTTATTCTAATTTTACACACACCCTTCAACACTCTGACAAACTCCAGCCTCTAAACAAGGGATGGGCAAAAATACATTTAATCATTAAACCTTTTCACATTCTTTGAGGCCACATTGTAACACACTATCAGACACTCTAAAATAATTAGCAAACAACACAAGCAAATATTAATCCCACAAAAACTGATTATACTAGTATTTATATAGATATGTTAGTCACTTTGTTAACTTAATAATAATGCATAGTCTGATGAGGGGGACACAGAGTTAAAGCCAGTTTTGAGTTCTTTTGATACGCATTAATTAACTGTGTACCAGAATTTGGGGTATAACAATGTTTGACACACAAGTTCTTGTATTCCAAAGGTTCAAGAAAAGCATAAATGGCAAAGTAAGTTCTTTGATTAATCACAAAAACAAGTCATTCATGAATGGTCTAAGGTTGTACAGCAATATTTATTAAACGTATCAAAGTTTATACATGGTGTTGTGTTGAAATTTCATTTTGAATCACATTCAACTAGAGTGCAGACCTCCGCCAAGCAGCTCAGTCCTGCCGATGTGCCAGGCTATTGTTAGCCGTTGTGTGAGCAGAGCTCCTCCGCTGGCATTGAAAGGGAAGCTGGGAAATGTAGTGGCAATGGCATGTTGACCTTTTTTTTGCAAATAAACCCCCTCAGGGTTAAATTTTGGGTTCTGTACTCTTTACAATATGTATCAATGAGATTGCATCTGTTTTATCACTCTGTAACACCCACCTTTATGCTGATGATACTGTTCTGTACTGCTTCGCTAACACCGCATATTTGGCCACTGACATACTTCAATAAGATCTACATAAACTGCAAAATGCTCTTTTCAATCTGAGTTTAATTTTGAACCCAGATAAAACCAAATACATGCTTTTCAACCGTTCCAGAAATCCTGCTGATAGCACTACACACATTACTACTCTGGAAGGTCACAACATAGAAAGAGTCACTCAGTACAAATATCTTGGTATCTGGCTGGATCAACAATTCACATTCAAACCTCACATCCGTTCACTTGTTATCAAGATTAAGACAAAAATTGGGCTATTTATACAGACACAAAACAAACTTCCCTATTTCATGCAGAAAACAAATTGTTGAAGCCACCTTCTTGTCAGTTTTAGATTATGGAGATGTGATCTACAGGCACGCCACAGCTAGCTCACTTAAACCACTGGATTCAGTTTACCACTCTGCCATAAGGTTCATTACTTGTGACAGCTTTTCAACCCATCACTGCATACTGTATCACGAAGTGGGCTGGCCTTCTTTGTCAGAAGAGACAGGCATTGTTCACTTTTCATCTACAAAGCTCTTTATGGACATCTGCCAGAGTATCTAACCTCTCTATTAAATATGACCACAAACCACTACCAAACTCGTCCTCGTGACTGGCCAATGCTTGATGTTCCAAGAGTCCATAGCAAGATCAGAGAAACATCTTTCAGCTTTTGTGCAGCCCACAGCTGGAACACTATACAGCAAACACTTAAACTCAGTTCACTTATTAGCATAGGACAGTTTCAAAGTATGATTAAGAACCACTATGTCCATGTCTGTAACTGTTTTTAAATTTTACTCCACTGTTGTTTCTTCATTGTGTTGCAATTACAGTTTTATGTTCTCTCGTCACCATTGGAAATGAGAGCACGCTCTCAATGGCATTTCGAGATTAAATAAAGAAATGAAGGAATAAAAAAAAAAAACAGTTCCCATAATGACGTAAATGACTGGGGTTTGCCATTGAGAACTTCAGTGTTTTTGTGTGAGGTCATTCTGGATCGAATCAGCACCAAAATGGCTTCTTCCTTGGACCAAAACACACCTCTGGTAAAAATTTCATGTAAATTCATCATTTAGCTTTTGCGTTATGTTGCTGACAGACAGACCCTGGTGAAAACATAACCTCCTTGGCGAAGGTCATAATAATAATAAACCTTTATATATACATTTTCTAATCAAAACATTTTCAAAAGTTGCGAAGTACTTTACAAGGACAGCATAATTAAAACAAAATAAAACGTACCAAGCAAAAATATCAAGAAAAATGAATCAAGAAAATACAAATGCTGCAAAATATAAAGATAATTTAAAAGAGCACTTAACATAAAGATATTTTAAAGGAACTCTAAAAACTACAACTTATTGTGTATAATGAATAAACAAATTAAAACAATGAAATTCATGTAAAATCATGAAAGACTCATTGATCAAAGCATGTCTTAAGAAGATATTTAGAAGAGATCACTGATTCAGCTGACCTGATCTCGAGTTTTGAAGCCCTGATCCCCTTTAGTTTCCGCCTGCTGTGGGGAACGGTCAGGAGGTATGTATACGCTATTACAAGTCAGTTCAAAAACACCCTGGACACCAGTGCAAAGAGGCTAAAACAGGACTGACGTGGTCATACTGTCTTTGTTCTGTGTTTAAAAGCTTGGCACCTGACATTTGTTGGATCTTGTCATGATTTCTTCATGTTTGTAATTTGTTGGTTTTTGGAAATGTCTGGTGGGCCACATTAAGAGAGGTTGAAGGCTGCATTTAGGCCTGGGCCTCCTGCCCTAAACTAATGTGTAGAATAAAGACAGAGAGCTGACCAGAAACATGCAATAGGCAGTGTGTCATAAACTGTGGTTAAACCTTCTCATGACTGATGACTCCATTATGCCTCACACGCATCACGATACTGCTCATATTATCACAGAGATTAGCATCTCCCCCCCATTGAGGTTCAAAACTGAAATTTGGAATAATTGTGGAAATGTTTGTGCATGTAAATGTGCTCACTAGCATCTAATTACACCCCTAACATTCATGGTCTAATCAAATCCCTGATTAGATGAGCTGTGACATCACTAATAATTAGCTAAAACACACGTAGTGCGGGTCTACATCAGTGTGTTTAAACAACATTTACCTTCTTAGAGCGGCTCAGAGACGGTCCAGTCTGTCTTAAAGCCTTTCTCGTCTCAAGTTCGTTTGGTTATTGTGCAACACTGCACAAGGGCTTGCCTGTGTTAAGAGCCCTGTTAACATTAAGATCTGAACCACAACTCTCTAACTCTGAGCCTGTTTCTGTGGCGATGCCTCAGGGCTTCCCAGCGATGAGAAAAGCAATTACGATAACTGGCTCCCAAAGTGAGCCCTCGTTTGTTCAAACTTGCACTCCCAGCTTCTGTGGGTGTGTGCGAGCGTCACAGTAATAGGTTGCTCATTTGGTGTAGTGAACATGACAGTGGGTCAGGGCTTTGTTTGCTCTTTAGGAGTGAGGATGAACTCCTTCAGTCTGAATGGTAAATATGTGCTCAAGTTGAGGCAGAATAATGTTCTGAGTTTATATCATGGAATGAAATGCATTCAACCGAGGTAAAGGAAAATTAAAAGTACTTAAAGAAACACATCCCAAAGAGATGCCTTATGCTCAGTAAAGATGTTTAAAGTAAAAAAAACTTGGTAATCAGAATAATGTACTTGAAATTGAGTCTAAATTGATAATTATCATATTATTAATTGCCTTTTAACACTGGTCCAAGGTAGTTATTCCAGTTCGATACACTTGAAACAGAACTAGACGACCTAAACATCCAATTTTCAGTTTTTAGTTACCACAACCATACTGTCAAAACTGTGCAAATATGTTGTCAATATTTGGAAATGAGAGTATCCTCACTCTCCAACAGTCTTACCCATAGTTGCAGGTGTATTTGTACAATTAAATTGCTAGCTTATTAATAAAAATATTACTCAATATATTAAGGTTTCTTTACTTTTGATGTTACACATGGTGTTTTAGAGAAAATAATAAAAAACAGAAAAAAACAATGATTTTTGGTTCATATAACTTTTGCCTTTAGCACAGTTTTGCTATTTTTTGTAATTAGATTTAAAATTTGGTCAATTTTTTGGACCTGTCTTTTTTATCAGTTAATAACCTGTACTGTTCCCTCTTTGATATTTTACTTTGTGATTGTTTTTGTTGTACTTCACCCATTTGGTCTTTGGAACACATTCAATTGTGCCTTCTATCTTATGTTGTATGTTAGGTTTTTTCATATTTTATTAGTGTGTGGGTTATGAGTTGGTGGGAATTTGCAAGATAAGAGTTTCATCGGCCATGAATGACTGCTGTGTTTTAGTTTGTATATGATGGACATCTTGAATCTTAAATCTTCATTGCTACACCTTCAGAGCTGCCTTAACTTTTTGTAACATACATTCAACAAGCTGCTTCCTGCAGATTTATCAACTGTGCGCCCATGATGCAAATCCTCCTATCCTATTCCACCAAACCCCAATTGTGCTTTATTGGATTGAGATCTGGTGACTGCGTAGGCCAGTGGAATAGTTTGAGATTGTTTGAGCTTTGAAACATGGTACCTTATTCTGCTGGAAGAAGCACCAGAAGACGGGTACACTGGTCATGGATTGATGCACATGGTCAGCAGCAACACTCAGGAGGACTGAGGTGTTTAAGTGATTCTCCTATTTTCTTTTTTTGGTGAGTCCAGGCATGCTGTAGCCTCAGTTTCCTGTTCTTAGCTGACAGAATTGACACCCAGTTTGGTCTTTTGCTGCTGTCGTCCATATGCTTCAGGATTCAACATGCTTGGCATTCTGACATTACCTTCTGCAATTAATGTATTGTAATGCAAACCATTCTCTGTAAACTCTAGAGATGGTTGTGCATGAAAACCTGAGAAGTTGACAGCCTTCCTGACACCTACAACCATGCCACCTTCAAAGTCTTAATCGCCTTTCTTACCCACTCTGATGCTGTGTTTCAATTTCATCAGGTCATTTTGACCACATCGACAAGCTTACATGCACTGAACTATTTATGTTGTTTGCTCATAAGCCATTTGAGCGGATGTACCTAATAAAGTGGCTGGTAAATGTATGTAGGCATGGGAATGAAGAAAACACTCCAGGCATCAATATCACTTGCCTTTGTGGTCCTCTTATCAATACCTGCCATGTATTCTACGTACCTTTGCTCCAGATGGTGGAGACAGCTTAACATGCAGTGTCTGTGTGATTGTGGGTTTTTTGAGCAAGAGTGGACATGCCAACAACATGCTGAATCATTTGTTGATGCAGCCCAGCATTTGAGCGCCATGTTTTGAATTTTTCCCTAAATGATTGAGAATCGATGAATGAGTTGATAAAGAAGTGGGTTTATGAGAAGAACTGGTAATGTTACAGATAACAGCAAAGCTTCAACTTCCTATCCTTTGGTATAAATGTACTTTTTTGTCATGATGAAAGCAGGAGTTACCCAAACCATGACTACTTTTGTTTACGTTCTGAAGAAAAACAGTGCTAAAATCTGAAATTGTGCATCCACACCCTGCAGCATCTTAATGTTTATGTGTGTTTCTTGTTATAAAGCAGCACTGTTATGTTTTCTCTTTTTGTTTCTCTCCTCAGAGACACTGAGAAACTACTTCTCACAGTACGGGGAAGTAGTAGATTGTGTCATCATGAAGGACAAAACTACAAATCAGTCGCGAGGCTTCGGCTTTGTCAAATTCAAAGACCCCAATTGTGTACGGACGGTGCTGGAGACAAAGCCGCACAATCTTGATGGGAGAAATGTGAGTATCAGAAATCAAAGGAGCAGATCGTGGAATCAGCTCGAGCAATCAGACAGCGTTTTTGTGTGAAAAATGTGAAAAACCTCATCCTGTGTTTCATCATACAAAGAAGTTGTTCAAGGAGAAGAACAGTCTGGCTTGTTGGCTGTACCTGCCTGCAGACATTTGTACAGATGATGCAGATTTTTTTGGCTTTTGTCTGCCCAACAAGACTTACCTGTTTAAATCCAAATGAGTTAAAGTGGCAGTTAAATGTGCATTTCTCAAGGATGGCTGCTTATCTGGTGTTAACCTTTACTTTAATGCCTACATGCAGTCAGCGTCCCATGAATGACACACTGCCTCTTTTTCTGTTAACCAATTGAGAGAGGGGCATAAAATTTTATTGCCCTTATACTTAGATGAATGTGTCAGTGCATATGTTGCGCTGTATGGGCATCAATGCACTGGGATGGACTTAGTGAAGGACATGTGAAGGTGCCTTTCATTTTGACCGAACATCAAACTCCTTCTCTCTCTCCCTGCTGCTGTCAGATTGACCCAAAGCCGTGCACTCCCAGGGGGATGCAGCCTGAAAAGTCTCGGACCAAGGAGGGCTGGGTAAGAAGAATCTGATTTTTCTGTTTCTTTTTTTCAATGGGGGAGGTAGGCCAGGCCGTCGGTGTCTCCATCCTCACACGATGACTTTGACCTACATTCATTTTCTGATTTTTTTTTCTTCTAAAAGGATATTGGTTTGCTGTCTTGATGCCTCTGAGAATTTCTGAAATTAGTTGGGGGTTTTGACAAATCACAGAAGTGTCTTTTTGTAATCAAGGGACTTCATCAGTATGAACAGACACATGTTAACGTCACCCATTTGGTTGATTTATTGACATGATGATAGAAATAGGTTGCAGTTTTAGCAAAAATATCTCTTCAGTCAGGCTTTTCATTCACTATCCTTGGACAAGTAGTGTATTGAGTTTTTTTAAGATACAATGATATACTTACAGAGACATGTAGGATTACATGTTGCTGTTAATATTATTATAGTTTCTGTCAGTGGGGTAAAGTTGGATGAGCTGATGAGGATAAAGTATCTTATTCAGGTCTAATACTCTTGTACAGCTAGAGCATCAAACAGTGTTATGTTTATTGACCACAAGATTGTATACTTGAAATCCTTAGTCTAAAATGAGAATTATTGATTTATTTAAATTATTTCTGTAGCATTATGCTATTATAGCAACAAACATTGAAGTCCTAAACACCAAATATTGACTTACTTCTTGATTTATTGACAAAAAATGTTGTCTAATTTGCCCAAATATGTGTATAACATTTGGAAAAGTGAAAATTGAAACCCTCTGTCACACTGACAGATGCTTTCACAGAATTGTCCAACTTTGACAGTAATGGGTAAAAAGCCCTCTACTGTTTGAAACCATCAGTCATTTAGATAACGATTTGGGACACAGTACAAATGATACAAACTTTGACTAAAACTTTGAGTAAGTGCATGAGTTTACCCGAAGTATCAGTAAGATACCTGATAAGTAATATCAATAAGATCCCTGATATAGGGTGTCTAGAACATCTATATCTATCTGTTAGATTTTTAGTAGGATAATTTCAATGTTTTTCAAGGTTTACCCAGATCCTTTAAAAGTCTTAAATTATCTAAAATGTAAATGTATAAATTCAGGGTCACAAAATGTCTTGAGTTTCATTTTTGTTTTTAAGGGGCCTTTTGTAGATAGCTCCTTGACTGAGACATGTTGAATTCTTAATCATAAAGAGGTATGTATTTGCAAGAATCTGGTGATACAATAGTGTTAAGAGCTCACTATATTATAAGTAAGTAAAAATACAGTTTTCAGTCAGGGTTATTTAAAGCATGGTCCTTTAAACATGGCTGAACTTTCTTGTCCCAGGAAGAAAAATAGAAGCAATATATGTGTGCCTGAGGAATATAGATTCCAACAGCCAAATGTCTGCTCATAACTAGTGCATGGTGCTGAGCTATAATACAAAACATGTCACACATTTCTATAAAATACTAACGTTTTAAAATGTAAAAAGCTTGAGGGCTCCAAGCAAGATATCCAAAAAAGCTAGAAAAAGTATTAGATGGGAATCAAAGTCAAGTCACAAAATCCCAAAAAGTGGTACATAAGAGTATTTATTTTTCTTTGGCTGGTTCTGCTATAAAGTATGCAGCAACCCTGGTTTACACAGCTGGTTTTGTGAGAACCATTTTTATTTTCTTCACATGAAAACATTAAGCTATACAGTGTTTTATGTATCATTTCAGGGCCATATTACCCAGCCCTACACACCTTTAGATATATTACTTGCTCATGTATTTTTGTCCCATGATTTTCATCAATCACGTTTTCTTGATCTTGAATGCTCCCCTCCTCTAGGGCACACAGATGAAGAGCAGGGGATTACCTCCAGCTGAAATTTTATAAAGCAAGAAATCTGCGCTTTAAATTTGGTGATTTGTTAGTCAATAGTCAATCCTATCGAGCCATTGCAGATCTGTTGGACTCACTTAGTCTCTTTTGAAAGCAAAGGCTTTATTTAGCACTTTAGCTGTAATTGTTTACAAGCCCCATATTTGGCTAAGGAATGGATAGTTGCCAGGACTGCTTTGTGTTGCTTCTCTTGACTCTTTCGTTAAAAATCTAACCCTAGCATGTTTGACAAAGAAAGCAGAAGATGTAATAGGTACAAACACAGTTGTCGTCAGCAGCCTCTGGCCTTTACAGCATGAGTGCAGTGCACAGCCGTGAAGTGCTGAGTGGTAGAGAGTAAGTGGAGGAAGCCGTGCTCTCTGATCTGTGGAGACTAGTGTTTGCATTGACATGACATGTTAAGAATTATACCCCAGGGCAGGAGGAGAACCTAATTTCTTCTGCACTGTCTGAATAGATGAAGGCTAACTGGCCTCCTCCCAGAGTGATCCTCGAACAGTCATTGAAATCCATACACTCCCTGTTTTCTTTCAGAAGGGCAGCAAAGCTGATAGCAATAAATCAAAGAAGATATTTGTAGGTGGAATCCCCCATAACTGCGGCGAGCCGGAACTCAGGGACTATTTCAATAGATTCGGAGTGGTGAGTATCGCAGAGCGCATAAAGCTAGTCAGTTCATATCGCTGTTATGAATGCTTGAATGGTTGTGACATTGAAAGGGTCAATACTATAGCTTGACAATAGAAATTTACTGACATGGCTTTAGACTATTAATTATTATTTGATCAAATGGTGTTAGAATATTTAATTGGACTATTAAAAAACCCTGCCTGCTTTTCTAAATGGAGCCACTGTTTCTCTTTGTCCCATTCAAGGTCACAGAGGTGGTAATGATCTATGATGCGGAGAAGCAGAGGCCCCGAGGTAAAAGCTGATCCCGTTTTTTCTCTCCCCTCTCCATACCTTACCATCTTAAATCTCATGACAAACTATTCTGGCCCAAAGAGAAAAAAGACCTATTCAGACAGAAACATTTGATTTAATCACAACACAGTCACCCATAACAAGCACAACACTGCAATAAAGCATACAAGCATGTTTAATAAAACCCTCTTACCAGGTCAGCACAGAGTGCATCGAAGATGAAAAATATATGGCTATTTCTTGAGATAAAATGAAAAATGCTCTCATGTAAAATACATAAAATCTTAAACAGGCAATTAAAATGGACAGATTAATTTTTCCAATAGGTCACGTCCTCTGGCTTTAGAATTCAGGTTCAAGTAGGTAGCTGTAGAGTACGTTGTTATTTCCAGGAATACTTACATAAGACAATACTGTTTATTTAGGTGAAGTTTATGTTAACATTGCATCTCTTGTCACACCTCAGCTACCCATTAATGAGTACAATGCTCCATGAACTGATGAAAAAGTAAAAGAAAGATGCAGGTCCTTATGCTCTGTGAAAAGATCACTGAGAGTAAGATTCTCTAAAAAGTGAATTATGTTATTTACCATAAGATAAACAGTTTGAAATACTAAGTCTATATGGGATAGTCATTTTTGTATTTGTTTTATGTTCTCTTTTTGAAAATTTTGATTACATTTAGCTAATTTATTATTTTTGTGGTGCTTTACTTAATAGTCTTAATTCAGTGACATCTATACAACTGGATACCACAGAAACAGAAAGCCTAATATACGTCAGCTTAATTGCTCCTCCCTAGTTCTTCCAATTATTAAAAAAATATTCCCAACTGATTTATACAGTTTAGATAACACTCACTGTTAGGAGTACTGAAGACCATCAAGTTTCTTTTTTTGCTTATCATGAAAGTGATGTACATTTCCTTGTTCAGAACTGCACTGTTTTTAAGAATATAGAGTTTATGACAACCTCAATATGCAGAAATGTTACTAATGTTTCTGTCCAAGTCAAGACAGTGTTAAGGAGTTTTTCTTGGATTGTTGATCAGTTAAAATGAAAAATTACCAAATTAGATTCTTTTAGAGACCGTCAGTGTCCCTCATGACCTTGTGAAACAGCATGAGCCTTTTCCACAGCCATTTTTCCTCTCAGTCTAATATATATCTTCTAAGAAAACGGTTTCCTTCAGGCACTCTTAAGCAGAGAAAGGAAGCTCTATATCTTAAAAGCCTTGAAATGAGAACACGGGGTGAGCCATTGACCTCCCTGACCTCAGTGGGTCTACATCAGGGCAGAAAGGGACAGCCCTTTGGCTTCCCTCAGATCCCTCTCATTAAGGACATTACAATGACTGCATTAAGAATTATTCACTCCTACTAATTAGGCTCAGAGGGTCCTGTTATGCATATGATTACGCCTTGGAGAAATATTTGTCTGATTCAGACTGCTCAGATCTGATTAAGGGTACCTCTAGTTTTAAAACCACTTGAATCCGTCATGATTATGGATTAATTAGCAGTTTTCCTCGTAAGTGCCGACTTCAACAATTGAGTAGATGGCAGGTGCCGTCTTAATTTCTCCAACCGCAGGAGCAAAAATCTGTTCAGTCTGAAAAGCAGACTTTTGTTCTAGACAAAATTGAAAATGCCAGTTTAACCCTCAAGGTCATACTACTCTTATAACGAAGGTATTTGCATCTGGTGTGCAAAGATTTTCCGCTCTTTTCTACTGACTGTTTTTCTCTCAACACTTAAAAAATGGCCATAGATTTAAGAAATGTTATACCAGATCAGTTAGTAATGGCACATTTGACTTCATGGAATTGCTTAACTTGTATAGTAAGTTTTGGTAAAAAAAAAAACACTTAAAGTGAAAAAAAAATCCTAGGTATCTTCAGAAACAATAGATATTAATATTTTATAGATATAAAATTGATACAGTAATAACTTTATGATACCTTTTAAAGACAGATTTACAAGATACCTTATGATTAGGCAGACAATGATAGTGCAGTAGGTAAACAGATGTAACTGAGAAATTTAAAACTTAACATTGAAGGGAAATGCATGGAAGTTAAATAAAAGGTTAAGTAGAAGATAATAGAAGCATCATGGTTCAGAGAGGGCTCGCAAACAAAATGAGGTGCTCAGCAATGTTTAATAATCACCAATTTTTAGGCAGGAATTCCCAAGCCTAACAGTGATGGCCCAGTCATCAGGGACCAGCACAGAATTCCTGACAGAGGAGCTCTCACATCTGTCAGATTCATAACAATACTAGATTGAAAATATGAGATGCTGCTTTGCCATGCAAGGGTAACTGGTCTCCAAAAATGTCAGCAACAATCGGGGTGATGCACGCAAATTGGGTGTGATGGCTTCAGATTTTTCCCTCACTGACTCCAAAAAAGAGAGACTAGTACTAATCACGTTGAGTAATAGATGCAGGTATCTATGACTGTGTCTATATACTATATCTGAGCTGGTGGAATCAAGATGCTGGAGTGTCAAATGACACTTGAGTCGAAGACTGCTGAAGGATTTCCAGCTTCCTCTCCCACATTTGTGAATAGAAGACCTAAACCAGCTAAAAGGGGATGAACGTCTATTTGAGAGTTGGGAAAAGTCATTTAAAGGATATGTTGGATTATTTTAGAGTCATTAAGACTCCAGAAGTTGGAATTGATATTAGTCAAAATCTAGTCCAGTTGTGGTACCAAAACTAACACATCTAATGCCTACTGTACTGCATCACAGCACAGATTTTAGTGGCTCACTCTGGCTCCCAGGATGTTGAACTCTTTCTGCCTTCTTTTCTGAGTGAGCTGTTTAATATTGCCTTCCAGATAAAGAAACAGACTTTAAAGGTAATGTTTAGTTTCACATAGGCCTTGACAGTAGTTAAGTGTTAATGCTCTTTTTTACATTCACATTATTGGTTCAAGAATCCTTTTGGCACCAGCAGCACTCTTAGCAGTATTGATTAAGCATTGTTAGAGGAAAATCCCAAACAATACCCAATCCTTCTCTGAAAGGTCATTAACTCAAGAGTTTGATGTTGGGCAGGTAGGGCACAAAAGCACAGATTTAATGGAACATAAAGTTGAATATCAGCAGTGTAACAGACGAGGCCGTAAGATGGATTCGCAAAAATGTAAGTGTGGGAATAAAGAGGATAAGTCCAGTGATTTGGAAAAAACAAAGTCTGAGCGTCATTTAAACAGTTTTCACAGGAATAAAGCCAAACTAGAGGTTAGCAGGTTTCACTAATGAAATCAGACTGAAGAAAGAAACAAAATGGTTCATGCTCAAAGTATAGTGAGCCCTAAAAGACTTTTTTTCTCTAAGTAGTAGGCCACATAACAAAGTTTGAGTACAGAGTGACTTATTAACTAAGAAAAGAGGTCATGTTGGAGGAAAGTAGGTGTTCCTAAAAGCTCAGTACTTCATCACAACATGTAACTGACACAGTGAGTTCAGATTGCGTGTCTGAGGAGATTTGTCTTTCAGAGAGGCTGTTTGCCGCCACAATGAAGGTCAATTTTACTTTGCAATCAGAGAAACAATAAAATCTTACAAAGCTGTGTTATTAAGAATGATCTCTAACTTTGAAAGAAACTGACCCTTTTATACAGACTCTAAAGTCTCAGATAATCAAGCCTGTTTCTTGACAAATAACTTGTGAGTTCCTGACACTTTTAGCACAGATGGCCTCACTAGAATCAGACCCCATGCCACCGGCAGGGTTGGTGTCAGACTCTGCCCGCTGACCCTCAGTCACAGCTGTTTCATCTGCATTTGTCCAACATAGATTTGATGTAGTGGCCACCGACCCACAGCATGCATTACTGCTCCCATTCATTCTCTGTTGGGAGAAACCCAGAATAGTTTGTCATTGGAATTTAACATGATGTGTTGCACCAGTAACAACCATAACATAATCTTTGATAGTGTAAATAGTTTCTTTACTAAAGCCGTTGGACTAGTTTAAGTTTTCTTTACACTGATTTAGTCCTAACTGATATTGTATCTTAATTGGTATAGTATGTGTTTTCCCATATGTAGAAAGTTAAGTATTTTTGTAAGTAAGCCCTTTCTATTTTTCTTTCTTCTGTCCCCCTTCTCCCTGTGAATGGTTTGAATGTGATTAACTGTGTCTCTTAAGATTTGTCTTTTCTCCTTTAGGTTAATATGCATTATCTGGTAGCACAGAGATACAGGCCAAATTTAAAGAGCCTAATTTTTTCACATGGTCAAAATGGGATGTATACAAAGCTTAATCAACACTGATCTGCATCGGTTAGCTCAGTGTTCAACGATTATCTAATCACAGAAACAAGATTCAGAGGATTTGCCCCTCAGTTAACACAGCATTATTTTATCTGTGGTTAAAGTTTTCATTCTTAAACCAGTGTGTTAAGGGGAGCCATTAATCTTTTTTTGTTATCCAAAGGGGGGTGTATTTCTGAGTTAAAAGTACTTGTTAAACAAATGAATCAAAAATAATAAATACAAAATTGTGAAGTTCCTGTACATCCTTAAAATTACTAAATTTGATTTAAAAAAAAAAGCAATAAGCAGTTTAAAAAAGTCTCTTTTCTGAGAGAGCTTCATTTTTAAATGACACATTAACAAGCACAATCTCTATCAAATCTATTTTTGGCTATTTAACAGAAGCATCAGACAATTAAGGGAAAGTAATTTGGCAGAAACTTGACTCTTAATGGTAAGCATTAAAAAGTTTTCTGTCTACATGAATGTATGAATGCTCCCACATGTCTAAATCTCTTTCCTCTTTGAGGAGAGCAAGACACATTATCATGTTATAGAACTGACATTTAGCACCCTGCTTTGTCACATTTGAGTAAAGTAATAATAACATTTCTGTAATCCATATGTCAGCACTAATTTGAAAAACAATTGACTGTGACACACTTGTTAATTATGCACTGTGAGGAAAGTCCATTTTTTTTGTATAGGCCTTATAATGACCTAAATGTTGAATTAGTGTTTTACAGCGCTAAACTAGTTCTAATTTTACTGTTTTGTCAAAGCAAAAACTGCATTTAATGTTAATGTTTGAGATTTAAAAAGCTGGTTTAAAATGTCTTGACCTGAGGCTTCCCTAATGAAATCAGACCAAGAAGTAAAATGTGAAATCAAACACAAATTAATCAGATAAAGCTAGCCAAACAAAGTGATATTTAAGTGTTTTTGATTAAACAAGTGCTGAAACACTTCTGTAGCTGCAGTGAATGTAAGTGAACCTTACATCAAATCATAGTTCAGTATCAATCAGTCTGAGACATAATCATTTAACAGACGTCTTTGTTTCCATTCCAGCTAACTTTTTTCTCATCAGGAGTTGATTTCAAGCAACAAGTTTTTATTTTTTTGTTTCTAAGATATGTCAACATAACCGAGGATTATTAGAATATTAAACGTGTCAGGCTGAACTTCGATTTAGATGAAGGACGGGTCATTGACAGATGTTATTAATAGCAATAGATCATAACGCAAGGGAACACTTGGCAGGGTATAAGAGGTCTCTAAAAATCCCACTGTCTCTGAGGATGTTTAATTGGATCCAGGTTAGGTCCCAAGGTACAGATATGTGAACAACCCAGTTCTGCCATAGTATAATATGAATCAGACTGGAAGTAGATCACTGCAGCACAGCGTTCGCTCTAAAAACTCCACTTACAGATGGTTGTAATAAAAAGTTTGCTGATGTTGGTGTGGATGAAGTTGGTGCTTTAATCTGTAAATTTTGTGTATCTCCCATTAAAACTGTTAATCAGAATACACAGTTCCCATTTTAAGACACCAGCTTTGGCCTATATCTCTGTGTTACCTTTGTGAGCAATATTTTAATTGTCCATTTTAGGCTTATCCTGGCTGACTCAAAGAAAAATACTGAATTTGGGAAAGCTTGGAGAAAGCTTTAGGCATTCTACAGTTTGTGTTTCTCCACATTTTTGTGATGCATTAACAATGGCTGCTGCGAGTGTGTGCTCCACAGCAAAATACAAAGGGACAGATCAAGGTGGGGTTTGGATGAAACGGCATAAAAGCGACAAAATGTTGCTTTGATTGGCATGTAAAAAGTGTAAGCGGGTGGAAGATGGACTAAATCCAACTTTTTAATGTGACATTTCACATGAAATCAAATGCTGCACTCATCAGTCGTCATGTTTAGTCGATAAGCAGTCCTGTGTTGTTATCTTCACTAAATTTCTCACTGCACAGTAAAGAAAAAAAGTTTCCTTCAATCCCCCAGGCTTTAGTCTTGGATTTGTGTTGTTCTCCGAGTCTGCGACATCATCCGAACCCCAGGAGCCTCTTGCTCAGTCTTGACGGATCCTCACTCTGCTGAAGCCCAATACTGTTCTTCATCTTGTGTTGTCACAACCCCCCTGCTACCTTGATTCACTCTTGGTCGTTGGCTAGGTTTTGGATTTATTACTTTCGAGGCCGAACAATCAGTGGACCAGGCTGTCAACATGCATTTTCACGACATCATGGGCAAAAAAGTGTGTAGTTGTAGTTTTATTTTACCCTTAAGATCAAACAGAGGCTTGGGCGACCGTATGAGTTTTTCTGTGATACTATATGACAAAGAGCTAATTTTAAAGAGCATCATACATCACAAGGACAATTTCTTACAATTGTCCGTGTGAATTTAGTAGTACGTTTGTTATTACTGTTAATTGCTCTGAACACATAGCCATTACCTTTTTTGATTGACCCTAAATATATGCTGTTATCAAACAGTTGCTGTTGTCGCTCAAGGCTTTGTTTAAATGGACCACTCCTTTAGGGTGTCTTTAGTGCTTTCATTTTTAAAATTTAAGCTACATGACCTGATCTGGTGTTTGAATCCAAGAGATAACATGCATAAAGCTGAACAACAGATTTCAAACTAAAGAATTTAACTGAATAAGCATCACCTAAAGGACTGGTCTCATCAGTTCTGTTTCTTTTCTTTCTTCTTCTGATATTTTGTTGGCAGGTCACTTACATGTCAACATGTTTTTATTTTTTTTAAAAACTAAAAGAAAAAGCTCAAGCCAGTGACCTCAGTTGAAGAATCTCCATACTGTGTCTGTCAGCTCTCTAAATGACAAACAGCACTGCTCTGTGAAACGCTGCTCAGGATGAGACTTGAGTCTCACAATAATATTTGCATGTCACTCGGTAGTGTTTGTTTTTACTCAGTGGGTGTACCAGATGGCTGGGGTTTACTGAGCAAAGACACTTCAGAGAGTGTCAGGTAAGCTGTCCATCCTGGAGAAAACAATAAATTCACTATAGTGTTATATTTAAACACACTTTCTTATTCTCTGGCATGTCAGTTATTGGCCTTTGTCTCGTGGCTCACTCCAACCACCTGGCACGTTCAGCTGATAAAATAAGCCATTAAAATAGCCGTAGTAAATGGAAGTGGTTCTCAACAGATATCTGGCCAGGATTTGTCCTGACACTTAGGTTTAAAAGGCACTTTTAAAGCTCTCATTCATTAACAAACCCCCTTTCCCCCAATAGACGCTTTGTAATTAGCAGCTTTTAAAGCTCTCTGCAGAGATACCAGAGGAGGGATGGTCTAGTGTCCTTTTTGCCCTCCATGCAGACAATAATATATTGTAGGTGTAAGAGAATGATCAAATTTAAGCATAGCTCCATAATATTTTTTAGTAATATAATATATTTTATAATTCTTTTATTTTTTTTTATCATGACTGATGAATCGGTGTTTCCCTCCTTAATACTTGAACTTTGTTAGTGTCCAGGTGGGGTGGGGGTGCTTTTATTCAATAGGTTAAAAATGAAATGTTGGGTTTGTAATAGTAGAACATTCATTAAACCGAGTCAGGATCATGAGTTGAACCTGTGACCAGAGCTGTTTGGACCGCAGCCTCTGTGCATGGGGTGCTTGCTTCGCCAGCTGAGTAGGGCTAGAAAAATATGACAAGTACTGAGGAAAGATTAACAAGACACAGGGTTAGACAATATTGTTTAAATCGATGTGAATTATGTTGATTATGTTGGGATTAAATTAGATTATGTGTTCCTTGACTATATTTCACCATTGGCATGCACATTGATAACTAAACTTGTTGGAGGAAAAATGATGCCAGGCCTAATTCTCATTAAAGTACTTTTTTTCTCTTTAAGAAACATTAACAGCTCCCTTCAAGGATTTTTCATTTGAAATCAGACATTTTTATCTGTACAGTTCTTCCTCAGACTTACAAGTACACCTGTGTATATTTGTGTAACCATTTTCAATACACACGGTGCCTTTTTGTTTATTTTCATGTGAGTTTTTTAGATCCCACATCCTCCCAGGGATGTGTGTGTGTACTTTTGTCCTTTTCTACTGGAAGAACCATTGACAACAATTACTAACCACAAGATAATCTTTTTAGTGTTCAGTCTAAATGAAGAGCCCTTTACCCATTTTGATGTATTTGAAGAGAAATTCCTGTCATCAGTGTTTCTCACAGGAAAAGTCCCACTGAAGGTGATGAATGGTTGGGGGTGATGGTGGGTCATGATGTATGAACACCTCTCAAAGGAAGCTCTCCTAAAGTGAATCACTTCTCCTTGTATGTATTAAACAGTTTCAAAGGATGAGTCTGATAACAAGGCGGCAAAAGAGCATTGCCAGCACAAACCAATGTTTGATTTGGGGAATATTAGGTGGTCATATTCACATGGCGGCCATGTTGTTTTGACATCAACCTCAAATCTGTTAAAATCTCATAAATGATGATGGTATTCAGAGGTGAGTCCTGTACCACTGAGTTTAGGTACAATACTCACCTCTAGCACCGTGTGTGAAAAACTTCTTGTACTGGAAACATCATTTTTTATGACATTTCATCCTTCTTAACAAGAGGCAAAGCAAGGCTGAGAGCTCTACTTTTGCTCAAGTCTGTTTTTCCTGTCAGTTTTATTTGTTCACCTGTATGCAGATGCAGACTCTCTACATGTGCTTCCTGTTTTTTTTGTTGTTGTTTTTTTACCCAAGTGGCATTTTTGGCATTACTGCACCTTGCATGAGGTCTATTGTGGTTGACCTGTTGTGTGTCCCACTTTGGTGACATTCACTGACCCATCACTGTACTGTATATGTATGTTCAAACACTAAGCAGGGCTGCCTCTGGCCAAAATGGGGTCCTTATTGGAGGTGTATTTCTTTTATTATATTTTAAAAATATAGTCAAGGTGGAGGGTGCGTTGTGTTAAGAAGGCTGAGCTAACTTTAAAGTGCTTCAGGAAACACTGATAAAATATCTTTATGATACCACAGCAGTAAATAAAGAAAAACCAACTTCCTCACTCTGCTCTTATGGCACCAATATGTAGGTAACCTGTGGAAAAATAAGTCAAAGATCCTCTTCAACCCTACAAATTTGTGCAGTCTTGACAGTAATCCCTCTCTCTTGGTCAAGAACATGACTGAAGAATGTGTAGTTCATATAATTTTGATACCATGGGTCATGTAGATAATGGAGGCTTTATCATTCTGAAACACATGGGATTTGAGAGCAGAGAAAACGGTTACAACTCAGTATTTCCTGCAGCACTTGCCTATGAACATTGACACCCAAACAAGAATAATTTCCCCTTGAACCAGTATAACAGACATCCATAAAATCCATAAACACAAAAAACATGTTTATGGAGTTCAAGTTAAAACGATTTGTGTTTGTTTTCTGAAAACCTTTAATTACAGCCCTACTTTGGCCAAAGGCAGCCCTGCTTTGTATCCTTAACATGCACACACAGCACTTGCTCCTATAATTTTAAAACAAAAGATCATATAAACCCTCTTATCTTAGTTAATGTCTCTGTTAAGTGATACATTTCTCTGAAGTGTGCTGTTTAGTTTGGTCAGGAGGAAGTGTTTTATTGAAGGAGAGCTTACTTTGACTGGGGCAAGCATGGCATGAACCGACCGACACCTCATCTGGTGATCTTGCGAAAAACAATGCAACATCAATATTTGGATATCGTTGCCAATGTTTTGGATGATTTACATATTGAGACAATTTTTTTAGATAATTGTAAAGCTTAGAACATGACCATTATTAGGTGTCTAGGGCTTCCAGTGTGCCATTGGAACAATCAAGTATCATTCGATTTTTACCAAGTTAAAAATGTATATAGAAATATGGTTTATCACCTCTCAGCACAAGAGCACAAACTATTGAGTAGGATTTTTGGCTCATGTTCCCCAGCCATTTGACCCCTTGATATTTTTTAATGTAGGTTTTGATTTTTTAAAGCCTTGAACAAATGTTTACACTGTTAACGTATTTTGTCGTCTTGTGTCTCTGCTCTTTGTGAAGTAAAAGTTCATAGTCTATGTGTATCATCAGAGTTCAGGATCAAATTAACCTTTAATGGCTAAGTCTTTAAAGGGATTATACATTTTTTAAAGAGTATTCCATGACCATTTTCTCTCGATTGTTGCTTCTAGAGGTATAGTTTAGATACATAAAGAGATCAGTGCCTTAAACTACCCAGCCCCACAGCAATCTTTCTCTGTTTTATGTTTTTATTAAAACATTCCTAAATGAAGTCTTACAATTTAAGGGTGGTTACTGCTTATGTGTAGGAACAGTGGCAGAGAGATGGAATATGTGGGAAAACAATTGGAGGGATGACATGCACACAATGGCATCCAAACCAGTTCAATCCTTAGACCATTGTGACTTGGACATTGGGTGCTTGCTCCACAAACAAATTATTTGTATCTTTTTTGAATGGAGAGCCACCAGATGGGCTGTTTTTGTCAGCTGTATTGATTAAACACAGTACAGGGTAATGAATGTCACTTGATATTACAATAAAAGATGATCTTAATCCCTTTTCTTAGTAAATAATTAAACCCAACCTGTGCGCTGTCTTGTGAGTGCTGCCCCCCTTGACTCTGCCCTGGTTTCCAGAAGGAATGAAGGCTGGACTTAATCCATTGTTCTTGACTTGACATTACCTTATGCTGGGACTTGAGGGATGGTGGGAGATATGTGTTACCAAATTAGAAATTGGAGCACATCAAACTGTGCAACAAATCCCAGTTCTGCTGTTGGGGACTGTACAGGAGTCATGGTATCCATCACTCGTCGCTGTGATGCCCACGGGAGAAAGTGCTCAGGTAGCTGCCGGCGGCGGCGGCAGGGCCACTGCCGGAAACATGTGCATGTAATTAGGTCGACAGAGAAGGAAGAGGGGAGTCTGGGGAAGGTGGCAACACCTTAAAGCGCCAAGGAATTTGCGATTCGTTTTCCTCCTGCAAGGTGACCCCAATAACTCAACCCCTCAGTCTATTTCTGGTCGGCTCCCCCTTAGTCTCAGCCTGTTTCTGTGCTCTGGTTAACTCCTGCTAGCTTTGCCTAGTTACTGGAAGTTTGTCTTTTTAGGGCGATACACTCGTGACTGACCCAAAATGTCAAACTGTCAACGATAGATGACCCAAAAACTAATTTAATTCATGAATAAAATACCTAACTGCCGACTGTTAAAGGAAGTTGTTTTGTTGGGCAAAGAAGTGGCCTTTTGGACAAACTCTCATTATCGTAAAATAGAGAAATAGTAGAAATTGTTGGAAGATTATGGAAATAAAAAGCCTCAACACTGGTATACAGAGTTGCTTAAATGTTTACACCATGTTATGTCATGTCCTGATTTTCACAGTCAGTGCATCGCTATCACTCAACAGAGTTATTACTAGAGTTGAAGTTTTGAAGTGCTTGTTAAAACAACTTAATTAAGTGCAGTCAAGATTTTCAGAGGTGCACATTCAGCTCAGTCAGCCAGTGGGAAAAGGTAGCCAGCCAGAGGCTCCAATGATCTCCCCAGTGAAACCAAACATGCTGATTTGATAAAGTCACCATTGAACAAATGTTTGAAGTTAAGAACAGTATTTGTCACAAGTGTAAACTGATGCTTATGTGATCACCACAAGGATGAAATGTTAAAAGCAGCCTCTTATTTTATGTTTGTTTTTTTTTTTATCACTGATAAGCTGTTTTTCCCCATAAAAAGATTACAAACACTTTGGTTGCTTAACTTTTTAAACCTTCCTCTACCAAGCTTTCATTAAAGATGAAGTTTCAACAAAATGCTTAGAAAGTTGGCAAAAAAATGTAAAACAGGATGTACATTTCTACATTTTTATACCCTCAATAGGAAACATATGGGAGACACTGACTCTAACCACTAAAGTGTTCGGTTAGAAAAAGTAGCGAGCTATAACCAAGTAAGCCAGCTGTTTGCTAGCAGCAGACACTTTTGGAAAGACCTGTCTGCTGTGGTATGTTTTAGGACATATTATTTAATCTCACATTGTACAGAGTGTCAAGATTTGCAGGACCACAAGGCTTGGAACGACCAAAAACCACCTGCTGATGTGGGAAAATGTCAGACAGGCTTAACACACAGAGAAAACATCCACTGTTTTTAGAACAGCCTTTGCAGTAGGTCTGAAGCCTCTTGAACTTTGCAATTATGCAGCACTTTCTTTTTCCTTGTGCTGCTTGAGCTTTATTTGCCTCCCTGAAGCCGTGTTAGCACCAAACACAAACACAGTTTATTGTCTTTTGGATCTGATTTTAGAAAACAAACCAACAGAAAAAGTCTATTGGCTAACTTCAGAGTAAAAATGTGGAGTAAAGAGAACGTCCATGGAAATGTAGTGGAGCTTGAATTATGAAATTTGTCTTTTAAATGTGGGGGAAATTGGGAGGCTTACCCTAAAATGATGAAGTCTGAGTACATTTTCTTTATTACCGTCCATCTCCGGGAAAGAGAAAACTAGAAGCTGTTTTCTTTTCAAAGGATTTTAGTTTTTGCGCTGCAGTGATTTGAATTTACGGTGGTAAAATTGAAATATCTGAGACTTTTGTACTCGATCTAAAGATTTTTTTCTAACTTCTGACACAGTATGAAGATTCACTGAAGATTTTAAAAGTTTCTTATTTTACTATCTGCATGCTTATGTTGTCTATATTATGTTAGGACTGAGATACAAACTTCTCTCTACATTCATTTCCCCCTCAGTAAACATACTTAAAATAAAATGAAATGAGATTCTTTGTATTCATTAGCTGGAGAAAGGTAAGTCTTGATCTTCCTTTAGATGGCTGTATCACAAATAGGGCAATTATTCAAGACAAATTAACTCTATGTTTCTCAGGTACATTAAAAGAGAGATATTGTAGTGTGAGATGATGCTTTTTTTCATCTTTGCAATTTAATTTCATTCAACTTGGCAATTTGGCAGTACCTGACACACATAGCTGTACAGCTACAAAGTACTCATAGAAATAACTTAAACAGCATCCCCTCATACCAGAATAAAGTCAAAGATTTGAAAGTGGCCCATAATGTTTGGATAGAAGTATCAGATTTAGGACAGGTTTAGGTGAGGGACTTCATGAACAGTAGACTGGTGTGGCCAAATGTGTCCTCCTTGTCCTTTGTCCAGGTGGAAGTGAAGAAGGCTGAACCTCGTGACAGTAAAGCTCCTGGCCAGCTCGGCCCCGGCCAGTGGGCACCCAGGGGCATCTTGAGTGCAGCTAATGGTTGGACAGCACAGCCTGCCCAGGGCTGGCAACAGCCGTACGGGCCACAGGGTGAGTGGGAACGAGTCCCAGAGCCGAGCAACAGAGAGAGGCTCACTGTTCAGAGGGAAAACATGCTAAAGACGCTTTTAATGTCTTAAACCTGCTGCTTTAACATCTACCTCCAGCATGTCTGAATGCGAAACAGTGTTCTGTTACAGTTTTTAAATTTTAGTAAACGGCTTTTTCCTCAGTCTATTTTTTTTTCTCTTTTCCTGAAGGAGTGTGGGTGTCCACAACCGGCCAACCCATAGGTAGGTGTTTCATCTCCTCTTAAAAACACAGAAAACACACTTTCTTTCCTTCATGTGAATTATTTTTCCTGTAAGTTACATCACCAGAATTGATCGATAGGAGAT
Source organism: Scarus forsteni (assembly GCA_036419115.1). Taxonomy (NCBI): domain Eukaryota; kingdom Metazoa; phylum Chordata; class Actinopteri; order Labriformes; family Labridae; genus Scarus; species Scarus forsteni. The sequence continues at coordinate 32,319,198 of JAZDUH010000136.1, forward strand.
AGATTTTTAGATTTTGCATCTTTGCTGTGTAATCTTGAAGTGAGATGGGTTTGCTGTGTGCGAGTCCAATAATCTGATGACAGTTAGCAGCACGTGTCATCACTGATACATAATGGCTGAGGCTGCTGATAATTTGCTGCCTGGGACAGATGGCAGCCTTGAATAGAATCCAGTCTTCTCCTGCTACTGGTCATGCTTGGTTTCATATCAGCACCTCGGGGTCGACCTGCAACAATCGCTGCTGTGTCGACCCCTCAGCTTCATCAGCTTCAATCTTTGTTCTGCAAAGCACTTTATTTATCAAAACTTTGTGCTTTAAAGTTGCTACAGATTGAGCATTTCTGTCTGGGGGTGCCTTTCTCTTAGTTAATGACTATCTTTATTTGCGGGTTTGAAAAACAGAACAGGAAAGTTTCATTTAACAAACAGACCATTTTACAATTTAGTTAAAATGTTTCTTATGTAGTTAATTTGAATGTTTCAAAAAGCAATCTGCCAAATTAATTTGTGATCTTGTTTTAGACAATGTTAACATGGAAAATCCTTACAAAGGAGGGCATTCAGCTCTAAAATTAGTGAAAATGTATAGAATAATATGACAAAGAGTAAAACTTAAATTAAATTATATCTGGTTGAGTCAGGCCAAACAGATTTGATTGGAGTTTGTTGTTTAATATTGAAGCAGCCTTGCCTTACCTCATTAGGTCTTCAATGTTCTGATTTTACTTTTTTTTTTTTTTTTTTTTACAAACTCTTAGCATAATAATATGAGGCATGTACTGTATATTGAAATGTTGTGAATATTGTTGAATATTATTGAAATATTGTTAATCCCTGTTCACTAATACAAGATTAAAAAGACATTCATTGTGTTATAATTCATTATTTATCTAAAACATGTATGACGTATACAAACAACGATTCATAGCTGCCTGAATAATGGAAAATGAAGAACCCACAATAATATTTAAAAATATTCATAGCTTCCAACTAGTGCCATTTGGTTAAAGGCAAGGCAAGGCAAGTTTATTTGTAGAGCACAGTTCATACACAAGGTAATTAAAGTGCTTTACAGAACAAGAAAAAATAATTAAAATCACAATACAAAATAAAAGCAAAAATAATCATAAAATGAAATTTAAAAGAGAAGATTGTAGATAAAACATGGCAGGGAGGAGTAGAGTCAAATGGCCAAATTCTTGTGACTAACTGCCGGTGGCTAAACATAAATACAAACAGCTTTCCTGAATCTCTTTAAATCATTAATTTATAAGATTTTGACATTTTTCTATTAAATACTGATATAGTACAGGGACACAAAATGTCCAAGTACTGGTGTATTAGTATTTTCTTATGCCTCTGAGAAGCATCATTACTTTGGCACCAGATACAGCTCACATTTTCATGTTCTTTTTTCTCTTCAAGGTACAGATCTGGAAACGGTTTATGCACTGTCACATTTAAAATGGTATTATTGATTTAGCATCAGTATGGGAAAAACACAAACTTTTCAACCTTAAGTGGACTGCTGAAATTTTATAGATCTCTTTAAAAGACACCCGTGGATTACAGATCCCCAAGTCATAGAAATAAATACTCACTGCAGTTTCCCTTGGCCCCTAAAACGAGCTGTATTTGTAATACTCACAATTAAGAAAAGACCCATTCAACCACTGGGCAGCAATCTCCATGAAACAGGATATTGTATGTAGCTCTTTACCCAAAAGTCTGACTTAACTACAACCTTACTCTGTGTTTGAGCAGCTGGGTATGGACCTCCATTGTCAGCGGGTCGAGGAACCCCCACACAACCTCCATCACCTTTCAACGCATTCCTGGTCACAACCCCGGCGGGCAGCTTTGCTGCACCTCAGGGCTACCCTCAGCAGGGCTACAGCACAGCACCTCAGTTCGGTCAGTCACACTGATGCCTTTGCTTGTTCTTCTTTGGTGTTAGGTCAAAACAACATACTGGCACTAACATGTGGTCAGCTTACAGAATGTGAAGAAGCTGAGTAACAGGGTTGAGGAGACTCCATAGACGTCCACTGATTTCTGACGAAGGTTACAGATGTTAAAGAATTGAAATGTTATTGAGCTACTTAATGCTTCTTTTTTCCACTCAAGTTTATTTCTTCAGACCATTGAAGCCTTACTTCAGGTGAAATGGTCCTTGCTCCAGATTTCTTGCTGGAATGGCAGTACAAATTTGCTTTATGAAATATGGTATATGTCAGGGATGTCTCTGTAGTGATGGGAGAACCATCACATTATTAGAAGTGGACAACATGACTGAGATGTTCAGAGTTACGTTAGAGGAGTGGTCATCAGTTTGTAAGGTAGAAGTAACAGCTTAAAACTGCTGCCCTTATATTTAATTTTGGCTTCTGTGACATTAATTTGTGAATTGAACAGTGTATAGATACAGCAACAAGAGGCTGAAGACAAAGGGGAATGACATCGAGGCTGACTCCTCTGAGTGTAACAGCTTCTGAATACAGTGAGGGAAACACAAACACAGTCATGGTGAGGCTGCTGCCCCAAAATGTATTGGGATTAATAAATACAGAAGTTTAGTTTTGTATTTTCAAAGAACTATCTTTTACGGTTGTACTGTGTGTTTTTTTAAAACAATGATTGAAATCGGAGACTACCCTTGAGAGATACAATTTTTGATTCATCGACCCTAACAATGAGGGTTTTATCGCAAAATACCCCATATCTAAAAACAAATATTTATTTGGATTATTGTATTACCCTTCAACAGGTTACAGTTTCGGCACACCACAGGCAGACCAGTATGCTCCACAGGTTCCTCCTCCACCCACCACTCCAGGAACTGCACCTCTGGGCTTTGCGCCTGCCACGACGCCAACTCAGGACTTGAGCAAAGCTCCCACTGGGCAGCCTGACTTCCCTTATAGCCAGTATGGTAAGAAACGCATTGTGCATCAAGCAGTTTGCTGCCCTTTCTCTCCCATTTAATTTTAATTCACCCCTCGGTCCTGCTCATCTCCCCGGATATTTTATGGATGCAAACAGCTCATTAAAGTGCACATCTACAGCCCTTCCACAAGCAGGAGCTTGGTACCATTTAAGCTTGAACAGCTACACATGCATACATGCTTCTTGCAAACATGAACCCCTCTGGCTCTGAAGATGCTACTCAGGTGTCCCCATATCCAGGAGTCTCCAGCAGTTATGTCTGTCTACTCCAGCTGGGCTGCGGAATGGTAAAAAGATTGGTAGGTTTGAATTAGATCATCCTGCCTTGCAATGTTTTTTGTTTTGATTTTATTTTATTTTTAAAGGAAGTGTGCCTTCTCCTGACTGACTGTAACCAATTTTATACTTGGATCAAATAGTCCTGCCTTTTTAATTACTCCCTCTCACACCCCTCCTCTTCCTCCCTGTTGATGGCTTTGCTGGCTTCTTTTCCTGGTCTTGGCACGACGGCCATAGGAGAGCACCAGCATGACGATAGTAATCTTATTTCTGGAATTAGACATGTCTACCTGCCAAGTTACCTAACAAAAATGTTTAATATGTCCCATCAGTTTATGACAGCGGGGCTCTGCATGCTTGTCTTTAAAATGTGAACTTGTGCAGTGGAAACATGCAGGTGTTGTGGCCAGAGGAGGCTGGGGCATGTTTTGACCTATGTGTCTGTAGGATTTACTGTCTGGCCTATGCCTTCATGGTCATTGAGCTTTATTCTTGATAAAGTCTATGAAACACTATTAAATGTATTTACCAAAGATACAACTCTATTTAGGATCCTGACTTGCTCTTTTGTTCTTGGCTTGATTTCAGTGGAGGGCTTCAGAACAACATATTTTATCAAACCAGTCATGTATTAAAGAAAGAGAAATGATGTATTTATTAATTATTGTATCTAAACCATGCAGGGAGTGGAATCCTCAGGGACACACTGTAGACACATGCTGGATTTAGAGTTTGAGATCATGCTGAGAACAGAAATCGAGGCTGAAGCCTTTCAGCTATAAAGTAAAACGCAGCCTGTGAAAACTAACCAGCCTCCAAGGAAAAGGAACAAGCTTAGTCTCCATTCAGCATTCACTCCTTCAGTCACACACAAGCTCACACAGTCAGATAAGAGTCAGATGTTCATTCAGAACCTACATTCAGTTTTTTTCTGCTGGCTGGCTGGTATTTTTCCTCTGACTTGGCTTACAGCTGCTTCACACTGCTGGATCCACATAAAGCAACCATGTGACCGCTGTCAGTCATGACAGGAGCCCATCTTGTTCAGTGTTTCCTGCTTGTGCTTATCTTCCATCCAGCTTTTTCATTTAATTCACTGCCTGTTTGGGCACCGAGTCCAGAAACCAAAGTCTTTAGTATCGAGACAGTCTCAGGAGTTTTGTGAAATGGGCAGGAGATTCTCTTCATAGACAGAAGCGCACAAATGCCAAACTATTTTGTGAGAAAAGGAGGGAATGGATGTGATTCAGAGTTTGAGATTGTACCTAGAAACAGTGTGGCTTATTTGTAGTCCAGGTAATTGAAGTAGAAACCAGGGACTTTTGGCAATCATAAAATAACATCAAATCCAGGGATTGTTGCTCAAATATAAGATGACATTATTTTAAGACACATTTTAGCTGATACAATGAAAAGCAATACAAACTCCTTAGGCCTCATGAGAGCTACAAACAGCACGAATTGTGAGATCTGTAGAGCCAAATTAAAAAAAAAATTTCTGGAGTGAGTTTATATCTTCAAATTAAATTAACTATGCTGGCTAAGCTCTCCCAACAATGTATGTTATGGCTGATTTGTTAAGTTCTGACTGAAATTTTCAGTTCTTAAAACTCACCTTCAAGGTTAAACGATGAGTATAAACAGAAATAATTGCTCTGCTTTAAGCTGCTTAGCTTTATGTGCATATTACTAATGTTTATGGCAGAGATATCAGGTGTAATAGTGTGGAGCAAGGATGAGTCTAACAACGTCAGTGTAAGTTAATGTTTTAGCACTTCCGGTTCCCAAAACTTAAGTATGTGGGACTTTGTGTTCATGTTTCAGGTGAACACCTGAAATAAGGTCTTTGATGAACACATGTAGACATGATTTGAACATTTTAACGTTCAACTTATAATACATCTGATATTAGGGCTGGACAATCAATTGGATTTTGATCGTGATTTCAATTTTGCCATCTGACAATCATAAAGACATTATAATCGAAGAAAAACGATTAACATGCCACACAGTGTGGAGTGCAGTGTATCCAAGTTCCCGCGCTTCATAGCACTTCTGTGTTCCACGTGCAGCCATAGCGAGTGTGTGTGACTTATGTGGATCAATAATACTGTATGTGCCACTCGCTGGTTCTTTAAAGTTGTGTTTAAATCAATACTGAAGTTTTTAAATAAATGAATAATTGTGTATTTTAATTGTGATTTCAGTATCACTTAAAATAATCCGAATTCTTATTTTTACCATAATCGTCCAGCCCTATCTGATATTGTAATGCTTTCAAGTTTGAAGCATTATTGTGCTTTTTAAGTCGATGGTTCCTAATAAACTGCTTACAAGGACTACAAAATTGACTGGGGACCCTCATATGGTCATTACTGGTTGTTCTCAGTAAACAAAAATACATACGCCAGAGCCACAGACACAAAGTTGCTGTGGTTACGAAGGAATTTTCAGTGTGTTGAAGAATCTGGCCTTGTAAGTTGGAAATGCAGTTGTTGCTCCCACCAAGCAACTTGGTAATAACATTTTACTTTCCAAACTACATTTAAGCCTAAAAAAATCAGGAACATTAGGTCAAGTGGTAAGATCATAATGAGGAGCAAAACATTATATGTATCAGGATTTTTTGCTTGTAACAGACCTTACTATCAGTCGTGATTCAGTAACAAAGTGAAAAATTCCATAAAATTTAAGTCAAGGGAACCAGCATGATGCTAACTTTCTAGCTGTCATCCCTGCAGCACTGTTTATGGCTGAGCCACATGGCAAATCTTGATTTATCTACTTTTTTCTGATCTACTGCAGAAAAAATGAATTGTTGTAAACACTATATAGTCTGTGCCAAAGCTGTTCTTAAATCTGCCAATACTAATAAATAATTTACTGAGCAAATGTCTGCAGCTGTCCATATCACGATGATAATATCAACAGAATAGTTTACTGAATAATCAAAAACATAGTGGTTAGGTAATATGTCACAGCAGGCAGTAAAGCTGTGACTTTTATGTTAGAATCTTGATAAAAACAGAATACATCTCAATAGATATTATCATTTATGAACATTAAAATCAATATTTTATCACTCATACTTGTCATATTGATGAATTTTTTTCCTGTTTTAGTTTAGGTGTGCTCTTTTCAATTTAAATTTTTGTTGTTTTAGTAACTTGACCTCACGGCTTATTCACCCAAACAACCCATTGTATTTATAAAGACCAACAAATACAACAGCTGCACTCAAACAATAATTAATGGTAATTTTTCTTTTGGATAAATAATGATTTAGTTACATTATGACCGTCATATCAAGGTGAAATAATTAAGGACCATTTGTGACATCAAAAATGAAATAATGAATAATTGAGTTTTTTATAGTGCTTCAAAGTTAAATTGGAAACCCTAACATCAGGCATCTTCCACCTTAGCTACATTTTAGAAAGAAATATATAAAACATATTGAAATGCAGTATGGAGTTAGTGAACAGACTTGCTGCCCACTCTCTCCTTCTTGCTTCTACAAACTGTGCCACAAACACAGAGAAATATGTTCTTCTTTTTTACCTCTTCTGTTCAATATGATCTGTGCCATTGATTGTAAGAGCAGTTGTTAGTTGAGAATACATTTTTAAACTATCACCATAATATACCAAATCAAAGTAAAACATTTTAATCTTATTTTTATCTTGTGTGAAAATATCTCCATGCATCTGAAAAGTTCAGTACATTCCCGACATCAGCAACCTCAACAAATTTAATTCTTTGAATCCTTTATGGTCCCATCTCAACTATGCAATAATTGTATCTAATGGAAAAGATGTGCGTAGCATCTCCCCTTTCATTATAATAATCTGTCAAGCAAACTTAACTCTTAATTTGCGTCTAAGAGTACTTAAAATATATATATGCACATTTCACAAAACTTCATGAGACCAGGCTGGCATGGTCAATAGTCAGGCGTGCTAGCAAGTAGCCTACACTGTCACACTCCATTTTGTTTTGAGCAGTGATGCCTCTCTTAAGCATAGTTCAGATGCAGTGTATGGGTACATGTACAGCTCTGTTAGCTCAGTAAGGGGGGAACTTTGTAAAGTAGTCGGCCAGCAGTATCTGGGTTCAGTCAACCTGGTCTCCTCATCTCCCTGATAGGCTTGGGTAACTACCCTCAGGACCCCTCTGCCTACGGACCAACGCGTCCTTCACACAGTTATGGTCAGGATGAGCAGGGAGGATATAGTGCAGGTAGGTGCCAGCATCGTCTTCTCCAAACACTAAAGTAGCATTTGTTCAGTACTGTAGTCCTGATAGAGCTGCAACCTGGTTCTTTTCCTCTTTTGGTTTGCTCTGTCTCTCATATTTTGCATGTACATTTTGCATGTACATACAAATGACTGCGTGTCCTCTTGCATAGTAAAACACAGCCATTTACTGTGGCACAGCTGAGTGGATTTGAAAGAAATTTACATTGAAAATTTGGCTCTTGGAGCTCTTAGCATGCCAGCTGTAGTTTTACTATACCAAGACGTTACCATGTCCTCCTTTTGTCCTCTCTCTCTCTATCTGTCTGCATCGCTTTGCTGATGATAAAAGGATGATCTAATTGTCAGAAAATTTGTTCATGGTTCACTTGTCTCTATGCATCAGCAGTCCATTCACCCGTTGTTTTCCCCCATTTACTGTCTCCACATTTTAGCCAAAGGGGTGAGAAAGGAAAGGAGAATAGAAAAAAGAGTTGATGACATAAATTTCCAGTTTCTCTCAGATTCTTCTGTCTGGTGGTCCTGTTGGGACCGCTCCCTTTTCTTCTTGCTAGTGAAGCACTTTAAGAACCCCCAAAGAAATGTGTCTTTTCTAACTCTGTCCCTTTTTTCTGTCTTCAGTAGTTAGCCTGTTCATGCTAGGTAGTTATTTAAATTTTTATGGTCACATTTTTAGAATCAGTCCTAACTGGATGTAACCAGGGCAGGAAAATGACCAAACATCAATCTGTCAATCTGAAAGGCCCTCATCTTTTGACAGGAGCTGCAGAATTTTTCGGGCCATCAGCCATTCTTCAGAGAGATACGTTTCCTTCCTGGGCTGCCACTTCACTGTCCTTATTTGTTTGTGGCAAGATGGTGCCATCAAGTGTTTGACTAGCAGAACAGCACGTCTTTAGAGTTAGTTTTCTCAATGAAGCCTGCTTCTAAACTTTAAACTTATCCTTCTTCAAGCACTTTGAGTTTTAAAGTAAATTGTGTAACCTTATAAGGCTCAATGAAGAAACTTAGAATTTTACACAAGAGGAACACTCCACCATAAGCCTTAAAAAATATATTTTCCTAAAAAGAAGACTGAAAATATGATGTAGCTGCCAAGGGAAATCATGACCTGGAATATTCTGATGGTTATTGAGACTGGGTGCATAATTTAACATAATGACTCATTGATATTCAAGATCTGCATCACATGCATTAGCCAAAATGTAAAACCTAAATCTTTAACATTCTTTGATAAACAAGCAAAAAACTGAAACTAATAAGTGAATACAAAATGATTAAAAGATAAACCAGCAAATCTGGAAAGGCAACTGCTGACTCTTGGTGGTTTTGTTTTTGTGATCTTGGAACACCTATAACATTTTACTTATGAAGAAATAAGGATGATTTATCTAAAATATCTGATATTTTGAAAATAGAACATTTCAGTTAGCTTTAAATCTTTAACAAAAAGACAAAATGTACCCAGTGCTACATGTAATTACTCAATCACAGTTATAATTATTTTTTATGGTTGAAGCTTCAATAAGTGTATAGGCTGGCACTGGTTGTCAAAATATCAAGATGTAATCTTTGGTCTGTTTTAAGTTAATGTTCCACTGTATCACACCTAATTATCAAGATATAATTATTTATAATATCTGTGAAAACCATTGTCAGCCTTGGTACATTTTCCTTTATGAACACACTGCTGAGTCCTTGGAGACAAAAACAAATGAAAAGAAAGATCTTATTTGCATGGCTGTACTGGTTTAAGTCTAACTTTAAATTTCTTGCAAATTGGTCAAATCTACTTTTCTGGCTGTCAAATTAGAAGAGTGGATATTATTTTCACATATTGTTATATGATGAAACAAAGTGGAGAATTGAACAAAATAAGAATCTGACAGCTCTAAACTTCCCATGTTATGCAAAATATGTGTTTTATGATTTTTTAAAAATAATGTATGTCTTTGATCTGTCTATGAAGCTAAGTAAAATTAATCATAAAATTTAGAAGACGGGCAACAAGAAAAAGCAAAGCAATAAAACCAAGAAACATAACACAAATAACAAGCTAAAATATAATTAAAACAAATAAATAAAAACATGTTAAAATATTTTAATCATGGAATAAAAAATCAGCCAATAAAATACGGAGCTAAAATTCAGTAAGTAAGATAAAAGTGCCAGTCAGAATTCAATAGTTATAATCATTAAAATGATAAAGATCTACATAAAAGTCATGCTGAGGATTTACACTGAAACAGCCTGTTCTGAGCAGGGCTGAAACAGAGGGGTTTACTGACATGCCAGGATTTGGTTTAAAAAAAGATAAATATGTTTCGAGCCATGTTGGGACAGTGTGAACTAGTTTGCAAGCAGTAGTATACAGGACCGTGAATATAACAAACAGAAGTTCCAATAGTTATAGTTTTAAAAGAGCGAACAAAACTGAGCATGGAGGAAAACTGTATTGGGGGTTGTTGTTGGGGGGATTTTCCCTCAGCCTCTAATGAGTATAAACTTTAAGCTTTATCATTTGTCAAGCATTAAGGCTTCTCCATGATTACACTCTGAGTCTAATGTTGAATCCTTTATTCTCTGTCCTGTTCTCCCCTCTTTGTCATTCTCCCTCAGGGTACGGGCAGGACCTGACGGCCTTCACCCACAGCTTCGCGGACCCCAGCCAGCCAACAGCCACGTACGGGGCACCGACGGCACAGCCCGCTGCTGCCCCCCAGCCCGCCGCCAGTGCATTCGGCAGAGGGCAGAACCACAACGTACAGGGCTTTCACCCGTATCGACGCTGACCGCCACCTCTGGGCAGGGCTGCTATGTAAAGTTCAAAAACAAAACAAAAAAAAAAGAAGTCAGGGAAAATGTGTGTTCTAGCGAAAAGCAAAACTGGAGATCTGGATCGTTCTTTGGGAATGTTGAATGCACAGTTTGTAAAACAGAAACCTGTGTGAAAACAGGGAATCCAGGAAATTCAAAAGGGGTGAAAAGAAACCCAGGGTTTTTTGTTTGCATAACTTAATGAACATTCAGCAGAAAGAAGCTTTTATCCTCCACCTCCCCTCCCCATGTTTTATAGTAGAACTAAACTACTTTGCAATAATTTTGATTGTCTGGTCAAACACTAGCACAGAGACTATATGTAAAGAGACTTGCATATAAATATGTATATTTATGGTGGACACAAATGAAAACAGGGTCTCAAGTTTCCTCAGCTTTAAATTCTAGGGAAAAATGTTTTTATTTTTCATTTGGTGAATTTTGTTTACTTTCTGAGCCTTTAAAGTTTGTTTAAAATGGAGATTATGAATATATATATTATACACAAACTGTGCAATTTTTTAAAAAGAGAATTTTGTACTATAAATGTACACTTTGCTTGTTTTTTTATTTAAAGATGTAGACTTCCCTCAGGTGGCTCTTTTGGGTGCATTTTTTGCACTTGCGCAAAAAGAAAAAAAAAGGACAAATTATTACAAAAATAAATGTTTTAAGGATACACGCCTTGTCCAAGATTTTTGTGTTTGTGGATGTATATGTGTTGGGTGATTTATTTAAACAGCCTTTTAGGATCAAAAACATGTCAAACACAATGCAGAAGAAGAGTCATAATCAGTTCAAGCAGAGGCTCCCAAACTGTTTGGCCTGTGATCCCCAAATAAGGGATGCCAGGGCTCGAGGCCGCTGCTGTGAGCATTTATAAAACTGAAGACCAAAGTTGTACATTAAAGATAGACAGATACTCTTCACCTTAAATATCTCCTAATGACTGTAGTTTTATTTTAAAAACAATTAATTCTGTGTCTTTTTAAACAATAGGTAAAATAGGCCATGCATGATCATGATCATTTTTGTGTTTTGTCTTTTTTTGGGAAACATCTTGCACCCCCATGTTAGTGTCACGTGTCCCCCAAGGGGTCCCAACCAGGCCTCATTCTCTGGGGCTGAAAGTGGAGACCCATGCCAAAGTGCCAAAAGCTGTTGTACCCCAAGTGTCCACTTGGAGCTGCCTGCAGAAACCTGTCTTTGTATTGATTGTTTGTGGGGAAAAGATTATTTTACAGCCTGGTTAAAAACAGCTTCAGTCCAAATATATGATACATCTTTGTGCTCTCATTGTGAGGGGGTTGATTTTATTATATCTCAGCCATTTTTCTTGTCAAAGGATTTCCAATTTCTGGAAATGTTCAGCTGCTGCTATTGGTCTCTACAGGACTTCTTTCTACTGGGGAAAAAAACCCAAAGGTAGCAGCCTCAAGTGTCCCTGATGTGGCATTCTTTTTTTTCTGGATTTATTGGTATATGAGTTTACATATCAGGATTGTGGCAGTTCATGATCATGAAAACAAGGAATTCAACACTGAAAAAAAAAATTTTTTTTAGCTTGATATGTTTTTTGGATTACATCTTATTTAAATTGTCATTCGGTGTACATACGAAGGGTTGTCTCTCTATGTCAGTCCTGTGATTGGCTTGCAACCAGTCCAGTGGGTTGTACCTTACCTCCTGCCAAGTGTCTGCGGAGATGGTCTCTAGCTCCCTGCAACTCCTAAAAGGATCAGAGGTAGAGATGAGGCTTGACAGGACTAGGGATGGGAATCTTTTTGAGAATCAGTAACGATTCCCTTAAGAAATAAATATCATGTCTTTATGCTCCTCAATTCTCTGACCATTTCCTTCCACTTAGTCCTGCATGCCTTGCAAATCTAAGCCAAATTCATACTGCTGTTCAAAGGCGTGATATTTACCCCTCTGTGACGTTTCGCCTCCTCTGGTAACTCCCTGGAGACACAATGGAACGAACAACCTGACTCCTCAGCTCCTTCTTCATTTAAGTGATGGAGGTGGGAGACAGGAGCGCTGTGAGTGAGCGTCTGTGTGTAGCCGTGGGCACGCGCTGTGGCATGAGTGTCCAAGCCACATTGTAGCACCACTTTTAACTTATAATTTCACCATAGAATATAATTTCTCCATAATCATCTCATAAACAATATATCCTTAATCTTGCTCTCTGCATGCAACTTTTTTTGTCTATATTGCCTTTACATTTTCTTATTGTCACTTTGCTATCTCTGTATATTGTTTTAACCTGCATTTTTATCATATCATTATAAATTAACAAATATAGTGCCCTTACGAACATAATGTGAATGTTCCTAGGTGTAAATACAGTGGAACCTTGTTGCCAAGTGTTTGCATAAAGGCACAGTGAATTGGACCAAGGATGTTAGTCTCTCCTTAGAGGCAGTCGTCAAACACAATAACAAAACAAAAATGTGATCATGGCAGACAGGAGATAGGAGCTGTCAAAGTCATGCCTTAATTTTTGACATAAAGATGCTTACCACACATTTAGTGCTTCAAAATGTCAGTAACTTGCAGAAGCATTCATTTATGCAGCAGGGTATTGAATCTCTCGTGTCATGTATTTGGCATTGTTGACTCTAAAACCCTACGAGGGGGCAACTTTTTTTCCTAAACAGAGAATTCACAGGAATTGATATGGGAATCATTTAAACATTTAAGAATCCGATCGTTATGCAGAATCAACAATGGATATAGAATCAATAAAATCATCTTAATTCCCCTCCCGAGGCAGTACATTCAATAGTTTTTCATTTATCATAGATTATTTTAAAGTAGTCAAGGTAATTTCCTTTGTTTTGTTTTGGTTATGATCTATTAGCCCTGGTTGATATAAGACTTATTTTTTTAGCCAACATTAGTAAATCTCTCACATTAAAGGCATGTTTAGTATTTTAAAAGCTAAACGTCGTTAAATTAACACGAAATCTACGGAGTGAATTTAAAAAGCTGCCTTAAAACAGGAAAATTAATTAGTAATACATTCGGTTTTATATTTTTAGGAAAACTGGATTAAAATATGAAGGTTCAATGGTAGCTATAAAACGTTTTAAGATAATGTTAGTCATATCATCTGTTTCTTAAATCAGTGTCGGATCGTTTCCGGGTCAAAGGTTGACGTTTGATTGGTACGTTCGATTTTTCAGTCCACTTCCGCGTTTTTAGCATATTAGCATTGTGCTACCCTCTCTGGGAACTAGTTGACTTCTGAGAATTATTTTTTATTCCAGCTCTGGCCGTCATTTCCTCTCTGGCGTCTCTTCCAAAGGGAGGACAAAGGCTCTCGCATTCCCTGGAGTAACAGTGTAAGCTGAAAATACTGAGTTTTTACTGTCCGGACTTATTTATGCCTGAAAATCTGAAGCTAGCAGATGTCTAGGCTTGATGGGCGGCTAACCAGCTAGCTCTAAACAGCATAGTTGATGCAGAAGCTTGACTTTAGTTTATTAATTATGAGTTAGTTATCAGAATTTTCCTGCCTGTTACCAAGATGTTTGTCAGTTTGTGAATCGTTTAGCCTCAAAAGCTTTAAGGCAAAAGGGAAAGTGAAACTATGAGGGGCACATTTTGTGATGTGAAGTGAATTCAGTGTAGTATTGAAATGATGAACTAAAGGTATGAAGCTGCTGACATGAATTACATTTTACAATGGATGTCAGATGTGATGACAAAAGCCTGAGTAAAGCCTGACAAAGTTACTATAGTCACAGTCAAACAGGAACAAACATGAAAACTGCCGTGTCATTTGTCCGGATAAATCACTTCACAGAGCACCATTAAATACACAGAACAATCCATTGTCTGATATGGAGTTAAATGCAACACAACATTTCAAGTCTGAAATGAGACAATAGAAAGTATAGATCTGATAGGGATGCACGATATGTATCGCACAGTATCTGCAGATATTGACCTGAGAATTAGAATATCACTATCATCCAATATTGACATTTTTGCACATGTTTTAGCTATAAATATCTGCCAGATATTTCCCTTATATCAACTATAAAATTGACAAATTACACAACTGTACCATGCTGCTTCATCTTATGATCAGTGCATAGAAACGTGAAGATCAATCATTTTTTGAGAGAGGGAAATGTTTTTCTTGTTTTACTTCTATTCCGTGGACTGTCATCTTATAAAAAGAAACAAGTCAATTACAATTAAGCAAAGACTAGGGGAGGAATATATGGTATTTTGCCAATATTCAGCATTCCCAAACTCATTATTGCTGGTACAGATATTTTTTATCAAGAGCAGAAAATCTCCTCTTTACTAAAATGTATATGTTCTTTTCATGGTGATAGTTTATTTGTGTTAGAAACTGATGTGAAGCCAATAAACATTTTATTCTTTGATAAATTGTGCTTTTGATTTATAACAGTGATAATTGATGAGGTAGAGCATTATGGTACATAGTTATGTTCTGCCAAAAGTATAGCCAATATAAAAACTGGTTGTATAAGGACAGTGTGTACGGACAAATCAAATACTGGCAAAAGAAATTGAGCAAATATTTATAACAACCTTTTAAGGCAATTGTCTGCTGATATTGATATTGGTCTGATGATATTGTGCATCCCTAGTAAAGATTTTGACAGTAATGAAAAATAAAGTATTGGCATCTGCATTATGAGTTTGGAAAAATGGGATATCATGCATCCCTAATGTTAAATAGGAAGAAGTTCAACTACAAAATAAAATCAGTAGAAAAAATAAGAACAAGAACATTTTCTGATTATTATTGATCACCTTTATTAAAGTAGTTCAGCCCATGTCCATTTTGGTGAGGATGGTTTTACCTTTAAGTCTGAACATTGGTTTTTTCAACTGGAGAACAAAAATTTGTGTATTTGATTTATATATTTACATTTTTTTAACCAAGTCTAAAATAACAGAAATGCATCACTTGAAATACTTATTGTTTGACCAACATCCAAATGCTTACCATACTACTTCAGGAAAAAGGCGACCACACATTGAAGAGCACGGTAGTTGTAACAAGTACACTTACCTGTCATTTTTACTAGAGGAGTGAAAAAATATCGGTATCGCAATATATCGCGATATTCTGACTCCCGATATAATATCGATATTTCAAATCTTAGTATCGATATTTTTGTAAAAATTAAAGCTCATATTTTATCAGAGTTTGAAATAAAATACTACTTATAAATATGTATGCACAGGTGTACAGGTGTCAGTTCAGACAGTGACAAGAGAAATATGTGATTTTTTTACTTTTACTTACTTGCTGTTGTGCTGTCAGTAACTCAAAGCACTTTGTTCCTCGTGTGTTCAGTTACAGTTTGAGCTGCACTGCAGGTTAGGATGCTTTCAATACTTTAAGGGGAAAACAAGAATAACTTCTTTGCAACATTAATTTAAGTGACTTGATCCACTCTGTGTTTCAGCTTAAGTGTATTAATGTAACACTGCATTTGACATATTTCAATTACAATAAAATGGAAAGGTTACATATTCATTGTCTCTAGGTTTTACCTAGTTTACTGTATAATATCTCAATATATCACAATATTGTGATATCGTGATATTATGGTATCGTGACCAAAGTATCGTGATACGTATCGTATCGTGAGGCTCTTGCCAATACTCACCCCTAATTTTTACCTTTTCAACTGGTCATTAATAAAATTTCCTGATTAGCTAGTACTATGGCAGCAACTCAATGGTCAAGATGATGTATTAAAGTTTAGACCAAACACCAGACTGGGGGGGGGGTGATTTAATTGAGTTTGAACATGGCATGATTGTAGGTGCAAGATAGTCTGGTCTGAGTAAAAGAAAATATCCAGTGAGCTGCAGTTCTTTGGGCAAAATGCCTTGTTGATGCTTGAGGTCGGAGGGGAATGGTTTAGAGTGGTTTGAGATCATAGAAAGAAAAGCAGAAGTAACTCATAACCATTCATTACAACAATGGTATGCAGAGGACCAGAGGTGGTGAAGTGATTTCTGGGATTGAACTTCTGTGGAATTTGCACTTCATTTTGGCCCCCAGCCTCCAGTGAGCAGGCCTCAGTACAATGTGGAGTAACAGTGTCACATTTGCCACATTGATGCCACTGACGCTGTGTGTCGGTGTTATGCAGCTGAGTCACTTTCAAAGAGACTTCATATCAGGTAGCTGGAGGTGCAGGAGCTCCTTCAATGAAACATCATGGAAACGTCTGCCCAGGCGTGGGCTGTCCCCTCAGAAATGGCTTCACCGTTTATGGCATGTTGGCTCTGCTAAGGACTTTCTCTAAGTTTGAATGATTGAATTATCCGTTAGAGGAGGTGCTTTGGGTTATCGGAGTGGAGTTTATTCATTTTTATTCC
Source organism: Scarus forsteni (assembly GCA_036419115.1). Classification (NCBI taxonomy): domain Eukaryota; kingdom Metazoa; phylum Chordata; class Actinopteri; order Labriformes; family Labridae; genus Scarus; species Scarus forsteni. Next base: position 32,335,883 of record JAZDUH010000136.1, read on the forward strand.
ATCCTCTGTGTGCATGACATCTTCACTTCTCATGTCCTCCTGGTTTCCTCACAGGGTGTCGGATCTGGTCCAGGGTCGTTGAACAGTTAATGCACAGAGTAAAGAGGCTGAAAACTGAGGACAAAACAGAGGAAGGACAGAAAAGGTAGGATCCCCTGACAGATTTTTGCTTTTGAGTGCAACGTTTGCTTATTTTATTTTATTTTAAAACTCATTAATTTGCACAAGTATTTAGTCAGATTGGTAATCTCATAGATTCCAAACTGGTCTAACCTCAGGACCCACCAACACCACAATGATGAGAAATGATAGCCTCAATTCCAAATATTCTTTGTCACTGGTTTGGTTAATGTAAATGATCTTAGAATGAACCCGGCATGTGAATGAATGAAGAGATCATACAAACAAGTTCAAACAAGAGCATCATTGTATGCACATACAATGTTTGATTTGTTTCTCCCTGAAAAAGATGTGAATTTTAATTGTTTATAATTGAAATCAACCCAGTGATGAATGAACCAATATGTCATAAAAACAACCAACATGTCTCCTGATGTATCAGCAGAGAATAAAATAGAATTATTATGTTTGTGTTTGGGTGGTGTGAAGGTTGTTGGTTAGATTCCCGTGTCTGTTAGGGCCCTTCCGTGTGGAGTTAGCCTGTTCTCCCTGTGCATGCATTGGTTCTTGCTGGGCACTGTGCCTTCCTCACACAGACCAAAAAATGTGCTTATTAGGTTGAGAGTTGTTCTGATTCCGAGACCAGAAAGTGCTCCGATACTGACGAAAATGCTGGTATCAGTATAAGCGAGTACTGGAGTTAAGGCACCATCCAATACCACTTAATTTATGAAATAAGTAATCTTTTTATGTTTAGCACCGTTAAACTCTGGCACAGTTCTTCTTCACCACTCTTAAAACAGTAGGGCTGTGCTGCAACCTGCGGGGGCCTGGAGGAATTGATCACGTGACGTAGACACAACGGAAGTGTGCCAGAGCCGGCTGACGTGAGGCTCGGAGCCAAGCTAACTAGCGCAATCATGCTGAATCATTGCTGTATTTACTCATGTTTTACAAAGGGTTTAACCTGAGCCAGGACTTACCACAATGATAATCATATTACAGTCGTGCAGGCGTTATGTGATACTTTTTTTTTATAACATACTGGTGTCGGATCGGTACTCGGTATTGGCCGATACCCACAGCACAAGTATCGGTATCGAGAGTGAATGATTGTCCCGCTGTGTGGCCCTGCGATCAGCTGGTAACCCATTTCAGGGGCCTGTGTCAGCAGGGAAAGGCTCCAGCCCACTTAAAGGATAAACTGTGTAGATAATGGATGGATGTTTCCTTTGGGTACTGTTTTTTTTTTTACCCAGGCAGACTTTCACTGCCCGCTAACAGCTTCACAACAAACTTACAGGTGCTGACCCATCAGTAAAGAAACACTAGTTCACCTTTTCTGTGAATGTTGTAGCTTTTTTGTGGATTTAGATCAAATATGTTAAGTGATTATTAGTTTTCAAATTGCTTCCACATTTTTTAGCCTGGAAGCAATGCCCATCCATAGGTGTGCATGACTTTGGGTTGTTAGTACCGTTACATATACATTTATTCAAAAGACCAGACAGTCTCCTCAGTGCTGGAAATAATCTGTCTCTGTCATTGTGACTGGAGTTTGTGTTAAAAATAGGTGTAACATGACAGTATAACACTGTCTTGACACTTAATTGTAGCAATTTAGTGATTTATAAGGCAAAACCTTATGGTACATTTTCATATCAGATATATAAGGCGAATATGCATGGCAGATATATCTGCAGAAGGTTTGATAGTTGTCTATACCAATGATCATTTTTTAAAGCTATTACTGCCAGTGCAGTGATCTGGACAGATGTCGTCTTGTCATTGACTCTGTACCTTCATTTTGTCCAAATTGTGGAAATGTACAGTTTTTTTAATGAATGTAATGTAATGAAAGTTCTGATTATTAACAGATTATTAACTGTGTAGTCAGTGATGTGGAAAAAATGGGGTTTAGATGTTTTAGTATTTTCAATGATAATACATGGCAACACAGATTTGTTAATGTCATTGTAGATCATGTGAAATTGGAATTAAAAAAACGTTTCTCTGGTCTTCAAAAGAAAATAGATGCCTGTTGGTTATAAAGCAAAGAGATTAAAAGGACAAGTGTTTAATTTACTGTACATGCTCAGAGTAACTTCATATCTGATCACTCTGAATCTCCTCTGCAGCATTAGGGACACTCTGGCAGGAATGGGGGTGGACGAGCTGTCAGACAGCACAGAGGTGGTGGAGATGGAAGACGTGAACCCCACCCAGTTCCAGGTGGAGAAGCACACGTGGGACGGTCTGCGAAAGATCATACACAGCAGCCGCAAGAACACAGGTGTGGTGATTAACAAGGCGCCGCACGACTTCCAGTTCATCCAGAAGGACGAGGCCAGTCCGCACTCCCACCGCATCTACTACCTCGGTGAGCTGGAAGCCCATTGAAAACTAGATTTATGTATTTTAGAGGAGGCAGAAATTGAAACATGTTAACTACTAAATCATGGTTTCTTGATAACCAGTGTCAAAAATGAATAAACCGCAGCTCGCATGAGGGCTCTTAGTGAGCCTGCAGATTCAGCTGCTTCCTTTCAGGCTCTCTGAGAGGTTGCATGTCTCTGTGAATAATCTCTGGATACAGCTGGTGAGTAAGACTTGCCAGCTTGCGACTATTTTCTAACTCTGTGATGTCCGAACAGCTGCAGTGGGTCTATTCAGTGTGTGCTGGGTAACACATGAAACCATATTTCTTTTCCTTTTTTTTTTTCTGTATTTCTGCTTTTTTTTTCTGCTGCAGCTGCAGAGTACATGGATTCTGCAAATGGTTTTATTTCTTTGTTGCCTCTCAAACAGATTTTCTTTCACTGTGTAAAGTCATTTTTAGTTCCTGCTGGTTGGGTTGTTCAGTGCCCATATTTATATACCCTGGGATTTTACAGTCTAGGTATAGTCAGCTGGGTAGGATTGATATTAGTCGGCTTATTCTGTGCTTTTTTATTTCAGCTTCAAGGTTATAATTATATTCACCTTTTTTTCCATTGTTGTCACCTGATCTAATAGAAGTAACTGCAGGTATGTTTTAGACCTGAGTAGTACTAATTATTGACTCCACCATTGACACCATGCTATCAAAATTAGCAAATAATAATAATAATAATAATAATATGCTACGTTACACATAACTGTTATATTCCTTGTCAGTTTTGATTTGTCTCAGGAAAAGCAGATATGCAAACTTTGATATGGTTTAATTCAGACATGAAAAAAAACATTGTTGCTTAAGTTCCAACAGACATAAAATAGCTCAAAAATATTCTGCAGATGGTCTAAGTGGCACATATACAAAATTCTGATCTTTGGTTTATTGTAAAGCCTCCGAAATTTAAGTGCTATCATGTAACCAACAGGAAATGTTGCTGTTTCAAAAGGCATGATGACACAGTGTGACAAAAACATCAGAAATGATCAAAAAATATATTAAAATGTCAAGAGTATGATGGCTTTAGTTGTGGAAACTTCCTTTAGCTGCTGTTTGTGACCAGCAGTACTTGTGTTGTGGGAACCAAATTTCTGTGCCCTAATGTCAGATTTTTCCTTCCAATGTTTCCACAAAGCAGCTGGAACTCGTTGAAAGTGTAAATGCTTTAAAACTGAGCTGAATGTGTTACATATCAGTGAGTTATCACGTACACATACTCCCTCATATCTCATACTTTGTTGTAGTGACATGTAGTAGTGCAACAATTTCACTGAATGAGTCCTTTAAGGCTCTACCCGACCTCCAAGGCCCTGCTTATACATGCTCATGCATTTACAGATGTTTGATACCAGATGCTGGAGTCTTGGTCGGCGAGCTGTTTGAGGCAGCTACTGGTGCTGTAAAGAGAGAAGGAGAGAAAAATCCAAATGGCTGCTTTGTCTTGTGCATAGTAGTACTCTATCAAACTTGAAACTTAAAATCATAATCGGGGCTTTTAATATAAGAAGAAGTCAAGATCCTAAAATATTCTTCTTTGTTTCATTGTTTCATCAAATCAAGACTTTTGAACAGTTCATTCACAATGTTGATATGGAGTTGAGAAAAATGCTTTGGGATGCAAAATAATACAAATTCAAGCATGTATTTAAAACTGGGATTTATTGCAATTCACTGTCAAAGTCAAATGATTGTTTTGAGTGGAGATTTTTCTTGTCCGACAGTCTTATTAAAAAAATCTAAGAGTTTTGATAAGTAGGCCATTACAACTTTTAACTGCATGCATCACATAGTTATAATTAGACCCAATTAGCTAGATGAAAATATATTTAAAATTTTTGGCCATATTTGGCACTCATATATTTTCCTAGTGCATATCATTTGTCGTCGCTTTCTGATAACATAATCCTATCTTCTTTCCTCACAGTTTTCAGTGACATAGGTTTGTCGTCTTTTTCCAGCTGAAGAGCGTTTATACTTGAAAGTATATAAAAGGGCACTTATCTCTGCTACTATTGTATCTAATGGTAAAAATGCTCTGGCGTACTTAAAACATGAAGAGATTTAGGTGCTTGAATCACAGATCTTACTAACCATTTGATATAAACGTGGAAGCAAACAGGGTTTCATGTGTTAAAGTTATACCAGAGTAAATGTCGGGTTAATTTGCCCTCATGTAAATTCAGATGACTTATAATCAAACTGTTTAACCTGACACTCTGTGTTTTCTGCTCCAACAGGAATGCCTTACACCAGCAGGGAAAATGCTTTACTCTACTCAGACATTCCCAAGAAGATCCGCAAAGATGCTCTGTTGGTTCTGTCATGGAAACCGCTGCTGAATCACTTTCAGGTTGTGAGGAATATTTTTTCCTTCCACCTTTAGCCTCCTCTGTTTGAAATATTCTCTTACTCATAGCGCTGTTAAGAGGATTACTGAACCTGATCTTTTATAAGAACATTTTCTCTCTTGGAACCTCAGACCCTGTTTACAGTTTGCATTTTCTGGCATTAAAATCTGCTGACAGACTGCGTTTTCATTTGTGTGTTCACACTTTGCATTGTGTGCCTCCAATGAAACCCGTCTGTTTGACTTCCTGGAAACTGAACAGCACCTGTTTTATTATATATATAGCAATTTATATTTCCCTGTTCCTCCTGGAACGATGTTTATATAAAAATGATGGAGGAAAGCTGTTGAAAGATTCTGTGCTAGATAGATGCAGCAATTTTCAGTAAATATGACCCATTCAGTGCACATTCACTGTTCAGTACCCATGCATGAATTGTGGTAGTTTTGGTTTCGAGCATAAACAGCCGTCATCATATTTGTTAAAACCAAACCAAACTGAAAACCATGGCCAAAAAGCTTGATGCATATACCAAACCGTGGGAGAAGGGTATTGTTGCATCTCTACTGCAAGAGCTTGTTAGTAAAAGTCCTCTATCCCTGTTTTCTCCGTGCAGTGAAGAGGCCTTCTGTACAAATGAATGGCTAAGCTAAGTGTAGCAGTGCCTGTTCAACAGCTTTCCTCTCTCGTTTACTAATTTCCTCTAAAAAGAAACAGTGGTGCTTAATTTGGCAAATAACCCTTGTTAGATGGTGGTTTGATTGAGGTGCCACTTTCAAGAAGTGCAGTCAGGCTAAGTGCTGCTAGCCTCTTTGTTCAGTCATTTGTGCTCCCGTTCATTGGTGTCAGTGGTTTAACTGGATACGGCATGCTAGGACACCTTTCCCCTAGCAAAGGATCCTGACAGGTCTTAAATGTGAGCCAGTCAGCATATGTTTACACTATTAAACTTGCTGACAAAGTAAGGAAGAAAAGCTGTTAAAAATTCAGCATTAACCTGGTATTTTAGGGCTTGTATCCTTGCATGCAAATTACCTAGGAGCTAAGAGACCGGGGTGTGTCCAGCAACTTTCCTTCCTCATTTTGCTAAAACATGCTTTTATAGGTAACTGTAATATATTCTTTCAGTCAGTAACTCTCTTTTAGCACTGTTTAGATTGAAATGCTAACTTAATGCAAAGTCAAATGTAGTCAGGCAGGGCACTGTTGACTTTTATCTTGTGGCTAAGTTGCCATCATTCATTCTTATTTTGAGCAGCTTTACTGTAAATAGCATGCTGGGGGTATTTAATGGAATTTGAAGAAGGCTAGCAAGTGTAGTATCTTCCCTGTATGCAGTCTGTACTGCCTGTTATCAAACAGTTCAGATGAATTAATATTGTTTATTGGCATTAATGTGGGGTTTTCAGTGCGTTTCATAAAAATATTCAGAATACAGGGGAAATGGTTAAAAATGGTAAAAATTAGTTGTGCTGTGATAGTAAAGGTGGAAAAAATGAAATTATCTCCTGTACACAAAGTTGCATTCACATCCTGCATTGACAATCGCCACATTGTTTCTGAGTTCCCTGACCTCATGCTAAGGCGAGTGTAAATGGGTCAAAGAGATTCAGGGCATTTGTTTCTTTTCTATTGGTAAGCAGCTATTACCTCTTGAAGTTCATTGTGTAATGATTTTTCATGGTGTTTCATTTTTGTCCATTCATTGAACAAACTCTGTCTGACCTTCATTGTCCAGCTTTGTAATCCTGTGTGTTCTTCTGCCACCTTTGACCCCAGGCCAGCCCTCACCGTGGGGTAATCTCACGGGAGGAGGAGCTGCTGCGAGAGAGGAAGCGTCTGGGGGTGTCTGGCATCACATCCTATGATTTTCACCGGCCCAGCGGCCTCTTCCTGTTCCAGGCAAACAGCAGTCTGTATTATTGCCGGGACGGAGGTCAGAAGGGCTTAGTTGTAAGTAAAAACATTGTTTGAATTTAAGGGGATGAGATGGCATTTTACAGTCATGCTCATGTTTGAAATCTGTCGACACTATACAAATGGTTACCTCTAAATCTGCCTCTTAATGTAATGTCAAAGATCATTTTCCCTGCAGAGAATACTCAAGTATATGCAATATTATTATATCCGGATTGGTGTTTAAGCAGGAACACTGTATTGACTTTATTTTTTTTCTTTTCAGCAAAAAACAGTACATGAAATATACTGTTAAATTTACCCTACATTCATTCTAGGTCTACAAAAAAACAGGAATTTAACATGTTGATTAATAGTTTATTTCAATAAAATGATGTGAAAAAGATAAACAGATAAATATGATTCCTCTTGGTGTTGCTTCAGTTCAGAAAGGTCCTTCGAAAAGCTAGAGCCAGTGCACTCTGGGTAATTTTTAAACTTAAAGCTAAAGAAGAATTGTTGTCTTTCCTGAGTAATTGTGTTCAAATCAAACAAAAAAATTCAAAGTATTTTATTTGGTCTTTGCCAATATTTCTGCCTTAAGATACGCCTGTTTCATATACAGGGCCGTTTCAGGGTCATCAGACGTCTTTCAACAAAAAAAAGATATGTATGTAAAACATACTCAAGGATTTAGATATCTTGATCATTTTACAATCAACATTTGTTGTTCCAAACCCCAAAATCCCCTCTAGTCAGACTCTAGACTAGTGAACAAATAGCTCCTCTGTGCTCTCTTACTCGTTAATTGTAGACCAGTTAATGTGAACAAGTCAGTTGTCATCAATCCTCACCTTTGTGTGCTTTTGCAGACGTCTCCCATGGAGCCTGTTGAGATTAAGAGCCAGTGTTCAGGCACACGCATGGACCCCAAAATCTGTCCCGGGGACTCCAACTTCATAGGCTTTATCAACAACAACGACATCTGGGTGAGCAACGTTGAGACGGGTGAAGAGAGGAGGCTCACTTTCTGCCATAAAGGTCAGGACTCTCAGACTTAGACATCCTCGCCTTTTGTTATAGTCCTTTTTAACCAGTATTTTTATTGTACTTTGTCTAATTTTCAGGTCTTGAAAACCCAAAAGATGACCCCAAATCTGCAGGTGTAGCTACCTTTGTCACACAGGAAGAGTTTGATCGCTTCACCGGGTACTGGTGGTCACCTGCTGCTCGGGATGGTGAGTCAGAGAGACATGACCTGTCACTCGAGCACCAGACAAAACCATATTTAAAGAACCTTTACCTGAGTTGTAAAAGAACCTGTTACACATTGCATTTCCTTGCATTAGCATCTGTGCTTGGCAGTTGGACACAAAGTTGACTGCACTAGAGTGTTGAATGTGCTTCACACTTGTGAATGTATTTCCATTGACGACCTGGCTGCTTTTAGATGGCACCGAAAACGGTCAAATCCGATAAATTTTCATTGCGTTTTGGCCTTGCGTCTAATTGGAAACTCGTTGAAAATGGAAACTTTTGAAAACGGGCCCCAGGGTGGAAAGATTCCAGGGTGAAACGCTGGTATCACCGCTTGCGCAGTACTCTTTCAGATGAAGGCTGCGTGCACATACCAGGAACAACAACAGCTTCGGCCGTATGTGAGCGTCTTACCGTGCTCGGTTTGTTATCCAGTCAAAACAATCAAGATGAATTTGTTGTCCAGAAAAGAAACTCCTGCGTCTCTATGCGTCTATTCGCCATTGTTGTTTGTGAAAAGTTTTTCTTCTTTGTTCATGTGTTGTAGCAGCGCTGCCTCTCTGCAGACCTACACCACCATCTACTGAACCGGCATGCACACTACAGCGGATTAACTCGTCTCCGAGCGTCGCCGGAGCCTTAATGTCATCCGTCTTTTTGGACCAGTCTCTGTAAACCCTGGAAAAGGGGCTGTACTTAAGAATGAAAGAAGTTTAGCAGTTTCTCAAATAGTCTGACACTGCAGAAGCGAGAACATCTTAAGTCCTGCTCTTTGATTGTCCTTAGTCTTCAATCCTTTGGGTCAATTCCTCCATTGCTCCCATGAGTCTCTGGTTGGAGGAGATAAGACTGAGGAAGAGACCCTCGTCAAAGACCCACATCTCAAATTAACTAACTTAGGATGTCTACTTACCTATGTGAGCTGATGCCATGTGATCGGCAGACTAGCTACTTATCGAGCAGTTGGTGTATCTAATAAAGTGGCCAGTGAATATAAATTGACTAGAAGTCATGGTTTGTTTCATTAATGGGACAATATCACAACTTTTAAAAATTTAAAGGTCAGTTCTTGTAAAAACATTAAATCTGCTTTGGTTATTGTTTGATCTGTGTAACTTTCTCTCTGGTGCAGAATCAGATGGCGGAAAGACTTTACAGATTCTGTACGAGGAAGTAGACGAGACTGACGTTGAGATTATTCACGTTCCATCTCCAGCGCTGGAGGAACGGAAGACTGACATCTACAGATACCCACGTGCAGGTACTTGAAGACAATCAGGTTTTTTTATATACTCAACATGTCTGAGTAATTTTAGTTTTCCTGGTTTTGTCGTGCCCTTTAAGATAAAGATAAGATGCATTAATGTAAAGGTGCAAAGAATAATCTGCTCAGGCCTGAAGCTGAAATATCGACAGTACCTTTACAAAAGTCTTGACATTAGGATTTGTTTGTTTATTGATGTTTACTGCATAACAAAAAATAAAGGAATCTGTTTCTTGCATCTTCCACAATGACATATACAACAGTGATAGACTATTTGTGTTGCACCTTTCCTGCATTTTGCATCATGCGTAAAATATGAAAAGAATATGCCCTGGTTTCTCAACACAAAATAGACAGAAATATATAAAAACAGAAATAAATGTCATCGATACAAAAAGAAGGTAAATAAAACTCCCTTGATCATGGCTGTAAGTCTAAGACTCTTATAAAAAATGTCATTTTAGCATTTTAATCCAGGATTATGATTTATTATTACAAATTTAGGTTAAATGTTTCCCTAATCAGACAAAGCTGCCCTGGAGCACAATAAGTCCCTTTAATACTGAGATTTGCACCGCTACTTTACGCTAACACTCTGATTTTCTACCCTCAAGCTGCTTCTGTATGCATGTGACACCTCTGCTCTCATGTCGGCTTTGTTTTTGGATTTTATATATTCTGCAAAAATCCTTGAAAATCCCTCAACCAATAGATGGCTGGGTGTGAGGCGAGTCGAGACAGGGCAGGTAAACTTTATGAATCACCATTTAGACAAACAGCCATTCAAGTGCCTCACAGAGTTAAAGACATGGAGAGCAATAAATACACAGCATGGGGCAGAAATAAGACATAATAAAGTAATAAAGACATCACAGAATGGTAAATGATAGCATAGAATTTAACTCAAGGCATTGTGAAGTATCTAAGTTAACAAGTTGAGAAAAATGTGTTGAATTGATTAATAAAAACAATCCAGATGAATTCTAAACTTTTTTTGGTTTAAACCAGTAAGGTTTTTTCCCCAATTTTGTGAAAATTTCCTTTCTTTTTACTACCATTTTATTTTTTCTGCTTGCCTCCTGTCAAGTTCTTCCTTTTCTAACCTCATACATTTCCTTTTCTTTACTTAACAACTTGGTTAATTTCGATTTCCCTTTCTTCTTAAACTGTTGTGGAGAGTGGCGTATGAATGAAGTAATTTTGTCAGCCAGCCCAAAAGAGTAGAATAGAACTGGTTTCTTTTGAGAATAAAAGGATGTAATTTTTTTGTTTGCTTTTTGGAGGGGTTATGAAATAAAGTTTATGATATGTGCACGTTTTAATCAAGAAAATCATCATAAATGAACTACTGCTAAAAATGTAAGGATAATTCAAGTACAAAGCCGCTGTCAGGCTATTATTGAACTACAACATGGCTGACTGACTACAACACCGCCGTGTGACCTCATCAAGCAAGTGATAATAACTAATACAATTTTCCAAGACAATCAAAATTTACAGCTTTTACTCTTCTCAACAGACTTTGCAGTCCTAGTTAGCAATCAGAATTCAGTAGCGGGGCACTTCCAGATTTATCCTGTAGTTCCCATAAATAAGAGACGAGGAAACCGGACATGCTAAAATTCTTACTCATTTCCACATGCAAGTCCACATTAATGCACCTTTTATAAGGCCTCTAGGGGCAGAACAAGTTATTCTCTAATGCTGTGCCTAAAATGTGTTTCAAAATATTAAGCTAAATACAGTAAACTGGGTAAAACATTGTAAAATGTGCCTTTAATTATAGATGATCCAAAATAATCCTTGTTATATATTTGTAGAGACTATTGACAGTCTGGCAGTCTTGCAGAAATGATCAAACAATATCAGTCTAAGGATTTTGTGAAAAAAGCTGCAAAAATGTTTTTTTTTGCATTAGAAAAACATTAGATCACAGATACATGTGAATCTCAGACATGTGCTTGTTTTGTGGATGTTTGTGAATTATGCTCAAAGCATAACATTTATGATTACAGCACCATCCTAAAGCCAATGAATACAGTAATATTTGCCAGAGCTGATGATGACATTCCCAAGCTACTAGACATTTCACGTCCAACTTCTCTCTTGCAATTTCAACTGCATAAACAATTTGGGTGGGGGGATGTAAAATGAAAAGAATAACAAAAAAGAATACAGCATTGACCTGTTGATTAGGAAAGTGTCTAGAGATAACATTTGTTATGATTTGATGTCATACAAATAAAGTTTGATTAATCAGTTGGAAACAATATAAAACAATGTGGCCTTAGGCACAGCCCACATAAGACCAAACAGGATCCTTGGTGCCCACATAAAACACAGAGAAATGCTGGGAGGTGTCATGTGTGTTTATATTTTGGTATGTAACCCAGTTTGTTTGTATTCAGGCAGCAAGAATCCTGATATTACTCTCAAAATAGCAGAAATCAGGACAGACAATCTCGGCAAAGTGAGTGCCTGTTCAGTGCCCTAAAACGTATTAGTTTACCCAGAGACCCCGTAGGAAGCTTTCTGACAAACTCCTGGTTTTATCTCTGTCTCAGATTGTGAGCACACAGGAGAAGGAGCTGCCTGTTCCCTTCACCACTTTGTTCCCCAAAACTGAGTACATCACCAGAGCTGGGTGGACCAAAGATGGGCGATAGTAAGTCTTATTTTAACGAAGAGGTTGAATGAACCTGGAGCAGACTTGGCATTTATGTATACAGTAAACTAAGAGCTGTGTAAGATGGATTCAACCCTGCAAACATCAACCACTATAACAGTTCTCTCCTCGTGTGTGTCAGTGCATGGGCGGTCATGATGGACAGACGGCAGCAGAACCTCCAGTTGGTCCTGCTTCCTCCAGCCTTCTTCATCCCTGCACATCAGGATGAGGCCAGCAGGCAGCAGAGTCTGGAGGCTTTAGGAGACACAGTCCAGCCTTTTATCATCTATCAAGAGAGCAGCGATATATGGATCAATGTGAGCTCGAACGCCACAGAATAAAGGGCAGCTCGACGTTTGTTCCTTAAACTGTATTTGTTAAACATCTTTTTTTATTATTATTTCTTTAGGTTCATGACATCTTTCACCCATTCATCCAAACCAGTGATGATGAGTTCACCTTTCTCACCGTGAATGAATCCAAAACAGGCTTCTGCCATCTGTACAAGATCACATCAGTGTTACAGAGGGGCTCCTACAACTGGGCCAAAGGATACACACACTCTGAAGGTAACATTAAAGAGGCACAACATGCTGTCTCACATTAACTTCATTTACATGTGCAGTTTTCTTCAGTCTGACTGGAACTTCCACATTCCCCGTTCACATGGACACAGTCTGATCATGATTTCTGTTCAGTATTAAAGAATCTGAGCATGTGCAGAGCTGCTGATCTGACCGGTAAAAAGTAGGATTTATCGTCATTATTAAGGCGAATATTATGAACTCATGAAATATGCTGAGACAGGTCGTTGATTCTGTTAATGGGTGTATGTTGGTTAAGATTTCTCTGTTGTGAGGGCCAGTTCATTAGGAATAAGGTACCACTGTGTTTTTCCTGTTATTATTGTCACAAAGCATGGCAATAAAATTAAAAGTGCAAAATGTGCCATGCAAGATAAACTAAGAAACAAAAAAACTATCATACATGAACAAAGACAAGAATTGTTACAAGATGCTGTAAACTAATTTGCACATGTTAAAAGACACATCAGAATGTGGACATACAAAAATGCAGTACTCAATGTCAAAAATATGAGAGAAGAAAAAACAAGCAGAAAGGGGGGGAGACGTGGGTTTTTGGTTGCTTTTAAAGGGAGAAAAAAGAGAAACAGGAGAATTATGTGTGGTTTTGTCTTGAATATGAGGCTGTATGTGATCATTTAGAGTTAAAAAAACAAAGAAATGTATGAAATACGATTAATGTTGTGTGATAGGGAGCTGTGATCTGTGTTTCAGAGTGAATTACACTGTCATTGATACAAAGTCAAGGAGGATTTACCCCGAGCTGTACAGCAATAGCAATACCCTGTCTCTCTATTTCTCTCTCTGCTTATTGAGGATGCACCACCGGAGCCTGGGAGGGAGTTCCCCCCACAAGCTTCCTTCCTTCTCCACTGTTCCACTTGTTTGGTACAATGTTTATGTTCAGTTTAGCGTTAAAAGAACATGTCACCAACTCCTTCACAGATCTGATTTTATTATATTGACCAGTGTAGCATGAAAGTCATTCAGAATAACAATCGACATAAACTAACCCCCGACATTTCTTTCTGAATGAGGGCTTCAGGGTCAGATTAATATGTTGTCATGAGTCATTTTATTCTGATTATTGTTGTTGTTCATGTAAGCAAAGATTTTCATAGTTCAGGAGTACTTCATGACCTGAGGAAGATCAACACATGATCGAAACGTTGTCCTAATAAACTGCAGTCAACATGGAGTAAGTGTGCAGGCATTTCTTCTACTCTTATAGTTCAGGAGTACCACACAAAATGTTCCCACTTAGGTAACATCATGTAATTATTTTACCTTTAACATGGATAAAATGTTTTTGTCAGGTTTCAAGTTTTGGTTTGTGAATAAAAGCCTTTCATTGTTACTCATTATTAAGTAACTCATACAACACCATACTAACAATCCAGTCTACCAGTGTGGTTTTACCCCAGCTAGAGGGAGAAGATTAGGAGTGACACGGTGTTTAGTCTGTTTTTTCATTGTTATATCTTCCGTTGATTTAAAAGGTTTAAACCCTGGTCAGTTATTGTAAGAATAAAAAGTAAAACAGTCATGCAAATAAAGTTTTGCCCCCATGTATGATTTAAAACACAAATGTATGTCAGCAGCTCACTCAAGACTGGAGGCATGAAGAAGTACAGGAGTTAAAATTCAAGACTGAAATGTATTTATAAAAAACTGAATACATTTAATTCGTCAATGACTGATCCTTTGTCCTCTCATCAGATGATTTTAGGTGTCCAGTCAAAGAGGAGGTGACGATAACCAGCGGGGAATGGGAGGTGCTGGCCAATCACGGAGCAAAGGTAGAGCTGATATATCAGTACATGATTTTACTGTTTTCAGAGCTCCTGTGTTAAACCAACACTGCATCTCATCAGGGACTGATTTGTGTTTAGGCTGTACTACAGCTACATCTACACAGTAATGCAGTAGAGTCAGGGATGTGCTCACAAGGGTGAACATTGGTTTCATGGTGGCTAAAAGAGGAAGTGAAAAAACATGATTTATTTCCTTTTTTTTACCTCAGACAACACAGTAGAGTGAAGATTAGACTGTTTTTGAACTCCTTGTTAAAACAACAGTAAAGGGGCAAATAGACTGAACAGCTCTCAACATTCAGTTCATGATCAAAATGTCCCTAAACAATCTACAATCTGCATACATTATTCATTATGTCACTGCTCTTAATGATGATTTGTTATTGATCTTACTATTTATTGTGAATAATATGAGTTTGTGTTGTCATGATCATTTTCATGATCTCTCGTGTTTGTGCAGCGTTCATCCAGTCCGCAAATTTGGGTGGACGAGTCGGCCAAGCTGGTTTATTTTCAGGGAACCAAAGACTCTCCTCTGGAGCATCACCTCTACGTCGTCAGCTACCAAACTCCAGGAGAGATTGTCCGACTCACAAAGCCAGGCTTCTCCCACTGCTGCTCTGTGAGCCAGGTACCCTGATGAACCCAGAAACAGACACACATGCATATACACACATACAACCTTGAGTTTGGGATTTCTAAAATGTAAGGAGTAGGTTTCATGTTCACATTGCAGTTACAAGTATAAACAAAGGTTTCCTCTCTGTAACTGTACCGTGACAAAGGTTGTGCACATTTTGTTTTATCCACAGATTCAATATAAATGTGAGTAGTTAGTTAACACTGTTAAATCACTTCTTTTTCTTTTACATTTCTTGTTTATTGTTCTGTTTTGCAGACCTTTGACATGTTCATCAGTCATTACAGCAGTTTGAAAACGTCTCCTTGCGTGCACATCTACAAGCTGAATGACTCAGATGGAGACCCCCTGCACAAAGAGCCCCAGTTCTGGGCCAGCATGATGGAGGCATCTGGTACTTAAAGAAAATCTGTTTTCACATTTGGATTCTTTGTTTTTGAATTCAACTTATATTAAATCCTTTCTTAATAGACACCCAAGACATGATGTAAATGATCAAACACACTTGTACATGGGACCTTTAGGTCTCTTTGGATTTCATGTTTTTGTTTTTTGTATTATACCACATCAGTCATAGGCTTTTTGTGTCTTTTATCAAGGTCTGTCATACGACACTGTGCCTCCAGAGATCTTCAGCTTTACAGGGAAGTCTGGATTTGAGCTGTATGGCATGTTTTACAAACCACTCAACCACGTCCCTGGCAGGAAGCATCCCACTGTCATGTTCGTGTACGGTGGTCCCCAGGTTTGTCTCTGCAGTCATCATAATTTCCCTTTTATTTTTCACTCAGGAGACCCTTATCTGAAGATGTTTGTTCTGCTGCAGGTGCAGTTGGTGAATAACTCTTACAAAGGACTGAAGTACCTGCGGCTCTCCACACTGGCGTCCTTGGGTTATGCTGTGCTGGTCATTGATGGGCGAGGCTCTTGTCAGCGAGGGTTGAAGTTTGAAGGAGCTGTGAAAGACAAAATGGTAATCTCCCAGTGAAGTGATGAACTAACAGAGTGTTGTCTAGGAAGCTGCGTCAGATTTGATTCTTTTACTTACCAATGACATTTTAACCACATTTATAAACAGCAAAGGTCATGCAGTATAACATTCAAAGAGTTTTGGCCACTTCTTTTCATAATATAATGTTTTGCGTCTTTCAGCCATTATAAGTACATTTTTTATTTACAGTGTCAAAGTACGTGCCAGACTTGCCACCTCTGATCATTTCTTCTCAGGGCGAGGTGGAGATTGAAGACCAGGTGGAGGGTTTGCACTATGTTGCTGAGAAGTACAAGTTTATTGACCTGAGTCGAGTCGCCGTCCATGGCTGGTCGTATGGAGGCTTCCTGTCCCTGATGGGCCTCGTCCACAGACCTGACATCTTCAAGGTAGATACCAAAGATTACTCGGTCAGTTTTCTGATGGAGAGGTGTAGAAAGTGAGCAAGAAGAAGGCCTCTTAAAGGGACCGTTTTTTTTTTTTTTAAAGTGGGATTGTGTGAGGTACATGGCATGAGCCTGAATGAGTGCCACAGTGTCACAGCTCAGTTCTCTCCCTGTTCAGAAAAACTCTGACCAAACTCTAATGCTATACTAGGTATGCTAGGTTTTTTTCTGTGACCCCCTTTACCCTCACTTTACTATGATGGTCTGTATATGTCGGTGGTTATATTTCCTGCAGGGAGAGGAAGGTTACAGCTGGTCTGAGCTTTTTTACAGTTTCACACATCGAAGTGAAGAATGAGACAAAAATATTTAATTTTGATTTTTCTTATTATTATTCTTTAAGAAAAAATGTGAAAACTTTGACTTTCTGGGCTCCTGGATTGAATAAAAAATAGTCGAATGCACTTCCCAGCTCTTCTGCAGACGTACAGAAATACACCCCATAAGTGGTAATTAGTGAATTGTATGCTATTTTTTTGCCCAGGAGGGTAGTCTTAGAGCAGTGTTGTAAACAAAGGCCTGTCAACATGGAGGCTTTTTTTCATTTTTACAAAAGTGTTGGGGAAAACAAAACATTTCAAGAAATGTGTACATCCATACGAAAACACTGGAAGCTCTGTTGTATACTGTTTATGCTTGCCAGGCCTGTAAGTGTCGCTGTAACCCTGCCACAGACATACACCAAAACCAGAGAAGAAGACATGCAGCATGCACATAAAACACGTGTGATGTTAACAAACACAAGACATAGAAGACTATCTAACTGCTGAAGAACGTAGACTGGATGTTCTGCCAGTGAAAAGCAGATCTTTTTACAGTTTATGGTAAAAATTTAGCGATATAATGGATGCAGTGTCCAAAGCACTGCACAGATCATTGTTTCTGAAAATGTGCATATTTATTGTTGACATGGCAACACAAGGGAGGTGATTTGAGATTTATTAACTCTTGGACACAATATCAAAAATGTGTATTTTCAGGCTTCCAGAATTCCAAGTTCATGTTGACCAAACATGAAGCTATAAAAACTTTGCAGATACCCCAGACTCTTGGGCAGCCCGTTAATCTTTTGTTAAGTGTAACAAACTGTACTTGTGAATTGAATGAACACTGCAGGCTGTTGTCTCTGTGAACAGCTGATCTCCAGAAAGCTGCAGGGTGCGCTGGATATGAATAGATGTCTGCATCTGCTCATCACCTTCACTGCTGTGTTCAATATAAAATATAAACTCACACTTGTGTGTGTGAGCTTGCATGTGAAGTTCATTGTCTGCAGAAGTATAAAATGTTCTTAAATCATTTTGAGCTGCTTATAATGTTGGTAAGTATCAATGATCCTATTCCAATGAATGATTAAAATGTATGATCTTACAATAATGCAGAGTGGCTACAATCAGCACTGCCAACCAAAACTGAACTCCAACATTTTTCATTGATGATGTATGGATGCAAAACTTTTCTCTTTTGTTTTAGGTTGCAATTGCAGGAGCTCCTGTGACGTTGTGGATGGCGTATGACACAGGCTACACAGAGCGATATTTGGACACACCTGACAAAAACCAAAAGGGATACGAGGCGTGTTCTGTCGCTCTGCACGTGGACAAACTCCCCAACGAGTGAGTGCTGACAGCCTTAAACGAAAAGATGTCTGTAACTCGTATTCTTAACATTTTATTTAGTGCAGGTTCATTAGCCTGTCTGTGGTGATGATACGACAGTACCAGAAAGAAATTGTTGTGTTGCTCTCCTGGTGTGCAAGTATTTAGATATGGTTGTCTTAGTGTTCAAGTCAAATCTGCCTCTGCTTTCTTCTCAGCTTCATTCACACTTACTATTTCATGCCTGAAATGAGCTTGAGAAATCATGTAATGTCTTAATTGTTTTCACTGCAGACCCAACAGGTTGCTGATCCTTCATGGGTTCCTAGACGAGAATGTGCACTTTTTCCACACCAACTTTCTGGTGTCCCAGCTCATCCGTGCAGGGAAGCCGTACAACCTGCAGGTACGTGATTTTTTCAACAAGAATCCAAGTTGCTAAGGTTTTTGTGGATTTTTAAGGGCATAGACTTGGCTCTTCTTTATACAGACATTTTCTGTTAAAGCTATTTTAAGAAAGTCTGTTCCCTTTGTAAGCTCAAGTAAGACTCACGGTAGAGAGAAATAAGAACTCAGCTAAGATTAAACTCTGCCTTTCCTGTTTTTCTAGGTTTATCCCAATGAGCGACACAGCATCCGATGTCCGGAGTCCGGAGAACATTATGAGATCACGCTGCTGCACTTCCTCCAGCAGAACCTCTGATAAGCTCTTCTACACACTGGATGTTTCTCCTCTTGGCCTCTTTTCTTATATTCCTTTCCTCTTATTTATTTAAAGCTGCATTCTTTTTTTTGCAAATGTTTTATTAGCTGTTTAAATCCTGCCAAGCCAAACCTCATCATACCTTAAGTGCTGTCTGTCAGTCTGAAAGGTGCTGAATTTTAGCATCAGATATATTATTACAACATTTATGTTCAGCTTTATTGGAATAGACTGAAGAGATGGCAGTTCAATTTAGCTCTATGGTCTCCACACCAACGGTTCTCAACTGGTCTAGCTTCAGGACCCACCAAAAAATGTAACCACTTAAATTTGTTTATAGTGAAGGATATTTTTAACCATAGAGGGAACACAACAAGTAGCAAAGAGAGAGGAGAAAGTTATGTTTAAAAAGTGCAACATCGCAGAAAAATTAATGAAGAATGTATGGGTATATTATATTATTCCATTTCCCCATAATTTTCTTTGAAGTATGCAAATTTTTCCAGAGGTCTTCATGATTTACCTTGTAATTATGAGAAATCCAGCTCTGCCATCTAAAGGAAAGGTGATAAATAATTTAACAATGTGAGACAATTCAACTGTAAAACAGCAGAATTAGGTCAGCTCAACCTGACAGTCACAGGGTCTGGGACATGCCGACCAGAAAGTTTTTTATTTTAACTTGTGTAGTGGGTCAGAGAATTACAGTCAAGTCTCCATCAAGGACACACCACAACCTCCTGCCAGACAACAAACACGTTTTGCTGTTTGTCATTTCTCGTACAGTTTTGGCTGTCATATTAGAGAAGCTGACCAATGACAGCACAGAACACTATTGGCCCTTTTTCCACTAGCACGCCTTGGCCCTACTCTACTCGGCCCTACTCGATTTGTAGCGTGTTTCCACTAGCCTGGTACCTCCTAAAACAAGCTAGTTTTAGTACTTACTCCGCTCTGGTTACAAGCGAGCTGATACTAAAAGATGACATCACCGACTGCCGGCTACTGATTGATCAGACAATGATGTCATTGATGAGTCATGAGCAGGACGATCTAGCATGCTAGCGGTAGCTACCATTAGCTTACCCTCATACGTCCTTTCTTTGCAGCTTGATTGCTCTCGTCCTCGGCTCTCCTGCTTCTCAAGGGGTATTTCTTCCTGCCACCTGCAGCCTTCTTCTGCTTTCCTTTTTACTCAGTTTGTGACAAAAAGCCACAGATTGTTGTGTCACGCTCAAAATGACGTCACCGCAGAGCCGCTCAGCTGTTTAAAGCGACACTGCACCCTGTTGGGCAGGTGACTGAGGCTAATGGAAAAGCAGCACAAGGCGAATAGAGTAGAGCCGGGTAGATTCAAGTAGAGTAGGGCTATTGGAAAAGGGCCATAAGAAGTACCACAATCACACACATTAAACAGCCATGAAGACCATGAAAGATGAAGTTGTTGCACTGAGATTCACTTTTGATCAAAGCACTGAAAACAATATTTTAGCTTGTGCAGTAGAGAAACTTTAATAACAGATAAATAACTGCCCCCTGAAAACACCTCAGCATTACACTTTTGGGTTCTGGCCCACCAGTTGAGAACCACTGCTCTACATTGTATTGAACTATCTGCTGGATGCTGTGAGATCATAAACAGCAGGGAGTGCTATTAGCCAAACAAACAGGACTGAAGCACTTTGAGACTGTGCTGATGGAAAATGGTAAAGAAATGCCAAAAATAGATACATGAGGACATAACAATGCTTTCAGTGCTGCTTCTGCATTAAACTAACAATGCTTCAGTGATGGAAAAAGCAAAAGTGGAGGTGATGCATCCAGGAGATTCTCCTTTTTCTCATGCCATGTTTGTCTCTTATTGAACTTCTGAGGCTGGTTTGATAAAGTTATGTGTTTCCATCTCTGCAGGAAAAAAACACTGGAGTGAAAAATCATACATATGAAGCTCTTAATTAACAAAAATCGAGCTCATGTTCACACTCTTATCGTACAATCAAGACTTTATTGTGCTGTGCCACGTTCTATTCAGTCTGTAAAGAAACAAGTGCTACATTTTAATGCATATAAAATCATATTTTTATGGATTCTGATGCATACAGTAATGGAGAATAATGTAGCAAAGTGTTGTGTTTGAC
This sequence comes from Scarus forsteni, assembly GCA_036419115.1. NCBI lineage: Eukaryota > Metazoa > Chordata > Actinopteri > Labriformes > Labridae > Scarus > Scarus forsteni. The sequence continues at coordinate 32,356,784 of JAZDUH010000136.1, forward strand.
TCTCGCTTGCTATGATTTCTTGTGAAGCTTCTTTCTCTGCTGCTAAAGACTTTTTGCACATTTTGCTTATTTGCCTTGGTGCCAACGAAACATACCTGTCAGTGATGTTTGTCACAGGGGTTGGTGGTCTGAGGTGCCTTTTTAAGAGTGAACGAGCGCCTGCTCATATCAGGGAATCAGTTTAAGGACCTACGAAGAGAAAATGCCTTGTTACCAGTGTGTCTATTCACCTCTATGTGTTACATGTCTTTCAAATGTTAAAGAAATAAAGAAGTGAACAATCCTTTTTTAAAGTCTTGTCACCAAATGACATGTTTCTTTTTTTTTTTTTTATAACCCAACGTATTTTCTATTGAGCAGATAGCCATTTTGGAAATGCCTTAAAGCATTAAGTATTAAAATGGTGAGTTGACTTGAGCTTGTATAGCACATTTCTAATTAAAGCAGCTTTATACCACAGGTCACATCTTCCCATTCACACCCATTCACTCACTCATTTTCTCAATGATGGTTCGTTTTTCTCAGTTGACATATTAACGTCCTTTCAAGGTTTTTTACTCACCACTGATGCAGCAGCAGGTTAAGTGTTTTGCCCAAGGACACATTGCCATGTGACTAGTTCGGCTCAAAACCTGCAACTTTACAGCTACCAACAAAGTGCACTACCAGACCATGGACACCCGAGGTAACCATTAAAAAGATGAGTGTTTGTGTTAATTCCTCACAGTATGAATTCAACAAGGTGTTTGAAACATTCCTCATAGATTTGGGTCCATATTGACATGTTAGCATGTGACAGATTTGCGTTATGAATGTGCAGCACATGTGATGCTATTATTTTAATATGGACCATAATCTCAGGAATGTTTTCTGAACCTTGTTGAGTCTAAGCCATGAAAAATTAAAGTAGTTCTGAAGACCAAAGGGGACCAACTCAGCACGAGCAAGGTGTGTCTGGTTACTGTCCTTGAACTGCTTTTACAAGTTTATAACCAGCAGGGGGCGCTGTGTAATCAGAAACAAAACCTGGTCAACTAATGAATGTTGCCAGACACCCTGTTGGAACCCCAAATGAAAGTGAGTGTTAATTAAGTGATGAGCTGTATTGTGGGAAATGATGAACATGGTTGCTCTTCATGACAGATGACTGACACCAACGATTACAGTGTCTTGTTTCATCAGTGACGGACGTCCTCTTGTCAGTGGAATAACGTTTAATAAACGTGTGTTATTTATTAAAGGAGCAGGAAAAAACCTTTAGCTCAGTTACAGGGTTGAAATCATCAGTATATGTTAAACAATACAAAGATGAAGCCGGAGGACAGACTATACACATTTTATAATCAAGTAAAAGTACAGTTACTTTATCAATAATTGAATCCTGACCAGGCAAAAGTTGCTCAAACATGCTTAATTTAAGTACTTCTTTGCTCCAGTTGTTCAAAGTTCTTGTGCTCACAAAAGGTACTTAGTAAAAATGAACTGAAATGGTATTTTAAGTTACTCTTCTCTGTGCTGTTTAACAGGAGAGCAGCCAGAGTGATGAATGATGTATTTATATCAGTAGACGATGTTGTGATTAAGACATTTGAACCAAATAATGACAGAATATATTAACCGGGGCACTTTGCTCTGATGTACAGTGCTTAACTAAGATATTAGACCACCATCTAATGTAAAGATTGATGCCACAGCAGCCCAAAATAACAGCGTTGGATGTTATCAAAATCATTTTTATGTTTCTTCAATGGTTGATTACATTATCCATGAATTTTAACATTACTGTTTTATGAAAGAAAAAACAGAGTAAATACTAAATCGTATTTATTATTATCTTAATTATAGTTTTTTTACTTGCATTCCTGAACAAAAACATCTTTGGTAGTTGAATGTTATGCTTGATTTAATTTCTGACTCAGCAGTTCAATGAGAGGCTCAAATTTTTTGATTAAAAAAAAAACGTTTAAATCACTTTATGTTAAATATCAATACAATTTTCAGTTTAAAACACGTTTTTGAAAGATTGCTAAATCAGTTAAGTTTTTTTTTTCATTATAAATCTGATCTGATTTGATCAAACACTTGTAAAGATGACATTGGTTTATTATTTGTCCTGAATCAGCACAACTTCAGTGTAAATACATGTTTGACTCACTATTTGACAAACTGTAAAAACAACATGTGCCCAGCTCATGTGGACATCCTCCTGATCCATTGTGTGTTGAGAATTGATCCATCATTTCATTTAAAGCATCATGTTAATGTGAGTTATTGCTTCTAAACCTGGTATCAGCTTCACTGTTAAATAGTTTGCTGTCTTGGCTGCACTATGATGGAAAAACTTTGATTTCCTTCACTTTTCTTTTCATTTTTTACTCATCACTCAGACTCAAAGACTTATGTAACCAAATACAATAATGTATTTCACGTAAATTTCTGCCCACAGTAGTTTATTTTTATGTCAGTTTGTTGCCACTGGGCTGCTGGCTGTTTATTAAAGGCCTTGTTAATTGTTTTGCAATGTGGAGTGTCCATGAGGATTTAAGTGAAAAAAGTTTTCAGTTCATATTTCAGCTATTTCTTTACAGAAAAACACAAACATATCCTGCCATTCAATTCAAAGTATCAAAGGTCAATTTTATGTCTTTATATCCCAGGCCTACTTTGTTAAAAGGAAAGTGTCAAATTGACAGATAAGTGCATAAATCACCAAATTAAGTCGTAAGAAGTCCTTGAACTCTAAAAGACCTGTCCTGTAATGAAGCAGAATTTTGTCAAAGCTCAGTGAATGTCCTAATCAAGCCCCTACAGATATAACTTGCTGGATAAAATAGTGACGAAGCATTTTAGAGCCCACAAGTGCGACACATTTCCCATTTTAAGTGCTGATTTATAAACACTATGATTGTGTGTTGGTGTAAATTAAGCACAAAGAAGTGAGATTCATCACAATTCTTTCAAATATTTATTTTCGTCCACATTGAAGCAACAAAATATAAAAAGTTTAGAGTGCACGTATTTCTTTTTATACACTTTATATTAGAAAGTACAAATAATTCAAACATGAACATTAAAATAAGCTTAAGAAGTGAAGCCCTTACAAAGGGAGATAAATGAAAACTGTCAATATGACAGACGGTCTCCACTGAGACGATAGTTTCTCTTATGGCACGGCATAAAAACCTGAGGATCCACGGATCATTAATGTTAAATGTACAGAACAGTCATTGTTCTGATTTCAGTCTCTCTTTAGCTCTTTGGTCTTCTGCTCTCTCTCCATAGGAATGATCTGCTCAGTGTTTTATCGTGGCAGGGGCAATCTTGAGCAGGGTGGTCCTCACCGCAGTGTTGGGTCCCTCTGAAGACGTCCAGAACATGCTCTGCCTCCTAGAGTGATGCCGTCTGAACACGTTCGGCCTTCTGGGATATTTACCGTTGAGGTTTGACTTGCCACAACTGCTGAACCACCAACCACCTGAAGAAGAAATGGGTGTTTTCATTAATGTGAGCATTATTTTGTTAGTTTCAGACCCTATTTCCATGTTTTCATAGATTCACACGTGTGGATCCACAGGTGACAGTCTTACCTGAGAGCAGCTCGGCACAGCTGAAGTCTTTGTCCAGGTCGTTGTCTCTGTCAGGGGTGGAAAAGGGAAGAGCAGAAGTTTCTGTTGTCATGATGTTCTCCTGGCCCTCAGACTCTGGCTGCAGGTGAAGAGAAAACATCTTCTCCTCTCCATCAAGCTGGAATCCGTAACGAGATTCATGCTGCACCGCCCCATCGGACACCTCCGCCTGCAGGACGTACTCGCCTTGGTTGGAGAGGGAGTGGATTTTCTCCAAGCCCAGCCAGAACTCACCTGTAGGACGAGGAGAAATGCTCAGGTTAGTTTTTGACATTTTCGTTCAGGGAGGTGGACATTTATGGAAGAGCAATAGAAACAATGAGGAGGGGGTTTTATTTACTGTCATGGAAAAAAAGAGTCAAATGTCTAAAATGATTTCATAAGAGTTTGAGAAAAAAATTCAAACTGTCACCTTTGGTTTATCATTTAAAAGTTATTGATATTTTAAGTCTTTAACATTTCTCCTTCACTAAGAAAAGTACACCCTTAGTTTTTTCCACAATAATTTAACTTTAAATCTCCAACTTGTAGGCCTACTACAAACTTATCTTTGCTATTTCAACTTTACCTCATTATTATATCGCTTAATATTTGCATTTTTTTTAATTTACTTTAAGTGTTTTCCTTGATAGATTAATTTATAGTTGAATACAGGGAGCAAAATTAAAGCAATTAACAAAATAAACCATTTCAGGCTAACTTTGAATGTGCTGATAATTCATATTTTAGATAAATAGATTCAAAACTCTTGGAATTTTAAGTTAATAAGGAAAATTTAAGGCCTAATTTGACCTTATCAAGTTCTAAAACAAAAAAATAAGAAATCACTTTCATATATTATTTTTACTTCTGACATACAATTATAGGCCTATTTTAAAAAATCCCTTTTTTTATTCAATGACCAACAAAATTGACTCTTTCTCGACATGAACAGAGATAAAATGCCTCTGATTCCTCATTTTTCCCTCTATAGTATGAGCTGTTTGAGTATTTTTTGATCATACGCACCATTTAAGCTACCAAAGCCGCTCTTGTAGTTCTCCCAGGGCAGGTTGAAGTTTTGGGATCCATCAAAGCGTTTCTGGATGACAGTCCATCCACCCTCTGCAGAGCGAGAGAAAGAGAAAAGAAGGTTGAGTTAAAGAGGCTCGATAACACTTGTTTTGGAAACTTGGTGAGAAATCTTCTGCACTAAAAGGCCCTTGTTTTTTGGCCTGGCTTTAGTTTGATAAAGGTGTTTCCTGGCTTGTTTTTAACATCCGAACAGAGCTGTTTCCTCAGTGAAAAGCAGCTGATTTGCGGGAAAATTCCTGTCAGACTCACCTGAAGTCATCTCACAGAGGACATTGAAGGGCTTGGAGCTCTCTGGTTGGATGGTGTAGACGCCGCTGGCTCGCTGCCCTTGTGCAAACAGATCATGACAGTCTTTGGCTAAATCTGGAGAGAGCAGGAAAAAAACAGGTTCAGACAAAACTGAGTAAACAACGTCAGACAAACATGGTGAACCTCACTGATTTAATGTCACAACCTTGTTGAACTCTCCCTACAATGAGCAGAAATCAAGACTAAGCATGTCCCACAGAGAACAGTAAGAGATTTGTTTTGAAAGCTACTGTCCCATGTCTCCCCTGATCTTTGGACTGAGTGTCACAGCTCTGCCAGCGAGTCAAACATTGTAAAACAAAGAGCAAAGGTGGACCTTTTGTACACTAATGTTATTTAAGGATACATTATTGATCAGTGTGTAACATATGTAGATGATCAGACTTTTAGGTCCTCTATTTTTAAGATTATTGGTTCTGGATTGAGGTTTAGATCAAAGTGTTTTAGGAAAATACAGCAAGGAGAGATTCTTTTCGTTTTACACTGAGAAAGAAAACTGCTGATATTCAATTTTGAGAATAAAGCTGAAAATCAATTATAAGGAAGATGCACAAATCTGACTTTGTACATCTTTGTACTCACATTTAATTTACAAGGTTACATTTCAACTGTTTTTCTTGGTATTTCTATTTTTGTCTCAGCATTTTGACTTATACAAACTGAAGGGCTATGTCCACTGTACTCTTAAATGTTTCATTCTTTTCTTTATTCTCAAAGTAAAAGTGAATCAATCTTCCTCATCATTTTTTCTTGTGCTTGAGTTTAATGCACCTCTGTTTCACTCCATTTGAGCTTCAAGGATTAAATTAGGCTAAAGGTTAAATCTTTGGAGTGATGGTTTCAGACCTGCTCAGCTTTAACTCTGGTTAACAGACCCTCTAAAGGTTATACTCAGCTCTGGGCCAAAGTCCTTCCTAACATCATCCCTTGTTTAAAGTTTCCTCTCGCCCTCACCCTGCAGCGATGTCCCCCTGTCTCTCTTAAACAGCACCGCTTGTTTTCTTACCTGATGCGTACGTGCTCGGCTCTGCCTCCACCCTCAGCACTGTCTCCTCGTCTCTGCGTCGGTGGGATTTCACTCTCTTGTGTGCAACCTGGACGATCAGACATTGAAGCATGGTTAAACTTGTTTCAGTGCTGCAGATTTAAGGTGAAGCTGTGCTTTATTAAAATGTGGTGCAGCTCACCTTGCTCTGCAGAGCTTGCAGGTGAAGACTCTGCTTCTCCAGTTTGTCTTGTTGCTGTTGAATCTTCTCCACCAGCTGGTCGATGCGCCTGCCTTGAGCAGCCAAGAGTCTCTGGAAACACATGCAAAGAAACATTTAGAGCTTTGTCTCAAATAGAACAAATACAGGAATGTTTTTGGACATTTTGGCGGCTTACAGGTGGCTCATGTTTACAGAAGAGCTTCTTTTTGATCAAGTATACGCTGGCTTGATACCAGCTGCATTTCATTCATAAACAAATACTCTGATGAATAATAAATAGAAAAATGAGTATGTCCCTGCTCACCTGGATAAAGGATTCTCCAGAGTGCTCACTGTTGTTGCTCTCTATTTTCGGCTCATTCAGCACTTCCTGCATCTTCTCCTCCAGTCTGTCCATCCTGGAGCTCATGTCCTCCCCTTGCTTCTTCATCTCCTCCACTTTCACCCTCACCTCCTCTGTCAGCCTCTCTGCCCTCTCCTCCGCCTCTCCACTCCTGCCCGGCATACCCTCCCCCTGCTCTCTCTGCCTCCTCTCCAGCTCGGCCAGCGTGCCGTTGAAGGCCTTCAGTTTGGCGTTAACGTCCCTCATCTGGGCTTTGCTCTTGTCCACGTGCTCCTTCAGTCCCTGGCCAAGCTGCAGGAGGCCATGTGCCACCACGTTGACATCGTCCCAGGAGGCCTGCTTGCCCTGCTGGCCCCTTCTGTCAGAAGGGAAGCCAACGGCAGCGTGAAGGAGGATGGCGAGGAGGATGACAGTGAGCTGTAGCATCTTCATCTTGGTTTCTGCTGAAGGTTTTGTTTGTAAGAGAAGAGTTGTTCTGATGTCTCTCTGAGTCTGTTGTCTGCTCCCGAGTGGCTCTGTGGGGTTTTTATAGCTGAGTCTGCAGCAGAGGTCTCTTCTGATTGGTCACTGGAGAGCGGAGGTGGGGCGGGAGGGGGAGTGGAGGCGTGGAGAGTCTTTCATGGGGAAAACAGCACTGAAGTCCTGAACCAGTAGAAGTCTGAATGACTGATTACACACGGGGATGGTTATTTGTTTTTTTAAAGCTCAGAGTGTTTGAGGTTTGCAACACTCTCCACCCTTTTTTTTTTATCAATACCAAACAGTTTCTAGTCTCTTAGGTTGAAATAGGTCAAGTTAATTTGCCCCAGATATGCTGTAACATGTAAAAAAACAAACAAAAAACCTTGAGGTTAGGGCTGGGCGACATGGCCTAGAAATAAAATCCCAGATTTTTCTCCACAACACTCGATTTACGATTTTAATCAATTTTTTCCTCCCTAAAAGGAAACAAAACTCCCAGTGACATACTATGAAACAAATCAAGTTTTGCCTTCATGTTGCCAAAATGTTTCCTGCAACTCTATCTGTATTCAGGATGTTATGACGCAGTTAAAAAAATGAGGAGTTCTCTAAAGTTATTCATGTTGCTTATTTTACATTTGCACTGTCAATCTTTGACTACACTTCAAATAAACTACAACATATTTGGATGATCTTCTGATTAAGTCTTGGCTTAAGGTGTTGCTTTATTAAAGTCAAAGTCTGGGTCATGAAAGGTTGATTATGTAGTATAAACGTAGGCAGGTTTGTCTACATAAACACTAAAAGGCTGAGGTATTTTTACAGTATTAGCATGAAACTCTCTCATCAATATTTAATCTACTTAAATAACAAATACAAGCCTATAAAAGTGCTTGTGCAAACCCTACAAGGCCGACCATCATGAAAATTGTAATTTTTTTCAAAAATTGCAGCTACTTACAATTGGACTAAGGCAAGAAAAAAATCTAGATTTTTAATTTTTTAAATCTTCTGCAGAAAATAATTAGAATTAATTGATTGAATCGATTTTTTGCCCAGCTCTACCTGAGGTATATCCACAAAGCTACAAACCATGAACAAACCACATTTCCTTTAAGCAAATTAAACCAAAATTCAAGCCTAAGTCTCATAGAGGTTGAAGTTATACGACTGTATTGAAGCAATGCCACCACAATCAAATTCTTTCTATTTCACTTCTGCCGAGGAGGCTGTTTTTGTTTGTTTGTGAATAGTATAAGTCTAAAGGTGTCAAACATTTTTTATGAAATTTTAATGATCAGGGCACATGGGAGAACTGATTAGATTTTGTGGTGATCCAAAGCAGGGTGTGGATCCAGGATTTTTTAAGATTGCGAGACTGGGCGGTTTTCACATATTTTAATAACTCTATAAGATCTCAAGGGATTTGGATGAGATTTTCAGGGGATGTTGGTTATGGCGCAAGGATGAAGTGAGAAAAGTTTGGTGGATGTGGATCTTAGAATAGTCAAAATTATTTTTGAATAGTTGAGATGTTTTAGCATGACATAGTTTCACAAACACATTGAAAGTTACTACTGTAATTATCAGGTCAAGTTGGGCCTCACTGTAGACTGCTCCTGACTCCTGTCTGCATTGATTACTTCCTCTTTGTTGTTTATGCTGGCTGCGTCTCGTGAGATCATGACATCATGTTTGGTAAAGCACACGCAACTGAGAGGAAAGCTCAACAAGAGAATGTGTAATTATAGAGATGACTCAGAGAAGTTGGAACAGCAGAAATTGTCCTCAAAAGCTCTGCTGTGCACCAGTCTTCAGTTACTGAAGTATGAATGTGATTGGACAAGAATTTAGCAACTACTGAACTCTGAATCACTGACAGCTTTCAAGGATTTTAGCAACATACAACACCTATGGCGTTACCAGACAAAAGAGATCAGTGAGTCCAGAAAATATTTTGAACTTTTGCAGAGAAACTGAATTTTAGCATTTTTTTTCTTCTTATACTTTGTTACACTCCACCCTCAAAAGAATTTATAGACTTTAGCTTACCAGTTTGATTCTGATGTACTTTAGTTTAGACTTAATTGGTGAGTTTGAGCCAAATTTCTGCTTGTAAATATGTACTGTTATAAATGTAAATGTCTCATTTACAGTTTGTCTTTTCTACTGTTCTGTCCTGCTTCATCACCGACTGCTTTACACAAGAATTTCCCAATTTTGGGAAATCTGTCCATCCATCAATCGATCCATTTATTCATATGTTTCATCTATCCTTCAAGCCATCTTCCCAACCATACATCCATCCTTGACCATTATTTCATTCCTACTTGTCCATCATCCATGTCAATTATTTAATTGACATGGATGATATTCAATTCAAAAATCAAAAAATGCTTTTTTGTTTTTCTCTGAACAAACTTGTAAACAATTGGACACTAGAGCTTTGAGATTATTTTAATTTTAATTTCAATAAATTAACTGTCCTTCAACATTCATGAAGACAAGGTTATCCAGATAACCTACTCTATTATATTACTGTATATTACTGTGCTGCATGACATCATACTATACTTTGAAGTACTTGTATTACTACAGCTATATTTATGTGTATTTCTCGTTCTATGGTGTTAAAAATGGTGGTGACAGAAGCACAAAAGCTCAATAAAAGCATGTGGTGCATGTTTTCAAATCAGTGAGTATATCATCTCAATATCTATTAAAATTATCACAATAACGATTTTTGCCATAACTGAGCAGCCCTATTCGAGACTGTAACTATTATTTTCAGACCTCTCATTTATTTTGCTGTATTTTACAGACTCATTTTGCTTATGTTGTGTTTTAGTTCAACAAATGTGAACAAATCCCTTTCTAAACTTCAGGCATTCTTAAAATTTTTTACACATTTGGGAGACACTTGAGGTATCCAACTTCTCACTATTGTCGTTTTTATACTTCCTTTCTATTAAAACAGAAAATCCTGCAGGTAAACTCAGAGTGTAACTTGAGCCTGATCAGAAAAGAAGAAGCTAAATGATAACCACTGAGTTATCCTGCTTTATCATAAGGCAGATTTTGTATCTCTGTCCCTCACAATTAAACACAGACGGTGAGATTTCATGATTTATCTCCATGAGCACTCCAGCGTCTGCTGCATGAATCAGGAATGCTGGCGAGTAGTCAAAAGATGGATGAGGCAGTGTGAGAAGTAGGGGAAAGTTCAACCCTCAGGCCTCATTCCTGACAGCAAAAATCCAACAGTAACACACGAACACACACACCCAGACAGCAGGCACGTGGAGCATGGATGAGGTGCAGATGTCAGGCCAAACACAGACACATACTGAGTGGACATTTGAGCAAACAATGGATGTATGATGTTTCAGAAAAGTTATTTAAAGATATCTTTGTGGAAAGGAGGGACAACTGTATATGCTGTTTGGATGACTAAAGTAGGAATAGTTTATTCTCTGTTAACTTTATCGGTGGAAGGGCTTGTTAATGAATTAAAGAGGACATATCATGCTTGTTTCTCCTTTCACTATGCCAGACTAGGATGCCTGTAAAGCATTTCTGCCCTCAGTACAAGTCATTTAGTTCCTTCATTGCCCCTCAATAGCGTTCTCAATATCCTCATTTTAGGCCGTTAACAAGGTCTCATTGAAATGCTCGGATCTGAGGATGACCTAAAGTTACCTCGCAATGTCACAGCCCTTTGTGTTCTGATTGGTCAGTTCTATCGGTGGTTGAGCCAGCCTGTTCTTCTTCTTCTACTGTATTTTCCGGCAGGCTCAAAGCAGCGACCGTGTATTGAGTCCCCCTACAGGCCAGAGCTGGTAATGAGTGTGTGTGAGCGAGGGAGCTTTATACCCTTGCTGCTGGATGTGTTCCTCGGTGACGGTTTTGTGGCTAACGGACATCAAAGAAGAGGAAGTGTTTTATCAGATTACTCCAATAAAAAGAAATGTACCTCGTGTCGTCACGACATTTGAAATCTCGCGGTCATCTCGCATGACCTATTTTCAGAGGCATCAAATCTCGTTCTAGGATATCAGAAAAAATACAATATCTAATTTTTTGTAAAATTAAGGGGGTGTAAGGTCTTGTTTTCGAATTTATTATATTATATGTAAGTATTAAATCATGCATCAGCATGATATGTCTCCTTTAATGTAAATCACTCTATAATCATACATCCATGGTTGTAGCTTCCTTTTCAGCCGAGTGTTCTCTGCGTGTAGCCTACAAGCTCTGCAGATTTGTGCTTTTTCAAAAGTGCTTGTAGTCAAGGCTGCCCAAAAGGGGGGAATCAGAACAAAGTTTTTTTATGGACCAAACTCATTGAGGGGCTCCTAAAGAGTGAGTATAGAAATGGTCCATTCCGATTTAAAGGAAAATTGACTTATTAGAAAAGATAAAAACCCAACAGAATCACCCATTAAACCCACAAATGTCTACAATTTTTATTGCTGCCCGTTGTGTATCAAAAATAGACAATTTGTCTTTGCCATGGAGCAAGTAGTCAAAAGAACCCTGTACACTTTAGAAAAAATAACAGACTGGGTATGTCAGGGATTAAGTTCTCCCTGGGGCTGCTATCCTAGCGTGGCCCCCTTTGGTAATGAAAACACACAAAACCTGAAAAATATGTCACAACTTTTGGGTCAATGACCATGTGTATGAACGTGCAAGAACTGATCCTCGGCCCATTTGTGGGGCCTTACAGGGGCCCAGCCTTGTCTGTGGGCAGCCCTGCTTATTTAAGTTATACTGTTTTGTTAAAATGCAAAGAGATTTTAAGCTGACCTGAAACCAAGACCAGATGAAAGCCTGTTCTGTCTATGCGTGTGTTTTTTTTTTTACCACCGACCTCTGGCTTTAAAAGCTGGACATCAAATGACAGCTCGTACAAAGCCTCATTTCTGAACAGCTGAGTCCATTTTGGTGAACATAAGAGGAAGAAAAAGGGGGAAATGTCAAAATGAAACCAGACAGCCGAAGAGAAGCTCTGTTTGTGTAGCTTATAGCACAGTTTCAAAGTTCAGAAAGATTAAACTAAAACAAACATTGACTTGAATATGATCCAGGGATCTGATTTAACTTGTGTTTGTATTCCTCATATAGCTGCAGGGCACTCGTTTGCCTTTACGCTATCACTTTTAACTGTAAAGGTAGACACATGACTCAGAGCCAGTCCCCAGGCTGCGCCGGGAACATTGGCCTGTGTTTTAGTGCACGTATATTCACTGCAGGCTGCTGTTCTGCACGTCTCCTCTGTTCTCCTGCGCTCAGCTGACGTGAGGCACAGCATCGTGTCTGCAGCTCCGTCTACATCATCCCGATTCAGCTGCTTCAGAACAAAATGTCCCGCTCTGAGATTATGGAGTTTGGTTTGGACACGTGTCTGTGCCGCTGCCCAGTTACAACAACAGCTGCTTTCCTGTTAGATGGAATAAATGCTCAGTCATTCAGACTCAGGAAGAACTGAATGTTTGTATTAAAGTCTCTTTCATTTCTGTTTGTGGTGGTTGGCAGGAAAAAAACTGCAACTCTATCTGTATTCAGGATGTTATGACGCAGTTAAAAAAATAAGGAGTTCTCTAAAGTTATTCATGTTGCTTATTTTACATTTGCACTCTCAATCTTTGACTACACTTCAAATAAACTACAACATATTTGGATGATCTTCTGATTAAGTCTTGGCTTAAGGTGTTGCTTTCTGAAAACTTTGATGAAGCCTTTAAATAAAACATTTTGGCCAACATCAGTTCATGTCACTTTTTTCTGCTTCTTCAGCACTTTTTAGATCACCCACAGCTTGCAGAGTTTAAATGATGTAGATGCTGCTGCTTACAACTCTGCAGTCTCTGGACAACCAAGTGTGACCTGTGTCTGCCTCATTCACACAGTCAGACATGTTCCCTATGTCTGTTGGCCTCTACCTCTGTCTCTCATCCCTGTTCATGACTTTCATGAGCAGAAGTTCAAGGTGCAGCCAAGTAGAGGGTTAACAGCTGAGGGACGTCAAGATTTTATCACTGCTCTATATGCAGATGATGCTGTGTTGGTTCCTTCAGCTTAGGATCTTTAGCCAAATGTGAAGTTGTCTAGATTAGGGATGCACTATATTATCTGACAATATCACTATTGGCATGTATCTGCCTAAAATCCATTATGGCAGATATGCACAGTGTTGCCAAAATTTACTATTTAATATTTTGGCAGTTCAAATTGGGCAATTATGTTTAAATTTAACATTATTGTACGTTTACAATTATGCAGATACAGTATGTTTCAGGTTTATCAACATTGAATGATTGGACTGATTTCCCAAAATGGATGGATATTGTGTGTACCTATTTGTTTATTTATGTTAATATATATTAGCCATGGCACAAGGGACAAGTGATTTGATTTTGGTGGGGTTCAAATTTCTGGATGTGGATCCAGGATTGCTTTATAGAATTTGGTAACAGTGTGAGATAGAGCAGTTTTCCACATTTTGACAATAAATCACCAATAATGTAGGAATGTAGGCCTTGGTGGAGTTTTTTTTTTTTAGAATAAGAATGTAGACCTTGATGGATGTTTGTTATATGTTTAAGCATAAAATTAAGTTTTTCTTGCTGCACTTATGATTCTAATCCAGACTGTCATTATGGCAGGACCAGGTCAAACTTATCAAAGTGGAGGTTTTGTGCTTAGAAATACTGGCATCTAATCTCCTAAACTGGATGGATCATTCAATCTGTCATTAGTCCATCTGGAAAGGAGCCAAAAGAAAGAGTTTAGGGCAGGCAGACCCTTTCAGAAGCATATCTTAAAGGTCATTGGACAGTTGTTCCGTTAATCAGAATTTAATGAGAGCCAACCAGATAATGAAGCAGGTGGGTGCTAGTGCACCACAGAACATGAACCACTTTGTAAAACTCTCATCAAAACATTTCAGAAGTGGAGCAAAAATGTTGTTATTATAGAAGAGTTTGTGGAGATGATATTTGTTTTTCATTTAATAAAGAAATGTGGTCAAGATGTAATGAAACTCATACTGCAGCATCTTTGCTAATCACTGTACGTGCCGTCACTTCTTGCGGTCTTCTTGCTTTAACTTACACCTTATTCCCTAAAGTTTTCGCTCACCTGCCTTGATTCACATATGAACTTAAGTGACATCCCATTCCTAATCCATAGGGTTAGATATGACATCGGTCCACCCTTTGCAGCTATAACAGCTTCAACTCTTCTGGGAAGGCTGTTCACAAGGTTTAGGAGTGTTTATGGGAATTTTTGACCATTCTTCCAGAAGCGCATTTGTGAGGTCACACACTGATGTTGGATGAGAAAGGCCTGGCTCTCAGTCTCCGCTCTAATTCACCCCAAAGGTGTCCATCGGGTTGAGGTCAGGACTCTGTGCAAGCCAGTCAAGTTCATCCACACCAGACTCTGTCATCCATGTCTTTATGGACCTGCTTTGTGCACTGGTGCACAGTCATGTTGGAAGAGGAAGGGGCCAGCTCCAAACTGTTCCCACAAAGTTGGAGCATTGAATTGTCCAAGATGTCTTCGTCTGCTGAAGCATTCAGAGTTCCTTTCACTGGAACTTAGGGTCCAAGCCCAGCTCCTGAAAAGCAACCCCACACCATAATCCCCCCTCCACCAAACTTTACACTTGGCACAATGCAGTCTGACAAGTATCGTTCTCCTGACAACCGCCAAACCCAGACTGGTCCATCAGATTGTCAGATGGAGAAGAGTGATTCGTCACTCAAGAGAATGCGTCTCCACTGCTCTAGAGTCCAGTGGCGGCATGCTTTACACCACTGAATCTGACGCTTTGCATTGCACTTGGTGATGTATGGCTTGGATGCAGCTACTCGGCCATGGAAACTCATTCCATGAAGCTCTCTGTCCACTGTTTTTGAGCTAATCTGAAGGTCGTATGAAGTTTAGAGGTCTGTAGCGATTGACTCTGAAGAAAGATGGCGATCTTCTCACTATGCACCTCAGCATCCGCTGACCCCGCTCTGTCAGTTTACGTGGCCTACCACTTTGTGTCTGAGTTGCTGTTGTTCCCAAACACTTCCACGTTCTTATAATACAGCTGACTGTTGACTGTGGAATATTTAGGAGCGAGGAAATTTCATGACTGGATTTGTTGCACAGGTGGCATCCTATCACCACTCTTTCACAAAAGTTTGTAAAAGCAGTCTGCATGCCTAGGTGATTGATTTTATACACCTCTGGCCATGGAAGTGACTGGAACACCTGATTCTGATTATTTGGATGGGTGAGCGAATTTTGGCCACATAGTGTATTTCTCTTCCTGCTTTAAAGGCCTCTGATTTGGCCATGCCACTTTTGGCTGCTCACAATCGTTGTAGATTGGAGCTTGAAAAGATGGATCTGCATGACAGACATTACATCAGGCAGGCCCAGCTGCAGTGCACAGATTTGCATACGAAAATCAGCCAAAATTCAATATCATGCATCTCTAGAGGAGGGTCAGCACTCCTGGGTACAAGGTCATGTCTTCAGTCTAGACACAATAGATTTCTCTCTGCAGGTTTGGAAAAATTCCTGCACTTACTAAAGAAAATAAATATCTTGGGGCCTTGTTTACAAGTTAGGGTAAAATAGAGTGTGAGACAGATAGGTGGATGGTTTAAAGTCCACACTATGTAGATTAGATGCTTTGGATGGATTTAGGAATCCGATAATCGATCAGTGAGCAGCAAGCTAACAATGCTTGGAATTCACTGAAGGTAGAAAGGTCCTACTTTGCAGGAAGAAGAGGTGCAGGGAAGCTGCCAGTGATCATCATATAATACAGGGATTTTCTTCTCTGCTGACCGACACCTCTTGTCCATAATGCTGTCACGCTTGCCTGTGTTTGCTGTTTGAAGGAGTGTTAGCTTGTGTTTGTGTGATGGGTTTGTCATTGGCAGTAAGAAGAGTTTTGGTAGTTATGCATCTGGCATGATGGGGATCTCCTGCCTGCATTTGAGCAAAGTAAAATGATTGGTTATAGCTGAGAAGACCTGTCTGTTACTAATTAGGGAAAGACAGGCAGAAAATCGGGTCTCAAAATAAGCTCAGAATTCAAAATAGGATGCAAAATAAGCTAGTTTAACCTCTACAGAAAAAAAAACTAATACAGTCACAAAATCTCTGGATGCACACAACTTTGAGCTTTTTGGTCATGGTTTTGGAGAATGGCGTTTTGGGATTTGTTGTCCTAGGCAGAGGTAATGACATTAAACATGGCCACACAAGACATGGGCTATCGTGACCAAATCTACAGAAAAGCACTGATGGTGATCATCTGTACTATGCGAGGTAGCAATCAGAGAAGGAATTGTGTACCTGCTCCAGTCGAGAACTGGTGCCAACTAGGTTGAGGTATTGATATCATGTACCTTTATGCTTCATAAAGCCCTGATCCTCATCTTCCACAAGGTTTCATGTGACTTGCAAAACAGTATTGTCATGCTTCTAAGTAGGGCAGTCAACATAAGCGATAACAAAGGAGTTTAATAAATCATCAGAAAAAGAAGTGGCCTATAGTGTGCTTAACAACATGACACTAACAGCATGATCTGCAGTTTTTGATTTTGTTTTGACAAGGATGAGGACCCTTAACTTTGCAGTGTAGATGGATCAAAGTCTGTAATCAGACAAATCCATCTTGTCAAATTCCAATCTACAACGTTTGTGATCAGCCAAAGCAGCACGGCCCAATCAGGGTCCTTTAAGGCAGGAAGAGGTGGGAGCTGAGTGATACGACAGCAGATAGATAGGTGCTACATAGATGCTAACAGCTTCAGTAGCAGTTTTATCAGATAAGACTGCATTGTTTATTACATGAAAAACAAAAACACTAAAAGCTTTTCTTGATAGAAGTGATATTTTCACTCCACTAACATGTAGACAAGAGTTTGTTTCACAGAGTGGCTTAAATTTTGTACTTTGCACTGCAGCAGAAGTGCCCGCATTCGACATTATCTGATCGGCCTGTTTGTTCAGTCACCTGCCCAAAATACTTTTAAAAGGTTCTCCCCCTTTCCAAACACTGTCTATGTGCTGCTGATCAGATGGGCAAGTGAAATATATTAAACAGTCCATCTGGTGTGTGGGGTTAGACGACACGTACAACAGGCGCAATCAACACAGCATCAAATATCAGGAGTGACATGTGTTTGACATTGTTGAGACAAAACACATGTAGGCCTTCTTTTTCCATGCACAAACTCCTTTAGAATCGATCAACAAATTGAATAAGAATTGGAATCTGTTAATCTGGTGAGTGGAAATTGTGTACATTTCCCACTCATTGTGACCACTGATTATTCTAACCTTATTTGATCAACTTTGTAAACATGTTAGAAAACTTTGAACTGTAAGTACTGTCGCTGCTATACAACCACAGAAGTTTGCATTTTTCTCACTTGGTGTATGTGATAGCAGTCTAATGGCTTTCATTTCTGACATCCAGTACAATATGACATTTGTTCTCTTTACGCCAGCTTTCTAGCAAATTTTTCCTACTTGCTCCACACAGTTTCTGCCAGAGGCTGTGTCGTAATTAAGATGTCTACTCCAAATTGGTCTTTACATAGGATTTTTTTGTTCTTATTTAGATAAACTTTGATTTGTTTCTGAGTGGCATGTTGAATAATAGAATTTTGTGACGCAATTGGTCATCTGTGATAGAGATGACAGTGACCTGCATGTATCTGATAAAACGACATCTTAATCTAAGCAAACACCAGGCCGAGTGTCTTGAGATTATAAATCTGACAACACTGAACATTGATGATAGGAAATGATGACAGTTTTCATCTGCTGGCATCATGAGAAATTCCTGCATGTTTACAGTCTTCAAGGGCACAAAAACTGTTCAGATTACAACAACAAAACACATCCCATCAGTTCTGCACATGTACAGTACATGAGCCCCACAAAGGGGCGGGAGCCCCATAGAGGGGGAGGAGAAGGAGGGCAGAGTGGGAGGACAGAGTTTTTGGGCTCCAGTGGGTTAGTGTGTGAAAGGTGAGGATGTTGTCACGTGCCTGGTATGTTGCATCAGCTTAGAGGGAAGAAAAAACCCTCCAACTCTGTTTAGGATCAGACAGGCACAGCTGGAGGGCTGGACTTTTACGCTGGGAACCTGAACCCTGAGCTACAAAAACATC